>OY987333.1:22454008-24854008 GCA_963920685.1 Polydrusus tereticollis | reverse complement strand
ATAAATTATAAAATATTATTTATTTATTAATCGAACTTGTCAAATACAGTAAACTTATATAATTATATTCTCGAAATTAATTAACTAGAATAAATATTCCTGTATATTATACAGGGTATCCGGTAGATAATGATTTTATTATCCAGGTAGGGACCGTACTTGGCAGTAATTAGTTACAAAGCCTTATTAAATAATGGGAAAAAATAAGTAGACAAATCAGTGATGCACAACCAGTTGTGGCGTCCGTGGATTAGTGAATCTAGTGTAGAACAGCCGGAGGGGGTACAGGTACAACCACAGTGCGGAAATTAAAATGGAAGAAGACACTTATCTTTGAGTGCCTGTGAGTAGCTGGAAAAATTGTGTTTCGCATATTAAAACTGTTGAAAATTCATACATTCAAATTGGGAATATTACAGAAAGATTTATTATTAACATAGGTGTTGATACTGACAGTGAAAATGAATTAAATGAGTAAACTGTACTTGCATTAATTAATTATAATATATAATTATAATACATTCTATCTTCCATTCTATTTAAAATTATTTATTATTTGTGTCAAATCATCCATGCTTGAAATACAATTCAATGCGGGCCTGTGTAGACCCCAGTCTGGTTTTAAACAGGCGTCAACGCAAGTCGGTAAGTCAATCTCTTAAATCTGTGAACGGACAATAATCGATGAATAGGTCGAGGTGGGCCTACTTTATGGCCACCGAGGTCGCCCGACATGACTCCATTGGATTTCTTTTATGGGGAAATTTAAACAAGCTTGTATATTCGACGCCAGTTCACACCGGGAAGATCTAATAAAACCGCCTTTTCAACGAAATCCGAGACAATCCCGGAATGTTGTTTCAAGTACAACGAGAAAATAACCGTCGACTAAAGAAATGTATAGAGGTACATGGCGCCCATTTTGAAAATCTGCTGAAATAAACAAGAAGAAGCAAATCCTTCACATTTTTAACATTCGTGCGTTTAAAGGATTTCCGAAATATCAGCACCATCTGCCAAATCTGTCCAACTCTTGCTGCATTTCAAGACAATCGTTAACACTGTTTATGCGTTTGAAAACTTATAAATCATCAGCATAAAGTAGGAAAACTCATTAATGAAGATATTGTCATGAAAATAGGCCCTTTCCAAATTATTATTTCATCCTGTACATTTAAATCAATAATTTACGTTTCTTAGCCTGGTGACCCACAAAGTTATTAGTTTACTATTTATTATGTTACTATTTATTATTTTACTATTTACTATTTAAAGCACAACGCCGAGTCTGCTATTTATTGATGTTATATAAACATACATAATAACAATAAATGATTATGGTGATACAGAAGCCAGCTATCAAAAAGCCATCACAAAGCTATCAGCTGATAGCCGATAGTAGCTCGGTAGCTCTGTGTCTCACCCTGGTAATTTCATCGCCGCGTCCAGAGGGCACATCGACTTAATATTGTAAGTTTCAACTTACTTAAGTGTTTCTGTCAAGTGCCTGTGGTAAGAATAAAGAGCTTTGTTCTTTAGACATGTGTCATTTATCCGTGTCACACTTTTAAAACCCCCTTTTTGACCAATATCAATTTTAAACGTGACATATTGAAGAGAAGCGACCATGGGTGTCCCTTGAGGTACAAGAGGCATCAATTATAAATGACTGTACACTATTAATTAAAACAATTTGTTTCCTGTTAGTTAGATAAGCCTTTATCTAATCAAAAAAACATCTCGATATCCTGTAGGCAGCAAAAAAAATCCCATGATCTTGATTAACCCTGCCGAAGGCCTTGGAGAACACCTCCTCCCAATGCCTCTGACAAATACTCAGTATAAGCAAACAAGTAAGAAACAGTTGAGCATCCACGCAGGAACCCATGCTGTTCAGAACACAAGAATTGACTGAGGGAATTAGAAATTTAATTATTAAGGGTAACAACTCTCGGTAGGTTTGCTTGGACGGTCGCGGCGAGGACCATATTCGTGGTGACATATTCTTCCAGGGCCGATTTTCTCGCTGTTTGTATTTTGTTTAATTGTTCTGTGAGTTTAATGTGTTGCGAGGCGCGATCGATTCCGATTACGTACGATTAGTGCTTATTAATAATTTTATCGCTACCGGCGCGGATACATCGATATGATAAAATCCTTACGAATTTCAATATGGAATATTATAGATATGGAGAAAAACGTTTGTTCTTTAAAGGAAAGGAGGTTTGGCAAATAAATAGGGTTGTTGTTTGGTTAATTGGGTTATTGTTTTTACTGACATAATATTATAGTAATAATGAGTTAATTATAGTAGAGTATATTTATTACCAAATAAATTATTGCGAGTTTAATTTAAAAATATATTGTTTTTAAATTTTGTTTTGATTTTTGCCTAACAAGAAACTATGAAAATATGTGTTGTTTTGGCGTGCCCACTGTAATATATAGGGTGTTTTATAATTAAATGTCAATATTGAAGGGGGTTAATCTGTGTATGAATTTAAGACAAAAAGTTCATTTAAACATATTTCCGTGTAATCGTTTTTGTTTTTTTATTATAATGCACGGAATAAAAAATTCGACTTAAACTTTACTTTACTTACTAACTAACCTACCTACTAAAATCAATTTCTGTCTATTTAGATTACACACTAGGAATTAACATCTAAGTTGAGAATCGAAATTTTGTGACACTAGCAGAGTATTAATGGTACAAACTGGCTATTATAAGTCACAATGGCGAGAAATGTGAACATACCTTTATCGTTTTTACTAAAAAGCAGCAGTTTTATAAAATTTATACATTATTCTCACAGAAAATTAAACCAAGAACTGTAGACACTGACAAACCCTATGATACTGCTTATTCTGGAAACATAATTAAACTTCTTATTAAATACGTTTAAACCTGCAAACTCGACTAACCACCGAAAATTACATTTAAGTTTCAGCATAAAACAATTAATAAAGTCATCGAAATCCCTGAGTCCGTCCGCACACTGTTGGCTCCGCCTTCCAGCGTGAAACGTGTGTTTGCGGTAAGTTTCGCCTCGAAATCCGCAAGAGGTCGTTAGCCGACGGCCGTATTTTAAAAACGGAGGGAAAATGATTTAGACACATATACATTTTTTTTTTAAATCATTTAATTTGGTTGTAAAGAAAATGGTAATAGCCATGCCGCCGCGAAACGTTTTTTAAAGTTATTTTACAGTTTTTTAACAAAAAAACTAAGTACGTTGGCCCTAGGTTGTTAAAAAAAAAGTGACAACGCATCGGCTTTAATTTATATTTACCTATATACCTTACCAAAGTTGAAATGCATTGGACTACAAATAAACTCACAACTCATTTTTTGCTATGTATCGTCCACAACTGTAGCCCTTAAAACAAAGTTAAAGTTAGTGCAGGTTGGTAAACTTCACCAAACGTGGCATTTAAACTAAGAGAAAAAATGTGGAAGCAATAATATTTTGATTGAATTTTTTGTATCTCCAGGCTTGTGTTTGCCACGCAATATATTTATGTCACACAGATTTGTTTTGAGGATAAAGGGTATTAAAAAACGATCATGCCTTCAAGCCAAATTGCTAAATAACTAGATGCCAAATCTTTCAAAGATTTCGTCTACATTGTAGTCACATTTTAATTTAAGCAAACACGACATTGCAATCGTTAAAAAGACGTCTCTTTCAAATGAATATCGCGGTGTGGCGGAGCACCGTCGACAATTCGAATTTCGCAGAAACTACTCGAAGCGTTGCAGTTGTAAAAGCGGCCGTAAAAACTCGAAAATTGCCTGCATAACGTGACTTTAATCAATTTCGACCAGGTGGAATTTTACGGAAAATCGATGCAGTATATATGCAGTTGGCTATGCATCATTTCCTTGATGTTATTACCTCTTCACCTAGATTTTAGTAGTTGTGCGAAATAAAATCGTGTAATGTTTTTTTATGCAAATGTGCAATTTCATTTATTAGAACAAATTATTAAAATAAACACAATTATTTTGTTGGCTATTTATCTTTCCTCGCATTAATGAATAAATCCATTTCTTCTTCTTTAACTTTTTTATTAGGGTGGGCCGAAATTTTTTTTTACTTTTTATAAACGCTATATTGCGGCATACTTGCTTTAGGGTAGCTTAGTAAAATGCAAAAAAAAATAAAAATAAGCTTTTACATCTGGCGGTAGCGCATCGACCCTTAACTTGAAAAATATACGATATACTTATTTTTCTAATAAATGGAGGAAAATCGATTAACTTTAACAATAAGGAGCTATAGGCATATTTTAGTTGAAGGAAGTATGAGAAAGATAAATAAAGCAAAAAAGAATACATTTTACAAATTATTATTAACGTTTTACGTTTAAAAAAAAATATACATTTTTCACAAAATTTGACAAATTTCCATTTAACCAACAAAAAAACTCTGTTTGGGTAAAATTTCAGTATGTAATGAAATATTGTCTTTTAATTATATTCACTTTTTTTTGGGAGGAATAAGAATTGCTTGAAAAACTTGGTATTGCAGATCTTGAAAGAAGTGTAGCTCTTATAGAACCATCTCTGGAATTAAAGCCGACGACTTTTTGTGACGCCTCGGTTACCAGGTTCACGCATGGTTCAATTGATTGAGTTTGACATAGGAATTTATCAAAGTTCCACTCAGCCACCGTTTTACCTGATTTGACTTTTGATTCAATCTCTGTATCTGTTACTTTTCGCCAGTGGCGTATATAGGGGGGGGGGCCCAGGGGGCCTGGGCCCCCCCCGAAATACGAAGAGAAATGTAATATATTATGCTTAAGCAAGCACTATATTCAAAATTAAAAAAATACTATTGTTGTTGTTTAAGTGTTAAATATATTTTTGTTCAGCTATAACCAAAAAGTTTTAACAAATTAACATTGTAATATAGTAGTGATTATAGTTTCTAAATTTTTTTAATTTAGGCCCCCCCCCGAAACAAATTTCTATATACGCCACTGCTTTTCGCAGTAAAGGTGGTGGTGACAGTGTAGTGATTTTCCAGTTAATAATTTCTACGTAGTCTGTAGCCAGGAAATTAATTTTGGGTGGTTGAAAATTCCTGATTGAATGCCTTTTAGAAGATAAGTTTCTAGCTTTTAGAATTCTTTTGCCAAACTATATGTTGATTTGTACAACTGGTATAATATGCTTGCCAGTGTCCATAAAATTTTAATTGATGGGGCTGATGTAATAGACCAACTAATTTTGCCAATCGGGCAGCAATCAGAAGAAGCGCAAGAAGCTCGCAACAAAGATTATCGCAATATACGTGAACATCATACAAGAAAATCTTCCCGGACAAATACAAATATAGATATATTTAACTATATGTGCAATTTTTCAGATCCAGTAGTATCCTCTTTAAGACCACTATCTTACAAGATGAATAAAGGAGCAATGTCACAAGAGGTGCTGTCTTTGTTACAATGTGTTTTAGATATAGACTAACCTACACTTTGATGATATATGTTTAAATTAAACCAACTCTCTTATATGATCCCTTTTATCTACTATCATGTTCAAAAGCAAGTTTTCTGAATGGGCAAAAAATGCGCTTCTCTCAATTACTGGGTCAATGACTTTTAGCTTTTTTTTGAGGATTTTGTAACTTCAAGCACATGTTCTGGACCATTTCTGAAGTATTTACTTATCCTGATATGAAACCATACAAGCATACTTATATGACTTTAGGATAAAAGAAACTAATATCTGTGTTCATCTGTTGGGTTTTCAATACTTAAATACAATCGGAGGACTCTATTCCCTGTTGTTAACCATCTTCAGGTTCACGAACAGATAAATCTTCAGGACAGCTGCCTGATTTTATAGCGTAACTTATGTCCAGCAGGTACTGTTGATTTTTGCTTAAAATGTTTCGGTGAATTTCTGGAATCTCGCACCCAACACTGTCAAAATGTATCACTGGAAGTTTCTCACATTTACTAAGCTTAGTGCCAATCGGACCACTAAATGATTTCGGCCCAGTCGTTTCACCATCTAAAGTTTGAAACAAATGCCGGAGAGGCAATTCATTGAAATGTAAAAGACATACCCCCACTGTAGTGGTCTTTTAACTTGTTCTTAAATTGTGCGAATAACACCCATTTTCCACCCCGTATTAGTAACCGTGCCATCACATCCAATTACGTCCAGTTCATAAAGAGAAAATCAAGCTTCAGTCAAATAAAAAAGAATGCTATTGGCAATGTTACAAGCAGACCCAAAAGAGGGTGAAACATGACCAACGTGCACAGACCCTGATTCTTGTAAGACTGAGTAATATTCCTCTTTTATGGATCTTCGAAACTGCTTTAAGTTTACTTTCTCAATCACGAAAGTGTTATCCTTCCTACCATCAAAATATAGTTCTTGAATTGGGTTATCGGATCAGAATTTAACTCATTTGATAGGAGAGTTTCTATATCTGCCTTTTTTAAGCAAGACCGCTGTGATAATAAACTACTAGTGGATTGACTTCTTTTATGTTCAACCATCTTCCTTTTATGTCTCTGGGCAATCTTTCTTGTTTTCTTCACGTTCACAATTCCAATTTTACCTATGCCAACACGCAACAAAGAGCGTCGCGCGGATCCGCTGCTCTGGTACGTCTTACATGCGTTAAATTAAGGATTTTTGAATGCTTTGCGCTACCTTAAATTAGTAAATTTTGATTTTTTTCGTATTCCAACGTACTTCTTTTGCTTTCTTTTAAAACATTTTCACCTTAGCAGTTTTTATCTTATTCGCCTATCACTCTAAAACAAGCCAATAAAAACTTTTTATTTCTTTGCATTTTACTAAGCTACCCTAGACGCAAGTTTTCCGCACTATAGCGTTTAAAAAAAAATAAAAAAATGTTCTGTTTATCTTTATTGTTGTTATTCATCTTCTATCAATTATTAAAATATTTTAGTATATTATACTATGCCATCATACGAGTCACGTCTACATTTATGTGATGCTCCGTTATGTTCTCACAGAGAGTGAGACTTTAACACCACAACACAATATATCAGAACACGTAAAATCATATTGAACGTGTTAGCTTCCTATATATATTTGACATCTCGCTACTAAATACATTTAATCTATAGCTATGTGATAAGAGAAAATAAATTAATTTAACTTAATTAGATCATCCTCGCATATTTATAAGATTACACTCCGCGATTATCACCCAGGGGCTTTATTTACCCAATCAGCTACTGCTAATATTTGACAGGAGTGGGTCACCACATGACTGGATTCGAACTCATTGCATTATTGATGACTCCTAAGGGATGATACGACGGGGAGAGAATTGTGCGTTTGTTAATAATTCAGCGGCTCTTAATCAGGTGCAATAGGGAGTGAGACAAAAGGGTGAATTCTGTTTCTAGTCTCTAGAGATTACGGGTTTATTTTACTTTTTATTTTGAATGAATACTAGTTAGTGGTTTCTTAATAAAGAATATCCGAACGCCGAAAACGTACAATCTTTTAGTTATTTAAAGGATTTATAAATTTACCGGAGAAAAACACATTCTGTGCTAAGAGATGTCAAAGTCAAAGTCAAAATATGCTTTATTGTAAGAAGAACAATGATGTGGTGTACAAAGCGGACACTTAAAAATACATAACTATAGACTGTCATCAATTCCGTGCTCAAATGGTTATAGATCTTGAGGCTTTCATATATAAGAGATATTTTAGTAAGGGTTAGTCTGGGTATAGGGAGGCGCAGATTTTGGTCCATAAATAATCTCGTATTCTGAAATTGATCAGGATATAAATTTTTTTGTGTTATAAGACGCACTGTTTCTAGGATAAATAATGATACTACTGTCAATATTCCCTGTGTAATAAACAGCGATCTGCAGTGCTTCCTGCAGATGAAGGTGCCGTGAACTGGTAGAAAAGAACCGTACTTTTCTTGAATAGAGGTTATTAGAGAAGACAGAAAGAAAACCTTTCTCCTCGAGTTGTTATGAGAGAATCATAGAATACGAGAATTGCCGTTAAACAACAGAAAGCTGACTTCACTGCTTGAAGAATTGTATGAAAATCATTGATTGACAAGTCGGATTACCTTCCTACCCCGAATCTACCGGTGATGAACCAATTAGGCTCGATCAAGGATGTCACCTACATTGTCATACAATATGTTGTCATGACAACGTTCACCCATATTTTTAACATTATCAATAAGAAAATACCACAAATATTGAGAGAGAATATCTTTCTTTCGTTGTTTCGGAACCCCTCAGAGAAACATAATTTGCATCTTGATATTTTGAAAGCTTGTCTTTCGGTTTACAATAAAGACTTCGCTGGTACTTTTGGCACTCATTCATAGACAATTAAAACAATCATGGTTTCTAATGTGCCAAAACCTTTAAATATATATTAACATTGACCCAGTTAAAACTTTGATTATTCTAATCGTCTATCAAATGTTAATCAGTGCCAAAAATCCCGGAACTTAATCTATCAATAACCATGTTATTGAATATTTTAGACCATTTTACGGCATTATGAAAGAAGAATATTTTTAAAATAGGAATTCGACGAGGAGATTTTCTTTGTTAATTTTGCCGATTGGTAATTATTGAATGTTGAAACTAGTTGAAGTTTTGTTTAGTATAGCATACTTTTTACGTCGTAAAAGAATATGATTTTGTTTTTGAATTTAACTTATTTTAAGCCATTTCTCAAGAACATATAAAAATCGTTGTAATAGCTAACGCATTTTTATATACTAAGGTCTTCCTGGGGACCTCTTAAATTTTGAAATCTGATATAATAATCAACCTTAATAAGTCAATCGAATAGTAAGAGTACTAATTTATTTTTGGTTTTCATGTTCCTATATTATTAAATTTAATTGGATTTTACCAGGTTAGTTAATTTTTGGTCCCCTTGAATATCTCTCGATCCTTTTCATCTTTTAAAAGGCAGCGAAACCACTTGACCCGATTTACGAACAGAGGATTACGTAAATACAAACCAACCGAATCTAATGAAACTAATCATGCGAAAGAAGCTTTCCCCGAAAAGAAAACTTCTTCGGACCAATCGAAGTCTATTAAATCGCGCCGATATTTTAAATTGAATTCGGAAGCTATAATGGCGTCGGATATCGCTTAAGTTTCATCTCTTATTTGTCTATTTCCGCTTCCGCTAGACACATTGCACCTGAGCAGCTGGCCAGATAACTTAAAACTTGTATTGGCAACAGTGCAATTTGCCCAAATGAGTTTTTGATTATCGAAAGTTGTCGGAAAAGACGACTTGTCCCTAGTTTTCGCATTTACAATAACAACTCTTCAGATTGAACTAGTTTTAAAATTGAGGAAAGTCATTTTTCCACACAATCACAGTTTTATTATTAAATGTCTTTGAGATACTGTCAATTACATAAATACATTACAGTATATACCGGGTGATGCATGGCTTAGTTGAACATAGGAAATCCCATGTAAATTTTGAAGTGGCTTAATATTGGCTCCCCTGTGCATTTCAGAGAAAAATTGTATTGTCATTTTGAAGAGGCGAAGAGGGCGATATAATAAACCCATGTGCCAAGTTTGAATAAATTCTAATAAGCCAATCCACACTTATTCAATTAAATGTGATGGTAAAATTGCGAAATTTTCATAGTTTAGGTAATACAGCAAACACCAGCAAATTATTATTTGGCATTGACAAAACGAAAAGAAGCGTCAGTGACAACATTTTTATTAAAGGCGCATGAATTATAGCGAAATATGAGCTACTCCATTAAGGAAAAAGTAACTATGATTAAGTGGTATTATACAGGAAACAGTTTAAGGGCAGTGTCTAAAGTGCTTTCAGTTCAATTCCCTGATAAGCCTATTACTTCCATTTAATTAATTAAACTTATCATTAGTAAATTTGAGTCCAAAGGCACTGTAATATACAACTTTAAATGCTCAACTCAGAATGTCAATAGAGCTGAATAATGGGATAATAGAGATCTTGATATTCTTCTGCACGTCGAGGAAAATAAAATCATTAACACGAGGATTCTTGGGCAAGCCGTGGGAAAACATCAAACCACAGTGTTGCGCACTTTAAAAAAACATAAATATTTTCCTTACTCAGGCGCTAGTATTTTTTAAATAGGTTTGTATACGGTTTAAGGGTTTCTCCGCTGGTGGTTACTTGCAATGTACAACAAATTTTTAGAAGTTTGTGAACGTTCGAGTAGGCACGTTGACTATAAATTTCCAAACAGGCCAGTGCCTGACGTTTCTTTTTTATTTCTGAGAACATTTATGTAAATGTTGGTCCTACATTTTAATTTTGATTTCGTAATAATTTTGGGAATATCAGGTTAATATCAATGAAGTAGTGTACGAAGAAAATTCATGACCAGGCGGCATGGCATTGCGGCAGTCCGGGCAGCCACTTTTAGGCTAGTCCCACACAACGACGCGCAAACAATAGCTTCCATTGACACAAAATAAATCCTTATCTTTTTATCAGCATATTACAATAAGAAATAGAAATTGAGAAGGTAATAAGTTTAATTTTTTTTGTATTCACGTCAATAGAGTCGGTGGATTTTAGATATTTATAATCCATGTAAGGGATATATCTCCTCTATCTCCCTCGTAAGTACGCCATTGTAGTTAATACCTTCAGAAGAAAAAAATCCATTTTGTCATCGCCTAAAAAAATATTTAATGACAAATGTATCGTTCTAATTTACTAATAAGTATCATTTGTTTCAGGTGAGCGATAGCATCTATCAAGTACCTAGCCTAGAATATAAGGTAAGAGTTAAATGTTTCCTTGTTGATTTAATAGCCCAATTATATTTTTAAGAAGTTAAATCAGTTAATTGATTAAAGTAGCGTGTATAGATTCATTTATTCACCCGACCAACAAAGTTGTTTTGGAATTCAAATGTTTAGCGAATATTTTATTTTTTTGATATATTGTAATTACTTCCAAAATGCTAATTGATTATATTATGTCTGTTTTGTTCTTCTTATCATCAAAACCTTTATATAGCAGAATTATAAAATATCCTATATAACGATCACTAAATTGTTCTAACGACGTTTTTGCATTCAACTTAAACAATGTTTCAGCTTATACAGTAAGATTATTAATTTATAGATCTTCACCTTATTTCAGCGATTTTTAAGAAAGTGTCGTCTTAAGTCTTAATTATCATATTATAAATATTTTAAAGTATTGCAATTCTACCATAATACAAAGACACTGAAAATTTCTTATGGAAATAAAATTGTCTGTCTGAACTTACAAATACTTTTTGAAATAACTATATTTTACCTACTCAGCCAGCTCCTGTTCATTTAACGTTATATAATTAGTATAGCAAAAAGCTCTATAAAAGCAAGGGTATTTTAACCTGAATAAATAATGTAATTTTTTCGACATCGGTGACTAAATTTTTAATAACCGGTATTAAATCAATTAAAACACATGTCGGAAAAAATAAAAATTATATTTTTTCAATTGAGCTAGTTCTTGTTGTATTTCTGTGCTTAAAAAAATAATCATTCATTCGAAAAGATTCTAATTAGAAAAAATAAAATCTGTCACCATACCCTCGACCTTTAAAAAAATCTATGTAGGTAAAGTTGTATGATTTCTGTAGTAGGTAAATAATCATATACAAAATTACCTTATAATAAGACGCCATTTTAAAGTAGCAGCATTCTACAACTAAAAAAGGCAAGAGTTAAAAATGCTCACCACGGAGTATCTCTCTTACTAAGAACGGAGATACCCCGCAAAACCATCGAAAACTGGACACCCGTACAGATAAGGTAATTTTTTCACTACTAACCTATAACATCGCCATTATTGACCGATTATTAACGTTAGAAATCGTTTTTCTCTACCTTATATGTTATTATTAACCATGGTCAATAATAAGGCATTGAAATCCATTATTGACCGATCTTCAAGAATCTATTTGAAGACAGGTAACTTGATTTTTTGATTCTACAACATGAATTCATAAACATGAATGTGGTTAGGCAACCAGATAATCATCAATACATATTAGATTACTTGATATTGTAAAATATCGATACAATCAACATTTTTTCTGCTTCCATCCTTAATTCTGGAGGTGTACACATAATAGTATCACTAACATTTTCTTCGCCCATTTTTTAAAAAAACGGAAAACTCGTGAAATTTGATGACATAATTGAACAAAAATTGACATTAACGAAGCCACCTGACAAAACAACAAAATATTTTGTCAATTCCAAAGCGCAGGTAACTTGATTAAAAAATATACCTATACCTACCTATAATTTTTTATAATTATTAATACTATAAAGATAAATACATATGCGAGATGTTACACGTGGCGACATCTCGTAGCAATCGAGCTATCCACCTAACCAGACCAGCGAGGTCTTAGAGAAGACCAAACGCTGGAAAGGATCCCGCATAAGCAGGTATCTAATGTCAGGTGGCGCTGAAAGCCAATCGTCGGTTTCTGTGAACCGAAAACCTAATATAAAAGAAAACATCTCTTAGGTTTATCTATTAGGTTTTCGGTTCACAGAAACCGACGATTGGCTTTCAGCGCCACCTGACATTAGATACCTGCTTATGCGGGATCCTTTCCAGCGTTTGGTCTTCTCTAAGACCTCGCTGGTCTGGTTAGGTGGATAGCTCGATTGCTACGAGATGTCGCCACGTGTAACATCTCGCATATGTATTTATACATTATGTGTTGAAAACACTGTAAGATCCCTTTTCTTTTCGTCAGACTCTATAGCCTTGCCGATGAGCCGTAATACGGTGAAACGCGTCCAAGGATTGGGTCTGACGAAAAGAAAATGGAAAAACATCTTTCTTTTATAAAGATAAATGTCTTATAAAAGTTTGTAGTAGTGGAAAAAATATTATATTAACCACGGTTTAGACAGCTTATAGCCCTCGCGTCTTAAATCCCTCGTCGCTCCGCTCCTCGTGATTTAAACTTGCCGCTCGGGCAATAATGATGGCTGTCTAAACCTTGGTTAATAATATACTATTTCATATACACACTGTGGAGGTAGACCGACAGATAGAGAAAATAATGAAAATTTATGAACATTATGAAATAATAAAATATATGTTATAAAATGTATGACACTTAGTTTAAAGGGTGTAGAATATATCGTCCGTTCATATGCTGGTAGAAGTAAATAAAATACATTTCTCATATTCTGAATAACCTCTGGTGTAATAAGTCAACACTCATAACTAATTCGTTCTTTTAATACCTCAATGCCTTCGGGTTTTGTCTTAAAAAGTTTACTTTTTAAGTAACGCCACAGGAAAAAATCAAGTAGGGTAATATCTGGAGACCTTGGTGGCCATTCTGTTAAACACCTCCTGGCAATCCATCTATTTGGAAATATTTGGTTTAGATAAGAGAGATGCTAGCAATTAGATTTCAGTCAGTAGCATAGAAATATATAAAAGAAAATATTATGTATGGGGTGACCTAACAAACAATCCAAATTTTTTCAATACTTTAAGGGCACATTCCTCAAGCCGAAGGAGAAATTAATTATTTTAGGATAGTTAGATTTTTTTAAAAGAAGTATTAATTTTCAAAAAATTAAAAATAGATATTGGATCATTTTTATTGTTTCCTCAGGAAAAAGAAAAGAAAATGATATTTATGAAAAATGAAGAGTGTTTGCCGATGTCCTGTTTGCTTGACATAATGACAAATATTTTCTGTATAAAGAAATATTATTTTCTCCAAGGACGACAAAGGTTTTTTCCATATTCGTTTAGAATTGGGAATTTTAATCACTAACATGGTTGTCTTATCTTCTATATCATCCAAATTCATTTAACAAAGCTCTTCACGACGACAAGCGCATGCCAAACCAATTATTAATGAAACCTACAATTTAAAAAAAAATTAATCACAAGGAAGAAGAGGAATTAGATTTAATTATATTACCTTTGTCATTAGGTATATATTGTCTCCAGCTTCTGATAAGAAATAATTTATTTCTTCTTTATTCGATTCAACACTTGATTTTTTTGGTTTATAGCCAATAGATTTTCTTTTAAGGAAAGCAATAACTTGGGATAGCGGCTTATATCTATATTATTTTTAATATTAGTTGTAGACTTAAGCATCGAGTAATTGCTCCAGAGGCTTGATGGTTTGAAGATTTTAAATTTTTCCAATAAATATGCAAGAATCACTTGTTCATTTATAATATGCACATTTTTGTTATTGCTCCATTTTTGAAATAAATTGTAGAAGAATTCATACCTCTCTCTTGACTTTACCGGCAATAATTCATAATAGCTGCTTTAGCAGATTCAATAATCTCATGTGGAATCATTTCAGCCTCACTTTTACTACTGATTTCCATTTTTCGGATTTGAAAAGCGAAAAAACACACAGCAATGTTACATGACAAGCGCTGTCATAATAAAATGCTAAGTTCATGTTATTGTCAAAGCCGCCTACATAAATACCCAAATCGTCCCGAAAGTAACAAGAATCGTCCCGAAAGTAAAGAAATCGTTTCGAACGTGAAAAAAATCGTCCCGAAAATAGCTATTTTCGGAACCATTTGTGTTATAAGTGGTACTTTCGATTTAATAAATCATACCGAAAATTTTATTTTCGAGACGACTGCAGAATAATAGTATATTATTAACCAAGGTTTAGACAGCCATCATTATTGCCCGAGCGGCAAGGTTAAATCACGAGGAGGGCAGCGACGAGGGATTTAAGACGCGAGGGCTATAAGCTGTCTAAACCGTGGTTAATATAATATTTTTTCCACTACTACAAACTTTTATAAGACATTTATCTTTATAGTATAATAATTATAAAAAATTATAGGTAGGTGTAGGTATATTTTTTAATCAAGTTACCTGCGCTTTGGAATTGGCAAAATATTTTGTCAATGTCAATGTCAATTTTTGTTCATTTATGTCATCAGATTTCAGGAGTTTTTCGTTTTTTTTTTTAAATCAAGTTACCTGCGTTCAAATAAATTCTTGAAGATCGGTCAATAATGGATTTCAATGCCTTATTATTGACCATGGTCAATAATATCTTATAAGGTAGAGAGAAACGATTTCTAACGTTAATAATCGGTCAATAATGACGATGGTAGAGGTTAGTAGTGGAAAAACTATTTTTTGTACTGTACATTCTCTTTAATGCTCGAAGATCATACTGCTGCATATAAAGGATTTATAAACGGGACTGTTCGAGTTTGGTAGTTATAACGGAATCTATAACAGCTTGAATATCAATTACAGATTGATTACCCGAACAGACCTACACTTGGGGGGCATTATTCTAACATAAACCGTTTAATCTATCCGATATTGGCCTTTAGCTGTGGTCTACACTGCGTTACAAAGTGTCTCTAGCACGACATCAATAAGCAAATAAACAACGGTTCGCAGAACAATCAATCTGTGAACGACCATCAATCATTAGCCGAAACCGGGACTGAACGCGACTCTGCTAAGTGCATTTCGATGTTCACCTTGGCAATTGCGGCCTCGGCCTGCTTGATTCTGCATACGGCAGACGCTATTATAATTCATCTTTATTAGGTTGCGTAGCTGCGCCATCTATCTACATGTCTAGGAGGTGCGAAATGAGAAAAGGTATTTAATTGCCTTTGGTGGTTGGTGGAAAATACGTGCATGTGGATTAAATACACATAAAATCTAATT
Organism: Polydrusus tereticollis; assembly: GCA_963920685.1. Classification (NCBI taxonomy): domain Eukaryota; kingdom Metazoa; phylum Arthropoda; class Insecta; order Coleoptera; family Curculionidae; genus Polydrusus; species Polydrusus tereticollis. The sequence continues at coordinate 24,838,260 of OY987333.1, read as the reverse complement.
AATATTTCATACAATGAGAACCAGTAGTATTTTGCTGGACAGAAATCAATTTGTGAATACCTTATCTGATGTCAGTTGAATAATAATAATAATAATCCTTTATTGAGCACTTGGCCAATACATTGTATAAAATATCTTTACAGAACTAATTGTTACATTTACAGGGAAATTTTTTTAAGTGTCTTGCCTGACTGGCGATTTTCCTGCTGACTATAATAAAAAATTCCTATTGATAGTTCTGCCGAGCATATACAAATAAAGTTTTGATTAAGATTTTTGATAGTGTTGGTGTCGGGGTCCTGCCGTACTTGATTGCGGAAGATGAAGTTGCCAAATTTGTCATTATTATCGAAAAAAATGCCTTTCAGAAGGAGTTATTTGTTTTGTGGCAAGACCATTAAAGTGTTTATTTACTTTGACTCCAAAAGCTCTGAATCCTGCAAACATTTAATTCTACGGTCAATTGAAGGGTAGATGAGGACTTTGACGAGTTAGGTTGTTGAAAACTTTGTCAGTGTAATACATTTAAATTGGAATTTAAACCTTCACTTTATTAAGGGATAGTATTTATTTTAAATATTCCAATATTGTCACAAATAATTGCATTAGTGATGCTACATTTTACCATTGAGTGCAAGTAATTGAACAGAAATGCGCGAATTCTAAATAATTGCTCCGAGATTTAAACGTATTCTTCTCAAAAAATTCTATTCAAGTTCTTGGTTCAAAGTGGTCAATACCTTTATATGTAATATTACACCTTCTTATATAAACTTAAAAATTACTGGTTTTAAAATGTAAAAAAAAAAATATTGCATTTCCTTGAATGCCTGGTTTAAACTTCCACAAAAGCGGATTATTGTTCATACGTGTGCGTTGTCCGAGAGTACGCGACAACGAAACGAATATACAGCCACCCGCCAGTATCGTAATAAAAAGTCTAATAAAACATGTAATAAACGTGAAAAGTCTAGTGGAATGGTCGGGGGTAAAACATGGCAAGACAGGGTGGAATGCCCCGTCCGGTTTAGCCTCAATGTTACGGAAAAATTGCCCATTACGGGGAAAATAAATAAGGAGCGGCTTGAGTACGCCGTAAATCTGATTTTCATTCGCAGTGAAAAGCGGTTTATTTTTCTGATCTATTGGATGTCATTTAAAGCTAATATTTCTGAGGCAATCAGAAAATAAATAAATCAAATTATAAAACTCGATGCTGGAGCGACTTGTACGGTGCGCTTTACTAAAAGAACATTAATTTAAAAATCATCAATAGGGTCTTAAAACGTAGAAACTCTGTTAAAAAAAGGCTTAGTTGGAAATATCACATTCAAAATCTAAAAACTATCATATACAAAGAAATTGGGAATGTTAAAATTACGTTACAGTCACATAATTAAAAATTGTGAACAATCATAAACACAAAACCTAAACTTCGTTTAGTATTTAAAAGATATACCGAAATAAATTACAATTCCTCGATTTAAAAATCCAATTAATATCAATCTGAGGCACTACATGTTAAAGCTATTTATACAGATTACAATAATTATAAAGTAAGAAAATATATACTAGTTCAAAACTTACGTTTTATTTTGTTAAAAGTTGAACTATTCTATTGTGATACAATTACTTTAATACAATTTTATTGCTTCAGTTTACGGTATTTTAAGTTTATTTTGTATTCCCTGTAATGAACTATGCTAATTATTTAAAAATACGCAATTAAAATTATAAAATATTTACAAAAAGTGTATCATATACAAAAGAATTGGGAATAATAAAATTACGTTACAGTCATATAATTATAAATTGTGAACAATTATAAATAAAACGTAAACTTCCTTTGGTATTTAAAAAATATAGCGAAATAAATTACAATTCTTCAATTTAAAAATACAATACTTAATATCAATCTGGGGCACTACATGTTAAAGCTATTTATAAAGATTACAAGAATTACAAGTAAAGTAACAAAATGTATACAAGTTCAAAACTTGCGTTTTATTTTGTTAAATGTTGAACTATTCTAGCGTGATCCAATTATTTTAATACAATTTTATTGCTTCAGATTACAGTATATTAAGATATATTATATTCCCTGTAATGAACTATACTGATCAGATAAAAATAAGCAATCAAAACTAAAAAATATTCACAAAAAGTGTATCATATACAAAATAATTGGTGATGTCAAAATTAAGTGACAGTCATATAATAATAAATTGTGAACAATCAAACACAAAACGTAAACTTCGTTTGGTATCTAAAAGATATACCAAAATAAATTACATTGGCTACCGGTTCCTCATAAAGAACAACATTTTACCACTACGGCGCGGATATAATCCCAAAATCTGGCGAAAGTAACTTCTTTACCGTGGGAAAGCAGCAACTGCTAGTAACAGCGCCATTCTCTTTGCTTTACTAATTTAAGCTTTAAAGGTCTATGTTAGTTTAAGTGCTAAAAATCATGCGATGTATAGAAGTTATCTATCGAGAAATTTTTAAATTTTACTATGAAGATATTTATTTCGTTTTTTAATAATTGAGATAAAAGTTAAGGTAAAACTGGACATTTTGGCTTCTAAAATTTGATATTAGACTATAATTAATAATAATCATACGAAAAATATGCTATAAAAAAAATCTAATATTTTTCCTATACAAACAACACATTATTCATTAAATTTACGACATCGTCTCCAGCAAGATCAAATTTAAAAGTCTGAAAGCGTCCAGGCCCTATAGATTTGCTACGTACTTTACTAAAAATGAATTATACGTGTAATGTGATATACACTGGGGTTATGACCATATTTTTACGGTCCTCAAGCTGCTCAGAAACGAGTATACACATAACACACTCATCTTTCCTATTTCCTTTATTTTTATGGGCTGCCTAAAGCAACATGAAATACCGTTATACAATCTTTCTAATACAGATTTTTTAAAATTTATTTATGTAAATAATGGAGTTAAATAATAATGTGACAGTCATTATTGCGTCAGTAAGACGTCGATGCATTTTATTCTCACACAATAATAGTTATTATCCAGATTGCAAAATTAATACATATTCCAAAGAGTAGAAAGTAGTATTATGTTTCAGGGGTAACTTAGTTTTTGTCCGTTATCATAAAATGTCATTCTTTCTTTTCTTGGTCGGGCATAGCCCTGCAGGAAAAATTCTTCATGGCGCTCTGCAAGCGGTGCTAGTGCGCAGAAAATGAATCACGTTGGTTTTAAATCTTTGGAGAATATAGTCGATGGTGAACATAATCCTAAGGATATCGATCCAGAATAATTACGTTCTTCAGATGAAGAAAGTTTTGAAGACTGTCGTTCGAGGAACGCCGAGCTGAACCACGTACGGGTGGACTACAGCTTGATGGAGTCAAGCAGGCAACATCGTTTTTTGAACATCTGCCATGAAAATATCTTTAAAAGGAGCTCAAGTCATCAAGCTGTCCCCGAAGTTACATGCTTTCAGCTAGCAAATGACTCTGTGAATGGAAGGCAGTTTTAGAATATATTGGGAGTAGAGCCCCAAATGTATGAGCAAGTCGAATCTGGGCTTTTTAGAACGTCAAAAGCTGTAAGGGGTATAGAGTTTCTTAGTCCGAAGAAGTGCCACAAGGTTAGCTATAGCCCCACTGTGACTACGCCCTATAAATGAATTGATAACGCCAAGGGAATCGAGAAACTAACCTGACTAAACTATTGGCGCCAAGTTTTTTAGCATTAAGTTCTACTTGGTAACTGCCACCTCACAAGAGAATTTCTTACAGGTCTTTGTGAACATGTGAGACTTCTTTCTTCCAGTGGATAAGTGCATTAGCAGTCGAGCATTCAAAGTATATAAAAGAGGAAACAAGTGTGTTGCTAAATATCGGATTTTTTCCAAAGGGTCGTTACTATATGATATGATGAAAAAAGGTGGGAGACAGTTTAGATTCTTATGGCATGGTAAAAATATCCGTCCATTGTCATTTGCACAGAGCAGTCTATAACGGCTCCTCATGCCATACTCAATACAAGACCTATATTCCGATCAGGACTTCCCATGATATTGTTGAAGCCTTAACTTTTAAGGTATTTTAATAGTTTTTGATTGGTAGCCTTCTCCATAACTTTCAATACAACCAAAAGCAATGCAACTGGTCTATACTTGCTTACCAGAGTGTAGGCTGCACTCGGGCAAGAAAGATATATTATTTTTTGTAATAGAAGCTAAAAAGCCTACAAAATACCGGTGTCAATTACCACGATGAGTCGTCAGGACGAGATTCAACAGCGGGAATGTTTGGTGGAGTCTTTCTCTGCAAATTTAACATTGGATGCGAGGAAATAGTTCCGCCAGTAAGTTAACTATTTCCTCGGCTATGGTCGCAATAGTATCATCAGAACGAATTAGAGGTGGAATGGTTGAAATTCTGACTGACGATCTTAGCTAGCGACCAAAGTAATCTTGCACCGTTAGAACATACAAGAAGGTTGTCATTGATCATTATATTCTTTGCTGCTTTGCTTTGGTTTATCGTGTGCTTGCATTGGTTTTAGGTATTAGCAAATATGGTACGATTTTCAACCTGTTCAGTTTTACGCAGCTGTCAGTATAAAGAATTTTTTGAACTGACAGCTCGCTTGAAATTTTTGTGAAAACAAGGACACTTTTTCAAAAACGAGCTGAAGACTATCAGTAAATATAACATCCGTTGCATAGCATAGATGGATAAATTGTCAAAAGTAAAGCAAACGTCAGCCCGCCAGTGATCATTTTTATAGTAAATGTTTTTCAATTGCTGCTATGTTTTATAAATTAGCTTTCATATCTAAAATTCATATTTATTCGTATTATCTGAATCTACATAATAATACCTAAATGTGTTAAAATACATTTACATTACAATGCGCAAAGGGAATTTGGTGGGAAAAACTAAAGGTGACTCGACGAAATTGAATAGAAATCAATAACAGCAGTTTTATGTTGGGGCACTTTTTAATAACTTTTTAAACGTTCGCAAACGTGAAGTCGTATGACACCCGTTTTGCAGGGACACGAAATTGTACGACGTCATCACTTTTCCTACATGCCAGCCAGTCCTAATGTCCCAGAGAACTACTTATGGTTTAAAATTTGTCGCTTTATATCTCTGAAATTGAACTATGCCTGCAAATGCATTAAAACTAAAGCTTTACTTTGTATCTTTGCTCGAGGTGTTTAACATAGTACATATCTCCGGAGTTTTTGACAAACCGATTAGTATTCTATATGCATAATTAGAAAAAAAAATTAAAAATTTTAAGTAATGACCAAAATAGAAAAGCGGTCAGGGGTTGGTCAGGGCGCATGTAGATGCAGATAGCTGTATTACAATATATACAGGTATGATTTGGCTGTGTGTACAGCTGCATTTTAGGTGTCTTTGCATATAAACATTAACCTGGCTTTCTTTACTAAAGTAGGTACCATCAAAGTATGTGATCTAATAAGATTAATACTTATTAAACTTTAAACATGTTCCTACAATAAAAAATTTCAATTAGTTTAGATGATGTTTCTTTAATTTTTTTAAATACTTTTCTCTCTCTGTCTGTCAAGCCATTTCTGTGATATTTTATTTATTGAAATTGTTATCAGTTAGTAATTAAGGCGAAATTAGAAGTATAATTCTATAAAATATAATTGAAAAATTTAATTCGGCTGCCTATACTGACAACGTTATATTCCAAGAATTTCTGTGAATTCTTTGACTACACCTATTTAACAACGAGATTGCTTGCAGATCATGAAGGGTCAATAAAATATATAATTTTAACTTTTTCTATTTAACATCTTTACCCTTAAAAGAAATTCCCGCACATATTAATTGATCGCTTCAGCTGGAGATATGCATTCTCTTAGCAAACAAGGCAAGAATGTTTATTCAAGTTAGTCCGTTTAATATTTTTATTTTTGAAAGAAATATTTTTAGAAAGGTATCATGCTTTAAAAACATATTTATGTGTATTCTATTAATTAATATAAAATGCGAACAACTGAATAATACTCTTTTTAAGAACATACATTTTAATCACTCGAATAATAATACTGTGATAAATTCAGTTGGAGCAATTATTATTTAAATATTACATAAATAAACAAGCCGATCAAATTCCAATTCTTCTCTGGGGTTTCAATAATTTGGAATAAATATGTTGTGCACCTATTTACATATTCAGAGAGGATCATCAGAATGTCTGAATGATCTTAGATTCCCATACCACAATTTAATCTCTAGTGCAAAAGCAGTAAGATATTTCTGAATTTACTGCAATGTATTTGTGTATAACGTAAGATATTGACAGTACAGGGCCAATACTAAACCCAAAAAGTGCCTATTTATAAGATCAGTTATCACTGATCAAATATCTTTGATCATTGTTTCTGATAACATAAAATCAGATGTGTAACAAAAACAGTAAAAACAAAATATCGTACGAAATAAAGTACAAGGTATTTTTTTATTTATATTTAACTATAAAAGAGATTTATTACAAATTTACTAATAAAATGAAAGGGATAGGCTTGTCAGGGAATTGAAAAATATTTTAGACACTGCTCTTAAACTACTTCCTGTATAATAGCACTTAATCATAGTTACTTTTTCCTTAGTGGAATGGCTCATATTTAGCTAAAATTATAGCACCTTCAATGAAAATGTTGTCACTGACGCTACTTTTCGATTTGTCAAAGTCAAATAATAATTTGCTGGTGCTTGCTGTATTAACTAAACTATGAAAATTTCGTAATTTTGCCATCACATTTAATTGAATAAGTTTGGATTGCCTTATTAGAATTTATTCAAACTTGGCACATGGGTTTATTATATCGGCCTCTTAAAAAAAATATGATTCAATTTTTCTCTAAAATATACAGGGGAGCCAATATTTAGCCACCTCGAATTTTACATGGGATTTCCTATGTTCAACTATACAGGGTGGTCTGTAATGAATGCGCCATAGAATAACCACCGATTCTACACATGAAAATAATAGGTTTCAGCTAAACATGCCTTGGTAAAATATTGGTTGTTAAGGAGATACAGGGTGTTAAAGTTTAATTTCTGAATTAATTTTCTTTTCATATCTCGAGCTATTTTTAAGATATAAACATGAAAATTTGTAATTGGGAGCTTTTCAGGGCAAGTAACACGAATCTATCCCTGTTTTTCACATAACTTGTAGAGAGCGCTAGTTACACTCTACACGCCTACTACATCACGCCCAAAACTTTTTGCGCGTAACTTTATTGGTAATCTGATTTAAATTTATAATGAAATGGTCATTTCTAAAGAAAAAAGGTATACTTCATTTATTTTGTTAAAATAATCCGTTTCCGGGATATTTGCAATTTTAAACAACATTGCATGAAAGTTTTTATTTTCAACAAAAACAATTATATCACCAAATGTGAAAAATGTCCACCGCCCACTTCTATGCATTTTCTTGACCTTTTACCAAATAGCGCCTTACATTACATAAAGTTCTTTCTTTATTTTGAATTACAGTGACTGCCTCCTGAATCCTTTGCAACAGTTGGTCGCGTGTCGGGATCTCTACTTTATACACTAATGATTTTATATAACCCCAAAAGAAAAAATCTAAAGGGTTAAGGTCAGGGCTACGGGGCGGCCATGGAAAATTGCTACCACGGCCAAATCATCTATTAGGAAACCGCTAGTCAAGATAATTGCGAACTGCAAGTGGAAAATGGGGCGGTGTACCATCGTGCATAAACCACATATCTTGTCTTAAATTTGAAGGAATATCATGAAGTAAATTTACTAAATCATTGTTCAAAAACTGCAAATACTGCTCACCATTCAGCCAGGCAGGTAATTCAAATGGTCCAATGATAAAATCGGCCATTATACTACACCAAATGTTTACAGAAAATTCATGTTGAAAATGGCGTTTCCTTGCTAAGTGTGGATTTTCCAGTTCCCAAGTATGGTTGTTTCTCCATTTAAACACTCCACGGCTGATAAAGGTCGCTTCATCCGTAAAAGGGATTTTATGGATGAACATTGGCTCTCGACTTTGTTTATGAATTAGAAATTGACAGAACTGGAGTCTTGCTTGTAAATCATTTGGTAGTAAATTTTGGACAAGATTAAAATGATATGGATATAATTTTTCTGTGTGTAAAACATTTAAAACTGAGGTTTTTTTAACATCAGTAACATTCACTAAATGTCTGGTATTTATCTACGAATTTTCACCAACTCGCACTAGAATATCCTCTTCTTGAACGACATTTACCTTAGGACGTTCAATGTGCCTCTGAGGACGAAATGAGCCAGTTTCGCCTAAACGACCATACAGTCTTTGAAAAATATTTCTGTCTTGGTGCCTCCTATTTGGATATTTATGCCGATATCGTCTTGCTGCTGCACGTCTATTGAAATTTTCTTGAGCGTAAATCGAAATCATATTTCTCATTTCGCTATTTGAATATTTATTATGTCTTGGTATTATTTATGAAAAAATTGTTTAATTCGATATTACGAAAAATTAATGCGTGAAAACAAATTTTACATGGATCAATTTGAATAACTTTTTGATTCGTATGGCGTGTGCTGTCTTGATATTCTTGCTGCTCAATTGTCCATAGCCACTTCGTTGGCCGCAAACTGTTTTTCTGATCGCGTATTTCTCTATGCAACAGAATATTAAATTGCCAATATCCCGGAAACGGATTTTATTAACAAAATTAATGAAGTGTACCTTTTTTCTTTAGAAATTACCATTATATTATAAATTTTAATCAGATTACCAATAAAGTTACGCGCAAAAAATTCTGGGGGTGATGTAGTAGGCGTGTAGGGTGTAACTAGCGCCCTCTACAAGTTATGTGAAAAACAGGGATGGATTCGTGTTACTTGCTCCGAAAAGCCCCCAATTACAAATTTTCATATTTATATCTCAAAAACAGCTCAAGATATGAAAAGAAAACTAATTTAGAAATTTAACTTTAACACCCTGTATCTCCTTAACGACCAACATTTTACTAAGGCATGTTTAGCTGAAACCTATTATTTTCATGTGTAGAATCGGTGGCTACTCTATGGCGCATTCATTACAGATCACCCTGTATAAAATACATTTTACAGTATCGATAATCAAAACTCTAGATTCATATTGGACTGTGTACTCAGCATTAGAGTTTATTTCTTGAAAATGCTCTCATTTAACTCCGTACAATCCTAATCATCTGCTAAAAGGTTAAAAAATTTCCCCAAAGCGAGAAAATTGTTTCTTATAAAATGAAAACCTAACGTCGTAACTTCAACTTAACTTTGAGAACATAACCCTTTTTCAATTAATTGCTATAATAATACAACGTGAAAGAGGAAGCGACTAAAGTTGGGTTAAATTGCCCTATTTTAAAATTCCCCCGGCAAGAAAGGATATTTTAACATTCATGCATATACTCGTAGTAGGCGCGACGTACGCCCCACGTTAAATGGGTGGTATTGAAGTTGACTTTGCTTCCATTAATAAATCACAACGATGTGATATTAAGGCTTTTGTGAAATTAAGTTAAAACTCCGATGCTTTTTAGAACATTTAACAAAAAGGAAGCTATTGTCATTAGGGTTGCATTTATGCCTTTTGGGAATGTTAATTAAGTTTGCAAAAAACACAAAAGGATACTGGGAGCAGGACCAGCAGGCTATCAAGAAAAACATGATTTTTTAAAACCTTTTATTTTGATATTAGTAGTGTAATTTATCGTCTGGTTGCTTTCCTAGTAAGGTAGAAGTTTATTATGAAAGTACAGCTCATACCACCCCAATCCTTCATTAATTTTGAGAAACAACTTTACATTTGTATTATGCACAATACTCTATTCTCCTCTCCCTCCTCCTACACTAATAAAAGGCAGTACTTGCCACTCGATTGTACCCCCTCTACCGATCCACCTATTCGGAAAAGTGTTGCTTAAAAATTCGCGCACGTTTCGATCAAAATGGGCAGGAGCTCCGTCCTGTTGGAAGAATGTACTTGCATAATTTGGACCCATTACATTTCGTATGGTAGACACTATTTGCGTTTCCAAGAGCTCAAGGTAACATGGTGATGTCAAATTTCCATCAATAAAAAATGGACCGATCTTGTGGTTACCCAGAAGCCCAGCCCACACATTCAATTTTTCAGGGCGTTGTGTATGACCTTCTCTCATCCAGTGGGGATTTTCATTTGCCCAAAACCTACAGTTGTGTCTATTGACTCCATTTAACATAAATGTTGTTTCGTCCGAAATACTATAAATTTGAAAACTGGTTAGTTTGGTCAAACCTTGACAGCATAATATCACAAAATTTAATTCTTCGCTCACAGTCATCTTCTGATAACTCTTGAACTACATGTATTTTGATAGGGTGATATTTATGTGTTATTAAAACATTATGGACGGATTTGAAGTACTTACTTCAGAAATTTTTCTTAATGAAGAAACAGGGGGGTTTCAACAACATGTTGTAAAATTTCTCTTCATCTACTACTGCTGGTCGTCCTGATCGTCGCCTATCTCTGCAATTTCCAGTTTCTTCGAACCGTCGCCTGTCGGACCGTTTTTAGAGCAGTTGCTTTTGAAATTGGATTTCGGTTTGGAAATGGGTCATTAAATAGATTTTTAAGCTCTTCGTAAGACCTGACCCTATCGCCATATCCTCTCATCATTAAAATTGTAATTCTTTCACTTTCAATTAAAGACATTTTTGCATGTAAAAATGACAGCTTCTAAGACTTTACATCGAAACTGAACTGGGGTTCTATTTATTAATAAATGAAACACAATTAGTTGATATTTTCAAAACACGTCGCTATTTCGAAAACTACTGACATTAGGAACAAAATATGCTATACCAAAAGTGTTACAAATTTAAAGTAAAAACTATAAATGAAAAAATATACAGGGCGTTTTTAGAGCAGTTGCTTTTGAAATTGGATTTCGGTTTGGAAATGCGTCATTAAATAGATTTTTAAGCTCTTCGTAAGACCTGACCCTATCGCCATATCCTCTCATCATTAACATTGTAATTCTTTCACTTTCAATTAAAGACATTTTTGCATGTAAAAATGACAGCTTCTAAGACTTTACATCGAAACTGAACTGGTGCTCTATTTATTAATAAATAAAACACAATTTGTTGATATTTTCAAAACACGTCGCTATTTCGAAAACTACTGACATTAGGAACAAAATATGCTATACCAAAAGTGTTACAAATTTAAAGTAAAAACTATAAATGAAAAAATATACAGGGCGTTACATGTAAAAATATAAAATTCGTTCGAATTCCAGACAAACTAAAAAGCTGGCAACAACGCCCATATCGTCATTCGGTGCGTCAGATCCTCTTACACAACTGTACTAAATTTGGTTAAATCGGCCAATAAATTGTGATGTTATTAGGCGGTTTCCCGACTTTATACACTCACTGTATATGAGTTTCTGCATCTTTGATCATTTCTGGTTATGTTCTTGGCGGCAAAATTCCTTGTCTAAAAGCTGGCGTCTTTGGAATTAATTGTAACACTTTAAAATGGTATTTTTAACAAAGATAAATTTCTTTGTGCCAAAGTAATTGGCCTTTGTCCTAAGAGTATGGTATAGGTATTTATATGCAACTCGGCATCTGCGCGGAGTTACATCAGTACTCCAGTGACCGAGGAACTTCATATTTCTATATATAACGGCTTAGTATTATACCGACCATTTTTTTCTATGGTTAAGTGGATATGGATTGTGGATGGTTACATTGGATGAGGATGTATGCGACTTTTGAGTGTACGACTCATAGTCTTACGATTATGTGGCTAGACTACTTGTGACTTGTTACGTGCGTAAATGGACGACGAATTGGATGACGTAGATTTTCTTGAAGATAATTGTCTAGAATGACTTGGCTAAAGACAATAACTTCGTTTTTCTATATTTGAACGTAATGTGCGTGTTTTAAAAAAAAATATTTTTATTGTGTGAATAGCTAGAAGAATTAAAAATGGTGGAAACATCTATTTATAATCGAACGCTAAACCTTTCTAAAGCCATCCAGGTGTTTTTACGTTGGCTGAAAAGAAATAGATTCTTGCAACAGTCATATGAAAAGTATCTCTTTTTAAAAGAAATAAATACGGAATATTATATATTTTTGAAAAGCTCTCAAAAAGAGGAATAAGACAAAGAATTAATATACAGTGTGTCTGCTTAAGTTCTGTACATATCGGAAACTTTTTTAATATTAATTTTACGAAAAAAAGTTATTCTTTATAAAAAGTTCTGCTTACTGAAAAAATAATATTAGACTATTCAAACTTAAGATAGTATGTACAGGATGATCAAAAAGTAAAAAATCAGAATTGACCTACGAGAAAAGTACCCTTAATTTTAATTTTAGAGCAAAATGGAATAAGAAAATGTTGATTGGCATTAAAGATTATATCTGTTTTTACTCTTAGTAGACTATTATTGAAAATAAATTCGACATTTCAAAAAATATTATTTTTGATAATGACAATTTAAATAAAAATACTCATTACCTTTCCCTCACTGTATATTTGCCTCGACATATCCTCCCTTCATTTCAACAAATTTAGCCGTTCTTGCAAAAAATTATCTTAAATCATTTCTAATCATGGCAGGAGTTATATTTGTAATTGTCTCTCTAATTAACCTCTCTAAATGGCCAATATTTTGAAATAAAAATGTAGGTATGGATTCTGTTTTAAGAAGCCCCACAAGAAATAATCGAGGGGCTCAAGTCCGGAGACCTAGCGGGCCAAAAAGGTCAGAATATCTATCGATAACTTTTCCATTAAAAAGTTAAGTGACTTATATAAAGGTTATTTAGAATTTGTTGCGGAATCATTTTTTTGAATAATATATAGGGTGTTATATTTAAAAAAAAAATTATTTTAAATTGCTAAAAAACTGTAAATTTGGCAACATTGCAAATATCACTAGCAGCTCCGCGATAACCTCTTATATACGGATACCGAATTTTAGCTAAATTGGACAAACAGTATTAAAGATATTTAGAGCGTTCCATACTTCTGTTACACGCTGTATAAAAAAAAATGTCAACGTGAATATTGTTTTTTTAAGAACTAAAAGCGTTTGACAAAAACAATTTTTTTGAAATGTGAAATTTTTGGTCCTTTACACCTATCCTCAGTTAAATTGCTTAAATCCACATCTTCGATGTTTTGGACTTTTGCTTTTAAATTTAATTTTAACCTCAAAAAACGAAGTTAACCTTCTATACGTAACATCCGTTTTAAGAACTTCATCCCGTTGTATAGGTCGGTGGCCTCGTTAGCAAATACACTCTTTACTTGAACTTTCTCCTTTGCTGATTGTAAAACCGTTTCGAAACTAACTTTGTAACAAAATCAAAATTTACTTTAAACCCACACACTATTTGCTTTCCCTTTTCCCAAAAACGCTCATTTTCACCCCATAATTTTACCTAATGACTTTTAAAATAACCGCGCCGCGTGTCAGGCGCGGCAGGCCTTTCCTGCTAGAGCCTGGAACTTTTCTGCCGCTATTTCTGCCTGCTGCCGGCGTCGTTCCGGACTATCTTAACGAGCATCTTAATATCCACTTGGCGTGTCAGGGGTCAATTAACAATTTTACTTAAATTCCGTATTGTGTAGCACTTACTCTTTCTTTAAGGGGTTCACAGCTCCAACCTTGTCTTCTGGATGATTTTAAATTTAAGCCGTTGAAAGGGTTTTAATGAAGTGTAATTTTTCGTTGGGGAATCTTAAAAAGCGTTTAACTGAGGTGTTAAAATTTTCCAGGGGCGCGAAAATTACGGTTAGTTATGGTCGGGATTGTGTAGTTAACCTCATTCTTCCGGATTAAATTTTCTTAAATATTTAAAAAGTCAGTTTGCAGAAAAGCGCTTTATATAGGCTTTTCGTGTTTATTAATATTCAAATTTATTACATATAGAAAAAATATTAATAACCCCGTTAAGAAAGATACAGAGCCCCAAACAGGTACCCAGCGATTTACCTTGTTAATCATGAACCTTTGTTAATGCTTTGTCTGTACTGTTGCATGGGGATTTTCTTTATGCCAGATATGCTAATTGTGACAATCTATTGCTCCGTCTTGGGTAAAACCGGCTTGGTCTATGAACAAAACAATACTAGTAAAATTATGATTCAATCAGCGGAAGACATGCCATGAACGTGATAAGGATGTAGCAGTTAACTTGAAGGTTCTCTTGTAGAGATGTAAAACTATTGATAGTGGCTGGTTTCGATATATCGATAGTATCGATATTACTATCGATAGTAACGCAAAACAAATCAGAAAAAGAAACAAAGAAATAACTCTTCATTTTTGTAAATAAATCAACAAATAAAAAATAGTTAGATATATATGCGAGATGTTGCAGGTGGCGACATCTCGTGGCAATCGAGCTCTTCGAACCAGACCAGCGAGACTTCTTTCTTTAAAAAAAAAATAGTTTCTATACAAAAATAAAAAATTTTTGGCTAAAAACGATTTTACATAAAAACCGTTGGATTTTAACAATCTTCACAATTGTTTTTTACTAAAGCTTAGGAAAGAAAAGTTATACATGTAAAATCACCTAACTGTTATTAGAATTGGTATAAGTACTACAGAGTGTTCAACATTTTGGTCCAAACTTAATGAATTTAAGTGTCAGGCGCGGCTTGTGTCTTAAAAGCAAGCGTAATTTCGTAATGCTTTAAATTTAATAACTAGTTGGCCATGCATTTCTATCAAATTCAACTTTTCTGCAAATGGCAGACATAATAATTATCAATTATTTGACTTTTTACAGTGGCTTTGTCTACGTTAAGTTTCAAAATTAATTTTAATTACACTCGAGTAGAATTAGTAAATATGATTTACGTAATCGATAATATCGATAGTTTTACATCTCTAGTCTCATGAAAAACCTACCTCGAACTAACTGAAGGTTCCTTGCTCTTCTTGGAGGCCCTTTTCCACCGCAATACGGCAAAAACTTCCTTAAATGGATTAGCAAAAGATTAGCTACTTTTAGCATTTTTTTATTTCACTTGACTTTTTACCTTTTTCTCTTACGCTACGATCAACTCTTTCAAAAGTTCTGCGGTGCGGTAAACGTCGATTTGGAAATGTATCAGAATGAATTCTTCTCGCTTCCACACAATTGCCAAGTGATTGTTCATAAATTAGATGCATGTCAGCATATTCACTATAATAATCCCACATTACTTAAGTCATATGTACCAAATCAATCAGAAAATTTAGAAAAGTGTTGTCAATAACACATTTTTAACGAAATAAAAACGACTGGTGTTTTATTGTAATCTTCTAATGTATTACTTCAGTAACGTGTTATACAAAATTTTTAATTTTTTTCGAAAGCCGCTAATTTTATCGAAACAAATGTAGAGTACCTTTTTTCCCAAGCAACATTATACGTTTTAAGTACGTACTAGTTGGACATGTCTTACGTATGTACGTTATTGTACGTAGTACGTACATTTTACAAACTTAGTATGTACATTTTCCGCACAATAGTACGTCTTAAAGACGTCTTGTATACGTACGATAACCGTACGTTTCCTGTACGTGTTAAAGATGTACGCACACTTCGTGCTATGTACGTACTGCATATGTAAGTAGTACGTTGTTTGTACCTACAGTGGATAAATAAGAACTACTGATAAAATATCTACAATAATATATTACAATAGATTTGTTGGTTAATATTTAGTAACATTTTATATATATTGTATATTATATGCATGCATTAATATCTATCTGATACCCCTGGATTAGTATTTGTTTCCCCATCGTTATCATTATTTTTCGCTTTTTGTTTATATTTCAGTCGATCGGGGGCCCTCCTCAGCAATCTGGCTATTTCCTGCTCTGCCTATATTTTATTTGAGCTTTTTCCTGCACTTAGAACATCTTAAATGAAACAACTTTAATTACATCTAAGAAAAAATATTCTTTTATGGTATATGCAAATAGAAGTAGGTACAAAATAAAATAAGCCATATTTTAAAGAAATTTTAAAATGATTAAAATTAAAAAATTAGTGAAGATAAAATAAAAATAATATCAAGATACAAAATACACTCATATCCTACTCTACTTGACTACACTACACTACACCTCTATAGTTGAAAACGTCCAATTTCCGTTTCTTCATTTAAATTAGTACTTACTTATTATAACTTTTGCAATTAAAAACTGTGAAAATCCTTTTTTCTGGCATCTTTTCAGCCAGGTAATTTTTAATAAATGCTCCCATGCTTAGTTTAATAAAGCTTGCAAATTATCACCTGCCCATATTATGCAGATTTTAGACTCCTAAAATGGTAAATGTACTAGAACATTATCAAAAATTAACATTCTTACTATATTAATACCTAACGTAAAGTCCTGTTGAGCTATTATTTAAATGTTAATTGAATTTTACAATCATCAAGTTGTAGTATACTACTTTTTAGATAGAAAAGGTGGTCGCATCTTACCAACTTAATGAAATGTTCTTGCAGATTTAAAGAATCTTTAAGTGCCATTAGATCTGTTTCACTATTACAAGGAACTTTTTCTTGACTAAGCACCCCAGGACTAACAGTTTCATTGTTTGGTACCTTAAAAAAAAATGCTGCCTTAAAATTTCAGTTCAAAAGTTAGAGCCGAAAAGATAAGTCGCTGGGTACCCCTGTGGGGCTCTGTATATCTGTATCTCCCGCTCCCGGGATGATGCCCTATACCTACCGGACACCCTGTGTACTGTATACTATCCTCGCACCTCCACGGAAACTAACATTACTTCGGTAGACAATATTACCACGAAATTAAGGACTATCTAGTTTATCATCATGAAAGCAATAAAATTAAATCAGGTAAACAATTTCTATCGGTCAACGTTTTAGGCTTAGTTATCCCTATTGCGACACTACAGAACGCATTTCTCCCAACTTACAATGCATCCCTGTCGGATTTAAAATAGCAGGCAGGAGAGAGGAAATTAAGCCCTGCGAGCCGATTATTTATTTTCATTGCATCCTGCTCATTCGAGCAACCCCAGAGCAGCAGTCACAGGACAACTACAGGACGATTGCTTTAAAATCCTGCTTATACAAGTAAGGTCTAATAAAGGCAGGCGAATATATAGATAAATAACGAAGTTACGCCATGCGAATCACTGATTTACGTGGCAAAATGTGACAGGATTTAAAAGGGAACATGCAGAACAGAGGGTAGTCAAAAAGCAATCAGATTTTTTAGATTTTACATCAGTTTAGATTTAGTTTATTAATTCAGATCAAGTAGCATATTTTTTTTTATACCTATCCGTGTATATTTTCTAAAAAATTGATGTCTTGTAGCTCTTGATCTGCTTATCAAAAGCTTTCTTGGATACAACAAAATCGTAATGCCATTTTTTTTTTTAATTTTTATGAAAAATTCAAGATTTTAGTATACGTTTATTAAATACATACACACAACCATACATTAATAATAACTTTTAACATTTAGTTCAGGTTAGTTATTTTTTTTAGCTATTTATTAGTTTATTTTACTGATACCCACCCAGAACGTATCATTTCAACTGTAAGATGCGGATTCTGCAATGCCCAAAAGTGTCTGCTTTTGGGATTTGGAGCTGAAGCCGTATTAAAAGAAGATTCATCGGTCCATATAGTGTTCTCAAACAAATTGGCGTTATTGTTGAGGATGTTTGTCATGTGACGGCAAAACTCCAAACGTCTTTGCTTCTGTTCTTCTGTTAAATTTTGAACTTTTCTGAATTTAAAGTCGTGGAATTTATGCCATTTCAGAATTACAAAAACTACTGTGCAACATTTGCCAAGATATCTTGCACAGTCTCTTATCGAATTTTGTGGATATTCTGATAACAAATTAAGCTTCCAAATGATACGAAGCGAATATGAAATCATAAAAATTCCCTCGAAATAATAAAAGAACAAGTTCTTCATCCTCAAATATCCGACAATGCCTTTTCTTTCATTGTAATGTTTTTCGCTCCGAAAGTTGACGAAACACATTTCGGAAAGTGTTTTCGCTAGGAATAACTAAATGGGGATGTCGCCTTCTAAATTCGCGTTGCGCTTCTAGCTTGTTGTGTCCACATTTGATAAATATTTTATAAATTTCGAACTTTTGCTCCGCAGAGTATCCCATTTAGACCCTGATTTTCACAACGTTTATTAAAATTTGTCAAGAAGACAGAAGTTGCCAAGAGCAATTTAGTCAAGGTGACAGGTATTGTTATGAGTAACATGAGCCATTTACAAAACCAATGAGAATAATGATAATTCCATTATATTTAATATTACTCCAAAACGGTAAAAAAAATAACCCCAACTACTATATATTGAAAAAGAGGATAAAATTCTTTAACGGATACAATAAAAAAATAGGGGGCATTCTATTTGAGAAAACTGTCACTTGTCAAAAAACTGTCACTTTCGATACTCAGTTGTTCTTGTTAATTTCATTTTCTGAAGGTTCGGTGAAAATACTATAACTTTGCAAATTTAACTATTTCTCTAAAACCGATAATAATGGAGATATCTACTGGGCAAAATATACGCGAACACCCTGCACACTAGGTATACGAAAAGATTTTTACAATTTATTATAATTTAAATTTACAATATTACGATTTAGACTACACACTAATACAATAGTAAAATTGAGTTTAAGATTTAAATACAGTACACAATGTGTGTACCCAGAAAAGTTTTATAATAATCAGTTTTGGCAAGTCAGTTCTAATTTACTCTAAATTTAGTTCTGTGTCACTATCACTATCTTCATCTAAACTTATTATTAAGGGTTTTTAGTTTAACATTATTTGATTTCACTTGGTGCCATATTAGTTCGATTGGATTAAATACACAATGGTGCACATATTATTAATTATTTTTAAAAGCCTCCAATACTTCTGTTTTTTGTATGTTCCTTCAAAATGTACAGTACTTATGTCTCCGTAAGTTCGCACCATATGGAAAATTTTTTTATTATTTAAGAAGTAGTCCATGTTCTGTGGCGAGATTGTAAATAGAAATAAAGGTCTGTCTTTACCACCAAATAACTTTATTTGCCCCTCTAGGGTAGAAAACAAGGGTTATAGAAAATACATGAAATGATGAAGAATTAAAATAAATTTCTTAAAGTTGTTGTACTAGTTTCGACTTTAGGGAAAGTCATCTTCAGCAACTAATCATTTAAGAAATTTTGTAATGAAAAGTAGTTAAAACAGTCGGGAGAACAATGGGTGATTCAACAATAAAATACAATGAAATGCAGTTTATGCAACCATTGGAATAGACAGCAGCTTATTATAAGGACGAAGTATCTCAATGGTAGGAGATGATTAAACGCAAGTAGGATAAAAGACCCTAATCATAATACAGTGATTTAAGAATGTTGAAATTAGAACATGTTGTAAAAGAAGAAATTAATTCTTAATTTAAAATGAGACTGACTTAGTGAGGGGACATGTATCAGTCAGTCTCATTTTAAATTAAGAATTAATTTCTTCTTTTACAACATGTTCTAATTTCAACATTCTTAAATCACTGTATTATGATTAGGGTCTTTTATCCTACTTGCGTTTAATCATCTCCTACCATTGAGATACTTCGTCCTTATAATAAGCTGCTGTCTATTCCAATGGTTGCATAAACTGCATTTCATTGTATTTTATTGTTGAATCACCCATTGTTCTCCCGACTGTTTTAACTACTTTTCATTACAAAATTTCTTAAATGATTAGTTGCTGAAGATGACTTTCCCTAAAGTCGAAACTAGTACAACAACTTTAAGAAATTTATTTTAATTCTTCATCATTTCATGTATTTTCTATAACCCTTGTTTTCTACCCTAGAGGGGCAAATAAAGTTATTTGGTGGTAAAGACAGACCTTTATTTCTATTTTTTATTATTAATTTTACGAAAAAAAGTTATTCTTTATAAAAAGCTCTGCATGGTCTAAAACCTAAAATGCCACTATCAGATATTAAATTTTCCCAGGCATATACGGGGTTTGTCAAAAAATATGAATTTTGCCCAAGAATAAACTACCTTTATTATTGACAATATCGAAAATTGTTATTGAAAAAAGTTGATCAGAACTAAAAACCACGTTTAAATATGCAATTACACCCATTTACGATAAAAAAAATATTTTTTCTTTTTTGAAACGTATGTTTACAATAATAATGCAAATTTAACTGTAGTTACATGTAATCTAGGGTGCTCTGACATACAAATGAATTGTTGATAGCAAGAAATGTTTGACAGCGACCGTCTAAACGCGTTAAAATTTATAAAGTACATAAAAATGGTGTTATTAAGTTGTGAAGAAAAAATTAAAATTGTTTTGATTGTGGGAGAAAACTATAAAACGCATAGAGAAGCAGCAATTATTTTTAATGATAGACATCCCAATAAAAATATTAATCATTTAACTGTTACAAGAATAATGAATAAAGTTAAGACTACTGGAAGTTTAAACAATAACTTTAATGGAAAACGCCAAAAACTGGTTGCTAATGAGAACACGCAGTTAGAACCAATGCTGTCTGTTGTAGAACATCCAAAAGTGTCATTGCGCAAAAGAAATACAACAAAATGTAAGTAAAGATACAGTGGGAAGAATTTTAAAACAAAATAATTTCAGACCACTCAAACCAAAAATCGTTCACACATTGAAAGAAAGGGACTATGATAGGCGCTTTGATTTTTGCTCTCTCGTCCAAGGAGAGTTAGAAGAGGACCGTTTTTTTCCGAGACGTATAATTTTTTCCGATGAGGCAACATTTTCTTCAAATGGAACTGTCTCGTCACAACATTGTCGCTGGTGGTCTGATGAAAATCCCAATTTTACAATAAAGTCTCATGACCAATATTCATTTAAAACGAACGTGTGGTGTGGTATTTACAAGGACAGATTAATAGGACCGTATTTTTTTCACCAATCTATGAATGCCGAACGTTATTTACAATTTTTGCAAAATCAGATCAGTGACTTCATGAACGAACTACCTTGACAAGAACGTCAATGTATTTGGTTCAAACAGGACGGTGCAACATGCCACAGTACATTAAATGTTAGGGCATATCTTGAACATTTGTTCAATGGAAAAGTTATGCACAGATTTTCAGATATTTTTTGGCCTGCTAGATCCTCTGACCTAACTCCTCTAGATTATTTCTTATGGGATTACTTAAAACAAAAAGTTTACCAGCAATGGCCTTTTCATGATGTTAATCATTTGGAGAGGATAATTACACAATCGTGCCCGGAAATTTATTCAGAAATGATAAGGAAAGTATTAAGGAAATTTGCCAATAGAACGATGAAATGTATTGAACGAGAGGGTGGATATGTTGAGGCATTAGTGGAATGAGTGAAAATTTAATTTATATTTATATCTATTATTATTATTGTTACAATTTATTATTTGTATGTGTTTTCTTATTTGCAATATAAAAATTATAAAAAAATAACAAAACCTATATTTTTTATCGTAAATGGGTGTAATAGCATATTTAAACGTGGTTTTTAGTTCTGATCAACTTTTTTTAATAACAATTTTCGATAATTGTCAAAAATAAAGGTAGTTTACTCTTGGGCAAAATTCATATTTTTTGACAAACCCCATATATGCCTGGGAAAATTTAATATCTGATAGTGGCATTTAATGTTTTAGACCATGCAGAGCTTTTTATAAAGAATAACTTTTTTTCGTAAAATTAATAATAAAAAAGTTTTCCATATGGTGCGAACTTACGGAGACATACTGTATATTATTATTTACCTAAAATTTTAGATTTCTGCTTTTGTACTGTTAAAACTAGGACACATTTTTACTTGACGACTACAATAACTACCATTGTCCATTATAATAATGCTATTTTTGGATATATTTTTTAAGAAATCGATATTCAAACCAATCTTCAAGAAGTTGTGCGTCAGTGTCTTGGAGGTAATCTAAAAAAGAATATGTTATGCTTTTAGCTGAAAGCAACAGACAGTTCGGAACAAATCCATTTTGTGAACACGCGTGTATTGTTATTCTTTTGCCTTTATTTGAAGGAGCCTTGGTTTGACATTTTTTTGAAAATTCATTCCATCCTTTTCTTGCAGTGTCATGTGTATCGAACCATGTTTCGTCAAGGTAGATAATTGGTCAATTTTCTCCTCTATGTTGTTTAATAGTCGTTAAATATTTATGACGCCATTCCCGTACACGTTGAGACTCCTTAAGGTTCGTCTTTTATCAATTTTTTGATATGCAAAACCCATTTTAAGCAAACAGCTAAAACATCACTTGAATTAAATCTCTTTTCAGAAAGATGGGTACACATTTTTAATTATTTCTTTAGCATCAGGAAGTAAATGCTTTCTTCCGAAAGTGACACTACAAGATACTTCACTCTCAAGCCCATGGACGCCAAATTCTAACACTAATACAACAAAAAAATATCACGCGCCGGTAAAACAAACACTAATTTAACAAAATTTACTCGTCGGAAAACCAATTGGAACTAAAATTAATAAAAATCAATTTTCTATCAATCAATTGCTATTCAAGTATTTATACCTACTTAAAATGGTATAGCACTTAGGGGTGCAGGTAATTGGGCTCTGGCCTGAAAAGTAAAAGTAACTTTTGGGCAAAGCTTAAAAATGGCTAAAGGGATAATTAGGGTTTATGGCAGTCAAAAGGTCAACGGTATAATATAAACTTTACTGTAAGCTTGAGGCAAAAATATAGTGCATACCTATAGGGAATATTCTTGGGGGTTTGCCTCTGATTAGTGGTTTGCAATGCCACTATTATGGACTGAGTAAAAGAAGCCCACTTGGAAGTTAATGACTTCAATAAACACAATAAAAGATTAAGAAAGAATTTTTTAATTTTTTGTACTTAGTGCAAGTTTGCTTAATTTGCCCCTTTCCTAATTTGTACAATAAAAGATGGCACAATAGTTGCAGTTGTCCCAAATTAGCATAAAAGATGGACAATTAAGTTAACCGCTACTGTAAAAGTAATTTGCTATTTAGGTATAATTTAATGGTTGTATGTACTGAGAAAATTAAAAATTAGCACTGAAATGCCTATGTAGACAGTTGCATTGCGCCTCTAAAAACTCTTTTAATGGTCCGAATCGGTAAGTTGCATACTAATTGAAACATTTTATTTAGAATTAGTAAGGAAATTATAATAACGTCTATTTTGAAAAAGTTATATTTCCAAGGCAAAAGTTTTAATCACTAAATAATTAAGTAATCCGGATCTCAGTCTTTCATAAGGAATACCGTCTTATTACTTGCGTTAACAATAAAACAAAGTAATATACAGCGTGGCTCATAAAATACTACTACTTTATTAATGGGATTTTTAATTCATTTCGCATATACAGGGTGTTATGGAAATGACTTATTATTTTTTAACCCGTAAATATATAGGTCGAGACGAATTGGGGAAAAATTGCTATAAATGGCGCTCGAAGCTAGAAATTCGAGAAAAATGCCTTCAAAAATTTAGGTCCAAAACACCTACGCGCCAATGACCCAAACAGCTGATTTGGGTAATTGTTTACTTTAGTGCAAATGTTGAATTTTTCGCTAAAATTTCGTATATAGGCTAATTAAGGGTAGCTGATCACAATTTTCCTTTTGCGTTTAGGCGGCAAATGCACTGGTTTTGAGAAAAAAAATGTTAAAGTTTTTCTAACTCACCGGTATGTTATTTTGCATGTAATCCTAAAATGTTGCTATTTCCAATAAAATATTACTTGTCGGAGTCATAGTATACACTTCCGAGTTGAAATAAACGAAATATGCCACAAGGAAACTCTGAAAAACGGGATAACTTGTAAGCGAACAGAAAACTCTACGTTATCTGGAAAAAGACGGGAGACAGCTCACTGACAGCTGGCCAAAAAAGCAGAAGCAAACTGCACCCATGTTGTCAGATTGTTAGTGTATTATAAATTGCCTATACTTTTCAATTCATTTTTATCAATTGAATGAATCCTATTGGCTCGAGCTAGCATATCATTCTCCTGGATGGAAGCCATTAATAATTACAAGAAAAAGAAGAACAATCTGGCAACGTGAGTGCAATGAATCTGAAAAGAGACGCTTCTACTTTGTCGGCGTATTAACAACGAATTTAATTAAATTTGTGCCTTTTCCATTGTTTTTTTGCTAAAATGTTGTTCTTATTTTATGAACAGATAGTTTGGTGAAAGTTTTATCACATATTTTGAAGGGAAAACCATAAAATCTAGGAAATTGAAAGGAAAGTGAAACGCGACACCCAAAGATATCGAAATAAACAAAAATACCCTAACCTGTAAGTGAAAAACTTTAACATTTTTTTTTCTCAAAACCAGTGCATTTGCCGTAAAAACGCAAAAGGAAAATTGTGATCAGCTACCCACAATTAGTCTATATACGAAATTTTAGCACAAAATTCAACATTAATTGCACTAAACTAAACAATTACCATTCCAGCAGTTTGTCTTGTCAAAAACACATGTGTTCAGGGGCATTGAACTATCATGGAAGGCGCACATAGTCCGGTTTTAAGGTATTTTACAAAATTCAAAATACTTCCGATTTTAGAAAAAAAAACTATCAAGTGTAACTCTAGACCACCTCAGGAGTGGCCCCTTAAAATATAATAAGTCATTTCCATAACACCCTGTATATACAAGGTAGCTGATTAGTGCGAGGACTTCCAATATCTTTGTTGTTGTTAGATATATCGAACATTATTAAATAGAAAGGTTTTAAGATAAACAAAAGGACACATTCTAAAAATATTTTTAGATATACAGGATGCGCCAAAAAAGGGGGCATCATGAAAGTAATTTTTTTAAATAGTACGACCCATTTATTTTCATCTCATCGAATTCGGCATACAATTTTACATATAATACACTAATTTTTTTTGCAATTTTTACGAGGTTGCCAGATTATTAAATTTTTCCTAAAAGGTCATATCGAAAAAATAATTTTAAAATATTACCAATGTAAACTAAAAAATTAAATTTCATGTATTCTTGAACCTTCTTGCTATCCGGAAATATTCTGTCGGAACACAACATCAATATCTTATACAGGGTGTTTTTTAATTTCGGTACAAATGTAGCAATCTTTCAATAAATATCACCCGATACCTTCAAATTAACCCCCCTGTATATTGTTACGTCACTTTACAGATAAGTTTAACCTTTTATATGGACTACTTCTTCAAATTTAACCTTTTAAATATGCACAAAGGATATCTTAATGTAAAGCAAAACGAATTTAAATCAAAGCCGCCATGCCTTTCGGTATGTCCGAATGAATATTATCTTGGTTAAGTTTGTAGAATCAATTCTTGGACGCGTTTTGACATATTACGGCTCATCGGCAAGGCGCAAATGCGTCCAAGGATTGGGTCTCACGAAAGAAAAAGAAATAAACTCTTTCTTTTTGTTATTTTGTCTATCTTCTATTTCTTTTATTTCCACAGTGATTTTTTCCCTTTGTATGCACTTTTAACGTTTTATACTCTCAGCTGATTTTCAGCATTTTCTGTATTAACAGTTTTTTTCCGTATTTTCTTATCTTACATTGTTAATGAAAATAAAGACTTTATTTAATTATTTACTTATTTTTTTAGTCGCGCAAGTTTATTATACCCGTTAAATCTCTCCCTATGCTTTTTCCTGGCACAGCGCGATCCTTTTTACTAGAATTCCTAATACTAAGAAAACAAACCGCGGAGTGTGAGTCCAGACGATATCGTACAGCACTAACAGCTTGCAGAGTGATTATTATTTCTCTTCCAGACTGGAAAGGATATTAAAATTCAGGATTTGTTATTAAAATGGAGGCGGGTTGTGTGGTGTATATTATAATATTGGTTTTCGGTTAACCGAGAGCTGGCATTCTATGTAAGTTATTACGGTATTATTGGTTGGTGACTTTTGTCTATAGCTATGTGCTTTTATGTTTATTGTAAAAGGTAATGTTTCGAACTAAATCGTTTTTTAGTTATTACAACTATAAATTGGGTTTTTGCAAAGTGTATTTTTTATGCAGGGATTTGATTTTATACGTTTTGAGTGCGTTTCCAAAATAAATAAACATTAGCCCCGCTCAACACAAGATTTGGAGAATATCGCACCCCATGTTATTTTAAAACGTTTTCGGGTTTAGACCAATGGCCGCTGGAAACGAAAACAAGAATGGATGGGGTTGGTTGATTATGGGATTTAAGGAAAATAACATGAATATTAATGGTCAAAATACAGAAAAAAATGGTAAAAGTGCGCTTGTAAGCTTGTACAGGGTGTCCAGTTTTCGTGTGTTTTCATATACCAGCTCTCTTATTATAAAAGATAGAAAGATGGGGTTTGAGGCTTACTGTTGTATTATTGTTCTGACATATAGGGCGATTATGAAGATTTGTCATTTTTGACGCTCTCAATAATTTGATCAATAAGGTTAAAATGGGTTATTATAGAGTTTTTTATGTAGAGTTTAGTGGTTTAGTTAGTTTTTTTCTAAGAAGTTTTATTCTTGAGTTATGACCCAAACTTGTGTTCTCCAAATAGGACACCCTACATATTATTACTTTGTCTTATCCCTCTGTTTAAGAGATTTTCAAATATATATGATAGTCCATATTCATTTCTTTTAAAAAGGGATAAATTTAACATATTTTGTAAAACTTTTCGTAAGGAATACTATATGCTCGCAAATAAAAAACAAAATTAACAACATTCTTTTTATTATACAACTTTATATTATTAGATAACTTTAAACCAACAATAAATCAAATACATTATTTTATTAAATTAAAAAAATCGCTCGAATTGGGCTCCGTTGTGCTCTGAAAACTTTCGACACACCGTTTCGATTCTCCGCAATGCATTTATTAAAATAATTGGCCTTCCCTGCAAAAGCCTAAAAGTTTGCTGGGTAGCTTCTTGATGTTGATAAATATTGTAATGTTGTCTCTTATATACCTAACTGATTTTCTATATACACCTATAAAAAAATCCAACATAAAAAGATCAGGTGATCTTGGAGGCCACCTAACAGGTTCATTGGTACCAATCCATTTATCGGGAAATGCGATTTGTAAATTATCTCTCATTATATGAGAATTGTGACTCGGAGCGCCATCATGACCATGACTTTTCTCGATTATTGAAATTCTCTTTAAAAATTAAATAAGCATTTACTACCGCCAAGGCAATAAAACGAGAAAAAAATCCTATTCACCATTTCTTTGACTTGCGGTCTCATTACATGATTTATATAATATGTCACTTTTGTCAACATAACCCATAATATGCTCATTATAATTTTTGACTAGTTTGATACAACTAATGAATTCTTTAATTGCCCATCTTTTTGTTTTTGCGAAATGACCTGATTATCCTCAGGACTATGAAAACTGCTCAAAAAGTGGACGCCCTTATTGTCCTTTTATTTGAGGGCTATGATCCCAGTATCAGGAACTCTCCAATCATTTTTCATACGTTTTTCATCTGTATACTTTTTCGGTCGGAAACCATTTTCGGTCTTTTTTGCTATTTCACAACTGTATATTCCATCGTCTTGCAAACCCAACTACAAGGTTACGGAATTATCAATGATTATTTCCCACTAAGTCTCTTGACAACTCCGCCATTACCCTTTCCCCTAAGCTATGTTCAGTAGCATTCTCAGTTTTTCTTAAAACAGTAACAGGATATGGTTACAATATTCTATATTATTTAGACTATATGTGCAGTGCGAAACAAAACCAGACTCGTTTGTTCTGACCCACATTGTGTATCCTCTCTTTATCGGTTTCATCGGCATGTATTGTTGGACTGAAATTCGGTCTTTGAACTTAATCATTGGTTCATCAATTGCGTAACGCCTTGACGGTTTGTAATATTTCGCATAGGTTTCCGACGGCATATCAAGAAGAGGTCGAAGTTTATATAGTTTGTCATATTCGAGTTGCCCTTTTTTTGGTTCAACAAAATTGTCATTTAGGTGAATGTTACCAACTTAAGCGATGACGTGGCATTCAAGGTGAAATTAAGTGATCAAAAAGTTGCATTCCGGATGACCAGTAATCTTTGTTATGCCCATTTCGGTTATTGTTGTGGGCACATATCTCTCTTCCACATCCTTCTGTGTGGCATATAGATTCGTTTCAAAAACTATTTTCTGTAAAAATTCTTCAGAAAGCATACAAATATGAAGAGGTTCTGAACTATCATCTGTAATGTTTGGTCCAGAAAGCTCATTAAACTCAGCTTGGTCAACGATATTATTTAGGGATTTTGTCAAAGTAAAGTGCTGTCAAAGGCAACTCCTTCTCAGAATCCCAGTTGAGACCTTCATTAGCAGCATTCGAAAGCTGGATATTGTATTCTTCTGGCAAATCAATTTCCATATCAATGCTATTGTCACCGTCTGTATCGCAGTTTGACTGAATAGATTCATTATTAGAAGGAATATATTCTTACCAAGTTTATAAATACGCAACAGGCAACTGATCAAGATCGGAAAGACCAATGGATGGAGCTATGGGTGTGTTTTTTGAAAACTACTTTTACTTTTACAAATTAAGTAGTGGCAGGCGACACCACCTACGGTAGAAACGCCGGTAGAGTAGGTACGTGCCTAAGACTATAGTTGTTCCAAGCTTAATTTGATGACATAGAAGGCATTAAACTCCTGATCATAGGTGTCGCTTCTACCAAATAATTAAAATGCGGATTGCAGTAATTTTTCAATATTATTAAATAGTATATATTATAGCTTGTTCATTATTGCTTATATCGATAAAAGGTTTGTACCCGTGACTTCACTTGCAGAGAATATTCTTAAAATGGGGTTCGTGTAAAGAAAAATGCTAATTTTGCCAAAAACAATTTAAAAATATAGTTAATATCGATAGGAGGTTTGTACCCGTGACATCGTCTGCAAGAAACATTTAATATTTTTAGAATGGTCTTTCGGTAAGAAAAATGCTTATTTTGCCAAAAACAATTTAAGAAAATTGTCTTTGACAGCCAAGACCGCGAGGAGGTACTATCAGTTTTTCTTGCCAAGAAAGGGACGGGTACTATGTCAGTTGGAATATACAGTTAGTAGTTAGAATTCACTATATACATTTTAACAACAAATTGATCGCAGCAGCAGAATCACAGTAAACGTTCTGTAATAAAACAAGTTTTTAAGATACGTGTTAAAGGAAAATAATTAATTTAAATTTCATAAACAATTATTTAATGACTAGCATCGTCAGAGCTTTCAGAAGTAGAATCATTTCCAGGTTAGATTAAGTACTACTGGCGCTATAGGTGGTGAAACAGAATATCAATTTTTTATTTTTATAACATGAGCTACGCAATTTTCTCATACACCGCTATTCATTTCGTTATTACCTGCCGAATATTATCAAGGACAACTGCGCTTAAAGGTTGAAATTGATTATTGAGTTAAATTCTTTGCTGACAAGAGCAACACATTAGGTACAAAGCCATCTTCACTTCCGGCAAGATAACGCGTTTTCCTCTCTAACACGGTGTACCAAAAGTACAATTTGTACTGTCTACCCAACCATACTTACGAACATCATAAGTATTAAACCAAGTTTCATTTAAATGAATTATAATTTTATCGAATTCAAGTACTCCTTTGTTTTGCGCAAGTAGTCCTCTCGTAGTTCAATGATACGCGGGGATTCCATTATAACCATTAGATTATCTAATTTTTTATGTTTAAAGCCACATTTTAACAAAACATCACGCAATGTTGTCGCAACCTCGCAATTTATCACGAGCCAATTCTAAAGTTGGCACTATATTATCTTCGTAAAAGTTATAAATAGTTCACAGAATAAAATCCCTTGTAGTATTGTCAGCCGTTTTGAATTTTTGATTTATTGGTGTGCGCTTTATGGAATGACCGGTTAAAGTCCCCAAATTAATAACGTTATAAATTCTTATAAAACCCAAGATGTGTTAATTCATTACAAGTACATTTTTGTACAAAGCCTATTTTCAGAATTTCCCGGATTTTCTTTTTTAAACACGCGTACATATTTAAAATAATGCGTTGACATTGAACATGTAAATCTTTGTTTCTTAATTCCGGACTTATTTAGCTTTCGATGGTCGACTCTGGCACTGACTCATTATATTCCTGCAAAAATTCACCTTGACAATCAATCTGTTTCAAATTGTCGCCAAAAAGCCATACTGATATAATAAACATAGGTAACAAGCAAAAACTTACTTGTCTAAAACCACACAGTTATAGCAGAAAATGGAATATGTAAATTACAGTAAATCGTTTCAGCCAGCCACGCCGCTGTCCGATTTCCAATATCGCATACCTGAAGCATCAAGTGATTTTAAAACTGATAAGGGATCACCCAATTGGCGAACCTTTTACTATTTGCTGTTCTTGTCAACAGCATATAAATTTGTATTTATATGCTGCTCTATTAATTTTCTGACTCGGAGTATCACTTCGCACTTTAAATTGCGGGGGAGCTTTGACGGGCTATCACTAGGGTGTTGCCAGCTCTACAAAGTTTTCGTAACTGTAGGAGGAAGATAAGGGTTTGTTAATTGTTTATTTTTTGTTGCTTAACAACAATGAAATTCCTTTTAGTTTGATTTAAATTATTTTTGTATAAATACTATTTCTGAAGTACCTACTTACTAAAAAAATTATTATAATATTCATGAATGGATTGTTCTTTCTGTCTTTGACATTGAAAATTTCTTGGTTAAAAGTAGATTTGCAAACTAGCTTCCAAGGAAGTTATTGACTATCAATTAAATACTGATATAAAAGAAGGAAGGAAAGAAGAATATTAACAATACTTATAAAACAAGACTATGACATATACCAAATTGAAAAACAAGCTGGTTTCCGAGCTGGTAGATCGACAATATAGACAACATATTCTCACTAACACAAACTATAGAGAAACGATTAACAGTAAACCAAGAAATAAGAAACCCATCTTTCATCCAGTCTTTATAGATCTTACGAAAGCCTACAATAATATACCCATAAAGATGTTCTTCGATATTGTTGATAAATCATCAATAAACATTACACTAATAAAAGCAATAAAGAAAATGTACACAGATATGTCTACAGAGTAAAGATTGGTAAAGCTCTGATACCCCAATTTAAGGTAACTAAAGGTCTACGCCAAGGCTGCAGTATGTCGCCAATTCTTTTTAATATTTACCTGGATAAAACACTATGCCAATGGCGAAGAAAAGGTAACGGAATGGAAATTCCAATAGATGACTACACACTCTATACCCTACACTACGCAGATGATCAAGTGGTATTTGCGCAAGATTCCGATGACATCGAGTATAGGACCAGGAAGCTATTTGAAGACTACGCTAAAGTGGGGGCTGACAGTCAACCTGACTAAGACAGAATATATGTGCGTAGGTGGACCAGAAACAGATCTAATATTAAACAACGGTAATATAATAAATGCATGCCAAAATTACACTTACCTTGGAGCACACATTTAAAATAATGGAAAACACGAATTAATGATCAACTCCAAAATAAGTCTTGCACGTAAAATCACGGGAGCTCTAAATTCCGTTCTATGGCAAAAAAATATAAGAAATAAGACTAAAATGCATATATATAACACCCTCTGTAAAAGCTCCCTTACATATGGAAGTGAAGTCTGGCAGATTAATCGGAAAACTGAAAATAGACTTCGTGCCACTGAAATGGATTTCCTTAGAAGATCAGCAAGAAAAACCCGTCTGGAATGAGTCAGAAATGAAGATATTCGAAGAATGATGGGACGAGAAACAACTATTATGGATGACATACGCCAGAAACAACTCATTTGGTATGGACATGTCAGTAGAATGAATGAAGATCGAATCCCAAAAAAGATTCTAAAGTGGCAATCAACAGGCCGAAGAAAACGAGGGCGTCCAAGAGAGACTTGGAGGCAAGGAGTGACTCGAGCGATGTCCGACCGAGATCTCAGAGAAGGGGACTGGACGGACAGACAATACTGGAGACTGGGAACCGGAAGGCGACCGCACTCGCTGTAAAAACCGGATGTATATGTATATATCAAAGAACACTTTTAATAATAAAAACTTAAAGTATATTTAAATAAAGAAGATAAACGTCGACGTAATAATCAGCGCGAAACAACCTGCGGTAGTAGCGAAGTTGGTACCGATGAATATGCTATTTTGTCAAAAATAAATACAGTTGCCTCTGCTAAGGATGTTTGATGGTTGTTGAGAAGTTTAATGGTAATGAAAGAGGAGCCGGTAAAGTAAATTATCTGGAAAGACCTTGCTTTCCGGGAGATTGAAAAAAAAAATGTTTTCTTTAATGTTTAATCAATTTTACATACTTTTCTTTACCGAAGACCGCTGACAAAAAAAAAACTACTAAAAATAATGAAGGATTTCATGGAGACCATCATCTAAGAAAATTTAAATAATATAGCTTTTCTGTTCCAGAGCAAGAGCGGCACTATTATTTTAATTAAGACGACGTTATCGGCTTGACTTGAGGCACTTAAATAAATTAATTTCTAAGAGGATTACATAATTACGGCTAAGTTTTTATTTAGGTAGGTAATGTTGTTTATTACGGTAATTTTGTTTGTAAAATTCTTAATTAATTTAACGCGATCGTTAATCCTTGATTGACACTGTTGTTTTTTTATAAAAAGGTAGATCTCAAATTAAAAATGTTTTTAGAAAAATTAAGATAATTAAATATTATTTTGTGCAGAAATGTGTAACTCTACTGACAAAAAGATCGTACAGGTAGTAACAATAAAATTATTCTTTTGCAAAAATATGTAGGTACATGGTCACTTAGAAACGTGAGACAGATCAGTTGTTGTTTTTTAAAGGAATACCTTGTATGTTTTTTTATATCTAGTATAGTAAATTGCACATCGGGAGATATGAAAAATGATAATTATGTTAATAGATAGTTTTATATTAATTGTGTCAATGGGTTTAAACAATAGTTGTTGGTTTCTGCGTATAGTGAAATACCTATACTGCTTAAATGGTCATCAAAGGTAAATATATTTAAGTTTAAAAACAAATTCAAATTTATTTGCCATTTCATCCAGTTCAAACTTGGAAAACATAATTTTAGAAATTTACGAAGTTATGTAAATGAAGGATGCAGAAAAAATAGTGCATAATGTAGGTATGCACTCAAATAAGACATCCAAGATGACTCTGAAATTAGCCTATCCAGTTAATTAACAGTTTCGGGGCTTGTTACATAATTAGGGATTCCTTACATAAAATTAACGCTTAAACCAAAAATTAGCAAAAATGCTGATAAAGGACACCGTACGGTGTTCATGACCAATCATCTCATTTGGGGTTGGAAAGTGAAAGAACACAGAAAAAAACGTTTTTTGGCTAACTCAAAGGAATAGTTTTTTTCAATATGGTAAAAAAAATTATTTTGATTGATTTTTGACAATAAAATTATGTTAAATTAAACGGTACTTTTTTTTATTTAATACAATTACTTTTGGATATTCTCAAACAGTTCCTATGTAAAAAACAAAATTCATATTATTTTAAAAATCTCATATTGAATTGAAAGAAATATTTAGTTTTTTAAAGAATTGTTTTTTTTTTTGGATCAAAAACATATTTCTTTCAAAGTAGTATACGACTTACCGGAATAACATCGGTATATCAAAACATAATAAATTTATTTGCCGTTTCATTTTCTTGCTTAAGTTAATTATATTTTTGATTTTATTAAGCGAAATTTTTAAAATTATAGTATCATATTAATTTTAAAAATGCCATGATATATTTATAACAGCAAATTAATTTTCTTAAAGATAATAAATGGGGGCGGAGGGTAAAAGCAAAACGGGAAACTTGAAGTTCCTTTACTTTTAGAATTGTTGTTATTTTTACCAAAAATGCGCAATTATTTACATTTTTGCTGATGATATCAACAATAAAGAATTAAAATGCGTTCTGAGAATGAAATATAACTGAAATAAGTTAAAAAATTGAAAAAAGGGAACATTTTAAAAAACTCTATAACATTAGCTTTCATATTAGCACATTAAATAAACTATCATAAAAAAAATACGCACTAAGGTAACATTTTACAATACATTATACAATTTTGTCCACGACTACTATATAACATGATCATCATACATATACATTCCTTAATAATAATATCCAATATACACCAGTGTATAATATTCATTATACCACGGTGTATAATGAAATCATATGATTTCAATAGGATTTTGTACGTACAATAAAAAATAGAGCATGCCATGAACGTCAAGTCGCAGCGCTTGTTGCTATGGCAACACCATGGCACCTTGTTTTGATTTTGACAATTATTGCGCTTCGGTTTTAAATTTTAATTTAAAACGTCAAAAGGTTAGCTGTTTCAAAATATCAATGCAGATTTAAGTTCGATTCCTACGTTTAATTTAACACACTGTGTAAATACATACAAACATTATTATTAATCTTAACAAATATTTTTTATTTGCTAGTTAGTGAGAAGTTTAATATATTGTTTTAATGTTATTAATTCCATGTTAGTTATTTAAAAATAAAGATATGTGGTACTTAATTGTAGCTAAAATTATTTGGTAGTCCTGGACAAAGTATAGTATTCTACTCGCATATAATGGCTGTTATTATATGCTTGTTGAATAATGTACTATTAATTGACTGTTTGAGCCATAAAGCAGTGGACAAACAAAGAACAATAAGTATAATTTAAAATATTGTATACCTAGTTAATTGTATGCATACCTATAAGTGTTATATTAACACTTTTGAATTAGATCAAGTCAATAATTTTTAATATAAGTCTAAACAAAGACATGTATGTTTAAATGTTGATTTAAAATAACTGATTTTATGGTAATTATGTATACAGAGTTTGAAAAATATAGAAAAGTTTAATCAACAAATTCGATTTCCTCAAGACAAAATTTAAATGCGCAATAATAAAAAAACGACGTTTACATTATTTAATTTCAAAAAATTCCTTTTTTTTTTCTATGAAATACATACAGGGTCGTTGGTATGTATGGAAATGGTGGATTATTTCTTAAAGTAAAACAGTTAGCAAAAAATATTTTAGATAAAAGTTTTAGGGTTTTTTAAGGTGTATTAGAATAAAAAAAAATTATTATACAGGTTTAGTCAGAAGTAATCAGTAGGTAGAGAAACAAAGTTACTTTTTGTAAATGGAAAACCCTATATCTTCGAATATTTTTGGATTTTACATAAAATTACAAATATTTTTCAATACGTGCATTATAAGTCTAAACTTAATAGTTTCCGAGATATCGACTTTTGAAAAAGGACATTTTTGAACTTTGACAGCTTCTAGCTTTCTAACGGTACCTTTTAGAATAAAACGGCTTGCATGTCCCTATCTTACTTTTTTATTATCTTCCCAAAAACATCAACTTCTAGTTAAACCGGATGTAGGTAACTCAAAAGCCGGAAAAACAGTGCTTCCGGTTTAACCGGAAGTTGATGTTTTTGAAAAGATCATAAAAAAGTAAGATAGGGGCATGTAAGCCGTTTTACTCTACAACGTAGGTACCGTTAGAAAGCTAGAAGCTGTCAAAGTTCAAAAATGTCATTTTTCAAAAGTCCATATCTCGGAAACTATTAAGTTTAGACTTATAATGTACTTATTAAAAAGTAATTGCTATTTCATGCTAAATCCAAAAATATTCAAAGATATAGGGTGTTCCATTTAAAAAAAGGTAACTTTGCTTCCCTACGGTTTTCTGACCCATCCTGTATACTTATTTTTTTTTAATTCTAATACACCTTAAAAAACCCTAAAACTTTTATCTAAAATATTTTTTGCTAACTGTTATACTTTAAGAAAGAATCGACCGTTTCCATACATACCAACGACCCTCTATAAAAAATTATTTTGTGGTTTAGAAATAATATTTTTATTTTTATCAGGAAAAAAAGATATCTGTGTTAGCCAAATAATTGATTCAATCTCACTCAATCACAAAAATAAAATTATTATTATTATTATTATAATATTGGTGTTTTTGTAGATAAATGAATTTTGATCTTAATGATGGCAGAGTTTGCACGAAATTTGATAAAGTATGAGTGTTTTGAGATGCGAAACACCTTGCACCACTTCGCATACATCAAAAGCTTCACAATTTTTTTGTGCTTCGGGTATTAAATTTGTAATAATTATCACAAGGCATATTTTATTCAAAACAAGTAAACATGGTAGGTTTCGCTCTTAGCAACCGTTTAAATCGAATTTAAATGTTTTATTGCGTACTGAAACTCCTCGTTCTCTATCCAGACTTACGACTGGTTAAAACTCACTAATTTTTGTTTATGAATTCAAAATCCCTCCAGAATGAGGACACGCAACTTTTTCGGTTGAAACAAGTTTTATACGAGGCGTACCGAGAAAAAAATTTAAAAAGAACTTTGCCGCCCTTATATTTCGAAAACTATCAACATCTTAGTTTGGCTAAATCGTAATATTTTAGCCTTATTGTTTTAGTACAACTTCACCAAAGTTTGTAAATAATTTATTTGGGCCTTTTAATTTGATTAGTCACGGTTATATCTCCCTACATTTATTTCGTATAAGCCGCATTCCAAGCAAAAGTAGTAAAAGAGGGCATGCAAAATTTACATAACAAAAAGGCCCGAGTAGATGCAGGATGGCACGAGAAGCGGCAATAACGAAAAACCGACCTAAGAAAAGTAACTAGGATTATTGCGCCGCAACACTGCATCATGCACCAGGAATAAAACTTTATAACGATTTTTGTTTCTGTCCTTTATTACTCACTTCACCAGAAATACATCTTCTACATCTCGTTAATATAAGCAACCATTTAAAATTTTCGTTGATTATTTCTTTCCATCACTCGCCCCTATATGAAAAGTTACACTTTCTTCTCCCATTTACGGAAGGGAAATAGCACTCCCTCAGGAAAGTTAAAGATTTTTTTCCTCCCTGCAACTTGATTACTTAATTAAACATACCTATACAAAATAAGCATATCACATTTTTGGAGTAAAGTCTGTTCAGCGATATACGAAAGTGACTAACTGATCCCTATTATGAAGGACCCGGGCCAGCTGTAAAATTGAAATATGGCCGAACAGGTCCGTATTCTGCTTAGAATTTAATCATGGTTTGTAATGAAAGTAAGTAAGACATTAAATAATATTTTATTTCTATTTAAATGTGAAATTACAAGTTATTTTATTATTAAAAATTATATTTATGATTACAAGAATATACAAATTATTCTAATTATTATTTGTGCTATATTGTTTATATGGATATATGATTTTTCCACTTTTTCAACATGTGTAACAGAATTTGCCCAAATTTGTGAAGGGATGTTAATAACTTCAGTTTCTACATGTTCGATCGGATTAAATATACAATGGTATCCAAGTAAATAATCGGCCTTTGCTGAGCTCTGTAAATCCTAATTTTTTGTAGATATTTGGATCGCCATTCCCGAATTCTACTGGATTTCATTAAAACTTGTCTTTTGTTAATTTTTTTAAATCTAAAACCCATGTGTTGGATATACTTCCATAACGTTGTTCTGCCACATTTAACGACGGTTTCATCTTTTTCAAGCCTCTTAATTAAATTATCTAATGTAGGCACGCTTTGTTCCTCGTATGACTTGTAAATTTTACGCCGTATTATATCTTGATCATTTCCATCTACCTTCGAGAAAATGCCAGTATCGGTTCTTTTTTTCCTCGCTAAAATGTAATTATTCACAATTTTCCATACAGTTGATGTTGGAATTTTTATTAATGTAGCCGTTTCTTCTAACGCTGCTTGCTTGCTGACCGCACGTTCAATGAGAGTTGAATAAACATTGTTTATAACTTCCTTAGTTTCCACAGAAAAGTGTTTTCTGCTTTTCGACGGGGATATCTACTGAGATACATTGGGCTCGCACATATTTTCCATGACTCACACACGATTATACAAACGCTGTATTAAACACGAAGTAAGAATAATTATTACTAACCTTAAAACTAACTGGAGTGGCTATATATACAGTATTTAGAACATAATTTGTTTTATGGGATTAACCCTCTCATTTTGAATCAGGTAAAAATCGGTTTAAAATCTCCAAACTATTACTTTAATAATGAAAAACGTCTGCCGGATTTGCAGTTTACTTTAAGACATTTTTAAGTACAGACCATACTTTGCCGGCATTTATTCATTCATTCATTGTTTGTTTATGGCCACCCTTTCTTTCTTATATCTCTGGACAGGCTTTATTTACTGTTTTATATTTTTATTTACTTAGGTATATTGTTTAAATTACCTGATTCATACCTATGCAAGTATCTATACATTTTCATCTGGATGGATTTCTTCAATAAATTTGTTAGTATCATCCTTTACCTTTCTGAGTGTACCTTGATATATCCTACTGATTTTTCTTTTAGATAAGCTACTAATTTGGGATATTTAATGTCAATATTTTCCAGGGTGGATTTATGCAGACATGCAACTAAGAAAAATTAAATTAAATTAACGATTAAACATAATATGCCTATCTAAATGTTCGTAAATGTTATAAAGGGTGGCATTTATGCACATCACCAACCTATTAAGGAAAATTAAGGTCTTAATTGGAAATTGTGATGCCCTACGCTAGGCGTCGGACCTATAACCTATCCGCGGGAGGAAATGATGCACTTTTCCTCTCTTGTAATTTGTAATGCAAATAACTATTGTAAGTAGTATTTGATTGATGGACCCTCCAAATTTTGCGACGATCTTAATTGGTATTTAAATTAGCAAGAGGGTTACTGACTTTTGGACTTTTAACTGATGTGTATACACAGTAAAAAATTGAGTGTTAAATTTAACACTCAATGGTGGTACATATAGGACCACACTCAATAGGGTATAGCAACCAATCAGTATAGTATATCTGGTAAAAAAGATATTTTTGAATGATTTTTTACTTTTTGATAAGTGTTAATTCTTCTTATTTATGGGTAGGTACATTTACACTATCGAGTGTAAATTAAACTCACACATTGTAAACCTATCCTTCTAGGGTGTAAAAGAAATAATGAGAGGTGTAAGTAAACCATTTTTATGGTAATTTGTGATTAATTAGTGTAAATATCATATTATTGTAGTGTAAATTTTATTTTATTTTGGTGTGACTTTACTAATAGTGAATGTAATAAAATAATCTACCCAGGGCTAGAATACTTTCCACTTTGTTTAAGTCATTTAATCCCGTATCAAACTAATCGGGCGTTTATAATTAAAATAAATAAAATTATGCATTCAAGATGTTTCACATTATTAGCCTCTGCTTAGTTTAATACATAATTTAATGACTTAATCAAAGCCGAAAGTAGTAGCCTCTAATAATATATATAAATATTCAGATCGCTTGGAAAAGGTTTGCGAAATGAATGAAAATATTGAGTATTAAGTATTTATCGTCTATTTATAAACAAAATGATGATTACAATAGAACTGAAAAACCCTGTGATTTTTTTTACACTTATTATTATAACTTGTTGAACAAAATGACACACCTATTATATAGTTTATAGTTTAGAAAAATTAAACATATATATATCTACGTTTAATGTACCCCATTGTTAAGCTTAACAAAACAAATAACATAATAAATATGAGTATACTTAGAACACTAAACAACCAAATAAAAGTATGCTTTGGAACAATATAAAAGAATGAAAATGACGGGTATTATAATATTAATCGTATATTTATTTAGAGATCTATGAAGTAAAATATGTAGGTAGGTACCTAAGTATTTATATAAAAAAGGAATACATTTATAATATAAGCTTATATCAGAATAATTTAAAAGCTAAAGGGAAAACTGTAGCAATGTAAATAATTACTTATTAGTTTCTTAAAAATGGCGTACTTATTAGTAAGGTTTCTATTAAATTTCGTTATTATGCTTACCCAATTTAACAAGATCTTCATAAGAGGCACTCTCATTTGGCACTTTACAGAACTTTGCTTTGTTTCTATATTTTAATTTAAATATAACATTATTCTATATCACGTTCAAAGAGCACAATCAGACTGACTTGAAAGTTGAATTTGCATGTAGCGTCGGCGTCATGTCTCAATTCCTAGAATTTCACACTACTTGTTGCCGCCTGTCTTTTCGGTCACACAGGTTTAGGTAGTTTTACCCGGGGCCGTGTAAAAAAAACGATTAAAGAATAAGTTTTACACTCAACGTGTTTGGTGCGGGGTTTATTTACACGCTAATATGGTGTTATTAATTGTTTTTGTATTTAATTTTCCTGATAGAGTGTAAAATGAAATAAATAACACCCATTCAACAAAATTAACTTTTTAAAGAGTTAAATTCATAGGCAGATTTAATACAATAACTTTGGTCCCATATGAGTGCAAAAATGTGGTAAATTATGTTGATCCGGGTGTCAGGTAACATTAACACTATTTACTTTTTTTTACCACTCCTGAAATGATTTTTACCAGGTGGATATTTTTTACTGCGTAGGTCGGTAGCTTCACATAATATTTAGGCCTGTGAATACATTATTATCATTGGTGCCGATTCCATGGGTTAAACTAAATTTGTAATGGCAGCGAAGCACCTATACAAATAGCACCTGAAATTGCGAATTATCGTTTAATTTTTGTCTATTTATAGACAATTTACATTTTTATATTATGTTTTGTTTTTATTGTCTAAGTTTTTATTGGAATAATTTTTAATTTCTGTTTAATTAAGTACTGTATTAATAGATAAAAAATAAACTACAAAATTTTTTAATCATATTTCTTTATATCAAAGTTGGGTAAAAATTTGACTTTAGAAAATGCTTGTTGCGGCGGTTAGTCGGTGTTCTTCAAACCCCCACCCCATTGTATAATTATTGTAATATAATTATTATCTACGTCCTTGGCTATAGCACCCATACATAATTTTAAAAACCGGCGCCTATGATGCTGATACTAGCGCCACCTACTAGGTATTTGAAGCACTAAAAATAATCAATAAGGATTGTAGATCTTTAATAATTTTTTCCCTTTGCTAGCGCCATCATCTAGCGAACG
Organism: Polydrusus tereticollis; assembly: GCA_963920685.1. Lineage (NCBI taxonomy): Eukaryota > Metazoa > Arthropoda > Insecta > Coleoptera > Curculionidae > Polydrusus > Polydrusus tereticollis. The sequence continues at coordinate 24,796,963 of OY987333.1, read as the reverse complement.
GCGAAAGCTCGAATTCGATCAATAGGAAATTACATCGGACAGGGTTCATGTCGGAAACTAGCATATAGATTTTTGGTGTAAAAGAGACCCTACTAGAGGGCGAAACATACATGAAAGAGGGATTTTCCTAATCTAAAGGGTATAACGTAGATCTGCTTCTAACATGATTAATTCTTTAATACTTTTGGGCCTCGGTAGCGCAGTAGGTAGCGCGTAAGTCTCATAATCTTAAGGTCGTGAGTTCGATCCTCACCCGGGGCATTACCTTTTTTTATACCTTAACCCGAATAACTTTGGAGGCTAAGCCCCCTCCCGTTTGCCCTTATCCACCCACTAACTAATTTTTGTCTGGAATATTATTACCTTATTCTTTAACGTTTTTTTTTTCTACAGATAAAAACAGATTTTTTGTTCTCCTCTTCGTTCGATGTCAGGGCGATTCCCGAGGGGATTTACTGCTTAACGTGGGTTCAGATCATTATTATACAAAATGTATAATTTTTAAAATGTCATCACTTGTCATTTAGAGTGATTGAGTTAACCAAATAACAACAAAAATAATTAGCCAGCCAATGGACTAAAGGGGGGGGGGGGGGGCAAGGTGACAGAGCGGATGGGGAAAATATAAGTTGTACGTAAAAATAAGTTCAATGATTAAAATTTGTATCGAAAAGTTTTTATTTTTATTTTAAGAAAATAAAACATTAAAAGAAAATTAATTAAACCATAATTTTCTCGGGTTTTGTGCAAATTTGTTGTTAGCGGGGGAGTAAATTGTTAGGTAGCGATAATTCCAGGGCTCTGCTCTTGTCAGTTTGATGACGCAGCAGTGTTGCCAAGTACAGTTACAATGTAATAGAATGTTTTTAGCGCCATTTTCAAATGATACCGTTTTCATTTCTCATTTTATTCGCCACTTACCTAAAATCCACAAATTCTGTACAAGTAAATGTTTTTTTATCCATGTAACGAACGTTGCCGCTACAATTGAGATGACGTTGTCATACAAGCCGCAATCAGCTAAAATGTATCATTTAATATAGCATGGCTATTCCGGTACTGGGATAGTGATCGCGGAGAAAATAAATGTGGCAACATACAGAGACCGAATTCACAACTTCAAAGATTTGAACATAACCATAGCGGCAGGGTTTTCGCACTGCTTGATAAATTTGTTTTTTTATTATTAATTTTTCGATAGATTTTTTCAGTTTTTTTTCATTTTTCGTAGTAGATGGGCCTTCACATAAGACATTGTTTTGTGTAAATATATGGTTCTTAAACTTACTGCTTTAATTGAGTAAACTATGGATATTAGCGAACCGCCTACAATTTTTTTTTAATTAACATTAAAAGAACGAATAATAATAAAATTAAAAGCGTATACCAATGAAATTGGGAGAGAAATCCTGAACTAATTACATTGTATGCTGCAGAAATGTGTGCCACTTTAACGAAAGTTTTCTTACGCACTGTGTTCAGATTTGAGATATGATGAGATATCCACAATAAAAATAATTATGGTTGAAATTAAGGACACATCAGAATCTTTACCTAAATTATCATTAAGAGTTTTCAAACAAACTAGAAATATTTTAAGCTACTTATATCGAAAAACCCTAATCATTGAAAAAAGTTAAAATATTTTCGGGAAACGGGGATGAAATTGTATAACACCGACGAAACAGGAGTCAATGAAGGGTCCACAGTTGAGAAGGTATGGTAAGATCTAACTATTAAAAGTTCAAAGCAGGTATTTATGGATTAATGTTCGCAAGGAATAGAAAATCCTAGTGGATAAGGTCGTCATCTTATAGGATTAGGTTTTAGGGATTAAGAAAATCAATTGAATTTATAAAAAATTACATGACGTTCTGACGAAATTTTATAATTTATTATTTTTTAAAATGCACGCGCTACTGGAATTTAATCCCCGTGACGTCGCACAACTCGGAGCTCTCTATATGTTAGTGATGAGTTACGGACAGACTTTGAGTATAGGTAGTGGGTATCAAGGTATCTCTAGTCACTATCTATTTTTTCATAATTTTTAAATCTATGGAGCCTTCCCCTGCCCTTTCTTGGCGACGCCCATGCGGAGAAAATAATTAACATCGATTCAAACACTTTTGACTAAAATAAAAGCTTGGGAAAATTGTGCAGTAATAAATCGTTACATGTTGCCAGGTTTTAAAATATTTCATTTAAATTCTCATAAAAAGTACCAAAATCAGCATGTCATTAAGGGCCTTGACACCCTACGGTACTTGGTCTATTCAATTTGGCAACGCACGTAAGAAAAACCCATGTCTAAAGGCGCTCGCACGCTTTCTTATCGCCTCTAACCAACGTTCAGTGTCGTAGACAAGTTTCAATCAAGAGGATATTAGCAATTCAGTTTTATTATTTTGATGTTATTTTGGTGGTTATTCAAAACAGCAAATATTATAATGCAGGCGAGTTCTTCAAGTGATAGTAACCAACAAGTTACAAAACGACGTCACTTAAAACCTGGGGAGCGTACAATTGTAAAAAATGTGTATAAGGGAATTCTAAGTACACACAGTGGAATATTATTAGCTATTCGTCGGAAAGTGCGTGCATTTTATTTTGGAAATGAAATTTCGAATTAAAAAAACAATTCTGCCGAAATAGAAAGGGATGAAAATACGCAAAAAAATTCACGAAGAGTTCTAATGCGTACACTACGAAAATTGAACTTTCGATTCTTAAAACGAAATCGCAAAAGTCTTTTGGTGGAAAAGGAAGAAATCGTATTGTAGCGTAGAAAGTATCTAGAAGAAATACAACAATATCGCTGTGCAGGGAAAATAATTTACTTTACGGACGAGACATGGTTAAATGAAGGATATACTGTGAATTACATTTGGCAAGATCTCAACATTAAAGATGCACGTAACGCCTTTATCAATGGACTGTCCACTGGATTGGAAGCTCCTTCAGGTCATCGGTTAATTATAACCCACATCGGGAGTAATTCTGGTTTTCTTAAAGGTGGTTTAAACGTGTTTGAATCTCTTAAAACCGGTGATTATTATGAGGTTAATAATGAACTCGGGAGTCTTTGAAGATTGGTTTAAACGTGGGTCGGTAATCGTGATGGATAATGCACCATACCACAGCCGTCGGGTGGAAGCTTTGCCAACTTCTGCGTGGCGAAAAGGAAAGATTGTTGACTGGCTCAAAGAAAAATATATTGCATTTGGCGAAAAAATGCTAAAAGTGCAGTTGCTCGATCTCGCAAGACTTCACAAAAAAAATATACGAAATGTGTAGTGGATGAAATGGCTCGTGAACGAGGTGTTACAATATTACGTTTACCGCCTTACCATTGTAAACTTAATTCAATCGAGCTTATGTGGGCACAGATAAAAGGCGAGGTGGCGCGTGAAAATAAAACTTTTAAATTAAAAGATGTTAAAGAACTGTTAAAAACGACAATAGCGAATATACAAGCAGCAGATTGACATAAGTGCGTATTACATGTCGAGGGCGTAGAAGAAAAAATGTGGAACTTAGATGTACGCGTTGAAGTCATGGTAGAACCTATTGTTATAAATCCTGCAGATGACAGTAGTAGCCACAGTAATGAAATGTTTTCATCGCCAGATGGTGAATAATCGCTGTAATGGTAATAATGAATTTATTTAAAATTGTAACGTATTGTCATTATAACACTTTTTAATGTCGGTGTGGAATATAATTTCTCAAATTATTATCAATTAGTGTTCATTAGGTAATAATAGTTAGGAAATTTGTAAACATTTATAATTTAGGTTTAGGTTTTCCCCTCATCCACTATTTATATGTTTCTATTATTATGTAGAATAATAAAAACATTGGGAAAATAACATATACCGTTGCTTTATTATTCTTTTTAGATTTTATGCCTGCGTAATTTAGTTTCTCTAATTACTTCATTAGATCATCAAATGTAAAATCTTAATTTATTTTTCAGTTTAATTTATAATATTACATTTATTATAGTAAATGTAAATATATTATAATAATAAACCAAAAATTATTATTGTTTAAAATGACACGCCTCTGGAATTTGCGTTCCCTTTACATCTTGCACACCCCCGGTAAAAATGAGTCACTGTCAATTATTTTGGAGTGTAGACGTTCGTTTATGTAAACATTCTTTATAAAATATAAACCACCCAATATAGAGTGAACAGTATAGAAATTCATTTAATTGAAAGCTCTTTTTGAGAACGATATTTTTTTTGACCGTTGGGGCAGGGCTAAGGCTTTGCAGAAAAGTGGAGAAGATGCAAATACGAATTACAACAACAAACTTTTCTTACATGTAATTGATTGTTTTTAAAAATTCGAAGATAAAAGCATACAGGAACAATTTGATTTTATGGATACACTACTGTATTTGAAATCCGAATAAAGGAAGTTGCCTTTACTAACAGGAATAAAAATTTTTTTTAGAATTTCATGCTAAGGCGAATAAAGGAAAGAATATTAATTTATTTTCTTTGGAGCAAATAATATTATATTATATTTAAATTGAAGTAATAAATTTCCACTTAAGACATACTTCTAGCCTGTCGTTGCACTTCAGAATATAAAATTGAAATCCGTAAAAGTAATACCAAATTGCAAAAATAAAATGCGCTTCTAGAAAGAAAATCGGCTGCCCGTCCATTTAAAGTACCAAAAACGACTCACAAAAGCCTTTACTCGGTTCATTTTAATAATAGACACAACGTCAATTAAATGGGAAAACGGAGAAATTGGCTTTTTCCGTATTAATTCAACTGTAAGTTGGCTCTTGCTTTTGTGTTTTCTGATAAAAAGCGAATTTTCTTCAATTGCTTTCTGTAAATTTGTTGACGGTAATATTTCGCTGTAACGAGGGAAATCTTTTCAACGGGTGACTTAACATTTTCATCTAACATAAGACCCATCCAAAAACAGAAACGATATAAATAAATAAAAATCCTTTTTGGAAAAAATAATACAAAAAACTCCTTTATACTCATTATTAGGTATAAAAACGACACAGGCGTCGGTTGGGGGGGGGGGGGGGAAGACGCCCCCCCCCTAAATGTTGATGGAATAGTGCACACAGCACGATCATATTTTAGAAATATTTCAAAACATTTATAATATATTGATGAAATCAGAAACCCAAAAATGTCCCATAAAAGGAACATTTCATTTTATGTTTCTCAAACATTACATAATTGCAATTCTGAAATATTTCAAAAAAATTTCTTGTAATATTTCTAAAATTAGATGTTTATTTATCTTTGAAATTTTTCTGTCTATTGGACCCTAAAAGTAGAAATTTTAAAATTAATTATTTTAAGTATGAATCGGTCCCTGGTAGAAAAATACTAATCTCTAATATATCAAGGACGCTGCGTATATCAATCTTTGATACATAAACACTATTAAAACTACATATTCCATTATTAAGACAGAAAAGTTTAGCCAAAATATGTTATCAACTTATATAGGTATTCAAAGTTCTTACAATTCAAGGGACAAACGAAGTTTGCACTGGGACAGCCACAGTGCAACAGTTATTTGTACCTCTAGTTTTGTTCCGGAGGGAGACGATGCCTTACTGCATCTTTTATTATTCCATTAATGTTTCTGTAATTTAAACGTTTGTCATTCTTCTTCTGCCCCCTTACTGTACAATATTCTAATACACAACAGTAACAACTCAAGTTTAATAAATAAACTAAAGAGGGGAAAACCATAAAATGAACCTAACCTAAAATTACTAATATACTTACTTATTAATAAAATAGAGACTTAACCTCCATTTTATTATCCATAATATAATTATTCGGAAGTAGTACAGTTCACCCACAAATAATAATGCCTAAAAGTATTTATTGTTAATTGAACATTACGCAAACAAAACATTTTGGGTGTAATGAATCTGAAATATTTCAGAAATATTGATATGAAAGGTTATGTTTTTGACACATTCGAAATATATCAGAGATATTTCTGAAAGAAAATGTGCTGTGCTGTGTTGGTAGAAGGTTCAGCGAAACAAAACAAATAGGTGTAATTATATTTGGGATTCAAATTGAGGACCTCCTGTAGTGTAAAATGCAAGTGTATGATATCACCTCCCATAGTTCTGTTTTTAAAAATTTGTTATTCCGCTTTTGATGATAAGTCGAATGAATTATTGATGCTCTATGTAAATTTTAGATGCTTTAATTTCCGAAATGTTCAAAACATAATAGGTTAGTTCAGGTTAGTTCTATCTGGGACAATATATTTAAATTAACAATACAAATATTTTAGATAAAGGATTCCCAAATTTAAATTATTATAGTGTAGGTACTTATATTCAAATTTTAAAATACTTTTTATTCCTAAAATACACAAATATACATCGTCGTCGAGCTGCGAATACCTCCAATGTGACAAATTATTGGGTAATGAGTTTTAAACATGAACGCATTAATTTATCATAGTACCTATTTATATTTACATAGTGGAAATACCTGCATTGTAAAGAATTCGTTTTAAATCGCATTTATTAATTGTTTAAAATCATCAATCTGATCAGTACATAAAAAGTAGGATGGTAATATATTGAATCATAAGTATCTCCGGGGTGAAGATTATTCATATTGAAGAGAAAAAAAATCCAAAATTTTTTACCAATATTTAATATTTTGCTCTACGCGTTTCGGTTTCCTAAACTATTTTCAAGAGCTGTCTAAAAAGTTCATTTATATAATAATGTAAATCCAAAATTAAAATTATTATATAGGTATTATAGATAAAAACCAAAACTTCTGTCTTCCTCCACAAATGATATATTTCAAAAATTAAATTTTTATATAGCGATTGTCCCTACATGTTTCGACCGTACAAACAGTCATCTTCAGGGGAACTAAATCGAGTTTGGTCTCGGTTTTAGTAGTTGCCTCAAATAAATGAGTACAACTCTTTTAAGATTATTAGGCAATTGAAATTTTGTTAGTTGAAGACTTGTTTGGCTGAACGTGATGAATAAATAGATGAGCATAGTTTAAAAAATATTCATTTTATTATTGTATCAATTAGTACTTAAAAGTAATAAAATATGGTTATATGTAGCATGAATTTAATATGGATTTTATGTTGTTATAAGGAACGTTATTCAAGTGGGTAGTATAGTGTGAAGAAATCAAAAAAGAAAAGAAAAATAGTTTTTCATCTTAACTAGTTAAAGATGTTTTCCTCAAAAGGAATCTTCAAAAAATGTTTATCATAAATACATTATTTCTAAGTATATTAAAATTTAAAGTAAATGTTTTTAGAGTTTTTTTTTTATTATTTTAATTTTTTAAATTGGGACAGGGGGCTCAAAAAATCATTTTAGGGTTTAATAAATTTAATTTGTGTTGTGTTTTAAACTCGGGAAATTTCATTACAATTTGCAACTTCGTTAATAACTAATTATTGGACTTAGTTTAAATTTATAGATTAATGTTGTTTTACTTTGACGAAAAGAAATATTTTGTTAAGTTATATGTTAACTCGTTGTTTTATTTTAATTTAGTATTTGTGATTTGTGACCGAAAGGGGGTCCTTCTTATATATTTTGCGTTGGGGCAAAAAAATTCTAGTTACGCCACTGGTTGTACCTTTGGCCAATACCTGAAAATTAAGGACCAAAATAACCCATAATCTGTCTGTCAGTTCACTTCATATTCCTAATTTTATTTTAATGACATGTTGACATGTTTACCATTACTATTACTTAGATATTAATTTTGTAACTACAAGTAGAATTTAGTATTGTACCCCTTCGATAATGATCAGCAAGGTTCGAAACATGTGTCAGGCAACTGAATTATAATTGTGAAATATAACAAGTAATACTTTAATTTCCTCTACCATAGAATGTTATATATTAAAAAAAAAAACATATTTTTAAGGATATCATAAAGGATAAAGTGTTGGAAATAATTTTAAAAAGTTTTAAATAAATCGCTTAATAAAAAATAAGTCCCTTGAACCACTAAGCCGTTTTGGCACATAAAAACCGAAAGGCTTACACAAAAACATATTTTTTAAATAAAATCCCTCTTCTGATTCGACTCTAATGTGCATTTCCCCCTTCTAATATTCCCAAAAGGAGGGGCAATACGGCGTATTATTTGGCTCGTAATGGATTCTCGTTGGCCAATTTGCATTTTACAATAATGTTATTGTCCTCATTTACATGCAGGGCGATTATTTATGACCCGACCCTGGATTTTCGCCTGTATTTTACTTCGCTACTACGTTCGTTGTCACAATGATTGTTCGGTTCAGGGGCGTCCTCCATTTTCCTAGATTTATGGGTAATATTTTAACCACTATTTTTTTAAATTGAAAAATACTTTATTAAGTGGATAAATTAACAAAATATAGCATAGGCAATAGAAACAACAGTCACCAAAGACAATAATAAATATACATATAGATACTATACATCGGCCAAAGCTTCCTAAAATATGTTAATGGGACAACACTGTTCACATGGCCTTAAGAATAAAACAGGATAGAAAAACAAAATTTATGAAACAGACACTAGTGATAACCAGTGGCTCTTCCAAGGAACAATAAGCGTTTTTCGACAAGAGATCCTTCACCGTTGCTTTAAATATTCTTTTAGACCTAACTGTTCTTATATTGAGAGGCAAGTGATTAAATATTTTTTTGGAATCATATACAAGTTATTTTTTAACCAAAGTAGAGTGCGGGATTGGTAACTCTATATTTTGTGCTTGTCTGGTGGCGTAGCCAGAGAATACTATCCCATTGTTTGTACTAGACTTATGTTTCTCAAGCATTAGACATACTATTTCAAGAATAAAGAAGAACGTGACGGTTAAAATTCTGTGCGACTTAAACACTATTAAACAGTGCCCGACAGGAGTCACGGTATCCTGCTACAACTATATACATCCAACTCTCTAGAAATAATCCTAAAGGCATGGTAACCTTTAGCTAATCTGCTGCAGAGATCAAGAATATGTTCGTGTGTTATTGTGAATGTATAAGTCTAAGAATTTAGAACACAAGGAATTGTTGATATTTTGGTTATCTATTGAAATTGTATTAAGAGGGCACTTAAATGACAGAACATTCGTTTCTTTAATGTTAAAGGAAATAACTTCAAATCGCACCACGTTTTCACCTTGAGGACGTCATTATTAATAATCTCGTTTAGTCGATCCTGATCTCTGTCATGACGCCATATTGTGGTGTCGTCTGCGAACATAGTAAATTGACCTTGAATATTGAAGAATGCAAGGTCATTCACATAGAGCAAGAACAAAATGAGGCCGAGTACTGACCCCTGAGTACTCCACAATCAATGCACACCTCATCGGACATTTCATCATTTATCGAAACCACCTGTCTTCGCCGCGTAAGATAGGACTCAAACCACCTCAGCAATACATCCCTAACATTATAATGGTCGAGCTTCCGCATCAGAATCCCGTGACTGACACAGTCAAAGGCATTGGACAAGTCGCACCGCCGCGACCGCGTCCCTATCATTAAAGACTCAAGTACAGTTGTTCAAGAAAAGCAAGCATTGCATCAGAGGTATTCTTGCCGTTCTGAAATCCGAACTGAGCTGAAGATAATTTTCTATTTGGCTGAAAAAAAGACACGACTCTAGTTTTAACTAGTCTCTCAATGATTTTAGACAAGGTAGGTAAAAGCGAGATCGTACGATAGTTTAAGGGATCATCACAATCTCCTCCTTTATAAATAGGGACAACAACAGCAAACTTTAGACAGTCAGGAAACAAGCCATGAACAAAGGAAAAGTTAGCAGCCTTAGTCAACGCTTCTATAACAGATGTAGGTAGATGCTGGAAGATCCTAATAGACATTTTATCCCAGCCTCCCATTCTTATTTTTGATTTCACTGAAAACTGTTTTCAATTCGTTTGCGTCAGTAGACCCAAAGAAAAAGGTACATTTGATAGGTGCATCTGCCATATTTTTTAGGAGATCATTTATTACCTGAATGTTCTGAGACAGTTTTAAGGTTCTTGAGCAGTAAAATTCATTAAATTTATTACAGTGGGGAGCAGAAGCTGTAATTCCGCTATATCGTTTGCCTCTCATTTCATTGACGATTAACCAAGTCTCCTCTTCTTTGTTGTTGGAATTTATTATTCGTCTCCTGTAATACATTTGTTTAGCAATTGTAATTGTTTTTCTATGTTTGCTTCCATACCTTAGGAAAAAGAGAACAAAGTTCTATCAGCTTTAGCAAATTTTCTGATGCAGTTTAAAGAGTGAAGGTTCTTGGATGATATTTTGAGCCCCTTAGTTATCCTGGGCTTTTGCCTCCTGTGCTTTAGCTTCATGCGTGGAAAGGATTTCCATGTAGATTTTGTTTTGGTTAAAAGATATTGATGAAGAGAATAATCTGCGCAAGAAAATGTACCTACAATGTCTCTTATAACAAATAAAACAATTTTTAAATAAAAACCTCATGCAACTATTATCTTTTCAGTAATAGAAAAGCTCAAAATAAGTACAGATTTCGTTGCATCCACGGCATATTGAAACCAAATTTACATTAAACCCTTTAGATTTAAAAATATAAAGCGAGTTTAGAGCTGATGCAACAATAAAAATCTTTACCTAGCACTAAATAAAGTTTTAATGTCGGTTTTGAGTCGCCAACCGCCGATTTCTTTCTAAAAATCCAGCCTCATAATTACAAAAAACGAGGCTTTGAAAATTCCATTTAACAAATATGTTAAACTCAGCATTGCTTAATGAAATCTTGCTGTAAAATCTCGAAGCCGGCCGCCAGAGTTGATTTTAATCATCCTAACGACTAGAGCATAAAGAAAAAGCTGGCTCCAAAGCAAATGTACCAAATTTATTTTGACACAAAAGCCTTTTCGGTGTTATTCTCGAATTATAACGAAATTATATTTGCAAGATTCCGTGTTTTCAGTTTGTTATAATTTCAGTTAAACAGTTTTATTTCGTTTGTCGTCCGTAATTTTAGGTGAGGCAACAAAGAATTGTAAATTTTAACATGAATCGTTGTTTATATACAGTGAGTCCCAGAATAACGTCTAAATTCACCCCTCGATTTTTATTTCTTAATGTGTTGTTTTTTGTGATAAATTCATATATACAGGGTAACCCAAAAATAAGTTACGACCATATACTTACAACATATCAATAAGTAAGACCTGTTTATTTAAAAAGAACAGAACAACAAATGAAATTAAATGTTAAAAATGTGCCCCGTTTACGACTGAACAATATCCAAGGCAATTAATAAACTCTCTTTGCACGTTTTCAACCGTTTCCGGAGTTATGGCACGCACTTCTCTTTGGATCCTCTCTTTTAACTTCTGCAGATTGTTTGGCCTGTCAACAAATACTTTCGATTTTAGGTAACCCACAGAAAGAAGTCGAGCGGAGTTAGGTCTGGCGACCTAGCAGGCCATTCGATAGGTCCTCTCCTTCCTATCCACCGATTGGGAAAATGTACGCACAGTGGCAGCATCTTGCTGGAACATCAGTTCTTTATCAGGAGAATCTGGGTCCAATGGATTTGGAAATAAAGCCACTAATGCTGGAATTAATTCGAGATGTACTTGTCCAGTTAGCCCTCCGTCGGTCGCAACCGGCCTAACAGGCCAGCTTACGCTGTTATCATTATTTTTTTCTATTACAGACCGCACAAGCGCTTACCCTCCTTAGTATGCCTCTATCAATATAAAATCTTTCGAAATCTGATGTCAAGTTTTCAAAATTCAAAATGGCGGATCCAATATGACGACTATTGGAACGCAAAATCTCAGTATTGACCATTATATTTTCAACTCGTCTGAAACTTGACCTGACTTGAAAGTCATTGAAATTTGAAGTAGATACGGGGGTTTTTAGGGTCGCTGATTACGAATTTGATATCAGTTTTTAAAAAACAAAATGGCGGATTCAAAATGGTGGACTAATTTTAAAAAAACTGCTCCGTTATACACAAAAATCAGTGTCAGGTGTTTTCGGGGTCGCTGATTAAAAATTTGACATTTATTTTTGAAAAAACAAAATGGCGGATTCAGGATGGCCGACGAAGAATTTCAAAGGAACGACTCCGTTCTTCACAAAAATAAGTGTAAGAGGGTTTTCGGGGTTGCTGATTACGAATCCGCCATTTCTTCTTTCCAAAAACTGATATCAAATTCATAATCAGCGACCCTAAGAACCCCCTTCAAATTTCAACGACCTCGAAAACCCCCGTACGTCAAGTTTCAGACACGTTACAAATATAATGATCTATTCTGAGATTTTGCCTTCGATTGGATCCTCCAATTTAAATTTTGAAAATTTGACATCAGTAATCAGCGACCCCAAAAACTTTAAGCCAAGGTTTAATAAGAATTATTTCTTATCTATTTCTCGAGTAAATACCGGTGGCCTGTCAGGCACATTGCGACCGAACTCGTTAGTTTTAGGGTTACGACCGACGGAGGGTTAAAGACTGTTTAAAGAAAAATGGACCAATTACTATTCCACACCACACATTTGTTTTTTGAGGGTACTGGCTGTGAACCTCCAACATCCAATGCGGATTTTCTGTCGCTCAATAACGACTGTTCACATTATCATTCAAACAGAACGTTGCTTCATCGGAAAAAGTAATATTTTTTACTAAATTATTATCTAGATTGCACATATATTGCATGCGTTCACAAAACTCATTTCGCCTATCGAAATCATCTTCAAATAACTCATTCACTGGAATAAATAATAATATGGGTTTTCTTGTTCTGACAGGAATTTGCAGCTCTGAGCGTTTTTCGACATTAAAATTTGAAGAACGGTGGGAATAGAATCAAAAACGTGTTGAAAATATTATCATTCAAACAGAACGTTGCTTCATCGGAAAAAGTAATATTTTTTACTAAATTATTATCTAGATTGCACATATATTGCATGCGTTCACAAAACTCATTTCGCCTATCGAAATCATCTTCAAATAACTCATTCACTGGAATAAATAATAATATGGGTTTTCTTGTTCTGACAGGAATTTGCAGCTCTGAGCGTTTTTCGACATTAAAATTTGAAGAACGGTGGGAATAGAAACAAAAACGTGTTGAAAATAGCAACCTATTTATAGGGAAATCGAAAGAATCTTGATTTTTTTCAAAAAATTCGCGATTTTTGATGCTTTTTTAAAAAATCATGATTTTTTTCAATCCTGATACTCAGTAAATTTTTGAAATATTTATTATCCTACGATATTTACCTCTAAATGCCCCATGTACGTATTTATAAAATCCCTTAAGCAACGTCCTGTCTCACCATCATCGATGCACCCTTTAAAAGTTATGACGTGCTAAAAGGCTGCCTATCCACGAATCTATTTTAGACCCATAAATGTTTTACCACGGCATTTATCACACACGAACAAAAAATAATGATAAATGGTATTTTTTATGTGTTCAGATATTTTAAAATTAGGTAAAGTGTTTAAGATGAAATATAAGTTCCCAAAATGTGTTTGCTATTAAATTCTGTCCTCCATGTGTCATAAGGGACGACGTATAAGTAATATGAGATTTTTAATTGTCATGAAGGATTGGTCTCCTACCTAAAAATATACGCTATACAGGGTTTCCCAAAAGAACCGGAACGGCCGAATATTTCACCAACGGCTCGACATAAAGTTATGAAATTTGGTATACGGGGGTAATCAGTAGTGCCGGATCTAAAAATAATATTTGCAACGTTGTCAGATTTACAGTTTTTCCTATGGAGCCCTCAACTTAAATTTTTTAAATGTAATGCTATGTTTATTTTTAGCGCATTCGATTTGTCGTGTTCAAATTACTATGATCGTATAATATCAAATTTTAATTCCCCTAATTTTTGTTAATATTGCAATTCATCATTTCGTTAAAAAATATCATAAAATTTCATTATCTCGAGAAATCGTGGCGATATGACAATGGAAATTAATTAATAGAAATTTTTTCGCAAGTCTGATCTAAAAATACCATTCACAACGTTGTCAAATCTACATGTTGGTTCCACGAAATCTTCCTATTTATTTATTTCCTTTTAAATATTGTGTATTTTGTTTGATTCCATAAAATTAAATTTTTTTAACTTAAACTAATAAAAAAAAGAAAACAATACAAAACTACGTAGGTAGTACAAATAATCCTTTTTATTACGGTAACTGATAAACTACATAAATATGATTAAATAATCCAATGACAAACATTAACAGGTCTAAATTAAATGAGAAAATAAAAGACTTAACGTATTAAGTGTTCAAAATGTTGGCCATTATTTGCCAAACAATAACCAAGCCTGTCATAAAATTCACCTATAGTATTATTTAACACTTCTGGTGTTATAAGAGTCGATTCGTATAGAATTGTTTCCCTCAGATGATCTAAAGTTAGTGGTCTATTTTTGTACACCCTATTTTTTAGATGTCCCCAATAAAAAAAATCCATAGGGGTCATATCCGGGGAGCGTGCTGGCCATTCTATCGTTCCTCTTCGTCCAATCCACTTTTCTGTGAATACCTCGTCCAAATATTGTCGAACTTCTCGTGCAAAATGGGGAGGTGCCCCATCTTGTTGAAACCATATTTCATGGATGTCAACGTTCAACTCTTGCAATTTAGGAACCACATTTCTTCTCAGAAGTTGTAAGTATTTTTGACTCGTCAGGTTTCCATCGATAAAAAAAGGTCCAATAATTGTGTTGTTAAGAATCCCTGCCCAAACGTTAATTTTCTGCGGATACTGTGTATGTAATTCTTCCATCCAGTGAGGGTTAGTTCTACTCCAAAATCTACAATTGTGCCTGTTTACCTGCCCATTTAAACAAAAAGTCGATTCATCACTAAATAAAATTTTGTTCTTAAAATCTGGATAATCGTTAATTTTATTCATTATGACTTCAGAAAACTCGATACGGCGGTCAGGATCATCTTCCAAAAGTTCTTGAGTGTACATTAATTTATAAGGCTTAATATTTTCTTCCTTTAAAATCCTGTGAATTGAAGATGTACTTACATCTTCCGGTAAATTTTGTTTTCGTTCTGTTATAGACATTTTAGGATTCTCTTCTACAGATAATAGGATATTCAACTTATTGTCATCTGTAGTGGCCGTTTTAGGTCGACCAGTTTTTGGAATAGGCTTAACATTCCCTGTTTGTTGGTATCTTTTTATTGTTCGACAAACTGTAGATTTTTTAATTTGCTTCTCTAGGTGTACAGCATTGAATAATTCACAAACTTCTTGATAGCTTCTCATTTTATCGCCGTAACCACGATAGATTAATATTTCAATCCGTTCAGTTTCACTTAACAGGAAAACCATTTTACCTTAATAATAACTCAAGTAACTTTCACAATAATGACGGATGGTTGACAAAAATAAAAATAAAGGTTGTTTATCTATTTCCAAAGGCCACTTGTTAATTTATACCTCATGATTAATGAGATAATGAAATTTTATGATATTTTTTAACGAAATGATGAATTGCAATATTAACAAAAATTAGGGGAATTAAAATTTGATATTATACGATCATAGTAATTTGAACACGACAAATCGAATGCGCTAAAAATAAACATAGCATTACATTTAAAAAATTTAAGTTGAGGGCTCCATAGGAAAAACTGTAAATCTGACAACGTTGCAAATATTATTTTTAGATCCGGCACTACTGATTACCCCCGTATACCAAATTTCATAACTTTATGTCGAGCCGTTGGTGAAATATTCGGCCGTTCCGGTTCTTTTGGGAAACCCGGTATAACTAACATCGTTCCTATTCACATAATATGTAAAAAAAATATACAAACATGACGAAGTAGGTAGGTACTTGAGTACAAACCTATGGCCAAAAGGGGTGTCGATAAACCATTTTCGGAACCTCAAGCGCCAAAACAGGGTTACAGAAGAGCACTACAAAGAGAAGCAGAGGGCTTCGGGCTGGCAGACCAGCATGGAACAGTAAGCATTCTTCATTATAATGTTTGTTCAGTAAGAAGCAAAATACATGAAATGGAGGCTGCTCTGTTGGATAGCAATGCAGATGTTGTGTGTCTGACTGTTTATTTAACTAAATTTTAAAAAAATTTACGAATTATCGAACCCACCGGATATGCGATTTTGATCATTCGATGCAGTATCCCTCAATATACACTCACAGGTAAAATAATCGATCCACCCAAATTTTCGATGAATTTAAATCGCAAATAACTTTTTTGTTTCAAGTCGGATTAGAACAAATTTCAAAGAATATTGTAGATAAATTAATGGAGAATCGCTCACAATTCAAATATTTATTAAAAAACAGACGTACGCTTATCATATACAGGTATAAACAAAAAGATGTTTTTTACCATAAATTCAAGATACTCTGTTGAGTCTATTGTTCTTAATTAAGTTTGCAAAGAATGAGGTTGTAAAATTCCGTGTTACGGCACCAGATGAGGAGTTTTTATTAATGAAGGTACTTAATTGCGATTTTTTTTTAATCTACTTTTAAATAACAACTTATTTGCTTGTTTCAGGTGGTACTCATTGTGGGCATCGCTGGGGCATGTCGCCGAGTGGAGTTATGTAAAATGAAAATTGAAGATATTAAGGAATTTGAAATCCGCCTTGTTGTAACTGTCCCGGATACAAAGACACATGTAGATCGACAGTTCGTGGTTTACGTGGAAGGATTTTCATCAGAAATTAATAATATTTCAATTTTCAAGAAGTATAGAGCCCTTGGACCCGATCATACTGCCCACACATGCATATAAAAAAGGAAGATGCACTATCCAACCACTGGGTATAAATAATTTTGGAAAAACATGTTCTCAAATTGCATCATATTTAAAGTTGTCCAGTCCCAAAGAATATACGGGACATTGTTATCGAAGGACGCCAGCTACATTATTAGTAGATGCTGGCGGGGATATCATGAGTTTAAAAAGACATGGTGGATGGAAGTCCTCCAGTGTTGCGGAGGGCTATATTGAAAATTCGGTGCAAAATAAAATAGGAATTGCAAAGCAAATAAATGGTGTAGAAGAATATGCAGAGAAAACCTCATGTTTTAGTAAATCTGTAAATTTCAATTCTTGTGTCTCATCGGATAGTAAAACACTTCCTTCATCATTATCGTTTGGAAATGTTACAAATTCTACAATTAATATTAATATTTCTTAATTTATAAGTTTGGATTAGTTTAGAAATTTAAATATGTAAGTATTTGTTATACATATAATGTTTAATAGAGTTTCTTTTAAAAATAAAAAATACACTTGAATAATATAAAAACTTGTTTTATAGTACGTAATTACTTACAGCACTAGTGCGGTAAAGCGATACTTACCGCACTCAAACCAGTGCAGTAAGTAGTTAGTAAGTGGTTACTTACCGCACGCTTGTAGATAAAAATATGGAGGTAAACCAAAAACAAAAGTTTTAAGAATATATGTGACTTCATCATTAAATTTTAATTTAGAACAATATACTGTTTTGCCACTCCACAGAGTGTCTTAAACTTATGGTAAAAAACATCTTTTTGTTAGAACCTGTATATTATAAACGCACGTCTATTTTTCAGTAAATTTTTAAAATGCGAGCGATTCTCCATTAATTTATCTACAATATTCCTTGAAATTTGTTTAAATCCGACATCAATTAAAAAAGGTATTTGCGATTTAATTTCATCGAAAATTTGCGTGGCTCGATTATTTCGCCTGTGAGTGTATATCCAACTAAAATTTCAAATTTCTACCCGCCGTCGAAATCCAGGAACATAGGAATCATACATAACATCAACATACCATCCAAGTGAATTTAAAAATCGAAATTTCGGAAACCAAAAAACCAAGTACTGAGCTTCTTTGACACGCTGGATCAAATGGTGGGATTCGTTTATTGAACACTCGACAGCATTTAGGATTTTCAAGCAGAATTCTCATACCTATTCATGTATTTTGACCAGTTTCGCCAAGCTTTGACTGGATCTGTGGCTATGTTTAGAGAAACAGGGAGTATAAATTAATAAAAAGAAAGGCAGTGGTGGGCGACCCAACCAAACAAGAAGGAGTACATGTTTCGAGGTAGAAGGTGAACACGTCTCTCATTTATTTTAAATTTATAATGTTTATGTTCTTTATTGTATACTTGTGTTTTTTGTTTAAATTCGGTATTATGCAATAAAAATTTCTTAAAAATAAAAACTTGAGAACTTAATTTTTCATTCATCTTTACCTTTTACACAGATTACCTCTCGACCTAATGTCAAGTTTCGTTTTGTTTTTAATATAGGGGCGTTGAAATTTCTGTTCAACAACCAATATATTCCTCCATACAAAACTTTAAGAAACAAAGCCACTTATATCAACTAAAAAATTATATCAATAGTAGACAGTTGTCTACCTCATACACAACACATGTCTCTCTTGTACTGTATCTGTTTACTTCGCTGTTTCACAAATCCAAACATATTTACAACCACGTAAGCCCGCATATATGTATATATTTTGTAAACCTTCCTCTCACCCCTCAATTTTCCATTACCATAATCTCCCCATATTAATTAGTAAAAGACATTATCTTGGTTGCGTTATCTGTCTATGTGTAATTTCACCCCTATAGTTATCGTACTGTACGAAATTTAGGTACAACAAACTGCGTAAATGCTGAACTATTTAATTTTTGGAACATATTATACAGGATGTCCGGTAAGAACTATATGGCACACTCTAGGGAGCGTATAGGTGAGGTCAAAATAACCCTAATTTGTCATAGAAAAAAATTGTATAATAATAATAAAGTGCCCCTTAACGAAAAAACGCCCCAGCGATTTATTTGTTCAGCTTTAACTTTTGAACCGATGTATAATTTAATGAAATATGAATACTACAGTATAATTTCTCTTTAAAAAAGGTAAAAGATAAAATTATCGGTTTTCGAAGGAAATAATTTTTTGTATACCACGTTTAGGCGTTGACTTTCGAATTTTATTTAATAATCAACTTTATTAACATAAGTTATTTAAACACAATAACTAATCAAACAAAAACATAGCTAATAATTTGTCATTTTTACATCTCGTTAATGCTCACATGCATCTAGTTTATGCACAAGCACTCGGCAATTGTGTGGATGCAAAAAGAATTTGTTTTGAAACATTTCCAAAACGAAGTGTGCCGCATAAAGAAACCATTCAAAGGGTTGACATTTCGGAAATCACTTAAACGCAAGAATGTTAAAATGTGAAAGAATTTCTTCTTCTTATACAGTGTGTCCGCTTAAGTTCTGTACCGGGTGTTTCACCTAAGGAGGTAATCGGCTATATCTCAGAAAGTAATAACACTAGGACTTTGGGAAAAATATATGTCGATAAAAGCGGCCAAGAGAAATTGCTGAAAATTATTTTCAAGTTCGAAAAATTATCGCTAGGGGGCGTAAGGGAACTTTCAAAATAGAAATGCCGATTTTCTCTTGATTTTTCTTTATAAAAATATGTTAAAAATATAAGCATTGTATTCTTCATAAAATTATGCAACTTTATGTTAGGAATCGTTTTTTTCTATTTTCAATAATAAAGTGGTGGGAGAAGGTCAAACTTTTTTGTTTTCAAAAGCTGATATCTCTGCTTTGGATAAACCGATTTAATTCAACTTGGTCTTGAAAAAAAGCCCTTCTTTTCCTCTACACGTAGATCTATTAACTATACCATATTGATTCTGATGGTGGCTACTAGATGGCGTTATTCCGTAATTCCTCAATGAATAAGGATTTTCTCAAAAAAATCAAACGCAAAATTGCTGATACTGGGCGACCGAAAATCTATGTGGAATTCCAAAAGCGAGAGTATGGATTGCAGTTTCTTCTTCAAAAATTGTTGGGCCGTACTTTTCTGGGAAAAATATTGCAACAGTAACAGTTAATTCTCAAAGATATGCCGCAATGCTACAGAATTTTTTTCTTTCTCAACTAAACAACTTTAAAAATGAACGATACTGGTTTTAGCAAGATGACGTTAATGTCATACTGCTAGAGCCCGAGAATTTTAGAAGAATAATTTCCACATTGGTGTTATCTCGAACCAGCAACTTTCCCTGGCCCCGTAGGTCACCGGATATTACTGTTCGATAGTTGGGGCCATTGAAAGAGCAAAGTGTACAAAAAGAAACCGAAAACCTTAGAGGAACTCAAAAGCAACATCCGTGCTGAAATTGAGGCTATTCCAGTGACTGTTCTTCAAAGAGTCTTTTTAAATTTTCGTTCATCTTTTTCATGAATGCATTGAGAATGACGGTGGTCGCTTAAAGCACACTATATTCCATTAAATAATCTCCTACCATACTGTTTTATTTTCTGTTAAAAGCTTTATGAATAAAATATGACTAAAGTTGAAAAATACTCCATTCATTTTGACGGTCACTGTATATATTTTTTCTTGGCAAAATCTCTTTCATCGTTAATGTTTGTCATTAACAACAAAACACTTAAAGACTCAAGCTTGGTAATGAGCTGACATTTCCGGAAATCCTTTAAAAAAGGACACCTTCACGCTTCTGAGTACGTTAACGCCACTTAAGGCACGTGCTAAGCATGTTGCTAACCAGTCTTGCGTGTTAACGATTCCTTTAAGTGGGCTGTTGTAAAAGACTTTGATGGCTAGGTTTATGTTGGGTTTAGGAAATTAGCGGTTTCCTTTGATTTCTTTTTGTTTGCTTTCAAACTTGTCAAAAATTATTTTTAGGCTCACCACCATATTTTTCTTCATTTCTTGGTGGCTATAATATACATTTGGATGTCGTATTAGACGTTTATGATGAACCAGTCATCGGGAGGATCCAAAAACCTGGATTCTGGCATAAAAGGACATGCTCAAGTCAGCAAAAATATTTTCGACAGTGCAGTGTTGCCGCCTCTACTAAAAAGTAGCAGTGACTTCGATATTTTAAACGGAATTCTGTGCATATAAACATTTTTTACAATCTCTGGTAGTTTCTTAACAACTTTTCTTATTATTACCTGCAATAAACTCTGAAATACTAAGGCATGCTCAAATTTGGTTGAGAGACCGTTTAGTGTATTTTTCACGTGTTTATAAACGTTTCAATTGGTTGGCGTCACTAATTTGGAAAACGTATCCAAATTTATCGACCGTAATGTACTACTGTCTCGTTGCCAAATGTTTCATATTTTCTTTAAAAAATTGTAGCATTATGTATCTTAAAATTTGATGTACAAAATTGTTCTTGAATGTTTCTAGAATTTTATATCGATTTAATAATGTGATAAATTTTAAAATATTTTAACTCATCAACCCCGTAATTTCTATATTTTAATTAGAGAGTCATTAAGGTTAGAAACAACACTGTATAACGAGACTAGCAGGCGCTCTAAGCGTAAAAATGTAAGTGTGTCGACAGCATCCTAAGCAAGCGATTTTCCCCGTATGCATAGCGTCAGTCTCGCTGAACAGATTGTTGCGCGAACATCGTTTATACAAAACAGGAATTGGGGAAGTTATTGTAATTGTGTGTATTAATATAAACTTTTCCCCTTATAAATAACTGCGAAATCGTCCTGCCATGTAAAATATCGGACACTTATTAAATAACACCCTGTATTCATCATAATAAAAAAAGTTGTGATGTAATCTTTAAGCTTATTAAAAGTTACAGTAAGCAAGTTTTGACAGTTTTGTTCAAATTTTAATATTAACGTGGAAGAAAATTTAAAATAAGGATTCAAAAATTCATTCTTTTTTGCGAAAAACTCACCAAAGTTCTTTGAGTGTCATATTATTAGTCCTTTGGTTGCGCAACTTTCTTCCCCAATTAACTAAAAATGTCACTGTTAGCATTAACGAGATCCCCATGCAGTCCCTCGGCCCTCCTCGTCTTTGACAATACCCGCTTCTATATTTTTGTATGTAACTTTAAAGCAAGAAAGGTACAAATTTTTCTTATTGTTTTCAGGTATATCTTCAAAAGCTGTTCCTAAGTAAGTACCCTGTCCCGTTTTCTTTATTTTTCATAATTACAGGGTCGGCAAAATGAACTATGCATTTTAAGCAACTTATGAAAATTTGTTCACCTGAATGCTTGTTTGCTTGACACTGTAACAATATATTTCTGAAGTACCTAATCAAAGGTGATACTTAAAGGTATACAAAATCAAAGGTATAAAGTCTGTTCAGAGATATAAGAAAGTGACTAACTGATCCCTATTAGGAAAGACCGCCGGGCCAGCTGTAAAGTTGAAATATGGCCGAACAGATCCGTATTTTGCTTAGAATTTAATCACGGTTTGTAATAAAAATAAGTAAGACATTAGATAATATTTTATTTATGTTTAAATGTGAAATTACAAGTTATTTTATTATTAAAAATTATATTTATGATTACAAAAATATACAAATTATTCGGTACTTATAATAATTATTCACTTAATATATCAATATCACTATCGCTATCATCGTCTGTTCTAATTATTATTTGTGCTATATTGTTTATATGGATATAGGATTTTTCCACTTTTTCAACATGTGTAACAGAATTTGCCTAACTTTGTGAAGGGATGTTAAAAACTTCAGTTTCTATAATCTCAAGTACACTGGAGTTAATAGTAGGGCAAATATTGTTACGACGAATGGCAGATTTCAGTTGGTGCCAAACATGTCCGATGGAATTAACTATAATTGGTGGAAGCTTTAAAACTGTGTGCCCTAGATTTTTTGCATAATTATCACAGAAGTATTCCTTGTGTAGTTTTAAACTTTGTAAAACCTCAATTAATTGCCTTTTGGTGTAATCTTCCTGATAATAAATGTCATTATCATACATGTAGTTTTGAATTGTTGCTTTTGTGTCATTTGAGGAGGGAATCTTGGTCAACTGCCTACTATGATAGCTTGCATTGTCCATTACAATTACGCTATTCGGAGGTATATTTGGAATTAGCTTGTTTTTAAACCAATCTCCAAATAAATCAGCAGTGGTGTCCTTATGGTAATCCAGAGAAGAATCTTTAATGTTTTTTTGCATACAGAGAAAGTCCATTTAGAATCCATCCGTCTTTAGATCCAGCATGCAAAATCGTAATTCGTTTACCTCTTTTTGGCGCGCTTGTTTTACACTTACCGCTTGAGTCAACCCAACCCTTTACCGGGGTATCATATGTGTCGAACCAGGTTTCATCCAAGTAAATAATCGGCCTTTGCTGATCTCTGTAAATCCTAATTTTTTGTAGATATTCGGATCGCCATTTCCGAATTTTACTGGATTCTATTAAAACTTGTCTTTTGTTAATTTTTTTAAATCTAAAACTCATGTGTTGGATACACTTCCATAACGTTGTTCTGCCACATTTAACGCCGGTTTCATCTTTTTCAAGCCTCTTAATTAAATTATCTAATGTAGGCACGCTTTGTTCCTCGTATAACTTGTAAATTTTACGCCGTATTATATCTTGATCAGTTCCATCTTCCTTCGAGAAAATGTCAGTATCGGTTCTTTTTTTCCTCGCTAAAATGGGATTATTCACAATTTTCCATACAGTTGATATTGGAATTTTTGTTAATGTGGCCGTTTCTTCTAACGCTGCCTGCTTGCTGACCGCACGTTCAATGAGAGTTGAATAAACATTGTTTATAAGTTCCTGAGTTTCTATAGAAAGTGTTTTCTGCTTTTCAACAGGGTTATCTCCTGAGATGCATTGGGCTCGCTCATATTTTTCTTGACTCACATACGATTAAACAATTGAAAAAATATATTTATTATTACTTTCATATTTTTATATATTTTTAATTAACGCGTGTTAAGTGATCGAAAGTATTAATCTCTTGAATGTACATAATTAGTTGTCAGAGGAGCTCGTCATCTAATATACCACTTCTCACGAAGAACATTATTTCTTTCAATTTTCCCGCCAAACGAGTAGTCACGTGACAAATGTCAAAATGAGTTTTTAGGTTATCCGTTCTGCAGAGATAATCGGCATAAAAAGTTTTTCCAATATTCCGTCAATAATTTTTTTTTCCTTATATGTCCAACTTTATGCCAGTTACTATATAAGGACAACCCTGTGTATCATGTGACAATTTTTTTATTTGAAAAGGAAAATTAAAATAAAATGTTTTTTTTTTAATAAATGTGATCTTAATTAAGAAAAAAACATCGATGTTTTTATTCGATGTTTTTTCAACATCGATGACTTGTTTCGATGTTAGCATCGATGTTTTTTTTCGATGTGCCCACCCCTAACCGCAGCCACATACTCATGGCAGAATATTATTTGCAACGAAGGCGTTTGACAAAAACAGAACTAAGAGGGGATTAACGCGAATACGGTTGGACTCTCATCTTTATTTCGAACATTTGCTGTAGCTTCATCTCTTTTGTTCTCAGAAAGTAACACACTTTGTCCGTCTTTTGGCAAGCCTATCTTAAAAAACGATATCTTGGATCCTCATCCTTTTTAGCCTGTGGTCTTCACATTTAAAATAACACGGCGATTCCGGTTCTGGGATTTTGAATGTTAGGTATATTTTGACTCCACTATTTCTGGCACCGCTTTTTAATTGTAGAGCTTACGAAAATACTTTGTGCCGTAAAATTACCTTTACAAGGCAACTTTACGTACCATGGTGCGAACGGCAGCTCTTGTGTCGGAGGCTCGGAGTCCTTGCCTTAAGCAGTTGTACACTTTTTTGATGTCTTGGACGCCACCTATTTTAAATGGTTAAAAAAACTTAATACTTACAAAGCGTTTTAAAATAGGAAAATCGCTTGCTTCTAAAGATGGTAATAATTCGTCTTGCAGTACTGAGTAACAATAAAACACAGATATGTAAAACAACAATTGGGTTAATTTATTAGGATCACTAAACTGGATTCCACAATGAGATGAAATATTGAAATCAATTACTAAATTAAACATTAAAGTTAAAAAATTATATTCTTATGGGAAGACCTAAAGGGTTTTTACTCGCCTGGTAACTGGTTATCACCTATAGTTGTTTAAAAGGGAAAAGAGAATGTTCTAGAACCTTCATACTTGTATGGTCATAATACTTAGATTCTTTCTAAATGTTACCAAGGTGGTATTACAAATTTAAAGTTAGTTTTAGAGTAAAATTTATGGTGTTAAGGTTATAAAGGGATTAAAAATTATCACAATACACTGGCCTTATTTCCCAAATGTTCCAAATCCCATGTGGCTTTTGCTTCAAATTAATAGGCACCCTGCCTCCAGTCTGGTGGACCCGAACAGTACAAGACCGCACATATATACAGGTTACAGGCCATGTGGTCTTTCAATGAAGAGCCAATTTCAATCCCAACACGTGCTCAGAAGAACTGTGCATATATAACGTCTGTTATATATTCAACAATAAACGCTTCGATAGAAGCAAAAGGAATATTGCAACTAAAATATAAAATGTAAAACCCTAAAATCGAAACAGCGAATCAGATTCCTGGTTAAATTAAATCGAAAATATATCCTACCTCATTGGTTGTCTGGTGCTACCATCTCAAAAAAAAATACAAAGAAATGAGGCCTCATGTGCAAATCTAAAATTAAATCGCACATGTTGTAGAAAATTGAGGTTAAAAAAAATTAAGGAGACACAAAGAAAAGAATTAAAGAAACCTTACCATCAAAGAGATGAGGACGCTCTACTACCCATGAGGTGCCAACTACAGTTGGGGCGGCGGACCTGTTCAAATCACATAATAGTGGGCCCCTTTTAAAAACCACCGACTTCCACCTTCAAGAGTGATCTTAAATGAAGTGACGTAAAGTCAAAATCTCCTCGAAAAAGGTAAAGATCAAATGACAGGTGTCCCTTAACTGTCATGTCAAAAAAATTGGTACGTTCAGACAATTGATGAAAGTGGTCTCAGTTCGATAAAATGACAAAACCAAACCAACTTGACATGTGGAAAACTAATAGCAGTTTACCCTGCATAATATGCAATTTAAAAACAAATAATGGCATACCAATTTATCGAATGGTGAAAAGTGCAATATCATCAATGTTCTAAAGTGAACTAACCAAGGTTCAAATGGAACAACTCAACGAACATACTATAAGCCAAATGAACTACTGACCAGTTATCATAAATGAACATAACCCCAAATTTTGACAATAAAAATATTTAAATACTCAGATATCTACTTCTTTCAAGTTAACTAAAAAGAAAGGGAATGAAGAATGTACAAAAAAAATATTCATGATAGGACCGTGGCCTGTAAAACATGAACCTCTGCACCAAAGCACTAAACTTAAAATCCACAGAAAACATAGAAAGTTAATGTAGAAAAATATCTTTCACAAAACCATGTAGCATCCTCTAAATATACATCTATAGCAAAAATGAATGCTACAACTTAAATTTCAAGTTTGTATCTTTCTTGGTTTCAATATCATTAAGAAAGAACATCTTCAGGGCCTCCCCTTGGACATTGACAAATAATATTTGTCTTGTAATCTATTAATAATCAAATAGCCCTATTAAAACATCCCCTATACATCACTATTAACTTGACATCAGTCATATTAAGGAAAAAAGGGTTGTTAAATAAATACAAGTAATATCATCTGCCCATAATAGAGATGTTATTTTAATAGAGATATATGACGTTTATTGGCATTTAAAATACTTTTAAACGCCAGAATCGTGGATGGGAATGAAGCCTGACTAAATAAATTTTATCGGTTAGTTTTATTTAAACATCCGGATACGGCGTATGGGGGTTATTAATTAGAATACACGTATACTTAGGGTTTATATGAAATTATAAAGCTATAATATTTACGTATGTGTAATTGTAATCATAACCCCCTTTTTAAAATTTATTGTAAAAATATTAGTCGTGCATAGACTATTTAAACAAATTTCGGCAAATGTATGAATATTAATTAAAATATGTTAATACGTTATGTATATTGTGAAACACAAAATTGATTCCGAATAATCTTGCTGAGGTATACAAAATCTACCAAATTGCATTAATTATTAATTTGGTCTGTTATAGTAATATTTAATTGATGATAACTTTTCTGTATATTCAAATAAGCATATTAAAATCAAATTTCATAAACTGATGACTAAATATTATGGTATTTAATTAAAATTTACTTATTAGATTATAAAGTAACAAATACATGAAGTTAAATAATTAATTAAATTAATAATTTAGAAAAAAAAAAACAGGGCGAGGTTGATTCTGTCCATACAATCTACACACACCGTACATAATGTATATATTTTGTAATTCAATAAAACAAAAGTTAGGTTATGGGTTATTTTCTCTGTAAGCTAAGCCAATTGGGTGATCCTTTATCAGCTTTAAAACTAGTTGATATTTGAGGTATGCGATATTGGGAATCGGGCAGCGGCGTGACTAGTTGAAACGATTTACTTTAAATTTACATATTTCATTTTCTGCTATAACTGTGTGGTTTCAGATAAGTAAGTTTTTACTTGGTACCTATATTTTATTTCGAAGAAATTGTCCATCTTTCCCAAAGAGACCTGAATAGGTTAGAATCAGCTTTTGACAATACAAAGTCTCGGTTTCAAATAATAATTATTTTTATTTCTGTGACATGTTTCGCTCAACAAAAGAGCATCATCAGACCTAAAATCGTTGTTAACAATACAATGTTGTCTTTCACAGTAGCCTAATGCTAAAACCTACCGTCAAATCCAAAACTAAACTAAATCTAAGACATAAAATATAAAACCTTACAAATACATGGCTCTTTACACGTTAAAATGTCAATTACAATAATAACAAAAAGTAAGAACAAATTAGGGACAATCAGGGGGGGGGGGGTGGGGGAGATGAGGTTAGTCCATTACTGTATCAAAGATAAATAGAAAAAATATTAATAGCGAATTCCATTGGTAAAAGAAGTGCGGCACCTGTATGTCAGTAAAACTGCACCAGTGCACAAAAAGTGTTGCACTATTTGAGTACCAATGATTTTCAGATTAGACCTTGAGTGCATTTTTCTAACAAAGTTGATGATAATACTCGTCAATCCTCAATGATTTTGCTTACCACTGGCCAAAATTTGAGACAAAATAGAATTTTAAAGATCGAAAAAATCAAAACACAATTTTTTGATATTTTCACCCAGTTTTGGTGCAGCACGGTCTCCAAGAGCACGTGCGGAACTGATTGCACTCGGTGCAACACTTGTTGCACCGGTTTCCCAATGGTTTACAAATACTTGCACTGAAATGTCCAATGGTTTTCAAATTTTGCACTCGTTCCGCACTTTTTTTACCAATGGAATTCGCTATAAAAGTCCACGTTGTTAAATACGCACACGCAATTAAGAAGAAGAAGAAGAGCAGACAAGTGAAATATGTCAAACGCTAGAAAATCTCTCGAATACAGGTTATAAACATACAATGATATTTAGTTCAAGTTATTATTTATATTATTAAAAATCAGATATGGCTCGAAGTTAAAGACCTCATTAACGCAGGTAAGCACCGGACTCTTTTTTGCTTTAGTAATTTCAAGTTTTTCTAGTAAATCTAACTTTTTACTTTTATGGCATTCATGAAGTATGTTTACGTTTTCAGGTGCTGAAAATTGATGCCCCGATTCTAACAAATGATTCGCAAAGGCTGATTTGGTGTTAGTTATATCTGTGCCTTGGTATTTATTGACTAGACTAAGATGTTCATAACAGTGGTATATTATGGCTTTTTGGCGACAATTTAAAATAAATGGTCAAGGTGAATTATCGCAGGAATATAATGAGTCGATGCCAGAGTCGGCCATCGAAAGAGAAAAAAGTCCGGAATTAGGAAACAAAGATTTACATGTTCAATGTCAACGCATTATTATAAATATATACGCGTGTTTAAAAAAAAAAAGAAAATCCAGGAAAAACTGAAAAAAAAAACTGAAATTCGCTTTGTACAAGAATGTACTTGTAATGAATTAACACAACGTAAATAATTTGGGGACTGTAACCGGTCACTCTATAAGCGCAACTAACCTGAACTAACCAATAAATCAAAAATTCAAAACGGCTGACAATACTACACGGGATTTTATTCTCCGAACTATTTACAACTTTTACGAGGATAACTTAGTGTCCACTTTAGAACTGGTTCGTGATAAATTGCGAGGTTACCCTGATTATAAGTTTAATTATGTTATTAATTAAGTATATAATGGAATCCTCGCTTAAAGTACCGCCAAAGTACGGCAACGCAATTGTAAGGAACCAATCTTCAAACAGCTCTGCATCGAACCAGCCACTAGAAATTCTGTTATACCTTGTTCCTTCTGGGCCACCTTCTGTCCATCCATCATAC
This sequence comes from Polydrusus tereticollis, assembly GCA_963920685.1. Lineage (NCBI taxonomy): Eukaryota > Metazoa > Arthropoda > Insecta > Coleoptera > Curculionidae > Polydrusus > Polydrusus tereticollis. The sequence goes on along the minus strand of OY987333.1, from coordinate 24,767,568 downwards.
ATATGCTTTGCCTTGTATCCAATGTACGGTGCAAGCATGGTCCCATCGGTCGCGATAGAGAACATTACAGTGGTGCTGGTTTTTGATGTGTCTATAGTCCGATACGTGTGTTTAGACCCCCGCTTTGTAACTACTTTGACTGCTCCACAATCATCTGTAAATTTCGTTTCGTCATAGTCTCATAGTTGACTAAATTGGCGGGTGGAACGTCTTGAAGGGTCTGCCTTACATTATTAAAATATTCTTCAATATTTTCATATTTTAGACCAGCCCGAACACGTTTCGTAATTTCAGCTAATTTGATTGTTAGCTGTGGATGCCGCCTTTCCCATTTTGTCCAAGTATTGCCGAACTGTTTCTCGTACATCTGTAGATCTTAATGGAAATCCCCAGTAAGCGCATATCTGTAAGGATTCATTAATTCTTTGTTCTTCGTTATTGGTTAATGCTGGTTGGCGGCCGTACTTTAATTGATGAGTTCCACGGACTCTTCTCTGAACTGTAGAATAGGGAACGCCAAATGATTGGGCAGCTTGTCGAATTGACATAGCACCCCTACGTACAGCGATAACTGCGTGCTCTACGTAACTTTTGTCGTAATTACACTTTCCCGTGATTCCTAGCTTTTTGTTATAACTACGAGGCATTCTAAAAAGTAAAAAAAAACTTAAAGTAATTGATAAACAATAAAAGACTAATGTTTCATAATACAAAACTTATAATTAATTGCCAAGGTGGCATTATGACGACATTTTAGGATCAATAACACTGATAATGCTGATTTTCATTATTTTTAATGTGATTCATTTTACCCCTTAATTTGTTGTTTTTTTGTAAAAATGGGGTTAGAGCAAAACCTATGTAACAGGACTATGTTTGAATGTGGTATATTATTCCTAACGAATGAGAAACTGTTTTTGGAAGTTGAAAGTCCGAAAATCATACCCAGTGCTGCCTGCATTCAAACGTTTTAGCACTTCATGAAATAACGGGTAAAATATGGAAACATATTTAACGTGTCTACCACTTACGTGAAATAGTGAGCAACTCGTACACTACCCGAACGTATTACTTGGACGACTAACAAGCCCATAGGACTATTATCACTTATAATCTCCCTAGCAGCAGAATTATTACCGATAATTTTTTTCAAGGTCACGAATGTTTTTGTTGATAGAAAATTATCCCGAGTTGAATACGAGGGAAATTTTCTATCAACAAAAACATGAGTGAAACCGAGAAAAAAATTATCGGGAATTAATTCTGCTGCGTGGGAGATTCGGTAAGAAAATTTCATAAATTGGAGTTTTTACATGTCTACATAGTTTCAAATGAAACTTAAAAAAACATATTTCCGAAGAGTTTAGTTAAATATGACGCACTATATTTTTACAATAGAAGTTGATTTTACTTGTTAGTAACTAAGGTTTATTACTAAAATTTCAGGAACATTAAAAACATTTATTTGTTTTCAACCATAACATCTGAATTTATATGTACATAGTTTCAACTAAAGCTTAAAAAAAATTATTTCCGATGATTTTAGAAAAATATTACATTATGTATTTTCACAAGAGAATTTTACTTTGACGTTTAGTAACACTTTAGCAACAAAATGTATTTTGATTTTATTCTGAGTGACTTTTGCCAATAGATATAAAACACTTCATTTTTGACAGAAAAGTTATCACTTATTAATTCCATTAAGTTAATAGGAACTAACAAAATTATCGGGTGTAATACCACTAGTGCATCAAAATTACCGATAATTCTGATTGAAAACGTGTTGTATTGTAACTGAATGAGTTTATTTTCATTTTTGATTAAATCCGAAAGAGCCCGACTTCGAAGAAGGAGGGCTTTTTCGAGATTTAATCAAAAATGAAAATAACCGAATGCAGTTACAATACTACAACACGCTTGAAAGCAGAATTATCTGGTTATTTTTGATGCACGAGTGGTATTCGGTGGAATATTTCCCGAAAAATTGTATTTCATATTAAAAAAAAAACATTATTGTACAATAAATTACGTAATAAGTAACAAATTTATTAAAAATATACTTAAAATTAAATTAAATCTTAATTTGTAATCAATTCACTTTTTAAATGTCGCAGATTGACATAAGTAAGTTCAATAATAAAAGTTTTTGCGGTAACCGTGGTTATCGCTTCTACTGTGGAATTATCGGGGGTAATACCACGAGTGCTTAAAAATTACCGATAATTTTCATGAAAGCTTGTTATTTATAATTCCACGAGTTCGAAGAACGTTGTCTAGGCAACGTTGGATATCCGCTGATATTTTTTTATTTTTAACGTTTCTTATGGGAAAATTTATACATGAGTGAAATATTCGCTGTAATTCTTGCGAAAGACCACACTTCTTATGAGATTTTTTATATATGAGGGAAATATTCGCTGTAATTCTTGCGAAAGACCACACTTCTTATGAGATTTTTTATATATATGAGGGAAATATTCGCGATAATTCACCTCACTTTTATTGAACCAATCAAAACGCTCATTTTCATAGCAACCACCTTGGTAACGGTCGTCTTACCCGATAAGACTACCGCTAGCTCGAAAAGACGCTTTCGAAAAGACGCTTGTAGCTTTTTTACTTAAATAAAAAATTAGTAACACCTCTAACTTGTATATTTACCTTTATCAGACGGCCTTCATTTTTATGTTCAGTAAATTATCCAATAAAATACACCTCTAGAGGCGGTTTCTTATCTTCATACCTTCGTTTTTCACTCGAAACTCGATTTTCCAAGAAAATTTTCACTCAATGTAATTTTTACTTATAATCAAAGATGAGACCCTCGAGCTAAAGCTCTCGGGATCATATCAGATTATAAGTAAAAATTACATTTCGTAAAAATTTGTCAGATCGATTTCTTGCTATAAGCAACGTAAACAAAAAGGAGCCTTTGTAATTGGTTGAAAATAAATTTATGAAATCTTCACCGATATTCAGCCCTGTTGATCGAAAGAATCGCGAAAATTCCCGAAATTCACCGAGCTAGTCACTTAACCCCATATGATTCACTTTACCCCGTTTGACGGTATATGACCCGTCTTTTTATGAGGTATTATAATCATAAAAAATAAACGTATGTAATAAGTGAAATATTTTATTGGATATACCTATCAACTCTCTTGCAGAAAAGTTACCCAATAACACAAAAACGACCATTTTGGTATTTCCAGTAATAGGCTACACAAAACTACACTTTATCCTGTCGCACGCCGTAGTGATAAAGTTTCTTTATAAGTATTAAATCGATTTTGACCCCCGATGATAGGAAACACATTAAAAGTTCGCACATGGATTTTGCACGCACCCCAAGCTCGATAAGGGGAAAATAATAGAAACAATTGTCCCCGAGTCGTATTGCGAGATTTCGGTCGTGTGTAGTCTAGAAAACTAAAGCATTAAGATGTCACGAGAAAAGTCCTGTGACGGGATTAATGGTCTTAGATCGGACTACTGTACTAAATGGAATAAATAATTTATGAAGAATTGCATAAATCCAAGTGTGTAATTCCTTACAATTGATTTAGTTCCTTCTAAGTTTGTTGTAAACTTATAATAGATTATTTTGCTAAGGGAACGAAGTTCTCAGTGTACACACTTTATATAACTTTAACTGATAAACCACTACGATGACGAGTTGCTCGCTTAAAGACCATCTGGCGCTCTTAAGGTAATTCAATTTAAGTTCGATGGTATAATCGGGAAATGGGAAAATAAACCTAATTATGTGTATTTGTTTGATGCCGCTGCTCTTGGCTAAACGAGTTTATCAGTCTCTGCAGTGGAAGACAGTTTTCTGTTGTTTGAAATATTTATATGTATTAGAAAACATTACTTTCTTTAGATATCTGGCCACACAAAGCAATAGGGTCCAACATTGAAGCAACAACAGTTAGAGATCCAATATGAACAGACCCTAAGATAATTAAAACTTCTGGTATAAAGCAATTGACGTGTCTCAAATCAAATAAAATCAAATAAGCTTTATAGTCAGAAAGAAAAAATCTAAATTTTTTATTGGCAAAGCAGAAATGCACTGATCATACATACTAGATACGAACTTAAAAATATATCTGTGTTTTATTGACGAACCATTCAACCATACCCAACTAAAAAGAAAATAACCAACAAAATATAATATAATATATATACATAGAAACAAGAAACACACGGACAAGTGTAAAAAGTAAATTAAAGTATTAAAACCATGTAGATAAATTAATAAATTGTGTCTTGCAAATAATCCGAGAGACTATAATAGGCTTTCTCCAGAAGCAATTTCTTCACTACTCTTTTAAACTTCTTGTCGCAGATTATTTTCCTCGCCGATTGTGGAAACTGGTTAAAAATCCTCTTAATGCTGTTGAACAGGTAACTCTGAGTAGCACCCCAAAAACAAATTCCGTACTCATTGAGGATCCTAGTTCTAAATCATGTTGAGTCCTATAATAATTTAATAATTCTTCGAATCACAATTATTTGAACACAGTTTTTCGAAAGAACAATTCTTCAAAACTCTGTTTCCGAAATATAATCTTTTGGATGCATAATTCTTCGACAGCAAAATTCTTCAAAATACACCAGAATTTTTTAAATTTCAACAAATGTATACATTTGAAAATATATTAACAAAATTATTAGTTCAAATGATGTGCTACTCTACGCAAATATTCATGAACATTAGAAGAATCAAAATTCGAAACAAGTCTTTGTATCCTGTCTGCGGAGTCCTTGTAGTTTTGTTTTGATGTACCTGGTGGCTGTCCTGCAACGTACAAATTAATTTTTATTTCGCTTAAATTAGTTTCTCTTGCATTTCCAAATAATTGCAGTTACCTGGCTCTCAAAACTCCTGTGTCAGCCTTCAACAGATTTGTTCGTTTTCACCAGGCTGTTAAATACGTTGAAATTGCATCTCCAGGGGTTGGTGCCTCGAAGTAGTCTACAACCCCCTACACTTCAATCGGTACCAAATTATTATCGCACAATGATTCAAATGCGTCGACAACAAATTGTGCCGGTATGACGGCTAATGCGTGAAGCAAATTCAATATCAGTGTCATATCTCTGCTTGTGTCCCTGTTCCTGAATCTTCCTGTATAAACACGGGCAAAAGTAAAAGAAGTTACCTTGTTGTTAACATTCTGGAAAAACCATAGAAACTGTGTTGATAAAAGCTTTCCCATAATCGAGCAGTTGGCTCCAAGTTATTCAGCTCCTGCAGCATTTCTATGTACGTCTTCTCAGGGATTAAAGCGTATTTTAGTGGAATAGAAGTATTCTCCTTTATGCCGTGGATGGTATTCAGCTGACAGAATAGGTGGGGTAGTATCTTGAAGGTGCCATGTAGCACATAATTTCAATTATTAATTTTTGTTGCTTGATTTAATCCTTTTGTGGAAAAAATTCTGGTGTGTTTCGAAGAAGTTTGCTTTCAAAGAACTGTACTTTTAAAAATTGTGCATTTGGAAAATTTTGTTTTGAAAAACTGTGTTCGAACAACTTACCTTCTCCCAGATCGAGAGGATTTAAAGCAAAAATATACCATACCATACGTGCTTAAATTATTTGCCGCTAGTTAAAATATAGAGATAATGAAAAAGAATAATTTAGTGCACCATTAACAAAAAAGTGTATCTATATAAAAATTAATTGTTTTTGGAGAATCTCTTGTAAACTTAATGCAGAACAATTTCCGTTTCACGTCATATCCTTCGAGTGACGTCAGTTATCAGCAGTGTTGCCGGATTGTAACCAAAATATCCGAATGAGGGAATTACACTGTTTTTTCTTTCATAGAAACTAGGTAAATTTACAAAAACAAGCACAAATTAATATATTTTATATTAAAAATATCGATTATATACTTAAATTGTATTGGAATTGTCATGTAATTCTATTGTTATTATTTTATATATGCTTTGGTTATGAAATATGTTTCACCTAGGTAAAATTCCCATAGCTTACATATTTGTTTACTGCATAATACATTTTACCATGAGCTTTAGCAGATCTTTATTTTCATCTTGCCAAGATCGATCACTAATGCCATTCTGAAAAATCAATGTTTCATCCAAGAAAACGAATTGGTACAAGGATTCTTCTTTTTCTTTTATATATTCTCTCAATAATACCAGTCGCTTGAAAGCATCATGAGAAAGCTCCATAATCCCTCGCCTCAGTTCATCTTTTTTCCATCCGAAGCCTATTTTCTTTAACAAACTCCTTAAGAAGTTAAGACAATCATCAAACCGTTGTCTGTCTTATAATTTCTTACTTAAAGTTGTCAAAGTTACATGATGTTATGTTGGAGGTTAAGCAAAGTCAATGTTAAATATTATAGTTTCTAAATAATACAACTTACTTGTTTTGTACATTCCATAAATAGTGTAACATATAGAACTTATATCCTATCTTGCTACATCTACAACTTTTCTTGCATGAGAACAATTCTTTTTAGGTAATTCTAATAATTCATTTTCCTTAACTGACGTTGAAACTGCGTCTTCAGTGGAGATACCGAAATTTAGTGTAGCTGCTACACGCTAGAAGTTAGTAAATTAGAAATAAAATATGTAGACCTTAACCTACTCTTTAAAACTACTTCTCTAACTGCTGTCAAGGATAAAAATGGGCTTTGTTGCTATACCCCTTCTAAAAATAGCTTATTAGAGAAGCTATTAGCTCTTTGCACCGGCTTTTTAAATGCTTCGGCATTTTTCACACATAGTAAACAACGGAATCGACATGATATGTATGTACTGGGCCCCTATGTTGTTCTTAAAAGAACAGTTATTTAATGCTATTTATGAAAATATTTGAAGATTTTGTTAAGATATATACACTCACAACAATAGTACCAACACGAAGAACGAAAACAAAACGTCAAAACAGGCCAAGAAACCAGCTGGCTCCACCGCACCGTTGACAGTTCTGTTGCCAACTGTAGGCCTATAAAATTCAAATTAGATATATTAGCTTTATTGCTATTACTAAATTAGAAAAATATTTGCTATAAGTGGGTTAGTATCAAAGAAGAATACCTTAAGTTTTTAATACATTTAATATTGCATGACATTTTAATATTTTTTGCCCAAATTTAATTTTCTCGTGTTTTGTTACTGATTTACAATTGTCAGCTGATTGATCACGTGCAACGAAAATTGTTTTGCATTAACTTTATTTAAATTACTTTATGCCAGAAAATAATAAGGAGCCACAGACCACAAGCAAAATTTCCATAACAGCATTACTAATGCCTATTCCTGCCAATATATTTTGATTATACAACTGTTCGCTTGCTATCGGGCAACACACATACATGACAAAAAAGGGGAACATCAATGAAATAGAGTTATTGGGATTAGAATAATTGATATTCCCCGGGCAGATGATGTTATTCCTACGAGCCGAGCGGGCCAAATGCTTTGGATGAGATGAATTGCATTATTCTATACCAGGTTTACGGAGTATATGTCCCCAGATTTTGTTAAAATGATATGATTTTATCACAGTATTGAATACTGTAGGAACTGACAAGTCGAAATCACAATATGGCATATAAGTAAGAAACTTTGTTCTCTAGCCACCTGCTAAAACAGCTATTCCCTGAGCTATATACAGCTTAGCACTTTAGAACTTGTCATCTTTCACATCGCTGACACATTGATCCTTTACTTCGATATTAAATTACTAATTTTCGTGGTGAATTTAGTTGTGAATTAATTCGAACTATAGAATGCACTTTTATTGAGTATGCAGATATGGATCTGATGTATGGTCTTGCGCCTTGGAATGCTTTAGACGCCAGAAGGCTATATTACGAAAGATTTCCTAATCGTACTATGCCAAACCAGAAGACATTTCAACGAGTTGACCAACGTCTAAGGGAAAATGGTGGTCGATTTTAGTTAATAAGGTAATACATAATATTATTGACTTTCTTCATAATTTTAGCAAAGTTTTATTATTTATTATTAATTTATTTTCCAAAGTCTTTTTGATGGTACCCTGTAAATTAAAATATATCAACGAAAAATTGTATCTGACCACGTTTTGTAGTCCTCAGTAAAATTTTCTTATAACAATGCTATAAAATAAAAATTGAGGGTACTTCCCTCTTAACGTAATTCTGTGTTTCTATATTTTTTCGCCGCCCTGTACATGATATCTTAAGTTTTGATATGTCAATATTATTTGCGCATCAAGCAGAACTTTTTATAAACAATAACTTTTTTGTAAAATCAACAATAAAGAAAGTTCCCATATGTCTAGGACTTTTCTGGACACGCTGTAAACAGGGTGGGCCAACAAGAGCGCGTGGGTCAATAGTTGCTAAACCGTTAAACTTATGGGAAAATTTTCTTAATAAAACTTATAACGTCTCGACTCTGCTATAACCTAAAATTATTTTCAAGTATAGGGTGTCTCAAAAAAGAGTAACACCAAAAACTATATTTTTGTTAAATGGAATACCCTACCTTTTTATATGGCAAATAAAGCCTCTATCGGTTGTGTATTAAACTTTAAATTTGTATGCATATCGAATGCAGCGTTACCAAGTTATGAATTAAAGAAAGAAAAATCAGTCAAAAACATACTTTTTAAACTGTTATATCTCCGCCACTGCTCCTTAATTTCCCTGACAAAGTTACATGTAATCTAATGCTGGCCTAGTTTATCCTAGACAGGGTGTTCAGAATACTTGTTCAAACATCTATTTTCAATTCGAATTTAATTGAATTTCTTAACTACAACACCCTAACAACAGCCTAAAGTGTCCCCTTTCAGAAAATATTATGTTTGCCGTATGTATCTCGCTATCATCTTGAGATATTAAGGTTTTTCCGTAACTTTACAAAGAAAATTTAAAAAATTGTAGGCGGCATGGCTCAAGGAATCGAAACAATTGTTAGTCATTGGCATAAAAATATTTATAACAATATAATATTATATTTAATATATTTGTTAGGTACAAAATATCAATAAACGCAACATAAATAAATAATTTACATAAACATAATTATTTTAAATAAATTAATTTATTAGATATTCAAACACTCTACCATTTTGCTGTAAACATATATTTAACCTGTCTGTTAAAGATCTATTTACATTTTGTAACATTAAAGGAGTAACTGAATTAAATGCTTCTCTTATTCTTTCCCGCATGTTGGCCGCTGTAGTTGGAGGTGTTCCGTAGACCAGATCTTTAACGTATCCCCATAGGAAGAAATCAAGTTTTGTCATATTTGGTGACCTTGGAGGCCACAGAACAGGTCCGCGTCTTCCAATCCAACGGCCAGGAAATTTTTCATCCAGAGTATTTCGAACTCCAATATTAAAATGAGCAGGCGCCCCATCCAACTGGAACCACATTCTTCTTAATAGTCCTAGTGGTATATTTTCTAATAGATTATCAAGATCTTCATTTAAAAAATTTTGAAAAATATTCCCATTGAGGTGTTCATCAAAAAAATTAGGTCCTATTACGTGGTCTCCAATTATGCCTCCCCAGACGTTTAAGCTCCACCTATGTTGCTGGTCAATAGACCTTAGAAAATGTGGATTTTCATCGGCGTAGAAGTGCAAATTATGTCTGTTCACATGACCATATTGTATTGTTTACCGATGAGGCGACATTCCACAATAATGCATTATTGTGAAATGTCGCCTCATCGGTAAAAAATACAATATTAAAAATCGTACATCCTCTCGAATTCGAGCAAGAACCCAATTACAGAAATTTATTATATTTTCAAAATCTTGTCCATCAAGTGTTTGATGCAGTTGCACACGATATGGATGGAACTTATTCTTACGCAACATTCTCTTCACAGAAGTTTGACCTAAGACCAACAAATCACTTATGTCTACTGTACTTCTATGTGGATCTTCATAAACAGATAAACAACAGTTAAATTCATTTTCTTCGTTTACCACTGGCTTTATTCTTTTATGCTTTTCGTACTTAACTGTCCCAGTTCTATCAAATCTATCCATCAGTATTTGAAATGATCTTGCATCTGGATGCGTTCTATCAGGAAACCTCTCGCAGTACACTTTGGATGCCAGAAGACAATTCTTTAAGCATTCTCCAAGGATATAAATCATATCAATTGATTCTTGGTTCGTATACTTCATTTTTACTACAAAATATTTCTTATTGAAGGAAGATACTATGCACAAAATGGCACCAAATGTCACGGGATTACAAAAGTAAAATTACTGACAGCGACATACCAACGAATAGCAATTGTTTCGATTTCTTGGGCCATGCCGCCTACGAATTTTTAAATTTTCTTTGTAAAGTTACGGAAAAACCTTAATATCTCAAAATGATAGCGAGATACATACGGCAAACATAACATTTTCTGAAAGGGGACACTTTAGGCTTTTCGACGGCAAAATAATATACAGGGTGTTGTATTTAAGAAATTCAATTAAAATCGAATTAAAAATAGAGATGTTTGAACAAGTATTCTGGACACCCTGTATAATTAAATCGAAAAGTGAGGACGGTCTAGGATAAACCAGGCCAGCATTAGATTACATGTAACTTTGTCAGGGAAATTAGGAAGCAGTGGCGGAGATATAACAGTTTAAAGAAAGTATGTTTTTGACTGATTTTTCTTTCTTTAATTCATTCAACTTGGCAACGCTGCATTCGATCTACATACAAATTAAAAGTTGAATACACAACCGATAGAGGCTTTATATGCCACATAAAAAGGTAGGGTATTCCATTTAACAAAAATATAGTTTTGGTGTTACTCTTTTTTGAGACACCCTGTATACTTGAAAATAATTTTAGGTTATAGCGGAGTCGAGACGTTATAAGTTTTATAAAGAAAATTTCCTCATAAGTTCAACAGTTTAGCATCTAGTGACCGACGCGCCCTTGTTGGCCCACCCTGTAACGCCATAATATGGTGTTTTGATAAAATGAAATTGAATAGCAATACTTGCAAATGTTCACAAGCAGCCTAATTCCTACATCATTTAAAATACTTTAAGTGAATATAAAACGCACTCGAGCAAAAATAAAGTTGCCTCGAATTACTTACGGACATGTAAGTTCACTGGTAACTCCCAAACGCCACTCCATACAGACAACTCCTCGTGCAGCACACTCGAATACAAAGTGCAAAAAGAAGTCTGAAACATTATAACATTGAAGTGGTTTGTTCGCAATTCCTCTCCACTGAAATACAGAGAAATAAACATTTTTTACAGCCCGAGATAGAAAGTTGAGAAAAAGTTACAGTCTGTCAGCCCCTATTTGGAAGTTGGGTAAGTTGTATTCGAGGCAGGTCTCGTCGTATTGACATAGTCTCAGTTTTAGTAATTAGATGGCATTGTTGAATTAACTAGCTCGAATTATTGTGTTTATTTGAGTTCAGTGGCGTACTAAATTAATCGCTCAGCTGTATTAAACGTCCAGTGGTAGACTTGTCAGAGATTTATTTATCTAAACTTAATTTTATTTATTAATAAATAAAACACCGGTTCAGTTTTGATGTAAAGTCATTTTTTTTTTACATGCAAAAATGTCTTTAACTGAAAGTGAAAGAATTATAATTCTTATAATGAGAGGATATGGCGATAGAGTCAGGTCTTACGAAGAGGTTAAAAATCTATTTAATGACACATTTCCAAACCGAAATACAATTTCAAAAGCAACTGTTCTAAAAACTGTCCGACAGAAACTGAAAATTGTAGAGGTAGAGTGTAGGCGACGATCAGGACGACCAGTAGTAGTAGATGAAGAGAAACGTTTAGAAATTTTACAACATGTTTCTTCATTAAGAAAAATTTCTCAAGTAAGTGACGTCTGCTTCAAATCCGTCCATAATGTTTTAATAAAACATAAATATCACCCTTTCAAAATACATGTAGTTCAAGAGTTATCAGAAGATGATTATGAGCGAAAAATTAAATTTTGTGATATTATAATGTCAAGGTCATAATAACTAGTTTTTCAAATTTATAGTATTTTTGGACGAAGCAACATTTATGTTAGATGGTAAAGTCAATAGACACAACTGTAGGTTTTGGCAAATGAAAATCCTCACTGGATGAGAGAAGGTCATACAGAACGCCCTGGAAAATTGAATGTGTGGGCTGGGCTTCTGGGTAACCACAAGATCGGTCCATTCTTTATTGATGGAAATTTGACATCACAACTTTACCTTCTATCTATCTATCTTAGTGGATTGTGGTTCTTCCCCACTGCACTGAAGCTCATGGCTTATTGTGCTCCTTTGATATCTACTCCAACAAATGACTGTCCCTAATGAATTTCAGGACAATGTTGATGGGGGCGTTGGCTATTTCTTCGGTTCCGGATAGGCTTCTTCGAAGTGCCGTAATATTTTCACACTTACTGCCGGACAATGACATAGTATGTGGTGAGGCGTTTCCTCATCTTCTTCTCAGGCTCTACAAAAAGGTTCTGCTTCTATTGCTACGGTGTTTTTTCATTTGACAGTGTCCCGTGAGGAGACCTGTTATTGTTTTTATGTTTTTCCTGTTAAGCTGCAGTAGTGATTTGAGTTTGTTTTTGTTCGTCTGTCTGATAAACAATTTTGATTGTCTTAACCCTGGGAGTCCCAGCCAATATTCTTGGTGTTGCCGTGTAAGTCTTTCTCGTATATTTTTTCTTGCCGTCCGATACGAGAGTCCGCATGCAGGTTTCGGCCCGATTAGGTTATCTCTCGCCTTTTTTTTGGCGAGTTTATCTGCCGCTTCATTTTCCTCTATATCGTGGTGACCGGGTACCCATTCCAGGTTAATCCTGTTACGTTGTGCCAGGCTTTTTAGCGTTGTGAGACACTCCTCAATTACTGAGGAGTTTATAGCTGGTTTTTCGAGCGCTTTGAGCGCTGCCTGGCTATCGGTTAAGATGTGGATCTGTTTGTCTTCGACTCCTTTCCTCATCATAATTTGTGCACAGGTCGTAATTGCTATTACCTCTGCTTGGAAGACGGTTGTGTGCACTCCCAGGTTCCCTAGTAGTGGCTTCATACACCCCGCTAAATTTTATTTTTAATTAGCACACTGTCAAGCTGTACAGGGAAAACAGTTTGAACATTTAATATAAAAAATATATTTTTTCTAATTTGCACTCGTTATTTCGAAAACTACTAATATTAGGAACAAAGTATGTTATACCAAAAGTGTAACAAATTTGAAGTAAAAACTATAAATAAAAAAATATACAGGGTGTTACATTTAAAAATATAAAATTCGTTTTAATATCAGGCAAACTAAAAACCTGGCAACAACGCCAATATCGTCATTTGGTGCGTCAGATCCTCTTACACAACTGTACCAAATTTGGTTTAAATCGGACAATAAATTGTGATGTTATTAAGCCGTCTCCAGACCTTATACACACACTGTGTCACTTTCAGAAGAAATCATTTATCTCCTGATGCTTAAGAAATAAATAAAAATGTGTACCAATCTTTGCTGAAAAGAGACTTTAATTGAGATGATGCTTTAGCCGAGACGTCTGCTTTAAAAATTCTTCTTTATTTTCGGTAGAGAATATAGTACTGAAACCTATCATTCCCAGAAAGAAGCGAAGTCACTGTGACACATTTAGAAGTATTGACGGGAATGATTTGGATTTATTAAGAAGGAAAATGTTTCAAATGTATAAAGAACAATCTGTACCTACTAAGGATATCAATCCCGAAAAGTTTTCTTAATCCCGGGATTTTCGAGATTTGTACGACAAATCCCGGGATCTGATCCCTGATCCCTGAACTAACTAACCTGAACCAACAAATAAGTTTTAGGTTTATAGATTTTTAGATTAGAAATATTAGTGCGTCTAAAGTTTCATCTCCCAGCCTCGGACGTATTTTATTACATAAAAACCCTGCTGAAGAGAAACATCTCTCAGATTCCACGCTTGTAGGCTGAAAGAATAATAATCATCTTCATTGCCTAGCCTGAATAAAAGTTTTTTTAATTTAGATTTAATTAGAGAAATATTTAATGTTTTGAAGCAATAATCTGGTTCAGAGTTTATAAAGTTGAGGTTTGTGGAATAGCTGCGAATTTCAGAATAAATAATTCTGCGGTTCTTTTTCTTATTGAGTCTTGTAGATCTGTGCTTTCAACATGAACTTTAATGCAGCATCCGCTTTATATAAATCTATGTCGCGTCGGCATAATAAGGCTTCAACTGTAAATTTTATTGGCTGGAGCGCTTTTACAACGCCATTGACAGTTTACCATTCTGAGTCCAAAATTTGTAACATGTTTACATCTACTGCGGTCATACGAGCTACAACACCTACAAACCTCTTATCATTCTTATGCACAAGAAAGTCTATTAATTTTTTTCGCTTGGTGGACTATTACCAACGACTTCAATCATTTTACTTGTCCCAGCACTTGATGAACTTGATCCATCTTGCGATTCCTTCTTAAGACGTTTATCCAAAAGATCGATTTTGTGGACTTTCAGGTGAGCTATTAAACCTTTGGTGATCCCCTGATGCGGCGGTAATTCCTCGAATGCCGGGGCCGGTTGATTGGTTCAACAGTGCGTTATGTTTCCGGATTGCATTTCAACAAAGTTGTCGGCTTTCGCCTTTCGCATTAATTACTTTGGTTTTGCAATACCGAAATGAAGCAACTTAATATATGCATAAAAAATCGATATTTATCCCGGGATTAACAGGTCTAATCCCGGTAATTTCGAGACAGGTGTTCCTTCCGGGATCTCGGGAACCCGGTACTTCGAGATCCCGGGATTGACATCCCTAGTACCTGCCCTAGTTTCCTTTAAAAAAAAACTTACCAACGACGAAACACATTTCTTGTAGCGTTTTAAGCCTATTAAAATTTTTGCTTAAAATGGATTTTAAATATCAAACAATTGATAAATGACAAACCTCAAACAATGATCATAATAGTGCAGAAAATCGACTAAACCTTGATGAAGCATAGTTCGATACACGTGACACTGCAAGAAAAGCATGGAATGATTTTTGTAAATTGTGTTTTATTTACCTTCGAACCCGGTTGTTAACATTTCCTAGTCCCAAAGTTTCAAAAGTACGATAATTTCCGCCATCGTCACCAATACCTTCGAAATACGCATCACAAGTGCACCAAACAGCAATGTCTTTGTTTTTTCGTAGTCTGCAAAACGCGGCATCAGCCGACATGTTATTTACTTCGGGAAATATCTGGTTTAAATATCCAAAGTATAATTTAATTCGCTCAATTCTGGCGGAATAAATTTATTTTATAATCCCTGTATTACTAACAATACCAAAATATTATTGTTATAACTAAACGGTGTATTACTATTGTAAATAAATTTAAATTAATTTAATAAAATATTTATTAAAACAGTTCTTCGATTAATAAGATTCGGAAGGCGTTGTTCGTGCAATAAAAGTTAGTTAAATACACTATATATTTTGCAATTAAATCGTATGCTTTCTGGATTTCGACGAAAGTCTTTTAGAATATTGTCTTAAGTTTTATTTAGTTTAGTAAAATAAACTTTTATTTCAGGAAGTATTTTTTTTAACTAAGTCCTTTAATAGCGGCACGAAGCTCTCTGTGCACGAGGTTAGTAGAAGTTAAATCAGGCGAGCTCTCGGGTCAGCAGTTTATATTATATTGTTAATAAACTTTTATGTAGTTAAAAAGACCCCTGTGGCCAAAAGTATTGCAGTAAAAATCTTCATATTTCAGATTTTGTTTTAATATTAGACATAATTAAAACGTTTTACCTGGATATACAGGGTAATAAAACTGTTCTCCATGCTACTTATATTTGCAGGCGCATATTTTCCTGTAATATTAGCCCCAGGATACGGATTACGCGACGTTAAACCATAAAAAACTAATAATTTTTACGACACCACTGGTTCGTTGACGGCATTAAAACAGCAAAACTTTGGAAAGAAATGAAATTTTCTCATAATCAACGACAAGTATCTGCAGAAATTACACAAAGCCTTTTTAACGACGGAAAAGATTTAAATTAAATTCAAAATAACGAATTTAATTATGGATAAATTAATTACGGCCATATTTTTTATTCTCTTTTATCTTTTTTGTCCGTTTTACGGCGCCTTTTGGCTATGGCGAATTTAAATGATTTAGATTCAAAATAAAGCAAATAATTAAAATTACTTGTAAAGGGTTCCTGCGTATTTTTTTAAAGTGTCTCGAAGCAAAAAGTGCAATGACAGTAAGAGTTAATTATGGTACAAGTAGTGTGTTATATTATATACAGTGTGTATCAGCCAAATGGAATAAATTCGATAATAAATACATGGGGGCGTGTCCGAAAAAACGCTCAGACGGGTCGATTGGTATTTCTAGTTGCGCATGTTTTTCAATAAAAGCTTTTTATACAGGGTGTGTTATGTAACAGCGGTCAATACTAACTTTCTTATTTTAAATTCAACACCCTATATATTATTCAATTTTTGGATTCTTCAGAGAATTTTAGACATATTTCATGTACAATATCCTATACCTATCTTCAACTGTTTCGGAAATATTAAGTGTTTTCAGATTTATTGCAAAAATTAACAACACACTAAGAAACTAATAGGTAATACTGGTTATTTTTTGATAATGTAAAAAACAAAAAAAAACATTAATGTAGGAGATGTTGAAAATGCTCGCCGCGAACGTCTTGGCAACATCCTAATCTTAAATAGAATATTCTTCTAACGTTACTGAACATATCAGGCGTGACCGATCTAATCGCAAGCGTAATTCGTCTTCTTCAGTCAGCTAAGTCGAGGGGTTTAGTTTTGTATACAATATTTTTGACATAACCCCATAAGAAGAAGTCTAATGGCGTCAGATCAGGGGATCGTGCTGGCCATTCCATCGATCCACGCCTCCCTATCCACCGACTTGGAAAATACTCGGTTGTGGTACTACTGGTACTGCCAGACATTGATTTGGTAATGGGGCGGTGCTCCATCTTGCTAAAACCATGTCATATTCGCTGGAAGTTGTGGGTTTGCTGGATCAGGACATAAGTTTGTCAAAGTTGGCAAGACATTATTTTGGAGCAGTGCTAAATAATTATCGCCATTTAAATTGCCATTAATGGAAAAGGGACCTATGATATGATCTCCAACAATTCCTGCCAAAACATTAACCTTTTCAGGATATTGCGTCATGTTCTTCTCTCATCCAGTGAGGATTTTCCCGAGACCAGTAGCGGCAATTCTGACGATTAGCATGACCGTGAAGTGTAAAGGTGCACTCATCAGAAAACAAAACATGTTCTAATTGGATCACATTGTTATCTAACATTGCCATCATTTGTTCACAAAAATACGTTCTCCTATCAAAATCGTCTTCCATGAGCTCATAAATAGGTATCATTTTATAGGGATACATTTTATTTTCTTGTAATGTTCGAATAATCGATGAATGGCAAACACCGAACATTGGGGTTGTTTTTCGACTAAAAGTATGTGGGTTTTCCTGAAACTCGAGCATAATATCTAATTTGGTATCATCACTTATTGCATTGGCAGCTACTTTTTTATCTGCTTTACATTTACATATCCAAGCTGGCGAAACTGCTTTTCTATTTTACTAATTAATTGTCCATTGAGTTATAGGCGGCAAATTTGGAAATTTTTCACGAAATAAGCGAGCAACTTCCATTTGTGTCCGTGTTTTATCTACATAATTGTTATTTTGTGCATTTCTGTTAAATAGACCATTTTTTTGATATGCAGTTAACGAAATTCAAACGACTATAACACTGACAACTACTGTCATGCAGACAGACAACAATTTGCTAAGATCAGGCGTTTTAAACAAAAGTAAACAAAACTATTTACACCTTTTTTTTATTTCATATCAGTAATAGTTATTTATGTATCTAGGGAATTATAATGGTCCTAATTACCGAGGGCAAAGTTTACGTCCTGAGGGCCTTTGGCCCGAGGGGCAGCAATTGCCCGAGGTAATTGAGACCCTTATAATTCCAGTGATACATAGATAATTTTATTTCTGACCAATTTTAGTAACATTTTGTTCATTTTTAAAGTGGAATAAATGTTTCAATAGATGACAATCAAATTGACATTAGATGTCGATCGTTTGATTTTATGTCAAATTTTTCTTAATATCCCAAGGGAGTTATCCCTTATAATTCCCGCGTAACTAAGACGTTATAAGCTAATAATATGGGTGTTGGTCACTTGCGCGCGGTGGTCAGTTTTTACCTGGCCCTAGTCTAAAGGATGGAATATTTCACAGGTCACTTGCGCACAAAATGTAATTAAAGCATTAAAGGATTATGTTAAGTACTTCTTAGACCCCTCTGCATTTTAATTGCCTTAATTTAAAGGTTTTGGAAATTTCACTTTAGATAGGTAATACTATAAGAATTTTCCCTTCCTCCCCTTAGGCCATTCTCATATATATATTTTCACTGCCATTAACAAGGCGCGCAAGTGACCTATAGGCCGGTGTACAACCTGCGCGCTACTGTCCCATAGGATTATCGTACCCTTCAAAAATTCTGACCACCGCGCGCAAGTGGCATATGCCCAATAATATACCGGTCAGAAATAAAAACATTTTAACATCAATTTTCAACATCTCCTACAGCAATGTTTTTTTTTGTTTTTTACATTATTAAGAAATAAACACTATTACTTATTAGTTTTTTAGTGTGTTGTTAATTTTTGCAATAAATCTGAAGGCACTTAATATTTCCGAAACAGTTGAAGATAAGCATAGGATATTGTACATGAAATATGTCTAAAATTCTCTGAAGAATCCAAAAATTGAATAATATACAGGGTATTGCATTTAAAATAAGAAAGTTAGTATTGGCCACTCTTACATGAGACACCCTGTATAAAAAGTTTTTATTAAAAAAAAATGCGCAACCAGAAATACCAATCGACGTGTCCGAGCGTTTTTTTGGACACGCCCCATGTAGTTATTATCGAATTTATTCCATTTGGCTGATACAAACTGTATAAGTCATTCTGAAATATTTTTCAAGAAAAAAATTGAATTTCCTTTGCACAACAAAATCTTCACAACTTACTACTGATCTCGTTTCATAGAGCTATCTATTTCTCATCAAAGAGAGCCAAAATAATAAGGACAACATTTGAACAAACAGAAAATGCAGTAAAAAAAATCACAAAGCCTCTTCGGGTGAAATTTAATACCGGCTTGTAAAATTGGGCTATCTTTAAAAGAACCACTAAAATAAATAATATATCGAGTTTCAAAGTTGCACGCTGCAGCATTAAGAGAAAAAAGGATCCTTTTGAAAAGAAGTGTGACCGCTGAACAAGTTTGGTTTGTGTGAGTTTAAAGTATTTGAAGTTATGAGTTATTGAAGTAAGTGGTGTAATCAGGTTGACCTGAATTTCGATTGGCATCAATCAAAGATCTGGATTACATCTTTTACTTGCAACTACATAAATTAATTAATTTCAAAAAAAATTATGTGCAGAGTAACTAGTAAAATAACAACATAACAATAATTATAATGTGGTTTTTTCTTTGTTAATTAGGTAGGTAGATTGACGGACGACGAAAATCGGTAATTAGCTGTCAGGGATAATAAATTTACTAGATTTAACAATAATATTTTCTTAAAGAAAATTTCGATATTTAGACTTAAGGGAAAATGTTGTCAGATTTATTAATTATATCAAAAATTAAAAATTTGTAAATGGAAACATCTATTCCTAATTGTTGAAACGGGCTGGTTCGATGATTTGGTCAATTTAATAGTATATTATAATAACTAGTTATACAGTGCGCAGCATATGGGAAAATTTTTTATCTATGAATTTAGTAAATTTATTTTATTTCAGAAAAGTTCTGCATATCATCAAATCAAAATATCACCCAACAAATCCGGTAAAAGTCCTATGGTATACGAGGGAGAGTCAAAAATTGAAAATTCTGGTAAGAGTAAAGTACCTCCATTTTTCAATTTAGAAAAAGAATTTATAAAGAAATATGGTTTCAATTTTGAAGATATGCTCAAATACCAAGTTTCGCTTATTTTGGAGAAAAAATGGGGTTTAATAGTTCTTTCTGAATTGCCCTGTATAGAAAGTACATCGCGGCCATACAGTACGCAAATTGTATTTTCTGTGCACTTTGTTAGAGATCACCGTAAATAGTATGTCAGATTAGTTAGTTTTAACAATATCATGACATTTTAAAGTAAAAACATAAAAATATTAAATATTTTTGCTGCCACCGTATTTAACTTTTTGAGGAAACAAAATAATTTAATCTAACTAATATTTTGTTATACACTTTAACTTAAAGCACCTTCCACATTTTATATTAATACATGAAAGTAGAAGTTTTTTCTTTATTTAGATTTTAATTGTGATCGTCAAAAGAAAAAAATTAAAAATTGAAAATATTATCTGTACGAATTTTATTTGGAAGGTGCTTTACGTTAAAGTGTATAACAAGATATTAATTAGAGTAAATTACTTCGTTTCCTCAAAAAAATAAACTACGGTGTGCAGCAAAAATATTTAATATTTTTATGTTTTTATTTTAAAATGCAATAATATTGTTAAAACTAACTAATCTGACATACTATTTACGGTTATCTCTAACAAAGTGTATACAGGGTAATTCAAAAACAACTATTAAACCTTATTCTTTGTTCAAAATAAGCGAAATTTGGTATTTAAGTATATCATCACCAAATTAAAACAATATTTATCAATAAACATTTTTTCTAAAATGAAAAATGGAGGTACTTTACTCTTAGCGGAATTTCCAATTTTTGACTCTCTCTCGTATACTTACCATAAGACTTTTACCGGATTTGATGAGTGTTATTTTGGTTTAAGGATATGCAGAACTTTTCTGAAATAAAATAAATTTACTAAATTCATAGATAAAAAATTTTCCCATATGCTGCGCACTTTCTGCCGGTCACTGTATACGACTACAGTAGAGTCCGGATATAGTGAACTCGAATAATCCCTAAAAACGTTTTCACTATCTTCTTTCATGTGCCTTGTCCGGTCTCCCTGACGTTGGCGATCACCATGGCAAAAGCTGAACGGTCCTCCGCCAAGCGAAAAAGTTCACCAGCCCTTCTTATGCCGGTCCAATCCCGAATATTTCTGAGCCACGACTGTTGCTTTCTTCCAACTCCACGGCGCCCCTCTATCTTGCCCTTTAGTATGAGCTGTAATAGACGATATTTATCACCTCTCAAAATATGTCCAAGATATGATGTCTTTCGGCATTTTACGGTCGTCAAGAGTTGCCTCTCGATGTTTGCTCTTCGTAGTACATTCTCGTTTGTAACATGTTGTGTCCACGAAATACGAAGCATTCTTCTGTGAAGCCACATTTCAAATGCCTCCAGTTGGTTCATTGTCCTGACCTTCAGAGTCCACGTCTCTACGCCGTACAGCAATACCGACCATACATAGCATTCAACCATGCATTGTCTTAACTTCAGATTCAGGTTGTCATTGCAAAAAAATGATCTCATATTATTAAACGTTGCCCGAGCAATTTCTATTCGGCACTTTATCTCGCAGTCCGGGTTTAGATCCTCTGTAATAATACTACCAAGGTATTTGAACTTAGAGACACGTTCAATTTGGCTTCCATTAAGTTCTAGGGTGGTGCCATTGTGGGGTTGCCTGCTGAATATCATAAATTTGGTCTTTCCTATATTAATTTTTAGGCCTTGTGTCACTCCCACGTCGCCGATTTTGTTTATAAGCAACTGTAGTCCCTCGATTGTGTTTGCCAAAATCACTGTATCATCAGCATATCTGATTGTTGTTATTGGCTCTCCATTTATTTTGATGCCGAGGTGTGATATACCTTCCAACGCTTCCTTAAATATTCGATCAGAGTATAGATTGAAGAGTAAGGGCGACAGTATGCAACCCTGTCTTACTCCCCGCTGTATTCTAATATGGTCTGTTTTAATATTGCCTATTTTTATCTGTGCCGTTTGATTCCAGTATAGATTTTTAATTATGCGGATATCTCTATCATCTATTCCAACCCCCTGTAGTATATCAATAAGTTTATCGTGCTGTATGCGGTCAAAGGCTTTTTCGTAATCGATAAAGCATGCAAAAACATCCTTCCGTTGATCACGGCATTTTTGGAGGAGAGTTATCTACACGGCCGGAATGTTCTTTGATCTGTCAAGGGCGTTTGATACGGTGGATCCCGGTTTTGTTGCTAACACGATGTATAACCTGGGCATTAGGAAGCCATTAAATATTTGGATTATATCCTTTATACAATACAGACGTTTCGTAATTAAATCTGCATCGCAAATTTCGAATCCGTCTCGCAAGTCTTGCGGTTGGGACACCTCAAAGAAATATGTGCCTACATAAAAGTGTCATCGAAAGAAAAAACGGCAGTGTCGTACATATTTTTTGTTCCTGTTAAAAATTGTAACACCCAGTATCTCAAAAGTGAAGGACTTACGGACCAATGCTTATATGAACTTTCCACTTTACAAATATCTGAGGAATCGTCCTGTAAAATTTCGGACACTTATTAAATAACACCTTGCATATACATATAAACCTAACCTCAACTAACATTTTTCTTAGCTGACAAATTCTATGTATAACATTTTTTCATTGTAAATTCAGACATAGTCCATATACTATAAGGTATTTTTTAGCGGTCAACACGGATTTAGACAAAACCAAACACTGCCAATAGGGAATTTATATAAAATTGTTTTAACAATATGGATAGTGTTATCTACACGGCCGGAATGTTCTTTGATCTGTCAAGGGCGTTTGATACGGTGGATCCCGGTCTTCTTGCTAACACGATGTATAACCTGGGCATTAGGAAGCCATTAAATATTTGGATTATATCCTTTATACAATACAGACGTTTTGTTATTAAATCTGCATCGCAATTTTCGAATCCGTCTCGCAAGTCTTGCGCTTGGGACACCTCAAAGAAGTATTTTTGGTCCCCTGCTATTTTTACAGTACACCAGGTCTGTAGTTCTTAGGTTAATGGTACTGATGTAATTATAGTTTTGTATGAGTTTATCTCATACCAATTTTGCTCGGTTTGCTAACTGTGTTAAGTAAGACAGCGCTGAATTGGTTATTGTTGATACTTCGTATTTCTGTGTTGAATGTTACTAGTTTCATGAAGCAGTTAGAGTGTGTTTCTATTCGAAGGTTTGTTTCAGTCGGTCTCTATCGAGGGCTACTTAAGTAAAGTACTTCCCAATATATTTCGTGCTGACTACAATAAAACCCCTCATAAACTCGGCTTTTGCTTTCGTAGAGACGTATTAACCCATATTAATTTTTAATGCCAGTTTATGATAACCATTACATTTCTTGATTTGTTATAAAAATTAATAAAGTATCTAATTAAGGTGTTCTAGAAACAACTTAATTATTAGGATATTTCTCAAAACTTTTTAGTTACAGGTACCTGTTTATATAGCTTATATAAATAGTGAACATAATATTCGAAATAGATTAGTACCTATCTATTTTACTTTGAAACAGTGTGCAACAAGTTATTATTAAAAATATGTGGAGACCTTGGGAATCTTTAGCTAATGCGATATCTAGCTACCCTAAACATTCCAGGAAGCATTTATCTTCTGACGCCAAAGTGATCGTGAAAAATATATGTGAATCGTTATTAAAGAGCGGCCACCCTAAAGTAATTGCCATTAAAAGTACCAGTGAAATAACGAAAGTTCCATTATCGACGGTACCAGATATTATGCTAAAAGGACATTTTAAAAGAAAAGTTTGCAAAGATACCGGAAAAATGAAGTGCGTAGATGATTGTGACAAAGATGTTAGATTCTTTAAAAACACGGTTAACAACTGACGATACAACGATATCATGTAGCAGGACAAGTCTTCACCGCGCTTTGCAAGAGATGGGATTTAGGTATAAGACAATAAACAAGAGACAAATTATTATGGAGTCCGAGAGATTAAGAAAAATGAGATTTCTGTACCTTAGGGAAATAAAAAAGTTTAGATCCGAAAAACGTTCAATAGTTGGATGAAACGGGGTTTGACACTCATGAGACTGTCAAAAAGGGATGGGTTGATTTAACTGAAGAATGCCAAAATAAAGCCCTTTTAAATAAAGGAACGAATAACAATAATTCATGCAGGTTGAGGGAATGAATTTACTTATTTGTTAGTATGTGTTTACTTTTGTAGCATTATTTATTTAATCTATTTTACTGGCATGACTTCTGAATCGAAATTTGATATTATTAATCATAGCACGTAGGTTTTTCTATTATTTTACTAATGGCAACACAGTTTTGACTATAACAAATTCCATCATTTTTATTGTTTCTATGTTTTAATTAGTAATTATTATCACATACGTGAATATTATTTTTATTATGCATACTTGCTTTTATTTCCCATTTAAAATTACTCATACATAACATAATAATTTAAAAACAAATTTAATTGTTCAAATAATATATTACTTTTTTATTATATTTTATATTGCAAGCTCGTATAATGCTAAAATTGCTAGTAAAATTTTAAAGGCCTCTATTTAAAATATAAAATGTATAAAAACAATTTTCATACCCGATATCCGCTAAAAAAATGGTAAAGGCAAACAATTTATAATACAGTTAAATGTTGTTCTCCATTTTGCTTATGTTTATTCGCTTTGAAATTCTATACTTGTTTTTAACGATGGGTTTAAATGTCATTTTAGTAATATTAAATATGTATATCATGATACAAATTATTAATATTTATATTTGTTTTACTCTTTATTTAGTTTGCCTTGCTGCTGCAGATAAAATGTGTATTTAATAAAAAGCTACAATAATAAGTACAATAAGCAAATAACCCTTACTCTACAAATTATGTCGGAATAATTGACAAAAATTTTACTTTTCTATGCTCATTATCCTATTGCTATTATTACGGACTTCTTGCAAATCCACCATTCCAATTCCGAAGTTGTCATCTTTGGCAGCTTTAACGTTTATAATGTCAACTGGATCAAATACTCCAATATAACCGACGATCAAGGTCGCGGAGCTAAATCCTTTGCCATCAGCTCTCTCCTCACTCAATTCGTGCCAACTCGGATTCCAGATCTAGATGGTAATTTTGCTAGTATATTGGACCTTTTCATAACTTTAAACTCCGACTTGCACACTCTGTCACCGGCACTGAACAAGCCACCAATTAGTGCCGAACAGTCTTCTAAACCCCGCAAGATCAGGCATTATACATCAGCTAAGTGGGATGACCTAAAAGACCATTTTCGAACCTTTCCCGACACTGTTTAAAAATTCTTTTATCTGGAGAACGTCATCACTCTGGAATGACCTTCCTTAGGCCGTGTTCCCCAACAAGTAGAATTTCCAAAGGTTGCAGAGCACCGAACAGGATGGATCCTACGTTCTGTTCCTGATCATTTAAAGAGAAAAAATTAGGATACTAGGATAGATTTACAGACAAGACATACGCGAGGTGGCCAAAACACATCAGACAACACACAAGATCTTGTAAAAAAAATCATAACATTACGTTTACCTATAACTTTAGAAAATTTTATGGAAATCCCAACCTATTTTGAAAATTTATTACCTTTCTAGAAGTGCAGTAATTCATGGCGAGAGGTCTATTGAATGTAAAATATATTCACCCTAAAGGGCAGACTCTATTCTTAAAGGACGAGGAAAAGTTTGTCCTTGGGGTGAACTTACTTAAATTTAAAATAAGAATTTAAACTACTTATAACTTTAAAAAGATGGATAAATACCCGTTAGAAATATAAAGAATCATGAAAAGACGCGAATTAATTTATTTCTACTATTTATCACTTGAACTCGAAGTAAATAATATAATAACTTCCGTAAACAATAATTTAAATATAGATAAATAAAAATGCAGGCAAGAAATTTAATCTCTTAGGCCAATTTTTTGTTAACACAAAGATATTTTAATTCTGTCACATAGAAAATCAGAGTTTTCATTTATGATGATATGAAGGCGAATATACAGCTGCTGTTTTTTACGATTTCTCTACTCTAAAAATACCTATTAAAGATTTTAGTTAGCTCGCAAAGAAAATCTGAATTATTTGTTACAAAATTTTAATTTTTAGGCATATACATACAATGAAAATTTTAATTTATAGGCATTTACAATGAACATACAAACAATAGATTGTTGGTTCAACAATAACAATTAAATAGCACATTTTTATCAGTGAGTCCAAAGTTTTGACACTCATTTTACGCTTCTTAGCCTGTCTTTTGAAACCAGCCTCGGGGGCATCTCTCGTATTAGTCCAACAGTAGTCGGTTAACATCTCACAGTTTCATTTTCCCTGATACCTTCTTTTCATGTGCTCGTCACTTACAGCACCACAATTTTCCGGAAAGTAATCCAGATGAGAATCCAGCAAATGAATTGTCAACGACATATTACACCCTAGGTTATGATAACATAAAAGAAGTTGGGTAATTAGGTCTTTATAGTTTCCTGTTTTATGTTTCCCAAAAAATTTATTGCAACCATTTTAAAGGCATTCCAAGCGTCCTTTTCCTTGCCTTCAAGTATGGAATCGAATTGCGCATCTCCAAAAAGTTTCTTAATCTGGGGACCCACAAATATTCCCTCTTTAATTTTAGTGTCACTGATTTTAGGGAACTTTTCTTTTAAATAACTGAAAGCACAGCCTTCTTTGTCCATGGCCTTCACAAAATTTCCAGTGTTATATGAAGTGGCGGTAGTAAAATCTCTTCTGGGGGAACTAATGGCGCGCTGGCTACACTTTTGTTTCCTGGCTCAAAAGAATCTCGCCACAAATTTGCCAATTATATCTTTCATATTGTATGGTCTCCAGTAACAATTTCAAATTGTTATACGTTTTCTTCATGTGGACTGCATAACCAATTGGGACTGAAAGCAACTTGTTTTAATTATGGAGAACATACCTTTAAGACTTACAATGAAAAGTCTCCAGTCTTTTGGATCATAGTCGAGATTTAAAGCTGCCATTAATCCCTCAATGTCCCTACAGGCTTCCAAATTGTTTTTCATGTTAAAAATGATGTTAGGTTTTTCTAACGGCTTCGGTACACAGAAACTTTTACTTCATCTTGAAGTAAGTTCCATTGTCGCAATCGAGAGGCCAATAGTTCCGATTTTTTCTTAGGCAATTTCAAATCCCTTATAAGGTCATTTAATTTACTTTGACTTATTTTGTGAGGCTTTTTACTGGGAAGTTCACAGACAAAATCGGAGTCTTGCGAGGTTGATGGGCCAGTGACATTTTCCAATACACTACCGTTTAAATCCATTGAATCATCATCACAACCTATATTTCTAAAGTGGATTAGGTACAGGCAACCCGTCACTATAAGGCACCGGGCGTATGGCGGATTCTAAATTTGGATACTGTATCGCAGACCTTTTTCTTTCCGAAAAGCCTTTTTTGATGGGAGGTGTCAAACAAAAGTAACAGTCAGTAACGTGGTTTTTCGGTTCCCGCCAGAACATAGAAACATCTTACGCTTTTTTCCACTTAGCCAGCCACAATTGTTGGACGCACATATGTAGCAGCAGATATGGGGAGCCCAATTCTTATCCTGGTCTCCAATTTTACAGTCAAAATACAAGTGGTAAGCCTTTTGTATTAGAGGGCTAAGTGTACATTTTTGTTTCACAAAAGTTACTTTACCACATATAATATAACAAAAATGATCCGGCTTATTTAAACAAACTCGCGACATGTTGCTCAAAACTCTCAAATTTCTCAAATACGAACAGCTCTCAATCAACTGGTGGTTGAAATACAACTAACTAACAATTTAGGATTTATGTTATATGTATTTATACCCTTTATAAAATACAATTACAATAGTCGAATTTTTTCATACATTACGGTCAGGTAGGTAGTTATCATAATTAGCATGGATCTATAAAACCGGAGCAAATTAAGACTTTTGCAAGACAGATTGTTAGTTAGTATAATAAAATAAGTAAGATTTTGCTATTTTGATCTCGGAAACATTTTTGCTGTTCCCCAGTGTAATAGAAAGGCTGTTAAAAGTCTCACAATAACTAAGCCTATAGGGGCAGATAATATATCATTAAAGGCATATTTTTATATAAACTAGCTTAAAGAGCAAGTACATTTCCAGACAAGAAAAGTCTAAATATGCCCAAATTTTAAAAAAGGCGATAAAACGGATATAAAAAATTATAAATCTGTCACAATTCTCTTTGCTGTGGCTAAAATCTATGAGTTCATTATTAATAAATTTACTAATAATTCAGTTACATAAAAGACTATTGTTCAACACGGGTTTATGGAAAGCAGCTCAACAGTTAGTAATTTAAGTAAGATAACTCAATACATTTTAAGTTTGTTTTGTATTTAATGCCAAGTGGTTATCTACACTGATTTTACTAAAGCCTTTGACAAAGTCTTCCAGGTATTGCTCTATAATTAAGTTAATATGCTAGTTCAATTATTCTCTTCTTACTTAAAACTTTAGTTTAACATGCCGTTTTAAAGATATATACTTTTAAATTATAATTAAAAAGTACTGTCGATTGAAAGGTACAATAAACCTTTATTCTTCAATGAAATATCAAAACTTTCATCATTTTGTTTGGCCATAATCTTTTTATATTTTTGCGATGCTTAAAATTTAAAGACCCCTAACGTTAAACTTTATTGCAAAATCCGCAAAGGATCTGTGTCATACACATTGTAGTTATGAAATACAAATTAAAAATCATTTCTGTGATGCACGCTACTGTAACCCCATTTTAAATGCGCAGAATTGAGGAGTCTGTTTTCAATTTCGGACTGCCGAGAGAAAATATATTGAAATTCAAATGTATTCATGGGATTTTAAGGAATTACTGCTGTTAGTTGCCGTTAGCTGGCATAAGCTTGCAGTTTATTTCAGATATTACATGAAATTTTTATGGATCTTTATTTTATTTGGGCAAAAAGCCTCGACATATTTACCATTTATTCTTTTTAGAGGACAAGCAGTTTTAATTTAATTTGATTTACCAACCTTGCAGTTCACTCTCTTTGAAAAACGATCCAATTATCCTGCTTCACCAGATACTCCTGGGGCAATAATCTGGTACACAGACCGCTCAAATACCAAAGACAGTACCGGAGCATTGATACACGGAGTAAAACCGAAGAGATGCTTATTTCTTCCTGGGTAGGTCTCCCACGGTGTTCCAAGTGGAAACCTACGCCAACCTACAGTGTGTGTATGAAAACAATAGGCGGACTTATCTTAATAAGTGGATCCACATAAGGTGACATCAAGACTGGTATGGGTATGCCGAGAGGAACTAGTGGCTCTGTCAAAAGCGGTAATACTATAATGGGTACCAGGACATGAAGGTATTACAGGTTACAAAAAGGCCGACGAACTTGCGGAGAAAACATTCATTGGTCCAGAACAACTGGAACTGAACTACTGGAACAACTGACAGGGATTAAGTCATAGCAAATCTTTTATTGGAAACCCAGACCCGAGAGTAATAAAACAGCTACTTCTGATGAGCAGAAATCAACTGAGAATTACCACAGGAATTCTGACACGACAAATGGCCATCAAGAAGCACCTGCACCGTTTGCAACTGTACAACGGAGACCTAAGCTGTAGGTTATATGACCGAGAAAGTGAAACGGTACAGCATATCATCTACCACTGCGAGTCATTGGATCGGAGAAGGCAACAAATGCCCGGGCAACCAAGACTACAACCAGAGAATATTCCGACACTGTCCCCAGTTGACCTACACAAACTAGTGCAAGGAATAAAGTGGGTGTAAGAACAAACGAGGGTGAGCACAATGGACCAGACCTTGCCGAAGTGCATCCGACACTTGGACGAACCCTCGGAAGAAAAAGAAATCCTGTTTCCATGAATTCCAACCCAAACGTTTACCTTCTGTCTTGTATGGATATACGTTTCCTGCATTATGTTTTTATATTTATGCGGAAAACTTGCACTCCAGAATAATATTTTATTTGTTATTGTTTGTTCTGCATGTTGTTAACTTGTTCCATCCATTGTTCACAAAACTGCATTCTAAGGAATTAATCATGAAACAAAAGTTCTTGAACATTCGTAACTTTAAAATACTTGTATTTCTCTTTTTTGCAACTTACTCCTGGAGTTTTCGGAAACTTCAGCAGCAAGCTGAATTGAATTCTTCGTTTACTACAGTTACATTTTGTTGTCTCTTCTCGTAAGAACTCGCGATAAATTTTGACACAACCGTTGTACTGTTGATCTGGACCGGACTGGACAATCAGTATCACCAGCGTTAAAAATATTGACCACTATGTGGAGAGACAGTACATATTAGTTCAGGTTAGTTCCTATAGTTCTGTAAATAAAAAAAGAATAAGCAACGCTGGTGTGTAGCTAAATAGAAAGGTTTTATTAAACTGAAAACTCATTTTCTAATAGGCATATTGCTTCGATTTTTAGGCAAAATACAGACATTTCTATATATACTTAATGCAAAATTAAAACCGATGCACGTCATACCCTTTAAGTGACGTCAGACATCGACAGTGTTGCCAGCTTGTAACCAAAATATCCGAGTGAGGGAATTACAGTTTTTTTCTTCATAAAAACAAGATAAATATACAAAAATTTCCCTTAGTTAATATATTTTTTTTACTGCATAATACCTTTTACCTTCAACTTTAGAAGATCTAACACTTCTTGTATTTTCATCTTGCCAAGATTATATCTCGTTCAAATTTAATTTTATTTCCATGGTGTATTAGGTATTTTTGTTAACAACATGCTATGTGGTATGGGGCGTTGTCTATTACAATCACAGATGGCTTTGCTAAATTTGTAAATAATTTATTTTCGAACCATTGTAAAAAGTTTTGCTGAGTCATTTCTCCATTGTAGTCACTCAGCTTAGTTTTAGAAGAGAAAATTGCCCCTGCACCTTCAACAAAACGATCTTCACTACCAGCATTATGTACCTAGAAAAATATGTTTTACCTAGGTAAACTTCTCATAGTTTATATATTTGTTTACTGCATAATACCTTTTACCGTCAACTTTAGTAGATCTAACACTTCTTTTATTTTCATCTTGCTAATATCCATGTTTCATCCAAGAAAATAAATTGGGGCAAGGATGCTTCTTTTTCTTTAGCATATTCTTTCAAAAATATCAATCGTTTGAAAACTACATGGGAAAGTTCCATAAGCCCTCGCCTCGGTTCATCTTTTTTCCATCCGAAGCCTATTTCCTTTAAGAGGCTTCTTAAAGAGTTAAGACAACCATCAAACAGTTATGCATAACCAATGTAAAATATTAGTTTTTGAATAATACAACTTACTTGTTTTATACATTTCATAAATAGCGTCACGGATAGAACTTATATCCAACCTTGACACATTTGCAACTTTCTTTAAATAAGAACGTCTCCTTTTAGGTGACTCCAATAATTTATTTTGCTTAACTGTTGTTGAAACTGCGCTTACAGTGGACATATTCAATTTTACGGCAGCTGCTACACGTTAAAAATTAGTAAAGTAGATATAAAATATATAGACCTTAACACACTTTTTAAATTTACTTCTCTAACTGCTGTCAAGGCTAACAATGGGCCATTGTTGTTAAGTTCTTCCTGAAAATAGCTTATTAGAGAGGCTATAAGCTCTTTGCACCGGCTATTAAGATGCTTAGGCATTTTTCACAAATAGCAAACAACCTAATCGACAGAGATATGTATGTGCACTTTTGTTGTTCTTAAAAGAACAGTTTTTTAATGCTATTTATGAAAAGATCTGGAGTTTTTGTTAAAGAATAGACGGCACATCAACACAGAATCATAAAATAATTAAGGTTAGTTTTGCATGAACGTCAAACAAAGCCAACGAACGAGCTGGCGCCACCGCACCATTTACAGTTGTATTGCCAACTATCCAATAAAGTTCAAATTATATTAATTTTTACAAGCTTAAATAAACAAAATATTTGCTATAGGTGGGTTCGGATCAAAGAAGAATACTTTATAAGTTTGTAGTAAATTTAATATCACATAAAGTTTTAATACTTTTTGCCCAAATTTAATTTCCTCGTGTGTTCTTACAGACTTACAATTATCAGCTGATTAATGACGTGCATCGGTTTTAAATTTGCATTAACCATAGAGGATATCTTCGCAAACATGTGCACATATTTTCTTTGGACGCTCTCTCTACTAATCGCTATCGCTTTGTAAAAATGCAATTTATAAGCAACCCCATACGTTATATTCGATAGGAATTTTCCCTCTGTACTGTCGGTCTGAAATTTTCTAGTATTTATTTACTTTAGTGGTGGAGGGTATGGATACGGATATCTGTGATGTTTTTCTATCATTTAGTATTTAATTGATTCACAGCACAACGATAGTAATATCTTGTTAGCTTTAGGGGAAGAATTATTTTTAAAAGATAATAGTCATAAATTATAATTCATCTTCTGGGATCAAATTTTAAAAACTCACTTCAAAATAGAGCCCGAATTAAGTTAATAAATATTGTCGACGTCAAATTTCCTATATTTTAACCATCAGTCAATAAATAAAATCGGATGTCAATTTAAAAGAAACAACGAATCTGGAGACAAAACATTTGTATAAAAATACACTGGGGATTATCCCGTGTTTAACTTAGTCCCTCTAAAAATTTACATGGTTTACAGCTACGTTCCAGGTCTTTTAAATTAAAATAATATAAACTTGAAGTAGTCAATTCTTGCAGTGGAATCGATATAATCAAATAACACCTAGTCGGTCTACCTCCACATTGTGTATATGAAAATTACCTTATCTGTACGGGTGTCCAGTTTTCGATGGTTTTACGGGGTATCTCCGTTTTCGCAGCACCGTGCTACTTTTTTGTGAAACAAAAGATGCCGCAATCAAAATTTTTCTAGTCCTCCTTGTTTTTGATATACGGGATGTTTTCGAAAATTTGTCAAGTTATATTTCAGTAAAAATAATAACAATGCATAAATCGAGTCAGGCGCGGATCTAGGATTTTGTCCAGGGGGGGGGGGCGAAATGGAAAAGCGCCGAAGGCGCTACAAAAATAGCGCCGCAGGCGAAAATTTTTTGGGTGCCACGCCCTTTTTTGAATCATGTTGCTTGGTTCTCAAGTGGGAAAATAAAAATACAACACAAAATCCTCAAGAAAATCACATAAGCAACCCCGTGCGTTTAGGAGTGGGGGAGTTAATTTTTGCGATTTTACCTATCTTCCAGAGAATTCGTTGTAAACAAACAATTTCATAAAATTTTAATTTGTTATTTATGTAATAATGCATTTGATTTGAATAATGCTGTCTAAAAAAAAAAAGAAATACAAACAATTTAATTTGAAGTAATTAAGTAGGCACTTAAATACTAAATTCCAGTCTTGTCCTAGGGCCAGCTTTTGCAAATCTTGAAATTACTTTCTCAACATCAATGGGAACATGCCTATGGATGTGCATTAGGGCAAGACCGAGGAGGCGGTTTTCAGTCATGGTTGCTCTTAAATATGTTTTAGGGCGCCGCAACGACGAGAATGACCTCTCAGCAGATGCATTTGTCACCGGAAGGGTTGCAAGGATTAGTACAAATTCATGTATTATAGGAAATACATCCTTATCGCAACAAGCCAATATATCCAGAGCTCTTATGGGAAGCTCTTTTCTGAAGCTCTGTTCTTGAATCCATTTCTCTCTCCACAACAACAATTCATCTTTTAGCAGAAAAGAAGCAGCGCCCTTGTCAACTTCAAGAAGCAGTCCAAAGCGGTCGAGGAGGGACTTTATACTTATGTCATTTTCACCAGCAGAATTTTTGACAATATTTTCTGGAATGAAAACTGATAGCTGAAAGATGTCCAAGGTTTCGGCTGAGAATCTTTCTCGCAGATCTGTGAGAACAAAGTCTAGCAATGGTGCATAGATTGATACTCTGTAGTATTCCTCCGCTGAATTCATTTGATGGTTGGCACGATAAATTTGGCGTCCACCATGGCGAGGGATCCGAGGAATATTCAGCTCGACACCCAGTTGATCGGCTAGATTTTCTGCACGCTGCCAGATCAGATACCCTATACCCTCTTGGGAATTTGCGTTTGCGACAGTTTGCGTAGCTCTGGTCTGGGACCGCATCAATAAGTAATTAAAATTAACTTGCGGAACTGCGGAAGGATACCAATATTCTAGTGGTTAGCGCGTAGACTTTCAAGAGTTTAAAGTACAGAGTACAGAAGGTTTAAAAGTAGACTTTGAAGTCGTGAACCCAGGTGCAAAGCTGGTGAAGGGAATTTTTTGTTTGTTTCTTAAAGTTTATGCAAAAAAAGGAAAAAGTCAAAAGGTGGATTTATTGCAAAAAGGTTAAAAGGTAGATCTATTCTGTAACAGGTTAGAGCTTGTTATTGGTTATTGCTTGTATACATCGTGTTACCTATGTGCTTTGGTCGGTCTCAGGGGGGGGGGGCAATTGCCCCCATTGCCCCCCCCCCCTGTATTCGCGCCTGAATCGAGTTGTGTTTTACTACGTAAGACATTGGAAACAAAAGCTGAAAACTTATAGAACTTTCTCATAAATATTGCTCAAATTGTTCTCCATTATGCCTAAGAAATGTTTCACACACAATTCCTATTCGCCTTAATGAGTTTAAAATAATAAAAGGCCACATTTGTAACTCCTGCTTTAAAATGAAAATGTGGAAAATCGCTCGGACCCGTCGATTTCTGATTCGAGGGGGAATAACTTTTCCGCTTTTTTCGTCTCCGTAACTTCAACCCCCTAATGGGGGTGAGCACAACCCCCTAATTTTGAATAGGGATGAGGGGTGTTGCAATACCTCATTTTAAAGATCTTATCGAGTACTATCTGACCCTAAATTTTCGCTTCAAGATTTTCATCTTTAACGAAATGGCAGCTAAAATAGTGGAGGACTACTTACTTTTGTGATTAGTTTATTAAATGCTGAAAATGGCCACCATTCACTTGCATGCAGTAAAGAACGCTGGTGTATGAGTAGAGAATGTGGAATTTACCTCGAGGATATTACTTGTATCAGACGCATTTTAATTATTTATTTATTTGTTAATTTTCTTGTCCAAAAGAGTAGACGGACCATGTTTTCGATTTACCTTAGTCTATCGTGAATTTTTAAGAACGTTAAAACTGTGTCAAAGCGATTGTAACTTTGTAGTAGAATTAAAATGGTGTATTCCGTAGAAGAAAGGGTGAAAATGATAAAACTATTTTTTAGAAATAGCGACTCTGCGCGAGTAACAGCGGCTTTATTTAATGAACGACATCCTGAAAAAAATGTATCCGCTGCTTACGTTGTGCAACTGGTTGCCAAATTTGACGTTACTGGTTCAGTCGGAAACAAAAAGAGGGTGTATGAAAGAGACGAAGCGAGGGAAGTGGCTGTCTTAGGTCAAGTAGCAATGGATCCGACCCTTAGTACTAGGAAATTGTCCGATGTATCTGGTGTTTCACGCACAACAATCATGAGAATCCTTAAACAACATAAGTTCCATCCTTTTAAGAAACAACTGGTTCAGGAACTGAATGAGGATGATTTCGATCGCCCTACTTCAGTTCTGTGAAGTGGTCAGTGGAATTATTAACAATAATCCTAACTACATGTTCAATATCTGTTTCTCGGATGAGTGTTCATTTTACCTTAATGGCATTGTAAACAGGCATAACTGTCGGTATTGGTCAGATGAAAATCCAAGATTATTTCGTGAAGTACATACTCAGCATCCCCAAAAGTTAAATGTTTGGGCGGGTATTTATGGAAATCACATAATCGGCCCTTTTTTTATACCCGGTAATCTCACTGGCCAAATTTATTTAGAACTATTAGAGAACGCTATTTATCCAGCCCTCGTTCAAGTATTGGAGAATAAAGAAGACCATGTAACGATCATTTTTCAACAAGATGTAGCACCACCTAATTTCGCTCAACCTATGCGTCAGTCTGTTTAGCAGAAAATGGTGGTCATTTTGAACACCTGATCCACTAAAAAGGTTTCACTTGTTTATTATTCCGATGTTAAGTTGTTCAATTTTCTAGGCTATTCATTTTGTTATAATTTTAAATAAATAAAAATTTGAAATACAAAAAAATTAGAGTTTTCTCAGTAGAATACAAATATGCAATCATATGCAGGGTGTTCTATTTAAAAAAGTCAGTCTCTATGGCAACCAAACCAGAAATGACAGAAGAAATTCATGCAGGTAGAAATATGGAGAATAATTTACTGAACAACTTTCATAAAGGTCAGTT
Source organism: Polydrusus tereticollis (assembly GCA_963920685.1). NCBI lineage: Eukaryota > Metazoa > Arthropoda > Insecta > Coleoptera > Curculionidae > Polydrusus > Polydrusus tereticollis. The sequence goes on along the minus strand of OY987333.1, from coordinate 24,731,157 downwards.
TTTCGTATAGGAGGTAATTCAAAAGTTCCAGGCATTATGCGCGCCTTTTTTGCCATTCTGTATAGGTTCATTCTATTACAGTTTGCTATCCAGCTTTATGTTACAACAAAAAAAATTTTTTTGCCGCCCAGTGGTAATATCATAAAAAACATCTTGACATAGATAACTTATTTCAGTTACTATAACCACTAATTATATATTATATTTTCTTAATTTACGGACGCAGCTTCAAACTGATCCCCAAACCAAAAATAATCGAAACACACGAAAAAGTGTAATCCAAGAATTTGTTTAGGGGATCGGAGAGGCCCTATCAGTTTAATCCGATTAAAAATCTTAAACTTCTTTTAACAAGATAGAAAAGTAGCACTTAAAAGTTTAGGTTTGAGTTGAGCCAATATAGACCTGAGACGAAAAGCGCCAAGTAGTGTTTTTCTTCCTTTATCGGAGTTCAGAAAGCCTATTAGCCACCGAAGGTTGTGAGAAAAGGGTGTTTACAGAAGCAGTTTTTCTTTTAGGGATTTATTTTGAAATTTTAGATATATCTTATACAGGGCGTTAATTAAGTATGTAGTCAGTGTACACTGTGGCTCAAATTAAAGGAGTACACTTTTTATTGTGAATATTTTTTTCCATTTTGCACTGATTTAATTTATTTTTGGAGTGATGATGAACTGAAATCGTCTCAGTAAAATGTGTGTCTAATTTTTATCAAAATATTATGAACAGGGCCGGATTGACAGGTTTTTTTCAACAAACGTGCGCTTATGCTCGTTGCAAACGGAAACTGATTTATTAAATTTAAATTTCAGATGATACGTTTTTTTGGCAATTTAACTATCGAAAATTCTCCAGTATAGGTCTCATTGTGAACGATTTTAAAATTCAAGAAATAAAATTTATTTTGTTCACTGATGTACTTAAACATTGCGGTTATCGTTTTGGAAATTTGAAGTCGTTTGAACCATGATCGCAGCATCCATGATCGTTATTAAAAATCAGAGTATCCATTTTTACTGATATAGTTTATGTAGATAGGTAGATCATCAGTTTTGTTTGTACGTAAAACCGTTTTCAAATAAAACAAAAAAATTAAATAATTTTTTTTTCTTTTACTTGCCCACCTATAGACTAAATTGTCTCTCAGAGGTCTTAAGGCGTAAGGGATTATGAAAAGCAAGGTAATCCGCCATAATATTCTCAATGTGTTTGCCCAAAAAGAAACACTTACAAAACTTCGCCTCTATACATTTGTAAGTTTATATTTAAACATAGTTTGTTCGATCTATGAAAAGAAACATTTAAATAAAAAAAAAATACCTTGTTGCTTTTTTGTAAAAATTAGAGTAAGTCTACAAATTCAATAAGTAAGCCGTTCAGTTATTTCTATTATTTTACTAGTGACTTATTATTAGTAGGGGATAAATTTTTGGACACCCTCTAGTAGTAGACTCAATTATTAGAGATTTTTACGAATTGATTCAGTAATTTACATATATTTGAATAGATCATAATACTCTCCATTCGAGTATATAGAGATTCTTGAATTAATTCGTAAAATATGAATCATTCTCTATTCGAGTATTCCATATACTGGAATAGATAATGCGCATCCTTATTACAAGATGCAGCATTTCTCATTCTAAGTAAGCTTCAATACTTGAGTAAAAAATATGTTGATTTCTGATTTGGCATTTTTGTTACAAGAATCAATAATACTTATTTTAATTATCACCAAGCTTTGAGTAAGGAAACGAAGCGGTAATTTAAAAATTTGTTTTCTTAAAAGAAGCTATATAATTTTGTCCGTAGAAACACATTAACTAGCTTTACTACTTTAAATTTTTTAAAATAAGATAATTTGTAGCTCAAGTTTTAGCACCATAAAATACTTAACTATATACAAATACAAAACTAATACAAATTCTTATTTGGAAAAATAAATTTATTGCTACGAGATGACCCGTGTCTCCAATTAATTTTTGGAAATACTTGTGTGAAAAATATATTTCTGTGCGGTGGATAGCTCGATTGCTACGAGATGTCGCCACGTGTAACATCTCGCATATGTATTTATATTTCTTTGCTTATATGTATACTAAGCTAAGATTTATTCTAACTAAGTATTTTATTTTTACATCAAGTATTTCTTTTTTTGTGTGAATATCAACATGTCAGCACTGACTCATATAAAAACTCCAAGGGCTTTATTTGTTGACATAATATCCTAAAAATTCCGTCCAACTACGTGTGGTTTTATTCAAATTATATACTCTTTGTAAAATCTATATTTTATAAGATTATTTACAAGGCACAATCTGATTTCGTTAACAAATAATATTGGTTGTTCCAAAAACTACGGTGGCTGCATCCAAATTTATCTGCCCCAAGGCGTGGAATGAAAGAAAAACCGAATAAAGGTTGAATTAAATATAAATTGGTTGCCTTCATTGTTATTGTTTCGGAATTGTCAGACGCATCATCAAGGGAAATAAATTGGCATAAGGGCAGGACTAAGTAATTTTATTTGTTTGCCACAAATAAATCTATTTGCTTTTCGAACGCAGTATAAAAACGAGTAAATTGATTTGAAAGGTTTGACTTATAGTGTTTAATATGAAATTACGTCTGGCGTTTTGTTTCAGCCTTTATATGAGCGAATTTGTATTGGCACGTGATGTTGTTTGATTTTTCGTTTTATACTATACAGTGTGTTTATTTTAAGGCTGGACATAGGGTTTTACATTGTAAATCTTAACGCCTATGTTAGGCACATTTCTATTGAGAACTGCAAGTTAAAATTTTACAGAAATATTTCTTGTGGCATCATAGCCAAGATAGGATCATGTTTGTATTACTTTACTAACGCATAATATTTAAAAATAGTTATAATATCACGCTGTTTTGCCTAGCCCGTATATTAAGTTTACTTAGGTATTTTTGACATAAGCTGGTATGTGACATTATTATAATATTAGACAACTTGTTAATTATACAATTTTGATGATTATTTAGGATTTTTATTTCAATTAAGTTTAATAATTTTCCTAAATATAATCTACAGTAATAAACTTAAAACTCATAAAAACTGTTCGAAGTGCCCTACATTTACAGCCAAACAGTGCCCCAAACAATCATAAAAATTATTCCTAACATTCGACAACTGTCGCGCTGTGATGCTGCGTGAAGCCTCGATTATTTTGTTTTTTAATTCATCTGCATCATTTGGTCTTCCTCTTACGTTATCAAAAACGCTTGATGTGAGGTATCCCCAATAGAAGAAGTCCAAAGGCGTAATATCTGGGCTTCGAGCGGGCCATTTAAAAGGTCCAAATCGTCCTATCCAACTGCACGGAAACACATTATTTAAATACTCCGTTACAATTATTGCGCTATGAGCTGGAGCTCCATCATGTTGAAATATAACTTCCTTCTTTCTTCGGGCTAGCGCAGGACCTACTTCCATATGTAAAAGATCGATGTATTTTTCTTCGGTAAGCGTACCGTCTATAAAAAATGCGTTTGGTGCACCGCACGGAGAGATTTTCTCGCGACCAGATTCTAACATTTTGCTTGTTCACTGTTCCATTAATATTAAAGGAGCTTTCATCTGTAAACAGTATGCTATTAGCAATACCTGGGTTATTATTAATTCGATCCATTCATTCTTCACAAAAGTGCATCCGTTCAAAATAATCATGCGGTAAAAGTTCCTGTACGTTTCGACATTTAAAAGATTTGTATTTTTCTTTCTTTAATGCGTTGTAACAACTGCTTCTAGATTTGTCGAAGCGATCAGCAAGGTGTGTCAAATTGGATGATGGTTTCTCTTCTATCGCCAGGCCCATTCGAAATTCTTCAGTTAACACAGAGGAATTTCCTTTCCGTTTTTTTATGAGAATCATCAAGACATCCACTAGTCATGAACTTTACATGCAATCGTTGTACTGTCGACTTGCTGGGAATGGGACGGTTTTGATAGACAGCGGCAAAATTATCAGAAACTTCCCGATATGACATTCCTCTTATTCAGTTTGAAACCATTTCAATTTGTTCTTTTATCTACTTTCATTTAGTAATATGAATTTTACAGTTCTGTAAATCGTTTTGTAAGGGCATCTATTACACACGATTTTTAATAGCAGGTGCATTTTTATTTTTAAAAATGCCTTTTGCCAAATATTTTTATTCATAGATGAAAGTAGATAAAATTTTGTACAATATTCTTGTTGTAAATTCATATAACTACACTCGATGTTTGATTCAACTCGGCTGACGCCTCGTTTAACAACTTTAACATCTCGTGTTGTAATATGAATCTTTACAACACTTATATCGTAAATAACTATTACGGTGTAGATAGACATGATAAATTATAAAACCAATTTCATGAAAGTCACGAAAATACTGACAGCGGTGTTATTATATTTTTCTTTATCTAAGGTAGTTAATTGCATAAATTACAAGAGGGTTAAAAAGTGTAATTTGACCAAAATAAAAAGGTCTTATTTGGGTATCTTTTAGAGCTTTTTTGCACAGATTGTACTATAACTTATTCCCTCCACCTCAAACTTTGTCTATTCTCAAGTTATAGTAATATTTGCTTAATACAAAAAATGTTCCTAACATAGGCTTTAAGATTTACTATGTAAATCCAAATGTCCGCGTTAAAATAAACGCATTGTATACTAGAGTGAGAAGAAAAATTTTTTTTATTCTTTTTTAAACGCTATAGTGCGGAAAACTTGCCACTAGAAAAGCTTAGTAAAATGCAAAAAAAAATAAAAACAAAATTTATATCTGGTGGTAGCGCATCGCTCTTGAGTATTTAAAGTTTATCGAAAAAATAGAGTTTTTATTCGTTTGATTAGAGTAATAGACGAATAAGTTAAAAAACTGCTATGGTAAAAGGTTTTGAAAGAAAGCCAAAGAAATACGTTGGAATACGAAAACAACCAAAATTTACTTACTTAAGGTAGCGCAAAGCATTTCGAAATCCTTAGTTTAACGCATTTAAGACGGACCCGAGCAGCGGACCCGCGCGACGCTCTTTGTTGCGTGTTGGAGCCCATCAATTCCTATTGTCCCCCCCACACCGCTTTTTCTATTCTGTGCCAATGGACTGTCCCCACAATGTAATGCGTGTTCAACCAGACAATTACTCGAACGGTTTGTTGTTTCTGTGAGTTCATTATAGTGTTTGTTTAAAACGGATTAGTAATTTGATTATATTAAACACTTTGCCATGGCTGTTCCTAAGAAATTTACTCACAGCGAGTTTAATTGCCCATTATTTGGTCACCCAAAAGAGTTACCTCTTAGTAAACTTTCAACTTGACGAAGACGTTCTGAAGTGTTTTTTCCATAAACATTATATCTTCGAATTATAGCTTTGAAATTCCAACAGTAACGAATTACAGAATTGTTCCGATAATAAGCGCATATCATGTCAGTTATCGTAATCTTATGAAGTCGTTTAAGCGTGATAAGAAAAAGGAAAAGTTTAAAACAAGAGTTGAAAATTAAAAAAAAAACATTCGTTACTGTTTGATGTATTTGTATGTAAGTGCAAAATAACATTACACTGCAATTGCTAAAAGGTCACTGAGGTTTGCGACTGTTCTGTGTATATTATTTGCAATTGTAAAAAAACAAAAAAGATACCCATCACTGAACTTAAATTCTTGTACTTTCAAAGAAACCATCGTATAGGTAAAATTGAAATTGTGGACGTAAAGGAAACAAAAAAAATTGCCCAAAGACATGAAAGGAATTTGGTTGAACATAAAAGAGGTCTGTAATTTATTATTACAGCCGTCTTGCTCAAAACAGTCAGATATAACACTCTCCTACCAAATGAGTTAAACTCTGATTCGTGTAAACAAATTGAAGTTGACAGCGATGAACATTTCGAAGAACTGCTGCCTGAAATTGAATCACCGTGGCAAATGCGCATTAAATTGAAAAATACTGCGCTGACTAGCGATCGCTTAGGGTATCAGATAGAGTAGCTGCAGTTGTCGCTTCAAGTGTGTTGCAAGATCTTGGTATTGTAAGTGATGATGACCACACCCATGTTGTTGACAAAAATATCTTAAGCACGATTTATACTTTGACGCTCACCGCTTGCCGATCACGTTGACGTTGTCGGTTGAAGATTGAAGAATAGGAAACATATACACCCATCTATACTTTGACGTTGACGATGACGTTGACGATGACATTGACGATGACGATGACGTTGACGATGACGTTGACGTTTCAGATAAACCAACTTTAACTTTTGACGCTCACCGCTCGTAGAAATTCCGTAGAATATGACGTAACAGCCAATAGGACGCGACAGTATTTACACGTGATAGCTAACTGTCAATACTGCTCTTTCATATTTGCATAATATTTGTACTTTATATGTCGTCTTCTGTTTATGGGTCTAATTTTATACTGCCTTTTTCGCTTTTGTTTCTTTTTAAGTAACGCTGCTGCTAGCAAACGCATCGTCATCCCCACTGCCATAGCCACGTTAGTCGAATTCATGTTTTTAGAAAAAACAATTCTTTACAAAACAAACAAACAACGGAACACAACAAAATAATGAGGTTATTACACGAAAATGTTGAACGTCAAACGTCAAACTATAAATGCACCAAAAATGGAATTCTACGAGCGTCACCGTCAAACTTCAAACGTGAACGTCAAGCGTCAAAGTATAAATCGCGCTTTAGAATTAAAAAACGTGTTAACCGCTCGAAACTTCAAAGTCAGAACAAAAACAAACATGACCCAATTCAAGGACTATATTTTGATGAAAGGAAAAATAACACTCTTGTGATTGAGAAAGTGAAGTCAAAGCAGTTTCGTAGAACCATAAAAGAGGCACATTACTCAATTTTACAAGAACCAGGTTCTGTATACGTTGGTCATGTTTCGCCCTCTTCTAGGTCTGCTCGAAACATTGCCAATAGCATTCTATTATTTAACTGAAGCTGAATGTTCTCTTCATGAACTGGAGGTCATTGGATGTGATGGCACGGTTACTAATACGGGGTGGAAAACGGGTGTTATTCGCACAATTGAAGAACTAGTTAAAAGACCACTACAGTGGGGGTACCTATGTCTCTTACATTTCGTTTCCGGCCTTTGTTTAGAGTCCTATTCGCCTATAGCTCCTTGTTATAGAAGTAAATTGATTTTCCTCCATTTGTTAGAAAAATAATTAAAATCGTATATTCTCTCAAAGTTTAGGGTCGATGCGCTACCGCCAGAAGTGAAAGTTTATTTTTATTTTTTTTGCATTTTACTAAGCTGCAAGGCAGGCAAGCTTTTCGTATTATTGCGTTTAAAAAAAAATAAAAAAAAATTTCGGCCCACCCTTCAATATACTCGGAAATATCCAAAAATAAAATAAACGAACCTGAACTAACACTGATGTAAATTATTATTCTGAATCACAAAGGTTTTATTTATTCAGTACAGTCGGTCCTGGTCATATTTAATATTACATCATAATTATTACAAAATTATGAATAGATTCGAAGCCCGTAACTGCTGTCGGTTCTCGTTTTAACCACAACTAATAAACCCAAAGTACCGAAATAAATTTTAGTGGTTTGATCGGCAAATATGTATACTTAAAACTGTGTTAATTTTGTTTCAGTTTAATAACTAACAGATAGTACATTTTATAACAAAAGTCGTTACTAAAAAACGGAAATTATTGTTTCAAAAATTACTAAATCCAATCCAACACTCCTCCAAATGTTAGTTTTTTAGGGAAATGATTAAACAAATTAAACAAAAATCAAATATTATGTTTTCTTGGTTTCCAAGAGTAAAAAAATTGTTTACGATAGTTGGTATATGAAATAGATCATATTCTCCAATGTTCTGTTACTGTATGTAGGTAAAAGGGCGGTTCACGGTAAAGTTCACTGCAAGTAATATCGTTATTAAATAATTGGATTCGAAAAATTCAAATAAATTCCTGTGACACAACGTTCTCATCAGTAACTAAACATTTTATTGCATTTTGCACCAGTATCTTTTAGGTAGAATCTCAGTCTTTAATATAATTACAGTTAAAAATATAGTGAATCATAGGAGGTTTAACCACTCAACTCCCACCAGTAGAAAAACAAGGCTAATGGCGGAGCAATCTAAACATGTCCCTTTGAAAATTCCTTTCGCGGAAGCTTTGCTCATGCGCAGTACGTCAACTTTCTGCGATTTTTATATACTCCCTTCAAATTGACGTTTATCTTGTCCAGAGTCGATCATCTTTATTCTTTATTTACATAGTGTTTAGTGTGTGTTTTGTGAGATTCGTAAGCGTTGTTTCAGTTTTTCATTGTATTTGGTGGGATTTTCGTTAAAAATTGGTTGCTGGATTAGACTTTTAAAGTTTAGGCTTATTGAGATTATAGTGCAGTGCCTTTTAGTGTAAATTTGTAATGAGAAATAAGTGCATGGTCTTGCTTTGCAACAATTGTTTGTCAACGACCAAAATTCAGTTATTCAGGTAAAAACCTAAAATAATTTTAAAATTGTATCCCAGCATAACATTTACCTTGCTGCTCTAACATAAACCTGTTATCTCTTTCAACCGAGCTCTTTTAAAATTTAAGCAGATAATGGGGTCATTTAGCAAAATAAAAAATCTCGACATGCAATGAAGTGGCGTCTCTTTTTTTTTCTCGAAAACGATGTAAGATACGAAAAAATGTCGAGAGATAAAAAAGTTGTATTTTTAGCTGCTTAAACCGAAAACAGTATAAAATTTTTAAACAAGTCAGTAGCGTACATTTTTTTGTCAATATTACTCGTGAGACTGCCCCCGGGACGCCACTGGAACTCATTATTATCACCTAGTAAGTGCTAACAACTTAACGTCTTATCAGAATGAACAACGCTGCCAAATTTCACCAAAATCGGCGAAAGGATCTTTGAGATATTATTAAAAAACCGATTTTCTTTGACTTTGACACTACTACAAACCAGACTTTTCACGACACATGTTTATATTAATTTATCTACTTGAATTTGGTTCAGGAACGCGCCTTTGGAACTACGGCCTATTATTAAGTAACACCCTGTATAACCAAAAATATTAATAGGTTCGAGGATCGATATGCAAAAATGTAATAATAATGTAATAACTTCTACACTTTTCCTTAAAACTACCAAGTTATTTTCGCACTGTTCTAATTATTTTTTAAGTCTATTTTTTTCCTCCACGCACTTGTCTACCTTCTCTTGTTCCCCCTGCACTTTTAAGAATAGCTCGTCCCGCACTTTAAATGCCGCATATATAGCTTCGCGGTGGCCAATCGAAAAATTAGTCACCCACTCTGGAATATTGGACGCCTTTTTTTTGCAAACTTGTTTCTTCTTCTGCTTCTTTTTTTCCAGAATGGGTGACTCGGATCTATTTTTCCTCTTGAGGCTCAGGGTACTGGTCGATGGCAGATTATTGGTAGGCTCTGAATTTCTGATACACAAGCCCCCCTTTTTTTCTACCACCACCACACTGGCCGGCTTTCCTAAATGTTCTGCCAATAGCAGAGTTGATGGCGGCGGCGGCTCAGCAAAAGTTTTTTTGACAGTTAAACAAAAAAGAATTTAAAATATAAATACGTCAAGTTAAGAGAGAATCGATAAATTTGTATGTCAATAATTTTTGTAACAAATAAAGTTCTTTTTTTTAGAGTTTAATCAGTTTTCAAACTTTAACTTACTAATATGGTTTATTTCTACAAAATGGCCTCCATCCTCTAAAATATCCCCCGACCAAAAACAAAATTGCAGCATATACGATTAAATATTCGCGATACTTGTGCAGCACGTTGCTTAAACGACTTTTATTAAGGGCCATTTAACCCTAAAGGGTGTCTGTGTAATTGGCGATCATATCCGCCACCTGTTCTTTTTAGCCTGTTCAGTGGTTATTCAACCTTCTGGATTAACTTTCCCGGGTCATAGTTGGTCTTGTCTTTATGTAAAATATCGACGTTATAAACTGGACACAAAAGGTAAGCGATGTAAATTAAATTCAGACTTTAGTATTGACGTGGGCATTACTAGTGGGAAATAAAAAGTCGCCAAAATACAATGTAGTAATACTGTACGAGCAAAAATTATCTTCATCCAAAAGGGCTTGGACTGAAAAACGCAGGGCTTGATTTAGATCATAATCATACAGAGTGGCAAAAAAGTCGCGCATAATGCCTGTAACTTTTGAATTAGCTTGTATACGAAAAAGTAACCTTTATGAAAGTTGTTCAGTAAATTATTCCCCACATTTCTACCTGCATGAATTTTTTCTGTCATTTCTGGTTTGGTTGCCATATAGACCAACTTATTTTTTTTTAAATGGAACACTTTGCATATGATTGCATATTTGGATTCTACTGGGAAAACTCTGAATTTTTTATATTTCAAATTTGTATTAATTTAAAATTGTAACAAACTATATTATAACAAAATAAATAGCCTACAAAATTGAACAACTTAACATCGGGATAATAAACAAGTGAAACATTTTTAGTGGATCAGGTGTTCAAAATGACCACCATTTTCTGCTAAGCAGAGCGCCAGTCGATCCCTGAACCCGTCTACAACATTTAAAAGTCCTCTGGAATGGTCCGAATGTCAGCACTAATTCTGACTTTTAAAGATTCTCAGTCATTTGGATGGTAAACGTAGATTTTGTTCTTTAAATGTCCCCACAAAAAATGTCAAGCGGGGTTAAGTCCGGGGATCGCGCTGGCCAGTCAATAGCACCTCTTCTGCCTATCCAACGTCCTGGAAATTGTTCGGTAATGTATTGTGTAACATTTGCCGCATAATGCGCAGATGCTCCATTTTGCTGGAACCATACCTGTTCATTTATGCCATTATTTATACCCGGTAAAACCATTCTGCAAGAAGGAATTATGTGATTCCTGAGGAGGTCCAAATATTTTTCACCATTCAAATTACCATCTATGAAAAAAGGTGCCACAATATGTCTACCAACAATGACCGCCCCTACATTAACTTTTTCGAGCCTCTAAGTATGACCTTCCTGGAACCAGTGAGTATTCTCCGCAGACCAATAACGATAATTGTGTCTATTAACAATGCCATTTAAATGGAAAGTAGCTTCATCCGAGAAAATGATATTTGTCTCGAAGCTACTATCGTTATTGCATCTTTCCATCATCAGCTCACAAAATTCAGTTCTCTATCAAAATCGTCCTCGTTTAACTCGTGCACCAATTTTATCTTGTATAGGAATGCAACTTCTCCTGCTTAAACAAATTTTTCGATGACTGATGAGACACATTAAAATCCATTGCCATTGGTCTGGATGATTGTGTTGGATTTTCATGTATTGAGAGCATGATATCCAAAGCTTTGTCTTCCCGGTTACTGTTTTAGGTCTACCTGATCTAGAGGCTTCCCTAACGCCGCCTGTTTCTCGAAATTTCTTTACCACTGAACATACCGTTGACTGATTTATTGGAGGCCTATTTGGATACAATTCATTGAAAGTTGACAAACCTGATCCTGCGATCTCTTCATATTTCCGTAACCGCTCATTATTAAAATTTCAACTCGGTGTTTCTCATTCGGATGGACCATAGTGTAAACAAATTAGAAATCAAACAACAGAATACTCAAATCAAATTCAAATTCTGCAGCTCTTTTTTCTTGGAATACTTGCACTTTATAAGGAAACAAATTTAACTGTGTTTGTGTTTGCAACAAGTTCTTCTGTTCTTTCAGATGGTCTTTTAGCTTCTTCATTTAAGACCAAACGTAAAAATATCCGGCTAAATCTGAGCACTTATGGTATTGCCTGTGGAAAACACCTTCATTACCAGTAAATATCATTTTGACAACACCAAATATACAAGTCGCTCATTGTCAGAATCATGTTTGTAAGTAATCTAGTTGCTTTGTTGCTGGGGCTGAGTTTAATACAATTTGAAATAAATTGAATTGAAAATTAGAGACGAGTACAAATTTCACTCCTCCTACCTGACGAATTAGATGATTTTATTAAAGATAATAAATATCTATCCATATTGACTGAACTAAAGAGGACAATTTCGTTTAATTTTCTATATTTGAGTTCTTAAAACTTTGTCTTACAAGGACGCAAATATTGAATTTATCTATATATAAATGAATACTTTACTTTAACCCCTAAAAACATCAAAATGTTTGTAAATACGTTTGCTGCAAAGAAATATGTTCTCGCAGCAAGTCATACGGACTTGAAACAATTTGATTAAAACTTTTCAACGAAGGGATGCCATCTTTGAATCCAAGTAATAGCAAAGAAATGTGATATTGAAGACAAGTCACCAATTCTTGATATAAATGTATATCTGTACAGTGTTCCATCCTAAAGCCAAATAAGCAATTTGGCTTTAGGAAAGAACACTGTACAGTGAGGCGGACGGCGAGACTGGCGACCAGAATTTTGGAAGGATTTAATAGAAGAGCACACACGGGAGCGATTTTCTTCGATGTCTCAGCTGTTGATAAGGTCTGGCACTGCTGCCTGGCCTTAAAATTGATAAGACTGGGGGCTCCCAATTATCTTGTTAAGGTTGTTGCTTCCTTCTTGGAGAGAAGAAGTTTTGCAGTCTCGTTAGAAGATGTGCTTTCTGAGAGCAAACACATCAGAGCCGGAGTCCCACAAGGGTCTCGTCTCGCTCCGATGCTGTACAATGTATACGTTCATGATATCCCGAGGGACAGATTTAACGAGCTGTTCTTATTTGCTGACGACACTGCAATTACTTCAGTTTCAGATCAACCGCGGCTGGTAGTGGCTAGATCGCAGAGGCACATACGAGTTTTAGAAAAGTGGCTTGCGAGGTGGAGGATTCCCCTAAATCCTGCCAAAACGAAGGCCATTTTCTTCTCGAAGAGCAGAGATAGAAGACCCGAGACTACTCTCTTGGTTACGTACTTGGGACTTGTTTTTGATGAGAGACTAAACTGGAGAAAGAACTCCGAAATAAGATTAAAAAAAGCTGCCAATCAGCTTCGTTCTCTATACTGCTTGTTAAATAAGAAGAGCAAGACAGGTTGTAGAACTAAAGTTAATTTATACAAGACTCTCGTCAGGCCGGTCCTGACTTATGGAGTGCCAACATGGTGCACCATAAGCAGAACAGCACATAACAAGTTCCAGGTGATACAAAATAGAGCATTAAAAATAATTGCAGACGCTCCGAGATATACTGTAAATAGAGTACTACACATAGACTTTGAAATACCGACACTGACGGATTTTTATGACAAAATATTAGCAGATTACTACAAACGTACGGACGTATCCACCAATCCACTAATTACAAGTTCACATATTATACAATCACCTACAAGTTCCCTAAGAGTTGGCTGCTTCCAGCAATAGTGGAGAGGCACTAACGATGGAAACCTCGACAAATCAAGCATTTATTTAAGCTGAGAGAAGAATAAGTCCAAAAAGACGCTTATACCCCTCTTTTAAACGATAGAGGGCTTCGCTCAACTCCATTTCCTTATTTGAAGTTTGGCCAACAAGGGTCCCAATTACTAATAGAAGTTATAGGCAATGCCTGGCTTGGAAGAGAGAGAGAGAGAGAGAGAGAGAGAGAGAGAGAGAGAGATCCAGAAGAAAGAAAAAAAAAAGATACAGACTTGTGCGTACACGGCACACGGTTCATTCAGATTTAACAATATACTATAAAGCTTATATAAATGATTGCTCCTTTAAGATAAGTACTAAAATCCTTAGATATACCTAAGCAATGAAAATAATTAGCCTTATTTTAAGATAGCGTATGAACCTAACCTAACTCAAGGCTATGCTTGGCATTTTACAAATCCTCTCAAGTTTTTTTTCCGCTGAGCCTGGTTTTAAATTCGTTTTTTTTTACATCATGTCTGTGGATGTATGTTTGGTTGTATAAACAAGGAAAATAAAATGATTTGTTGACATGAGAAGGCCAGTCATTTGATAAGTACTACCAACCTTAAATTTAGGCACAGAAACTGACTATGGAATATTTTCTATTTAAATAATAATGCAAAATAGAATTTTCAAACACGGTGCGCTAAAATATAAAACTTGTACTCTAATATACGTACTATTATCTGCGGAAAACAACAAAACCAAACCCAAAAATACTCTATTAATTTAAAGGGGTGAAAACTAAAAACAATCTCCTAATGTAACAGTCCATCACATAGTTTCCTCATTAGATTTATTGAACCGTGACGTGAAGTTAAGAAAACTTTTCTCACCGACGGAAAATGTTATAAGTGAACGAGAGAGATGCATTTTTCAACGGAGGTCTGCTTTTGAAATAAAATTATTAAATTTTTATAGACGGGTACGGAAAAGTTTTTCAATCTTGAATATTATCGCGAAACAGTGTTGTTTTGAGTAGTTTTAACTTTATCGCTTTTGCAATACATCGACGAATGTGATTGAAGAAATCTTATTTGAAGAGTACAATGCATTTTGTCGGTTGTTGGCATGTTCTTTTACAAAAAAAAAACATCGAAAGGTATTATACAGGGTGTTTCAAAAGCACGGTACGTAACTTGGGTAGACAGCAGCAGTGTAGCATCCTATCATTGGAAATAAAGATTCATTTCTTTCTTTTCCGGTAGTTTCGGCAACCTGAGTTTGTATTTTAGTACTGAGAGTGTTAGTCAAAATACGCCTAATTTTGCTATATAATTCAGCGCTCGTTGGGGCATGTAGCCCAGAGAATAGCTGTTTTAGCATGATTTGGTTAATCCTTATTAGCTGCGTTCGGCAAATACATCTGCGATTGAATTGATTTTTTGTCACGTGACCACAGATCAGTCGGAGAAATTTGTAATAAAAGAACGGTACCAAACAACTGATCTCTGTCAAAGTCAAAAATAAAAACTGCTTTGTTTTGATTCAAGAAATTTAACCTATTTTTCCCCTTTTCTACTAAAAATGAGTATTCCTACTGTTGTATTGGCCCTAATTAAAGGAGGCTATCAACTGTCCTATCCTCTTTGCTATCAACATATGTTTGAAGACGATGATGAGGAAGACGTAAAGATTTTGGTAAATTTTCGTCTGTCACCAATATGGTAAACTGTTTTTGTTCTTCCGCATCATAAAGTTCTATTTCCTTCATTTTTTAAAGCTAACTCCGAGCAAAAAGATGATCGTCAGAGCGCTCAGATTTTAATTGTCGAACGGTTGACATTTACTTCCCCTACATCCAGATGTCATAAACGAACGATTCAGATAAAATCTGAGCGGTCTGATGTATTTGCCGAACGCGACGGCTATTGTATAAGGTCTCAGCAAGTGGCTAGAGAACAAAGTTCTCACATATATACATATTTATCGAGAGGGTAGTCGTTGCTGACTAGTTGAGTAATAGACTAGCGAATATTGGGGAGTGCAGCAAATGAAAGGATACTCTTTAAATTTATTTCATTTCCATCCTCAGGGAGACTACAAATATATATGCCGTAGGCAGTCGCTGTAATCCGTCATTTCAGGGAATTACTAGTCATGACGCGTAATGCCGGCAAAGGCTGTAACAAAACAATCATTACGCTGTTTGGCTGAAATTAAGCGTCATTTCAGGAATGCCGTTACGATTTCCGTCAGACAGCGTAACCGCGCCAAACGGTTTATCGTTACAGCGTTTGACGGATGATTGTTTAGTCAGTTTACAGAAAAAGGTGGAGCTGTATAAATTAAAACTCAGGAAAATAAAATATTGATGACTTTATTCAATAAATACTAATGGGGTTACTTCTTAAATCTAAATTTAGCTGTTGCTATAGAGACTGTTAGGTGAATTCTTGGCAATATTTGGGCGTGGCCTGCGGCTCATTCTGCTAACTCATCGCGCGCTCCTGCAATAAGTCGTTGTATTTGAATGCAACACTTATAACCGAGGTGGTTAGCACCGCATCCACCCTCTAGCGACGCCGCAACTGCTTTAGTAGAGAAAAACAATACTTAATATAAACAAATAATAATTTAATTTGGCAAGACAAGAGAAACATCCAATTTTAAATGACTTTTTCGTGCATCACCTATTTCAATCTATCATGCATTTTACCATCCATCTCCAACTTCCGCTTTTGTGCTTCCGTCTGTCCGGTCGCCGTTTTAATCAGAGGCTCTCATAATATTCGACCAACAATGACGCCATTGTGACGGATCCACAATGGTGCCCGACTGCAGGTGAGTTATTATCAAAATGCTTTTGTGCACCGTTTGTGCAAGGTTCAATTTCCTCTTTTCGTTGTGATTTTAGATGATGAGTTCTTTACGGTCATTCAGTCGGATTTTTATATTTAAACTGTGACGGAATTGATCTCGAGCAGTGGCGGAGATTGAAGTAGGAAATTTTGTTTATCCTTCCTAAATTCCAACATTAACGCGTAACATAGAATTATAACAATGTTTTGCCAAATAATTGCATATATCGAAATTTTGTTACTATTTCAACCACTCAAGCAAGTTAGAATTATATTTACTAATTTGGATTGAAATTATAGCTAAAATTGGTTATACAGGGTGTACCAAATTAAGTGCGCACCATTGCTAACTTTTCTATTATTGGAGATACTACCATGAAAACAAAAACGACTTTATTTATTTATATCAGAAATTAAAACCCGATTTTATTTTTAGCGGAAGAAATAAAAAAAAAACTATATTAAATGTTCAAACACATCACCGTTTTGTTCAATACATTTGCGGGCATTCCTTAATACACGTTTTGTAGCTTTTAAAACTGTTCTGCCATCGATGGATGCTATAATGCGTCTAATGTTGTCTTAAAGTTCGACCAGATTTGCATATCTCGTTTTAAAAACTTCGACCTTGACATACCCCCAGAGCTAAAAGTCTAATGGAGTTACGTCAGGAGACCTTGGGGGCCAACGTATCGGACCATTTGTTGCCATCCACCTATCTCTGAAAAGCCTTTCTAACAATATTCTCACTTCGTGAAACTGATGAGGAGGAGCTCCATTTTGTTGAAAATAAATTTGGTTACGGTCCCCTAAGTTCACATCATCTAAATATTCTTCTAGTAATTCTGACAACATATTAACGTATCCCCTGCCGGTCAGAGTAAGTACCTTCATAAAAAAATTGGCCCAATAATTTGGCTGCCTATAAGACCACACCAAACATTAATGCTAAATCTTACTTGCCGATTTCTGGGAACAGCAATAAACAAATTTGTTCTAGACCAATAGTGCATGTTTTTACGATTAAACATACCCCTATTTGAAAAGCTCGCTTCATCGCTCCATAAAATTTTCTTTAAAAAGTTAGGATTTTGCCTACACATATTTTGTATTCATTGGCAAAAAATTAGTCTTCTTTCAGTGTCACCAGGTAATAATGTTTGCACTGGTCGGTTCTTATAAGGTACAAACTTATATTTTTTTTAAATCCTCCAAATTGTAAATGAACTGAAACCACTCTCTCTTACCAAATGTCTAGTTGAATTATTTTTGGGCGCTTCAAAA
The DNA here is from genome assembly GCA_963920685.1 of Polydrusus tereticollis. Lineage (NCBI taxonomy): Eukaryota > Metazoa > Arthropoda > Insecta > Coleoptera > Curculionidae > Polydrusus > Polydrusus tereticollis. The sequence goes on along the minus strand of OY987333.1, from coordinate 24,713,622 downwards.
TATGCAAATACATTTACTTCTACTTGTTCACTTATTATAAACTGTTTTTTAGTCCTTGTCTTTATAAAAACTCTTTCGTTACTTCTAAATTTTCTATACAGCCTTAGAAAATACCTTCTTTCTGGTTGCTCACGTTCAGGATACATTTGACTGTATTGCTCTAGTGCTAGTACACTATTTTGTCTGCAACCAAGATACGCTTCTAACATATCGCAATGTTCTAAATGCGTGAACGCCATTTTGTAATACTTAAAAGCAAAAACTAGATAATTTAACGCAAAACTACGGAAATTTTGGCTCCGTTAACAATAATGGCTACCCAAAACGAGGACACTTTAGTTAATTCGTTTTTGTTTTCATGGTAGTCTCGATGAAAACGTCAAAGGCAAACCATTTTTTATTTCCATGGCTGTGTTGATGTTTTTTCAATAGGCCAATATTGCATATGAACTTTTTTTATTCCGTATACGATTTGCAAACGTTTCGGTAAAAATATACAGGGTGTGCCATTTAAAAAAAAATACATTTTTCTCATTTATTCAGAAACGTTATGTCCAATTGTTTTTCTGCTTTTGCCATTTTAATTAACAGAAAAAATGCTACTACTTTGCTAATGTAACCGACTTTGTATCTCCAATAATAAAAAAGTTAGCAATGGTGCACACTTAATTTGGTACATGAGTTAAACCTAAATTATAATTTATATAATATGATCGATAAAACAAGTGTTTTCCTTGATCTGCTTATTCAACTGATCAGAAGAAAGAAGGGAGACATTTTCGGGTTTATTAAAAGTAACAATGTCAAAAAAATTTAAAAAAATGGACAATTATATTTTATTGATTCTTCAAGTGCAAGAAAAACATTTTGTACAAAGTAAATCATGTGAATCTTAATGGAAAAGGGTTGCTAGCTTGTCGTCATTATTTCCTATTAACCATAGTATACAGCTGGTCCCTTTATGTATAGATTCAATTAAAACTCCTTTTGAAAAAAATAAACATCTGTTAACGACACTCAAACATGACACTGTACCACCTTTACAAAACCGAGAATGACTTTAAATTTTACTGCAATAAGGATATTTTTGGGATTTATTAACATAATGAAAAACACATCTACGTGGAAATACAAAAGTTTACCGTAAACCGGCTAAAAGAGAGTTTGCTGCTTGATAAGTCATGAGAGAATCGGAAGATTTGCCGTGGACCCGACAGGAAGGAATCGACCTTCTTCCTTGAGAAATAGTGAGAGAATAACAAGATGCACAAATTGGCCCACCTATCTTCCTCGAAAGAACTAACTCCCATCACATCGAATATCATAACACAACCCGTCGTAGCTTGGTCATCTTCATTCAAATCGTTCCATAAATCAGTAGCTATATATATATATCACTATACTTCCTTTTTGTCTCAAGAAATGGTTGCACCCAAAACCTCCTATTCCTCCTTTAAGTAGCCAAAATAACTGTAGCAACTGCGACAGCGACGATATGTACTTTACTCGCCATCTCACGAAGAAGTGAGATGTCGAATTACTACATGCAGGTGATGAACCTGCTTTTTGATCTTTTATAAACGTCGCTATATAGCTCGAATATGTAACCGTATAGTTCTTGGTGTAAGTAAAGTATTATTTTACTGGATATTTGCGTATTTAAAAAGGGATAATTTTGCTATAGGTTAGGTTAGGTAGAAAATTGGTCATCCATTTTGACATCGCCATTTTATTTTTGGAAAATTTGACTTTAAAATTGTATTTAGTGACCTCACAACCCTAAAGAAACTTGTGATACCTACAGCGTGTCCAGAAACCATCTTAACATATGGGAAACTTTTTTATTTTAGACTTTACGAAAAAAAGTGATTCTTCATAAAAAGTTCTGCATGGTCTAAAACCTAAAAAAATGCAACTATCAGATATTAAATTCTCCCAGGCGTATACGAGGTAAGTCAAAAAATATGAATTTGGCTTAAAAGTAAAGTACCTTTATTTTTGATAATATCGAAAATTGTTATTAAAAAAAGTTGATCAGAACTAAAAACCACGTTCAAATATGAAATTACGCCCATTTACCTTGAAAAAATTATTTCGTCTTTTTTGAAACGTATGTCTACAATAACAATGCAAATTTAACTGTAGTTACATGTAATCTAGGATGGTTGTAACATACAAATTAATTGTTGATAGCAAGAAATGTTTGACAGCAACCGTCAAAACGCGTTAAAATTTATAAAACATAAAAATGGTAGCGTTATTAACTTCTGAGGAGAAAATTAAAATTGTTTTGATTGTGGAAGAAAAATTCGTAAAAAATAATAAAACCTAATTTTCATTGCATTACCTAATTGTAATTTAAACGTGGTTTTTGGTTCGGATCAATTTTTTTAATGACAATTTTCGATATTGTCAAAAATATAATAAATGGTCTAAAGTTGCCATTCGAAAGGCGACTTAGCTTAAAACAAAGATACTGTGGCGTAATGTTGTTGTTTTTCCTGATTCCATAGTTTCTCTAATTATCTCACAGAATTTTTCAGAAAAGGGCGAGCAAGATTTTAAGAAGCGGTATTCATTCTCGTTTAGTAGGTCCAGCACGCCTTGGAAAACTAAATGAAACCATGACAACTAATTATTTTATTTGTCAAGGCGGACAGTTTCCTTTTAATTAAATATGGTGCTTAAATTTACAATCGAGGAAAAAGTTGAAATAGTGTTAATTGTTGGAGACCACTACAAGACGTACAGAGAGGCTGCTCAAATTTTTAATGCAAGATATCCAAATAAAATTATTAGCCATGTAACGGTTGGAGATATTTTTAATAAATTTAAAAATACCGGATCTGTAAGTAATAAATTTTCTGACAAGCATCAGGTTTGGCGTACGGACGAAGATACCCAATTGAATGTTTTGCTAGCTGTCGTGGAAAATCCTAAAATCTCATTGAGAAATATTTCACAAACTGTTCCACGACCTGTTACAAAGTCCACTGCCCAAGTTATTTTAAGCAAAAATAATTTTTACCCATATACAAGCCAAAATTTCTTCACAAACTGCAGCCTAGAGATTTTGATTCACGATTTTTGTTTTGCTCTTGATTTCAAGGTGAGGTAGAAGATGACCCACTTTTCGCAAGAAAAATATTGTTTTCAGATAAGGCGATGTTCACCTCAAATGGAGTAGTGTGTTCTCAAAACTGTAGGTGGTGGAGTGATGAGAATCCCCATTTTGTAATTGAGTGTCGCGACCAGTATTCTTTCAAGACAAATGTTTGGTGCGGCGTTTTTAGGAACCAAATTGTAGGGCCGTACTTTTGTCGAGAAAATATTACCGGTGAAATTTACTTGAACTTTTTGGACACGGAATTATTTGAATTTTTTTATGGGCTACCAATGAATATAAGACAAACACTTTGGTTCCAACATGACGGCGCTCCATGCCACAGCTCTGCAAGAGTGGCAGAATTCTTAAACCGGACATTTCCACAGAAATGGATTGGACGAAGATCAGAATTTGCTTGGCCACCAAGGTCACCTGATCTAACACCTCTGGATTTTTTCGTATGGGGATTTTTAAAACAAATAGTGTATACCCACAGACCTTTCGAGAACATAGACCATTTAGAGAGAATTATCAGAGAATGTGTCCAAGAAATTTCCCCTCAGATGGTTAGAAATGCAGTAATGGAATTTTCACGACGTACAACCGTTTGTATGGAAAAAAACGGTGGTCATGTTGAAGCTTAGTGTAGTATTTCATTATTTTACTTTGTAATTAAAATTATTAAATATAGTTTTCCATTTACGGTATTAATATTATTGACTTTCTGAACACCCCGTATGTGCTGGCTCAAAACTTTTGATTTGAATGTTATTTTATCAACAAGCAGAACTTTTTATGAAGAATAATTTTTTTTCGTAAAGTAGAAAATTAAAAAGTTTCCCATATGTTAAGATGGTTTCTGGACACGCTGTATATCGATCTAAATTTATTAATTTCTGAAAAAGAAACATTTAAATAATTTTAAACAAAAGTAAATTATGAATTTCGTTTTTTAATTGTCAACAACATTTAGGAATTTAAAAGAACTGAAAAACATATTTAGAAAAAAATTATGTTGCATTCATTCATCATAGTGATTTGAATATAAGAAAGAAAATATATATTTTACTATAGCATTAGTTATTATTATTTCTATTTCTTCCTAGAAGAAATCCACAGGCTTCAGCTTAAACATTATCTCCAATTTAAAAACCGTCGCATTTTCTATTTCGAAGTATGCCAATTATGTTGGGGTTTGAATAGATTTCAAAAATATTAAAGTTCTCGATAAAGTCAATATTATTTCGTTAGCTAAGAATATATTTTCGGCACAAAACAAACAGGCTTCATTCAAACTGCTTTTTTAAGGAAGTTTATTGTCTTTTTATAAGAATTTTTTTTCTAAGAAAACAATGAAAACTTTGCAAGTGCAGACCCTGAAGATAAACGAGGTTTTGAGAAAAACGTATATTTTAAAGGTCAAACGTATCTAAAGCCGCAAACACACTGAGCTCACGTCATGTGAGGTCACGTGCTATCATGTTGTCATGATTTAACCGTGAGAGCATACTAGAAACACACTGCCATCACGTTTTATGATGTGGTATACAAATTGATATATGAATTCGGGCAGTCTTTCTCTGATTTCACTGTGTTTGTGTTGTTTGTTTATTTTGCGTAAATTTTAAATTATGAAAAGCGCCAGCTCAATCAGTTCTTCGGACTGGGAAGAGGAAATAGAAACTGTGGCTGCCTTTATCGTTCTTCTGTAAACTTTGCCTTCACTCAGTGAAACAACACAAAAACCAAGAAAATAATGTGCTTACCTGGTATTTCTAACTCCTTTCCAATTTCCTCCCAAGCGGCTTGGCGAATATGTTGATCACGATATTCAGGCAATCCGTGATTATATAAAACAGCATGTTCTCTTACTTTTTCTATAAAACCTCCTCCATTTTTAAACATAAATTCACCAACAACACACCAGCTCTCTACAAAACCGCCGAAACGAGTGCTCACGTGAGACGAAAAGTGTGGATTTGCAGAAAATAAGCACATGCTAGCACGCGTGCCGTTGGGGATGTAACGTAATACGCATGAGATGACTTCAGTGTGGTTCTGATGTATTAACATACTATGTAAAACAGCGCTTCACACTTTTTGTCTGCAACGTAATAGCACGTGAGCTTACGTAATGTGACGTGACGTGAGCTCAGTGTGTTTGCGGCTTTATTGTCACCTTAGTTCGTTTGACCTAAACTAATCTGCGCCTGCGTCACAGCGAATTATCTTATGAGCGCTCACATTTATCGTCTTATTTTCGGTATTATTAGGGGTTTTTAAATAGTTTTTTTTTAATATTCCGGAAATTATGGCGAATAATAATCAATAAAAACAACGGCAAATTCCTTAGATATCATTAGCTATCTGTAAAATCCATTAATTATATTCATAAACAGGTATACAGGGTGATTCAGGGTGAATGCCGTGTTAGACAATTATAGCGAAAATACTAAGAAAAATTGTTAAGAACTTACTATACCCTATTTGTTAATGGTTGCAAGCACAGTGAAAGGTCATTAACCATAAAATCGCAATTAAACATAGGAGTGACAATAACAGGTATCTGGTCTTAAATTACACAGGTACCTTATTTCATAGTGGAATTTTTCCAACTTGTTTAGTTTATTTTTAACGTGTTATCGAAAGCTTCTGGGTCTATTTTAGAAATAGCGAATAATTATTCCCCAATGTTTTGTAAGGGTGTGCTTGACTTAAAAGCAAAGACAATAGCTTTAAATGTACATTTGCCGTATATTTTGCCACCCACTTAAGGTGCTATAAAAAATGGTAAATTAATTAATTGCTCTCAAATAGTCTGATTTTGTTATCAGGGAAATTCAAAAAATATCGTAAATGTCAAAATTTGACAGAAGGAAAGTTTTTCTTAAATGAAATGCCCTGTATATAATTAGGTATTCGGAAGGATTCCTGATTTCAAATATGTATACTTTTATTATGTTAAATTATCTCCCGTTTTCGATATATTATAAATTTGCGAATATTTCTAATGTTCGGCCCCTTGAATAAAACGTGGTTAATCTCTGTTCAGATTATAAACTCTTTGCGTATTCCCTCTTTTAAAGTTGCAACAATATTGAAATCCTTGTATTTTTAAAGTGGACAAACCAAAATATAATAAAAATATATATATTTGAAATCAGGGAAAAAGATCTGTCGGATTACCCAATAATACACATTTCATTTAAAATAAAACGGACCTCATTTGACATTTACGACATTTTTTAAATTTCCCTGATAACAAAATTAGACCATTTGAGAAAACATATTAAATGTTTTTATTTATCATAATTTTGTATCTTTGATAATAACCCCTGTAGAGTAGATAGGTGACAAAATGTACGGGAAAACCATGTACATGACAAAACATAAATTATGTTTATATTGAAATATAAACTTTGACAATAATAACTGTCGTAAGTCGTGAGCCATCTTATAAGCCTTCAATTATGACTTTACGCTAGATATTTTCAGTTTGGTGGGTAAAAACTTCATTTAGCGGTTTAGCGGTTTTTTTTAGCGTTTCTAATTTTTAAATAACGAGAGTACAGTCTTAAATATTGGTGGGCAAGAATTCGATATATCGATATTTTTATCGAATATTAATAGTATATAAAAAATAAAATATCGACATATCGATATATCAAATAACGATAGTAAAAAAATAAAATATCGATATACCGACTAAACCGATATTTTTTTAAATATTCCACAGTCTACAAAAGGAATCAATGGGAGTAAAAACATCAAGCTACTCAACTAAAAGGATCAAAATAGTGCCTATTTCTTCGACTTGGATCTTTTGAGAAAGCAGGTACATCACATACGACTATAGGCTAAATACTTAGGAACATTTGGACTTTAAGTAGTTTATCCTAACCCCTATTAGTTGTTAAGCGTTAGCTGCTGAAATTAATTTATGCTAAGGGAGTCCACAGGCAAAGGCAAATAAACACGTAAACCCGTCATAGGCTTTAGGATAAATTTTGTTTGTCCTTCGTTAATGCGGTCATCATGCAAAACGGAATTAACAACATTTGTGTAATAATTATTGCAAGCAGCAAATTTTGCTACTGGGACAAAATGTAGGTTAAAATATATTACTTGCAATATACACATTAAAACAAAAAATACCATATCTAAGTAACACCAACATACTAATGATTAATAACAAAGATATAATTTTGCCTCACAAATAAAGCTGATTATAATAATTTATATTCTATTTGTCCAATAACTTATACCTCAATTCTCTGCAGATATATTATTAAATTAATTCAACGGCAATTTAATTAATTTATTAGTGATAGATAAATTATATTACCCATAAAAAACTCCTCTCTGAATGAACAACATAAAAACGCATAATGAACTTCCAAAACCAATTAAACTGAAATCAACTTGAGAGGATGTTTAGAAACGACCGTCAATTCGATTTTTACTGCCGGATTTTCATCAACTAAAAGCTACTTCACAGCGCGATATAAAAGATTTTGTGTGTTTCTTTCGCTTCTAAAGATTTCTGAAGAGATGCTCACGCGAAAATTTATTTTTCTGCTCGCGTGCGGAAAGTAACCACTTTCGACCCTCATCTGCGTTCTGAAAGTTGCACTTTTCTATACTAGCGCTTAAACTGATAGTTGTGTTGAAAGATTTTACAAAGCGTATGATATTTATTGCATAGAAGTCAAAATCCACAAACGCACTATCGCTTTGTCAACTGCCATATTTTTAAATACAAAAATATCAAAACCTTATAAAATAAAAGAGTCTGCATCAGTGGTCGCCCGTTTAATACGAGATTCTCCAAAGTTGTTGTAGCCATCAATTCGTTAAAGTGCAGCGTAGAATGGAGAAATGCGAGGAAAGCTACAGACAGAGCTGACAACGGTGAAAAGTGCACTCTTTGGCAAATTTGCCTCGCCTTTACGTGAAGGTTTACGTTATCGCAACGTCGCGTCAGGCTCGACAGGTTGGATTGAAGAAAATTGGATGCAAGGTCAACGAAATAAATGGTTTAAAATAAAGGATTTATTTAGTGAAAGCAAGGAGAATTGCTCAAAACAATTTTATTTCAAAATCAGACGAAAAGAATAGCGATGAACTTGTAAATGTTAAAAATTGCTGTTTTACCAGGATTTGGTCAACGTTTCGTTTAGGTACTGGTCGCTCCGCTCCTCGTGATTTAAACTTGCCGCTCGGGCAATATTGATGGCTGTCTAAACCTTGGTTAATGAATAATAATATACTATTTATTCTGCAGTAAGAGTACTAGTAATTCAAGATATGCGTGATTGACTCAAAGGTAGCTTTTTTATCTTTCGATATGTACCCACACAATCTGTCGGTCTTATTTACAGCGCAAATAACAAAAATGTATAAATCTCGTAGACTAGACCGCCATTGTAATGGCACTAAATTTCTCCCCATCCGACATAGTCATAAAAATCTAGTCCTAGACAACCCTTTTGTAATTTCCCGAAAGGCTCTCCAGGGAGCGATTACGGGTTTAAATGTGGGCTTTTAAGGAGCATCAAACGTTAGACGGGTGGCTTTCTTTGGAGGTAAATCATGTTCATACTAAAAATACGATTTATTATTGGCGGCCTGTGAGTGATATATTCGGACTTTAAGCCCTTAAATGGAGAATGGATTTGAATCATTTGGAGAGTGGTTGTATAGACAAGGGGGCTGATTGATTGAAAATTTTACTTATTGTTTGATCAACAATTGAAAATTCTACTTATTGTTTGATCAACAGAATATTTTACTGATTTACACTGAGTTTAATGAGTGATGATGATTAAAATTGGTTGTTCTAATAATAAATATTTATAATGTTACTCTAAAAGTATCACTTTAAAATGCGCATAGTACAATAATTAATCTACAAAATCTATTAAACCAGGCAATAAAATGAACAAAAAAATTAATTTTATTTATTTTACCAAATCCAAAATTAAAGCCATAAAAATCCAAAATCTAGTTAGTTACATGGCATCCAATGTGTATTGTTGTTAGTTTCGGAAAAACTCGCTGTCAATAACTTGTAAAAGCGTCCTATTGTGAATTTGTGCGTTCTGCGATGAATAATCTGAAACTGAACGATCCAAATGTGGAAATAAATGCATCAGTTAAGGTAGACTTTCCATGGACGCGACTGCGACTAATGCGGCTGCGGCTGACGACCAATGCGATCTGTCGCATCTGTACCACCTTTCCGAGATATGCGACTTTGTGCGGTCACGACCCACACGATTATGGTTTATTATCTGTTGTTTCGCGACATTGTAGGGTTTGATTATTAAAAGTATATTATAATGCATTCTAAAAAGTTAAGGTACTGCAAGTTATTACTGGAGGAGAAACGAGATGATGACGATTTAATTTTACGTTGTCGACTGAAACAAAGAAAACATCAATTAAGGAACTATACCACGTACTCGTAAAGGTTCATATAACATCTTTATTAAAAATTAATTTGCTTTCGTCTTCACTCGAAAACTTTTGAATTACAATTATTTATAAATAGTATAAAACCACGTGCAATCAACACGACCAACACGACCTTACCCTTACTGCTTCTAGAGCAGTCGAGTCGTGCGGCCGCGTTGGTCGTATCTGTCGCACTCGTCGCGGTCGGGTGCCTTTAAAGGAGATATATGTAAATGCATTAAACCGGTACACGCACGACCGGCCGCATAGCCGCATCAGTCGCAAGGGTCGCTTTGGTCGCGACCATCGAAAGTCTACCTTTAGTAGAACTATCCTTGAGTTATTACCGAAAAAGGCAAGGCAATAGTAAAAGTTAAAAATATCCTTGCATTTATTTTTAACACTAATGTTAAAAGGAATCCTAATACTAGTGTCATAATAGCATATTGTTTTATTGGGAGCAAAAGTAATACTTTTTATGACGAGTCATAACAAGTTGCTTTTACTAAAAATAAAGCGTACAATAATTTTTTCAAGCATCGCGTCGTTAAAATATAGAAGGATAAAATTACTAATTTTAAATTTTTTCGTATATAATACCACAAAAGAGAAAAATTTACCTAAAAAAATTTTTCTTGAGTGGTATTCGTCAAAACTATTTCACGAATAATATTAAACCAGATACTTTGGTAAAAATAAATAAATTTACGTGAGATTACAGCCTTTCAAAAGTAACAGTGACAATCTACTGTCAGTCATTAATTACCAATCTTAACAGTGAATGTAACTAAGGTAACAAAATTTTGCCGATTAAAAACTATGTTGCTAGCTATTTTCTGAAATTCTGATTGGTCAGTGGGGTCGGCAAAATTATGAAGGTAGTGGTTTTTCCGATTAAAAACAGGTAAATATTTAAAATTGCTACATTTTGATTGGTTCAAATTATGATGAGTGGAATAGTCATTTAAAAATATGAAATTTCGAATTTTACCTGCTAGCGTTGCTATGAATTTATTTTATTATTGTATTGTTTGATACCGACGCATGATTCGATTTGACAAGTGTCAGTGAATCTTATTACAAGCAGTTTCCAAGCTTTAATTTCCTGTTAAAGAATACCATTTTTTTAATCGAACGCTTTACTTTAAATAAAAATGTCAGAATCAGAATTTACCTGTGCGCCCCCGGAGGTTGCCAAAATTGCAGTAGATGGCGTGGACAATTTGTTGTCAACCAAATCCAGTAGTATTTACGAAGCTGCGTTCAAAAAATTCCAGAGATGGTGTAATGAAAAAGACATCAAAAATAATAATTTTGAAAATGCACTCTTGGCGTATTTCTCTGAACTGGCGAACAAACAAAAAATGAAAAGTTCAACAATGTGGTCACATTATTCCATGATAAGGTCAATGCTAAATAGCAGGTAAGGGATAGACATAAGCAAGTCACGAGCTTATTTAAGGAAGCAAAATGAAGGCTACAATCCCAAAAAAGCTAAAGTATTTACCAGGGAACAATTTGAAAATTTTCTATCTGAAGCTCCTAATCAGAAGTATTTGGGAATTAAGGCAAATTTAGATATTACGTCAAAGAATACAAGTTTTTTTATAAAATATATTATGGTATTTTTAGATTGTACTTGTTATTGGTATTTCTGGTGCATGCCGATGTGAAGAAATTGTAAAAATGACCGTTGATGACATACAAGACTTAGGATCTGCCTTTCACATAAGAATTCCTGATAGTAAAACTAGAAAACCGCGATCGTTTACTATTGTTGGGGAACAGTATTTAAGCATATTATATAAAAAATATGCATTATTACGCCCAGAAGGCATGAATGAAAAAAGATTATTTTTAAAATTTGTATATGGTCGCTGTTGTCGCATGGTAATGGGAATTCATAAGATAAGTACTGTTCCTAAGCAAGCTGCAGTTTTCTTAAAATTACCTGATGCCACAGAATATACCGGTCACTGTTTAAGGAGAACTTCAGCTACACTGCTTGTAGATGCAGGTGCAGACATTACGTGTTTAAAGCGCCACGTTGGATTGAAATCCAGTAGTGTAGCTGAAGGGTACATTGAGGAATCGATGACCAACAAGAAAAATATTGCAAAAAAAAATTTTACAACCTTATTTCACTGAACCAATCCCTATTAACATTGACATAAATTCAACAGCAAGTGGTTCCACGAAGGATTTAATGCTAGAAAATACAAAAACAAGTCAGGATCGCAACATCGCGACACCTTGTGTTATATTTTCTGGGGCCACAATAAATAACTGTACTTTTAATTTGATGTTTAATAAATAGTTCATTGTTGAATTTTTTAAAAATAAATAAAGTATACAAATATCCAATATTTCTTGTATTTTTCAACATTATTTTTTTATGACACACACACTTTTTCTTCCGCTCTCAGCGGAAGAAAAAGTACTTTTACTTCCGCTGCCTATAGCAACCGTCTACTGTAAAAAAGCAAAACTTTAACGTCAAAAAATTAGTAGAAAAATCTTATAGTTTCGACCGTTACTTGATGAAAATCCATATTTAACATATGAAAGAAAACACTAATTGTTTTTTGATTTTCACTTTAATATGTCAACATGACACGTGTTTCACCGTCACAGCGGCTTCTTCAGATGTAAGGTATTAAAAACAGATATCCTAATATATAGGTCTAACTAAAGGTAGCGATGGAAAATCCTAAGGTAAACATTAAGGTATTAATTATTATATTGACAATAATAACTAGACGTCCTAACGACAAAGCTTTAAATTTAACAAATATCTTGTTTATCATTCAATAAATATGGGGAATTTTTCAGTTTGTTAATTTCCAAGGATTCAAAGAGATTTAATTTTAATCCTTTTGGTTCCAGATGTAATATGTCATAGTCTTTATCAAAATTATGATTTTCTGTTATTAAATGATCCGCGTACGTGGAATGTTTATTATTTTTGGTAAAAGAATCAAAGTGATCTTTAATTCTAGTTTTAAAAGACCGACCAGTTTGACCAATATATGATTTTTCACAAGAACCACAATTTAATTTGTAAACTCCACTTTTGTTATCTTTCGCTGTTTTATCCTTATTGTTTTTAATGATCTTGCTCAAGTTATTGTTAGTTTTATATGAAATATTAATGTTTTGTTTATTAAGTAAACTTTTTATGTTATCGCTAGCTCTACCTATGAATGTTAAAGTTGTATATTTAGATTTTTCTTTTGTTATGGGCATAATTTCATTTATCGCTTTTTTATATGACATTCTAGAGTGTATTTTATCTATTATTTTATTATTGTAACCGTTATTGGAAGCTATTTGTTTTATTAAATTAAATTCTTTTATTTTATAATTTAATAAAACAAATAGCTTCCACTAACGGTTACAATAATAAAATAATAGATAAAATACACTCTAGAATGTCATATAAAAAAGCGATAAATGAAATTATGCCCATAACAAAAGAAAAATCTAAATATACAACTTTAACATTCATAGGTAGAGCCAGCGATAACATAAGAAGTTTACTTAATAAACAAAACATTAATATTTCATATAAAACTAACAATAACTTGAGCAAGATCATTAAAAACAATAAGGATAAAACAGCGAAAGATAACAAAAGTGGAGTTTACAAATTAAATTGTGGTTCTTGTGAAAAATCATATATTGGTCAAACTGGTCGGTCTTTTAAAACTAGAATTAAAGATCACTTTGATTCTTTTACCAAAAATAATAAACATTCCACGTACGCGGATCATTTAATAACAGAAAATCATAATTTTGATAAAGACTATGACATATTACATCTGGAACCAAAAGGATTGAAATTAAATCTCTTTGAATCCTTGGAAATTAACAAACTGAAAAATTCCCCATATTTATTAAATGATAAACAAGATATTTATACCTCTCCTTTGTTAAATTTAAAGCTTTGTCGTTAGGACGTCTAGTTATTATTGTCAATATAATAATTAATACCTTAATGTTTACCTTAGGTTTTTCCATCGCTACCTTTAGTTAGACCTATATATTAAGATATCTGTTTTTAATACCTTACATCTGAAGAAGCCGCTGTGACGGTGAAACACGTGTCATGTTGACAAATTAAAGTGAAAATCAAAAAACAATTAGTGTTTTCTTTCATATGTTTAGTAGAAAAATGTCAAGTTTATCGACGTTTGAAGAAAAAATGGCATTTTAGGCACTTACAGCAAGCGTTAAATAGTTTACTTTTAATAATGTTTGCAGATAAAAGAAGTTAAATTTTGAAAATGTATATCAATTTTGACTCACTCTGAGTTAATTTTATCCAAGATTTAAAAAAATATTTTATATTGAATTGCACAGATTCATTAATTTTGACTTATTTATATCTATTTCAAAATAATTACAGTGTTATTGATAAACATTAACTTTTATTAAAAATTCCTCGCACCATAATTGTATGTAGGAAACGTTCTTTAAATTATTTATTGTGTTGATCACTAAGTTTGCTACATTTCCCTGACAACTCGTGATTAAATCGCAGTTGTTGTACTTCCTGTGAACCTATTATATTCCCGTTTTACGAAAAATACCCAAAGTTTCGATGCCTTTACGATTGTTTAACAAAAGGTGACTGATTACTCTGTAAACTTTTCTAATTAATAGCAGAGAAACTTATTTTGCTCGAAATTCCTGTTCGCATCAGGTTGAAATCGCTGCGATTCAAATTTCGATTTAATTGCTTGCGGCTCGACAATGAAAATTGTTAACTATCGGTCAAAATGCCAAGAAGAGCCCAAAACTATTCTGTTTAATTTAAAGTTTAAAAGCGATAAGATGATATCGATTTTGTACATCGTTACTTAGTCTTGTTTAAACGTATCTCTAATAATTATGAATAAAAGCTTAATTACTACACGTTTAAGGCATACATTCCATCCCCGATTCTCTGAGATGTATTACGTATAATTTGCCCGAACAATCATAGACTTAGCACATTAACTATAACAGCAAAAACCATTAAGTCTACATGCGTTCACATGCAAGAAGATACTTGTGAAGCAATAAGTAAGTAATCCAAATGGACTAAAACTAAGAGTATCACTCAGTATGCACTTTGTTGCGTCTGCTTCCTACATTAAAATCATTCATTACGTAGTAATGAACCACTACTCGGATGCATAATGCATTTAATATAACCAGCGTTGTCATATTTTATATTAGTCTTTAAAACAATGAACAAAATTCATATTTTTTTGATATAGTTGAACACCACTATTATAGGAGTCTATTTCAGAAAGGTGTAGAGTAATAAAAGCTCATTAGGTATGCAAAGGGACTACAGAGTGACCCAACGAATATTTAAGCCACTTTCATAATTTGGCATTGATTTCATTGCATTTCATCAAGTGCAGGTAGTACCACCCGGGTTTGGGTCAATTTATGGGTTTTGCCTATTGCTATCCATTCACAAACACTGAAAATGGTGTGACAAAGGCGTGCCAGTAGGATATTCGTAAAAAGGAAGGAATTTTATTTTAACAGAATAAAAATTAGGCATTATGTACAGGGTTATCCAACCAAGACTAGACAAGGCGATTTTTTGACTTTTCCTGTACTTTTATAAAAAACTGAAATAGCCATCTTAAGTCATTTTCTCCCGCGAATTCGAATATCTTCAGCAAAAAACAATTGAACATCAAACAAAAGTACTAGGGGTCACTTTGATATTTTTTTAAATGGGATGCCGTATTTTTAATGAGCTTATCCGATTTCTCATATAAATTTTGATCTAAAATGTTGGATTTTTAATTCAAAAACGCCTTTTTTCTTCAGTTTTAAATTCGGAAAATGTTCGTCTACCGTAAGATTAATACCTGATAGATGGATACCCGTTTCACCTGTTCACCCTTTAACCTGCTTTAAAGCGTCCGTCAGTTAGACAAAATAATCAAGTTTCAAATTTCTATATATTTTTCACGAATTAATTACAAATTTAGTAGTTTTTGCAAATCTATTATTGCTTACGTATAAAAAAAGTATGACACATTAGAAAAAACTATAAACTAAAGTGAATAACTTTAATCTCAATAATATAATTGTTCTATGTGTCCTCCATTATTTTCAAAACATGACCGATGCCCCCTTTTCAATCTCTCCAAAGAATCTCTTACAATATTTTGGTCCTGGTTAAGTCTATTAATTTCATTTATAATTTTTTGCTGAATGTCCTCCAGACTTCTGTTGGGTCGTTGATAAACTACATTTTTTAAATGACCCCATAAAAATGTATCCATTGGCGTGATATCGGGGCTATTTGGTGGCCAATGAATTGTTCCGTTACGACCAATCCACTGATTGTAACGCTCGTTTAGGTATGTTACCACTTCTCGAACTGCATGAGGCGGAGCACCATCCTGCTGCCAAATGATATTGTTGTAGGCTTGCAATGGCAACCTTTCCAAGAAATCCTCGATATCGTTATGAAGAAAATGGAGGTATCTTTGGCCTGTTAAAGAGCCACGATAAAATAGTGGTCCAATAATTCGATTTTCTAACATCCCACACCAAACATTAAGTGAGCTCCAACCTTGAAACTTTATCATTTCATATCTATGAGGGTTAACTGCTGGCCAGTATCTTGTATTTTTCCGATTGTATACCCCCGATGTTGTAAATGACGCTTCGTCACTCCATAGAATTTTATTATATAAATTATAATCTTCGTCTTGCTCTCTCATCAGAATTGAAGCAACAAATCGAAATCGCAGTTCTTTTTGAAGCTGTGTTAAGTATTGAACGGGAAGGATGCAATATGGTTTTAGACCACATTTTTTTAAAGTTCTGTGAACTGTTCCACATAGCTTACTCTCCGGAGCCCTGGACCATACCTTACTTCTCGTACCGCTTGCGGAATAGAACTCTTCGGATTTATAGTAAAATATTGAACAATAGCTCGATCCCTTATATTCCGTCTTTCTTGGCTTATCTTTCAATGTCTTACTTTCTTCAAATAGGGTCTTAATTCTGAGAATTGTATCCACTGAAATGTGTCTCTGGAAACTCTCAAAAAATGTTCTTTGTGTTTGTCGAGCATTCTCTCCACTTTTGTAATATAATTTTATTACATTTAGCCGTTCTTCTAAAGAATATTTCATTATTTGTAATTAATTCGTGAAAAATATATAGAAATTTGAAACTTGATTATTTTGTCTAACTGACGGACGCTTTAAAGCAGGTTAAAGGGTGAACAGGTGAAACGGGTATCCATCTATCAGGTATTAATCTTACGGTAGACGAACATTTTCCGAATTTAAAACTGAAGAAAAAAGGCGTTTTTGAATTAAAAATCCAACATTTTAGATCAAAATTTATATGAGAAATCGGATAAGCTCATTAAAAATACGGCATCCCATTTAAAAAAATATCAAAGTGACCCCTAGTACTTTTGTTTGATGTTCAATTGTTTTTTGCTGAAGATATTCGAATTCGCGGGAGAAAATGACTTAAGATGGCTATTTCAGTTTTTTATAAAAGTACAGGAAAAGTCAAAAAATCGCCTTGTCCAGTCTTGGTTGGATAACCCTGTACATAGTATTAGCTAAACTTAATTTTTATAAAACATTTTTAAAAAAATACGTTATACAGAAATTAAATTATACTCGTGAAAAGGAAAGAATTTTATTTTAACAGAATATAATTTAGGTATTATCTACATAGTATTAGGTTCACTTATTTTTTATAAAACATTATAAAAAGAATACAAAATACAAAAAATACATTATACAGGAATTAAATTATAAAAAATCATAATACTCTTAGTCATCTGAGGAACAGTCATCTCCTCTTGACGTTATAATTAACGGGTCGACGCGACCGCGACGGTCCGATCGATCAGGTGGTCAAGAGCCCACATTTTCTCCTCTTCTTTAATGACATGATGGACTGCTTTTCGCCAGTTCTCTGGTGTCACTTCCTTAATGGCTTGATCAAACAATAGCTTAACGTCTTTCATTTTGAATGTCGTGTTGTGTCTTGGTACAAATCCTTTCACTTGCGCCTATAGTTCTATAGGATTTAGTTATCAATGATACGGCGGTGTGCGCAGCACATTTACGCTATGTTTTCTGCTATATCTTATACGGCATATTTCATTAAACGATGTTTGTGTAAATGTGCTATAGCTAATAGTTCCTTCTTTAACAAATTATCTTCAAATTCAATAATTTTTGGTGGTTGACCAGTCGATAATTTCTTGTTTTCTCCAAGATGAAGTTGGAGTCTTCTCTGTGCGTCGTGAATGATAGCTTGCGTTATCCATAACTACTACTGAATCAGCTGGAAGATATTTTATCATTTCACCAAAATAGTCCTCAAAAACATTCGAATTCTTGTGCTCGTGGTAATCTCCCGTATTAAACGACTGAAAGGTTAGCAAACCTTCTTTTAAAAATCCCTCTTCGCTTCCAATATGGACGATTATTAGTCTCTTCGCTTTAGCTGAAGGCACCTTAATACCCGTTGACAGGCCTTCCATGAAAGCTTGGCGAGCACTGGTTATATTTTTGTTTTGCCACAATTTTGGTACTATATAACCTTCATTAATCCACGTAAAAGTGATTTACGGTTATGCTTTTCACAGACAAAATCCATATTATTTAAAGTGGTCCATAAAGTTTTCTAGTTATAAACGGAATACTGTCATCCTGGCCAAGCTCCATTAGAATCTTATCTAGGGTGGGTATTTCTTTTTTAAAATAAGAAGAGTGAACTTTTCTTCGAACTACACTTTTGGTGTCTTCATCAAGGACTTTTACTGGTCTGCCTGGACTTTTCTTGGGAGGTTCCACTTGACCTGCTGTCTTTCTCTCCCTCAATAATTTAAAAACGGTTTTCAACTCCAGTCATTCGGGAACATCGGTCGACAGTTTCTTGTACAGTAAAATTCGGATAATCGTATTTTATGCAATCATGTACACTTAAAATAATAACTTTTTCACTCACTGATCCCACTGAAAGAATGGACTACTTTTTCAAGTTTAAACAAATATACTTATTAAGGTCATACACACGCACGATATATGAAGTTTATTCCAAATTACCACCTATTTATATGGTCCAGCCAAAGAGGCCAGAGCCAAACTCGGTACCTGTTAAATGGTACCTGTTAAACGCATAACGTAACTTTATAATCTACTACCTAACTAATCCCTACACAATATTTCGATTTTGACACTTCAGGCCAGAAAACATACCTTTCCTAATCCTCTTACGCTATTACTTGAAATTTGAATATTACAAACAATAATATTTTATCTTAATACCCGTTAACCTAATTCTCTAAAATTTTCGGTTAGTTATCATAAATAATTTAATGCACAAAGTTTACCTGCGCCTATCGCCGACACCGAAATTGAGCCGAACTGGACGGAATTTTCCATTTTATTACTCTACACCTTTCCGAAAGAGACTATAGTGCACTAAGCACTTAGTGATAAATATATAAGATGCTAAGTCCCCAAGCTAGAGCGCAAATCACAAGTCGAGGATTATTCGATGACGTACGTTTTAAACTTCAACTGTCAAAAATCGAGCCAACCAAAATAAGATTCGCTTTCGCTCATTCCGAAATGTTATCTAGCCTTTATACTCTGACTACGTTCTGCACATTCTGGCAATATTGACAATAATCTTTGAAGGGTGGAAATTTGTAAAGTCACTCGCGTAATATGATGCATATATATCCGCCCGAAGTAGGGGGTTGTGAATAAGGAAGAGGGAGCCGAACACATTAAATGTAAATTCTGGCCATGAAAATGTCGAAAATGAGAGTGACAATGCGGACTAGTTGGGATGAAAATTCGGTAATTACAGGGGTATTTATTACATAATGAAGTATTTCCTCCCTTCTTTAAGTGACAAAGACCTTTTCTTTTTAATAAAA
Organism: Polydrusus tereticollis; assembly: GCA_963920685.1. Classification (NCBI taxonomy): domain Eukaryota; kingdom Metazoa; phylum Arthropoda; class Insecta; order Coleoptera; family Curculionidae; genus Polydrusus; species Polydrusus tereticollis. The sequence goes on along the minus strand of OY987333.1, from coordinate 24,694,117 downwards.
CATCTGCTGGTGTTGTATCCGTTATAACTAACTAACTAACTAACTTAAAGTAACCATTAATTTTTTAAAAGAAAGATGTTTATCCCTTTTCTTTCCGTCAGACCCAATCCTTGGACGCGTTTCGCCGTATTACGGCTCATCGGCAAGGCTGAACGGTCTGACGAAAAGGAAAGGGACCTTACAGTGTTTTCAACACATAATGTATAAATACATTTATGCGAGATGTTACACGTTGCTCGATTGCTACGAGATGTCGCCACGTGTAACATCTCGCATATGTATTCATTAATTTTTTCCTAAGAAATCTTTAAAACTAAATATACTAATCAACTAAGGTCTATCCATCGATGTCCTTTAGATTATCCAAGCTGTTGGATACACGTTTACTCGCGTATTGTAGAGCTTCTGCGTTGATATGTAGGGGAAGTCGGACTTTATGCTTCCCGGCATACCTTCTGATATCTTCTTTTACTGTTGAAATTCCGAGATCTCGATGACGATCATAGTTACGAACATACCAAGGAGCATTCACTATGTTACGCAGCACTGGTTTAAGAACCTGGTTGTAAATATGCATTTTATTGTAAATTAAGCCATTTAAATTTCTTTCCAGAAGCCAGTAACGTTGTTTATATTTTGAATCTAGCTCAATTATTTTCTTCTTCACATTCTCTTTCCACCGAAGTTAGCATCAAGAGTTATACTACAATATTTAGCATTCATTTTATGGGGCACAATTATACCGTTATCAACTAGGAGAAGTGCTGTGCTAGCTTCTTGTTAGTAAAATTTGAATGGATTTATTTAAGTTTGTTGAGCTTGATTTTCTATTGTCTTGTCCAGTCCGCTACTATGTTGCTTGCTATTTGGAGTTTTCTAGTAGAGCTCTCACAATTTTGATCAAGTGTCATTAGCTAATGAGGCTATGGTAGTTCCTTCCAATACTGGTAAGTCCTGTTATGTAGCATATGAAGAGTGGGGCCTAGAACGCTTCCTTGAGCACAACGGCTTTTATTTCTTTTAAGTCAGAATATGCATCCTCCTGTTTGATTTGAAAATGTCGATCAGAGATATAGGATGTTAAGATCACTACATACTGTTTAGGAAGTATTTTATTGAATTTGTATATTAAACCCTCATGTCACACCTTATCGAACGTTTGTGCAACATCTAAGAATACTGCGGAACATACGGGTTTTTCCTCAAGCGCATGTTCAACTATGTCGGTGATTTAATGCACTTGATCAATCGTTGAATGTTTCTGCCTAAATCGGACTTGAAAGTCCAAAATTAATTAAATAGTAGCTTCTCAAATGATTTTAAAATATTTAGCGGAAGGGAAATAGGTCTATAAGAGGTGACATTGCTAGGTGGTTTACCCGGTTTTGGTAACATTGTTGAGTGATGCCCAGCTCGGCACCACGCCTTCGGGATCTAAAGACAGAGGCCGTAGCAATATCTTAGCCATTTTCTGATATCAGAATTTTCATTTTTATATTTTTCTGAATTTGTCGATGCAGAGATTGGGTCAAATGAAATCTGCATCCGCTTATTTTTATATTGTTCCAAACTTGCAATACTGCCTTATTAATAACTATCTCAAAATCTACCACAACTTCTTGCGGCAAAAACTAAAAGTTATATTCTGTGCATACATTTTCTTGCAATGTCACTTTCAGCTTCTCTTTGGGCTGAATAGGTCAAGATTTGCCTTTCCAACACATTTCTTTCCTCCTGCTCGTGGGTACGGTTTGCGGTCAAACTTGTTAACTCGATCAGACAATTAAGTTAATAACATTGCCATCATTTGTTCATAAAAATACGTTTTCTTATCAAAATCGTCTTCCATGAGCTCATGAGTAGGTATCATTTTATAGGGATGCATTTTATTTTCTTATAATGTTCGAATAATCGATGAATGACAAAAATCGAACATTGGAGCTGTTTTTCGACTAGAAGTATGTGGGTTTTCCTGAAACTCAAGCATAATATCTAATTTGGTATCATCACTTAAGTATTGCATTCGCAGCTACTTTTTTTATCCGCTTTACATGTCCAAGCTGGCGAAACTGCTTTTCTATTTTACTAATTGTCCCTTGAGTTGTAGGCGGCAAATTTGGAAATTCTTCATTAAATAAGCGAGCAACTTCCATTTGTGTTCGTGTTTTATCTCCATAACCAATCATCTGTAGTAAAATTGTTATTTTGTGCATTTCTGTTAAATAAACCATTTTTCTGGTATGCAGTTAACGAAATTCAAACGACTATAACGCTGACAACTACTGTCATGTAGACAAAAAATAATTTGCTAAGGTCAGGCGTTATAAACAAAAGTAAACAAAACTATTTAAACATTTTAACATCAACTTTTAACATCTCCTACATTAATGTTTTTTTTTTTACATTATCAAGAAATAAACAGTATTACTTATTAGTTTTTTAGTGTGTTGTTAATTTTTGCAATAAATCTGAAAACACTTAATATTTCCGGAACAGTTGAAGATAGGTATAGGATATTGTACATGAAATATGTCTAAAATTTTTTGAAGAATCCAAAAAATAAATATTATATAGGGTGTTGCATTTAAAATAAGAAAGTTAGTATTAGCCACTGTTACATGACACACCCTGTATAAAGTTTTTATTGAAAAAAATGCGCAACTAGAAATACCAATCCGAGCGTTTTTTCGGACAAGCCCCAATATCTAAAGGCTGCATTAATAAGGTATATGATCATGACCTTACCCTTTCCAGGTGACTTATTTATGTTGACAAAGAACTGAATAAAATATTTAAATTGTATTTAGACGAAAAGAATTTTTCAAAAGAATTGACCAGACCCTGCGGAAAAAAAAATTAATTGGCAAGGTTTACCTTTTCCAGTTTTTTTTTTTTTTTGGTTTTAAGTGTTAGGTATTTTTACTTTTATCGTCTGTAGCGAAATGTAGGTAAACCCACCTAGGCGGTAACTAAACTGATTCATTATTTATGTACAGTAAAACTTCAAAATCTTGAGTCAGGTTCGCCCGCAAACAAGAAGCAAACAGATAGTTTTCTGTAAACGCCTTTCGGCGTAACCAAACAATTAAAGTTTTAACCTAACCTAAAAGTGTTCATCACTCAAGCTTTCTGTACCATTTAAACCGCTCTCTTTTGTTACCGCAAAAAACATTCCAGAATTCGTGCTTTGCAATTAACCCATTAACAAAGAACAATGTCCTGCGAAAATGATGTCGCCCTGGTGGTCAGTGTTTAGAGGGCAATCGCAAGCACTAAGATACATTTTAATAACGTTACAAGTTAGGTCAGATTTTAGACTTTTAGACTTTTGGACACCGGCAGGCCTAAATCCTAAATCTTGGACTTAGGTAGAGACTTTCTAAGTCTTCGACTTTTTGAGTTTTCAACTTTGGTGATATTCTTAAGTCTTGGATTCAGATAGGCATCTTAATAGCATTTATGTAGCACATCGTGCGTTACCCTCACAAGTGGATTCCGCAAGGTATAGGTTCGTTCCAGTTAGTTAAGGATAGCTAAAAAATCCCCAAAGTCTTGAGTGTACCAAATTATTTTAAGATTAGCAAGCTTTATATTTTCAAAATATGGAGAACTGTTCTTTTGCACATTTATAACAAAAAGGATTAAGTATCTATGGAAACTTATCAATAGAAAAAGGCGAGTTTTGTTAAAATACGAAAATTCACGTACATAGGATGTCCCAAAAAGAAACTAGTTGGAATTCTTAAGTCTTGAACTGTGGCAGGGTTCTTAAGTCTTGACATTAGGTGGACTTGGGTCAGATTCTTAAGTCTTGACCTTAAGTAGGCTATTTAAGTTTTAAACTTAGGTGAATAAGTATTGCCTAACGAGGACTCCTGCAATTGTGACGTTCTGTCTCTGATGTTTGTGGCTTTTTACCTCCATCTCAGAGGGTATGCTTAGAAATTGGTGCTATTTACCAGGACCACGAGATGGAGCCATCTGGTTTTATTCTCTGTATCATTGTCTAGTTTGTTAGTCTTGAACTTTGGTCAGATTCTTAAGTTTTAGACTTAGTAAGGTAGGCTTTTGTTTTTCTCTATCTTTAGTCTGGGACATATATAGGCGTTATTAGTATTAAATTTAGGATTTTTCAGCAGCAAACGATGCGTTACAACCAGGTTGACTCGTTCCTAAACTAAGAAACTAGTTTAATGTTTTTCTTCATTTATTACTTTTTCCCTACTTATTTTCATTATAAATATTTAAGTTGATTTGATATCTATAGGCTCTAGTATCTATTATATGCTGTTGTCACTTCGTGGTTCGTTAGTTTTGGACTTTGGTGATATTCTTAAGTTTTGGACTTAGTTAGGCCGGCTTTCTACTTGTTGGACTAAGATGGGATTCTTAAGTCTGGGACATAAGTAAGCGTTCTAAGTATTAAATTTAGGTTTTCCCAACAGCAAACGATGCGTTATAATTAGAGGTGTGTTACCAAAGTTATATCCGGCTAAAAAATAAAACAATTCAATCTAATTTTAGCAATAGGGGTATGTTTAATAGAAAAAACCGGCATTACTACAGTCGCGAAGATCTTATGCGTTACCAGCCAGAGACGTTTTAGCTTAAATGTATGGTGTGGTCTTATCGGTTCAAAAATAATTGGACCTGTTCTTTATGAAGGTACCCTTACAGGCGAACGCTATGTAGAATTAATAAGAAACACAATGGAGGACTTTTTGGATAACATTAATTTAGCAGATCGGCAAGAAATATATTTTCAACAAGATGGTGCGCCGCCGCATAATACCTATGTTGTTGCCAATCTTCTTACCGAACTGTTTGAACAACGTTGGTAAGCTAGCTACACGCGGATCAATTTTATGGCCTCCGCGTTCACTAGACATTACTTTCCTCGATTTTTATTTTTGGGGTTTTTTAAAAAACGAAATTTATAACAAACAGTACAACAATGTTGATAAACTGCAAGAATCCATTATTACCAGTATTAATAACATTGATGAGCGAACAGTTTTGAAGGCTACGAGGAAACTTTTAAAATGAGCTCGAAAGTGTATAGAAGTAGAAGGTGATTTGTTTGAACATTTAATTTGACGTTATAATATTTTATTTTTGTTAATGGCAACTAAAATTAATTTGTACAAAATGTATGTAATTCATTACTATAAATAATAGAATTATAAGTTATTAATCAAAAAGTGATAGCAGAAATACTCCATTTCATTAAAGAAGTTTTGGACTTAGTAAGGTAGGCTTTCTAACGGTTAGAGTAAGATGGAATTCTTATAAGTAGGCGTTCTAAGTATTAAATTTAGATTTTTTCAGCAGCATACGATGCGTAAGAAGCAGAGGTGCATTTTCGAAGTATATTAAGCTAAAAGCAAAACTTTCTGGACTAAGAGAGTTACTTAATGTTTTTCTTTATTTAGTACTTTTTTCCGTGTGTATTTTTATTATTACTTTTTAAGTGCTTATTATCAATCTATAGTATTTAGTATATAATTATGCTGTGCTGTCACTTGACTTACTAGGAATATTGTACATGTTAATTTGTATGAAAGAAAAAATGTTAGTGACGTTAGAGGCTAAGCGGCGATAGCTCTCCAATACAGGACTCGCTAAACTGTTTCATGGCCGGCTGCGTTCCTTTGTGAGCACAAACAAACGAAAATCGCCCCAGGAATGGGCGAATGTCATTCCCGGTGGCGTTAGATGCGTGCGAGGGACCGGAGACGGAAACGAGATTCACAGGGTCGATAGACTTTATGTTTTAATAAATACTTTTTTCTATCAAGTATTATAGTCAGATGCCTTCTTTTTAAATTAGTCTTTACAAACGTTTATGATTTGGAACTTGATAACTAATAATTTGCACTACACCTGGAGGATTTTTATCAGCTTGTCCTAATTGAAAATCTAAATACCAATAGAAACTTAATCGATTTAGTGAAGCACCGAAATTAATTAGAGGCCATTAGTCATATCTACTGGCACCGGATGACCCCTATCTCCCCTAACTACACATCGAAATGCAAAATATGGTCCCTGGAGCCCCAAATATGCACAAATATATAGGAGCCCTAATCGTTATGGACCCCGCACGCTGTTTTAGTTACGCTCGGAATTAGTATTAGAGGTCTTTGAAGTTTCAATTATGGAAAAATGCATCGTGAATGCGATTTAGATAAGAATTTAAGGAGTGTGGCTGTGCATTTGTCATGCTCGGGAAAGATAAGGTTTTCTTTTGATGCTTTATAGGAATTATACGTTCTTTGTTTTGGTTTGAATCTATTTAAATACGTATTTTGTCAGGAATTTATATTTTATTTCATGTGCTTAATGTTATCTGTGTAATGGATGTGTGATGGGAATTTTTTCGGAAAGCTTTTCTAGAAATCTGTTTCTAGTATCCATGGTAATTTCATTGTTTCAACTCACGATGAAATCTTGATATTAAGCTTACGTCTAACTTTAGAAGTTGGTTATCATCAAGGTTCTTGGATCATGCTTGTTCTTTAAGTAAGACATACGTCTAGTACTTCTATTTTTCTTAGTACCTACTACATCTTAAGCAAATCTTCTTTAGAAGGGTTTGATTTGGAAAACATTCTTATTTAACTGAAGAAGTTCGTGAAAAGTAGCTACTTTTATTTATTGAATTGTTAGATTATATGTAATCATTATAAGGTCGAGGTAGCAGCCAGTCCCTAGGTAGTTAATATAGTTTGTTCGGAATTGAATGTATATGTGATTGTGTAATGAGTTCGTTCTGCGAGACGTCCGTCTGTCTGTGGTAGTCTTTGTGTCATTTGTAGATCGTTGTGTAAAACATGAGTCATCGTGTACCGTGGTGCATCCGCGATAATTTTAAGTACTTTGTTTTGAAATGTCTGTAGTTTCTTGAAGTGTGTCTCCTTAAGAGTACACCAGGTAGGGATTTCATAGGTCTGTACTGGTTGAACAATAGTCTTATATATGTTAGTCTTTGTACGTAAGTCGATTCTGCTTCGCTTGTTAAGGAGTGAGAAGATGGCTCACGTCGAAAAGCACTGATCCCGTGCTAAAGCGGCCATTAAAGCCCTTAAGGACATTGGACGCCAGTCTAGTCGTTTGGCGCACCATGCAATGAGCAGATCGAAAACCAAACTGCTCTGGTGGTAAAATGTTGTTGTCGAATACAAAATCGTTACCTACTACGATTTAGCATAAGTTTTTCAACGACCTTGCCAAGACACGACAGCAGACTGATTGGTCTGTAACTCACAACCAATGTTAAATCCTGTCCTGGCTTAGGTACTAAAACAACCTTGGCTTTTTTCCACACTTTTGGGACGCGGCCTTTTTTGATTATAGCCTGGGTTATGCTTACTACGTCCATAATATCATTATCAGGCAAGTTCTTTAATGCCGTCGAAACCCGGTGCCTTTCTTGCTTTGGTAAAACTGAAAACATTTTTAACTTCGTCAACGTCGACATTTCGTAATTTTTGGATCGGATTTTCAATGGTTTTGTAAATTTGTACCATTTTGGTTACCCGCGCATCTCTCTGCGGGTTCGTCGTTGAGTTCTCGCTAAATTGTTCATGAAGACTGTCCGCGAGTAATTCAACTTTATCCCTAGGATCTGAAACTAAAATGTTTGTATTCACATCCCTGACAAAGGACATAGGTTTTTTGCTACCGCTCGTCAGAGCCCGCGTCATCTTATAGATGCTGTTATCATCAGTATTCAGATTTCTGATTCTGTTTTCCCAAAGGGAGGACTCTTGTTCCTGTAAAAGTCTACCAACTTGCACATTTGGCCTGTTCGCTTCTACTTTTATGCGAGGGTCCCCAGTTCTATACGCCCGATTTAAAAATCTGGCCAATTAAATTATTATCGATGATGCCGCACCACACGTTTACTGAAAACCTGTGTTGAAAATTACTTTGGACTATTGCGTGAGGATTTTTGTCCGACCATACATGGGAGTTTCGATTATTATTGATGCTGTCGCGGATGAATGTAGCTTCGTCAGTAAAAAGTATGTGCGGTAAAAGATGACGATTATTAATTATCAACTCACAAAATTGCATACGCTTGGCATAGTCTCTAGGTTGAAGATTCTGTACACGCTGTACATGGTACGGGTATAAGCCTTGCTAGTGAAGCGTATTGATCACTATTTTTTGGGGAATCCCCAACTGAATTCAATTTCTTCGTGGGCTTGTCGTCGCATCTTCTTCTACAGCTTCTACTAAAGCTAGAACACTTTCTATTTCTTCTAAATCCTGTTGAATGGCTCGTTCGGATGTGACATTAGCACTTGGAAGCGTTCCGGTCTCGCAGAGTTTGTTGAAAACTTTGGTAAAGGCCTTTCTGTTCGGTGTTCTTTCATGTGGAAATCGTTCACAATATTCTTTAGCAGCCGCTGTAGCATTCCCATTACACAAACCATAAATAAAAACCACATTGGTGTATTCGAGATGTGAATAAATGTGTGGCATTTTATAAAATTAAAATGATACAAATCCGAAAGTTAACGGTGAATCGATGTAATATTTTATACTGATACTAATAGGATAGTGACAGCACAACAATCAAGAGCAAACAATAATAACATTTATTACAGGAAAGCTAAATTAATGCAATATTTTGTTTTTGCCTTATAACTTGAAAACAAATGTATATTGGATAACAACATCTGAGTTATTTCTTATTATTTTGATGCATAGATTACACCCTTAGAGTTAGGCCCATTCCTCCCGACTCACCCTGTATTTCTTAAAATATTGACTTTACTTCAGAAACATTTCAACAAAAATACTCTTCTGCATCAGAATATTCTGACGGTTTTGCATAAAGCATGTTGTCTTTTAAAAACTACGTTTGATATTTTCTATTATTTTGTTTATAGTGTTGAGGGCTCCTTCGCCATGCAAGGTGATCGGTAGCTTTGACGCATTTCTCCATTAAGTACTCATGAAAATCATATCTTCTCAAATATTTACACCCTTTTCTACCCCACTGTTCCAATTTCCCTTTTGCACCACATCCAGCCAACATTATATAAATCAATTTACGGCTGTCAAAAATAATGAAGCTTCCGTAGTTGCGGCACATTCGCCGTCTTTCAAGCCCGTTCCACCCCTCGCGGGGGGTTTCCCGACGTCGCACCACGTGACACATTGCAGTGGGTGGGGGCGAGCAATTAGTGCTCGGCCACCTGCGACCCTTAACTGTGTGACACGCGTCGCTTTGCTTTTGTTTCCTAGCCGAGCCTCTATTCTCTCTTTTGTTTTATGGGCGACGAGACCGTTTGGATTGAGTGCGAAACGTCATGGTGCAAGAGGGCCATTGTTTCGACGATTGTTTTTTGTTTTTAGGTTTCGGAGAGGAACAAATGAGGTTCTGTGTTTTTCTCAGTTTTTTTGATTGATGCAAAAAGACGTGAACTCTGCATGGGTCTTTTATTAAGGATTAAAAACGGTTTTGACAACTGATCTACCATTGTTGTTGGAAATATATTGTTGTTGTTTGATGACTGATCCTACAAAATTGATTGGCTGTAATAATTTCAGCCCTTTATTATTCGGTTTATAACGTTCTATCACTTTCGATGCACAATCTTTCTCCAATTCTACTTCACTGTTCTCTGCAATATCCTTCCTTATGGTCTCCACCTATAAATTAATTTTGGTAGCCTTTCGATTTTTCCATTAACAAGTCCCAATATTTGACGAATTCCTTTATTGTATTTTGGATCGCCCTTCAGACCTTCTTCACAAGTCGATTTCTGTTACATTTTTCTGTTTTTGTTTAGATTAGCCATACTTTGCTATTGTAGTAGGCGGTTACACTTCTTACTATTACGTTGTAAATCATTTCCTTGTGGTACTTACACATTTTTTGGTCCCCATACAGGGTGTTCGGATAATGCATCAGGATACTTGGAGTGGTGATTTTACATGCTAAATTAAAGGTAGTGTGACAGAATGTCGTGGTGGTGATAGACTTGGTTTAGAAAACCTGGTAGCGTCCGTATTATTCCGCACAATTTAATGGAGACGTTCCCTATCTATCCTATAACCTGAATCGGGGCAAAAGCACTCTTGAAGAATCTGGAAGATCAGATGATATCTAGACGTATCTTCAAATTCTCATATCGTCGGATGTAACCATTAATTAATATTGTTAGTATACCTATTCAGGTACACGATAGTGTAAATGTACCTACTCATAAATTAGAAGAATTAATACTCATCAAAAAGTAAAAAAAAACATTCAAAAATATCTTTTTTACTAGATATACTGATTGGTTAATATACCCTATTGAGTGTGGTCCTATATGTACCACCATTGAGTGTTAAATTTAACACTCAATTTTTTACTGTGTAGAATTAGCAATTCCCTCTTCTAAACATATCTTCCTAGCACTAGTACGTGGATCGGGTCCTATCCTTGCAAGAATCATTTCTACCATTGCAACACTTCTAATCGATCTTGGTCTTCCTTTATCACGAAAATTATTTTTTAATGTCCCGATGGACATTCGTGAAAGTTTGGGCACGTGGGATATACCTTTGAGGATATGCTTCCAGATAAAACCGTCTTACGTCGCGATATTTAATGTGCCATTTTGTAAATAATGAAATACTGTGTTCATTTGAAAGTGTTTACAAATTTTACGTCTACTGAAATGCAAAGAAGGTTTTACTTATTAACTATTTTTAATCAAATAATAAGAGTAGGTACCTTTTTTATTAGATATTCTTTATCTTTAGAATGGTATGTAATCTTTTCCAGAGACTGTCAAAAACAAAAAATATATGGCAAAAATTAAATTTGAATTTTAGGTAAAGTGGCCTCTGCTGGTACAGTAGAGAAACACTTTTATAACAGAAAGATAGAAGTCGTTAAGCGAAGTTCCTGTGCTAAATATCAGCTTGATAGTTTAAAAACTAACCGCAAGATGTTAAAAATAAGAAGAAAAAAATTGAAATTTGACAGGATGTAACGGGAAAAGTATAGATGTTTCGACTTTATGTTATATGACTTACTACCTATATTTTAACATATAGTATCCTGATGGATTATCCGAACACCCTGATACTGCGTAGAAAAAAAGTAGTCATTATTGAGCTAGCTAAGAAACAAGAAGGTATGATTGAATTACTTGTTTTCTCGAAAATTATCGAACACAAATTTAAAAAACTCCGCCCATGGCATCGCAAAAAAATGCCCGCAGACCAAAATATCAAACTTGCATTGCACCGCTGCCGCCGCTTTTACGAAAATAGTAAAGGCATTAATATCAGGAGGGTTGGCTAATGTTAATTATAAATAATGTGAAGAATAATTGGCATGGGTAAAATGAGTCAGACCCACCCCTTTCGGAAAATTAATGGTTGAGGGGCATTAAAAGAGAATCCAGCCGTTATATTAATATTCATCTGGAGAAAATAGATACATTTATTTATTTATGGCGCTTGCTCAATTCATTTAAAAATAGCCACATTAAAGGATATCAGACTTTTACAGGATGCCCCAGAATTCGTAGGCAATTAGTCGGATTCATATTATATAGAGTGGCTAGAAAGTCGCGCATAATGCCTGTAACTTTTGAATCACCTCCTATACGAAAATGTTACCTTTATGAAAGTTGTTCAGTAAATTATTCCCCACATTTCTACCTTCATGAATTTTTTCTGACATTCCTGGTTTGGTTGCCATAGAGACCAACTTACTTTTTTTAAATGGAACACCCTGCATATGATTGCATATTTGGATTCTACTGGGAAAACTCTGAATTTTTTGTATTTCAAATTTTTATTCATTTAAAATTGTAACAAAGTTTATAATAACAAAATAAATAGCCTATAAAATTGAACAACTTAACATCGGAATAATAAACACGTAAAACCTTTTCAGTGGATCACGTGTTCAAAATTACCACTATTTTCTGCTAAGCAGAGCGCCAGTCGATTCCTGAACCCGTCTACAACCTTTAAAAGGAAGTCCTCTGGAATGGCCTGAATTTCAGCACTAATTCTGACTTTTAAAGATTCTAAGTCATTTGGACGGTTAATGTAGACTTTGTTCGTTCAGTGTCCCCACAAAAAGAAGTCGAGCGGGGTTAAGTCCGGAAATCGCGCTGGCCAGTCAATAGCACCTCTTCTGCCTATTCAACGTCCTGGAAATTGTTCGCTTATGTATTGTCTAACATTTGCCGCATAATGCGCAGGTGCTCCATCTTGCTGGAACTACACCTGTTCGTTTATGCCATTATTCACACCCGGTAAAACCATTCTGCAAGAAGGAATTATGTGATTCCTAAGGAGGTCCAGATCTTTTTCGCCATTCAATTTACCATCTATGAAAAAAGGTCCCACAATATGTCTACCAACTATGCCCGCCCAAGCATTAACTTTTTCGGACCTCTGAGTATGACCTTCCTGGAGCCAATGAGTATTCTCATCAGTTATTATCGTTATTGCATCTTTCCGTCATCAGCTCACAAAACTCGTCCTCGTCTAACTCGTACACCAACTTTATCTTGTAGGGATGCAACTTCTCCTGCTTAAACAAATTTTTCCCTGACTGACGAGACACATTAAAATCCATTGCCACTGGCCTGGATGATTGTGTTGGATTTTCATGTATTGAGAGCATGATATCCAAAGCTTTGTCTCGCCCGGTTGCTGTTTTAGGTCGACCTGATCTAGCGCCTTCCCTAACACTGCCTGTTTCTCGAAAGTTCTTTACCACTCGACACACCGTTGACTGATTTATTGGAGCCCTATTTGTATATAATTCATTGAAAAGTTGACAAACCTGATCTATCGATCTCTTCATATTTCCGTAACCGCTTATTATTAAAATTTCAACTCGTTGTTTCTCATTCAGATGAACCATAGTGTAAACAAATTAGAAATCAGACAACAGAAACTTAAACAGGAACTCAAAATTGACACCTCTTAGGTCGCTGTCATGAAAACACCTTGACTCAACTGGTGGAAATTAGGTAGGAATAATTTCAATAATTTAATATAATTAGTAAGTTTTTCATTTTTGACCTGTCATTATCTCGGAAACGCTTGCAGATAGGTAAATATTTAAAATACAAAAAATTCAGAGTTTTCCCAGTAGAATTCAAATGTGTAATCATATACAGGGAGTTCTATTAAAAAAAAGTAAGTTGGTCTCTATGGCAACCAAACCAGTAATGACAGAAAAAATTCATGGTGGTAAAAATGTGAGGAATAATTTTCTGAACAACTTTCCTAAAGGTCACTATTTCGTATACGAGGTAATTCAAAAGTTACAAGCATTATCCAAGCGACTTTCTTGCCACTCTGTATAGATCACGTGAAAATATTTTTTTTACGTGGCCCTTAAAGTAGAGGAAGGTTTAGTTATTCTAGTATAGTATAGCTGTGTATAGCTTTTTCGTACCTATAAATGACAACATATATTAGTATGGTTTGGAGCAGTAACAAGCGGTACAAATGCAGAGTAATACTAACTCTTGTTTGTAAATGAATTTATGTTCCTAATATTTCAAATGCCCATCCGCAAAAGTAATCTTTTTTACCGTTTTAGGTGCCCGTTTCCATCCTGTTCCATATTTATAGTTTCTCTTTCTCCGAACATCCATTATTCGTCTCTGTCTACTACTCAAACCACATTGTAGTGTAGATAGTTTGTTCCTGTGGCGATTTGTTAACGTTATTGCCAAATGCTTTCCTTGAGAGGTATCATTCGGAATAATGGCGGAGCATTACTTATTTCTATTAAATTTCCCCCGGTAAGAAATGTGCATGTCTACGAATTCATTCGTGGTCATTTGGGCAGCATTACATGTCTTACCTTTTTATCAATTTGTTGTTTTCATTGTTATGAATCCTAACATAGGAGCCTGAAATAATCATCCTTGCATGGATTAGGATGCATTTTGACGCTGATTAAGATAGATGCAGTGTTGCCAGATTTAAGGAAGTTGATTGGTTAATAGGCTTGTTATACCGTTAGAGCAATATCATTTTACGGTATCTTAACCTTTTAAGATAAATCTATCAAATATTGGTCAGTTTTGATGCCAATCATTATTTGATTGTCAAAGTTTGTCAAACAGCTCTGGTGTAGTTCTCTTCTAGTTGTAATCGTAAGCTGCATGGTCTTGAATTATGGGTTCCACAACTACTAATCATGCAAGATTTATATGATTTAAGGTTATTTTCGAACTGGCTTGCTAGTTGGAATTTGGGAATAAAATCAGCATTTACGTTTCTAGCGGATCTTTCAGATTTAGCAGTTTTATAACTCAAAAATAAAGGTGCTGTTAGGCCAACCGTTCGTACAGAAGAAGTTGTTAATGGCGTTTTTTAACGTATGGAACAAGAGTGAAGACAAAACCTTGTTGAAGTGTTCAAGAAATTGAACTTTCTTATCAAACATGGCCAAACGATTGTAAAAAAGAGCTTGGACATGCATACATATTATGCAAGCATACCAAGCGTCGTTTTATTTCTCTCAAAATATAAGAACCATCTTCCTCAAGATACGCGAATGTGAGGCATTGACAATCCGCATAGTTCTGTTAAATTCCCATTATATGCTCGAAAGAAGTGTTTAGATGGCAGTTTTTTACAGAAAAAATTGGACCTATTTTTTTCTTTTAATTCCACCGTCAATGCAGAGAGTTACAGAAATACATTTTTAACAAATCTATTTAACAACTACTCCATGATATTGTGATATTGTGACAAGTGCATGGTGTTGCTCTGCAACAATTGTTGGTCAACAACCAAAATTCAATTCTTCAGATAAGAACCTAGCTACTTAAAATAATAAAATTATAAAAATGTTTGTTACCGATACATTTATACTAACTTATGTGTATTTCCAATTAGGTCTAGTTGGGATAGCGGTTTGTTTATTAATTATTTCCATACTTATTAGGTAGATAAAATACTATTACGTTACAAGTCTGATAGGTGACATAATATTACACTACGAATTGTTTTACGGACGAGACGATGCAGGAGCCGAGGCTGGAATATAAACGAGTACTGTAATAACACCTAACGGACATGAATCGTATGATATTTTATTTCATCCTGTCATTATAATCATTTTTAAAAAGAATTAATAAATATGTTTATTTACAACCATACATGTAATGTTGACATTACTAACCTTATTAAAGGCTTGAAAGTGTCACATTACCTACGTCTACTTCCCTCTTTCATTGCCCTCACTCATTTCCCTCATTGTTTAGATTGTTTAAAGGTATGCTCAATTACTATGGCACTGCAACCAGAACATATTTGAATGACACAACCAGCATATTTTTGTATGGCGTCAAAACAATAAATGACATATTTTGACATTTTTACTACATTTGAAAAAATCACATATCTAATTTTCAATTAACGGTGTGGTTGTAAATAAAATAGTATACAAACACTAATCTCTCGACAGTAATGAAACACTTCCCTCTTCGGTATGTAATGTACTATTATTAATATAAAAAAATAATTAGTCGGCAATAATAAATTGGGTCATTGGTTTCCATAGTTAAATATGATTGTTGCATGCTTGTCACTGTCAAATAGATAAAATCATTATATTTGTGTCGGAAACAACGAATTTCATCCTACATATTCACCATTAAAAAGAGAAGAAGTTCTGAAAGAATTTAAAGGTCATTTAAAAATTGTGGTTATAAATAATAATTAATTTAGTTACTTTAAAAATGTATTTTTGATGTATTAAATAATTGCTAAATATGTGTATTTAAATATTTTATTTCTGATAATTTTAAGTGACAACTATAATGTTCCATTTACCGACCGCAAATGAGTATAGGGTAAGTAAATTTACTGAACAGGATAAAATAAAATAAGTTTAATGCCGAACCTGACGTACACGTGAAATGCGCAGACGCAAAGCTTCCGCAAGACGCCGCATACCTGGGACATTTCTATAACACACTATTAGTAATATTTTGGCTATATAAATGTGCATCCAAATTAACCTAAACATGATAACTTTTGAAATCTCGGTACTCTTCCAAAATTGTCTTAACGTAAAATTTATTTTTGCTAATTGGCTACACCTGAAATATTTTAAGAAAATTATACAACAAACTTTTTTTTTAATTGGTTATTTTGGGTTACAAAGTAAATATAATTGTTTGAACGTTTTCTGATCCTGTTGTTTACTCTCAGGTTTGGTTCATGGGTTGTTAGCGTCAGGGAGCAAATACCAATAGAAACCTAGTTTTAATTAGCCGACGTTTCGGAAAATATATTTCCTTCGTCAGGGCTCTGTGCCACAATAAGTGAGAAAAAAATAGAATTTAATATGTATAAGTAAGCTTGGTGAAGCCTAGTTTTAATTTTCCTCTCTAATCTGATCTAAACTTTGAACTTTCTTTTTTAAACTTGGAATAATTCCAAGAGACATTTAACACACATTACATTACCGAATGAACATAAAATAAAAATGTAAATACAAATATATTGTTTTCATTACAGACCTTAAGTTACAGACATGTGTTTTGTAGAGTAGATATAGTTTAGTACAGATTAACCGAGCAATAAAAGCAAAGACAATGACATAGATATGTACGGGTGAAGTAGGTTGAAATTATTATTTTTCATTTTTCCCTTTTAAAAATTTTAACCGGTTAAAACTTTTTACAAAGAAAGACAAGAGTAGGGTAAAAGTGGGAGAGACGCCATATGAGAAGAGACGCCACACATTCCTTATCTCGCGGTTTGAAAGAGATAGCCCTATACTTTATACTGGAAAAAGTGGAAATAAGTACTTATCGACGCTGTAGTCGTAACGAGTTAGTGCCTGTTGCCTGAGCTGCCCTTGAGTGCGTTACGTATTGTTAAGAAATATTTTTTCCTGCGTAATTTATTCGATGAAAATTTTGAGCATATTTTGTTTTAGTGAATGTCGTAAGTACAGCGGAGTGAGCGGAGATAAGTTAAAGTGAGTACCTGTTTTAATGTTTTGTTCAGCTTGTTTTAACATGATAAAAAAATATTTTTGTATCATTCTTTATACTGAGTGATATTTTAACTGCGTGACATCTATCCTCAAAAATGAGGAGAAACGCCAGGGCTTATATGATATGTGTTTTGCTGTTAGATTTGAACAAGGTATTTTCTATTTTAGAATGCCCAGAAAATATGTACATCCCCCATTGCAATAATTGTGGGAGGGAAAGAGTACGCAAAAAAAAATCTTATTTAGACAAAATAATATGTATGGCACCCCTCTCTCGAGTCATGGCATCTCTCCCGAATAGTGTGGGAGAGATGGCATTTTGAAACTTGTAATATTTTAATTTCTAGATTTCTATTTTTTTGAAATAATGTCGTAAATTGTTTTTTGCCGCATAGTGTATGAGAGTAACTTTCCTGCAAAAAATAAACGATTTGATTATATTGCATTTTTTCTTATAAAACTTCACACTTGAAAAAACTATGGCGTCTCTCCCACTTTTACCCTAACACACATACAAAGAAAAGCTCACAGGTGTGATAGGAATTATTTCAAGTTTAAAAAAGAAACTTTGTACTTACATATTAGAGAGGAAACTGAAAATTAGTCCTCACCAAGCTTACTTATACATGTCTCCCATTGGGTTACGTTACAGGGCCCTGAAGAAGGACAATATGTTCCAAAACGTCTGCTATTAACACTAGGTTTTATTTGTTCCCTGATCCTAACAAGTCATAAACCAAACCAAAAAAAAAGAGAGTATAATAAGAATAACCACGAAATAGGTATTTTATTGTCCAATTAACCATAATACATCAGAAACAATTATGGTTTCGTACTTTAAGAACTTAAAACTTCGAATTACGTTACCTATGAATTATCTCTGATAAACACGAGAGAAAAAACGGCAAACAAATTGCTTTTAGTTTTCTTACAAAAGCAATCATTTGTTGTTTTCTTTCCAGTTTTTCGCAAAACTCTTGCAAACGACATCGTATTAATTATTCCTGTCGGGTCGCGGTTCATCCGGCAAAACACGCTTGAGCTCCAGATAATGCATGACGAAAATGCACAGATGGCGTCATATATTTTATCAACAAGCGACTGTGACGGGAAGGCGAAATACTGAGATATATGCACCTCTTCCTCTTAGGAACACTTTAAGATAGCAGGAGAACGCGGCTTATGAATATACATAAGTTAGTAGTTGTGATTCTAAAAGGCACTTTACTTATGGAACTTAAGCAGAATTATTACAACAAAAATGCATTATTATCATCACTATAGGTACTATATAATTTTTTAACTTCATCTCCTAAAAGAAGGTGTCTAATTTTCCATCAAAATGTTTATGAAATAAAGTGAAATAAATTTTTTAATCCGAGAAGATCACAAAATAGGATATAGGACAAGTCAACATAATACATATAGGTACATAATATACACTGTGGCTCAAATTAAATGAGTACACTTTTTAATTGTGAACATTTTTTTTTACATGGTAAGAAATATTATAGAAAATGTACGACCTGAAGAATCTGTTAGTACCAGAAAAATAGCGAAAACAACAAGAATTCACCGTTCTACAGTTCAAAGAATTATAAAAAATGATTGCCAACTTAAAGTCTTTAAAAAAGTTTACTGTCAAAAACTTAATGCCAATGTGAAGGAGAAACGATTAGAAAGATGTAATCTATTACTACGAAGATTTTGTTCTCGGGAAAATATCGCATAAATATGGTTTTCAGATGAGAAGATGTTTTACTTGAGGCCGCCAAAGAATACACAAAATAATCGGGTATACGCAAATGTGCGAGTAAAGAGGGAAATCCCTTTGGAAAATCTTTTAATCGAGAGAAGTCACTTTTCACCTGGCGTAATGTTCTCAGAGGCAGTTTCCAAATTTGGGAAGTCATTGTTGTAGATGCCGGAGTAAAACTCAACTCGGACGCGTATCATCAACAAATTTTACATCACTTGCTTCCTGAAATTGAAGCAATCTGCGAAGATTACGTATTCCAACAAGACGGTACTCCTTCCCATACCTCTCGGAGTACAAAAATGTTTTTGTTTGAGCAATGCCCCGTTTACATCGGACCGGAGATGTAACCACCCAATAGTCCAGACTTAAATCCTGTTGACTCTTCCATATGGGAAATTTTAGAGGCAAATGTTCACTATGGTCAAAGATTTAACACCATCGAATAGCTAAAGGCAAGGTTACAGTTCTGTTGGAATAATTTCACCAGAACATAATCAATGCAGCTATTGACCTATGGTGAAGGCGACTGCAATCGGCGATAGAAAATCATGGTGGGCATATTCATTATGCTATCCTGTAAGTATTTAGACTACTTTCGATTTTAAGTGGTAGTTAGTCTTGATATCATTAATTGTTAATATTATTCAATTTGTTAATTAAGATTGAACAAAATAGTTTTAATAGTATTTTTTCGAATATTTTTAAAAAAACAAACAAAAGTAAATTGGGATGATAGCTTCCGATATCTTTTTGAATTCCCCCTTTAAATAAACATATGACCTTTGATATCTGCAAACAGCTAGTGAAGACAGATTATGTAAAACATGCGTTTATTAGGTATGGTAGTAGAGAAAAAGACAAATATTAATGAGCATCGATAAAAATTCATCAGGGTTACAAAAGCTTGAATTTTTCAGTTCATTGATACTTTCAGTCACCTCTTTGTCAGACACTTTAGATAGATTTATCGATTATTGGGAGCCTTTGAAACGTATTTAGATTGACTGATATTTGTAGAATTCGCATGCTCATCTTGAAGTTGTTTTGGAATGTAAGTGAAATAGGAATTAAATTATCCAGCTATGTTTTGTGGATTTTTATTTTCAACATTATTCTTTTGAATACTCTCGATCCTTAGATTTATTATTCTTTTTAGGGAAATTGATCAAGTTCCAGTTAGTTTTTGATTTATTTTCAATAACATTTCAGTAAGCATCAGTGTATAATAGTATATTATTAACCAAGGTTTAGACAGCCATCATTATTGCCCGAGCGGCAAGTTTAAATCACGAGGAGCGGAGCGACGAGGGATTTAAGACGCGAGGGCTATAAGCTGTCTAAACCGTGGTTAATATAATATTTCTTCCACTACTACAAACTTTTATAAGACATTTATCTTTATAGTATTAATAATTTTAAAAAATGATAGTTTGGTATAAGTATATTTTTTAATCAAGTTACCTGCGCTTTGGAATTGGTAAAATATTTTGTTGTTTTGTCAGGTGGCTTTGTTAATGTCAATTTTTGTTCATTTATGTCATCAGATTTCACGAGTTTTCCGTTTTTTTTTTTAAATGAGCGAAGAAAATGTTAGGGATATTATTATGTGTACACCTCCAGAATTAAGGATGAAAGCAGATAAAAATGTTGATTGTATCGATATTTTACAATATGAAGTAATCTAATATGTATTGATAATTATCTGGTTGCCTAACCACATTCATGTTTATGAATTCATGTTGTAGAATCAAAAAATCAAGTTACCTGCCTTCAGATAGATTCTTGAAGATCGGTCAATAATGGATTTCAATGCCTTATTATTGACCATGGTCAATAATAACTTATAAGGTAGAGAAAAACGATTTATAACGTTAATAATCGATCAATAATGGCGATGTTATAGGTTAGTAGTGGAAAAATAATTATATTTTTTGTAGACTAGAAGTGACTAAAGCCTGTCTCATTTATAAGTCTAGTTTTTGAAGATGTCTTCAAACACAGTATTAGCTATTGTTTAATATTTTGAACGTGTGTCTGTTTTCTCTTTATTACCGGAAAACTTATAATAAAGTAATAATTTAAGGTTCGAATGAAGCAAATTTGTCATTTATAATACGTAAATAAACTTGAATTGTATTTTTGTCCCTTAAAGTTTGTTACAAACTTAACGTCATTGTGAAACCCTGTCCTTATATTTTACCCCCAATTGAAACGGTCTGCACATATAGATGCAATATTAAAACAATAACAAATAGAGGACCAATCTGCATGTTTAATTTCCGTTGTCCTTAACGTTGATGCTCAACTAAAAAGGGTCTAAATCCCAGGAGATATGCGACATACTAAGAATCATTGGCGTAGAGACAATAGATGATTTCTTATATAAATACTGTCACATATCCGTGGTGTGGGGCGAGCAGGTACAGATGAAAGACTGTAGTTTTTTAATAAAACTTGATTCATTTATCTCCAAAGATTGCACATTACGTAATAAACCGGAATCCGACGGAAACTAAACTTACAAAGTAGGCATGAGGATCGCATTTCATAAACAATTCAGAAATGTCCCCAGTATGCAGGGATTTGCGGAAGCTTTGCGTCTGCGCAGATCGCGTATACGTTAGGTCCGGCTTTAACTTATTTTGTTTCAATAGGTATTGATTCATGAAAAAAAAAATAATCATAGTAAATCTTGGTGATTAGTATATAATAATAGGAAAAATAAGGCATTTATTTTTTCAAAGAAACAGTACACCGCAAAAGTATGAAAATTTCAGGACTCGCGTATTTTGGAGTGTTGATAGGGAAATTTCGAATCAAAGGAATTTTTAAGGTGCAAGCTGGGGGCATTTTTAGATTGCCCGGCCATTAGCTTTGTTTTTCTACTGGTGGAAATTGAATGCTATAAACAGATATGAGTTGAAATAATTGCGATGTTTTTTGTTTTGTAAGCAACTGAACTTATTGACCTTTATAATAACAAAAATTAAACCCATTCGAATTCTATTATATACATGGTATCCACGACTTTTCATATTTTGGGTGTTTTCTGTTTGCAGGAAATCACAATTAAAGTAGATACCTGTAGTATTAATTGTACTTTACTAATTCCATATTAAAACGATGATTAATGATATTTTTATATATTTTTGTCCACCCACCCGCCAATGGACAAAATAACAAAGACGCACTTGGGGACACACTTTGATGAAACTAGTCCACCCCTCGCACAAAAATTAAAATTATGTATGTGTACGTTGTATATCTCGCACCCGCTGCGAGTAACTAAATTACAAAGATTATGGGATTAGTGGGGCAAATTTTTGTAATGAGTTTTTAGTTTAGTTGTGTGCGAGGGAGACTCATCGCTTTGATATATTATTTAGCACAAGAAAACGCTGTTATGACTTGAAAATGTTAAACTGTAGAGTTTTCTATAAAATATGAAAGAACAAACACGTAATTAACTTGTTCTGGCTTGGTACTGGTAATTACTGGGTTGATCATCAAACGTTTGTTATTTGCTTCCTATATGAGCTGCTGGAACTTTGAAACACATAAGGAAACTTTTTAGTCTATATTAGAAATGGAATATGTGGTAAATGAAATATTTCAAATGTAACAAGTGCCTAAATGTACAGCACGAGAAGCTATTAAACGATGGACCAAAAATGAAAACAAAGTTTACTCGAACAGCAGGCAGGGACTCATTTATAGCAAGAGAGTTATGAGAGTATTAGAGTATTATTATTAAACTTTCAAAACAGTTGCTTAACCTTAGCAGGAACCAACTAAGAACAACAAAGGGAATCCTAGCCGGACATATGGCTGTCAAGGATCACTTGAACGAAATGAAGATATACAATGGAGATCTTAGCTGTAGGCTTTGTGGCAAGGATAGGAAAACTGTCTATCATGTTGTCTGTCAATTCCAATCCTTGGATGAGCAGACGCTATAACATATTTGGGAGAGTACAACTGGAACTGAATGAAATAACCACCAAATTAGCAGTTGACATGTATAAACTAATAGACGGAACCAAGATAACCTAGTAGATACAATAAAACGAAGATTTGCACAATAGGCCTACTTATGGTAGCCGTGGTCCGGATAAAGATGGGCCTAAGGAAAAAAATCACAACGGTCCTTATAGGACTGAGATTGTCTGGACATACCAGAAGTCTGCCACTCGAACCTAACTTAACCTACCTTAGACTTATAATAAATATGACCGTATGATTTGTCTCATATAGAACGAGCGCATCAAAATTCAAACACCGTAGTTTACCTCGAAATTTGCATTTCTATGTATACGATGTATTGCAATAACATTTTCGGTAGTTTAAATATTAATATTTAAATTTGCCATTTACCATCATGTGAAATTATGATAATTTTCCATTTTACCTCTCGGTCTGTTTCGTGTTTCAATCTGTTTTGAATTTGAATAATAATTATTCAAAACGAGGAGCCCGGATTCGGGTTTTAAAAATTTTATCAATAAATCCTGAAAATCCGCAACGCATCATCCCCACAATAAGCTCTTAAATCGGGTTGAGTTTAAATCGAAAAATAATTGAAAAGTCCTTAAATTCAAATGAAACACTTGCTGAAAATGCATATTAATTTGAAAAATGTTCAGGAATATAATAATAAATTGGAATAAATTTACCACAGAGACAATTACTCGAAAGAAAATAGCAATAAAAGTAAACACAAAATTTTCAGTGAGAAAATATTTCACAGTACAGGGTGTCCAGTTTTCGTGTGTTTTCATATGCCAGCTCCTTTATTATAAAAGATAAAAAGGTGGGCCGCAAACACTGACATTAATGTTGTAATGTCAGTGGCCGCCAACGACGAAATTTTCATAGCCCTATGTTTCTGATTTTGAAAATTTGTCATTTTTGACGCTCTCGATTATTCGATAGCTTATCAATAAGGTAAAAATGGGTTATTATAGAGTTTCTTATGTAGAATTCAGTGGCGTAGTTAGTTTTCTTCTAAAAAGTTTTGTTTTTGAGTTATGACCCAAACTTGTGTTTGTTTAAACAAGACACCCTATACAGAGTGGCAAGAAAGTCGCGCATAATGCCTGTAACTTTTGAATTACCTCGTATACGAAAAAGTGACCTTTATGAAAGTTGTTCAGTAAATTATTCCCCACATTTATACCTGCATGCATTTTTTCTTTCATTTCTGGTTTGGTTGCCACAGAGACTAACTTACTTTTTTTAAATGGAACACCCTGCATATGACTGCATATTTGGATTATACTTGGAAAACTCTGAACTTTTTGTGTTGCAAATTTTCACGTATCTGCAAGCGTTTTCGAGATACTGACAACTCAAAAATGAAAAACTTCCTAATTATAATTATATTTACCTAATACCCATTAGATGAGTCGAGGTGTTTTCATGACAGCGACCGAAGAGGTGTCAATTTTGAGTTCCTGTCCTACCATAGGCACATTTTCTTTGTCTATGGTTCCTGTTTAATTTCCTGTTGTCTGATTTCTAATTTGTTTACACTATGGTTCATCTTAATGAGAAACAGCGAGTTGAAATTTTAATAATGAGCAGTTACGGAAATATAAAGAGATCGCTAGATCAGGTTTGTCAACTTTTCAATGAATTATATCCAAATAGGCCTCCAATAAATCAGTCAACAGTGTGTCGAGTGGTAAAGAAATTTCGAGAAACAGAAGCAGATCGAGTCGACCTAAAACAGTAACCAGGGGAGACAAAGCTTTGGATATCATTCTCTCAATACATGAAAATCCAACACACTCATCCAGGCCAATGGCAATGGATTTTAATGTGTCTCATCGGTCAGTGAAAAATTTGTTTAAGCAGGAGAAGTTGCATCCCTACAAGATAAAGTTGGTGCACGAGTTAAACGAGGACAATTTTGATAAAAGAGCTGAATTTTGTGAGCTGATGATTTAAAGATGCAATAACGATAAGAACTTCGCAACAAATATTATGTTCTCGGATGAAGCCACTTTCCATTTAAATGACATTGTTAATAGACACAATTATCGTTATTGGTCTGCTGAGAACACTCACTGGTTCCAGGAAGGTCATACTCAGAGGCCCGCAAAAGTTATTGTTTAGGCGGGCATAGTTGGTAGACATATTGTGGGATTCATAGATAATTTGAATGGCGAAAAATATCTGGACCTCCTCAGGAATCACATAATTCCTTCTTGCAGAATGGTTTTACCGGGTTAACAAGATGGAGCACCTGCGCATTATGCGGAAAATGTTAGACAATACATAAGCGAACAATTTCAAGGACGTTGGATACGCAGAAGAGGTTAATGACTGGCCAGCGCGATCCCAGGACTTAACACCGCTCGACTTCTTTTTGTGGGGTCTACGTCTACGTCTACGTTAACCGTCCAAATGACTTAAAATCTTTAAAAGTCAGAATTAGTACTGAAATTCGGGCCATTCCAGAGGAGTTCCATTTAAACGTTGTAGCCGGGTTCAGGGTTCGACTGGCGCTATGCTTAGCAGAAAATGGTGGTCATTTTGAACACCTGATCCACTGAAAAGGTTTCACTTGTTTATTATTCCGATGCTAAGTTTTTTGCCGCTCTGTATATACACCATAATTTAAAAAAATTGTGATGTAATCTTTAAGCTTACTAAAAGTTACAGTAAGCAAGTTTTGACAGTCTTGCTCAAATTTTAATATTAACGCGTGAGAAAATTTAAAATAAAAATCCAAAAATTCATTCTTTTTTGCAAAAAACTCACCAAAGTTGTTTCAGTGTCATATTATTGGTCCTTTGATTGGGCAACTTTCTTCCCATTTAACCAAAAATGTAACTGTTACCATTAACGAGATCCCCATACAGTCCCTCCTTGTCTTTGACAATATCAACTTCTATATTTTTATATGTAACTTTAAAGTAAAAAGGTACTAATTTTTCTTATTGTTTTCAGGTATGTCTTCGAAAAGCTGTTCCTGAGTAAGTACCCTGTTCCGTTTTCTTTATTTATCATAATTACAGAGTCGGCAAAATGAACTATGCATTTGAAGCAACTTATGTAAATTTGTCCACTTAAAGAACAAAATAAATCGATACATAGTTCTAAACCAGAAAGATGAAAGATGTTTCCGCTAGGTGTCTCAAATGCGTTCTGATTAACTGGCAGCAAATTTTTTTTGTATTTAGAAGTACACGGCTCATACTACCATTGATTTTATGTCTTAGAGTCGTTTTCGCCATCTAAGATTTTTTGGTTTAGTTTTATTTGTATTGTATTTCATATTAAAAAAAAAAACATTATTGTACAATAAATTACGTAATAAGTAACATAGTAGCTACCTACTGGGGGATTATCGCTTCTACTGTGGAATTATCGCTTCTACTGTGGAATTATCGCTGTAATTCTTGCGAACACTTCTTATGAGATTTTTTATACAGGGTGCCCAAGATAAGGAGGGCCTCTATGGGGATCTCGGTTATGGTAAGAGCTACAACTTTGATTAAATGGGGAAAAAGTTGCGCAATCAGAGGACTAATAATATGGCATAAAAAAAGTTTTAGTAATATTTGTAAGTTTTGAGATATTAAATAAAAACTGATATTTTGGATTTTTGATTTTATTTTTCTTTGGCGTTATTATTAAAGTTAGAGCAAAACTGACAAAACTCTCTCACAGCAACTTGTTATGAACTTAAAGATTACATCGCAATTTTTTTTATACGACGTTTCGTTTCCAAGCAAACACCATCAACTTCATTTTTTCTAATACGGCCCTGATTTCTTATTGTCAAATTTTGAGAGCATTTTTTATTCTTAATTCAATGATGTACCAGACAATGTTGTTTAATTACGTTTCGAGCCTTTTTAACCATCTTTATGAAATTTTCAGGGTCCGGACCTGGATCCTAGAGTGTTGCATATGCTTTTTCAGCTTTTTTAATTAAAAAAATGAAAATGATGGATGTAGAAGGTAACAACGTAATCTTTTTAGTTTCATTATGAATTTTAAAAAAAATAATAAAATTACATAATAGATTTTTAATTATTTATTTAACATTGTAAAATACTGATTCCGAACCCATAATAATTAAACTTTAATTAATTGAAATAAAACTAACATTAACTCATTAAAAATTAATTTTCCAAAAGGTGTTCAAAGTGATTTCCGTCGTTCTCCAAACATAAATAGGATCTTAAAACTGTATTATTTAGGACATTAGTTAACATTTGTGGCGTTACGCTGTGAAAGGCTGCAAGCACTAGTTGTCTAAGCTCTTCTTCTGTTTCAAAATTCTGCTTATAAACACAATTCTCGATATATCCCCAAAGGAAAAAATCAAGCGGGGTTAAATCTGGGGAACGCGCCGGCCAGGGTGTTACAGAATAAGTGCTGATACTTTTTTCTGGAAATCTTGCTGAAATGTACTCTCTAACTACCCTTGAATTATGTGCAGGTGCACCATCCTGCTGGAACCAAGTGTCGCGTTGTTCTGCCAGAGGTAAATTATCCAGAGCCTCCTCTAAGTCATTTTGGAGTAAATTCAGGTAATGCTCAGATGTTAAATTATGTTGATAGAAAAAAGGTCCTATTATTCTTGTTCCCAAAATTCCAGCCCACATATTAAATCCGAAACGGTATTGGTGTCTTGATTCTTTGAATACACGTGGATTTTCCTTAGACCAGTAATGTACATTTTTTCTGTTAAAGATCCCGTTTCGATTTACCATGCTTTCATCAGACCAAATTATCTGGTAAGGAAAATTTATGTTTTCGTGGCATTTTCTGGTGTACCATTCGCAGAATGATCGACGTCTTTCTGCATCACCTGGCCTCAGTCCTTGACAAATTCTGTATTTATATGGGTGAAATTTTTGTTTGTTTAAAATAAATTGAGCAATTTGAGCAGTTGATTTCGCTACGCCTACATTTTCATCAATTTCTCTAGTTGATACTCCAGGGTTTTCAGTAACAGCTAATAATACGCTGAAAACCTTTTCCTGGTTACTATTTTTTTTTCGGGAGAGCATGGGTTTTTTAAATGCACCGTGTTCTTTAAGGTTAGTTACTAACTTACTGTAAGTCCGTTTAGCTGGTTGTCTCCTTTCTGGATATTTGTCCAAATACATCCGCTCCGCTACATTACAATTTTCTCCGCTTAAAATAAAACATGATAACATATCAAATTTTTCTTCATTTGAATAATAACCTGCCATATTTAGTTCAACTGAAGTAATGCCAAATTGTCTGACACCATACCTACTCATTTTTTTTTTCCAATGCCTACTTCGCTAATTTGGGAAAAGAACAATACTTAGTTTGCAACAGCGTAGATTTGTGTTGTTTAAAAAAGAAAATAAACCCAGGAAGTTTTAATTTTTTTTTAAACAGTATCGTAAGGCTTAAATAAAAAAGCTGAAAAAGCTTATGCAACACTCTAGGATCCAGGTCCGGACCCTGAAAATTTCATAAAGATGGTTAAAAAGGCTCGAAACGTAATTAAACAACATTATCTGGTACATCATTGAATTAAGAATAAAAAATGCTCTCAAAATTTGACAATAAGAAATCAGGGCCGTATTAGAAAAAATGAAGTTGATGGTGTTTGCTTGGAAACGAAACGTCGTATAAAAAAAATTGCGATGTAATCTTTAAGTTCATAACAAGTTGCTGTGAGAGAGTTTTGTCAGTTTTGCTCTAACTTTAATAATAACGCCAAAGAAAAATAAAATCAAAAATCCAAAATATCAGTTTTTATTTAATATCTCAAAACTTACAAATATTACTAAAACTTTTTTTATGCCATATTATTAGTCCTCTGATTGCGCAACTTTTTCCCCATTTAATCAAAGTTGTAGCTCTTACCATAACCGAGATCCCAATAGAGGCCCTCCTTATCTTGGGCACCCTGTATATGAGGGAAATATTCGGGTGTAATACCACGAGTGCTTTAAAATTACCGATAATTTTTTACGAATGCGTGTTTTCTTTAATTTCACGAGTTCGAAGGACGAGTGAAATTTGTAAAGAAAACACGTATAAGTGAAAAATTATCCGGTTAGTTTTAAAGCACGCATGATATTTAAAGGAATATTTCACTCATGTATAAATTTTCCCATAAGAAACGTTAAAAATAAAAAAATATCAGCGGATATACAACGTTGCCTAGACAACGTTGTATATCCAACACACAACAATCGAACCTATTTGACGAGACAGTTTTTTTTTTTACCTTTTTACTGCGAACGTGATCGTTATTGTTATGAGTTCCCTTCGGGAAATTCATTGCTTTTGAAAAACAAACCCTCTCAACAGATAACGACAAAGATATAATTATGGCATAAATGAAAAAATAATATATATTTCATTCTAGAAATATTCTCCCTAAATACCGCTCGTGCATAAAAATTAACCAGATAATTTTCATTCAAGCTTGTTATACTAATTCCACTCGTTCTTCGAACTCGTGGAATTATAAATAACAAGCTTTCATGAAAATTATCGGTAATTTTTAAGCACTCGTGGTATTACCCCCGAATATTTCACGAATCCAAAAGCATTCATTTTGTCAACTTTGAAATAATAAATAGAAATTTGTCAACAAAGTGACACTGACAAGTGGTATTTTCGTTTTGGTGTTTTCGATTTTGTATATCCGATGTAAGTTTTCGAAAATACCACTGTCCTTATGGGATTTTTTATACGTGAGTGCGGAATATTCAGTCAAATGCAAATTTAAAGCAAAAATATTATTGCTATCCAAACTTAATAAAAACCAATATCTTAGAAGTTGTGATGATTTGAAACAATTCTCTTAAATAGCATTTTGCTAACAATTTTAGGATAAGGGTACTTTTCTTTCAAATTTTTTAACTTTTTGGACTCCTTGTACACAATATTTTGTTTTCATTAAAAATCGTATTTTTTTAGTAAGCAAAAATTTATATAGAGAATGACTTTTCCTCTCCAAATGAAAATTTTGATCCTTTTGCCCTCTTGTCGCCGTACATACTCTAGATTAAATGAATTAAAAAAAAATCTTATGAAAGCACTAGGGGAAGGGGTGACTCCATCGCGCCCCTGGTTAACTGTCAACAATTGTTGCAAAATTTCCAGTTGTATAGTTAATTAATTTTTCTGGTATTAACGAAAAAAATTTTTCCCCAGACCCTATACATTAACTACCTAGTTATCACATATAAAATTCATTATTTTTACTTGTTGAATCTATCTGAACAAGGAACAGCCTTTAATTTAGTTAATTGCGACTTTAGACCCGTCATTCTGCATAGAAAATTTTAAAGGTGCTTCAAAGCCAAAGAATTACCTTAATTAAACAGCCCGAAATCTCCATTCCTTTTTGGAAAAACCGGAGACTTCAAACTAGAGAAACAATTCTGACGCCGTTTCGTTAGTCCTGCTGAATTATCATTTGGCTTAATTAACATAATTACAGGGAATGCTAGGAGCAGCAGGACTTTCAGGGATAATTATGCGATGGAAATCCTATAAGGAAACGATGTTCGCTTGGCAGCGAGAGTTTAAAGTGCTGAAAAGTCTCTCATTTCGTGAAATGTTGACCGACATCTAGTGTCATTCGAATGAAATCCTAGGTTGAGGAATGCAGCTTGTTCAATTTAACTGATTGACAAACAGATTTCAAACAAATTAATTCTATAAATAGTAAAATTGGCGTTAAGAATCTGATGGAGATCCCGAATTATGCAAATTATTCTGGCACCTTTCGAAACTCCTGCTGCTTATTTTGGCCTAATATAATTACAAGATGCACTAATTGCAGAACTTTTCAGCAATTATACAATGAATTTGCTGTGTGGAGACGTTGATAGGTTGAAAGCTTTAAGTGCTGGAAATTTGCTTCTCGTGACGTCTTGATCGATATCTTGAATCTGTATTAAGCTCGAGATGCACGATAATAGCTCTCCTATTCAGCTAGTTGATTGACATTATTGACAACCGTGTATGATAATAATATGCCCAGGTCAAATACAATTATATCTTAATTTTTTATAGCTTTTGTCATATATTATTCTTTGGTCAAACGCAAAAACCAGAAAAATTTTATAATTGAACTTAAATATTTAATTATCAATCCGAAAATAATAATTCCATTCTCCTTTGAATTTCCAAGAAAGAAAAAAATATTCAATTAAAACTGAACTCGAGAAATATTACAAAACCTTCTTTACCCCTCGATGCGGCACAGCTCTAAATTGTAAATTTTTGCAAATTTGCCCAACGGCAATAAATTCAGTATCTGGGTAATTGAAGAATACTGTTGGCGAGTTTCTTCTACTTTGAGACGCTGTAACTTTCATAATTAAGTGTTTTAATGAAAAAACTTGTTACCAGCGGTGGTTTATAGGTCCAGAATAATGAACAGAGGCTTGCGTAGAAGATATTCTAATATTAAAAAATGTTTTGTATAGTATTAAAATTCTTCGATTTTTTCTTCGGTAATTCAGATTTTTATAAGCTTGATCCAGAACTAGAGTTACCTAAGCTAATGTAGGAACTTAAACGTTAAATTTTACAAGTAGGACGAAATTAAAAGAGCATATTTATATATATAGGTTATTTTAGTTTTAAGCCTGATGATACCGACATTGCCAGTATTATTAACATAAATCGAAGTTTGGAGTGAATAAGTAAATTTTGTCAGTGTCACAATCTTAGGCTGAATTCATAGAAGACTAAACTAATGTTGTTTTGTCCTAAAAAATAGTATAACCCTTTCACAACGTAGCTCTTGATAAGCAAAAATTAGTTTTTGTTGAAAAGGTCAGAAATTTAAGGGTTGTGTTTGATAGCTTGTTAAGGTTTACTGAGCATGTTAATGGGTTGTTTAGAAGGGAATATTTAGTATTTAAAAAACTATGCAGTAATAAATATATACTAAACTTTAAAACACGATGCGAGTATATTCTTTCCCTTTATTTTATTATGGCCTAATACTTTATTACCCATGCTTGGACAAGGTTATGAAAAAGAGACTTGTGTCAGATTTATATATGGTCCTAGAAAGTATGATCACATTGGATTGTAGTTTCAAAATTGAAAATGGCTTTATATGGAGAATATATTTAAATAATATCATCCTGTTAGTTTTACCCACAGGGTGCTTATGTTGGATGTTCCGCTTTACTTGCGTCATAAACTGTCCTATAAAACAGATCAGCTGCAGAGAACAGTTTGTAATAGTAAGTCAACCCTGACTTTACCCCGTCATTAAACTGCATTTTTGCAAAGAAGCTTTTCTTAGAATGCTATCCATTATTATAATTTTTTGGGCACTAATTTGAGAAAGTGTTGTGTAAAAGGTTTTAAAAGGGGAGCTATACAGTATTTTTTGGATCAGCAGATATGAAATACATTTTATATTTAAAATGCCAAAACTTATAATGTCAAAAATAACTACGCCTATCCTCATTCCTATTGATATCTAGAACTTGTTACTTGTTAGTTGAGTATGTTTCTTTATTTTCTTAACAACTTAACATCGGAATAATAAACAAGTGAAACCTTTTCAGTGGATTAGGTGTTCAAAATGACCACCATTTTCTGCTAAGCAGAGCGCCAGTCGATTCCTGATCCCGTCTACAACGTTTAAAAGGAAGGCCCGAATTTCAGCACTAATTCTGACTTTTAAAGATTCTAAGTCATTCGGACGGTTAACGTAGACTTTGTTCTTTAGGTATCCGGGGATCACGCTGGCCAGTCAATAGCACTTTTTCTGTCTATCCAACGTACTGGAAATTGTTCGCTTATGTATTGTCTAACATTTGCCGCATAATGCGCAGGTACTCCATCTTGCTGGAACCGTAACTGTTCGTTTATGCCATTACTTACACCCGGTAAAACCATTCTGCAGGAAGGAATTATGTGATTCCTGAGGAGGTCCAGATATTTTTCGCCATCCAAATTACCATCTATGAAAAAAGGTCCCACAATATGTCTACCAACTATGCCCGCTCAAACATTAACTTTTTCAGACCTATGAGTATGACCTTCCTGGAACCAGTGAGTATTCTCAGCAGACCAATAACGATAATTGTGTCTATTAACAAAGCCATTTAAATCGAATGTAGCTGCATCCGAGAAAATGATATTTGTTGTGAATTTATTATCGTTATTGCATCTTTCCATCATCAGGTCACAAAATTCAGCTCCTCTATCAAAATCGTCCTCGTTTAACTCGTGCACCAACTTTATCTTGTAGACATGCAACTTCTCCTGCTTAAACAAATTTTTCAGTGACTGATGAGACACATTAAAATCCATTGCCATTGGTCTGGAAGATTGTGTTGGATTTTCATGTATTGAGAGCATGATATCCAAAGCTTTGTCTTCCCCGGTTGCTGTCTTAGGTCGAGCTGATCTAGCGGCTTCCCTAGCACTGCCTGTTTCTCGAAATTTCTTTGCCACTCGACACGCCGTTGACTGATTTATTAAAGGCCTATTTGGATAAAATTCATTGAAAAGTTGAGAAACCTGATCTTGCGATCTCTTCATATTTCCGTAACCGCTCATTATTAAAATTTCAACTCGTTGTTTCTCATTCAGATGAACCATAGTGGAAACAAATTAAAAATCAGACAACAGAGAATTTAACAGGAACTTAAAATTGACACCCCTTAGGTCGCTGTCATGAAAACACCTTGACTCAACTGGTGGATATTAGGTAGGAATAATTATAATTAGGAAGTTTTTCATTTTTGAGAGTTTTCCCAGTGGACTCCAAATATGCAATCATATGCAGGGTGTTCCATTTAAAAAAAGTAAGTTAGTCTTTATGGCAATCAAACCAGAAATGACAGAAAAAATTCATGAAGGTACAAATGTGGGGAATAATGTACTGAACAACTTTTTCACTTTTTGCCACTCTGTTTTTATAAATCTTCTATGGGTTAAGTGTTAGAATGAGTCTATAATATGGGTTAAACTTCGCCCTTAATATTATAATTTTAATTGTAATATTGCAAATAAAGACGTTTAATAATAATAATAATAATATTTTTTACATAGGAACTATATGCAGGGTATTAATGAGTGTCTCGTAAATATTTAAGAAAGTGATACAACTCGTCAATATAGAAACAAAATAATCATAAACATGCGGCTAAAAAGGCTTCATACTTATTATACAGGGTGTTGAAACTTTAATTTTTTTAAAGGTTTTTTTCGATTCTCACATTTTCCAAGATAATTATTTCAATATGTTCAATTCAATTGTATAATAAAATGTATAAATTGTCAGAAGCAGTATACAGAGTGTAACCAACACTTTCACTCTCGTGAACTTTTCTTTGGGATACTCATATTTTTACTCCACGTTCCTTTCTCATTGATTTTGATCCCCTACAGTTTTATCGTATCTGTCATAGTTTTCTAGTTTTTTTTCTTTTTGTTTAGACACAAACAAAAATGTTGCAAATTTAAGACTTGAGTTATTATGTAGTTTTTTATCTCCATTTTTAAAAGGACAGGTTTCTCGATGTTGTCCCTAATAGGGAAATATATGCAGCCTTAATTCTGACGTTACACGACAAACTAAAAACTTATAAGAACTGCTGAAAATTACCTCCTGTTGCTAATATGCAAGAATCAATTCTACTAGCCGACACATTTACTGTAAACTGATACTGGAAATAACTTTTGACTGTTGCATGAGAATTCTCTTCTGCCCAAAAATGATTGATATACAAATTTCTGATGGCATTTTTCGAAAAACTTGCTTCATCGCGAAATAAAATTTTATTTTTGAACAATGAATTTTGGGCCAACATTTGAATAAATCAAAAAAGAAGAGAAATTTAATCGCGTGAGAGAAGACCTGAGACTGTCTGGATATGGTAAGGATACAGGTAAGGATTTATCAAATTATTCATCAAGATTTTACTAACTAGCACAACAATGGTTCAAGTTAGTGCAATTTTTTTTGTACCGGGTGTTCCACCTAAGGAGGTAATCGGCTATATCTCAGAAAGTAATAACACCAGGACATTGGGAAAAAATATCTATCGATAAAAACGGCGAAGAGAAATTGCTGGAAATTATTTTCAAGTTCGAAAAATGACCGCTAGGGGGCATAACAGAACTTTCAAAATAGAAATGCCGATTTTCTCTTGATTTTTCTTAATAAAAATATGTTAAAAATATAAGCATTGTATTCTTCATAAAATTATGCAACTTTATGTTGGGAATCGTTTTTTTCTATTTTCAATAATAAAGTGGTGGGAGAAGGTCAAACTTTTTTTCTTTCAAACGCTGATATCCCTGCTTTGGATAAACCGATTTTATTCAACTTGGTCTTGAAAAAAGCCCTTCTTTTCCTCTACACGTAGATCTGTTAACTATACCATATTGATTCTGATGGTGGCCACTAGATGGCGTTTTTCCGTAATTCCTCAATGAATAAGGATTTTCTCAAAAAAATCAAATGTTATGATATGACTTTTTCATCATATTTTATTTTAGGCTTATAAAGGCTATTAAATAGTGGAATAAAAAATCCAGGTCCGTATTTAAAATAAAAAAGTTGATGATGGTCGGTCGAATCCGAAACGTCGGATTAAAAAACTAACCCCATCAGCTTGTAGAGGAGGTAAAGTTACTATAAGGAACTGAAAACCGCTACGTGATATCTTCTGTTAAACTAGAGATATTAGGGATAATAATAATTAATATGGAAAAATAGGCCATTTTTTAAAACATTAATTAATCAATTAAATCTCTGGTTTAACAAAAGATATCACGTTGCGGTTTTCAGTTCCTTGAAGTAACTTTTCCTCCTCTACAAGCTGATGGGGTTAGTTTTTTAATCCGACGTTTCGAATTCGAGCGACCATCATCAACTTTTTTATTTTAAATACGGACCTGGATTTTTTATTCCACTATTTAATAGCCTTTATAAGCCTAAAATAAAATATGATGAAAAAGTCATATCATAACATTTGATTTTTTTGAGAAAATCCTTATTCATTGAGGAATTACGGAAAAACGCCATCTAGTGGCCACCATCAGAATCAATATGGTATAGTTAATAGATCTATGTGTAGAGGAAAATAAGGATTTTTTTTCAATACCAAGTTGAATAAAATCGGTTTATCCAAAGCAGAGATATCAGCGTTTGAAAGAAAAAAAGTTTGCCCTTCTCCCACCACTTTATTATTGAAAATACAAAAAAACGATTCCTAACATAAAGTTGCATAATTTTATGAAGAATACAATGCTTATATTTTAAACATATTTTTGTTAAGAAAAATCAAAAGAAAATCGGCATTTCTATTTTGAAAGTTTTCTTACGGCCCCTAGCGGTCATATTTCGAACTTGAAAATAATTTCCAGCAATTTCTCTTGGCTGCTTTTATCGATATATATTTTTTCCCAAAGTCCTAGTCTTATTACTTTCTGAGATATAGCCGATTACCTCCTTAGGTGGAACACCCGGTACTTGTACATGTTTCGTTTTCTACAGTATTCAGGACTGCTAAGATATATAGATTATGTAGATATTTTAAAAATTAATAAGTGTACCAAATTCGAAATAATTATATGAGAAAATGTGGAAGAAGAACGAAAAAAGAATAAAGTTTTGACACCCTGTATATCAATAATGGAGCCTTTTTTACCGCATATTTATAAGTATTTTTTGCCTATTTTGACGACCATTATTACTCCCTTAAATATCTACGTGACATTGACACTCTGTATATGCATGATGTTGTATTTACAAATTTAGTGGTGCTTATGTAAACTTGAATAAAGTTTATAATTCACGAAAACTTTGTTGTCAAACAAGAAAACAATCTGACAAGGTAAGAAAACTTTAAGTTAAAAAATTCAGAGTTAATTAACTATATTCCAGGAATATAGAACGTACTAGGCCTTGAGCGATTTAATACCCAGACAATCTTATTGCGTATTTGTAAAGGTTTTTGACTTAATATTCAAAATGCGCCACTGGTTAAAATCAAAAATGTTGTTGCCTAAGGAACTGTAAAGAGCTATAAAATTTAAAGTGGTCTAGCTCTTTTGGTCTTGTTCGTTCCCATGCAAAGTTTTAAATTTGAAACTTGTATAGTCAGTGGAAAGTTTTATTAGATTTGTTCCTAACTGCTTAAATTCATATTTCTTCTCAATCTACTTGTGGTTGTTATATAATCCTTTAGAATCGTCAACTCTGTATACACGGGTTGTCCGGAAATGATAGGCGACAAACTTCGGGGGCCAGTATGCTAAAAAATAAATGAAAATGACAAAATGAAATGTGTCAAGTTTTATTTTTTTTAATTTGAAGAGCAGAGTTGAAAATATAGAAGCAAAAGAAAGGCAGAAAGTCTTCCACTACAAGTTTATTAAAGATCGTGTTCTTTTTTGAAGGTCTCTACACATTTCAAACGTAGTAAAGTTCATCATCAGAAGACAGAAAAAAGAAAGTTATGTTGCTGTTGGTATTGGCATTAGAGAAAATGGTTTGTGGTATATAGCTGTATTGGAGCTTTGAAAGAAAGTGAAATGGTACCATGCGAGCAAAAATTAGGCGAGGGCTTGGACTGAAAACGTAGGCCTTGATTTAGCTCACAATTATAAGGGAACGATATGTCTAACCAAATCTAGGTTAAGATGATGATGTGTCAAATTAATCTTGAGACATGATATGCCAAAAAGAGCTTGCGGGCCCCATGCTTATATAAACTTTTCACCTTATAAATAACTGAGGAATCGTTCTGTAAAATATCGGACACTTATTAAATAGCACCCTTTATACAGGGTGTTCATTTGAAAACTTCCCACTACGGATTTATCGAAAACCACTGATTAAAAGAAAAAACGCCGAGACAACACATGTTGCCCGTTATTGGCCAAACAATGATATAGGCGATGTTCAAATTCCTGACGGACATTTTCAAAAACATGTTGTGGGAGATCATGGCAGCTTTCGATGATGCGTTGACGAAGTTCATCTAAACTTTCAGGTTGGGGAGTGAACACAATAGATTTCAAATGGCCCCATAGAAAAAAGTCTAATGTCGTCAAGTCAGGAGACCTAGCAGGCCATTCTATAGGCCCTCTTCGCCCTATCCATTTATCTGGAAACTCGTCGTCTAGCCATTGCCGAACCGGAAGAACACAGTGAGGAGGAGCGCCGTCTTGCTGGAAATATATTTCAGCCTCATCAAGTATAGGGTTTTCATCGTCTTCGATTTGGTTTTCAATGGTTTCAGTGATAAGCGGATTAATGGTATTTTCCAACATATCTAAATAAATGCCTCCATTTAAATTCCCATTAATAAACAATGGCCCAATCACTTTGTTTCCTAAAATGCCTGCCCATACATTAATTTTTTGGGGGTACTGAGTATGCCCTTCTACAAAAGCATGAGGATTTTCATTGCTCCAATACCTGCAGTTATGCTTATTAACAAATCCATTTAGATAAAATGTGCATTCATCACTGAAGCAGATATTCTTTGCATGAATGGTATTATCATTAATCGCTGAAGTCATTTGTTCACAAAACTCAACTCGCCTATCGAAATCATCTTCGGTTAACTCTTGCAATATTTTCATTTTGAATGGATGAAATTTATTTAATTTAGTAACTGTGTGTACATAGCCTAATGAAATACCAGTCGCATTAACAATTTTGCATAATGAAGTATTAGGATTTATGCCAAAATGACCCAAAACTTCAACTTGAGCGGCTTCATCCAAAACTCTACGAGGATTACGTTTTTTATTTGCAACAGATCCAGTTTGAGTAAATTTAGTAACAAGGTCCAAAACATACCTATGCGAAGTTATCTTTTCCGGATGTCTGGCGTTAAATGTGACGGCAGTTTGCCGAGCACATTGATTTTGGGCACCATAAATTAGAATCATTTCCACTCTTTCGGCTAGTGTGTAAACCATTTTGGAAGTAAAATCTGAATCAATAAATTAATTTTCACTAACCCAAGATTGTCAGAAAGGTGACTGACAGCAAATTAAATTCTTTCTTTTCCTTAGCAACTATAAAAAACTAAACAGGTATAAGAATAAATACCTACAGTTCGCCCATGTTATCAGTGTTTATAAATAGATGGCTGAAAAAAAAGTCGGGTTGTTATTTGGTTGCTGCCACGTCTAATCTTCCGAATTGCTGTTTATGTTGGTTTTTGAACACTTATTGAAATAAAAAGTGATATTTTCGTGTGTTTTTTTTTCTATCTGAACAAATTAATATAAATAAAGATTTTTCTACTTTTCTCGAGAACGAATCGGCCGATTTTAAAAAATCAAACGTCAAAATAAAGCACTGTGAAAGACCTTTCAAACAAGCTGTTACTTGATACCCCTTGTCATTTAAAATTTTTAAGGGGTGACCCCGGGGGGCAGAGGGTAAAAGGGGGTTAAGTAGTTTTTGGTTAAAAAGTTGTCCCCTTTGGCAAATCTTTTGACGTGTCTCGGCGTTTTATTCTTTTAATCAGTGGTTTTCGATAAATCCGTGGTGGGAAGTTTTCAAATGAACACCCTGTATAAATATTATAGTAAATAGGTCTGTCTGTGACTTTTTTGTCTTGTCAGTAACGACAATTTAAGTTTTATTGTTATATGCGTCGTGGTTGTTTTTAAGCGTGAAGTAATTTTATTAAATCACCGAAACAAAAACCTAACATTGTTCGGCAAACGTCGTCCATAAATATATGCCTCATTCAATTTCCTAGGACATTATTTGTATGTGACGACGACTCCAAATTGAAAATAATGGTTTTGGATAAGGGATAGGGGGAGGATTTAACATAGATAAGTTTAATTTAAGTAATGTAGTTTTGCCAAGATATTTTGCTGTTGATTTGTTTGTTTGGAGGACTGTTACAGAATGCTAGAAAATACATGCTAAAATATTACATTTTCTTACATAATTTTTAAATTTGTAAACAAATTCCTGGGTCCACTTTTTTAATAGTTGTATTTGTAGTTGCTTAATCTGAACAAATCTCATTGCTACATAGGTCCGAACAAGCTGCACCATATTTATTCCTTCGACATCGCCAGGCGTTACGTAAAATTCTCGGGGAACGTTGGTTTTTGTACTAGGTATGAAAATTCAAGAACAACCCCCACATCGTGTACATCTTCTATCCTTAAGTTTTTTAATTCAACTCTTCGACATGCTCCACTTATACCTATTATCATTGACACTTTTAATAGCAAGTATGTTTCGTTGTCTGCCTCTTGTAAAAACTTTGCAATATTTTCTTTAGTCAAAATCCTGGATTTTTTGGGTGTGTAAGAATCAGATTTTCGTTTTAAAAAAGCTATCAATTGATTGAACTTACTTATGTCGACGTTTTTCTTAAGTAATAGTGTACTCCTTAACATAGAGCAATAACTCCATAAACTCGAATACCTTTTCTTCATTGATTCTTCCTTGAAATATGCCAAAAGTACCTTTTCGTGTACGATATTGACAACCTTTTTCTGGGAACACCAAGTTTTGTAATTGGCATAAGTTTTTTCATATATGCCTTTAGACTTTTCGGGCAACAAAGCAACAACTGCTTTATTGGCCAATTCTTCGATTTCTGATGGCAAATTATCCATATTATATTATATAAACGTTAAAATTAAAAATTCAATTCTGACAATGACAATACAAACAAATATTTCTATAGTTACCTGGTTTTATTAAAATCAAGCTTTTAGTTTACTGACAAAAACTTAAAATTCATCAAAAAAAAAACACAAAAATCGTCGGAATATAAAATATTGTATGAAATTCGGATCATTAACAATCAATATGGTACACGCCGTGTTATTAGACTCGGCTGACGCCTCGTCCAATAATACTCACGGCTAGTACCATAATGATCGTTATTATGATCCTTATAACATAAATATCTATTATGTGTCCATCTGCGACAGCCATACAATACATTTAAACTAGCAATACAAATATTTTAGATAAAGTGTTTCCAAATTTAAGATATTGTATTTTTTAAAAGTCTTGTTTTTCGTTGTTTGTTGTTCACTATCCTTTTTAACCCTGTTCTACCCGCATACATACAAATAGGTTTTTAAATTATTCGAAAGCTCAACAATTACTCTACATGTATTTTAATGACCGCGGAATATGGAATAATATGTAAAACAGGACAGTCACAGCATAAATTAAAGAAAAGTTCATTTACCCAACTCCCGGCTTTAAAACTACTTAAAATAAGTAGATACAGTAGTAGACACAACAGATTGTTCACACCCAAACAAAACGAAAATTATCGTTATGCCATTGAATACGCTTATAGTATTATCTTTTGTTCGGATCTTTGACATTGACAACGACCGCCTTACTTGGGTGTCATTTTCCGGAAGTAATTGTGGTGGAAGTATCACGTTATGGAGGAGACATGTCGCCATTGTGTTTCTTTCTCTGTTTTAATTGGGTCATGTCATAGGTCATAAAACTTTTAGTGTGTATGCATGAGTGCATGAGTTATAAGCAAAAATTGTGTTCATATGTTGGGGTAATGAAATTAAATCACCAGTGAAACTATTTAAATAAACAAGTTGACTTATGTCTGGGCTAAAAAAAATACTAATGAACATACACTTCTGCAAGCTGTATTTATATCAATGTTATATCCGAGAATAGCCGCGTGATATTGACGAGCAACTTTTAGAACAAATGGCAGAAGCGAACAAAATTTGATAAGGTACATAGTAAAGAGTGATCCAATTTGAGTTTCCTATGTTTGCACCACTGTAAATCCGACAGTTGTTAATAAACACTAATTTTAAAATTGTCAAATGTCAGTTTGCAACAACACATTTACGAAATCGATCGCTT
Organism: Polydrusus tereticollis; assembly: GCA_963920685.1. Taxonomy (NCBI): domain Eukaryota; kingdom Metazoa; phylum Arthropoda; class Insecta; order Coleoptera; family Curculionidae; genus Polydrusus; species Polydrusus tereticollis. The sequence continues at coordinate 24,652,498 of OY987333.1, read as the reverse complement.
AACCACCGTTCAACGAGTTAAAATTGTTCAATTATGGTACAGAAATAACAATTCTGCACGAACTGTGTATCGCAATATACGGGAAGATTATGGCTCATTTAATCGTACTACTGAGCGAACTATTCGCAACGTCGTGAAAAAATTTGAAGAAACTGGAAGCATTGGAGATAGGTTAAGGCCTGTGCATCGTCGTCGAGTGCGTTCAGCGGAAAATATTGCTGCCGTAAATGAAAGTGAGGCGGACGACCCGAGATTGTCGATTCGTCAGCTTTCCCAGGTCTTGGGATTTACTTATGGCTCTCTTTCGCGCATTTTGCACCAGGACTTGCATTTACACCCGTATAAAATTCAGCTTACACAACAACTGAAGCCCACAGACCATTGGCAGCGAGGAACTTACTCAGATTGGGCGCTAGAGCAACAAACAGAACAGCCGCATATGGGGAGATGAGAATTCTCATAGCATTCACGAGACACCTTTACATGCCGAGAAATTAACTGTTTGGTGCGCTTTGTGGTCAGGCGGCGTCATTGGGCCTTACTTTTTCGAATACGATCAGGGTGAAACTGTAACAGTCGATGGTAAGCGATATAGGCACATGATAACCGATTATTTCTGGAACGAACTTGAAGATATTGCAGTCGAAAACATGTGGTTTCAACAAGATGGCGCAACTTGTCACACAGCGGGTGCAACGTTGGATGGTTTACGTCAAAAGTTCCCAGGTCGCATTATTTCACGATTTGGTGATGTCAACTGGCCGCCAAGAGCTTGCGACTTAACGCCCTTGGACTTCCTTTTGTGGGGTTACGTTAAAAGTCGTGTCCATAGAAAAAAGAAACAAAGTTGTTTCTTTTTTCTATGGTCGTGTCTACGCGGTCTACGCCAACAAACCCGAAACGTTGGAGCACCTATATAGAAAACAACATCCGCCAAGTTATTGCCGAGATACCGCCCGAAATGTACGAAAATGTAATCATAAATTACCTCAAAAGGATCGACTGCTGCAGAAGATACAGAGGTGCTCATTTAATTGATATTATTTTTTATACTTAATAAAATACATACAATTTGTGTTTAATAAAATAAAATAAGCACATTGCGTAAACATTTTGTGATTTATTTTGATTTAAAGTTCGGTAGCTGAGGTTGAATCACTCTTTATTATAATGGAGCTCTTTTTAATTATCCGTTAATCGAAAACGCAGGGTTGACGTTATTGCAGAAATCGTTTTTTTCCTTATTCATAATGTCTTCACAGCTTTCAATGTTTGCCACCTCCCCTAGCCATAAAAACTAACAACGCTTTTTCTTTCCAATCTCATCTGCTATTATTTTTGACAATTCCCCATTTCACCGAAAATATCTATATTTTCTCTACACCATTTATAAGATACATTTCTGAACTGATACCTACTCGAACAACTGTAGGTACCGCCATGTTACAACTGACTAACTAATCAACTACATATACTTTAGTATGCTGTGTAGATTAAACTAAATACTACAAAATAGAATTAAAGTACAAGTTTTAACTCAGGGCTATCGAGTTTTGAGAGGGTTATCGGTCTGCAGCGCTGGGTTTTGGGTCCGCTCGGCTAACGGCCCTAACACGCGTCTTTTAAATTATAATTAAACCGACGAAATATCTAGTTTACCCTCCATGAATTCGGGAGTCTATCGAAGTTTTTCGGTTCCGCGAGAGTATCTATCTTGATTCTTGTTTTTGTGTTACTGAATTTTGTTTTTTTTTTTATTATTTTGTAATAAAAATCCTTTGTGTAAATTAACAACATAATTATAAACCGAGTTTCCGTTTATAGAGAAGCAAATTGTAAATGCAAGTTAAAAATTAATATTTTTTGTATTCGTTTCTATTTTGAAATTTTGTTAACCTGTTTTTAACCACTCTTAGGCTAGGTTGGGTTAGTAGAAAACTTTAGGCAATCTACCTAGGTAGAAAAGAGTGGATAACTGGTGTTCGACAGGCAAATTACGTAAAAATTCATCAAATAACATAGCCTTATTCAGGAAGCAGAGGAAAAATAGAAAAATCATAGATACATAACCTCACAATTATTGACAGTACCGACATGCCAGTATTATTTTTTACACCTTCAATTAAAACGTAATTATAGACTAGTTCAGGTTATAGACTGTCGAAAAACCTTTTTTACATGTCGAAAACAAGAATGTAGGAAGATAGATAAATTCTTGATCATATTTGGGCGCGGCCCCAAAAAAAAATTCGCGCGGAATAAACCATTATTTGATAAATAATACCATTACCAACTTTTAAAAAATAAAAAATAAATAATTTTAAGTTTAAATTTGATTATCCATTACGAGACTAGAAAGGGTATAGAAACTGTTATGAAACCAAAATGGAAAAACGCTTTTAGCTACTTCATTTAGTAACTTACTTTAGTCACTTTAAACGTGTATACAGGGTGTTAATGACTGTCACGCAGATAAGGAATTGATAGTGCTTGTCAAAATAGAAAAAAATACTTTTTTGTACTTCCGGGACTAAAGTAGGTACTTTAGTCCTGCCAAACAGAGACTGAAGTAGATCATTTAATCCCATGGGGCCTAAAGTGCATTTTAGCAACCTATAATTAAAAAAAAAGGTTCAAATCTTATTCACTTATTTATATTTAGATGGATGTTAACGTTTGTACAATTTACAATATTAAATAGTCGATTTGGTTCATAAATTGTGACATTATCAGGTGTTTTTATGTTTATACCTACATATTACCTAATTTTAGTAGTACTGTTCCCGAAAGTACAAAAAATAGTGTATAAGCCAAGGGACTAAAGTGCTTTAATCCTTTGAAATTTTGTTGCTCGTGAGCAAAGCCCTAGAGCTTCATTCGCGGAATTGAATAAGTCACTTTAGTCCAATGGTTTATAAAATACTATGTATTAAACATGTGGTCAAAAAGGCTTAAATTTTTTCTAAAAGTTTTTTCCGTTTTTCTCCCATATTATGCAATTATTATTAGCAAGAGGAAGTCATTTTCAGCAGTTCTTATAATATTTTAAGTTTGTTGTAAAACGTCAGAATTAAGCGGCGTATATTTCCCTATATAGGGAATTCGACAAAAGGAAGAAGGGTGCAAGTGTTAATAGCGCAAAAAATGTAACACTCTGTATTCTGCCTCTGATAATTTGGACATTTTGCTATAGAGATTTCAATACCTAATTAGTATAGGGTAAAATTAGGAGAGACGCCATAGTTTTTGCAAGTGTTTAATTTTATAAGAAAAAATGCAATATAATCAAATCGTTTATTTTTTGCAGGGAAGTTAGTCTTATACACTATGTGGCAAAAAACGATTTACGACATTATTTCAAAAAAATAGAAATCTAGAAATTAAGATATCATAAGTTTCAAAATGCCATCTCTCCCACACTATGTGGGAGAGATGCCATTACACGAGGGAGGGATGCCATACATACTATTTTGTCTGATTAAGATGTTTTTGCGTACTATTTCCCTTCCACAATTATTGCAATGGCGAAAGTACATATTTTCTGGGCATTCTAAAATAGTAAATACCTTGTTTAAATTTAACAGTAAAATACATATCATATTAAGCCGTGGCGTCTCTCCTCATTTTGGATGATAGATGCCATTCAATTAACATATCACTCAGTATTATTAATAATAACAGTACATATTTTTTTACCATGCTAAAAACAAGCTGAACAAGACATTAAAACAGGCACTCACTTTACTTATCTCCGCTGTACCTATGGCATTCAGTAAAACACAATATGCTTAAAATTTTCATCAAATAAATTACGCAGATAAAAATATTTGTTAACAATACATAACGCACTCAAGGACAGCCGAACAGGCACTGACTCGTTACGACGACAGTGTCGATAAGTAGTTATTTTCAGTATAAAATATAGGGCTAACATCGCGAGATATGGAATGTGTGGCGTCTCTCCTCATATGGCGTCTCTCCCACTTTTACCCTACCAAATTTGAATGAATTATCTCTGACAATATGGAAGAAAAACGAGGAAAACAAAACAATTTTTGAACGTAATATTTTTTTTTTCTAATTTGACAAGGGCTATCACTCCCTTAAATATCTACGTGAAATATTTTCAGTATCAACATCTCCAAATTGTAATTATTTCAAATAGGTAGTAAATGGAAACCAACATTTTATATAATTATTATGCTCATAGTGGTTCACCCGACATTACGGTAGCAATAAATTAAATACTCTTCGATGACTTTAAACGAGAAATTATCGTCATAGCCAGTAACCAACGTGTCTTTTAGTCGCTAATTCATTCATGAAATTGCGTCGCACTTTTACCTGTTTCATAAACTGGCCATCAAAAGCGGCCATTAATAATTTTCATCCCCTCAAATAACCCATCACCGTGTCATCCCCCAGCATGCATATGTCACATGCTTAAATCGCATGCACAATAACAATAAAAATCCGCGCGCATATGTCGGCAATATTTCGTATTTTTACGGTTTTCGGAAATCGAAAGTGCCCTTGTCGAATAAACAGCGTGATGGGGCGCGATTTTTGTACCCCATTTGATATTCCGTTTGTGAGGAAGTGAAAATGCAAAAAGTCTAGTGTTTGCGTAAAAGATTTAAGGGCCGACCGTTCCAGGGGAAGTTCATGCAGGAAATCAAAGGATATAGGTGCATAGAGAATGCCTGAACTTATCCCTTATTCAAAACCAATCGGATTTATTCTTCTTGAAGTAAAGAATTTCGTGGGTTTTTAAGTTATTGATGATATTTGACCAACATTTGTATGCGTTTTTTTAACCCGTGCCTTTAAAGTCAACGTGGTTAACTTTCAACCCCATACAAGCACCGACTCTGCTGAAGTAATATAGCCGATACTTGGAACAGGTCAGGTTTAGGAAAAATTGTATAACTGATCCAAGAAACTCCGAGATATGTCTAATAAATCTATTTCTCCAAAAAAGCAAATGTGCCCCTCGAATACAGGGTATTATTTAAGTACGGGGCTAAACTTCAAGGGGTGATGATTCTTTGAGTAATTCTAAGACGAAAAGTTTATATTAACATAGGTCCGGTAATGCTTCGTTTTCAAGATACAGGGTGTCAAACTTTTTTAAAAAAATCCATTTTTTGTAAATATCTTAATAATCCTTAAGCCGATTTTGTTGAAATCTGGCAGTGTTATCTAGCATAACAAGGGGCTAATTTAGCCCTTACTAGATTAAGATTTTTAAGTCCATTGGTGTCCCGGAAGGCACCTTAACTAAGATTGACAAAAAAAATTTGCTCCACTAATTTCCTTGCAATTTTTGTATTTTTTTCGCATTAGGCAACTAAAACTACAATTTTTTTATTTTTACCATTTTTCTCGTATCTTGCTTTGTTTTAGAGAAAAAGACATAGAAATCACTTTATTGCATGTCCAAGGGGCAACATAATAAAAAATTGTTTTTTACGGGGTGTTGAAATATTTTGTTTAATTTTATATGCTTAATTATAAATAAAAATCACTTTATTCCAGTTCCGAGCAGACAACTGGTGCATCGAAAGTATCCAAAATCTCTTCAAAGTATCGATGTACAGGGTGTCCGGATCTCGATGGTTTTGCGGGTTATTTCAGTTATATAGATTCTTATAATTGGGGCAAAAATTTGTCAGATTTATACTTTTGAGAAAAACTGATTTAAATTTTAACTAGTAGAACTTTTTCCTAAAATGTATTTAACTAATTTTGGTAAATCATGCTACCTTAAATATATATTCAAAAGTCTTATAGTACATATTATTTTTTTGAATATAGCTTTTGCTGTCAGAAATTGAGAAAAAACTGAAAATTAGTATTAGTGATTGGCGTAAAGCATATAATCAAAAAAAGGGTTATTTAGGAATATTTTTATTAAATATTTAACATAAGAACAGCTAAACATTAACATTTAGTTGTCCTCCCGTTTGAGATTGTAGTAGAATCCTTTGAAGTTTTTGGGAATGAATGGAACTTGTTCCTGAATGTTACCGAATTTTTTGGCTGCAGTATCCCGAATTTTGTCTATAGTCACTAAAATCGAATCACGCTCTTGCTTTCTATCAATCTTTCTCCTGTTTTTTATACGAACAATGCTCCATTTTTCAGCCTCGTCAAAAGAATATATATATTTGGTTTTAACAAACTGTTCAATCTTTATTCACCTAACTTAATTTTCTGGGCAGTTCTTTGATGCATACGAAATTATCTGCCATTCTTGCAATATGAAAAGGCGTTTTTTTTTCTTGTTTCAGTCATGATTGACATATTCTGATCTACTGTGTAAATATTTTGTTGTTTTCTGTTGATTTCTACAGCAGCCACATCTCTATCCGAGTCCATAAAGGTGTGCCCCACCTCTGGAAATTTATGGTAAATTTTCGTAAAAACAGCAGCGTTTATCAAATAATACCATTAGCACACAATATACAAAAATTAATTTTGACTTCCAATCGAATCACTCTATGCAATCAGATGATAAAAAGCTATGGTTTTAGTCATCATGTTCTCAAGATAAGCTAAAATTAAACTACCAACTTCTTGACGTCCACAAGACCCTTGGTCTTCTGTCCAGATATAAAAATATCCTTTACCATTTTGCTTCCGTCTAGAAATTCAACGGATCCACAAATTATACAGCCAGACTTGGCTTAAATAAAATGCTTTGCTCGTTGAAATTTTTGCTAGAGAAAGTATTTTTTGTAGATCGAAACTCAGATATCCTTGTTCATCATTCTTAGCAATACCTCGATCGTTTTTCTGATCCTCAACGTCTTTTATAAATTTTGCAACATATTCCTCATTGGTTTCCACATCACTTACTTTACAAGTATCTGTTTTCGGTAAGCCATAGCCAAGATTAAAGTCAGTGACAAAAACATGTCAGTAAGTGGAGTTAGATACAGGAGTAACATTCTCGTTCATACATTGGTCTTTATACAAGTCAAACATTTTGTTAAAAAATTTAATTCCATTTTACAAAATGACACAAATCTTTGCCTTTGAGGCACCTAAAAAACCTTTTTTTGCCATGTGAATGTTATTAGTTTTGTCTCATTTAATTTCGTAACCCTGCAGATTCGCCCCCCTCTTCCCGTTTTTTTCTTTTGTTCTACACTTTATTTTTTATAACAATATTACTTTCACTCCATTCTAATTTTATTTCTTCAAAATAAATTAACTTCAATTTTCCACCTCTCTAATTCCATTATATCATATCATATTAAAAAATTTTTCTAACTTCTCGATCAACAAAGACACTCTTAGTTCACCTCACAATAATACAAAAATCTTTTAATACAATTCCTTATAATTTCTTGTATCTCCGAAACAAGGCATTTCCAGGCATATATTTAGAGGAACTTTTTTTCATATTTTTAATCGAGAAAACTTACAATGAATTTTTTAGCAATATTAATTAGACACCCTGTATATTTAAAGTTTTAGCTGTATCGATGCAATAAAAGAGGTGAAAACATGGTAATGAAAAATAAGGAGACAAAATATCATATCCCGAATACTGACAAGTTTATTTACAATGAGCAAGAGAGATTAGTAAGTTTTTTTAAAATGAAAATAGGAATAGACCTTTTAAAATCACATATTTTTGGTCAGGTTTTATTATTGATGTTTTCACAAATTACCATAACATGAATAACACATATTTTCTTTATGACTTCTGGTGCAAATGACAACTCATGGTTTCCATCTTTCATTATTTGGGTAAGAAAATAACTCGTTATACCGCTTAATTTGTGTCGCAATCTGATTACTTTTAAAGATTTTTTAACAACAGTATTATGGGAGAACTAAAGAAAAACTAACTTTTTTAACGAATAATATGTTCAGTTCAAGAGTTCTACTAGATGTTAGGCCTATATTAATGGAAAATTAACTACTGGTGAAAAGCATCGACGTCATATAAGAAGTATTCTTGTACCTATAGAGACAATGTTATTGGTTGAGAGAACAAAGCACATAGCTCTTCGCCCTTATTTGATATACTTAGCTCTTGTTTTAATTAAATTAATTAACACAAATTCCTTGAGCCATTTGTTATAGTAAAATTTATAGGAAGAAATTATTAATGAATTAAAACAAGGGCCTGTTGTTCTTACGACAATAAAATATCTTATCCTCATTGTTGCACTGACGATAAAAATTAACAGCAATAAATTAGAAAAGCCCCAAGACGAGATTTTATACCACAACAAACAGTCTACTTATTACTAAAATTTCTTATGTTGTGTGTCAAGCGATGGTAATAAATTTCAACCGTTTACACCACATTTATGATCGTTATTTTTATATTTTGTTTGATAGTCATTCATTATGTTGCACCCATTGAGTTAGATATGATAATTCATTAAAGCTTTTAAATACTATAAGCCGAGTTTAAAAATATAGGTCTTACAAAAGAATAGAACAAAGATTTAGTTAGTTATATGAAGCTCTTTTGGACAGTTTGTATTAGTTTTAAGATCAATAGCCGACGTTTTGGCACACCGTTCGTGTCAACGTCGGGGCTGCAAGAGGACGTCCCAAATGATATCTTTTAAGAATACAATATATATTAAAATATTAATAATTAGAATTAAATTTTTGTAAGAACAGCGTAAAAGACAAAATGGAGACAACAAACTGAACAAATACTGAAAATTCAAAAAGATAAAGCAATATAAGTTGCCGAAAACATAAGCAATCATATAAAGGTGTACAAAATTATCGGTCGTTTAACTTCAGATGGTCTGTATTACAATTATTGTCATATTGACGGATCAGAACTAGAAAGAAACTTACCCAAATAATACCTACTCTTAGTTTTTTCATAACCAACAATATTTTTTTCTTCTAAAATTACGCAATGAGATATGAAATATATGGATTAAATAAATATATATTTTATACCCTTTTTTCCATTTAGGTTTCAAAATAATTTCTTTATGAAACGGAAAAACGTTGAATAATGCTCACTTGCGTTACAAAATCTCGTGACGCAGCTGATCACCATATGACGAACCTGAAAAATGGGTAAAATATCTTGCAATATTCAGGTATGACACTCACACAAGCAGACAAAGGTAAACACAATTGAGATGCTAAAGCAAAACCCAGAAAAAAAACAGCACTATTTAAAGAACAGATATAATTATCACGTGCGTCACATCATGTCAAGTTCGTCACATTTCAAATATTTACCGTTTTTCGTTACGAAATTACTAAGTATGTGTTAGTAAAAATTCTAAACTACCTAAAATTTTAGTAATATTTCATCCCGAAAATAAATTATATCAACGATCAAACTGCATTATCGTGACGAACCTGATGACCACATTTAATCAAAATACCTAAACATATAAGAAAACATTAAGTATTTGAACTGCTCTTTTGATAAAATGGAAAATATTTATTTTTGGAATGACAGTATTTGATTGTACGGGGGGGTATGTCATTATTTAAAAAATCGTATTTTTAATTTGTATTTGGTCACTTTAAATGAGATACGACTTTGCTATTGTTCTTAATAAATGAAGCATGCCTCTATATTTTTCCACAAGCTTGCCTTCGGCTCTTTCCGAATTCTTTTGCAAATATTCATTTTTCAAAATATGCTTTTTTTTTGTAAAACAATTAACTATTCCTTTAATATCAAAGTTTAGTTAAATAACTTTTATTACAGGTATAATATATTTTACTTACTTAAAGTAAATAATTTTTATTTCAATTAAATTATATTTTTCGGCGTCAAACAAATAATAAAAATTTATTTCAGAAGAATATTTTTGATTGCAGCTATTCGAACGATTTTGGTGTGTTTCTGTTTAAACTATTATAAAATCCCCTTTTCACAAACTTTTAACAACTATAGTTGTTAGAAGTATAAGTAAATAAAACCAAAAAAAACTGTCGGTATTTAGTTTTGTTATTTGATACTTCACTGCGCGGCTTATTTAACGCATAACGAAAAGTTTGCCTCAATTTTGATGTTATGTATTTTCCAAATTTGTGGTTCTTTTTAAATTATTTCTTTTTCTAATTGTAGGTTTTTTTCTTAAGCATACCACTGCCTTTATTGTTTTGTTTAAAAAGGAACTTTGGTATTATACCGGGTGTTATAAAAATGTTGTGTTTTTTTTTATGGAAATTCAAAACACCCTGTGGGATTTACTAGCCATTGCAAGTTATCGCAGTTATAGTCAAATGAAGGTCTCACGTTTCCTTTACATTTTCTTTTTTGATTTATTTATTTATCTCTGTTTTTTCATAAAATATACAATTTTTAGTTCAACGTGTTTTTGTTGGCCTAAAATGCATTTATCGGAAAAGTAGCAGACTATGAAAATGAAAGATTACACAGAAACGTCATAAAGTGAAATGTAACAAAAGCGTTATCAGGTTTGATTCTTTACTTTATCACTTTTTAGTTTGCTTTGCATACTTGTATTGGCAATTTCTAATTTTATTAAGTGTAATTAAAAACAAAAGGGCCCAAAACGCACGTGTAAGAGGAAATCTTTCGCCTGAGGAATGTGCTGGAGCCATAGCACTTGTGGAAGAAGGCTTACCACAATTTCAAGTGGCCCAGCGATATAGAGTGACACAATCTGCTATCTCCAGAGCATTGGCACGGTTTCGGGAGCCTGGTGCTAATCAAAGAAGACCTGGACAAGGACGAGCAAGGGTGACAACGAATGACCAAGATCGCTTTTTGCGAATACAGGCATTACGGAGTCGGTTTGTTAGAAGCACTGCACTGCAGCAGGAATTTTCCCGTCGGTATAATTACCGTACTAGTGAAGATACAGTCATAGACCAAAAATGTAACTCAAAAGCCGGAAACACAGTACTTCCGGTTTAACCGGAAGTTGATGTTTTTGGGAAGATCATAAAAAGTAAGATAGGGACATGTGAGCCGTTTTACTCTAAAACGTACCGTTAGAAAGCTAGAAGCTGTCAAAGTTCAAAAATGTAATTTTTCAATAGTCGATATCTCGGAAACTATTAGGTTTAGACTTATAATGCACTTATTAAAAAATAATTGTTATTTTATGTAAAATCCAAAAATATTCGAAGATATAGAGTGTTCCATTTAAAAAAAGGTAACTTTGCTTCCCTACGGTTTTCTGACTCGTCCTGTATACTCATTTTTTTAAAATTCTAATACACCCTAAAAAACCCTAAAACCTTTATCCAAAATATTTTTTGCTTACCTAATACCTTAAGAAATAATCGACCGTTTCCATACATACCAACGACCCTGTATATTCTTTTTAAATATATAAGGGTTTATATTTAAAAAAATGTATACCTACTAGAAAAAATATTATAAAGGAAATGTTTTATAAAGCTATTAGCGCAACAACCAGTGGCGCAACCAAGGGGGGGGGGGCTACCTGGCTGCAGCCCCCCCCCCCGAGCTAGCTTAGCTCGGGTCGTCTAACTACCTGATTTACAAGAAAAATAAACTCATCACTACTTAAGTTTGGTAAAATTACACAAAAATTGAAACGAGTCTGGCTGCTTTCGTGATTTTTTGTTGTGTTATTTTACATCATCATTGAAAAAAGGGCGTGGCACCCAAAAATTTTTCGTCTGCGGCGCTATATCTTTTCCAGCCCCTGAACTTATTTTCTGGTTGCGCCACTGACAACAACTACACTACTAGAAGTAATTGACTTGTCGCATTAGAAAATTTCCCGCAAGCGGTTAGTTTTCTAGCATAGGCGCCTGCGCTAAAATCACGGTATATGAAACTATAACATTATCAAAAAATGCTATTGAATTGATTTTTATCTTCTACGAAATTTAAAATAATTTTCTTTTGTGCAGGGTTTTTACAAAAATAAACATATTTAAAATCGTATGTAGAATACACAAATCAAAAACATGGTGTTCAATTTACTAACTTAAAGTTGACTAATGCCTTACCACCCTTTGTCAAACGAAAAAACAATTTCTTACCAAAACGTAATTTATATTTTTATAAGAATTTCTCGCAACACAGTTTAGGATGAAAATTGACAATCGAACTTTTTAAAATAAAATTGAATGCGCTCTGGAGACAAACATAATTAAATTTATTTTTTGTCGAATTTGTTCCAGCTGTCTGTAGGAATTAATTTCCCCAGTTACCAAAATAGCTTGTCTTCCAGTAAAGCGCACGTTTTGAAACGATGGAGAATTTCTCTCCGCATAATTATACATGGTAGCCCAAACAATATATTATTATCCAATATTCGAAGCAAACGCGTCCTCTATAGTCTAGAAATTGTTAGACAGCAAAAATAATATAAGGGGTTTGGGACCTCTGGACAAGAACCCAGTTTTATAAATAATAAAATTTTTTGAGAAATCAGTAGGGGAAAGATTTCCCTTCATTGCATTTTTATAAGAGTTTTATATGTTTCTGATTCACCCGGTAATATCTAAACAATAAATTACCATAAGACATTTCAAATGTAATAGAAACCCATATTAAATTAATCAAGACGTAACAAACGACTACAACATAGTTAGGAAAATTGGATTCGTTTCATCAACTATAAGTCCCCTTTAAAAAATGTCGTAATTTATTTGAATAATTGGAGGCTATCATTTCGTTTTTAAATGAAAGCGGTTTAAATGAGAAGAAAAATTAAACTCTTTAAAATTTGATGAAAATAGATTTAATTACGGGATTTTGGTTATTCTTTATGTTAAGTAGAGCTGTGTGGTGTTTGATGCAATTTGTAAAAATCATGAGCATGCAACAAAAATGTTGTACAAGAGTAAACAAGTCACAAAAACATAATGTTTAAATATAATGTGTATATAATTTACACAATTGTCAATATTTAACTGTTGTTTCACTCTGTCATTTAAAGGTAGTTTAAAATTCTAAAGTTTCACAAGAAACCCTTGGAAAAACGCCGAAAAACGGAGTTACTTGTACAAGGGCGGATCTATGCAACTTTTCTGGGGGGATAGGAGTAAAACAGGGTTATACCCAGAGATTCGGGTTAGTTGTATAACACACATTGTATAGGTTGGAATTAAATATAGAAATAATATTAAGATTTACCCTTAAATTAAACCTAAAGTTAATCTAGGGTAGGTTTTTGTTGCAATTGTATGAGATAGGGTGAATCCATAAAACTGCTAACTTCAGAGGGATGGGAATATGAAAATTGCTTTCTGTTTTCACATTTCATTTGTCAATTATTGTCATGTTCATGTCATTTAAAAGTACCCTAACTTTTCAACTTTATTTTTATTTAATATTTTTTGATTTGTAAGTTGCAAAGACATTAATGTCTGAGTCCCCAAGTCTTCTTTGTCATCTGAGAGAAGATAATTTACAATTTTATATAATTGTATAAATTTAATGTTATTGCTATATCGCGAATTCGAAACAAAAAGACGGATTAGAAACCAGTTAGCTCCCTTTAAACTCATGTAACTCTAGTGTAGAAATGTAGTAGCATTGTAATTACTAATGCTGTCCTAAAAAATGTAGTTGACTAAGTTGGATAAGCTGTAGTTCGAATATCCTATATTTCAGTTATAAGAAGAAACATGGCAACACCGCAACATTTAAGTCAGACGTCAAATTATTGTGATTTGTTAATTTAGTTGTAAATCTTTGTTCGCTTGTTCGTTGGGTAACCCCCCATAGATCCGCGCTAGAACTTAAAAGAGGTATATTTTATGACAAAACAGTAGGTAACGATATTATTGCTATATCGCGAATTTGAAACAAAAAGACGGATAAGAAACGAGCTAGTAGTAGTTTGGCTGGTTAAAGGATTAGATGCCGTGGGCCAATAATATTTCCGTTAAAAATATTTTGCAAGTATTCCCTAACCATGAGAGAGTTATGGGCAGGACAACCATCCATTTGATACCAGATCTCCTGATTTTCGCGTACAACTTCTTTTAGTGCGAGTTCAATTCGATTTTGTAGTAAGTCCAAATAGGTTACTGCTGTAAGGTTGCCTTCCATAAAAGATGGTCCAATAATGTGATGTCCTACATTCTAACTAATTTTGAACATTTGACTCGTTGTTGAGGGTGAATGACCATTCAACGGTAAAATAAATATTTCTCAAAAAATCCCTATTATTGCTTGCTCTTTCCATTACCTGAAAACAGAATACCATCTCCGTTCTTTATTAGGTACCTTGCCGTACCGTAAAAGCGCCCAACTTGCAACTGGGAGTTTACTTGCAACAAAACGCATGTCTTTAATTACGGCCCTGTATCTCCCAAACTTTACGAGATCGCACTGCGCTCAATCGACCTATTCATTGTTCGGCGGTCGCAGGTCGTGGTGTGCAAGAAAATTTGGCGGTAAGTGTAACTTATAACATGGATAATTTTAGCTGAATTATATAAAATTTTAGTGATGTTTTGTTCATAAAAAAACTTCAGATGCGTAGAATAAACTAAAAGTAGTAGAGAAGTGTAATAACGATATTTTCATTGGGCAAACGTTCCGAACCATAACCTAAAATTTTTAAGATCTTAATATGAACAGGGTCTGATTAAGATTTTTTTTTCTAGAAAAGAACATTTTGCAGCTAACTTGCAACGCTTAGTCTCTAACTTGCAACATGCCCAGAAATGCAAGAAGGGTTCTTGGTGCACGTACATATAAAAATTATAGCGACGAAACTTTGCAAAATGCCTTGGCGATGCTTGACACTGGCAAGTCATTGAGAGCAGTATCGAAAATCTTTGGCATTACACCTTCCACACTGTCTCGAAAAAGGCGGCGTTTGTTTAGTAATAAACATGGGGCTCCGAAGGTACTTTCCGACCAAGAAGAACAGCAGCTCGTAGAAGGGGTTAAAACGGCGGGTAACTGGGGATTCCCGATCACTGCTTATGATGTAAAACTAATTGTAAAACAATATCTGGACAAAAAAGGTGCCAGAGAAAAAAGTTTTAAAAACAATATGCCAGGTAGAAGATGGGCTGAAAGGTTTTTAGAAGATCATAAGGAGCTGACGAAAAGAAACTGCGAGAACATCAAGCGATCCAGATCTGAAGTTTCCGAAGAGATAATTAAAACATACTTTACGGAGCTAGAAGTATCTCTTCAGAATGTTTCACCAAGTCATATACTAAATTACGACGAAACAAATTTTACCGATGACCCCGGTAAAATTAAAGTTATCGTCAAAAGGGGTAGCAAACATCCAGAAAGGTGTATTGATAGCAGTAAAACATCAGTTTCAGTTATGATGGCTGGAACAGCTGATGGAATCTTACTCCCACCATATGTTGTGTATCGAAGCGAGCATCTATACGAGTCCTGGACCAATAATGGGCCTCAAGGAACCAGATTCAATAGGAGTAAGTCTGGATGGTTTGATAGTAGGATTTTTGAAGACTGGTTCTTTACTATTGTAATCCCTTTTATAAAAAAATTAGATGAAGGCCCAAAATTGCTAATAGGTGATAATCTATCAAGTCACTTATCTTTGTCGGTAATTGCGGAGTGTCAGAAAAATGATATCAGGTTCGTGCTAATGCCACCAAACAGCACGCATTTATGTCAGCCGCTGGACGTGTCATTTTTTCGCCCACTAAAAGCAGAATGGAGAAAACAGCTAAACGCCTGGAAGTTAAAGAATAGAGGATGCGTACCCAAAGATCAGTTTCCGTCTTTATTAAGGAGCACTCTGGACTCAATTAAAGAAAACTGTGCTGGAAATCTTAAAAGCGGATTTCGCGCTTGTGGCATTTTTCCACATGATCCAAATCAAGTGCTAAAGCGCCTGCCATCTTGGGCTAAAAATGAAACAAATGACGAGAACTCTGATGTCATGAACACATCTCTAATTAACGTATTACAAAAAATGCGATATCCATCAGAAAGGAAAACCATGCGCCGCAAGAAGATAGCCATTAAACCTGGACAAAGTATTTCGTCGAAAGACTTTAATCCCATAAATGAGACAAAAATAAACTTGGAAAACTGCCAAGATCATACTATAGAATTGACAAATGGGGATACACCAGAAAAGGGTAACCCCGAGAATAATTCTATTGACAACCTTTGTGATGCTAGTGAAGTCCCAGGACCTAGTTCGAAACAACGGTCTAGCAGAAAAAAAGAAATAAGACCGGTAATTACAAATAAAAAATTAAAAAGAACAAAATATGAATCTGACACAAGTGATTCCGATAGTTTCTCCGTTCGAGACTCCTCATCTGACTTCGAAACAATGGAGGATATTTTAACAGATCTTACTCCTGACCGTCCTGACTCTGTGGCACCTAATTATTCCATTGGAGATTTTATAATTGTCGAATTCAAATCTAAAACCTCAACGTACTATGTTGGAGAAATCACTGAAATACTTTCCGCCGACGAAAACTTGTTTTACTGCAAATTCATGAGAAAATTTATTGGTCGAAAGCACCCCGAAAATACATTTATATTTCCCACAGTTGATGACCTGTCAATTGTTGAAAATTCTATGGTGCTAACAAAATTAGAACTTAGTTTCAAATTTAGAGGTCACTACACTTTTAATCTTGAAGAGAGGTGGTCGCAACTAAAATTAATGTGATTTAAATATCTACATATACCTAATTTGTTCCTTTTTTGTGTTCAACAGTTACCTACCTATTTGTTCCTTTTTTGTGTTCAACAGTTACCTACCTACTTATATGTTTTATTTTTTATATGTTGATTTTGCTAAACTTTACTATACTTTAAGAAACCTTAGTATAAAAACCAATCAGTATTTTCTGCCTTACTACTTATTATTTGTATGTTTTTTTCCTATTTAGGTTTATTTCCTTATTTTTTAACTAGAATTGTTTCTTTTGCTTCTAGATTTTATTTCTAGATAAGTTTATATATTTGATATATTAGCATAAGTTGACTTGTTTCACTAAATTGAAAAAGTTTTTGTGATTTTTTCAATACTGTTCATTAATAAAGATGTTTTTTCCAATAAAAAACCATATTTTTATTAAAAAAAAAAAACAATTACAACAACAATATTTTTTTCTGCTTTTGTTGTGTGTTGCAAGTAAGATGTAAAGCCGTATAACTTGACAATCCTAAATAAACAGGCAGTGTTGCAAGTATGGGCCATCATGCACCTTACTTGCAACACCCAGTTTTTTTTTTTTTTTTTCGGAAATGTTCACCTGACTGAAACAGAAATGAATGCTATTTGATAGCACCCATATCGACCAACAAAATCTAATTTTTTGTTTGGAACTATCTTCAAAAGGCTTCTCAGAAACGACACTTAAAGTCCAAAAGTGTTGCAAGATGGGCGCTTTTACGGTAACTCTTGATGTTTTTCGTACCGGAAAAATATTTTCATCCGATTTGAACTTTGCAAAGAGCACTTCCAGGAGCTCAAAAAAAATGAAAAAGGAAAAAAGGGGGGGGGGGGAAATTTGCTCATTTAAACTTGAAATTAGGCAGGGAGCTAGAGTTTGTGTCTGAGAATATGTAAAAAAAAATTTTTTTGCTCCATGTGTCGCCATCGCTTTATAACAGTTTTTCAAAATTTAAATGGGCAAAATTTGATAAAGTAATTCCAACATGGATGAAAATCTGCACACAGGTTCTTTGACACCTAGAGAACATCGAAAAATTATTTTCATCCAAATTTATTGCGGCCAAAACCAGATCTTCCAGAACATGCATGAAAATTTTTACTTACCATTGAATAGTGACTCAACATTTTACCGCCTCTCGGGAGCATTTCATTTTTTTTTTATATTTTTAAACCAGAGACAAATAAGTTTACGAAACTTCCATCTAAATCTCGCAGAAAATTTACGGAGAACTCCGGGATCAAAATCACGCGTGCTGGCGAGGTTTTTTGTTATTTGGCATAGAGTTCCAAGGCATTTTTGTCACCGCGGCTCTAACTATAATAATATACGGGGTGTTTCATTTCAGTAAAGTGACTTTTGGTATTTTCTTTGTGCCCACCGAAATATATTTCTTGTGTGTGCACCCTGTATAAAATATTTTCCAAGTTTGTTATACAACCGAAATACCTATATTGTCTGACCACTTTTAAAAAATTTGAGATCGTTAGATCCATAGATACTTATTTGATTTTATCTACGACTAATGTATAATGTAAGTATTATAGTTGTGGTTTTCGCAATATAATGGCACCTATTAATCCCTTAGGGAATAATGACAAGGGATTAATAGTCCTTATTCCCGCTCCAATCACAAAATTTCTCAAATCAAATAATACCATGGAAACAAAATACACCAAGTCAAAAGTGTCACTGTCGTAGTGTTTATGTATTCGTATTGGGATGGATGAAAATGAAGAGGCTTTTACTTGTACACCTCCAGAAATTGTACAACTAGCTACAGCAACAACATCTACCTTAATACCGGAAACATCGAAATCTATTTATAATAAAACATACGCAACCTTCAACGAATGGCGTCTTCGAAATAACACAAATTCATTTTCCGAAAATGTTCTACTAGCCTATTTCGCTGAACTAAGTGCAAAATACAAACCATCTTCATTATGGTAATTTTATTCAATAATTAAATCTATGTTGAGAATAAACCATGATCTGGAAAAATAATATGGAAAACTACGAGCGTTTTTAAAAAGAAAATCTGAAGGATTTCAAGCAAAGAAATCTTCCACTCTGACCTCGAAAGAAATTAATACATTTATTGACAAAGCTCCTGATGAAGTTTTTCTTTTACATAAGGTAAATATACATAGGTATTTAATCTAATCTATTAAAAAACTCATATTCTTATTTGCTTCAGGTTATATTAATTATTGGAATTATGGGCGCATGCCGGTCAAACGAGCTTTATGAAATGAATATAGAAGACGTAAAGGATCTTCAAACAAACTTCTAATAACAATACCCAAGACTAAAACCAAAATTGTACGAACATTCGCCATAAACAGTACGTTTTACAACTTTATAAAGAAGTACATCGATCTCCGCCCGTCACATGTAAAAATCAATTCATTCTTTCTAAATTATCAAAAATCCAAATGTACAATACAACGTATAGGAAAAAACAAATTTGCAGACATTGGTAGACAAATTGCCAAATATTTAAACTTGCCAAATCCTCAAACTTATACCGGCCATTGTTATCGCAGATCATCTGCCACTCTGTACATTGATGGAGGAGGCGATATAACTGGATTAAAGCGTCATGGGGGCTGGAAATCTACACAAGTAGCTGAATGTTGCATTGATCAGTCTATGAGAAACAAGACAACTACAGCAGATACTATTACTAAACAAATAAATAGTAATGAAGCATCTTCTTCCTTTGCAGCAACCGACATTCCAAATATTTGTATTGAGAACTCTTCCAAACTTATTCATAGTTCTCGACCAATACAGTTTATTAATAATTGTACTATTACTAATTTTAATGTTATTGACAAATAAAGTTGTTCATTAAAAATCTCAAATTAATAAATTAGTCGTAGATAAAGTAGAGTATACTACTCACAATAATGGCTATTATTACCTCAGAATATTTACTCCCTCGCCGCTTACGCGGCTCGGTTCGTAAATATTCCTCGGAAATAATAGCTATCATTATTGACTCGTGGTATAATCTACTATTTTGTTATTCCTTTTTTGGCCGCAAAAAATTAAAAAAAAAATAATATCTAAAGAACAATGGGAGATAGATATGAAACATGGTTTACAAAAGTTATTCAGATTCAACCGCAGAATCAAGAAATGGAATAACATACAGCGGGTTGCATTAAAAACTCTAAAGTTAGTATTCGGTAGGGGTAGAATGGCGGCGCCTCATTTTGAAAAATATTTTTAGAGGCTCGAATGATATGTCTTGTGGCCATTTCCAAAATGTCAGCACGATATTAATATCCGTTCTCTAGATTCTCCTAATGTACCATTGAGTTTGCGATACACTGTATTCCTACATGATTTTTTGTAGAAATCCCTTATTTTTTATTTTGAAGATGATTACAAAAACGTGTCTGCTACCACGCAATTTACCTGCAACTGTAAAAGAGCAAAATCTTCGTGTCGTCAAATATTACGCCAACACAAAAACTGAAAAACCTCCAAATCCCAGAAATCCTCCTTTTATTCCTGTACCCCATCCATTCCGAATAAAATACACACAAAGCAAGCGCATTCAGGATTTCGCTGGTTGCCTGCGATCAGGCCGCGCTTTAGTCGTGCGCCACCTTTGGTTTAAGAGGGAGCTGTGTCACGTTCCGCTATAAACTTACGCTAGGTCGCGGCAAAAAACAAAATTCAAAATTGTTCGCAATTTTTTGCGTTCATGATTCATATATTTTCTGTATTAAATTACTGCAGTTCATTGTTCAAATTATGAAAGTGTGCATGTGTGTTTAAATAAGTTTTGTTTTGGAACAGTGTTTATATTTTTTCCTGCCCGAAGTGATGGTGCGCTAAATAGACCCAAAGTTTTTCGCTATTTTCAGGATTAAAATGTGATGTTTTACTGGTGATTGTCGACATTATTCGTTGGTTATAGACAAAAATGTGCGACAACAACTCGATCATTGAAGGAACCGTAAAGTTTAGAGATGGAAAAAAGGTACGTTATTTTTTTTTTAATTATTTTCGTTAGTACCAATCCATGATACTATTCATGGTACCAACGTTGCTGATACTTACATCATTATACATACTTATAGATATGGCCAAAAACGGTTTAATCAGTATTCCATTTTATGTTTTTTACTAAGTAGGTAGTAGATAAAATATGTGTTTTTTGTCAAATACAGGCGATCATGCTTGTTTTCGTCTGCCCGGGCAAAAAATGGCAATAATATTAAAACTTTGATTTGAATATTAAATATTGTTATTATGTAGAAAAACAAGTTTTTTAAAAGTCATAGGAGTACCTTATATTTTATGATTTGAAGTCCTGCTTATCGAAATATCTATACAGGGTTTTTTAAAAACCATATGCTCGGAATTGGATATTGGAAACATTTGTTTTACCTACTCAAAAAAGCTCGCAAAAAAGTAAATTTTGACTTCGCTATAGGCATGGGCGCCCGCAAAATTTTTTGCAAGTGGTGTGGGGGGGGGTCAGGTGTCAGTTTGGGGGGGGGCAAGCTCATTTTCCATAAAATGTAAATTCTTTTAAGCAACAAAGATGTATTCATTGACAAAGTTTTGGCAAAATGAAAATTAGTGTTACCTTGAGTGTCGCTAATAAAGAAAGCTGGAAACAGCAATTTTTTTGCATACACCTACCTTTTTCGGCGGTCTCTACTAGTTTTTCAGAGAAAAATTATTTAAATTTTTCCACTCAAAGGTTGGGTTTGTTTTTCCTTTAAATTTACTGTGTTTTTCGTAAAAACCACTGATGAAACTTACACTAACCCTTCTTTCTACAAATTAATTACAAAATTTTATCCAAAAATGACGAGAAAGGTACAAATTTTATTAAAATCTAAACTATAATTAATTAATTTTTCGCGATGTTGCAATGTTTATTCTTTTACCGAAATGTACAGATTATTCCAACTCCACATTTAACAATTTTTGATCAAGTTAGAATAGAACAATTTCAAAAGATGAACCCCTATTTCCTATGAAGCCCAAAACAAAGAGCGCATATAAGCAGTATGCACCCCTTTTCTCCAAATAGAGACCAGTTGTGTTCAACTTGATCTAACCAAGTACAAGAAGTGGATTAATTGCGCATTAACTTAAGTTGGGTTAAATTAAGGTGATCCCAAATTTAGGGTACACCAGAAGGCTGATTGGAAGGACAGTGCTTAAACAGCACAACTCCTTTAAGGAGTTGTGCTCTTATGTTTTGGACTCTTTGGCGAAAATAAGGGTTTGTTCAACGATTTTTAAAAAATACAAAAAATACGTATTTATTTAGGTTACCATGGCAACAGTGCAGCAACCAGGCAACGAATGGTCGTCACTACACTAGACAGCTGTTTTTGTCGGACAATCTAAATTATTCTGTTTTTACGTTTTTCGGCATTTCCTCAGGTTTCTTTTTGTCACAGTTTTCGTTTACTTTATCAAAGATAAACTGATGTTATGCAAAATTTCAAGGATTAAGTAGGTTGAAAAATGTGTGTGAAAAATTTTTTATATTTTTTCTTCAAAAACCATTCGAGAACAAACTTCGGATTTGTGCCCTCAAATTAGAGTAGTACAAGGTATTAGCGAAAAATTCGTTGTTTCCAGCTTTGCCAATAATTATCATACATTTTGATACTAAAAACGATTAGGAATTAACATAAAGTTATTGAATGTACAGTACATGCTGAGAATAAGTACCTAGTAACAAACTTTTTCAAAGTACAGGGTGTCCATTTTCCGATGTAATTGCAGGGTAACTAGTAAAGATAGAGACTTGCGGTTTTTACATTACTTTGCTACTTTTTCGTGAAACAAAAGATGCCCTGAACAGAATTGCCATAGCTTTCTTAGTTTCTAAGCTACGGGGTGTTTTCGAAAATGTTTTCGTTTTGACCACCCTCTGTATTTCGGTTACCCTTAACCTTATGAAAAATATGAAAGCTGTTTCTAAGAGAGTTTTTTAAGTAGAATTCAGTTCCTTTTTTTCTAAGAGTTTTACTTTTGGAGATTTAAAGCAAACATATGATTTTTTAAATCGGGCACCATGTATATTTTTTTCTTATTTGATTAGGCTATTTTTAAGCTCTTCAAGAATACATAATAGTTGTTAGTTAATATTAACAATAAACTCACAAATCAAAAAATTTAGGAAATTAGGGTAGTAGGCTATGAAACCATTGAAAGAAACAAAAGAATAAGTATGTCCTTTCTACTAAAAATAAGTCGTCGCACAGCATTTGCAGTACGTAAAGGGTGCACAATCTTTACTTCATAGGGTTTCAAATAATATTTATTTAATAATTTTTTAGACAAAATTTTATTACTCCGAGATCTTTTCTTTGACTTTGCACGAACTTCTAGTACCTCTACAAAAGCCATAACGTTCATTTTGTCCCTTTCGCGATTTTTTTTATTATAATTGTTTTAGGTTTTGGCTTTATAAATGGATTCTTAATCAAATTAATTTTTAAATTTGAAAATGTTAATTAATTGGGCTGCCTTCTCTCTGGATATCAATGAAAGTAAGAACTTTATGTATATATATATATATCTGTTATCATGCCGTAATTGTAATTTAGGTTATATACAGGTTTTATATTTGACTATCTGTCTAACTATAAGGACTATGATTGAGCTTTTTTATCTTTTTCGTTTCTCTGACCACACTGACATTCCCCATTTTATAACATCCACCATATTGTTCTTTAGCTGTCCACGTTTAACTGTCAACTTTCAACGTTCAATTGATTCAGAACACGTTTTCAGTTCTCATTTTAATTGTGTTTTTCTCCCTGTTTCCATCTTTGAGGGTACCTATATTAATTAAAGATTTTGTGTTTTTTAAAAGTTTTAATTTTCTGATCAATCTTGATTGATTAATTTTCTACAAAAATTTTTTTCATTTTTACAGAATCACTATCTTTCTTGCCTTTAAATAAACATCACGATATGAATTGAAATGTCCCACAATTCCATTTATATATCCCTTCTTAAAGCTTTTATGAAAAGAGCATCATCTTTTTTATAACCTACTAAATGTGACAAACCATTCATTAAGTACTTTTAATTAAAATTTTGATTTAGGATTTCAGTATGCTGATTACGTTCACTGCTTAAGATATTTTCAAATCTTAAACCTCTGTCAAAGTCACCTTCCACCAATAATTTCTCTTTATTGCTAATACACAGTTAAAAATTTTGCCGGTGTGAAACGATGTTCCTAAACGGTGTACGAAATTTAAACCAAATGGTGTTAAATTTAACACCGCATCAGTTGGTTAAAAGTAAAAACGTAATTTACCACCATGCGGTGTAAATATTTTAAGTTCACACTGAAAAGAAATTTGATTTCACCCCCTTATACGAGTTAAATAGAATAATTATATGGAGAGAAAATGAAGTTGTCACATTGCTGGTTTTTTCCTTGATACTTTTTAATACAAGGAAATTGGTGGATTATTAATTATTTATTTCGCGCTACTGTACCATTAAAATGTTTGATTTTATAGTTATGTTGCATAACAATAATAAAAGAAAATGTTTCCAGTAAATTTAGTGTTTTAAAAACTAATCACAAAGAATTGTCAACTACTCTTTGGTGTTGTTTCAATTAAAATATATTATTGGCAACGTCGCAATCTTCTCTCCTGTCTCTGAGTGGATTGAGTAGAGCAGCACGAGCGGGAAGAATGTGCGGTGCGCCTTGCCCATCTACGCGTGTTTAATTCCATTCCATGCGGACTTGTTTAAGTGTTCTGTGTTCTGTCCATTGTTTGAGAAAAAATGAGTGTTTTTATTAAAGTTGAATATAACAACATACAAAAATATATTTCATTAAACAGGGAGGAAGCAACCTATCATGA
The DNA here is from genome assembly GCA_963920685.1 of Polydrusus tereticollis. Classification (NCBI taxonomy): domain Eukaryota; kingdom Metazoa; phylum Arthropoda; class Insecta; order Coleoptera; family Curculionidae; genus Polydrusus; species Polydrusus tereticollis. Next base: position 24,628,007 of record OY987333.1, on the reverse strand, counting down.
ATTTATTACTCAAGGTGAGTTGATATGATTTTATTTATACAGGTACCTACTACCTAGGTACAGTTAATAATTTTTTGGTTTATGTTTTATTATTACTAGGTATAGATATATAGGTACCTAAAGCACCTATATTTTTTTTCTTTTTTAAAATAACTACCGCCTAAACCACAGGGCATATTTTTCTTGCGGAATATATGGGGAATTTTAAACTATTTTTCTGGTGTTAATTATACTCCATTTGAAGTGTAAAAAAAAAGTAGCCTTTTCTGTTATCATTTTTGTGGCGTTGTTCAGTTAGTTTTAGAAGGTTTTTACCTACACACATTAGACATTAGGTACTAAATGTGTACAATGTTTTAAAGAACTTAAGTAATATAATTAGGTACTTATTTGATTATATTGGCCAACTTTTCAGTTTTTTTTTCATTTGTAGCACTAAAAAAATTCTTGCAAGAACCACCAGATAGTATTGAGTTTTTTAAAGTTTCTGACAATGCAGGCTGCCTGATTGAACCTGAAGATTTCAAAACTTTTATACAAGAGGTTGAAAAGGGATTTTTTATTCAGATTGCTGGATTTGCGATCAGACTATAATAGAGAACCTGCAATAACTGGATGTTTAAAAGGTAATTACATATATTTTTGTATTATCATCTTTCGAACAACTATGGTTTTAGCTCGGGTTTTAGTTAGGTTAGTTCCCGTAAGTTTCCCTTAAATGTTATTAAAAATAATGTAATAAATTTTACTAAGGCCAATTCAAAATGGTACCTACCTAGGTACTTGTTTGTCATTAAAAGCCTTGTTTAAGTTTTGTATATAAATTGTATATCGTTGCAAAATATAGTACAGCATTATGATGCTCATCAATAAAATTTGATTGATTAAATATTTTTTTTAATAGTGTTTTTAGTGGGAACTAAATTATGGTGTAAATTCCAGGTAAAAACTGAGAAATGTTAGAATGAAGCCAGACTTAGAGCGAAATGTACAAAGATCTTAAAAGTCACCAATGTTGTCTTTTTGCATCAAGCCCACAACATGGTATATTATATTGACTATATTGGATACCAAAACACAGTTACGATTTTTTAAACAAGTTTTTGTGCTATTTTGTACCTATTTTTGTTATAAAATATTTTTGTAATAAAATAAAGTAAGTCTTGTTTAACAGTTTTTTTTTTACAAATCTCAGATTAGTACCACTGGGGTGGGATACTTATTAGAAATAAAGTTTGAGATTCAGAAAAAAATGGAATTTTCAAGCATTTTACACTTTCTTCTTAATAATTTAATGGAAAAACTAGTAGGTACCTAGGTACTTAGTTATAAAGTACCGATCAAGATTTTTTATTTCATTTTCGTAAAATATTTTTCAAAAATAAAATAGATACCATTTTCATGATAAGATTTAAATCGCTTTTGGTGTAGAATGACTTTTTTATGGAGTAAAGTTGAGTCTCTGGTAAATTTAATTTAACACTATATGGTGTGAAACATGGTTTTTTATGGTGTAAATTTGACCCCTTATCAAATTTATAATAACACCATATAGTGTTAAACATCATATAATTTGGCGTGGAATGAATTTTTTATGGAGTTAAATTGAGTCCCTGGTAAATTAGATTTAACACTATATGGTGTGAAACATGGTTTTTTATGGTGTAAATTTGACCCCTTATTAAACATTTATAATAACACTATATAGTGTTAAACATAACAAAATTTGGTGTAGAATTGTTTTTTTATGGAGTAAAGTTGATTCCCTGTTAACACCAAATAGTTGTTAAAACGAATGCATCATGGTGTAAAAGTTACTACATTTTGATTAAATTAGTAGTCTATTTTAATCCCATCTAGGTGTAAGTTTTACTTTTCTGTAGGTGTACGAGTTTAACACCATTTAACACCGTTTTGGTTTGTATCGATATAGACCACTTTTGGTGTTCATTTGGTGTTAAAATAGTCACGAAATTTTAAACAGTGTACCAACAGCAACACTAATTTTGTCTCCTGAAGATGAAGGTCACTACCTTCGAAACATGTAGACGATTTTTTATTATAAAATTGAGCCTTTGATTACTCTTTATTAAATCAGTGGAGAAAGAGTTTTTGACTTTCTTTCCTCTCCCTATATTTGAACTTTACTTTGAGAATGGACTATTTCTTCAAATTAAGAACTTTATAAGTTATATATTTAAATTACAAGATTGTAAACTTACCTATTTTCGTGGCACTCTATAAAGCAAACTAACATGTCGTAATTCTCAAAATTTATATATTTTGACAAATAGACATGCCAGATAGATATTCTTTTGTTTGTTTCAATTGTTTCATGGCCTATACCATAGACCTCGTAACTATTAGACCGAACAATAACAAATAAACGTGTTGTCATCATTGTATTCCAGTGGAAAGTAAATCAACATTCAAGCTCGAGTTCAAGCTGCTCCCCTCCACTTGGTTTGCCAGACTTACGCCACAGAAAACGTAGTTTTCTGGGCTTACTCTGTTAAAAGTATTAACTTCTATGATTTACTAGAATAACATGATGTGGGAAATATATAACATTACCTAAAACCTTGTAAAAAATATGTAGTATGGCAACGCAGCAAAAAAGAATCCGCCCAGATCCCATCATTTTCGTGGCCAGCCGCATCGACTCGGTAATACTCGGATTTGTGACAGCGTTTTTCTGTGAGTTTTCCTGGAGTTTTGTTAACTTAACCTTTATTGTTCTGTGGTTTTGTCGCATGCATATGTAAATTCAGAGTAATCCCCACTCCCGACCCCACCTAGCTTCTCACGGCGTCTCGCCACCAAACGATTTTGGCATCACAATTTTATAGCATTTATGAATGGCGTGTCGGATCTATAGTTACTATACCTATGGCCTATACAATCATAATTTTCTAAATTTTTCGTATTGTGCGTTTTTAATAAGTTAAGGGATAACCGAAATACACGAGGTGGTCAAAAAGTAAACATTTTCGAAAACACACTAAAGCTTAGCTCAAATATACAGGGCGTTAAAGTTTAATTTTTTTTTTTGTTTTTTCTAAATAATTTTTGAACCAATGTCGCTATTTAAACTTTTTGAAATGCGGAATTCGAATTTGATGTTAGTATGGCTCCCACTTGAAGGAAGCGCCTCCTACATATCTTTATACTCTTTTGAGGAGTCATAACTTTCTTATTCGTACTTGAAATACATTTTTAAGCAAAGCAAATAAATTTCTTATCAATTTCACATGAAAAGGCGTACTTGGTAGAAGTCGCTACGAGAAACCGTTCTTGAGAAAAGAGTAAGAAAGAAATAAATGACGTTTCTTTGCATATAGCTTGCCACATATCAAAGTTTTACAAAATTACATTTATCTTCTAAACAAAGCCGAAATCAAAAAATTATCAAAAGGTACTTCGCATTAGCCATTACACTGCCTAGATAACACTGTTATTAAAAGAGAAAACGGCCATGGAGTAAATATTTTTTGTTCTGCTTAAAAACTGTAACACCCTGTGTCTCCAAAACAAAGCTTTTCCGGACATAGGTTTATAGAATATAAACTTTTTTCCATCTTCTTTTTAAGCATAAATGTGTGAATATCTCAATTATTAGTTCCCCCCCCCCCCCCCCCCCCCTACGTACAACTCTGGCTACGGGCCTTTGGTTAAAAATCATTTAGCTTTAAACGCTAAATTCGACCAGTTTTACTACGCCAAATGCTGTCGTCAAAAATCTATTTTGTACGCAATTTAACAAATGTCGAAAAATATATTCTGCTGCATCCCCCGAGGGACGAGGCAATTGATTTAGTAGTTAAATCTAATTGATATGAACCAATTCCACACAAAAAAAAAATAATGATTTAAAAAGAAGGCAAGATAAATGAAACGTTAAGGTTGTGTTAGAATGCAGCCGAAAATCTATTTAAAAATGCACCACAAATTGCAGATCATAAACATAATCCCTGAACAACTGTCGAAAAATGTTCACTGCATCCCCCGAGGGACAATGGGGCACTTTGTGAAGCCATTAGAGGCTAATCGATATGGAGCAATTTTGCGAATCTCCTCGATTTTTATGGTCCCTGTTGAATAAATTATTAAACCTTTTTGACCGAAACGCTATGTTTTGTTCCCTTATTTTTGTTGTGAAGAAATAACGTTAAACATTATTTAATTTGTATTTTGTACTGTCTGCGTCACATTTTTATGAAAATTTCATGAGAACAGAACAAAGAAATCTTAAATTTAATTAGCTTATGGCATGTTTACATTGACAACAACACGTTGTTTCAAAAACATCCAATAAATAATTTATTTATGTTCGGAATTCAGCAAAAACGAACTTTTTGCCAGCAGAGCGAAAATTATTATACCATCCTTTTTCCGTCGACTTTTTATCCAATTTGCTAATCTGATCAAGATTCGTCCGTCAATTCAAAAGAATCTATATCACGCCTAAGTTTTAAAAAGTTAGGTCCCAATAATCCGGGTCGAGGTTTAGAGGGCATCACGAATGCTTTAACAAAAGGTTCAGAAAAGTTGGTAGTCCATTTGAAAAAGGTTCAATAATTTATTTAGAAAAGTTTCAATGGCGATTAAAGAATTTGCCTGTGTTTTATAATCAAATATTTTTATTGAAATGTCATTGATAATCGTAAAAATATAATTTTTTTTATCCCCTCCTAGATATTTTATTACCTATAATATATTACCTAACAAAAGCAGGACAGCTTAATATTAAATATTTTTAAATGGGATACCCTATGTTTACACTAAACTTATGTCTCTCCAAATTTTTTTCATATTGTTAAATCACTCATAGTTTCGAAATTTAACATATTAACTTTAAACTGCCTTATTGCATCGGAGCGCTGGATCATTAAAGCTTCCTAAAACTTATTATTCGACATAGTGCAAGCTTTCTGGTGCTTGGTCTTTTATCGGTAACCATAGATAGTCAGGGTTTTTTCAGAGGTACGGTACGTAACTTAAGGGGGTTATTCCTTATGATATTCTAAGAGAAAAAGTGCATATGAATATGTGTCCGAAGTTGCCCCGTTTTTGATATAAAGCTTTTTAAAGAAATTAGTTTTTTTATAATTTTTTTAAACATCTTTTTCCCGATTTTATTAAAATTTGGTACCGATATTTATAATGATGAGGGGCTTAATTGGCCCTAACTAGACTAAATTTATTAAGTCCAGTGGCTTTTTTGTTTCTCGAATTGTTTTCGTATCTTGCTGCGTTTTCGAGAGAAAAAAATAAAAATCTCTTTATTGCATACACAAAAAAAATACCTATGTATTTCAAAGGTAATTAAAACATTTAAATTAAAGATAAAATTCAATAGTTAATCAAAGCAAGTGTTGTAAATGACCACCTTTTGGAATGCACGATTGCAACCGATTTTCTTATAAAACTGTAACACCCTGTATATCAAAATCAGGGCAACTCCGGACACATCTTCATATGAACTGTTTCTCTCAGAATATCATAAGGAATCACCTCCTTAAGTTACGTACTGTACTTCTGAAATACCCTGTATAAAAGAACGTTCTACGGGTTCGCGAAGTATCTGTTCCTTTGGATTACAGGATCCGCTACATTTCTGAAATATTCTGGAACGCTTTTGTTAAGGAGATGAGTTTCCACAAATATCTCGAACCTTCCTAGCAAGCTGATTCCATCTTAATAACAAATCAGACCAAAGTTAAAAGATTTTAAGAAGGATTGCACGTAGAGCGAGAGTGCGAGGTTGGTTCTGGTTGAAAATGTGCCAGATTGTGAACTCATTCACCTGACATAATAGCAAACGTCTTGTATAAATATCTCAGGTCGTTACTTGGCATAAGATTAATATCCGGTAAAGAGATCCTTCAATCGGCTTAAATTTTAATTTAAACAGTCATGGTTTCAGGGCTTTGCCAGTAGGTCCAGAGATAGAGTTAGCTCTGTCCAAACCAGTCATGAGATGTCTTAGTGGAAGTTAATTTGTGTGTAACAAGCACACAAACCAGTGAAGTAATGGACACCATTTTCATGACATGTATCATGTGGCATCCAACTGCTATCAATACTTGAGTTTCATATTGTTTCAGTAAACAATAATCTGTAATGGCCTTTAAAATATTAACAGCAATTCCTGATAACGGGGTTACCATGTACCAAGTACTCGGATTTTGGTTCCTGAACGTGTTCTTCCATAGATGTTGCAGGATGGTGTACCCTTTTATAATAGTTTTTCTGATTGGCTCTTTTCTTACATCAAAATAGATCGATCTTAGCACAAAATTTTCTTCATCAACAGATTTAAGTTTATTTCTAAGTTTCCGCCTTTCACGTCTGATTTTGCTTCGATCTACAATATACGAGGTATCACCTTCAGTCACAACACCTGAGTGTTGAAGTAATGCAGATGACACAGCAGCAGCCCCACGGTCATTTACAAAGGCACCCGAGCTAATGTCGGCAAAACCGTACGCATTTATTCAGATATTGTTTTTCCGTTAAGGGGCACTTTTCTAGGGCAAATTAAGGTTATCTTGACCTTCCCTATATGCTCCCGAGAGTATGCCATATGGTTACCGGGCACCCTGTATAACTTCTTGTAGCCACAAATCTATATTTGTTTTAGTCCGCCTCTAGTTAGCTTCCATCGGGATATTTCTCTCACGATCAGCTGTAATTAACCCTATTTGTCTTAAGATTATATCCTTTATCACCCTGGTGCTTCTTATTTCTATAGTGTTCCGCGAACAGGGCCGTAATTAAAGGTACGGGGGCCCTGCGGCCACTAGCAGATGTCCATAATTATTTATAAAATAAGATAAAATATAATATTTTGCAATTTTTGAATAGTTTTACCAAAATCCAAAAAAAAAAAATTTCCATCGAACAACATACCTACATTGAATATTATTTACATAAATATGAAATTAGTCTTATTAAGCTAGTTTCATATAGATGCGAATTGCGAAACCCGAATCGCGGATTTCGCTTTTCTTAGTTCGCAAAATTTGTGGTATTTCATATATCGTCGTTAATTTGACAAAGGGGCGTATATGAGAAAAATGCGATTTTCGGTTTTTAGAGAAAGTATGTAGCAAAACGTCTAATTTATACGCCCTCTAATTGGCGTATATGAATTCCCAGTAGTTTCTGAGTTATAGCAAATTTTCATTAAGCCGTATGTCTTTAAATAACAAATATGTATTTTTGTAACAGCCGTATATCATATACGCCTGTAAGATAATTTTTTTACAGGTGACCTTGAAGCTAGCGTTGGCGTATATGGTAATATACGCCTCTTTGCTAACGGGCGCCAAACCTGTTTTAACCTAAAATTTAGCTCACATCGGCAGATACACGTGGCAATTTACTACACTACTTGTTCGTGTTTTTTCTTGTTTTATTGCTTTTAAAACAAAATAAATATGGATGTTTTAATTAAATGGAGAGACAGCACAAAAAATGTTGTGGATTCGCGAGAGTTAGTAGTGTTGGGTAAAAATAAAACTCTAAAAGAAGGAAGTTATGTAAAAATGTGCTATGAAAAAAAATGGTATTTTGGATCTGTCATAGCTGTAGAGAAAAATGAGGACTATGATGATACATCAGCTAAATTACCATGCATTTTGATTATTCTAGTGACGAGGAAGCGAATTTGCCATTAAGCAAACTAAAAGAAATCATTGATTCAAACATGCCAATAGTCGGCTATGAGGCTAAATCTATGTATAGTAGTAAGTTAACCGTTTATTTAAATTAAGTTTAATTCGTAAAGTTTATTCTTAGTAGGAAAATATAATAAAACCAAAATTTTATTAATTTAATTTATTTTTATGCCAACAAAACTTTTTCTTTATTATTGTTAGTGTTATTTTTTGTATACTAGATAATACAAGAAATCAAGACATCGGCAAAAATTCTAAATATTTGTATTTAGAGAACATCTGCACTTTAAGTTCTGAGAATAAAATGGAAACGGATAGAAGTACCGAACAATCAAAAATTATAATACTTCAAGATGTTATTATTCAAAAAGCTGCAGATCGTAAGTTGTAGGATATCACAAAATTAGGCTATATTTACCTTATAATGCAAATTCCTATTTTTTTTTTGTATATTCTGTTATGGTCAAGGAATATTTGTTTTTCATTAAACGGTTTCTGTTTTTCAATAATTATTGACAATAGCCCATATTCTCATCTTAATTTTAGACGCATTGTTTAACTATAATGACGTCTATTATTAAGACTAGATAAATTTGAAAATAGCGTATGTGCGAAGGATGGATAGATTCGTTATCTAGCTTTAGTGAATCTTTTAGAGTTATCACAAGATCAGAATAATATGGGCCAATAAATCACAGTCTACACTAACCTAATTATTTTAAATTGTTTTAGATCAAGACATATCGGAAAATATTATGGATTACTCAGATGATTCGGATTTAGATCCGGATTACATTATTGAATGTGAGATCTATAGGTGTTGTAAGAAGTCATTTAAGAAATGTCAATGTGGTTTTTGGTTGTGTAAATCACATTTTTGTACAAACGATCTCTGTACATTTCATGAGAGTTATGAGCTAGAGGGTGAATTAGTAGTAAAATGTAAAAAAATTTACAGTCCTTTACAAAGATGCAACCGGGGAGGACATTGAAAATGCCGAAGCAGAGTGCAACGCTTGTGACTATTGTGAGATTTGTGATCTGCGAAAACTCATAGATTTGAATGTTATATTTAGGTAGCTGATATAAGGTTTATTGATTCATAATATAAAAAAATAGTAAAATAAAGGTTATAAATTCTAACGCGCCTCTAAGGTATGGTTTGGCTAGAGCAGTCAGCGGCCGCGGCTGGCGTTCGCGATTGGTAGCTCGGTACTGGTTTAATGCGATTTGTATGTACACGGTTTCACTGCCGCAGCTCAGCGACACAGCGTTCGCCGTCAATTGCAGTGGCTGCGTTCGGACTGCTAAAGAGACCAGTCCAGCCGTGATCGCTCAGCAGAATGCCACCGTTTTCGGCAATTGCTGACGAGTGTTTAATAGAGGAGGTGCAAAAGTACCCCCCTTTATACAACTATAAGAACGAAAATTACAAAAATGTTGTAATGAAAGAAAATGCATAAAAAAAAGTGGCAGCAAATGTAGGAAAGAACGGTAAAGTGTACAAAACCATTCTGTTTATTTTTCAGCATTACATTACAAAGCTTATAATTAGGGTAGACTGGGGCAACTGCGAAGCCGTTTTTAATAGTTCAAGTTTATTTCCTTCCTACTTCAAATATACAATATTTATAAAAGTGTCTTTGTAAAAAAGTAATAGTTTAATATGTTTACTTTTCATACTGCATAGGGCACTCATGAATTATTTTTGAGATCTTGAGATTTGAATGATTTTTTTTGTACCGAAATTTTACACCTAGGTACCCCAAAAAGGGAAAGTGTAAAATCGGAATACAATTTCCATGCATGTTCGCAGAAGTGGTAATGGGAAAGTGTAAATGGTTAGCCAAGCAAATCATAAAAACGAAAAATTAAAAGATACCTACCTCTGAAAAATAATAAGTAATCCAAAATAACCCTCAAAAAATTCCTAATAACAAGAATAATATTTTTATAAACGTATTTATCCGTTTAAAACCCAATGTTTGGCTTTAATCTCTAAAACAGTAGGAGTTATTCCCAAGGAGAAACTAAAACAGAAAAGAAAATTTAAGTTTAAAAATTCGAATAATTTTATGGAACTTGTTAAATATTGTATCCCGCAAATTTCACATTAAAATGAAAACCTCCTCGGCGTGTTACTACCGGTTCAGGAAAACGAGTCACTATACGTTTAGCTATACTACATCGACATCATCGGTGAGTGGCCATAAAAAAATTGTATTTTAGTTTTCTAGTAAACTTGATTTCAAAGCCGTTGTCAACAGTATTTACCTGGCCAATAAAATTTATTTATTTATTTATTTAAAGCCAGTACACTACAGAAAGATCTTATTTCTAAATGGTACAAACGGTACAAAATTAACAATCTCTAGACATACCCGACACTAAAATTATACAATACAAACAGTTTAAACCTTAAGCCTTAAGATGGTCTTTAATGCGATTAAGCCAATAAGAAATATATCGCAGTCGGAGTAAAATTTATTGTATGTGTGCATCAGCCGGTGAGCAAAGGTATTTGAGCCGTAGTTAGTCCTGTGAAACCTTTCATGAAATAATTGTATTTGTCTTGTGTTTCTACTAGGAATTGAAAATAATACTAAGCTCAACAGATCGCTACAGTCTATACTCCCATTCACCAGTTTATATAAAAACAACACCTGTGCGTTCCTTCGCCGGGTCAGCAAGCTCTGAAAGCCACAGAGTAAGAGTCTTGTCGAGTAGGGTACATTCTGGTAAGGAAAATTATGCTTGTACAAAAGGTATTTAACAAATTTGTTTTGAACCTTTTCCAGTCTATCTATGTGACACGCGTAACCTGGAGACCATACGACAGAACAATACTCTAAAACACTGCGTACTAAACAATTATAAACGCTAGTAAGCGCCTTAGTATCGCCGATGTTTCTTTGCTTTTGCTAATGTATATTTAACCAGTACCCAGTCTTCAATGGAAATATTGTCTTTGTTTATTTCAGGAATTTGATCTTCGCAATCCGATTCTAAAGTGAAACTTTGATCCGATTCCATAAAAGGTACACTTTCATAATCTGATTCACTGGAGCTGGATTCAAATTGATACGGACTTGGCCGACTTTGTTTACTCTTTCGGTCAATTTTCATAGCTGGTTTAGATATAGTAGATGAACTTGTAGAGATTTTTGACTGACTACTTGCGATAGTACCTGCAATGGTTTGGCCACCTTGAATTAAGCGCTTTCGTTTCCTTGGATTAGAAGAAGGACTCTGTCGGAGCGAATCAAGTAGTAGATCATCAAAACTTGCCTTCTTTTCTTGCCGATTTTCGGTTGTAGCTGGTACTACAGGTTCAGTTATAGGCTCCTGATGATTATTTAGTATATTTCTTCATTTTGATCAGAGCTGACAATTACTTTGAGATTGGTGGCACTAGATGCTGAAGGAACTGTAAGTAATTCTGCATTAGATGCTAGTTTCCTTTTAAATGAAGCGCAAGATGTAGAAGGCTTTACTGTTTTTAACATTGACTGTTCGGAAGTAGCGGTTTTTTCTGTTACATTCGGTGCTACAGAATCATGTTCATTCCTTTCAATATCAATGCGTTCTGGCCTCGGTTGTAAATCTGTTACAGATCTTTGATTTTTTAAGTGTTCCTGCCATCTTTTTAGGGCATCGATGTCATACTTTTCTTTAGGAATAACATGTCTATTAAATGCAACAATACCACCCTTTCTGAATCCTGTTTTTATGATTCCGGAATCTACTTCAGCCCAGGTTTTCACTAGCAATGTGGCGAAGTCCCTTTTTGATAGTCATTGTCCCTGATGACGTCTTTGCCATGTTATTACTTCCCTCTCCCATATTGCCTTAAAGGATCTAAACATAAATCGAGAGGTTGAAGTAAATGACTTGTATGGGCTGCAGTTTAGGTATATGAATATTTTCTTCTCTTGCGGCTTGAATTAATAAGCAATCCACATGCGAGACATGCCCATCATATATAACAATAATTGGTGCCTGATCACGAACCAAAGGAGGTCATCCATCCATTGGCGCTGGCTGCATTTACGGTGTCTTTGAAGAAGTCTTCATTTCTTTCTGAAATCCAGCAATATTATTGCCTTTAAATATTATCAATGTTATTGCATTTAAATATTATCAATGGTGGCAATTTTCAACCACCAGCACTTGCTCCTGCCAGGACGGTTATATTTTCTCTGCCCGATCCAGCAATAATGCTTGAAGAGGGGTTGCCTTTCGCGCCAGCAATTTTAAGACGAGAATGATCTGTACACAGTGAAGTCTCATCTAAATTGTAAATACATTCAGGACGATCCTGAAGACCCAACTCCAATATAGCCTTTTCCAATAAAACAAAATATTGGTCTATTATGAATGGGTCCGTAGATTTCTTTCTGCAGTACTCTAAGCTTTGTGGTTTCTTGATACTCAAAGAGTGACGTTGTTTAAACTTTATTAGCCAGTCTGTGCCTGGCATATTGTTCTTAAAAGGATTGGGAATATTATTTAAAGTTACAAAGTCCCGAACTTTTTCTTGAAGCTCTCTCGAAGTTAATCAATATCCCCACTTCTCCATTGTTTTTATATTTTCGGCCAGTTGACACTTATCTTGCCAAGAAAGTATTGGAGGTCGGCCCTGTGTCTTGCTTTTTTCGCCACGGCGCGCGGCGCCGGCGGCCGTTATTCTACAGTAGATTGTAATGTATGGGATTCTGAATTCGGTACTAGCCATCGACATGGTTAATTCACCTTGATTAACGGCATTTACTGCAGCATTTAATTGCTCCTCCCCATAGGCAGCCCTATCGGACTTTCTTTTATAATTTCGTACCATAACGTCAACTCTCTGTACAGAATAAAAGCTTTACGTGTCAGTGCCAGTGTAAATTATAAGTTTTTACCTTTGACCAATTTTTTATGGAGATATCACACACTATTCAACGGACCGATTCGGAGGTTATGTTACAAATGACTACTCAGAAAGAAAAAAACACCTGGTAACTCGCCGGGAGTAGATAATTGAACAGCGCTAACGTATAGTTAGTTGCCTCGAACCACACAGACAAGTAAACTTTCAATATTGCCTGATTGGCGCTCTGATTTTCCACTTACCCCATTTTTACACTTGCCCCCGTCTACCCTATACCATATTCAAATCCAAGATTATGCATACGAAGGAAATATTGATCAGTACTTAATGACAACCGTAACTCTATTTCGATTGGTCAAGCGGCAATAAAACTAAAAGGCCCTGGGCGACAGGGTTGAATTTAGTTTACCCGTGATTTTCGCATTATTGCATTGTATCGTTTGGTGTTATTGTTTGTTATCAATATTTTGATATAAATATTTGTGTTTTTGACCGTTGTATTTGATTGTATACAGGGTGTTTCAGAAGTGCTAACCTGAACTAACCTGAATATGTGTCCGGAGTTGCCCCGTTTTGATGTACAGAGTGTTAAAGTTTTTTTAAAAAAATCGTTTTTTTTTTATTTCTGTAAATATCCTTTTCCCGATTTTATTGCAATTTGGTACCGTCATTCATAATGATAAGAGGCTGAATTAGCCCTAACTAGATTAAATTTATAAAGTCCAGTGGCGTCCCGGGAAACACTTCAACGAATAATATTGACAAAAAAATGCACGCCACTGACTTTTTTCTAATTTTGATATTTTGATATACCAACTAATGATACAATTTTAAAATGTTTTTATTCTTTGACGTCTTAATCAAATTGATTTGTTTACTTGATATGCTGCAGCTTTGATTTAAATATGGTATAGTATAAATTCAAGTGTTAATATGACGCTTGTCGAAATGGAGGAATTTGTGCTAACATCTCCTCTTCGTCTTCTTCCTCCAACAACAGCATGCAACTAATGTTATCGGCGTTCATTATAAATCATAGATAAGCGCTTCCACTACGAAATACGAATATGATCAGAAACGCGCTGCTCCAGCCGCGCCAGCCAAACCACCTTGTGGCGACGGCCGATTGCTACGCTCGATCGCGAACGCCAGCCGCACCCGCTGACTGCTCCAGCGAAACCATACGTTTACTCTCGACTTGTTCTGATTCCGATCATTTTAATTCGGTGTGACGTCAGGGACAAATGCAGCACAAGAATTTTGTTGAATTTCGTACCCATACTAACGTGCCCGTGCGATAATATAAACATTTTCAATGTTAAAATGCACGCCACTGACTTTTTTCTAATTTTGATATTTTTTTCGGATATACCAACTAATGATACAATTTTAAAATGCTTTGATACTTTGACGTCTTAATCAAATTGATTTGTTAACTTGGTATGCTGCAGCTTTGATTTAAATATGGTACCTATAGTATAAATTCAAGTGTTAATATGACGTTTGTCGAAATGGAGGAATTTGGGCTAACATCTCCTTTTCGTCTTCTTCCTCCAACAACAGCATGCAACTAATGTTATCGGCGTTCATTATAAGTCATACATAAGCGCTTTCACTACGAAATACAAATATGATCTGAAGCGCGCTCCAGCCGCGCCAGCCTGCACCCGCTGACTGCTCCAGCGAAACCATACGATTACTCACGACTTGGTCTGATCCCGATCATTTATCTCGGTGTGACGTCAGGGACAAATGCAACACAAGAATTTCGAATTCCGTACCCATACTACGTGCCCGTGCGATAATATAAACATTTTCAATGTTAAAAACAAGTTGCATCGAAAGCAAACAATATCAAAAACAACACTGCGAATACCTAAACTGTCGTTCCGAAGTATTTTCAGCATGTTATAAATGTGAAGCACTTTTATGCTGGACCCATTTTGACGCAGACATTCAAGAATGTTCTCTTCATCAAAATTTGTACCGACATAATAGTTTTGGATATTTTGCCATGAAAGAAAACGTTTCCCCTAAATTGACACGTAATAGTTTTGAGGTAGAAGGAAGTTGTAGAGAAATAATTGAAAAGAAGAAAAGAGTAACAAAGAGTTCCATAAAAATGAAAGCAAAGAAGAAAAAAATGTTTGGAGAAGGTTACATTGTTCCAGGTACAATGAATCTCATTCCTCCCAAAACCTTAAAACCTGTATGCAAAAGCAGCTACTGCAAAAAGTTTGGGAAAAAATGTTATATTTATACGGAAGAGCAAAGACAAGAAATTTTGACTAATTTTTATAAAATTGGAAATTTACAAAACCAAAGAGTACATTTGCCGTCATGTCAAAATTTCTAATCCAAAAACGAAAAAAAACAGATTCAAGAAAAAAACAACGGTTCGAGTATGTTCTACCCTTTTTTAAGGAAAACGTCCCTGTTTGCAAAATATTTTTTTTAAATACTCTATCAATATCCGAAAAATTAATGAGAACTTCAGCACAAAAACTTGAGCCTACAGGAGTTATTGAAAAAGAGAAAAGGAGAGGACGAACTAAAGATCAAAGAAATAGAGACGGAAGAATTCGTGAATCCATAAAAGAACACATAGAGCTTTTTCCTAAAGTTGAGTCGCACTATTGCCGAAAGTCTACCGCGAAAGAATATTTACACCCCGATTTATCTATTCCCAAAATATATAACATGTATCTCGACAAGTATAAAGGTCAAGACATCGGTTCTATTGATCTATATAGAAAGGTTTTTAAAAATATGGGTTTATCGTTTCACCGACCGAAAAAAGACCATTGTTCACTATGTTTGACATTTAGAGAAGCAAATAGTGATAACGAAAAAAATAGTTTAAGGGAAAAATATGAGAAACACATATTTGAAAAAGAACAGGCCAGGATTTACAAAAAAGAGAGTAAGGAAAAGGCTCTTAGTCAAAATACATTGATAAGTGCTGTTTTCGACTTACAACAAGTTATTCACCTGCCGATATCGAACGAAAGCGCGTTGTTTTATAAACAAAGGTTTGCTCTATACAATTTTACAATATACAATCTTGCAACACGAGACTGTCACTGTTACACCTGGACAGAGGTAACAAGCAAAAGAGGAGCGTCCGAAATTGCTACCTGTTTATTTATGTTTCTCAAGAAATGCGACCTAAAAGGTGTAGAATCTGTAGAATTATTTTCTGACGGCTGTCAGGGACAGAACAAGAATTCTATACTTCCTGCAATGTTCTTATATTTTTTAAAACTTAGTACGCATGTTCGAACAATCACGCATTATTTTTTTGAATCGTTTCATGGACAATCTGAAGGCGATGCAGCACATAGTACTATTTCCTCAGCTATTTCCAGAGCTGGAAATCTCTACATACCAAGCCAAATTATTCCAATTCTACGTTTAGCACGAAGAAAACACCCATACATTGTGAACGAATTGGAATTTTCGGACTTCTTGGACTTTAAAGCGCTGTCACAAAATTTACGACTAGTGTCTGTAAGAAAATCCTTAGAAGATAATTCGGTATCCTGGAATAAAGTTATGATTGTTAAGGTGGAAAAGCATGATGCAAATACAATATTTTTTAAAACAAGCTATTTCCAAAAAGTCTTTAGTTTTTTTACTCTTCCAAGGAATGTGAACATTGAAACTATTAAAGTAAACCAACTCAATAAGGGCTTACAAAAAATTCCCGAGAAGAAGTATCGGCCAAATCCGGTTATAAGATTAAAAGAATATAAGGATTTTTACAAAAATATTCCACACTTGTAAGCCAATGTCGTAGGTATCTCCTAATTTATTATAAGTTAACGTTTAGTTTTATTTCACAGAATTAAAGTTTTTGGTTCGTTATTTTATTATTTTTGTTTATAGCAGTTACTAAATACTATTTTTGTAGTTGTTGCATACCTTCTTATCCTGTGTATTACGTTTAACATTTTGCAATAAAAATGTATTCTAATTTTGGCAGATGTGTTTTTTTATAAAATCGCAACTACACCTTTTTGCCAATAAAATACAAATCGTTTAGGAATGATAAAAAAAAAAATATGAGCCTTTACTTTGGCAGAAGTATATTGAATAAAAAAATAATGAGTTGACAAAGGGAAGTATATGACTTTTTTTAAGAGGCGTATGTAAAACGTGCAAAAATAAAATTTTGCTAAGTGGCGTATAGATATTTTTTTCAAAATTTCCTTCCTAAAAATGAAAATACTCCCCTTTTGTAAAACACTATTCCAAGAAACCCATAATAGCAAGTTAGTACACCAAAGGTCATTTTAATATCTATTTTAGTTTTCGAGTCATAAGCTTTTTAATTAACAAGAAAATTTTAAATGCTTCTCCTGAAAAATTAGAAAATTTAATATACGCCACTTTGTCAAATTAACGACGATATTTGCGAAATTTCTGGTGATTTATACTTTTGCACTTTATTTATTTTAAAGGACACATTCAGCCGCAATATTAATCCTGTAAATTAACAGTTTTATTTATTCATTTCTCTAAAGTCTCTTTCACTTGAAAAATGTACTACGAAACTATTTTATACCACTGCATGGCAATGAAAACGTAAAGTTGCTGTTTTTATGTTATTAAGAAAACGACAAAATAGAAGATATGGATCAGTAGGAACTTGTGAAGTTTTTAAATTACGGAAGCAGCAAGGTGCATATCACAACTCATTTGTAAAGTGTATATACAGGGTCGTTGGTATGTATGGCAACGATCGATTATTTCTTAAAGTAAAACAGCTAACAAAAAATATTCAAGACAAAAGTTTTATGGTTTTGTAAAGTCTATTAGAATTAGATAGATAGATAGATAGATAGATAATGTTTTATTTGTTTCTAAGAAAAAGCCAAAAGGCATAAAACAATTGTCGCATTACAATGATTACAAAACTTACATTATAACTGTTAAAATTTATAATAATATATAAAAAAAAATACATATAACTGACACATACGTCCTAACATACACACAGGTAGTAGTGATGGTAGATTTAACAAGATTTAACAAGAGAAGAAAATACACAGAAGAAAGTCAGGCAAAAGTATAAAAAAAAAGAAATCCTAAACATTTACAACACCGCACTTTGTGACGCTATACCTTAATGTAATTTACAATCCAAGATAACGTTCAGAGAATAGCAGATCTATCAGAATCATTATAAAATTCATTTAGGCTATAATATGCCTTTTTAATTAAAAAATTAGTTATAATTGTTTTGGCTTGGCTATGAGGTAGGTTACGTATGCTCTCTGGCAAATTAAAAAAAGATAAGTATACAGGATGAGTCAGAAAGCCCTAGAGATATAAAGTTACTTTTTTTTTTAATAGAACACCCTATATCTTAGTTTCCGAGATATCGACTTTTGAAAAATGACATTTTTGAACTTTGACAGCTTCTAGCTTTCTAACGGTACGCCATAGATCAAAACGGCTTACATGTCCCTATCTTACTTTTTTATTATCTTCTCAAAAATATCAACTGCCGTTAAACCGGAAGTTGTACATTTCCGGTTATTGAGCTACATCCGGTTTAACCGGAAGTTGACACTTTTAGAAAAATAGTTAAAAACTAAGATAGGGGCATGTAAGCCGCTTTACTCTAAGACGTACCGTTAGAAAGCTAGAAGCTGTCAAAATTCAAAAAATCATTTTTCAAAAGTCGATATCTTGGAAACTGTTTGGTTTAGACTTATAATGCACTTAATAAAAAATAATTATAATTTTACGTAAAATCCAAAAATATTCTAAGATAGAGGATGTTCCATTAAAAAAAGTAACTTTACTTCTCTACGGCTTTCTGACTCATCCTGTATACTTAATTTGTTAAAATTCTAATAGACTATAAAAAAACCCTAAAACCTTTTGCTAGTTGTTGTACTTTAAGAAATAATAGACCGTTTCCATACATACCAACGACCCTGTATATATCTTTCCCGAGAATAGAGAAATGAAGTGAGAAATGGTTTAGTTAGTGCAGTAAGAATGTGAGGAAATGCTTATGCTAGAGGGGCAAGTGTTGTGTGGTCTACTTTCTATGAATACTTTATTCATACAGCACCAATTGACTGTCCATGGTCAAAATAATAGTATACTAAAGTACAAGTTTTATAAAGCTCATTTTAGCGCACAGTGTTAGTGTGGGAAAACGAGCCGCTTGCGGCGAGTTTTATAACAGACAAGTGCGGTAATAGCTTTATAAAACGTATACTATTTTTTCTATTTTGGCATTCTTTTTAATAAATAAATCCATTATGTAAAAAGAAAATAAATCACAGAAATTTTCGAAATTTTCAGGCCTGAATTTTATGTTGGTAATACCATCAAATTATTTATCATAGTAGCCTTAAAATCAACAAATAATTTTATTTCCGTGTCAGTTATTTTGTCACGAAGTTATCTAATTTTTCTAACATACCTACATAATTTTAAAATATGGAGCAAGATGAGTTTAGTTTAACTCCCCCAAAGTTGCAGTAAATTTTATAGTTCTATGTTTTATAATATAGTAAATTTGTAAGATTATTTGGTATTTTCTAACTCATCTTCATTTTATAGAATTAATGCAACCAAACATACACCACAGCAGAATAAAACATTTGTGAACATCATTAACAATCTTACAACAATAAAGAAAACTGTTATATAAAAAGTTCATTACGATACTGAAAACGATATCGTAACAGGTTTTTTATGAAACCAAATTAGAAAATAGTATATTAAAGTACATGTTTTATAAAGCATCATCTTATAGCACGCGTCAATGTTAAAAAACGTGCCGCTTGCGGCGAGTTTTTTAACGGGACAAGTGCTCTAACTGCTTTATAAAATACGTACTACGTACTTTATACTATTTCTTCTATTTTGTATTTTTTTCAATAAGAAAATACATATTTAAAAAGAAAATCAACCCTTCAAATTTTGTAAATTTGTATGTCTAAATTCTATGTTGGTAATACTATAAATTTACTTTTATCATAGTAGCCTTGACATAAAATAATAATTTCCTTTGTGTCATTGTCACGAAATTTGTGTTTTAATATTTCATAGAGTTGTTCATAATTATAATTAAAAAAATATGGAGCATGATAATCTAAGTTCAACTCCCCCTGAGTTAAGGGATATTGCTAATAAAACGATAAATCAACTTTTACCAGAGAAATCCCGAAAACTTTCTTTTCTCATGGATCATAATAACAGGAAACGTCAGACGTCAACAGAATAAAACATTTAAATATTACCAATGCCAACTTTTAAAAAATAAAAAAACGGTATCGTAATAGATCTGTTTCGATACTGAAAATGGTATCGCAATAGATTTCTTATGAAACAAAATTAGAAAAAAGTATTTATAAAACTGGTTAATCTTTATTTTAACTATTAAATAACTCGCATAAATTCTTTTATAGTCATCAATATCATTTTGGGCATATAATAAGGCCAGTCTTGCTTGGATTGTTTCAGCTATGCAACTTAATACTAAAACATCTCTCTATTCTGAAACGCTACTTTTGCTCACAGCTCACAGTAAAATTCTAACAGACCAACATAAAATTTCAAAACAAACAATTAATCGGTAGAAACAGGAGAGTTTGCGCTTGTGGCAACCAAACAACTCCTGGGCATATTCGCTAAAAATTAAAATTATTTAAATTTTGCGAATTCGTAAAAATATGATGCTGTCACTTTTCCCGCCAATAAATTTGATTTAAAATCGGCCAATGAGAATAATATTTGCAATTCGCGTCTATATGACACTAGCTTTAGGCGAAAGGTACCTACTCCACGAGATATTTTCGTCGCAAAATCATTACTGATTTCCGTCAAATCCAGCTCTCGTAGTAAATCACTTTCTATACTAAGTGACAAAGTTGACAGACGGATCCGCGACATTATAGTTCGAAGTCTATTTTAAATTATTCTTATTTTTGAAAATGATCACTGCAGTTAGATATCATAAGATAGATTCTCCATTGCTTTTGAGTTTTTCTTTCATTCTTGTTTCGGAAATAATTTGCAAAAATTTTGAATCTGTTGAGGCCTCATGCAGGGTTCAGCCCCTGTTGCCCACTCTTAGATCCGGCCCTGTCCACCAACACAAACTTCTATTATTACATTACATATACCTATAAAACAAAATAAAATATCACGGAGTACATTTTTAAAGCAACGTGCTTCCAATTTTTTGTTTAGGGCAGTCCGGATGGAATTTCTTTTATGTTAGTTGCCACGAAATATATAATTTTATGACCAAATCCCAGGTAAATCTTAATCCCGGTTGCTCCGAGTTTCGGCCCTAAACATTAAGGCTCTTTTAAAGCTGTTTCCAGTAAATTTTTTTTCCAAAGAGGGCCTAAAAGCCTTTTATGTTACCCTTTTTACATAAACACTGGCGAGGGCAAGAAAGGAAAATCTCCAATTTGCTGAAAACGGCAAATTTTCTTTTTAATTTCATTCGGGAGTATTTTAAGGATAGAAGCCTGTATTTCCACGGCCCAGTTTAGACCCGATTTAAAAGTTTAGGATCTTTAAACTTTTAGGAGATGTTTTTACCCCCAACGAAAGACGTAATATTTTAGGATATTATCAACGGTGTCATTATTATGGATATTTATTTGTGTTTTTGGTATTTCAAAACGACAACACGAAGTTTTTTCAATAGTTCCATCTTTTATCTCTATGCCTCACCTTCCAATAAAGATAAGTTAAATTATGAAATACCAGGAGAGAAGAGCAAATACCAATAGAATGGAGAGAATGCAGTACATTCACAAAAAGGGCGACAAAGATCCTATCCAACATTATTACATTGCACTGGTGATTATCAATGCGATTTTAGGAAAATATATCACCCATTAACCAGATATTTACTATTAGACAGATGTTGGAAAAGACATGGGAATTCAACCAAGAACTACACACCCTCTTCATTGATTTCAGACAGGCTTATAATAGCATTCCGCGAGTAGAGCGTTGGAATGCCATGACAAAAATGTCAATTGAACAGAACCTCATCCATTGTGCGGAGGGAACGTTAGGGTTGGAACCACCCTATCAACTCCATTTTAAATAAACACTAGACTTAAACAAGTAGATGCCATATCACCAGTAATTTTTGACACTGTCTTTGAATAAGCAGTAAGGTCAGCGAATATTAGTATGCAAATGTTCAGTGTGGATGGACCCAGTATAATGCTTGCCTTCTGGATGTCATTGATATTGTAGGAAGGGCCAACATAAAAGTTAAGGAACAATTAAACTTGCCACGCTTATACGCGAAATGAAGAAAACTGGATTGCATGTCAATAAAGCAAAAGCATGTGCGTGACCAGACAAGACCGAAGAAACAGAGTATGGGACAGAATAGGCCCAAATGTATTGATAGGGGAGTTTAACTTTGAGAGAGCCCAGAGCTTCAAATACTTGGGTGCTACCCTAACATCAGATAACAATATACGTGAACAAATCAAATCCAGAACTGTTAATGGTAATAGATGTATGTACGCATTGGGTAAAGCCTTCCAAAGGAATAACCTATCACAAAGATCGAAAAGTATCATTAATACCGTAACTAAACGTGCTACAATATATGACAGCGAAACATGAATCCTCACGAAAGCAAGCGAGTATATAAAGTATTGTGTTTTGAACGTAAAACTCTAAGGAAAATATATGACCCCGTTTTTGATCCGGATACGCAAAGTTAGGGCATAAGAACAAACGAAGAACTACGGTAACTTTATAAAGAGCCCGATATTATTCTCGAAACAAAATCCCGAAGATTGCGTTGGGCGGGACATGTTGATCACATGAGATGGCGCGATAACATCAGGAGCGACCTCCAGGCAATAGGCTTTGAAATAGATTTTCAGCTGATGACGAATCGCAAGGAATGGAGGCAGATAGCACGGTCAGCCAAAACCCACCAAGGGTTGTAGAGCTACGGAGGATGTTCCTTACATCTTGGGAACAGTAGATCATACTGAAATCAATTCTCATTTGGAAAATCAAGCCATATAGTTAAAAACCCTAACGTCTTTATAACCCCAAGTTTTCAACACGTGCATTTGCGCCTGTCGCAACAAGATAATGGCCTAAGTGGCAATGGGTAGGACATGTACTCAGACTAAGTGTGCATGGATAGATGGACATCTAAGGTTTTATACTAGCAGATAATGAAAAGTGAGATGGTAGGACGATGTTAAAAGACTAGCAGGAGGCATATGGGACCATGTAGTCCAAGATATAACAGCGCACATTAGCACAGCCCTCATTACTCTAGAATGAACGAATAGTGACTAATGAAGAAGAAACAGAAGTCTGCCGGATATTGTTGAAGGTCCATCAATTCAAAACGTAGTTAATGGATAGCAGCCATAAAGACGGTAAGACTAAAAGAACAGCGCACCTTTAATTTTCTCGTGTTTATGAATTGTCGCTGTAATACTCTCACCCTCTTTTGCAGACAAATATTAGAACACTTTCGACCATTCCCTTAATTTGCCAATATTTTTAAAAATGTGTCTGATTCGTATTCAGCACCCTTGGAACACGATATCGTGCACTTTTTCATACTTTGGTCTATTCTAGAGAAGGATACCAACCAAAAAGATGTCAGATGGCGTTTACGCGCATTTGCCACGACATATATCCCTTTTGTTAGCAGTATTCGTCTTTTGTCATGACATGACAAAAATAATGATATAGCAAGAAAGAGCTTGGATAGAAGAAACTAATAACTGTCAAAATCTTGAAATAAATAGTCACCTTATATTCCCGTATATTAGGCGGCCTTAAAAATTAATATTAAGGTCAAATAATATATTTTAAGAGATAGTAAGTGGGTAAACAATTTTCACAATAGTTATCGGTTGTTAATTAAATTAGTATGCTGCTTATGATGATAACTCCTTTTGGTAATACATACATTCTGAGACACTTTATCGTATGAACTTGGTCAGGTTTTAAGCTCATAAATGTTGCCATTTGAATAGTGTTGAGTTGTTCAATAAATTAAACTAATAAAGTTGATTCAAAGTTTAATGGCCCGTCGAATTTATGTAGTTTCCAATTAACTGATTCTGATAAATAATAATGTAATCGATTTTAGCATGATTTTATTACAACTACAATTTAAATTATTGGATAATTGTTTTAATTCATGCAGTGCCTAAGTTCATTTATCGAAGGGTCGACAGTCAATTTTAAAACTTCAACTTTATATTTTGAACAAAAAATTACTCATGAATTGCGGGAAAAATATTTTTTGTTCCGATAAAATTCACAAGAATTGTTTTTAACATACAACAATAGAAATATATCCGAAGAAAATAAAGATTTACATGATAGAAACAGAAATTTGCAAATACTATAATAATAACAATATACTAATAAAACAAAACTAACTAATAATTTATGTGTTTCTCAAACTCAAAACGCTTTATTGTCCAAGAACAAAATTTCTTATTGACAAAGCCATAATATAATATTCTAAATATTATCTTACGGCTACTTAACATACTAAAAAATACATAAAATGTTGTTAAACTATAGTTAATATAATTAAAACAGGACATTGACATACAAATACTACAAAAACAATAAAAATTTACCAATTTAAATTTAGGCAGGTAGGTACCCATAGAACAGGTGTCAATTAATAAAATACAAAACATATATATCTATATAAATAATTATACAAATGCATCTCGAAAAAACTCTTCAATACTGTAATATGTTTAACATGACCCCGTTGTTTTTGAATCCTCTTTGTAGTCTTGCTCAGCTTGCTGTTATAATGTTATTTGCTTGGTTAAGTGGATTTATTTCAGTAACAATTTTTTCCATGATCTCCCTAATAATTTGGTTTCTTTGTTGGTATGTCATGGTAATTAGATGGCCCCAAGGAAATGTGTCTAAAAGGGAGAGAGCATTCCGTAACCAGTGGAGCAAATCAATTTTTTTTTGTACACATACGTAGTTTCTTACGTAGGTTCGAAATTAATAAACAAAAGTACATAATCCTATTTAAAATTTTAAGGTTACTCCCCACCCCTCAAAATGGGGATAGGGGGTATATGATAAAAATATGTTTAAATATGTCCCCCCATCTTACTATTGCCTCGTTAAAACGTCAAGAAAATATTTAAAAACCGTTTGCGAGATATCGCCTTGCAAGACTTTAAAAATCTGTATAATATTGGACCCAAAATTCTATTACTTATGACACCACACCAAACATGAATCGAACTCCTTCCTGGGCATTTAATGGTTTGAAATTTTTTTGGATCCCAGTAATGAGTATTGTGCCGATTAAATCTTTCTGAGTATTTGGTTAAAATAGTTTATATTGGATTGGTTTCGATTTCTACTTCTTTGTGAATTTCTTTTTCTGTTATGTAAAGATTTATTTAATTCAAATAGGTTTTTTATCCTTAAAATGGTATTTACGGATATATTTCCATGAAAATGTGCAATAAATCTTCTTATTCTCTTCTAAAAATGGTATGTCCCAACTTTTTCTCAAAATAAGTGAATCTTTATTCATTTACGAGCAAGCGGACTCGCTCAGAAATTGTAAACAAATGGTTTTTATTATTTCACAAGAAAACCTTACGCCCGCCAAAACAAATTCAAGAGACAGAAATAAGGATTCGAAATATTGGTTTTATTTAAAAAAACAGTGGCGTACCATTTCTTTATTTAAATGTATTTGGATGAAACCCTGTACGAACGCCAATGGTAGAAAAAAAATGTAACTTAGAAAATGTCTCTTTATACATTAAAGGCTTGTACACCCCGTAGTTCAAAAATTAAGAGGCTGAAGTTTTTTTTCTTTAAATGGTACCAAAAATTATATTTAATTTATTTTTCTCAACATTTTATTCCCAAAACAAATAACTATTTTACGAATTAGCGAAAATGAGTTGTTTATGTTTTAAAACTGGGATTCCTTTTTCGAATTCAACGCTCTTCGAGTTCTCGAAAGGGCCTAACCATTCGTGTTTTTATCAAGAACACACGGGTATTACATACAATGTTTTGTTGTGCTACTGTCGATCGCCCCTAAAACATTTATCACCAGCTCCCTGTGCCCTTAAAATAACAAGGAAACCCTAATAAAAAGGGCATTGGTTTCTTCAGTTGGCGTAAGGTGTAAGGTTACAACACAACCGATAAAAACCATCGCCTCAAAGGAGGTAGAAGTGGTCTGTGGGTTAATAAATAAAGGAAGAATTAAACGTCAGTGGTGTCGATGTTTCTTTGTGAACTTGGTACCCAGTTTGGACAAAAGTAAATATAGTTTCGTCCAGGTGTGTTATTTGGGAGTGGACAAATTCTTAAGCTTTTTTGAACTAACTTTTTATTATTATTGTAATTTAATTTTTTCCAACGTCTCGATAGTTTGGTTTCTACCTTTTTAGGGCTCAATTAAACATTAGTAGGGTCGCGTATGTTTTTTTTTACAAATCTATTTTGGGACCGGTGGTGTGTCTTTTGATTGTTTATCGACTAACCCGATGGCGTCTCTTCGGGATAATACACACTGCATGACTCTACTAATGTTTAATTAAGCCCTGAAGAAAGTAGAAAGCAAAGTACCGAAACGTTAACAAAAATTAAATTGCATTGGTAATACAAGGTATAGTTTTACTTAGTGCCATATACCGGGTGATGCATGGCTTGGTTGCACATATGAAATCCCATGTAAATTTTGAGGTGGCTAAATATTGGCCCCCTGTACATTTTAGAGAAAAATCGTGTTGTAATTTTTTGAAGAGGCCGATATAATGAACCCATGTGCCAAGTTTTAATAAATTTTAATAGGCCAATCCTAACTTATTCAATTAAGTGTGAAGGCAAAACTACGAAATTTTCATAGTTTAGGTAATACAGCAAACAGCAGCAAATAATTTTTATGACGCTATTGTAAAAATTTGACGTAAAGCTGGACATAACGAATAAGGATTATGTCACATTAAAAACACATTTTTGTGTTACCAATCCGGCAATCACACATACAAAATAAAAGACACATTTATGTTTTTCTTACTAAGCTTTTAATTTAACATAACATACCTAAGACTACAGATTTTCACAAAAACAATAATTAATTAAATGTTCAAACAACCCTCCATTAACAGCTAAGCAATATCCTAACATTCCTAACCGATCATAAAATTCATTTCTAACACTACTGAGTTGATATTGAGAAATTCTTTATAAATAAAGTTTTTTAAGTGGCCCCACAGAAAAAAGTCGTTTGGCGAAAGGTCAGGAGACCTGGCTGACCAAAGGATTAGATGCCGTGGGCCAATCCTATTTCCGTTAAAAATATTGTGCAAGTATTCCCTAACCATGAGAGAATTATGGGCAGGACAATCATCATCCATTCGATACCAGATCTGCTGATTTTCGCGTACAACTTCTTCTAGTGCGGGTTCAATTCGATTTTGTAGTAAGTCGAAATAGGTTACTGCCTTCCATAAAAATTGTCCAATAATGGAATGTCCTACAATTTCTGCCCAAATATTTATCTTTTGTGGATATTGCATCCGAGTATGAACCAGACGATGTTCATTTTCTTAGCTCTATTCACTGATAAAATTAATTATTTGAGTTAAAAAAATTTACAGTTGACTCAAATAAATATTTGTTTCCTATTAGCCAAACAAATATGTATTTGAAAAATACCAAGGGATTATTTGCCTCAATTAGTATCATCTGATTTGATACAAATTACTTTTTATTTGGAAATAATCACTAAATACAAAATTCAAGCAAATATTTATTTCCTTAACAGTAACCTAACTTAAATAAGCCGCTTCAATGACTTAAGGTAAATAGGTTAAAAGTTAAGTTAACAAAATGTTTATTTGATTGATATTTATATATATTTTTTCAAGTACATATTTATTTTACTTTTGTTTTACATGTATTTGCCGTAACAACAACGTTATTTAATTAAACAATTTAAGTGATTTGATTTAAATAAACCGGTGATTTCCATCAAAGTGATTGTTTTTTTATTCAAGTACATAATTGTTTAACTTGTCTTTTATATTTATTTAGATCAAATATAAATTTATTTGGTTTAAATACCTTTTTTTAATTTTCAATAGATCAGAATGTTCATTCAAATCAGTTCTTATTTTATCCAAGTACGTGTTTATACAGACGTCACATAAAAATAAGAAATATTGAAATGTTGCTATTGAATATGGTTTGATCAGTACCTATACCTACCATAATAATCACAAACCTTATCAAATTGTTTATAATGTTCAAATAATAAGGCAAACCAACAGAAAAAAACACATTTTTGCCGAAAATAAAGGTTATGACAAATTACGCGCACGCGCACAACTATTTTTACATAAAAATAACATAAAATTTAAAAGATAACCATCTCTTATTTTATTTCTTATTTTTATGTTATGTTATGTGTTTCTATAAACGTCTTATGGCAGATCTGTAGATTCAACTCTTATTTTATTTTTATGTTATGTTATCTTGCTGTATAAACCGACCATTAGTTGTTGTTCCCCTTAAAATATACGTCAATAAAACATTATAGAGAAGTTAATAACTTTGATAAAAAATTAAATAAAGTCAAATTTGCAAATATTAGGTACAATAATTATTAATATTATATTAATTATATTATATTTTTTACGTTAGGAGGTTTGATAGGTATTGAATTATGGTGAAAATTGAGAAAAACTGTCTTATTTGTAACCTAGGTAGCCATGATTTATAAATACCTGGCTACATTTTTCTAAAAAGATTTTGTGTTCGAAATTTCAAATTAGGTATTACAAGTATCTTTTCTTTGCCTCTTATCTTACTTCTTTAACTCGTTTCATGCGTAACTAAAATATTCAAATATAGTTTCCTACCTTGAAAAGTATCTAACATATGGGATATACCCCTCGATATACCCCAATCTTCTAAATAATTATTCATATTACGTTTATTCCCCATATCTTCGTTTTAATTTTTGATGGAACCACTAACTTCTGTGCCACTAACAAAGAAGATTTCACTCTCACTCATAAATTATTACAAGACAAAATCGAACACCAATGATCAAAACGCGATGATCAGGCCACTTTTGTATAGCCAATCAAATTACTCAAAGCCCAAAGTAGGCGACAGGAGTTCATTTAAATACTTAATTATTTGTTTGGATGACCAAATTGTTTGAAAAGCTCGGCAATGAATGATTTAAATTAAAGTTAAAGGTATTTAGTTCTTAACTTGAAATGTACTTCGATTAAATAATTAGTTATTTGTAAATATTCGGTCGTTTTATATTCAGGATTTAATGTAAATACATAATTATTTACTTTAAATGACCTAGACATTTAAATAGTTCTCTATCGGGTGATTTAACTAGCGATTAACGGGATTTAGTTCCTAAATAAAAATTAGTTCGATTAAATAATTAGTTATTTAGATTTTATTATTTTAGTGGTTTTTTGGTAAGATATTCGTTTGAAGGGTTCTATGATTTGACACAAATCAACCAACAGTCAAATAACTTTGCAAATAAAACGAAATACTCTCATTTATTTCAGTTAAATGAAATTTAGTTAATTAAAATCACATTTATTTATTACCAATAATTATTCACCAAATAAATCAGATTATTTGATTAAGGGAGCACAGTTTTATCAGTGTACCGGCAATTTTAAACATTTCCTTCGTTCTTGAGTGTACATTCATCGGTAAAACAAATAATTTTAAAAAAATCCCTATTATTATTTGCTCTTTCCATTACCTCAAAACAGGATACTAATCTCCGTTCTTCATCACCTGGTCGTAGCTCTTAATGTATTTCATGCATATAAGGAAAATATTTATGTTTTTTTTAAGTGCGCAATACTGTGGTTTGATGATTTCCTACGGTTTGCCCAAGAATCCCCGTGCTAATCAATTTATTTTCTTTCACGTGCAGTAAAATTTCAAGATCTATATTATCCCTTTCTTCGGCTCTATTGACATTCTGACTTCAGCATTTACAGTCATTTATTACAGTGCCTTTGGACCAGGGGCGGTCATATCAACATTTTCAGGGGGGGAAGCATGCAGTGGCGGCTTGTACCAATTCAGAGAGGCGGCGCTAGGAAAATACTTAGCGCCGCAGGCGAAAAATTTTTGGGTGCCACTCCCTTTTTTGTTGATGATTCTTGGTTTTCAAGTAGGAAAAATACGCAAAAAACGGCTAAGTAAATTTTAAGAAAATTATAGATACCTATATTAGTAGAGGAAAACGGAGAGAGCGAGGCCAGGTGGTGCTGGTGGTGCTGGTGGTGCAACTAACCCAGGTGGTGCAGGTGGTGCGTTTTACGATCTAACCCGGGTGGTTCGGTGGTGCGTTTTATGATCTAACCCGGGTGGTTCGGTGGTGCGTTTTATGACCTAACCCGGGTGGTTCGGTGGTGCTGTTTACAAAATAACCCGAAATTAAACCCGACTTTTTACGACCTAACCCGGATGCTTTCGCGAGGCGGCTTCTCATCTAACCCTAACTTGATCCTTAATATTTATGAACTGACCCGAGATAAAACCCGACTTTTTACGACCTAACCCGGATGCTTTCATGAGGCGGCTTCTTATCTAACCCTAACTTGAACCTGAATATTTATGAACTGACCCGAGATAAAACCCGACTTTTTACAACCTAACCCGGATGCTTTCGCGAGGCGGCTTCTCATCTAACCCTAATTTGAACCTGAATATTTATGATCTGACCCGAGATAAAACCCGACTTTTTATGATTTAACCTTAGTGAAACGCCGCTGTTAAAGCGATATAGTAAAAAAAACTCGATTAAAATTTTATCTTGTTCGCTAGACCAATTAATTTCCAAATATTATAATTAAAACATACAATCACTACACTGGCGCACCGTCAAAAATCGTGCTTGCACTATCCCAACGTACAGAGCGTCCGCTTCAGAAAATACGGTGCCGTATTTTTTGCGCCGAACGCTCTGGAGGAACACACTCCGATTTGCAAGTACATACACGCTTTGTCGCGGCAAAGCTCGCCGTCAAATTACGGCCACTCTTTTGCGGTACCGCTTTGTAGGAAACCAAAGCTTTAGTGAAACGCCGCTGCCCCAGAACTCTGTCCATATTCCTCTACTGTGTTAATTTATGCGGGTAATAAAACCGACAAGGGTCGGATCGGCCTGCATACTTATAGAGGTAAAAAAACCGCTTTAGAATGTTTTTGGTATATCTTTTTTAGATAATTTTGGGGGAAATAATTTGCCTGAGATGCCAATTAAAAAAGCCTACATTTAATTGTATTTTAGATTCTTGAATTTTGTACATGGATTAAAAATCTACTATTTCTTGAAATTGTATACATTATGTTAGATAATTATTAATATAATGTTATTAAGACTTTGTAAATATCTGTAAAAACTGTTCTAAATCGTGTCATTTCTGAAAATTGTATACTGAGTGTTTAGAATTTAGTAAAAAATTAAAAAAATGTTTTAATGTTATTAAGACCTGTGAAAATTTGTAAAACTGTACAGAATTGTATTATTTTCTGAAAATGATATACTGAGTGTTTAGAATTTAGTAAAAATTCAAAAAATGTTTTAAATTTGTTAAATCATGTGAAATCTTGTATAAAATGACTAGAACCGTTCTTAATCATGTCATTTCTGAAAATTGTTTACTGAGTGTTTAGAATTTAGTAAAAAATTAAAAAAAATGTTTTAACGTTATTAAGCCCTGTGAAACTTTGTAAAAAATGACTAAAACAGTCGCAAATCGTCCTATTTTCTTAAAAGTGTATACTGAGTGTTTAGAATTTAGTAAAAATTAAAAAAAATGTTTTAAATTTGTTAAATCATGCGAAATCTTGTATAAAATGACTAGAACCGTTCTTAATCATGGCATTTCTGAAAATTGTATACTGAGTGTTTAGAATTTAGTAAAAAATTAAAAAAAATGTTTTAACGTTAATAAGCCCTGTGAAACTTTGTAAAAAATGACTAAAACAGTCGCAAATCGTCCTATTTTCTTAAAAGTGTATACTGAGTGTTTAGAATTTAGTAAAAATTAAAAAAAATGTTTTAAATTTGTTAAATCATGTGAAATCTTGTATAAAATGACTAGAACCGTTCTTAATCATGACATTTCTGAAAATTGTATACTGAGTGTTTAGAATTTAGTAAAAAATTAAAAAAAATGTTTTAACGTTATTAAGCCCTGTGAAACTTTGTAAAAAATGACTAAAACAGTCGCAAATCGTCCTATTTTCTTAAAAGTGTATACTGACTGTTTAGAATTTAGTAAAAATTAAAAAAAATGTTTTAAATTTGTTAAATCATGCGAAATCTTGTATAAAATGACTAGAACCGTTCTTAATCATAGCATTTCTGAAAATTGTATACTGAGTGTTTAGAATTTAGTAAAAAATTAAAAAAAAATGTTTTAACGTTATTAAGCCCTGTGAAACTTTGTAAAAAATGACTAAAACAGTCGCAAATCGTCCTATTTTCTTAAAAGTGTATACTGAGTGTTTAGAATTTAGTAAAAATTAAAAAAAAATGTTTTAAATTTGTTAAATCATGTGAAATCTTGTATAAAATGACTAGAACCGTTCTTAATCATGACATTTCTGAAAATTGTATACTGAGTGTTTAGAATTTAGTAAAAAATTAAAAAAAATGTTTTAACGTTATTAAGCCCTGTGAAACTTTGTAAAAAATGACTAAAACAGTCGCAAATCGTCCTATTTTCTTAAAAGTGTATACTGAGTGTTTAGAATTTAGTAAAAATTAAAAAAAATGTTTTAAATTTGTTAAATCATGCGAAATCTTGTATAAAATGACTAGAACCGTTCTTAATCATGGCATTTCTGAAAATTGTATACTGAGTGTTTAGAATTTAGTAAAAAATTAAAAAAAATGTTTTAACGTTATTAAGCCCTGTGAAACTTTGTAAAAAATGACTAAAACAGTCGCAAATCGTCATATTTTCTTAAAAGTGTATACTGAGTG
This sequence comes from Polydrusus tereticollis, assembly GCA_963920685.1. NCBI lineage: Eukaryota > Metazoa > Arthropoda > Insecta > Coleoptera > Curculionidae > Polydrusus > Polydrusus tereticollis. The sequence goes on along the minus strand of OY987333.1, from coordinate 24,595,396 downwards.
TTTAGAATTTAGTAAAAATTAAAAAAAATGTTTTAAATTTGTTAAATCATGTGAAATCTTGTATAAAATGACTAGAACCGTTCTTAATCATGACATTTCTGAAAATTGTATACTGAGTGTTAAGTATTTTAGTTGAAAATAAGATCATAAATCATCTATACAAAACAAGCGCCCCTTATGGATTTGAACGAAAATCATAGATTCGACTATTTTCATGAAAAATAAATCTAAGTACGGAATAATGCAGGAAGATTATCTATTTTCTTGGTTTAGAAAGTGATGTAGTTAAGATTTATAACTTAGGAATAAATAAATTATTATTAATCTTTTCGACCTATTTCTCTTGCATATTTAATTTCTTTGATAGTAAGAACTAATCTTTTTATTTTACAAAGTAAAAAAAAAAGCTAAAGATCGGCGTTGTCAGTCAGGTATAAGAACTGATTTAACACGATGGTTTTTGTACAAACGTTCACATACAATTGTATGCTTTTTAACCGATTGTGTCGGAAAAAATGACGATTTATAGATTAGATATTTAGACGAAGAGCTAACCTTCTCAATAAAGTATTGATTATTGCCCTGCTAGCTAGACAACACTTTTTATGTTAGTCAAAAAAAATTTTTTTTTTCGGACGCTATTACAGATTTCATCGTTAACTAACAAACATTAAGACCAAAAAATTAGCGTGCAAGATGAAATGTATAGGTTCACTTCATTTCTACATTATTTTACAACTCTCAATCGCATTAAAAACAAGATCGAATAAAAAATAACTTATGACATATGGACGAAAAATGTTTTTCGGGCTATTTAGGTTAGCGACCGCATTACGTCTGAAATACTACATTTTTCGAGCTTATAACATAATTTACTATTTTAACGTTAAAATAGGGGAAATGATGTATCGAAGTGGGTACTTTTTTTTGTCGGTCACGAGATTATAGTTTCTTTTAAAATGAGCTCTAATATTTACAACACAAATTATCCTTTAAGCCACATTAGTTTAAAACTCGTCTGTCGCTTTCCCTCTATTGTGAGTTTGATTAAAGTATAGCGTAGTATATATTTAGATGAATTTCGTAAATGTTGAATACTTTCAAAACTGAAAAAGCCGCCCTTTGCAATAAATATCTCCGTAGAGTTAGGTACCCTGCAGATTAAGGGTATTTCAGCGGATAATCATATACAAATTCAAATACCTCATTTGTTTCGGAGCAGTAACCATCAACTTTTACACCATTTAAAACAGCTTCTTTACCATTAGCAGCATGTAAGATGTTGATTTTTCTGTGATTCTCGGTCCAAAGTAACCAATCTATGGCAATTTTGCTCTGCCTGTTTCTCCATCGGTATCCATTTTTTGGTATGATTCCTATAGTATTAGGCTTCAAAAAATGTCTTCTAAAAATTGTATTGCATGCTGAAGCAATAGTTGTAGCTTCAGTAAATGGACATACATTGGTAGTTTGTATAAGTTGTTCTCTAAACTTTAAACATGATTGCGCAAGGATTTCGACATCCGATACGCAGTAGTCTACCAGATCTCTTTGCATATCGAAACCATCATTTTCATGTTCTACAAACCATTTAAGAAATTTGGCTCTGTCTTCTTCTTTCATACTATCTGAGGAGTAATATTGAATTGATGGTAGAGGTCCTATATAGTTTTCATTTGCCTTTGTATTAAATAGGTGCGGGAAGTAGCCTTTTTTAAAAATATCCTCAAGTCCAAATGCCTTTGGTAGTTTGGCTTAAGGCATAGGGAAATAGTTAAGTGAGTCGATAAATTTTACATTTTCAAGTTGCATCGTAATTATTTTGGTACCTCTCATGATTAACTCAGGTGTAAAATCTGTCTTTGTCATAATATAGTTTAATATAAACTGGTGATCAAAAGCCTGACCATTATGGGCTATTACAATAATTTCTTTAAAGTTTTTCCTCATTTGTAACAAATGGTTAGTAAATGTTCCCGCTGGGTCTATACCTCTGACTTTTTGTAACTTTAGACCACATTTTTTTTTTTACAAGTATCTGCTTCAGAATCCATGCACTCATCGCAGTATTGTTTGAAAACACAGAGATTGACTTGATGTAAAAACGTTGAATTTTCCAATAGTTTGTCTTGGCTCGTCTCTAAATCGTAGAATACAAAAAAGATCATCTTTAATCTTAGGTTTTCCCTTATCAGGCCGAATATAACATAGATGATCCTCGGATGCATGTTTATTACAAATTTTACAATAAATTTCACCACATGCATGTGCTCTTTTGGCTTTAATGGTTTTTAAACAAATAGAACATAGTTTAATTTGTTCGCATACTGTAAATTTGCCTGACGAATAATCCTTTTTATGATTTTCGTAACAGTTTTGACTTCTAAAAAATCATAGACAGTCCTGGCATTTAATTTTTATTGCTATTTCGCAAGCAGAGGCTTGCTGACATGCCTGACAGCTTCCACCACATCAGTGCTCATTTTTGTGATCATATGGGACGTAACACTTTTCACAAAAATAGTTAGAACAAAAAGCTGCTGTCAGCGATGTAATTACATTAAAATGGCTTTTGTAATGTAATAAGTTCAGCCGTTTATTGCTTTCAGTTGAACCTTCAAATATAATATTTCGTCCTTTTGATCCATAGCTATAAACAACTAATTTATATTCTTTTAGATGATTTTGAAATTGTATTAACTCGGGAATTCCACCTCCTGCCTCAGGAATGCTAATTTTAGCTCTCTCCAACAATGATCTTGTTCTTTCGGTTTGAATTTTACTAATATCTCTTCTAACCTTACTGAATTCGGGATCTCTTTTATTATGGGCAATGGCGACTACCAAAGCACGTGGTAAACACAGGTTATCGGTATTTTTAATACTTATAATACCTCGTCGCTTGTCGCATTCCTCGTGAAAGCTGTTATAATTTTTTCCTCTTCCCCCACCAACAGGTAATCTAACAGTTGTCACACTAAGACAAAATGATTCTGTATTAAGACCTGCTGAGTTTGACTGATAAATGCCACTTATAACACTCCAAACATCTTAAAAGGTTATGTCTTTAGCTGCTTTGAAGCGAATCTAACCTTCTCCTCGGTTGAAGTCTTTAGAGCAAAAACTAAAAGCCACACGATCTAAGGGTTGTAGGCCTTCTGTAGCGTTTTCCACCCAACCAACTGGTTCAACTCCCTGTGGAACAGGTTTTAACTTAAACTCTAGAGTGCGTCCTGTAAGGTTAAATTCTCGTAACTTTTTAACAACGTCTTTAACAATAATAAACTTCTCCATCTTTCTTTTTTTTTTTGTTGTTTTATAGTCTACTATCTACCTACATAAAAAAAAAAAAAAAAAAAAAAAAAAAAAAACAAGTATATTTTCATATTTTTATCGGTCTTAAGTTCGATTTCAAAAGCACACTCCCACTTTTTGATAATTTCACAGTCTAAGCACATAGATCTTATATTTTTTATTTACGATCAATTCATCTTTATTCGCCAATCGTCTCAAACGAGTCTGCTTTTGAAAGTAATATAGCCTTAGTATTCAGAAAATATTAATGATATCGGAGCCTAAAACATCCTTAACACTAAAAAATCATTGTGTTTCCTAACAAAACCCATCATCTTGTCTATTTAGCTTGCTTTCCTATTGTTTAGCAGGTTAAATAAAATTATTATTTCGCTCTTTTTGTCTGTACTGAATCGTTAGGGGAATACGATTCTAGTCCTATAAGAGAGACAGTTAAAATTTATGTAAGCAATCAGAAATCCTACACTATGAGCTACTTAGTTAAAATTTCATATTTCCTTCCTGGATCAGCTAAAATTTGTGTTGTGTCGGTCAAAATTGATAAAATACGAAAAAAATGCTAGATACATTTTATCATGACTTTCTATCTAATACCATCTTATTTCAAGGTATAATTCGGTTGTCAAAATGAGAATCTAAAAAATCCTCGTGTTTCCTCACAAAACCCATCATCTTGCCTATTTAGCTTGCTTTTCTATTGTTTAACAGGTTAAATAAAATTATTATTTCGCTCTTTTTGTCTGTACTGAATCGTTAGGGGGATACGTTTCTAGTTCTATAAGAGAGACAGTTAAAATTTATGTAAGCAATCAGAAATCCTACACTATGAGCTACTTAGTTAAAATTTCATATTTCCTTCCTGGGTCAGGCAAAATTTGTGATGTGTCGGTCAAAATTTATAAAAATACGAAAAAAATGCTGAATGCATTTTTAGCGTGACTTTCTATTTAATACCATCCTATTTCAAGGTATAATTCGGTTGTCAAAATGAGAATAAAATAATCTTCCCATGGTTTATGTCATCTTAAAAAAGTCAAAAGGTTATATTCTGTAGAGGGTCAGATACATTCAAATTTAAAAATTTTCTCCAAGAAGAATTTTAAGATAGTATTATAGTAAATAAAAATTCTATACCTCCAATATTTCTTGGAAACATATCGTATTCTAGCGACATAACCCAAAAGTACCTCTATTCAGAAACGCATCGTACTTTTCTTGTCAAACTTGACTTTGTTGTAATGTTGTATGCAGAGCACTTTGAAAACAAAAATTAGATTAGAAACCGCCGCCTCTTAAGGTATACTTTTTTAGGTCTTACATAGGGTACACTGGTATACAGAACAAATGTCATCTTTAATTGTCTCATTGTCCCATCCATTACATTATTATAATCTTAAAGCACCTGTTACCAGCATTATCTGTTTTTATGGTTTTCATAAAACATAGCGATTACCGATGAAAATTAAACGAAAACTTAATAAATAACTTTTTTTCAACTGAAATAGACTGATTTTCGATGGAAAAATGTTACTTATAACTAAAAATGAATATAAGACATATACGCAATGATATTTAGAATAAATCAATCTTTTCTAAAATTACTATGAAATATTCACAAAATCGTTTCGTTATAACCAAAGTAGCAAGGCTTGCAGATTTCATATAGAGTTCAAACGCGATACTGGGATGATCTTTTTTTTTTTTATATTTTTGTAGGATAATGCACCACTACGTTGTAAGTACTTGAGAGAGGACTTTCTTGAAAAATCCTCAAATTTCTCTGCAATTTTGTTCCTTCTAGAGTTAAATTCACACAGAAAACCCCGTATTCTTATCTTTCAGGTTGGTATATTAAAAAGGGCTTATTAGTATGGTTTAGAAAACAAGCAATATTAATTAACGGATGTTTTTTCGTCATATGAAGAGTTGAAAAATTTTTTTTCCACTCCAATGGTTGCGATGCAGAGAGTCGGGTTTCATCATAATCTTTCAGGGTAGCTCAGGTTTGATTGCATGTAGAGAGTCGGGTTTCATCATAATCTTTCAGGGTAGCTCAGGTTTGATTGCATGTACTAAGGTTAGTGCTCCTTGCAATCGGTTTCAGGTTTGACGCGCCCCCCTCAGGTTTGTTCAGGTTTCTCAAGTGTTTGAGAAACCTGAACAAACCTGAGGGGGGTGCGTCAAACCTGAAACCGATTGCAAGGAGCACTAACCTTAGTACATGCAATCAAACCTGAGCTACCCTGAAAGATTATGATGAAACCCGACTCTCTACATGCAATCAAACCTGAGCTACCCTGAAAGATTATGATGAAACCCGACTCTCTGCATCGCAACCATTGGAGTGGAAAAAAAATTTTTCAACTCTTCATATGACGAAAAAACATCCGTTAATTAATATTGCTTGTTTTCTAAACCATACTAATAAGCCCTTTTTAATATACCAACCTGAAAGATAAGAATACGGGGTTTTCTGTGTGAATTTAACTCTAGAAGGAACAAAATTGCAGAGAAATTTGAGGATTTTTCAAGAAAGTCCTCTCTCAAGTACTTACAACGTAGTGGTGCATTATCCTACAAAAATATAAAAAAAAAAAAGATCATCCCAGTATCGCGTTTGAACTCTATATGAAATCTGCAAGCCTTGCTACTTTGGTTATAACGAAACGATTTTGTGAATATTTCATAGTAATTTTAGAAAAGATTGATTTATTCTAAATATCATTGCGTATATGTCTTATATTCATTTTTAGTTATAAGTAACATTTTTCCATCGAAAATCAGTCTATTTCAGTTGAAAAAAAGTTATTTATTAAGTTTTCGTTTAATTTTCATCGGTAATCGCTATGTTTTATGAAAACCATAAAAACAGATAATGCTGGTAACAGGTGCTTTAAGATTATAATAATGTAATGGATGGGACAATGAGACAATTAAAGATGACATTTGTTCTGTATACCAGTGTACCCTATGTAAGACCTAAAAAAGTATACCTTAAGAGGCGGCGGTTTCTAATCTAATTTTTGTTTTCAAAGTGCTCTGCATACAACATTACAACAAAGTCAAGTTTGACAAGAAAAGTACGATGCGTTTCTGAATAGAGGTACTTTTGGGTTATGTCGCTAGAATACGATATGTTTCCAAGAAATATTGGAGGTATAGAATTTTTATTTACTATAATACTATCTTAAAATTCTTCTTGGAGAAAATTTTTAAATTTGAATGTATCTGACCCTCTACAGAATATAACCTTTTGACTTTTTTAAGATGACATAAACCATGGGAAGATTATTTTATTCTCATTTTGACAACCGAATTATACCTTGAAATAGGATGGTATTAAATAGAAAGTCACGCTAAAAATGCATTCAGCATTTTTTTCGTATTTTTATAAATTTTGACCGACACATCACAAATTTTGCCTGACCCAGGAAGGAAATATGAAATTTTAACTAAGTAGCTCATAGTGTAGGATTTCTGATTGCTTACATAAATTTTAACTGTCTCTCTTATAGAACTAGAAACGTATCCCCCTAACGATTCAGTACAGACAAAAAGAGCGAAATAATAATTTTATTTAACCTGTTAAACAATAGAAAAGCAAGCTAAATAGGCAAGATGATGGGTTTTGTGAGGAAACACGAGGATTTTTTAGATTCTCATTTTGACAACCGAATTATACCTTGAAATAAGATGGTATTAGATAGAAAGTCATGATAAAATGTATCTAGCATTTTTTTCGTATTTTATCAATTTTGACCGACACAACACAAATTTTAGCTGATCCAGGAAGGAAATATGAAATTTTAACTAAGTAGCTCATAGTGTAGGATTTCTGATTGCTTACATAAATTTTAACTGTCTCTCTTATAGGACTAGAATCGTATTCCCCTAACGATTCAGTACAGACAAAAAGAGCGAAATAATAATTTTATTTAACCTGCTAAACAATAGGAAAGCAAGCTAAATAGACAAGATGATGGGTTTTGTTAGGAAACACAATGATTTTTTAGTGTTAAGGATGTTTTAGGCTCCGATATCATTAATATTTTCTGAATACTAAGGCTATATTACTTTCAAAAGCAGACTCGTTTGAGACGATTGGCGAATAAAGATGAATTGATCGTAAATAAAAAATATAAGATCTATGTGCTTAGACTGTGAAATTATCAAAAAGTGGGAGTGTGCTTTTGAAATCGAACTTAAGACCGATAAAAATATGAAAATATACTTGTTTTTTTTTTTTTTTTTTTTTTTTTTTTTTTATGTAGGTAGATAGTAGACTATAAAACAACAAAAAAAAAAAGAAAGATGGAGAAGTTTATTATTGTTAAAGACGTTGTTAAAAAGTTACGAGAATTTAACCTTACAGGACGCACTCTAGAGTTTAAGTTAAAACCTGTTCCACAGGGAGTTGAACCAGTTGGTTGGGTGGAAAACGCTACAGAAGGCCTACAACCCTTAGATCGTGTGGCTTTTAGTTTTTGCTCTAAAGACTTCAACCGAGGAGAAGGTTAGATTCGCTTCAAAGCAGCTAAAGACATAACCTTTTAAGATGTTTGGAGTGTTATAAGTGGCATTTATCAGTCAAACTCAGCAGGTCTTAATACAGAATCATTTTGTCTTAGTGTGACAACTGTTAGATTACCTGTTGGTGGGGGAAGAGGAAAAAATTATAACAGCTTTCACGAGGAATGCGACAAGCGACGAGGTATTATAAGTATTAAAAATACCGATAACCTGTGTTTACCACGTGCTTTGGTAGTCGCCATTGCCCATAATAAAAGAGATCCCGAATTCAGTAAGGTTAGAAGAGATATTAGTAAAATTCAAACCGAAAGAACAAGATCATTGTTGGAGAGAGCTAAAATTAGCATTCCTGAGGCAGGAGGTGGAATTCCCGAGTTAATACAATTTCAAAATCATCTAAAAGAATATAAATTAGTTGTTTATAGCTATGGATCAAAAGGACGAAATATTATATTTGAAGGTTCAACTGAAAGCAATAAACGGCTGAACTTATTACATTACAAAAGCCATTTTAATGTAATTACATCGCTGACAGCAGCTTTTTGTTCTAACTATTTTTGTGAAAAGTGTTACGTCCCATATGATCACAAAAATGAGCACTGATGTGGTGGAAGCTGTCAGGCATGTCAGCAAGCCTCTGCTTGCGAAATAGCAATAAAAATTAAATGCCAGGACTGTCTATGATTTTTTAGAAGTCAAAACTGTTACGAAAATCATAAAAAGGATTATTCGTCAGGCAAATTTACAGTATGCGAACAAATTAAACTATGTTCTATTTGTTTAAAAACCATTAAAGCCAAAAGAGCACATGCATGTGGTGAAATTTATTGTAAAATTTGTAATAAACATGCATCCGAGGATCATCTATGTTATATTCGGCCTGATAAGGGAAAACCTAAGATTAAAGATGATCTTTTTTGTATTCTACGATTTAGAGACGAGCCAAGACAAACTATTGGAAAATTCAACGTTTTTACATCAAGTCAATCTCTGTGTTTTCAAACAATACTGCGATGAGTGCATGGATTCTGAAGCAGATACTTGTAAAAAAAAAAATGTGGTCTAAAGTTACAAAAAGTCAGAGGTATAGACCCAGCGGGAACATTTACTAACCATTTGTTACAAATGAGGAAAAACTTTAAAGAAATTATTGTAATAGCCCATAATGGTCAGGCTTTTGATCACCAGTTTATATTAAACTATATTATGACAAAGACAGATTTTACACCTGAGTTAATCATGAGAGGTACCAAAATAATTACGATGCAACTTGAAAATGTAAAATTTATCGACTCACTTAACTATTTCCCTATGCCTTAAGCCAAACTACCAAAGGCATTTGGACTTGAGGATATTTTTAAAAAAGGCTACTTCCCGCACCTATTTAATACAAAGGCAAATGAAAACTATATAGGACCTCTACCATCAATTCAATATTACTCCTCAGATAGTATGAAAGAAGAAGACAGAGCCAAATTTCTTAAATGGTTTGTAGAACATGAAAATGATGGTTTCGATATGCAAAGAGATCTGGTAGACTACTGCGTATCGGATGTCGAAATCCTTGCGCAATCATGTTTAAAGTTTAGAGAACAACTTATACAAACTACCAATGTATGTCCATTTACTGAAGCTACAACTATTGCTTCAGCATGCAATACAATTTTTAGAAGACATTTTTTGAAGCCTAATACTATAGGAATCATACCAAAAAATGGATACCGATGGAGAAACAGGCAGAGCAAAATTGCCATAGATTGGTTACTTTGGACCGAGAATCACAGAAAAATCAACATCTTACATGCTGCTAATGGTAAAGAAGCTGTTTTAAATGGTGTAAAAGTTGATGGTTACTGCTCCGAAACAAATGAGGTATTTGAATTTGTATATGATTATCCGCTGAAATACCCTTAATCTGCAGGGTACCTAACTCTACGGAGATATTTATTGCAAAGGGCGGCTTTTTCAGTTTTGAAAGTATTCAACATTTACGAAATTCATCTAAATATATACTACGCTATACTTTAATCAAACTCACAATAGAGGGAAAGCGACAGACGAGTTTTAAACTAATGTGGCTTAAAGGATAATTTGTGTTGTAAATATTAGAGCTCATTTTAAAAGAAACTATAATCTCGTGACCGACAAAAAAAAGTACCCACTTCGATACATCATTTCCCCTATTTTAACGTTAAAATAGTAAATTATGTTATAAGCTCGAAAAATGTAGTATTTCAGACGTAATGCGGTCGCTAACCTAAATAGCCCGAAAAACATTTTTCGTCCATATGTCATAAGTTATTTTTTATTCGATCTTGTTTTTAATGCGATTGAGAGTTGTAAAATAATGTAGAAATGAAGTGAACCTATACATTTCATCTTGCACGCTAATTTTTTGGTCTTAATGTTTGTTAGTTAACGATGAAATCTGTAATAGCGTCCGAAAAAAAAAATTTTTTTTGACTAACATAAAAAGTGTTGTCTAGCTAGCAGGGCAATAATCAATACTTTATTGAGAAGGTTAGCTCTTCGTCTAAATATCTAATCTATAAATCGTCATTTTTTCCGACACAATCGGTTAAAAAGCATACAATTGTATGTGAACGTTTGTACAAAAACCATCGTGTTAAATCAGTTCTTATACCTGACTGACAACGCCGATCTTTAGCTTTTTTTTTTACTTTGTAAAATAAAAAGATTAGTTCTTACTATCAAAGAAATTAAATATGCAAGAGAAATAGGTCGAAAAGATTAATAATAATTTATTTATTCCTAAGTTATAAATCTTAACTACATCACTTTCTAAACCAAGAAAATAGATAATCTTCCTGCATTATTCCGTACTTAGATTTATTTTTCATGAAAATAGTCGAATCTATGATTTTCGTTCAAATCCATAAGGGGCGCTTGTTTTGTATAGATGATTTATGATCTTATTTTCAACTAAAATACTTAACACTCAGTATACAATTTTCAGAAATGTCATGATTAAGAACGGTTCTAGTCATTTTATACAAGATTTCACATGATTTAACAAATTTAAAACATTTTTTTTAATTTTTACTAAATTCTAAACACTCAGTATACACTTTTAAGAAAATATGACGATTTGCGACTGTTTTAGTCATTTTTTACAAAGTTTCACAGGGCTTAATAACGTTAAAACATTTTTTTTAATTTTTTACTAAATTCTAAACACTCAGTATACAATTTTCAGAAATGCCATGATTAAGAACGGTTCTAGTCATTTTATACAAGATTTCGCATGATTTAACAAATTTAAAACATTTTTTTTAATTTTTACTAAATTCTAAACACTCAGTATACACTTTTAAGAAAATAGGACGATTTGCGACTGTTTTAGTCATTTTTTACAAAGTTTCACAGGGCTTAATAACGTTAAAACATTTTTTTTAATTTTTTACTAAATTCTAAACACTCAGTATACAATTTTCAGAAATGTCATGATTAAGAACGGTTCTAGTCATTTTATACAAGATTTCACATGATTTAACAAATTTAAAACATTTTTTTTTAATTTTTACTAAATTCTAAACACTCAGTATACACTTTTAAGAAAATAGGACGATTTGCGACTGTTTTAGTCATTTTTTACAAAGTTTCACAGGGCTTAATAACGTTAAAACATTTTTTTTTAATTTTTTACTAAATTCTAAACACTCAGTATACAATTTTCAGAAATGCTATGATTAAGAACGGTTCTAGTCATTTTATACAAGATTTCGCATGATTTAACAAATTTAAAACATTTTTTTTAATTTTTACTAAATTCTAAACACTCAGTATACACTTTTAAGAAAATAGGACGATTTGCGACTGTTTTAGTCATTTTTTACAAAGTTTCACAGGGCTTAATAACGTTAAAACATTTTTTTTAATTTTTTACTAAATTCTAAACACTCAGTATACAATTTTCAGAAATGTCATGATTAAGAACGGTTCTAGTCATTTTATACAAGATTTCACATGATTTAACAAATTTAAAACATTTTTTTTAATTTTTACTAAATTCTAAACACTCAGTATACACTTTTAAGAAAATAGGACGATTTGCGACTGTTTTAGTCATTTTTTACAAAGTTTCACAGGGCTTATTAACGTTAAAACATTTTTTTTAATTTTTTACTAAATTCTAAACACTCAGTATACAATTTTCAGAAATGCCATGATTAAGAACGGTTCTAGTCATTTTATACAAGATTTCGCATGATTTAACAAATTTAAAACATTTTTTTTAATTTTTACTAAATTCTAAACACTCAGTATACACTTTTAAGAAAATAGGACGATTTGCGACTGTTTTAGTCATTTTTTACAAAGTTTCACAGGGCTTAATAACGTTAAAACATTTTTTTTAATTTTTTACTAAATTCTAAACACTCAGTAAACAATTTTCAGAAATGACATGATTAAGAACGGTTCTAGTCATTTTATACAAGATTTCACATGATTTAACAAATTTAAAACATTTTTTTAATTTTTACTAAATTCTAAACACTCAGTATATCATTTTCAGAAAATAATACAATTCTGTACAGTTTTACAAATTTTCACAGGTCTTAATAACATTAAAACATTTTTTTAATTTTTTACTAAATTCTAAACACTCAGTATACAATTTTCAGAAATGACACGATTTAGAACAGTTTTTACAGATATTTACAAAGTCTTAATAACATTATATTAATAATTATCTAACATAATGTATACAATTTCAAGAAATAGTAGATTTTTAATCCATGTACAAAATTCAAGAATCTAAAATACAATTAAATGTAGGCTTTTTTAATTGGCATCTCAGGCAAATTATTTCCCCCAAAATTATCTAAAAAAGATATACCAAAAACATTCTAAAGCGGTTTTTTTACCTCTATAAGTATGCAGGCCGATCCGACCCTTGTCGGTTTTATTACCCGCATAAATTAACACAGTAGAGGAATATGGACAGAGTTCTGGGGCAGCGGCGTTTCACTAAAGCTTTGGTTTCCTACAAAGCGGTACCGCAAAAGAGTGGCCGTAATTTGACGGCGAGCTTTGCCGCGACAAAGCGTGTATGTACTTGCAAATCGGAGTGTGTTCCTCCAGAGCGTTCGGCGCAAAAAATACGGCACCGTATTTTCTGAAGCGGACGCTCTGTACGTTGGGATAGTGCAAGCACGATTTTTGACGGTGCGCCAGTGTAGTGATTGTATGTTTTAATTATAATATTTGGAAATTAATTGGTCTAGCGAACAAGATAAAATTTTAATCGAGTTTTTTTTACTATATCGCTTTAACAGCGGCGTTTCACTAAGGTTAAATCATAAAAAGTCGGGTTTTATCTCGGGTCAGATCATAAATATTCAGGTTCAAATTAGGGTTAGATGAGAAGCCGCCTCGCGAAAGCATCCGGGTTAGGTTGTAAAAAGTCGGGTTTTATCTCGGGTCAGTTCATAAATATTCAGGTTCAAGTTAGGGTTAGATAAGAAGCCGCCTCATGAAAGCATCCGGGTTAGGTCGTAAAAAGTCGGGTTTTATCTCGGGTCAGTTCATAAATATTAAGGATCAAGTTAGGGTTAGATGAGAAGCCGCCTCGCGAAAGCATCCGGGTTAGGTCGTAAAAAGTCGGGTTTAATTTCGGGTTATTTTGTAAACAGCACCACCGAACCACCCGGGTTAGGTCATAAAACGCACCACCGAACCACCCGGGTTAGATCATAAAACGCACCACCGAACCACCCGGGTTAGATCGTAAAACGCACCACCTGCACCACCTGGGTTAGTTGCACCACCAGCACCACCAGCACCACCTGGCCTCGCTCTCTCCGTTTTCCTCTACTTATATTATATTATACACTTACTTAATTATTTTTATTAATATTTTTTGCGTTTTGTCACACGCGCCAAGCGCTGTTGCCGTAGTTCATAAAATTTGTAATGTAAATCGACGTCAAGGGGGGGGGGCATGGCCCCCATGCCCCCCCCCCCCTCCCCCGTATGACCGCCCCTGCTTTCGACTTAAATTTACTAATAATAAGTTTAATTAATGAAATGTAGGGGATAGGCTTATCAGGGAATTGAACTGAAAACATTCCAGGCACTGCTCTTAAACTGTTTCCTGTATAATACCACTTAATCATAGTTACTTTTTCTTTAATGAAATAGCTCATATTTAACTGTAATTAAAGCGCCTTCAATGAAAATGTTGTCAATGACGCTACTTTTTGTTTCGTCAATGCCAAATAATGATTTGCTGGTGTTTGCTGTATTACCCAAACTATGAAAATTTCGTAATTTTGTCATCACATTTAATTGAATAAGTTAGGATTGGCTTATTAAAATTTAATCAAACTTGGCACATATGTTTAATATATCGGTCCCTTCAAAAAACTATAATACAATTAATTATTCTCTAAAATGTACAGGGGAGCCAATACTTAGCCGCCTCAAAATTAACATGGGATTTCCTATGTTCAATTAAGCCATCACCCGGTATAATCTGTATAACATATTATATCATATTATATTATAATAAGTACTAAGTACCCGGAATTATAGGTAAGGTTCAATTCAATCTTCAGTTTCTTTCTTTCTTCTTCGTCCTTAGGTAAAAATGTAATCCGAACCTATCATATCCGCCATAAGCCTGTTTGTCTGTCAAATCGGCGCAAAGGTTCCGATGTAATGCAACGAAAGATAAAACAGTACCTAAATATATTAGAAAACGAAGAAAGCGAATTTTTCTTGGGTTTAGGTGTATGTAGCGTTCCAAACCTACACCACTGTCTGCAACCGTCTAATGGGCGTATCGCATGGGGCGCTGTCAAAAGCAGGCCATCGAGCCGGAGTGCTAAAAGTCTTAAGATTGCCAGATGGACGTGTTGTGTCGATAAGGGGCTTGTTAGTCGTGGCTTGTCCTCAACTTGCGCCACAGGCACACATAATATATAAGATAATAGAGGTAATCGATTTGGATCATGTCATCATGTCTATAGTGCTTAGTTGGAAATAATGCCTGAAGAAGTTAGAAAGGGCACAATTACCAGTAACTAATTTTTACATATTATTTATAATACTCCGGTACCAAAATAATAGGCAGTGACTGATTTTTACCGGTTATAGGTTAGTTACTAACTTTAGTTAAAGTCTGTTCAGAGATATAAGAAAGTGACTAGCTGATCCCTATTAGGAAAGACCCAGGCAAGCTGTAAAATTGAAATATGGCCGAACAGGTCCGTATTTTGCTTAGAATTTAACCATGGTTTGTAATAAAATTTAGTAAGACTTCAAATAACATTTTATTTATGTTTAAATGTGATATTTTTTACCATCCCTTCACAAAGTTGGGCAAATTCTGTTACACATGTTGAAAAAGTGAAAAAACCCTATATCCATATAAACAATATAGCACAAATAATAATTAGAACAGATGATGATAGCGATAGTGATATTGATATATTAAGTGAATAATTATTATAAGTTCCGAATAATTTGTATATTTTTGTATTCATAAATATAATTTTTAATAATAAAATAACTTGTAATTTCACATTTAAACATAAATAAAATATTATTTAATGTCTTACTTATTTTTATTACAAACCATGATTAAATTCTAAGCAAAATACGGACCTGTTAGGCCATATTTCAATTTTACAGCTGTGTCTTTCCTAATAGGGATCAGTTAGTCACTTTCTTATATCTCTGAACAGACTTTACCCCTTTGGAGCTCTGCAAGGGGCACTCTAGGAATTTGTTTTCTATGTCAAATTAGGGTTTTTTGACCTTCTCTATATGCTCCCCCGAAATAAGAAAGTACTTACCGGATATCCTGTATAGGGTTTTGTGGCAAGTATTTTTTTCCTTGTATTTTTTGTTTTTATTTCAAAACAAAAATTGCAAATGATACAGGTTAGTCAGTTGCAAGCCTATAAAATATTATTAAATGTCAGTAAATTTAAGTTCATAATTCTCAGCAGATACTTTTATAGTATCTATCAGTGATACCTACTGTTGGAGCTTTTGGGTAGTCGAAAGGGCCAAAATAAATAACAAAGTCTTAAGCTTTCAACTCTTTTAATCACTAATCTTTTACCAAAATATAACCTGCATCTTTTCTAGCAAGACCCCATTAAGCCACTAAAACAACTTGACAGTTCTCCCCCTAAAACAGTCACTAGAAGTGGCGCGAGAATTCAAATAGGTCGTAGTAGGTGAAGTTAACACTATATATTCTTTCCGCCTATATCATTATACCTAACATTTATTGTGCATCATATGCTTGAAAAATGCCAAAATGAACACAACATAACAATTTAGAACTAACCAAAACATTCGACATCGCTGACAACGGATATTGAAATTCGATATGGAGACACTTAAAAAAATTATACATTAATCTAAAAATGGTAACAACAAAAAGGTTCAGTAACTGCAAAACATGTAGTAATACATTAATTATTATTCTCATCCAAGGCCGCGGTTTCATTGCGAATGTATAAAAATTATAAGCAGAAAAAAATTGGTCATGAAATGGAACAAAAAAAAATACTTATACGAATGGCGAGATACGGAAGAACTTTTAGAGTTGTCAAAATAATAATTAGAAATACACACTTTAGTATATTGTTTTAATTTAAGTAAAAGCAATACTTTTTATGACGAGCCTGAAAGTTTAATTTCTAATTACAGACGAGTCATAACAAGTTGCTTTTACTACGAATAAAACATACTATTTTTTCTTAAAACGTCGCATTGTTAAAATATAGAAAGATAAAAATATAAATTTTAAACTAGACAATTATACAAAAATTTAAATTATTGTTATATAATAAAAATAATATATAAATTTGAATAAAACATCTGTTGGTAAGCTCTGGTCTGGTTCTCGCTCTTGTCAGTGGTCAGTCTGACCTATATGTTGGCTTGGCTATGGCGAATGCTGGAACGAAAACAATGTGTTTTTCAATTAATTGATAAGTAGCTAGTAAAACTTATTTTACCTATTATTGTTTTTCCTGTTGTATTTTAAATCACTTTTTGCTGCCTTCAGCAGTTCTGTTCCTTTCGACATGGCCCCATCAAATATTTTGGAAAATTCTGCACAAGAAAAATTGAAATTCAGGCGAACCTGTAGTTCCGCTTTTAGAAAATAATCTATCAACATTCAGTTTCGTTCTTTCGACCAAAGGGAGTTCATTAAACTGAAGACCCTTTCACAGTATGCATTACTTGCGGGTATTGAAAATACAAAAGATATCAGTCTCTTCAGGTTTAGTAATGGTATTTCAGAATTGCAGTGCATGACGAAGATTTTCCGGGAATAAAAAATATGAATCCGGGATCCGTGGCAACACAGGCCATGTGGCAACTCTGCAAGTGTCAGTGAATCTTATTACAAGCAATTTCCAAGCTTTAATTTCCTGTTTTAAAAAACACCATTTTTTTTAATCGAACACTTTACTTTAAATAAAAATGTCAGAATCAGAATTTACCTGTACGCCCCCGGAGGTTGCCAAAATTGCAGCAGATGTCGTGGACAATTTTTTGCCAACCAAGTCCAGTAGTATTTATGAAGCTGCGTTCAAAAGATTCCAGAGATGGTGTAATAAGAAAGACATCAAAAATAATAATTCTGACTATTTCCCTCATATACTGTAACTACAATGCGCTTTTCACTTGATTTTCGGTGAAAATCAGCCCTCGGTCGCGATTGAGCTGAAAATTGCACTCTTCTGGTTTTTCATTGTTGGTTACCTACGAGAATAACCGTCACTGTCACATCAAGTTGAAATTTCTGCTTTGACAATTTCGCGTCAATTTATCAAAATGATTCAGGAAATAGTCTAAAAAATATATTTCGTGCATGTAAAATGGCTTGATAATCATGCACTCAGATTTGTTGCCCTAAAGAAACAGCTTGAATGCATTTTTATTGTTATTTACCTTAAAAAGTGCCTTCCCTTCGGTCGGGCACTTTTTGGTAAATAACAATAAAAATGCATTCAAGCTGTTTCTAGGGCGACAAACCTTCATGCATGATTTTCAGCAATTTTACATGCACTTAACATATTACTATTGATAATTCACCTCACTTTTATTGAACCAATCAAAACGCTCATTTTCATAGCAACCACCTTGGTAACGGTCGTCTTACCCGATAAGACTACCGCTAGCTCGAAAAGACGCTTTCGAAAAGACGCTTGTAGCTTTTTTACTTAAATAAAAAATTAGTAACACCTCTAACTTGTATATTTACCTTTATCAGACGGCCTTCATTTTTATGTTCAGTAAATTATCCAATAAAATACACCTCTAGAGGCGGTTTCTTATCTTCATACCTTCGTTTTTCACTCGAAACTCGATTTTCCAAGAAAATTTTCACTCAATGTAATTTTTACTTTTAATCAAAGATAAGACCCTCGAGCTAAAGCTCTCGGGATCATATCAGATTATAAGTAAAAATTACATTTCGTAAAAATTTGTCAGAAAATCGATTTCTTGTTAAAAACATCGGTATTACCGATAAGACGCCTCCTCTATCGGTATATTACTGTTGATAATTCACCTCACTTTTATTGAACCAATCAAAACGCTCATTTTCATAGCAACCACCTTGGTAACGGTCGTCTTACCCGATAAGACTACCGCTAGCTCGAAAAGACGCTTTCGAAAAGACGCTTGTAGCTTTTTTACTTAAATAAAAAATTAGTAACACCTCTAACTTGTATATTTACCTTTATCAGACGGCCTTCATTTTTATGTTCAGTAAATTATCCAATAAAATACACCTCTAGAGGCGGTTTCTTATCTTCATACCTTCGTTTTTCACTCGAAACTCGATTTTCCAAGAAAATTTTCACTCAATGTAATTTTTACTTATAATCAAAGATAAGACCCTCGAGCTAAAGCTCTCGGGATCATATCAGATTATAAGTAAAAATTACATTTCGTAAAAATTTGTCAGAAAATCGATTTCTTGTTAAAAACATCGGTATTACCGATAAGACGCCTCCTCTATCGGTATATTACTGTTGATAATTCACCTCACTTTTATTGAACCAATCAAAACGCTCATTTTCATAGCAACCACCTTGGTAACGGTCGTCTTACCCGATAAGACTACCGCTAGCTCGAAAAGACGCTTTCGAAAAGACGCTTGTAGCTTTTTTACTTAAATAAAAAATTAGTAACACCTCTAACTTGTATATTTACCTTTATCAGACGGCCTTCATTTTTATGTTCAGTAAATTATCCAATAAAATACACCTCTAGAGGCGGTTTCTTATCTTCATACCTTCGTTTTTCACTCGAAACTCGATTTTCCAAGAAAATTTTCACTCAATGTAATTTTTACTTATAATCAAAGATAAGACCCTCGAGCTAAAGCTCTCGGGATCATATCAGATTATAAGTAAAAATTACATTTCGTAAAAATTTGTCAGAAAATCGATTTCTTGTTAAAAACATCGGTATTACCGATAAGACGCCTCCTCTATCGGTATATTACTGTTGAAAATGTACTCTTGGCGTATTTCTCTGAACTGGCGAACAAACAAAAAATGAAAAGTTCAACAATGTGGTCACATTATTCTATGATAAGGTCAATGCTAAATATCAGGCAAGGGCTAGACATAAGCAAGTTTTTGAAGCTACGTGCTTATTTAAAGAAGCAAAATAAAGGCTACACTCCCAAAAAAGCTAAAGTATTTACCATGGAACAATTTGAAAATTTTCTATCTGAAACACCTAATAAGAAGTATTTGGGAATTAAGGTAAATTTAGATATTACGTCAAAGAATACAAGTTTTTTTATGAAATATATAATGATATTTTTAGATTGTACTTGTTATTGGTATTTCTGGTTCATGCCGATGTGAAGAAATTGTAAAAATGACCGTTGATGACATACAAGACCTAGGATCTGCCATTTACATAAGAATTCCTGATAGTAAAACTAGAAAATCGCGATCGTTTACTATTGTTGGGGAACAATATTTAAGCATATAATATATAAAAAATATGCATCATTACGCCCAGAAGGCATGAATGAAAAAAGATTATTTTTAAAATTTGTAAGTGGTCGCTGTTGTCGCATGGTAATGGGAATTCATAAGATAAGTACTGTTCCTAAGGAAACTGCAGTTTCCTTAAAATTACCTGATGCCACAGAATATACCGGTCACTATGTTTAAGGAGAACTTCAGCTACACTGCTTATAGATGCTGGTGCAGACATTAGCGCCACGGGGGATGGAAATCCAGTAGTGTAGCTGAAAGGTGCATTAAGGATTTGATGACCAACAAGAAAGATATTGCGAAAAAAAGTTTACAACCTCATATTACTGAACCAGTCGGAGAGTTTAACGCTAGAAAATACAAAGACAAGTCAGGATCGCAACATCGCAACATCGCAACACCTTGTGTTAAGTTTTCTGGGACCACAATAAATAACTGTACTTTTAATTTGATGTTTAATAAATAGTTCATTGTTGTATTTTTTAAAAATAAATAAAGTATACAAGTATCCAATATTTCTTAAATTTTTCAACATTATTTATTTATGACACACACACTTTATCTTCCGCTCTTAGCAGAAGAAAAAGAAAAAGTACTTTTACTTCCGCTGCCTATAGCAACCGTCTACTGTAAAAAAAGCAAAACTTTAACGTCAAAAAATTAGTAGAAAAATTTTAAGTTTATTGACGTTTGAAGAAAAAATATATTACTATCTTGCATGGTATTTTATTATTTAAGGAATATATTATTGAATTAATTTATTAAAGCTAAAGATGCAAATCACGATCACAATGTTTAATGACCTTTTGGATAGACAATACATTGTCGGTTTATCGAGTTTATCACAAAGTACCA
Organism: Polydrusus tereticollis; assembly: GCA_963920685.1. Lineage (NCBI taxonomy): Eukaryota > Metazoa > Arthropoda > Insecta > Coleoptera > Curculionidae > Polydrusus > Polydrusus tereticollis. Next base: position 24,574,679 of record OY987333.1, on the reverse strand, counting down.
AGGATCTTCGTTTCCAATCACGTCTTCTAGCAGTTGTTTTGTTGTTTAGGTGTCAAAAAGTTTATATGTTAGAGTCGCCACAACCGTCTCCACAAAATTTAGTTCTCTGCACACACCACCATTCTATAAAGTTTGCAGAATAGCAGCAGTATGTATATTGATATCAGCAACGTAGGTAGCCCGCATTATGCTAATGAAAATTATTAGTAACCAGAAAAATATAACATTTTTTGCCTTTTTCTTTTTTAGTGGAAGTCAAGATGGTGTGTCATGCGAAAGTTGTCACCAGTTGCAGGTAACGATAACATATTATATTACTTTAAGAACAACTGCAGAATTTTCAATGTATTTTCGATAAGGGCATGTGAATTTTTAAATTTCGGAAGGTATATAGGTACTTTTGTTTGTATCCATTCTCAGGCTACTTGATTTTCAAAATATTTTAGAAATTAGTCAGAAATGAGTAATATAAAGATGTAATTAAATTAAATTTGTAATATTTAAGTGTAAGTAGTAAAAAAAAATCTATATACCGGGTGATGCACGGCTTAGTTGAACATAGGAAATCCCATGTAAATTTTGAGGTGGCTAAATATTGGCTCCCCTGTACATTTTAAATAAAAATAGTATAAAGTCTGTGCGTTTTAAGAAGTCCGCTAAGCCATAAAACCTCTTGAGCATTATGTCGGTGGCTCTCAAACAATAAATTATATTGAAGGTAATTTTGGATGTTGATGAATTACATTTTCTAAATAAAATAATTTAAAGTAAATAAAAAATTAGTTTAGGTTAAGAAAAATAATAATTTTTTAGCTTTTGTAGTATTCAGACAAATTAGTTTTACGAATTCTTTTTTATAAAGTTTTGGTTCTAAAAAGAACCGATTTTGTAGTCTTGCGACATAACGTACCTACTTGTAGATAGGTACTACTAAAAGTAGTCTTCCTCTGCATTTGAAATTTCACCCATGCTTTCAGACTCATCAGAATCAACATCATCGTCATCATCATCATCATTCGTAATAATTAACGGTCTTACTTCGTCTATAACCTGTTCTGTCTCATAAGATTCAAAAATAATTTTTTCTGTCTGTTCAATGCATTTCCGCCATTCTTCTTTGCCCGCTTGGCTAAGCGCCTCCTCCCATTACTTTATAACGCTAGGCTTACCGATATTTTTACAGGCATGTTTGTCATAATAGTTCTTGCTAATACCCCATACCAATTCAATTGCGCGGTAATGACAATGGTAGGGCGGCAATCTCAAAACTTGATGTCCATATTTGAGGGCTAATTCGTCAACAACATACTTTTTTTTAAATGACTGCTCTTTACACTTGCTTAAAAGTTCACTTTTTAAATATAAATTTTCATGGTTTATGTTTTTCTTTGACAACCACTCTTTTATTTGTTCCTTTTTCCAGCTGCTTGTAGGGAATTTCTCTTCGAGTCTCGTATGACAAGAGGCATTGTCTAAAACAATTAAGGAAGGTTTTTCTAAACTTTTTAAAAGTTTTTCCTCGAACCAATGCTCAAAAATTTCAGCATCCATATTGCCGTGATAATCATCAGTTTTTTTGTTGATGAAAATATCAAACTGGCATTTAAAACAAAACCTTCTTCATTACCAGCATGTAATATAATATACCTTTTTCCATTACTTGCACGGGTACTTGAATAACAATGCTTTGAGTCATCCTGCCAAGACGTTTTTGTTGAAGTTCCGTTTGCAAATACCCATGTTTCGTCAAGAAAAACAACTTGTCTTGACAATTCCGATTTTTTGTTGTTTAAATAATCCCTTAAAAATTGCCATCTTTTCGAAACAACATTGGACAGCTCGCAAAGCAGTTTTCTGTTGTTCGTTTTTTTATATTTGAAACCCATATGTTTTAAGATGATGGACAAACTGTTAGTTCCAATATCGCAAAGTTTTTTCTTACTTTATCTTTTCAAGAATAGCTTTGAGGGTAACATATTCCTTGGCTTTATACATATCATAAACAATATTCCTAATAGAGAGTTTTATCCCTTGGGATAAATCCAAGGTTTTTGAATGGAGTCGAACCCTTTTATATGGTCTGTCCAAATCCTCTTCACTCTTTTTTCGAAGTCTTCTTAAGGTCTTCTCTGAAATGCCGCAAGCATCAGACGTTCGTTTTTGCACTGCCAAAACAGACTCTAATGGGCCCGAGTTATCTTTTTCTAAAGTAAAATAACGTTCCACTTGTAATACCAAACGGCGTTCACCTGGAGATAAATGCCTTCTAGGCGATGTGCCACCTTGCTGAACATTTTCCATAACTTTGCTTAATAACTGATTTTAATTCACACACAATGAGAAACAAACCAAAAGTGAAAAGCACAACTACTTATTTAAAATAAAGTAGAACATACCATCCCGCACTTCAGCAAATTTTAATTATTTCTTGGAAAATAGTAATTATTATGAAGATTTAATTATAATAATCCCAAAATAATGTCATTATCGGAAAAGTATATACCTGACAAAATCTTTAACATATTTAACCATCCCGCACTTGAGCAAGTTTTAATTGGTTCTTGGAAAATAGCGATTATTATATAGATTTAACTATAATAATAGCAAAATAATTTAATTATCTATTTAATTATTATTTATGCTCAACGCGTAATTCTATACATATTACATTAACTAATTTTTAAATTTTACTTAAAATTGTAATTAACAGTTATTATATATTTGAACAATTTTGGAAAGAATCAATATCTAACAAATCTGAACTGTTTTAGTATAAAAAACAACAATAAAACTATTCCCGTTTGGCAAGGTGACAGCAATAAAAATTGTGCACGGTCGTGTTTGAAACGTATGGAAGTGATGAGAAAAGTGGAACATTTTATAGCATCCGTAGAAAAAGATTATTTCGCATTAAAAAGACATCTTCGTTTCTCCAACCTGGCAATCACACATCCAAAATAAAAGACACCGTTATGTTTTTCTTGCAAAGCCTTACTAATACTACACATTTTCACAAAAACAATTATTAATTAAATGTTTAAAAACCCCTTCATTAACAGCTAAACAGTATCCTAACCGATCATAAAATTCATTTCTAACGTTACTTAGTTGATATTGAGAAATTCTGTCACCTTCTAACGAAATCTTTATTTAAATAAAAAATTTTAAGTGACCCCACAGAAAGAAGTCGGTTGGCGAAAGGTCAGGAGGCCTTGCTGGCTAAAGGATTAGATGCCGTAGGCCAATAATCTCCGTTAAAAATATCTTGCAAGTATTCCCTAAACATGAGAGAATTATGGGTAGGACAATCATCTATTTGATGATAACAGATCTCCTGAATTTTGCGTACAACTTCTTCTAGTGCGAGTTCAATTCGATTTATAGTAAGCCCAAATAGGTTACTGCTGTAAGGTTGCCTTCTATAAAAAATGATCCAATAATGTGATGTCCTATAATTCCCGCCCAAACATTTATTTTTTGTGGATATTGCGTCCGAGTATGAAAAAGACGATGTTCATTTTTTTGGCTCCAATACCGGCCATTTTGAACATTTCGTTCGTTGTTGACGGTGAATGTACATTCATCGGTAAAACAAATATTTTTCAAAAAATTCTTATTATTATTTGCTCGTTCCATTACCTCGAAACCGAATACCATTCTCCGTTCTTCATCACCTTGCCGTAGCTCTTGATGTTTTTCATACTTATAAGGAAGATATTTATGTTTTTTTTTAAGTACGCAACACTATGGCTTGTTGTTTTCCCACGGCTTGCCCAAGAGTCCTCGTGCTAATCATTTTATTTTCCTCCACGTGCAGTAAGATATCAAGATCTCTATTATCCCTTTCTTCAGCTCTATTGACATTCTGAGTTGAGGATTTACAGTTATTTATTACAGTGCCTTTGGAATCAAATTTACTAATAATAAGTTTAATTAATAAAATAAAAGGGATGGGCTTTTCAGGGAATTGAACTTGAAACATTTCAGATACTGATCTTAAACTGTTTCCTGTATAATACCACTTAATCATAGTTACTTTCTTATTAACGAGATAGCTCATATTCAGCTATAATTAAAGCGTCTTCAATGAAAATGTTGTCACTGACGCTACTTTTCGTTTTGTCAATGCCAAATAATAATATGCTGGTGTTTGCTGTATTACCATTACCTAAACTATGAAAATTTCGCAATCACATTTAATTTAACAAGTTAGGATTGGCTTATTAAAATTTATTTAAAGTTAGCACATAAGCTTATTATATCGATCTCTTCAAAAAATTATAATACAATTTGTCACTAAAATGTACAGTGTACAGGGGAGCCAATATTTAGCCACCTCAAAATTTACATGGGATTTCCTATGTTCAACTAAGCCATGCATCACCCGGTATATGTTATATGTTGAGAAAGCTCTTATATACCTCGCACATTATATTCTCCAGCGCTCGCTATATAACAGCTCACTTCTCCACCTAGGTATATAATGAACTATTTTTCCATGAAAACGCAATCTCAAAACTCAGATAAAAGTATAAAACTTTTGTACTCCTTACAGTCACGGACACCCACAACTTGTAAAATAAACTGGTTTGGAAACATTTAGGTATTTTTAAGAAGTGTAAGTAAGGTGTATTTTAGTATTAGACATAGTAATTAAACTGCATATTTATATTTTTCAAGCGGTCACTGACCAAAACAAAAAGCTGTCATGTAAAAAAGTAAATATCAAATGCTCAAAATTTTCTTAAAAAGCTAATAAGAGTAATAATTTATCGCTTAAACAGCTATAAACGACTAAATGATGCGGACACTAACCATAAATCAGAATTAGCGCGACCAAAGTAAGGCCGTTATTAAAATTTATACAAATTAAAATGTACAAGAAGGTTATTAAAATAAAGTAGCTTTCTTCCGAAAATCTCGTTAAAGGACGTAGAAGGTTCCGCAAAAAATTGATTAATAATCTTAACGTACATTATGTGCAGACTTAGAGACTTTAATTTAATGAAGTTTTACCCCTGTTGTCATTTATTCCTGTTTTAAGGATATTATTTAAAGTTGAAGGGGCCTAAATTTAAATTAGGGAAGAAGAATTAGGATCCCTGTTTAAACAAATTATGCGATAAGTTTGATAACAATGTTAATTCAAATTTTTAGTTAATCTTATTAATGTAATCCGAAAAGCAATATTATTCGAATCTTGAAATTAACTGAGGACTGACATTGCTATTACCCAAAGACCTGTTACCAGGTCTTTGCTATTACCTGACACTCGAATATTATTTTTTGATAAAACAGAATGTATGTAGTTGTGCCCATTTAAATTCTGTTCTAAAAATCATTATCGGGCTTAATATGATTTAATTTTGGCCTTTTATAAATTGTTTTCTGTAATTTAAGTCGAGTCGTGAGCTATTTATCAAGTCATATCTAAAAGTAATTACGGGTGCTTTAATTTTTTTTTGTTTCTAAATTCTATTGCCAAACTAATATGTCAAGGTTTCAGAACATTGCATAATAATTATTTAAAAGCCATATTCGATAACTTCCTGTTTGAATATGTAAAGTATAAAATGTTTCACATTTTTATCAAATACTTAAAATATGACAAATCACGGAAAATATATATTTTTTCTGTGAAGTGAAACTCGTACACTAGCTCACTAACCTAACTGTTTTAATTTCATAAATATTTATTAATAATAATAAAATTATTTTCATCCAAGAAGGCTTGGATTGAAAAACTTAGAGCTGGTTTAGATCACAATTATAGGGACAATAATATCTAACCTAATATAGGTTAAAATTGGGTAATAGTATATTATTAACCAAGGATTAGGCAGCCATCATTATTGCCCGAGCGGCAAGTTTAAGACGCTAGGGCTATAAGCTGTCTAATCCGTGCTTAATATAATATTTTTTCCACTACTACAAACTTTTATAAGACATTTATCTTTATAGTATTAATAATTATATAAAATGACAGGTAGGTATAAGTATATTTTTTAATCAAGTTACCTGCGCTTTGGAATTGGCAAAATATTTTGTTGTTTTGTCAGGTGGCTTTGTTAATGTCAATCTTTGTTCATTTATGTCATCAGATTTCACGAGTTTTCCGTTTTTTTAAAAAATGAGCGAAGAAAATGTTAGTGATATTATTATGTGTATACCTCCAGAATTAAGGATGGAAGCAGAAAAAATGTCGATTGTATCGATATTTTACAGTATCAAGCATCTCTAATAATCTAATATGTATTGATAATTATCTGGTTGCCTAACCACATTCATGTTTATGAATTCATGTTGTAGAATCAAGAAATCAAGTTACCTGCGTTCAAATAGATTCTTGAAGATCGGTCAATAATGGATTTCAATGCCTTATTATTGACCATGGTCAATAATAACTTATAAGGAAGAGAAAAACGATTTCTAACGTTAATAATCGGTCAATAATGGCGATGTTATAGGTTAGTAGTGGAAAAAATTTATTGTGACATGATATGCAAAACTGATGAATAGAGAGTCATTGTAATGTCAGTTTCTGAAGTTAGCCAGATTTGGCTTTTACTTTTATTCATTATTCGTGTCTTCCTTCTCGGTAACTATTGAAGCTGGGTTTTGGTGTTCTTTTTTCATTGTTCTTCTAGATGTTTATTGCTTCTTTGTTTATTTTCATTTATTCTTGAGATTAATTTGTTGTCATTTTTGAATTTATTCCTTTTCATTTAGTTGAGCTAGGGTGGGAGCCAATCTTTAGGGAAACGGTGTGAATATAGAGGATTTTAACGTATGTGTGAGTTTATTTAAAGTGGGTTGGTCGATACATCTGTCCGTCTATGGTAGTTTGTTATTAGTTTAGTCATGTGTTGTTCCATTGTCTCTAAGTTTGCATCGTTATGAAGTACTGTCACTGGTACATGTCTTTGTCAGTTAGTTGTTATTCGCAACGTCTGCAGCCCCCCCCCCCCCGCCCCGCCTGGTAGCGCCACTGTCTTGGTGATAATTCAATGTTTAGTTAATAGTTTAGGCAGATGTATGGGCGGCTGCACCGTCCTGTTGGAGATAATCAAAACGTAGTTCTTCGTCAAGTAATTGCTCCGCAAAAGGATTCAAAATAGTGTCCCTATACCGCGGTGCTGAAACTGTGTCACGGCAAAAAAATAGGACCAACAATTCTTCGGGAAACAACCAACCAGACACCAATTTTTTAAGGGGTTCAATGTGGACTTTACAGAAAAATGGGAATTTTTACTACTCCACTTGCATGTATTCTGAGAATTCGCATAACCGGTGATAGGGTTATTTTTTATGAAATATGCATGTTGGTCTAAATTATCTTCGAATAAAGTGTGTTGGCGATGCGACTATAAAATACACTATAGTTTAAAAATACTATTTTACAATTTTCATTTTGTCATAAAAAGTTTTTACATTTTTTGCGATGAAAATGTTGATGTACACAATATTTTCGAATAAACTGCTACAAAAATCACATTTAAACAATATAGCTTGTCTTTAAACAATGGTAAACACACTATACATGAAACTGGTAAAATTGGTCAAAAACAAGGAGAAAATGGCCAAAAATGACTAATTCATCTCCTTCTTCACATTTTTTTACGTGATCTTTTTTTTTATTTACAGAGCAGTAAATAGTGAACTGTAGAATGTCGTAAAATTATTGTAATATATAGAAAATTTTCCTTTTCTAGGTTTACTAACACGGTTATCTACGAAACCTAAAATTTACATTCAGGGCCTGACTTAAGGTATTTTCCGCCCTAGGCTATCCATTTTTGTATATATATTTATATTAAAATCAAGGAAATCGTAACAAATAATTTCACACATGAAAAATACGCGCGCTTTTATTCTAATGATAAACGAGTGACGATTCATGAAATACATGACTCTATTCGTTCCAGACATTTGAATTTTTTTTTTGCTTTTTTCTAGATTTTGAAAATTTTGTTTTCCGATTTACATCAACTCAAAACTTTACCGCCCTAGGCTACAGCCTACCTTGCCTAATGGGAAGGCCTAATCTAGGCCCTGATTACAGCTTATTCCTAGTGAAAATTATATGGCGGCTAAGGTATTTCAACGGAAAACTAAACAAATTTACATGCATTTTTTACTGTGCAGGCTTCATCAGAAAAAAATGTCCGGTCTATTTAATCATTTCTTTCCAATAAATTTTGGGTCAACCAGGGACAGTAATTCATGCTTCTTTCAAAATCTGCAGTTTGTATTCCTTGGAATACTTGCACTTTATAAGCAAACAACACACACTTCTCCTGCTTAAACAAATTTTTCACCGACTGATAAGACACATTGAAATCCATTGCCAGTGGCCTGGATGGTTCTGTTGGATTTTCATGTATTGAGAGCATGATATACAAAGCTTTGTCTCCCCCTGTTGCTGTTTTAGGTCGACCTGATCTAGCGGCTTCCCTAACACTGCCTGTTTCTCGAAATTTCTTTATCACTCGACACACCGTTGACTAATTTATTGGAGGCTTATTTGGATATAATTTATTGAAAAGTTGACAAACCTGATCTTGCGATCACATCATATTTCCGTAACCGCTCATTATTAAAATTTCAATTCATTGTAAGTTAGTCTCTATTGCAACCAAACCAGAAATGACAGAAAAAACTCATGCAGGTAGAAATGTGGGGAATAATTTACTGAACAACTTTCATAAAGGTCACTTTTTCGTATACGAAGTAATTTAAATGTTACAGGTATTATGTTCGAGTTTTTTGCCACTTTGTGTACCTAAAATATATTCATAAAATACATATTATAAAATAAATATTGTTGGTTTTAAAAGCTTTTAATAGTTGCAAATTATTAGAAAAACTATGTGCTTTCTGCTGATCGTTTAGAGTTTAATCGACGTCATTTTATGAAATCTAATTGAAAATCTGTTCGGGTAATAATTTTTCCGTCGGGCTTTTATTTCATGAAAATTCAATTTCCTTCCCTGATCAGGAATAGTTTTTTTTTGTTCAGCTGCTTGAAGGCTTAAATTTTCAATAAATTGCGAAGTGAATAAAATATAATCTCATATAGGGAGTTAATTTAGAACACTAATAACTTATAAAATTCCCAAAATAGGATCAGCCCCTTAACTTACCGCCGAACAAACAAAAAAAAAGTTAATCATCCGAGTCCTATACATTTTACGACTTCTTCTCCATATGGCATCGATATCTTTATAAAAGCGCATCTGACTGCCCATAACCCACTATTTATGACATTTTGTCGTTTCAAATGGCAAGTTGTCAGCGTGCAAGAGCATCCTGTTTAATTTGCAAACCAAATCTGTTAGTTATACCTTCCACTAATAAAAAACATTTTTTACTCTCCATTAAAAATCTCTTAATCTTTCTGACTGGTTTATTATGCCACAAGAACTGCTACCACATGTAGAATATTAGATTACTGCTCTATAGCCAATATGTATGTGTTTAAGTATGAAAGCACAAAGATAAGTGATCATTTAAGCGCATAATAACCAAATTATTGTCCAACTATGTTTTAGTATTAACTAAACTTGGTCTTTCGTATTGACCATTTTCAAACATATGGCATTGACAGGTCGGCCATTTTGCCTGGAGGACAAACAAATGTTCATGACCGTTTACGCTAATGACTTATTAGACTCTTTTGGTGTAATTTAATAAGGATCAAAGTAATTTTAAGATTCATTTGTGACCATTTCTAGAAACTATACAGGGTCGTTGGTATGTATGGAAACGATCGATTATTTATTGAAGTATAACAGTTAGCAAACAATATTTTGGACAAATCTTTTAGGGTTTTTCAATGTCTATTAGAATTTTGAAAAAATAAATATACAGGATGAGTCAGAGAGCCGTAGGGAAGCAAAGTTACTTTTTTTTCAGTGGAACACCCTATATCTTAGAACATTTTTGGATTTTACATAGAATAACAATTATTTTTTAATAAGTGCATTATAAGTCTAAACCTATTAGTTTCCGAGATATCGACTTTTAAAAAATGACATTTTTGAACTTTGACAGCTTATAGCTTTCTAACGGTACGTCTTACAGTAAAACGGCTTACATGTCCCTATCTTACTTTTTTATTTATCTTCCCAAAAACAATAACTTCCGGTTAAACCGGAAGTACTGTATTTCCGGTTTTTGAGTTACATTACATAGTTATTAATATAAACTGATAACATATCAAATTGTTCAAAATGTTGATAAGTCATTTTGACAAACGAATATGTAAAATAAATAAAACAAAGCAGTCCTCCTCCACAGTTTATTTGTTTCTGATAATGGACCTGACTCAATAGGGAATCGCTGAGAATGTCCCACTCTATGGGGTGTAAAACAGAATTAATTTTAAAATATAAGAATTTTAGTTTAAGATCAATTAGGTTAAGTTTAACATAGTGTTTTTTCACCTCTTTCTTTATCCACGTAGTTGTGGCAGCACTTAAGGCTCTTCTAGCTGATGAAGTGTTGTGGTTAGTTTTAAGTTTTATGTATTGTGGGCGAAGGCCTCTTCTCAAACATTCATTGTTGAACCATATGTCTAGCTCTACCAGTCTTCTCCTTATGAAGTTCTTCTTATATTCGCGGACTAATATAGCCTGACCAGCTGATTTGAAGGTGAAGAAATTGTCCATACTTTCGGTGGAGTTGATGTAATATAAATAAAAAACATAAACTGTGGAGGAGGACTGCTTTGTTTTATTTATATTACATCAACTCCACTGAAAGTATGGACTATTTCTTCAACTTCGAATATGTAAAAATAAAATTGACGTTATATGTAAATAACAACTAGAATGTCAACATAGTTGTTTCTCGGATATTAGCTTTTGTTTCATGGCCTACTGTGGTTTAAAGTAATAAAGTTTAAATAAATCGCCTAGGAAACCAATATCATCCATGGTGTGTTATACATTTAAAAAGAGAATTTAAAATGCTATCTTTTTAGATTAAAATATACCGGGTGTTCTGTTTAAAAAATAAGGTTAGGTCCGATAACTTTTTTACCTGACCCCGTATAGTTATTCTGAAAAGGGTAAATAATTCAGCAATCATTATTAAGAGACTTTTACCTAAAACATTTTTCTGTATCTCTTTTAACTAAGAAGATATAGGGTAATTTTTAAATTGTCAATTTTTTGATTTTTCCTCGTAACTATTAAGCGGGTAAAAATTTTCAAATTTTGATTTTACCATTTTAAGTTAACCCCAAAAAGAGCACATGACACCTATATTACTTTTTTGATAGCACTAACAATTACGGAGATACCCTATAAACGTGTCGAAAATGGGACACCCTGTACGTATTTTCTGGGCATTCTGAAATATTAAATACCTTGTTCAAATTTAACAGTAAAACACATATCGTATAAGTCGTGGCGTCTCCCCTCATTTTGGTGGAGAGATGCAGATACAGTTAAAATATCACTCAGTATAAACAATGATACAAAAATATTTTTTTATCATGTTAAAAACAAGCTGAACAAAACATTAAAACATGTATTCACTTTAACTTATCTGTACTTATGGCATTCACTAAAACACAATATGCTCAAAATTTGCATCGAATAAATTACGCAGGAAAAAATATTTCTTAACAATACGTAACGCACTCAAGGCCAGCCGAACAGGCACTGACTCGTAAGGACGACAGCGTCGATAAGTAGTTATTTTCAGTATAAAGTATAGGGCTATCTCTTTCACATCGCGAGATAAGGAATGTGTGGCGTCTCTCCCACTTTTACCCTATGTTGAAGGTTGTAGTCGGCAAGGTAAGATTAAGTTATAATAAGGTTTGGCTTTGGATAACTCTATTACCGTTTTATTGACTATAAACCCGCAGTTTCATGTTCATATAGGTAGTTTATATGTGCTGTGCATTGTTTTTCTGGCTATTTCGTTTCAAACAGAGATGGTCATTGTAAAAATACTTAATACGTTCAAGAATTTATAATTTGCAATTTAGATAGTATACAGTACACACAATAAAGAATTAAAAAGGGAGAGAAACATTCACGAATAATAACACAATAAGTAGATAGAGTTTTCATTTATTTGACATTCTTATAACCGCTTCTCCAGTTAACTATGTATTTTAGCAATACTGTTAGTACAGTCTTCGAAAGGTTTGCATAAGTCATTAATACTTAGTTCAGTCTGTGTGGCAGCATGTAAGCAGTTTTCATTAATTTCAACATTTTCTTCCTCTCTACTACTTCCCAAAGTATCTTCGTCAGGTGCTTTAATCTGTTGTTCTATCTACAGTAATACATTACTTAATAAAAAAGAACTACAACAACCTAAAGCAACACTATAATTCTACTACTACCTTTTATTTACAATATTACACCATACACCTACCTGATATTTTGCTCCTTTGCATTTCTGAACTTTCTCATACCTAGTAACTTGGGTCTGAGCTTCTTCCTTTGGATTAAAGTACTCCATATTCTACTTAGGGATCCAGTCAAGGTTGCTAATTCCGCTGGAGCTCCTGGAAAGGTTTATATCGATCAGATCATTTTATTAGGCCATTATACTAAAAATCAAATATTACCACTTATAAAATCTCTGGGGCAAATTTTTCCATACTTTAATTGGCTATCATTTAAAGATCCTCTTTTTAAAGCTCTTATCGTAAGAGTCGATTAAGGTTTTCTCCAGCGTTTTGAAGAACTACAAGAATTCCAAAAGATCGCACATTGTCCCTATTTCCCCTCATCCCACAATTTACCAAAACAAAAGAACGGAATTCTATTTAGGGCACCTTTATTATTTGCAGAACGAAAAGAAATCTCAAATTTCAAGGCAAACTGTAAAGAAAACTTGAATTTATAACCCAAATGCTTGTGTTTATTTAATTTGTTTGTCCTCCAAGCAAAATGGCTGCCGACGCTTTGACGTCAGATGAAAACGATCAATTGATTTTTCGGGAAAACATTATCATGAATGCTCAGAACATTTTTAATTTATATTATTTATCTATAGACTTCTCAGTACCAAGTATGCATAAATATACAAAAGTTTCTTTCAGTTGGACAAGTTTATGTGACAAGTGCATTTATTTTTAAGTGTACGGGGAACAAGTCACTAACTTTAACAAAGAAGTCAATAATTAGGATGGACTTTTATTACCTACCTAAAACGGTTGTTCATAATATTCTTCAGTTAATGAAGAATATATGATTTTAAGTACCATAAATAACTACGTTAAAAAGAAGTTAAAACTAAATAAAAAATTTGAAAACATTAGATTGGTCGACAAATACAATTTTTTAAAAGTAATACTTTCCCGAAATATAAATCACTGTCTAGTGTCTGAAGTGAAACATGCAATTAATAAATTGCAAAATAATGTGTTAAGAAATAGAAACATATCCATGTAAGTTCTAAGTCACGCGAAGTCCAAATTATAGGGCGTGGCCCAGTAATCTGCTATTTTCTTAATTATCGTGCAGTTCTTGATTTATTAGAGCTGCCCATTGAGGGTTGAGTTCTGGCAATTGGAGAAATATGGATTCATTCTAGGAAATCCGTCTTAATGAAAAAATGAAAAACGAGACGTGATTTCAGGGATAAAAATTGAGATATATTATGTTTAGACGTCCAATAATATAAACGATATAAAATATTGGCCGAGTTTTTGATTTATGTGTGTTTTTTGCTATTTACATGTAACAAAAAAAAAGGAAAAAAATTAGTTTTTATTGTCTGTCATCACATCTAAAGGGTGTCCCAACTAGTGATGCCGCGAGACGAGACGAGACGAGAATTGGCCCATTCTCGTCTCGTCTCGTGAGGCGAGAATTTTTTTTTATCTCGTCTCGACGAGAAACGCGTTTTTCTCGCTCGAGAGTGCCATTGTCTCGTCTCGCCTCGTCTCGTCTCGTCTCGTTTTTTCTCGTGAGTAGGGAATCATAAAAAATATTTTTTTATACGAATCTTAAAGGGGGTAAACATTTAAAAGTATCTGGTCGTCTCGCAGAAGGGTTTAATATAAGTCGGTTTGTTAGGCATGTGACTTAGAAACTATTTTTCTTAGATCAACAATATATTGCAAGCGGCCATAAGACATAATTCACGTAATGTAATAGGCTTGGCACCGAGGTATTTTCAGTCCAAAATATACGGGGTGGTAAAAGATACAGAATGGAGAACGATTTATAATAATAATAGGTAATTGATTCATAATGGAACTACCCTTCTTTTATTATTTATTTTTTGACATAATTCGGGGCATAATTAACTGCAATAGTTTGGAAAATATTCGACTAAATAAAGGGATCAGCCCAGAATGTCATCCGGGGCAAAACCTTAATTTTTTTATTACATTAATAGAAAGTGCAAGAGAAAGAACTTAAAGAAGTATTTCCGAAAATGCTCTATTTGACATATCAATCTCTCATAGTTTATGAAATATTCGGACTAAATCGCGGTAACATTATATAATTATTGTGTCCTTCTTTTACATATGAGTTATACAATGTAAACTGTAATTGGTTTAAGATCACCGCCGCTACAACGTTTTCAATCGAAAATGCTTTCTTTCAGATTTGGTTAATTATTTAAAAATGTCAACTACTAACCATAGACAGAAGAAAGAGGCTAGACAATTTGATTCTGTTCTCTTGAATATCTCTTTTAAGGCAAATGCCTTCACAATACGATAGAGTGAGAACGTTAAACACATTATTTTTCTGTCTATATATTAGGAGATACCTAAAATTCAGTGTTCTAACAAACGAGAAAATTCGAGAAAAAACGAGAAATTTCTCGACGAGAAACGGTCTTCTCTCGTCTCGTCTCGTGACTTCTCTCGAGAAAAAAATTTCACACACGAGACGAGACGAGACACGAGAATTTCTCGTCTCGGCGGCATCACTAGTCCCAACCTCCTAACCCAAACTTATGTATATCCGAAATTACTTTTTTTTTTATTTTGACAGTTATGCAGAATATTTCAGTTAAGATTTCGCGAGAACGAGTGAATATATTGATTTTGTAAAAAAACATCATTAAGTAAAATAACTTTGCATTTTTTAAAGGTAACATCAATGCGACCCGTTCGACGCCCAGGGCGTCGCGACGCTTTAAAAACATAAATCGATTGCAGGCTTCGAAAGTAGATACACTTAAAAGTACTTTAAATAGTAAGACTTTTTTGTCATTTACTCTAGTTCGATTAATTCACTCGTTTTTAAGTAAGACATTTATTTTTTCTTATTAATTTTGAAAACTGGGCAGTATAGTAAAATTAAAATAATTCTTCACTCAAGACAACTGTCAAAATGTTTTAAAAGTTTGCTGTTGGTAACTTTTAAAAGTGTTCATTTTGTAATAGCACTAAACATGCCGCTGTAATTTCGTTTATTAGGATAAATAATAAAAAAGTATTTGTGACATTTCGATTTTTTCACTATTAGGGCATAAAACTTTGGCTATTAATATTACCTTATATCACACATTTGACTTGTGTTTTAGCTTTGGGAACTGAGGAAAGGACAATACTTTGGTTACTGTATAATACCACCTACCCAACTAGCGATTTTACCTTGGTTTTCCTCTTAAGGTTAATGACCTTCCTTTCGATGTCTTTGGCTAAGCTTGGGATTACAATTTGCACATGTCTTAATCACCCTATTTTTCTCGTATCAACTACCATATCATTTGATCCCTATAACAGTGTTTCTCGTGGAAATTCCCGATATTTTTTTTGTTTTGCTTTTGAATAATAATTGTCAGTTTTAGTTCAAAACTTTAGAGGTTAGTTCTCTTTCCATTTTACGATAGTTTTAATGGCCAATATATCGAGTAAACTGTGTTTGAATGGTTTCGCGAACCCCGGCCATAAATTCGAACATGGCCGTTTCTCAAGTGGTGATTTTTGATCTTTTTTTTACGGTTGACGCTTGTGAGATTTCTTGTTGGGTTCTTTGTCTTTCTAGTGTCACTTTTACTTTCAACAGCAAAGAAGAAGCCAGTGCCTTTTTGTCCACGACTTTCTAAATGATCCTAGCGGGATTTCAGATAAAAAGGTAGTTTTTCACGTTGCCTATACGTGAGGTTTGTTGTTAAAAAAGCGGCCCAAGGTGGGATTTTATTTGGTAGGGTTTCGTCAGCAGTTTGAGAGTAGGGGTCACCAGAATGGGCGTCGAAACATTTAGAAGCACCCCAACATCATTGTTTAAACCCCCAAGCCTTAGGGCTCTAGATGCTCCTGATAGGATCTTCTTCATTACGTCTTATATACGTCCTCTTTTAGTCTGTTTTTAAGTGGCTCATATTGAGTCACGTTCTTTCTTGAGAAGTCTTTTGGACGGTCTTTTCAGCTCTTTGGAGGTTTGTTGTTGCAAGTATCATCAAATCACCTACCGGTTTAAGTACTAACCCTACCTTTTGTTTTAATTAATAAAGCCATCAGACATTTTCAATATTATGGCGTTTTATTTATACAGCTCCATATTTATCTTTTTTTACCTTTATTTCCGTGGTGTCAGGTCACACGGTCAGAGCTAGCTCCACAATTATCTAGGAGGTTTCCAGCTTTTCCTGTGGCAAATCTGGTAGCGCTTGTTAAACACCCTCTACGCGAGCTAGGGCAGATGGTTCTGCTCGTGTTCTTTAACAACTACTTATTTTTTCTGGTTATTGCTTATATCAAATCTTTTACTTAATTTAATTATTTAAATTTATCTTTTTTACTTTCAATAGTTCCTTTCTCGTTCTTTCCGGTTTAGCTTACTCAGCGGTACTCATCACAGCATCGCTGAAAGTACCATTTTTTTCTTTTAATAAATTTTTATTCAAGTTGAAGAGGACAGAAGAATCCAAAATTATTCACAAATATTTAATATTTTGCTCTACGCGTTTCGGTTTCTTAAACCATTTTCAAGAGCTGTCTGAAAAGTTCATTTATATAATAATCTCAATTTGAAAGCAAAATTATTAGGTATTACTTACATAATATAATCACAAACTTTACATTAAGGACAGAAACAAGTTCACAATGGCGAACACAGGTTAACTAACTATATAAAATTGATCAACAGGATAAACCCAAAAAACATTTAAAAAAATAAAACGAGCCAGAGTGGCATCTAGGTTGCACAAAAGGAGGTACGATTATTTAAAGGAACATTCACTACTTAAACTCATTCACAATTAATTTTCGCTGCTTCTCTGCAGTGGGCGTTGACAGGATCGTTCAAAAACTCAATCTGATTATTAATCTCTAATTTGGCTATTTCTATATTTTCAAAAAAATTCAGCTTATAGCCTTTATTCGCGTTATGTAGCATTTTAAAGTTGTCTTTCATATTAAAATTATGTTAATTCTCTCTTAAATGTAGGCCAAAAGCTGATCTCTTGTCATTAAGCGATTTCTGAGAGTTTAAATGTTCTTTTATTCTAATATTAAAACTACGTCCTGTCTGACCAGCATATTTAGCTGTGCCTGAGTTACAGAACAACAAATATACCCCTGTAAGGTTGGATTGTGGGTCGAAGATACACCTATGATGGTAAAGTCTTTATTAATGCACAATATATACAATTACCGTAAATGGTGTAAGTCAGGCCGGATCCACACAAGGATGCCGGTGTACTATATGTCGGTAACACAGTGAAAGCGTCGAGCCGGATCCACGCAAGGATGCCGGTGTAGTTGGCTATTAGGATCCACGCAAGGATGCCTAAGTAGCAGTGCTGGCTATCAGGACCCACACAAGGGTGCCAAAGTAGCCGGGTTGGTTCGCAAAGTGTTACTTCTCCGTAAGAGCAAGGATCCACGCAAGGATGCCAAGGCAGAAGCAGAGAAGAGGAGCTCGTGAGGAACTGCCGTATCAGGGCTCGGGGCTGCCTTTTTGATCGCTCCGGCGGCTGGGTCCGTGACGTTAGAGGGTGGGGGTGCTGGCTGGTACGGGCTCGAGCGGGCCGTTGCGACGGTGGCGGCACTGAGAGGGGTAGTACGGCGAGTTTAGATACTACAGGGGGTGTTGTGTTACACCCCACTTTTGTCAAGTACGATAATTGAATCCTTTTTCTCTCGAGAATAAGCTGCATAAATAATTGTTTACTGATTTGTAGCTATTTTAAAATTCTTGTTTAAGGACTTCAAATATATTACCCAGCCTCAGAGGGACAGCACCTAAAGAAGCTAGTCTTATATACCTAGGAGGTTAAAAAGATGTTATGGTCTTATCCAAGGGGTCGGTCAACACCTTCCTAAGCATGCCATTAAATTGTTTTCTTATTAAATTATTGATTAATGATATCTTGTATCCGTTGTTATAAGCAATTTGAAAGATGATGTTCTTTTCCCTCTCAAATTCCAAAGGTAAGAGTGGGATGGTGAACAAACGATGGATCAAAGAGTTAAACGCTGCCATTTTATGAGCTAAACAATGATTTGAGTCAGCTGGTATAACATTGTCTGTATGTGTGTTTTTCCGATAAATAGCATACTCAAAAAAGTTATTCACTCTCTTTATTGTTAAATCTAAAAAATTCAGACAATATTCAGATTTTATTTCTTTTGTAAATTTGATGTGGTTGTTTAAAGAAGTATAAAAATCGAAAAAAAATTCCAATTCATTCCCTGTTCCTGTCCAGACAATAAAAGTATCATCAACATATCTGCGCCATAATAAAATTGTATCTGGAAGGTAAAAATTTGAATTAAACAACTTATTTCAAAATCACCCGTAAAAATTTTAGCTAAAAAGGGGGAAAGACCTGAACCCATGGGTAAACCATCCGTCATTTCAAAAAAACTTGTCATTAAATATTAAAAAATCTAAACCTAGACATGTATTCAAAAGGGACATTATACCCCTCCGTACATTATTAGACAGAGATGAGTTCTTTCCAAGCAAACATTTCCACGATATTTACCACCAGTTGTCGGGGGATACTTGGAAACAGATGGACCACATCAAAAGAAACCAAAAGGCAATCGATTAGTTTTTAAAGCGTCTCGGCGCCCAGGGCCGTGTTGATATTATTAAATTAGTATACTGTTCGTGGCTAAATGATTATGATCGAGGCCAAAAAAATTAAGAATATTACCAACTTGTGTGGACGTTTTTAACATATTTTTTTTTACTGCCTTTGAGCCCCGGAACAACAAATACTATAAATTTTAATTAGGACCGTAATTTATTTTATATTGTTCCTTCCCGGCCATAGTACAATAGTTTAGACGAAATTTATCACAATGCCACACTGAAAATAAATGCCTGCTCGTAATTATACTATATTATTATGTCCCTTTTTCTTGATTACAAATGAATGAGATAGAGGCCAGGCTACAAGCACAAGTCACCAAAAATATTTATCTATTTTATTTATCGGTCATTGTGTGTCCCAGGTCATATAAAATGTATGATACCATAAAATATCAAATTTATTTCTTTTATGGTCAGACCTTTTTAGTAGTATTCCATAATATATTTTATGTCTTAGGCTCCAAAAGTCAAATAATAGATTTTATTAATTTTCAATATTTGACCAAAGTATGTTGTTAAATATAAATAGAAAACAATATTCTAGGTTAAAGAATAAAGGTATGGTTCATGCAAGACAATTTCCGATGCCCGTCATCAATTAGCTGATAATTGTAAATCTGTAAGAAAATATGAGGAAATTAAATTGGGCAAAAAATATTAAAACTTTATGCGATATTGAATGTATTACAAATTTAAAGTATTCTTCTTTGATACGAACCCACTTATAGCAAATATGTTGTTTATTTAAGCTTGTAAAAATGAATATAATTTGAATTATATTGGTCGACAGTTGGCAACACAACTGTGAACCGTGCTGTGGCGCCAGCTCGTTCGTTGGCCTGTTTTGACGTTTCGTGCAAAACTAATCTCAATTGTTATGTGATTTCGTGTTGTTGTGCGTCTATTTTTTAACAAAAACTCCAGATCTTTTCATAAATAGCATTAAAAAACGGGTCTTTTAGGAACAACAATAGTGCATATACATATCTCTGTCGATTACGTTGTTTAATATTTGTGAAAAATGCCAAAGCATTTAAATAGCCAGTACAAAGCGCTAATAGCTTCTGTAATAAGTTATTTTCAGGAAGAACCTAACAACAGTGGCCCATTGTTACCCTTGACAGTGGGAACCCTCTCGGATTTAGATAAAACATCAAAAAATAAGATAATAAGTTGCTATAAATTTTTTTCTTACAGACTCACTACGGAGATATGTGCCCCTGAAAAACGCCGCTAGAAATCGGTTTTTCTTGAATAAATTTCAAAGTACTTGATATAATTTTATATATATTTAAAATAATAAACGAATTCATAGTTTATTTTTAATAAAAAGGACCATGATTTCTATTTTGTTTCTCGACAACAAAGTGTGACAAGAAAGTTATTCAAACAACAGAAAAGTTTCAGACGCATAATTTTTTTCGTTAAAAATAAAAGATATGTTAGCACGGACGTCACTGGTGAACGTAGCCCTACTAAAAATCAAAACAACCCCCTCTAAACATACTTCATGTCTATATTATGTTGAAAGTTTTCCCATAATCGACCATCTTTCCTCTTCGTCACCTAAATTCTAAATAATTTTTCAAGATTATTTGACCTCCCACAACGCATAAAAGTGTGAAGTTATTAAATATAAAAAGGAACAGTTGTTCTCCAACACAAAAGCTGAAAAATAAAGGTCTAATGATGTACAAGACTGTCACAACGAGATTAGTATTGTTATATTTTTGTCTTTTATAGACACAAAATAACGTATGTTAGACATTTGAAACAGTTACAAACAAGGGGCGGAAAATCCAACACTATATATTTTTATACCAAATTCATTGGGGGGTACTACTTAAACCAGTGGCGGCTCGTGAGGGAAGATGGCTGGGACTCCGCCCTCCCAGGGATTTGACAAATCCCAACAATCCAAACTGCAAAGAAAGAATTCGAATCTACACTCACCGACATAAAATTCGGGACAACCAAAATTTAAATCAAATTTAATGTATGATAACTTTTCTTCCATAATCCGATTTCTATCTTTTTTTTTTCAAAATGTAGATAATTGTTTCGGTCTTAATTAATTTTATTAAATTTTCAAATATACGGTGTACATGTTGAAATATACAGGAAAATAAAAAAGTATATTTTTTCTCTTAAGTTTGTAACACAGTTTAATTCATTTTTAACATTTTGCTGTTTTATTCTTCTCGGTATCGTTATAGGTTTAAGAGATATGAATTTTTGAAATTCCATGGATAATGGAGAAATGTATATTTATTTCTTAAGAAACCAATTACCCCAATTACCAACACATAAATCTTGATATTATGTGGTTTCAGCAGGACGGGGCTCCAGCCCATTATGCAATACAGTTCATTTAAATGAAATATTTGAAAACGGGTGGATGGGTCAAGCTGGTCCGGTCAACTGGCCTTCTCGGTCTTCAGATTTTACCCCCCTTGACTTCTTCTTGTAAAGCTATATAAAGGACAAGGTGATGACAACGGCACTTACAATTTTAGAAGAAAGACCGAAGTACGAAATTAATTTAGACAGAGAGTGAGAAAGTGTTTGGAAGTTGAAGGGGGATATTTCGAACAACTACGCAGAAGTTGGCAAACTTCCACCCGACGGCTGTGATATGGTCACGATTACCGACCCACGTTCAATACAGAATTCCCTCATACACATTTTTTACCATTGTACGCTCCACAGGTTTTAAATGAGGTCGTTTTTTAACTTGTTGGTTACTATCACTTGAAGAACTCGCCTGCATTATAATATTTGCTGTTTTAAATAACCACCAAAATAATAAAACTGGATTGCTAATATCCTCTTGATTGAAACTTGTCTACGACACTAAACGTTGGTTAGAGGCGATAAGAACGCGTGCGACGCCTTTAGACCTGCGTTGCCAAATTTAATAGTCCGTAGGGTGTAAAGGCCCTTAACAACATGCTAATTGTGGTACATTTTATGACAATTAAATTGAAATATTTTAAAACCTGGCAGCATGTAACGACTTATTAAAGCATAATTTTCCCAAGCGGTTTTGAATGCTTTTATTTCAGTTAGAAGTGTGTGAATCGATGTTAATTATTTTCTTCACACACGGTCAGTGGTGATAAGAACAGTTTTGCCAATTATTTTGGGATCGTAGTATAGGTTATTTCTTTATTGTAATACCATAATAAATTATAGTTCTGTAACCAAGCTAGCAAGTGAAAAAATGTAGATAGCATGCGTAGCTTTTCACGTAGGCTGGAATTTACGAACAAAAATACGTCATCTCATATAAAATTCCAAACTTACCTCCTACCCCTCAAAGTTAGGAAATAGGTAAAATGTGAAAAGTATGATTAAATATGTCCCCCTCCCCATGTCCCATTGCCTTGTAGCACTTCAAAAAACTCACCCTGTGTTTTAACTTCTGTTTTTAACTGTTTCTTTTTATGTTTATTGCGTTTTGAATAACAGTATTGGTATAAACTTATTACATATTTAAATTTTTCCTGTAAGACACTTGTAACACAGCAAATTTAAACAAATCTAAAAATTCTGGAGAGCAATACATTATTAAATTCTGGAAAAGCTTTTACGAGTATCCAGTCTACAGGATTAGAAAACGTTTATGCCTTCCAAATAGGTAATCCAGGATACTGGCAGCACTTTCCGACGTCGGCGTCGGAAAGAGCAGTGAATAAATTTTGTATAATGCTCGAAGGACCGAACAGTTCCTCTGCAGTCCCAACTGGGGATCGACTTTAATGATTAATAAAACTCCAATGTCGGGCCTATAATGGTAAAATCAATGGAAAAGGGAAAAAGTGTCCCTTTGGAGGCAAAGAGTGTTCCTATACTAAGCAGTTTATTGACTTGACTGTTTTAGTTTGGAACTTTATATCGGAAGAATTTAAGAGAAAACTCTCTATTGGGCCATTCGATGTCTTTGTTTATTTTATCTTCTGTACTATATATTTCGTTGCAATTTTAAAGTACTTAATAATGCTGCGGCATTACACTAAGGATTTCTTCAAGTTGACTTCCCGCAAAACTTCACAATAAATAGAGCATGCGTTATTACGTAGAATATCCTCATGTATAAAAATCCCATAAGAGGTGTGGTCTTTCGCAAGAATTAGAGCGAAAATATCATACCTGTTGTTTTAAGCCAAGCACATACCTTGATTTTGACAGGTTGCTATGACGACAACCTGAATTTTCCGAATTTTTTTCGGTCACGTGACCTAGCTGCAAAATTAATAAGTGATAGCAGATGCCAGAATAACAGAAACGTAGATTATTTTTGACAAATATTTATTTTCAATTCAAAAATAAGTACATGTTATCATTATTGACAACATCAATTATTATTTGCAAGTATTTTTGAAATTAATTTTCCACTTCTTTTTTCGTCAATGGCGAATAAAGTAAAGAGCCTGTGGGTTTCCTTCACTAAATGTCTATGTTTTATGAAATAAAAGTAATACTTCGATATGATTTTGTTCTTCTCAACACTAGATTTATGGGTGAAATATGGTATAATTTCACGAAGAATATTGCTTATACCTTTGAATAGATCTTCTTGTTCGGGATTTAAGCCGGAATTGTTTACCAAATACGTTAAATATTTTATATTTTTATGATAATTTTGAATATGCTCAGATTCCGTACAAAAGGAACAAAGATTGTACGATTCTCCATTCATTTTATGATGTTTCCCTTGCGACTCTAATTCTAATATGGCGAATAACGTGAAACGTCATTCCACCAAAGCGCTGCAGTCACAGCCAACTTCACAGATTTAATGTTACCGTTTGTTGTTATTGATTTTGCATGGGTCATTATTAATTTTCCTTTCTCTCTAGTAGTATAAAATTATTTATAGTATGAAGAAATGTATTTATTTTAGACTATGATTCTTATTTTTTTTTACTAGGGCAAAGGGTAAGTAAGAAAAATAAAATAAATAAATAATTTTAATTTTAAAATAATTTTTGGTATAAAATTTTCGTACCGAATTTCCTGCGAGCTAGAATTATTATCCGTAAATTTTCTCTCGGTTGCGAATTTTTCTAAGAAAATTCGCACCTCGAACAAATTTTCGGAAATTACTCAAGTTCTAGGGAGATTATAACTGATAATTCCTTAGTAGGTAGCTGTCAATCATAATCAACTTTGTACTCCTACTGTCTGCCAACAATCATAGAAACGGAAGACGAATCAATCGTTTTTAAAACTGGCGGTAAACAAGGCTTTGACTTTGATTCTTGTTGTGCAAAGAAACATCAAACAAATAAATGAAAATAAAATATAGAACCCTAAGTAAATTGGTTAATAATTATATAGTTTAATTATTCCTTGACTAACACAGTAGTATCAAGTATCATTCTCCATCGAGCAGACAATATTGCATCTCCCAACTTATATCATTCTCTCTGTTGAAATTGAAACAGATACTTCTTAAAAGTGAGCTACAACAGATTGCGACATCTAGTTTTCACGGGGGTTTTCATTAAAACTTCCTGAACAGAGTTTTCATACTGTCGCAGCACGCAGAAACTTGTCGAACGACGAAATTCAAGATGGCCAAAACTTTATCCATTACTTTGTAGTTTTTTAATTTTTTCTTAACTCTGTACCGCACGACAGCAGTTGTTGTTTACAAAGTATGATATAGTTATACCCCAGTCATTCTAAATGAAATTGAGACGTATCTGTTAAGTAATTGCCGGCATGGAATTTTTAACAGCAGTTTTGGATTCCTCAAAAGTACCATATTATAAAGGTATATTAATCTTTAACTTGTTTTTAACGATTATCTTTCTTGCTTTTCAACGCGCATAAGATCGATTCCCGATTAAAAGCTTTTTTTTATGATCAGCCACCAACAATGCAGGAAAAATTCTTTATGACAACCGTTCCCGGGTTCGAAGGGCTTGGGGCGCGGGATGCCGCATCACTTGACAATCTGAAAAATTTGGCGTTTTGTTATAATAATTAACTTCTAAATTAAAATCGTATTATAATCATTTTTTTTTATGGCAAGGCACAAATGGTTCTTTCGGTCATCCCACTTAGCTGATGTTTGATGCCAGATCTTGCGTGGTTTGGGAGGCTGTTGGGCACTAATTGGTAGTTTGTTCAGTGTCTAA
Source organism: Polydrusus tereticollis (assembly GCA_963920685.1). Lineage (NCBI taxonomy): Eukaryota > Metazoa > Arthropoda > Insecta > Coleoptera > Curculionidae > Polydrusus > Polydrusus tereticollis. The sequence continues at coordinate 24,549,490 of OY987333.1, read as the reverse complement.
ATAAGGCTGTGTTCAGACGTTCCTAGCGGAGGCTTCACGGTGACAGTGTACCAATCGGAGTTTGAAGTTAAGAAAAGATCCAACAAGCTATCAAAATCACCATCTCGGTCTGAGATGACAACTGCTGAAATAGGATGGTGGGTTTGCAAAAAGTCGATAGAATTAACAAGTGAGGAGAACAAGTGTCTATAATGGTGATCAATGGTGTCAAAAGTCTTAGAAAAGTCTTATAATGCCAAAACTGTAATTTTACCATCGTCAATAGCTTCAATAATATCGTTAGTAACATTGGCTGGTGTTGTGGAGCATCCATGGTGTTCTCGGACTTCGGAGCTGTGCTTCTAGCAAATTGTTATTACTTTCGGAGTGTTTCGACATTTGTGTATTTATAAATTTTTCCAAAGCTTTCGACAAATATGGTAAAAAATATTTACTTCTCGGTTACGTTTTTGAAGTTGTTTTGGGTGTTCTTTTTTTAATCGGCTTTGTAATTCTAATGTTTCGAAATGGCATACCCTTTTAGTTGTGCAAAATGGAATATCCTCTTAATAACAATCCCCATATATATATAAATAGTGAATAACACGAAAAATACCTACAATCGTTAATAAATGCTTATACGGTATATACCCTCTTACTGTTAATATTAGCACCCTTAACAAAATTAATCACTACATAATTTGAACGAAAACGTAACATTTTCCGTGATTGCTCAGTGTTAATAAATACCTTTAAATGCCTTAAATTCCCCATGAATTCCCATAAATACTTTATAAATTCCTTAAATTCCCTATAAAATCCCGAAGGGTATCGTGTGATCTCTAGATTGGAACCTCTAGTTGCAAATTACCTTAGGAACAACTTTCCCAATTTCCGATGGCACTTATTTTTTAAGAAAAATAGAGAAGAAGTGGGGAATACTGAGCTATATTACTTAATCATATGAAAAGTCAAACATAAGCGGGATAATCGGCACAAACAAACACAATTTGCTATACCGTGGCACCCTTGGGTCTTCCGTAAAGGGGGACATACAACTCCACCAAAATTTCCGTGCTGGCAATAACTTAAGGGGCAAGTAAACTGTAAGAAGTTGTCTTAGAAGAGATATTTTAAATAGGAACTGTGTTGTAGTAAATTTTACCATTTATAAATTATTGAATATGATGATTACGTATTTTTTTGAAGCATCAAAATTGAAAATATTCCATTTTCTGCTATTGCTTCAAGCTCTTAACGATACTAGACCTTATTCGCTTAATAAGAGGCAAGTCTATACCAAACAAAAGCATTTTACGATTCATTTTACTATCAAAATTATCACCCTATTCACTTTTTACAGCCCCTTAAAATCCGACAATAGATATATTAACTGGTCCGCGATAAAATTCTTTTGCTCCTCATCCATAAAATTTTCCCAATATCACCACACCTTTTGTTTTCTGCGATAATAAAAATGATGGCGCCCCGGCAGTTTTGCTCCTGTTTTGCTTTTTAGTTGTCGGGAATACAAGGATATAAAATTCCCGAATACAAAGGACGTGAGTAATAACGGTCTTTCGTCTATATTTTATTGGTTGAATTTCATGATGATACGATGTAAATTGGAATGTCATTGAGTAAGATTAATAAAAATATCTATTATTTTTTATTACTTACTGCAAATTTTAATTTAGGTCGTTAACTTTACCAGCTCAAAAGCAACTCGAACACAAAATATGAGTATTATGTCATTGGTCATGATCTAGTAGATCAAGATGGTAGATTTTAATTTTAGATTGTATGTTTTCAACTACTGAAAGTTGCTCATCCATGACTTAATCATGGTCGAAAATAATTGTTATTTTTTTCTGCATGCCTATTACAAATAATTTGCTTACTGGTTATTATCGCTGCACTTTTTTATCCTGCATAGGTCAGTTTTTCGTCATTTTATGCTTGAAAAGGTTGGTTGTGTTAGTTGAAATCCTAGCAATGTTCGTATGCTATGCAATGATTCATATCAATTTAAAATAAGCTTTATTCTTAAAGAAAAAGCCTTCATTCTAAATAGTGGCATAAAAATAACAGACAAGATAAACTAAAACAGAGCAGGAAAACTGTAAAATAATGGGTAGAACACAATATAAAATATCAAATAAGATATTTTCCTCTATATATGTAAGAATACAGTTCTGTAGTAAGAGTATACTCATGGTACTGGTAGAGGAAATTAAATCAGTTGCCTGACACGTGTTTCGACCCTTGCGGATCATTATCGGAGGAGTACAAGACAATACTAAATTCTACGTGTAGTCACAAAGTTATTATCTAAGTAATAGTAATGGTAAACATGTCAACATGTCATTAAAATAAAATTAGGGAGAAGAAGTGAATTGACAGACAGATTATGGGTTATTTTGGTCCTTAATTTACAGGTATTGGCCAAAGGTACAACTAAGTTACAGGTGTGATTATAGAGGTATTTACATCTAAGTAATAATATTAAGAAAATGATAATGTGTATATAATTATAGGTTTTTTCGTTCATAATTATTGACAGTGTTTATTGTATATTTATCCTAAGTTATTAGACTATTAAGTATTAGATTGGCACCTGAAGGTTCAATTTGATTATTAACAACATTACATCGATTTATTTTTATTCTATTTTATTTTTTAAGAGTATACTAGCACTAGAATGTATTAAAGACAGATCCTGTTCACGGCGCGTACGTACTATATCTCGGAAAACAAGTATAAATCGGTTTCAGTAAAGTTACAGTATTTTCTATTTACAGTATGAAAATAAGAATGTTATACACGATGGCCCATTTGTGTGACAAAGTAACATACAAGGTGTTTCAGAAGTACGGTACGTAATTTAAGGGGGTGATTTCTTATGATTTTTTAAGTGAAAAAGTTCATATGAACATGTGTCCGGAGAGCCCCGTTTTTGATACACAGGGTGTTAAAGTTTTTTATAATTATTTTTTTTAAATATCCTTTCCCGACATGGCAAGAGGCTTAGTTAGCCCTAACGAGATTAAATTTGTTAGGTCCGTCGGAGCACCTTAACGAATATTATTGACAAAGATATGTATGCTATAGAATAACTAAAAAAAAAAAAAAAAAAAATGTATACCACTGCCCTTTTTCCAATTTTCATATTTTTTTCGGATTTACCAACTAATAATAGAACTACTGAACCATCATTCAATAGCTTTAACTAACTTTCCGCCCATAACTGGAAAAGGATGACGAATACGATAAAAATGTAAGAGACCAAAAAGAATGAGAAAAGAACGGGGAGTCCAGATATGATATCAGTATTTATACAAAGTATCCCAGAAAAAAGTTCAGGAGAGTGAGAGTGTTGGTACCGCAGACAACGTAACACCTTTGACAATTTAGACATCTTGAATTTGTTGCTTCTGGTTAACTCTGAAGCAATTTCCATAGACTACGTCTCCGTGGTCAAATTTGGGAGCACAGAAAAGTTTTGGTCTAACGTATAGGCCTTCTGAGTGCATTGCTTGATATACTGTTAGAACCTCGAACTCTCGAAAACGACACCCAAGTTTTTCGCACGGTCTTCAACAGGCAGCAAAGAAGCACCAATTTTTACCATTATATAAAGTTCTTGACAACATCTATGTCGTTTTTCTTTCCAAATATCATTACTCAACGTTTTCTTGAATTTAAATACAGTGAGTGTTCTGAAGAAACTATTTGAAGCTTGTTGAGATCCTCGTTAAAAGCTTGTCATCCCTCAACAACGTCTTCTTTTTGTGTCGTCAGCATAGTAGTGTGACTTGCAATTTTCATTGCCGTTTGGTAGGCATGCGGTGATGACAAAGCCCTGTGGTACTCCCGTAGTTATCTGTAGGTCGCCGGACACCTCATTTGACGCATTATGTTCGACTGTCAAAAAAACCCTTTAGATCTTTACATTCTGTGGATCATTGGTTTTTGGTAGTAGTACAACCAGAGCCCTTCTCTAGCAGTCGGGATAAAAATAAATATAGAATTCAAAAATTAATAAGGTGTAAGTGATCTTTTTAATTTGAAGCATGAGACTAAAATATTTGATAACATAAATATTAACGATAATAAAAAAGTAAAAATGATTCAATTTTTGCTTGGTTTTAATTTCAACACATTAGAATATGTTAAATTAAAATAATGCAATATAATTGCTCTCTCCCTGTATGGTTCAACAGAAGCCACCATTCGTGGTCCATCAACTATTACACAAAGGCTGCCGAATGCATACGGCTAATTGAACCATTACATTACAAACCACTCACTTTATTTGTCTGACGATCCAAACAAGTTCTTTAACTGTAAAATCGATGCTAAGTGATTATCTCCACGATTATTTAGCGAATTTGTCATGCCATTCAAGGTATTTAATCGGAAAATTAAATAAATATTTACGTTAATCCGAGTACATTGAAGAATGCTACTAAAAGAAATTGATGGTGTGTACTAATGTATGTTATCTACATGTTAGTTTTGATTTAAAACCTAATAATAAACACTAACGTTAGTAAAATGAAACGTTTATCTCTCTTGAATGACCTGAAATTTTGCACACTTATAAGTCCCTAGTTTACGTACACTTTACTTTTTTAAAATAAGATTTATACAGAGTGGCAAAAAAGTTGCGCATAATGCCTGTAACTTTTGAATTACCTCGTATACGAAAAAGTGACCTTTATTAAAGTTGTTCAGTAAATTATTCTCCACATTTCTACCTGCATCAATTTTTTCTGTCATTTCTGGTTTGGTTGCCATAGAGACTAACTTACTTTTTTTACATGGAACACCCTGCATATAATTGCATATTTAGATTCTACTGGGAAAACTCTGAATTCTTTGTATTTCAAATTTTCATTTATTTTAAATTGTAACAAACTTTGTAATAACCAAACAAATGGTCTAGAAAATTAAACAAACTAACATCGGAATAATAAACAAGTGAAATCTTTTCAGTGGATCAGGTGTTCAAAATTGCCACCATTTTCTGCTTAGAAGAGCGCCAGTCGATCCCTGAATCCGTCTACAACGTTTAAAAGGAAGTCCTCTGGAATGGCCCCAATTTCAGCACTAATTCTGACTTTTAAAGATTCTAAGTCGTTTGGACGGTTGACGTAGACTTTGTTCTTTGAGTGTCCCCACAAAAAGAAGTCGAGCGGGATTAAGTCCGGGGATCGCGCTGGCCAATCAATAGCACCTATTCTGCCTATTCAACGTCCTGGAAATTGCTCGCTTATGTATTGTCTAACATTTGCTGCATAATGCGCAGGTGCGCCATCTTGCTGGAACCATACCTGTTCGTTTGTGCCATTATTTACACCCGTTAAAACCATTCTGCAAGAAGGAATTATGTCATTCCTGAGAAGGTTCAGATAATTCTCGCCATTCAAATTATCATCTATGGAAAAAAGTCCCACAATATGTCTACCAACTGTGCCCGCCCAAACATTACCTTTTTCACGCCTTTGAGTATGACCTTCCTGAAACCAGTGAGTATTCTCAGCAGACCAATAACGATAATTGTGTATATTAACATCAGCTCACACAATTCAGCCCTTCTATCAAAATCGTCATCGTTTAACTCGTGCACCAACTTTATCTTGTAGGGATGCAACTTCTCCTGCTTAAACAAATTTTTCACTGACAGATGAGACACATTAAAGTCCATTGTCATTGGCCTGGACGATTGAGTTGGATTTTCATGTATTGAGAGCATAATATCCAAAGCTTTGCCTCCCCCGGTTGCTGTTTTAGGTCAACTTGATCTAGCGGCTTCCCTAACACTGCCCGTTTCTCGAAATGTCTCTACCACTCGATACACCGTTGACTTATTTATTGGAGGCCTATTTGGATATAATTCATTGAAAAGTTGACAAACCTCTGATCTTGCGATCTCTTCATATTTCCGTAACCGCTCATTATTAAAATTTCAACTCGTTGTTTCTCATTCAGATCAACCATAGTGTAAACAAATTAGAAATCAGACAACAGAAAATTAAACAGGAACTCAAAATTGACATCTCTTAGGTCGCTGTCATGAAAACACCTTGACTCAACTGGTGGGTATTAGGTAGAAATAATTATAATTAGGAAGTTTTTTATTGTTGAGCTGTCACTATATCGGGAACGCTTGCAGATAAGTGAAAATTTGATGTACAAGAAATTCGGAGTTTTCCAAGTAGAATCCAAATGTGCAATCATATGCAGGGTGTTCCATTTAAAAAAAGTAAGTTAGTCTCTGTGGCAACCAAACCAGAAATGATAGAAAAAAGCCATGCAGGGAAATGTGGGGAATAATTTACTGAACGACTTTCATAAAGGTAAATTTTTCGTATATGAGATAATTCAAAAGTTACAGGCATTATGTGCGACTTTCTTGCCCCTCTGTACATATATTTTGTGCATGTATTTACATATGTTGTTTTAATATATATATTTACCTGTTTTATCCCTCAAAAAGCAATTTAATTCCAATTTCGAAAGCAGAATTACTTTCTTTTTTCGATATCTCCTTTCTTGTATTTTTCATTAAAGCCATTTTTAAATTGATCTTAGGTTTCCAGGATTGTCCTATGAAAAAAAAAACAATAAAAACAATTTTCGTTTGGCTGTGCTTGTTTATTTTTCATTGTTTACTGAAAATTCTGGAGTATTTATTTAATGTGTTCCCGGTTTTGAAAATGTCCTTTGTTCATTTCTTTTTTGAGAGAGGCCGATATTAAAGCTTTAGAAGGAAACTTGGATATCGCAGGACCTTTTTACTCGACGTCTTTTCCAGCGGTTTTACCATTTAAAAGTAAATAATCTGGAAACATAATATTTATATTAACTTTATATAAATTATTAATATTTATTATTATTTTAATTTATCTTTAAGTAACAGGTACGTTTTCAAATTATTACTAAATTTTAGGGGAATAATAATTATTATCTGCACAACATCATAACCATCAAAATAGTTTAATTAGAACGATTACTTGCATGTTTTTTACGATAAAGATAACGCGCCATTACAAGAAAATATCGATGCTATCTCTTTTTACGTGTGTACTTTTAAACCTCCCGTCATCCAATAACAAAAAGTTGATTGGCTGTATTTTGCCTTAAACACTTTTGCAAATATAATTTTTTCCATTGTATATCCACAGGCTAAAGTGCAGATCGATCATGTGATTTGACGTACATTTGTATTATTAAATGGAGAACTTTTGCACTGTCTATATTTTTCAGTTTAGCAATATTAACGGTTAATCAAAAGTTCTAGTATAAAATTCATATTTTTTCTATAAGACATTTTTAAGAAAATCGCCCCAACTTTTTTTAAATGGCAACTCAGGTCATACGCTATTCGAAATTGACCTGACCTGATTCGACTTATTTTATTAAATGCTGAAAGTGGCATCCATCTTCCACTTGACATGCACCAAGTCTATGGTAGATACTATCAACCACACGACGAACACTTTCGGCCGGTAAAATATTTATCTCCATCCTTATTCTATCTTTTAGATCCTCAATGTTGGTCTGATAGGGCTAAGTTGGAATGGATTCTTAACAGGAGTAGGCGTGCCCTGAATCCTCTTGTAGGACTTCCAACACGACACTGCGAGTTAAGGAAGCACCTGTATACAATGGGATGGAGGAGGACTGGATATGTTCGGTATGCTTAGGAGACGAGGAAACGCCACTGCACTTCCTTTGCGCTTATGAAGCCTTAGGAAGACTCAGACGACAAGTCTTTGGGGCAGTGGTGATCCAACAGGAGGAAGTCAAGACCCTGGCTTAGAATAACTTCCTGACCTTTATGAAAAGGTCGGGCAGGTCTAGCGAAGGCCTGGGTCGTTGAGTGGATGGGGGAAGACCCAGGGTTAGGCAAGAAGAATCGCCTTTGGTCTACTTGCCAAGTGCGTGTGCCTCCCCTCAGCTACTACTACTACTACTGCTACTACGTCCTCCATGTATATTTGTCTCACTGACTCATCAAAATTTGTAGTGCCTATAAAACAATATCCACAAAAGGAGTTGAAGTCAGTGCAGAGAGCCCTCTCATTGAACTGCAAATCAAAGAAAGAAGTGAGACATACTTAAGGGTAACAAAAGAAGAAGCCAGAGTCAACTTATTGCATAAATGACAAGAAAAATGGGATATTGGACTTACCAACTAATAACTGACCTTTTAAGGTGGATAAGCTGACCCGGGGGGGGGGAAGTGGATTACTTCTTAACACAGGCACTGTCAGGCCATGGCTACTTCAGAAACAACCTATGTTATCAAAAACGATCAAACTCAAGCGAGCGTACATGCTGCCAACAAGAAAATGATGCGGAACCCACGCTTTTCATCTGTGCTGGATGGGAGAATGAACGGCTAACCTACGTCAATAAAACAAGGAGTTCTTTTAATATGGCAGTCACGTCTGGAGGACTTGTGGAATCGGAAGAATAGTGGAATCACGGAAGACCTGTAGAAAGGGGGAGGTTTTTCTTTTTAATGAGTAGGAATCTCATACACATCTTAACCTAGGAGGTCAGGCCATGGCTGCTTCAGCAAGTATATCTATATAATCGAAGAAGAATCAAAGTCAAGCGAATGTACATACTGCTAAAAAAATGGATGATGCAGAACACACGTTCTTCAACTGTCCTAGATGGGAGGATGAAAGACTATTCTACGCCAATAAAACAGGGAGTCTTTTCAATATGGGACCTATATATGGAGGCCTTATGGAATCGGAAGGAACCATGGAGGAGCTGTAGGAAGGGGGATGGTTTTTTTTACTGCATAGGAATCTGACACTACCCACCTTAAAACAAAAAAATAAAAAAAAAGGTTCTCAATGTTGTTTGGTCTATTCTAACACACTATCTCCTTCAAATACCCCCATACCAAGAAATCCAATGGCGCAAGATCCTGAGAGCTTGGTAGCTATTGTGTATTGCTTATATTGTGTTGGTTCTTTATTTTATTTACCAAAGGCATAAAACAAAGGTATCCTTTTTTAAATGTAATGGTCAAATTTAAATAATGTAGGCTTTTAATAATTAATAGCAGATTTTTAGGAAAAACTTATTTGGGTTGGTTTTACCGTAACGAAATGAGCAAAGACTTATAAAGAAATATAAATAATTTTATGCAGGACTCTTAAGCAACCCTATAAAATAACATTTTCGTTAACCAGATCTAAACCAGAGAACTATTTAAAAATTTTTGCAAATAAATAGTAAAAACCATTAAAAATTCCAAACATTAAACCTATCATTTCAATAATAACCTGAAGAAATGACTAGCGATTTGTGTCATAAGATTCCTAAAAATTAATTCTGATAGTCACATAAATATTAATTATTTCCCATTATATAACAATTAGTTTAAACGATCATAATACTTGCTAATAAGAGCAGTCATACTTTAAAGCATGCTTTATTTTGTACTTCATCGAGTCTGCTAAACTAGCATGAATGCTAAAAGTCACAAATGTCGTTAATTTAATTTATCGAAAAGGTAGACATGTCTACATATATCAGAGAGGTGAAAAGAACAAAATATGTGACTGAATCCATTCCGATTATTTAAAAATGATCCATTTTCACCGTATAAAAGCTTTTTTCAATTGATGGGCTTTTTGGCATATTTCCATTCGTACGAGATGATAAATCTGTGATGATAGAGGAAATGTGACTTGGAAACAGCGTGTCTCGACACGAGTGTTGATTGAATTTTACTTTAAGTAAAATTCGTAGCTCTTAGTATGGTTGATACGTATTAGTTATTTTACGATCAAATTTGGTTCTTTAATATTTAAACCTGTAAAAGAAATATCGACCCAATGCAGGCCTCGTTGTTTTTTTGAGAATAACGTTATCGAGGAGCAGGCAACCAAGCTAGTTATGTTGTACGTTTGTTCATTCATATGACTTTTTCTCTTAGAATATCATGAGAAATCACCCCTTTAAGCGACGTATCGTACTTCTGAAACACCCTATACATAAATGGAATTGATTATAAAGGCCCGTTTTTATTTTATTATAAGTAAAAAGAAGCTTAGTCATTCAACAAATCATATGTTATAAACTTACCACCCCAGATAGTTTGGTCTTCACAATATAAAATCCGATCCGGCTCATTCGCAACATTTAAAATACCCCATAAATTTTAAAAATTATCGGCCCTCACCAACTTCCTTCCAAACAAATTTAAAGGTATAATTTACTGCCCTTCTCACATTACGCCTTCCTCCCTTGTTATTCTTTGAAATGTAGATTAGGTCTTAAATTTTTTGTCCTAATTAGGAACGGGTGCTCGTGAAACGTAATCGACGAATTTTTTCCTTGTTTCTTTTCCCATGTGGTCAAATATTGTCTAATGATGCAGTATTCAATATTTTAATAGATTTACAATACATTATGATGATCGTATGGAGTGGCATTTTTCTCTTTATGACAGAATCTGCCTAGGGTTGTCTAGGTATACATACAGTTTCGCAAAAATTATACAGGGTGAGTTGGGAGGAATGGGCCTAACTCTAAGGGTGTAATCTATGCATCAAGATAATAAGAAAAAACTCAAATGTTATTATTAAATATTCATTTGTTTTCAAGTTATAAGGCAAAGACAAAATATTGCAATAAATTAGCTTTCCTGTAATAAATGTTATTATTGTTTGCATTCGATTGTTGTATAAAATTTTACATTGATTCACCGTTAACTTTCGGATTTGTGTCATTTTAATTTTATAAAATGCCACACATTTATTCACATCTCGAATACGCCAATATGGTTTTTATTTATGGTTTGTGTAATGGGAATGCTACAGCGGCTGCTGAAGAATATCGTGAACGATTTTCACATGAAAGAACACCGAACAGAAAGGCCTTTATCAGAGTTTTCAACATACTCTGCGAGACTGGAACGCTTCCAAGTGCTAATGTAACATCCGAACGAGCCATTCAACAGGATTTAGAAGAAATAGAAAATGCTTTAGTAGAAGAAAATGCGACGACAAGCTCACGAAGAGTTGGAATTTAGTTGGGGATTCCCCAAAAAAGAGTGATCAATACGCTTCACGAGCAAGGCTTATACCCGTACCATATACAGCGTGTACAGAATCTTCAACCTGGAGACTACGCCAAGCATATGCAATTTTGTGAGTGGATAATTAATAATCGTCATCTTTTACCGCACATACTTTTTACTGATGAAGCTACATTCACCCGTGACGGCATCAATAATAATCGAAACTCTCATGTATGGTCGGACAAAAATCCTCACGCAATAGTCGAAAGCAATTTTTAACACGGGTTTTCAGTAAATGTGTGGTGCGGCATGATCGATAATAATTTATTTGTCCGTTTTCTTTTGGAAAATCCCCTTATCACTACTTAAATTTTTTACAAAATGAATTGCGAGGACTACTGGAGGAGATTTATTTAAGCATCAGAATTGAAATGTATTATCAACACGACGGAGCGCCTGCCCATTTCGATCGTCGGGTCAAGCAATATTTAGACCAAAGATTTCCAGAGGTTTGGATTGGTCGCGGTGGTCCTATTAGTTGGCCTCCTAGATCGCCAGACATCACGCCGTTGGACTACAATTTATGGGGTTGGTTAAAAACTGAGGTTTACAAAGTAAAAGTAGATACTAGGGATGCATTAATTAGACGCATTAGAAATGCTGTACTCAATATTAAAGAAAGGCACGAATCAATTAGAAGATCCACGCGCGCCCTTTGTAAACAAAGCAGGAAATGTTTGGAAGTCAGTGGCGGTATTTTTGAAAGTTTACTAAACCAATGATTTATTTAAAACAATGTTAATGTTGGATATTTTGGTTTAACAATATTATTATTTTATTTAACGCTGTAACCTAAAAACAAATGAATATTGGATAACAACATTTGAGTTTTTTCTTATTATTTTGATGCATAGATTACACCCTTAGAGTTAGGCCCATTTATCCCGACTCACCCTGTATTACTTCATAGTTAAAATGTGAAACTAATTAATTTCTAATTATTTTTTAAAATTATTTATCAATTGTAATTTTACTTCCGAAATTAATCTGTGTTTATCATTACCTGTTTGATGTATCTTTTCTCTTCCCTTTTTTTTACAACAAGTTGTACTAAGAGCTTCTTGTTTTATTAATGTTATATTGTAAATAATGATTGATATTCCAGATTTATTAGGTATACAGTAAGAACGTAAAGATTGGAACAAATTTATGTGTTTTTTTTTTTCGGAAAACTCTAGGAATGGTTAATTTTTTTAAGCTTATTTCATCTATACAGTCTGTCCCGAAAACAAGTTATGATAGCTTACTTTATTTTTTTAAATGGATACCCCTATTTTATAATATTGTTTTGGATTCTGCATAAAATTCTAAACATATTTCATGAAATATATCACATTAAAAAAAAAATAAAAGTCACGTTATTAAATGTTTGAAATGATCCACCAACAGTCTGGTAGTACCCGAGACGATCTTCAAATTCTTGGAGAACGTTATTAACGACGTAATATTGTTTGGTCAGTTAACATATTATACCTTAGACTTAAGATAACGCTACAAAAAAAATCTAAAGGGGTTAAATCTGGAGATCTGGTCAGCCATTCAATTGGACCTCGTCGGCCAATCCATCGTTCAAGAAAAACTGTATAAAGGTACGCACGCGGCGAGCGTAATGTAATTGTAAATACTGCAAACTGCAACGCAAGTACAAATACACACATGAGAATCATGAGATAAAATTATAAATTTTGATTAAAATTACATTATAATAGTAATTGTTAATTTGCATTTAGTTTTTAATTTATCCAACTCTAAGTAACCTACGTGACGATTGATTAGTTATATAGTTATCTTTTTGTACGTGATTTTAGTTTACAACCAATATACAAAAGTTTAGCATTAGTATTGGTCAGAGACATTTTTAAAGCATTATAGCCGTAAAGTGAAATATTTTTCTGTGTAAAAATTTATAGAATCCGTTTTCTCTGACCAGCAGGTTAGTTAGTAGTTTTCAGTGGCAGTGGCATACTAATTTTTCCTGCAACTTTTAAGCGTAAGAGCGCTTTGAACAATTTCTCGTCCCCTCACTCTAATAATATGTTATGCCAATTACAACGCCACGGTGCCACGAAGGCATACATTATACTGGCTCTACACCGTGTTCGCTTTGGGATGTTTGAATTTTAAGGACTAATCGAGTGTTAAACTCTGCACTATGGGCAGATTTTCATGTTTTAATTGGGCTTATAGCGAGATATTTTGTGTAGTAAGCCAATTTTTATAATCGGTTGTTAATGCATGTGAATCAATCAATCATAAAATTCGACTTGTGCAGTCAAAGTGTCAACAATTTTGAGAATTTTATTTAAATTAAAAATTAAAGTAAGAAATTTAGTAAAATTTAATAAAAAGAAATTTTATGAAATTAGACTTAAAAATGTAGAAGGAAACCCTAAAAAAATTTGGAATGTTTTAGATGAATAACTTTTAAAAAAAGTCATTAAATCAGAACATTCAATTTTATAATAATGGAGAAAAAATATCAGATGAAGCAAAACAAGCAAATCTTTTTAATGATCACTTTACTAGCATAGCTGAAAAGATTATTAATAAATAGATTTAAAAAAAAAATATAGTAAGGAAAATAATTTAGCAAATATGTACATAAGGAAAACTAATAAGACAGAAGTTTTGGAAATTATAGATCCATTAAAATCAGATTCAGCACCTGGTTTAGACGGTATAAAACCAAAACATTTAAAAATAATTAAAAATGCTGTTAGCCCTTATATAGTTTTATTAGTTAATAAATAAATCGAGTCTGGAATATTCCCTATTGAGTTAAAGATTGCTAGAATTACCCCAGTATATAAATCTGATGATAAAAGTGATTTAAATAATTACAGACCTATTTCTGTTTTACCAATATTATCAAAAGTTTTTGAAAAATCTTACATGAACGGCAATTATGTTTTTTAAATAACATAAATTTTATTAGCGAGAACCAACATGGGTTTCAAAAGAAAAAAAAAATACGGAAATAGCAGTTATAGAATTATTAGAGTTTATTTATAAAGAACTGGATAAGAAAAAAATTATTAGTTGTTTATTTTTAGATTTTCGTAAAGCCTTTGATGTAGTGAGCCATAATATTCTTTTTGAGAAACTGAACAATATAGGTGTAAAAGAAAATTGTTTCAAATTATTTCAAAATTATTTACAACAGAGATATCAAATTACGCAAATTAACGGAATTCAAAGTAGTAGAAATTTAATAAAATATGGGGTTCCTCTTGGGACCACTGCTATTTTTAATATATATAAATGACACTATTCATTTAAATTTAGTTGGTAAAATTTTGTTATATGCTGATGATATTGGTATTTTTTATAATGGAAATGAAATTAACAATATTAAATCTGTGAAAAATATGAAATAATTGAAAAATGGTGTAATTATAATGATTTCTTTTTAAATGAGGATACCTAAATGTTTCTATTTAAAAATAGGAAGACTGGAAAATAATAATTTACCAGATATTGAAATAAATAACTCAAAAATTAAAATAGTTAAAAATTATAAGTATTTAGGATTAATTCTTGATAGTGATTTAAATTTTAATGAACATATTAATCAAATCATATGGAAATTAAATAGGTATTGTAGCATGTTTAGAAGAATTTCCTATTATTCAAATACGCATACAAAAAAATTACTGTATTATAGTTAAATACATAGCAATTTAACTTATTTAGCATCCATATGGGGAGAAACTAAAAAATATAATTTAGAGAAATTGCAAAGATGTCAAAATAAAATTATTAAAGTATTAAATAATTATCCATATGATACGAATACTGAAGTAATTTATAATGAAACAAAATACTTCAATATAAATGACAGAATTTTACACCAAAGAATATATGTAATACACAAAATAGTAAACAAATTTATTTTGACAAACATCAGATTTATTAAAACAACAGATATACACAATTATTATAATCGTTCTAAAAATCACTTTTTTTTTAATTCTACGAGCACAACAAGGAGTAAAAGTGCTATAACTCATAATGGATTAATTGAATACAACAAAATTCCTCAAAGTTTAAAGGCAATAAAAAATAAAGTAACATTTAACAAACATCTAAAAGCAAGTATGTATATTGAAAAAAAAAATAATAATAACAATGAATAAAAATGAAAATAAATAGGGATTATAAATATGATTATATTTTTTTTTAAGGAATCCAATATAAAATCTTTGTATTTTCATCGGATTCTAAAAATAAATATCTTTTACCATAATTACAAACCATGGCGTAGTCCAAATACAGTGTTGTCTTGTCACGGACCTGCATAAAATTCATATTTTTTCTACAAGTTACTTTTAAGAAAAATGCTTAATTAGATTAAGAGGTTAATAGGAGAAGGTTTAAAATATTACTGAAAGATAAACAACAATTTAAATAAATTTTCGTGTTCCAGCTTTTTTCTTAAAAATATGGATTTTATGCAGGACTTTAAAAGCAAAAATAGTACTAATTTTTTTTATTATTTTCAGGTATGTCTTCAAAAGCAGTTCCTTAGTAAGTATCCTCTCCCGTTTTATTTGTTTCCAAAATTACAGGGTCGGAAAAATGAACTACACATATTTATAAATTTTAAACCAATGCCTAATTCTTATAACTCTATTCTATAAAGCTATTTACAAGTTGAATAGTTTAAATGTTATGGAATCCTGCAATCAGGATAGGCCACCATGTATACTTTACCAAGTTACTTTGTGGTTTAAACTACAAATTAAGTTAACTACACATTAAAAAAGCCACCCTTAGCTCTGATAAAAGCGTAGTCCAAAGCAAAGCAAGTTTTAATATCTAATCCTTGGGTATACCGCCACTTTTTTATGCGCAATTATGTTAAGGTTATTGCTTGGCATTTTAATTTAAAAGTTAATACATTTTCACCTTAACTAAAGGACACTTTTTGTACATCTTTCGTTTTTAATTAATTTCCATGCTAATTTCGGATTCCGTGCCTCTTTTAGGTTTCAAAGTTCCTATTAATTAAAGGAAAAAAATGCAAATACAGAGACAAACTAATTAAGAGCCTTCTTTTTAAGTCTTTGATTATTCCATTTTTAAGCGAATAATGGGATCCTTAAAAATTAACTGGAAGACTTTGGATATAAATAAGTATTTAAATTTTCTCGCCTAATTGGCAGATGCTCGTAACATACAGGGTGAAATTAAGAATCAAGTGCACTACATAACAGTTGTCCTGTAATAACTTATAAAAGGTGTCCGGTAAGTATAGGGCAATATCTCTTGCGAATGTTTTTAGATCCGGTAAATTTCAATTGGGAAATCTCTCAGTATAAACTCTAATTGCTTCCAGAGAATTGCAATGTGCTTGTCTATAAATTAAATACATATCGGCATCTTCAGCATTTGAATAAGGCTCCATAAGTAAGTTTTGTTCACAAGATGACTTTGACAAACTTTGTCATATACTCTTTGCACAACAATTCCCGTTGCACGTCATACCCTTCAAGTGACGTCAGTTATTGGCAGTGTTGCCAGTTTGTAACCAAAATAACCGAGTGAGGTTATAACACTGGTTTCTTTTTCATAAAAACAAGATGAATTTACAAAAATAAACACAAATTTATTTACTTTATTTTTAAAATCTTCCATAACAATATTTACCTAAATTTTATAAGAATATTCATGTAATCTTATTGTTACTTTTTACATATATGCTTTGGCTATTAATCTATTTTATTATGCCGTGTTTTTATAAAAGTAGGCGACGTAAAAATATCCCTAAAATTACACGTAGGTAGTCGTTATTTAAAACTCTAATTTTTTTAGTTTTTGGATTTCAACATTAAGAATAATAAAAATAATAATACAAAGATGGATCATTAATCATCCTCAAAATCACTTGAATTACTCGTTTTATTTACTTCAATAATAATGGGATGAATGTTCAGTCTGTCTAATACAATATGTTCTCTTTCATACCATTTTAATATCTCGCTTTCTGTGCACCGAATTGAATTTTTTCAAACATCAGGAGTAGCAGTAGGCAATGATTCTTTCCACATATTCATACATTCTTAAATTGCCGCTTTATTCCATGATTTGTTGGGGTTTTTTGTTAACACCATGCTATGGTATGTGGGCGTTGTCTATTACAATCACAGATGGCTTTGCTAAATTTTACAATAATTGGTTTTCGAAACCATTGTAAAAAATTTTGCTGATTCATTTCTCCACGGTAGTCACTCAGCTTAGTTTCAGAAAAGAAAATTGTCTCTGCGCCCTCGACAAAACCATCTTCACTACCAGCATGAAGTATTATGTACAGGGTCTTCCAACGAGGACTGAACAGGGGCTCATTTTTGAGCTTCCTTGTATTTAAAGAAGAATCCAAAATAGCCAATCGATATACTTTTTCCTGCAGAATTCAAAAATGAAACCAAAAATTTATTTGAACCAGAAACAAAAGAGTTACGCTATGGATAAGGTGTTTTTTAAATGGAACATAACTTTTTTTATACGATTTTTGGAACGAGTGATTTTTTTTGTCCGTTCTGATTAAAATATTTAATATTGTGACAGCTATTTTTATTAAATTTTAGTGTTTTATCCAGTTTAATTTAACTTTAACCTGTTTGAAACATACACTAGGTAATAAAGGTATAATCACCTTTGAATCCTTCAAAGTCAAAAAATTTGACAAATTTACTGTAATATTGCCGAAATTAAATATTCATTAGATGAGAGATTGCAGATTGTTATCTTGTTCTACAAAATGCAAGAGAAGCAAGGAGAAGATTTATTGCAAATTTTCACAGAAATATATCCGTCAATACTATTTCTAAGGATAAAGAACCTATTTGAGGAAAATAAAACATTACATGACAGAAAAAGAAATCCAGAAAGGAATAGAAATCGAGACCCTGCCATTGTGAATTATTTTCGACTGAATCCAACCAAATCAATTTCGGACGCAGTTCGGGACGTTCAATACGGCGGCGGTGTAAGACGCAGAAGAGTTACCCAAGGAACTGTTCACAGGACTTTAAGAAATCATAAATTTAAGTCTTATCATATCCTTTCACTTCAACATCTAACACCGGCACAAAAAGAACTTCGCTTCCAATTTGTTTCCCAAATTGTGATTCGGAAAGAAAACGAAGACCCTAATTTATTCAGAAATATCTTATGGACTGACGAAGCCACATTCACAACATCGGGGGTTTTCAATAGACATAATAATCATCACTGGGCCGTTGGAAATCCAAGAAAATTTCAGACAATTAAATTTCAAGGAAGGACTTCAATCCATGTTTGGTGTGTCACAAAAAATAATAGAATTTTGGGACCAATATTTTTTAACGGGACTTTAAATGGACAGAGATACTACGAGTTTTTAGAAAACGAAATTGAGAACTTTTTGGAAGATTTGCCATTGGAAGAATATCAAAATTTAATTTGGCAACATGATGGGGCCCCTCCGCATGCCGTGCGTGAGGTTACTCAATATTTAAACGGGCGCCATGAAGAATGGATTTTCTAGAAATGGAACCTATGCTTGGCCACCCAATAGTCCCGATTTGTCAATATTAGACACATTTCTTTCTTCTTCTTTCAGTGCCGTGCTTGTCTTCAAGCGTGGGCCATCTCCATGACAATCTGGTTGAATTGGTCTCTATTCGTCGCTACTCGGAATAGTTGTTTTACTCCCAGTCCGGTCCAATTTCTAATATTTCGTAGCCACGATAGCTTTTTGCGACCTATCCATCTTCTGCCCTCAACCTTTCCTTGAATGATCAGTCGAGGGATGTGATATTTGGTACCTCGCATTATATGCCCGAAATAACTGACCTTTCTTGTTTTTATGGTATTCAGGAGTTCTCGATCCTTATTCAGCTGTCTGAGTACCTCTTCATTACTGGTATGTGCAGTCCAAGGGATCTTGAGGATTCTCCGATAGCACCACATCTCAAACGCTTCCACTTTATTCATAATGTCGGCTTTAAGTGTCCATGTCTCACATCCGTACAAAAGAATGCTCCATACATATGAGCGGAGTGTCCTTAGCCGCGTCTGAACTGTGAGGTTTCTATTAGTGAGAGTTGCTCTCCATTTGCTGAACGCCCTACGTGCCATTTCAATCCTCGCTCTTACCTCTTCGTCGCACGTTATGTCATTGTTCAGCCAGCTACCCAAATATTTGAAATGTGATACCAGTTCAATGTTGTGTCCGTTGATTGTAATCGGAATTGGTTCTATGTTTATTTTACCTACAGTCATCCATTTCGTTTTCCTTATGTTCACAGCAATACCCCACCTTCGACCAGCCTCATACACTCCGTCCAGCAGCATTTGCAAATCTTCCATGTTTTCTGCAATAATGGCAGTATCATCCGCGTACCTTACATTGTTTATGATTTCGCCACCTATCTTTACTCCTTCTGTCCTGCCATATAAAGCCTCTCGAAATATGTTCTCTGAATAAAGGTTGAACAATAGGGGTGATAAAACACATCCCTGTCTTACTCCCCTTTATATTGGTATTTCGTCTGTAACGCTGTCATCTAGCCTGACCACTGCTGTTTGACCATGATACAGGTTTAACAAAAGGCGCATATCATGATAGTCTACGTTGTATGATTTTAGACATTGGAAGAGTTTTGTATGTTTGACTCGATCGAACGCTTTTTCAAAGTCAATAAAACATATATATATATATATTTTTCGAAATTCACAGCTCTTCTGCAATAATGTCCTCATGCAGAAAAGGGCTTCGCGTGTGCCTAGTCCGCTACGAAATCCAAATTGTTCTTTGCCAATGTTGTGTTCACATTTAGCATGTATTCTATTTAGAAGTATCTTTAAAAGTATTTTCAAGGTATGGCTCATTAGGCTAATTAATCTGAAGTCATTGCACCTATTAGCTTTGTTGTTTTTGGGTAAGGCGATGAAGATCGATTTCTGCCAATCGCTGGGAAGTTTCCCGGTTTGATAAACCTGGTTGAAGAATGCCGTCAGAACAGATATGCCTTCGTCATCAAGTAGTTTTACCAGCTCTACAGGAATTTCATCGGGTCCTGGAGTTTTCCTTGCTTTTGATTGGTGTATTGCTTTTCGAACTACATTTCTTTGGGGCCATTTAAAGAACGTGGTATACAAGCAGCGAAACCACGATATTGAAGATATCATGCAGAAAATTGTGAATGAAATAAATCGCCTTAACCAGGAAAATCACAGTATAACTGCAAGTTTGGAAAGACTACAAAGAGGTTATCGCACATGTTTCGAGAACAACGGAGGTCACATTGAACAATTAAATTATTAATGTTTTTTTTTTAAATTAGTATAGAGTTGGATTTCTTTTTCTGTCATTTAATGTTTTATTTTCCTCAAATAGGTTCTTTATCCTTAGAATAGTATTGACGGATATATTTCTGTGAAAATTTGCAATAAATCTTCTCCTTGCTTCTCTTGCATTTTCTTGACATTTGTAGAACAAGATAACAATCTGCAATCTCTCATCTAATGAATATTTCATTTCGGCAATATTATAGTAAATTTGTCAAATTTTTTGACTTTGAAGGATTCAAAGTTGATTATACCTTTATTACCTAGTCTATGTTTCAAACAGGTTAAAGTTAAATGATACTGGATAAAACATTAAAATTTAATAAAAATAGCTGTCACAATATTAAATATTTTAATCAGAACGGACAAAAAAAAATCACTCGTTCCAAAAATCGTATAAAAAAGGTAAGTTCCATTTAAAAAACACCTTATCCATAGCGTAACTCTTTTGTTTCTGGTTCAAATAAATTTTTGAATTCTGCAGGAAAAAGTACATCGATTGGCTATTTTGGATTTTTCTTTAAATACAAGGAAGCTCAAAAATGAGCCCCTGTTCAGTCCTCGTTGGAAGACCCGTACCTAGAAAAACATGTCTTACCTAGGTAAATTTCCTATAGTTTATATATTTTGTTTACTGCATAATACCTTTTACCATCAACTTTCTTTCATATTATATTCTTTCAAAAATACCAGTCGTTTGAAAGCTACATGGGAAAGTTCCATAAGCCCTCGCCTCGGTTCATCTTTTTTCCATCCGAAGCCGATTTCCTTTAAGAGGCTCCTTAAGGAGTTAAAACAACCATCAAACAGTTGTCTGTCTTTTTTAATTTCTTATTTAAAGTTGTCAAAGTTACATGTTGTTCTAAAAAAAGTTACAGCTTAAGCAGAACCAATGTAAAATACTATAGTTCTTGAATAATACAACTTACTTGTTTCGTACATCCCATAAAAATCTTGACACATTTACAACTCTCTTTGAATGAGAACGTTTCTTCTTTGGTGATTCTAATAATTTACTTTCCTCAACTGTTGTTGAAACTGCGCTTACCATGGAGATATTCAAAGTTTGAGCAGCTGCTACACGATAAAAATTAGTAAAATAGAAATTAAAAACCTTAACATGCTCTTTAAAGTTACTTCTCTAACTGCTCTCAAGGATAACAATGGGCCATTGTTGTTAAGTTCTTCCTGAAAATAGCTTATTAGAGAAGCTATTAGCTCTTTGCACCGGTCATTTAAATGCTTCGGCATTCTTTAGAAATAGTAAACCATGCAATCGACATATGTATGTGCCCTTTTGTTGTTCTTAAAAGAACAGTTTTTTAATGCTATTAATGAAAAGTTCTAGAGTTTTTGTTAAAGAATAGACGCAGAACAACACGAAACCACAGAACAATAAAGGTTAGTTTTTCCCGAAACGTAAACAAAACGTCAAAACAGGCCAACCTACTAGCTGGTGCCTCGCACCGTTGACAGTTCTGTTGCCAACTGTCGGCCAATAAAATTTAAATTATATCGGTTCGTGCAAGTTTAAATAAACAAAACATTTGCTATAAGTGGATTCGTATCAAAGAAGAACACTTTAGGTTTATACTACATTTAATATCGCAGGAAATTTTAATATTTTTTGACCAAATTTTGTTTTCTTTCGTATTTAAAATTATCAGCTGATTGATGACGTGCATCGGTAATTATTTTGCAAGACGTATACTTACCTATTGGTATCCAGGGCAACCAATCGTTATATTTTATATAACATAGGGTATATCTAAATCAAATAATTTTTGAGTTATTGTAATATTCAAAAATTTGGGGTTTGCAGCACTAAAACAACTTGCACCTGTCGATAGTACAGACCGACGGAAATAATTAAAATTTGTTTTTGTTTTATTATTGTTTAGTAGCGACTAACTCATATTTAAAAATGCCTCTTAAAATACCCTCTAAATGTAGCAAATTTAAAAACCAAAAAGTCTTTTATTGTTATTAAATACGAAACATATTATATTTTTTTGTCTATTCAAAGGACATTTTTAATATAATTTCAATTATTCTAGGGTTCCCTATACTTATCTTTTATGGTTTTTCCCAATATAGCTACTTTTCCCTTTACCATAAAAAAACCTAATGCTCATTTCCTTAGTAGTAGAATAAAACACCAGCATTTTAAATATCGAGTTTTAAAAATATCTTATTTTCCAAAAAGTGATCCAAGACATTTTGACTTATACCACTTTTATTTAACTAAGATATTTTTTGCATAACCGACCCCAAAGTAGCCAAACAACTTTTACCAGTGATTATTTTCAATAAGCTTGAACGTATAATAAGACCATAAATCACTTTGTGATATTATAAATCAATAATACTTTCCAACTTTTTAAGCTTATCAGTCGAGTACCAATAACGGATATTCCCCCCAAAGTTTTAGATATAAGTTAAGGGCTGTGCTTCGACCGTCGATACACTCTAGAGATGTGGAAGATTAAGAGGTTTATTTCGGTTATTGTTTACTTCTGAAGCGCTTATCTAACTTTTTCATATATCCTGCTAGCTCTGGGCTTTCCCTCGTTATCTGCATTACGCCCTTATAGTGTCTCGCATATATACCGTACAAGGGCTTCAGATTTAGGGTTATAGTTATTGTCCCTGTAGGTATGTAATATGGCTTTTATATGGGAAAATATTAAAACAATTTGACGTTTATTGCGAAACGCTATGTTTCGTTTTGTCTGGGGCAAAATTTTAAGTAGGTATGCCAAGGAACAGCTGCGATGAAGAAAAACTCATTTAATGAGTTGTTGTATAGGGTTTTTCAATAGGGACTCACCATTTTTTAATAATAAAACTATACTTGTGTTAATTAAGATATCGGGGTGATTTTAATTTGAGATGATGAAAGTACTGTTGAAACCTTTAATTTTAAGCACAAAGTAGCACTTTTCCGAGGAGCGCCTAATCACCTTGACAACCATCATAAAACATCTGGTGTTCCTCATGTTTCACCCAATTTTAAAAGTAGGCATTGAGGGGTGTTTGACACATGTCCACAATTTTGTGACCAGTAATTTGTAATTTTAATTTTGCAGGTAATACATTTTAACAAACATTTTTACAAAAAAAAAACTGTTGTACAAAAATGATGTGGGTAACTCGAGCCCAAAGTGACATTGCCGCTCTCACAAGATAGCGGCAATGTATTACCTTGCGCTTCTAATACACAAATAGCAATTAAATATTCTCCATAGGAGCGCAAAATAAATATCGGCCCTTATACTTGCCCTTTCATTTCAAAAAACCCATCCATAATTCTCAAAGAGACCTTTATAATTATTGTAAAAGAAACAAAAATCAACGTCTCGGTCTCAGAATTTATTTTTGGTGACGCGTTTCGCCCTATAGGGGCATCATCAGACCTACAAATACAATCACCTAATGCACAAAAGATAAAATAGAACACAATATTTACCTTAAAAATATGGCCCAGTCACACTAAACCCGTTCACAGCACGGGAAAACAATAGAAAAATATTAAAACCATTAAAAAACATCAAAATACATTAAAAAATATAGACACGAACGTCCTTACAACACATCAAAACAATATTAAAAGTTAGGTTAAGCTAGCTAAATAAAGTCAAAACAGAAAATATCGGAAAAAAATTATAAAAAATGTATTACTTAAAATTATTGGTTTGAACTTAGTACCTTGAGAGTAATAGTCCGATATTCAGACCACTACACTACGGAAGTATTCATACTTGGACAGGGTTTGTGTCATTAAAATTCAATAAGTTATTAAAAATCAGACCCAACTCAAAATTAAAGACATCGTTTACACAGTTTAAAATTGGACTTTTCTTGGCCTTTGTTATTTCCAACTTCTCCAACAAATCCAATCTCTTACCCTTTGGGCACTCGTGCAAGACAGTAATGCCCTCTTGAGAGAAAGAATGTTTGCTCACCAGCAAGTGAGTGGCGAAGGCGGAGTTGGTCTCTGTAACATCCGACTTTTCGAACTTCTTGCCCAGGCTTAAGTGTTCCTGTACCCTGGTGGATATTTTCCTCCCTGATTGCCATACATAAACCGAGTTACAGTCCTTACACTTTAAAGAGTAAACCCCTGATTTTGAGAGTATATCCATTTTGTCCTTAACGTTAATTAAATGTTTATCCAATGTATTTACCGTTCTGTAAGCAATAGAAAAATCATATTTTTTAAAAAAACTTCCCCAACTGAATTGAGATATCTCCTAGAAACGTGAGACACTTAAAATTGTTAGCCTTAATTTTTCTTTCGGGGAATTTAATGTGGTAGGACAACTTGTACTTATTGACAAATCTATTAAATATTTTGTTGATCGAAGAAATAGAGAACCCATTGTTCATCGCTTTCATGTTCAATATTAGCTGTTAAAGCTTTCTAAAATATTCGGCTTATAGGCATAGACCAATGGCTTTATGTAGCTCCAAAGAAAAATTCTAGAAATTTTGGAAATCGTTGTAGTAGATAGAAGGGTTGGAAAGAACATATAAAAAAAACTTTTTCATTTTTCTCTTTTGGTATACATTTATAAACTTTAAAACGTTAGAAATAAATTGTTGAGAAAATATTTTGCAAAACTTTTAAATATAAATAAAAATAAATCATGAAAGTTAAAACATACACATACAGGGTGATTTAGAAGTACGGTACGTCACTTAAGGGGGTGATTCCTTATGATATTCTAAGAGAAAAAGTTTATATGAACATATGAGTTGCCCCGTTTTTGATATACAGGGTGTTAAAGTTGTTTTAAAAAAATCGGTTTCAATCGTGCGTTTTATCAGAAGGTCGCCATTTTCAACATTTGCTTTGATTAACTGTTGAATTTTTTTTGTATTATTATTTAAAAAACTTATTTTATTTTTGATTTATTAAATGTTTTGATTAACTTTAAAATACATAGGTATTTTTTTTTGTACATGCAATGAAGTGGTTCTCATTTTTTTTCTCGAAAACGAAGCAAGATACAAAAAACAATTCACGAAACAAAAAAGTAGTAGTAATAGTTCGTAAATTCGAGAAAAACATGAAAATTAGAAAAAAGTCAGTGGCGTACATTTTTTTGTCAGTAATATTCGTTGAGGTGCTCCCCGGGACGCCACTGGACTTAATCAATTTAATCTAGTTTGGGTAAATCAAGCCCCTTATCATTGTGAATAACGGTCCCAAATTTCATTAATATCGGGAAAAGGATATTTAAGAAAATTATAAAAAAACGATTTCTTAAAAAAAAACTTTAACACCCTGTATATCAGAAACGGGGCAACGCCGGACATATATTCATATGAACTTTTTCTTTTAAAATATCATAAGGAATCACTCACTCCTTTAAATTACGTACCGTACTTCTGAAACACCCTCTATATTTATAAATTTATTTTGATACTTCCCTCATATTTTTAGTAATATTTTATTGTCTTAATTTGCATAGTTGAAAGACAATACACTTGAAAACCATGTTACAACTAAAACACAATGTGAATCAATAGAAATTTTAATTAATTCTATAAATGTATACATGGTTTCTTTGTTCAAACCCGTTTTTTTTTGTTTTAAACTGTTAAGGAAAACATGTTTTAAACAAAACTGTTCAAAACATGTATAAGTGTTTTAAACATGTTTAAAATAAATCATTTAAGTAGTTTGATTTATACATATGAACCCCACTTAACTGTTAAAAAGACATTGTCTTAAATTTATTATATTAAATGTTAAATGTTAACTATAAACGATTTTTGTTTGTTAATACTTTGAAATTTGCTTAAGAGAATTATGATTTTTAGTAAAGTCTGCAAAATTATATTGTTGGGTAGGTAAACTAATTTCTTTTAAAAAAATTTACAAATTGTAACAAGCGCCAAAAAATGTTGTTCCATGGTAACCTATTCCATGAGCTGTTATTACTGTAAGGTTATTGTTATTGGTTGCTTCTTTTCGATTATTTTTACGTCAAAAAATGTTCTTATATAAAAACTTGGTTCTATTTTTCATTCACCCGTAGCTGGGTTACCAAGAGAAATAATTCAAAACATGCGCGACTCCGCAGCATACTTTGAAGACTTTTTTTTTACGTATTAATATTAAAAAGACATTGAAGTTGTTAAACAAGCGAAAAACGTCTGAAATACAATAGTGCGTCCCTATTAAGCCCTCTAAGTTCTGGGTAGTGCGTAAATAGACATCGCTACTTTCTGGTATTCCACTGGCCCACTATTGCAAAATTAATGGTTGTGTTCCCAGGCTTATACCGTAAAGCTATCTATACTTCTGGATATACATATATATTGGATAACAAATTTGTTATTTAATTTTATGAGGATTCTCATTTAACTTCGTGTAATAAGTTACTTGTTGTGTTTCCTGGTATTGGGATCGTTAAAGAAACGCAAGTGACATAACTAAAAGTAGGTAAGTATCTATGTTTGCATTGTCCTTGCTTCGCTGTTGTTTAAAGTTTATTGCTACTGGTCGAAAGGCAGTGGTGTACACAGGAAGTATTTTATTTAGCTTCAGGGTATTTGTATATAACAAATTTGTGCCCCAAAGAAGTTGTAAAGGAAACGGCTTTACTTACAAACAAATCCTTTTCCACAGTTTGGAAAATTACACAAGGGCCAATTTTGGAACGCAAAAAAAGAAGTGATATTGGAAAATCAAAAACGTTGGACCAAGGGGACAAGGAACTTATACGACGAAAAATGTATAAAATGTATGAATAGAAAAGTGTACCAACGTTGGACAATTTAATGAAAAGGCTGACAACAGATGAAACAGAAATTAAATGCTCCAGAACGACATTGTGGAAGCGCCTTCAACACATGGGCTTAAATTCAAAAGGATTAATAAAAAGCAGGTTTTGATGGAGTCCAAGCGTCTTTAAGAATGGCGGTGGGAATATCTGACAAAAGTAAATGAATACAGAACTGAAGGTAGACCGATCATTTATTTGTGGTTTGTTTGACACCCACAACACCCCGTCAAGTGGTTGGGTCGATTCTAGTGGCAAATGTGTGACACGTTCCCCGTCAAACCGTGGAAAAGGAATAACAATCTTACATGCTTGTTCTGAAGATGAAAATGGGTGGGTGCCGAATGGTCTATCTTTCTCGGCAAAAAATATTAGTAAATCATGTGTTGACTATCATGAAGACACAACAGCGGAGTTATTTGGAAATTGGTTTGAAACTAAATTATTGCAGAACATTCCACCAAATAGTGTCATTGTTATGAATGACGCTAGTTATCATAGTAGACAATTAAATAAAGCTCTTTCTTCAAAAGACACTAAAGCCAAAATTCAAGAACATATGTTTGATAATGATATATATTTTCATTAAAACTATAGAAAGACAGACTTATTAGAATTAGAAGTGCTTAGAAGTATGTCTATTCAAAAAGAACATTACTGCGATGAACTTGCGAAAAGCATGGGGCACATAGTATTGCAGCTAACACCTTATCACTGTATATTGAACAAATATGTCACCAACTTAAAGCTGAAATTCGTCGCAATAATATTTCACCCACACTTAATTCTAGTGTATTAACTCTGATTCATGATTAAACTAAAAAAACTTCTGAGGTGAACTGGAAAAACTGCGTACAACATGTGATGAAAG
Organism: Polydrusus tereticollis; assembly: GCA_963920685.1. NCBI lineage: Eukaryota > Metazoa > Arthropoda > Insecta > Coleoptera > Curculionidae > Polydrusus > Polydrusus tereticollis. The sequence goes on along the minus strand of OY987333.1, from coordinate 24,521,397 downwards.
TAGAAGAAGGTTACATTTGTATTAGGAGTGCAACAGAAAGGTTTATTATTACTTTAGATGATGATAGCGATAGTGAAGTATGTTTAGTTGGGTAATTTATTAATTAATAATAAGTGTAAGTGTAAGACCATAATTCTATTTTTATATTTTGAATTTAATAAGCTTAAATAAACATCGGTTTCATATTTATTTGCTGATAAATTAAATACTTCAATACTATGTATTTTCTAAGACGGTCCTAGCTCAGTCGGCATTGCGTCAATACCCCTATTTAGGTAGAAATAAATAAGACTCATTTCGTCAGTTCCTTATATTAAAATTTGTGAATACACTTTACATACCTAACTTTAGCGACTTTATCTTGGTCCACCACCTAAGGTTAGTGACCTTCCTTTCGGTGTCTTTGGCTAAGCGGGACTACATTTTGTCCATATCTTTAATCACCGTATTTTCCTTGTATCAGCTACCATATCATTTGGTCCATATATAACAGTATTTTCGTAGAAATTTCTTTGTTTTGGTATTTTTCAATTGTAATTGTCAGTTTTAGTTCAAAACTTTAGAGGTTAGCTCTTCTTTTTTGCGAGAATTTTTATGGCCTATATATCAAGTACCTACTGTATTTTAACTATTCCACGAATCCTGGGTCATAAACTTGAACCTGGCTATTTGTTATGTGATGATTTTTGATTATTTTTTGACAGTTAACGCTTGTGGGATTCCTTGGTTCGGTTCTTTGTCTTTTTGGCGTCACTTTTACTTTCAACTCAACGGCGAAGAAGAAGTCAGTGCCTTTTTGTCCACGATTTTCTGAATCATCCTAGCTGATTTTTGGATAGAAAGGTGATTTTCTATGTTGCCCATACGTGAGTCTGTTGCTTTACGGATATTTTTGGATACCTGACGTACTGCGTGGCCCAAGGAAAGCCACATTGCATTGGTGGGATTTTTTTTTTGTAGTTTCTTTTCCATTTGAAAGGAAAGTTTTTGAATATCCACGTGCTACATTTTCACATTGTCTCGTCAATTTTCTTCTAAAGTGCCTTCTGTGGATTTATTTTAGTATGAGCCATCAGAACGGCACGAGGGCGTAGAAGGGCCACATAAAAAAATATTAAAATAAAAAATATTTTAAAATTTCGACTTATGTCCAAATTTTAAAGTAAAATTTCGTGTAATAAGACGAAATTTTAAAATTTCGACTTTCATCTCAAAATTTTAGAGTAAGATTTCGTGTTATGAGACGAAATTTTAAGAAATTTTTGTTATATTATTTTATGTGGCCCTTGTACGCCTTCGTAGAACGGGGGCCAAAACCTCTGAAGCACCCAACAACCCCTACTTGACCCCTGTATAACTAAACCTTAAGGCTCTACAAGCTCCTGCTGACGAAACCCGTTATTTTTCAAATGTAATAATGAAAAAACTAACCATGTTACCAAAAAATATCGTTTCTTTTATGTTTTGACAACTTGAAAAACTTTTTGTGTTTCCTGAAAAACTTGCTTTCTTTGAGTTCGACCATTTGCATCTTAATGCGACAATATACTATTTAATTACTCTTCAAATTTTAAACCACCTTAAAATGACAGAATGAAACATCAGTCAAATATTGACAATTGTGTAAAGAAGTAATTTATAAACAAACCATAAAAACATAATATTTTTGTTACTAGTTTACTTGTATACTAAATTGTCTCATTCCTGTGGCTTAAGAAAATCGTTAATATTACTAAAGGAAAGTTTTGAATTTTGGGGAATTAGCGCCCTTTATAACGATGTATCGCTCGATAGGTATTGCCCTATGAAATTTCAAATTGAGATTGGCTGGTGGTGTGGAGGTCAATGGAAACATTCTATTGTGTATTTTGTCAAATCTTATTTCCCTCAAAATTAAAAGATATTTTTGGTGCTTCATTTTGAAATAGGAGCCCTGTAGGCATTTAGAAACAGAACAATAAGGAACTTAAACTTTTGCAAATAAAATAATATGATAAACTGCACGCCTATGTGCTTACGCTGCTCGAGGCAAATTATTATACATGTTGCAGAAATAAAAACGGTTTTACTAAAAAAATAACTTAATTTTCTACCATAAACTTGCTTAGCAACAATTTAAATATTTTTAAGGTCATCAGCTAAAGTCTAAACAGCACTCGGTAGAAATAAATTATCATTATTACTTCGTGGACTTACTTAATGGTTTTATATATTATACGGTAGCAAAAACTTCATTACCTTTATTGTCTTGGTTGAGAAATGATGACAAACAATAGCTTGTTATCATTAAAAAATTAAATTGTTTCATAAAACTATTTGCTTTACTTTGTCACGTGGGTCAGCATTGAAGTATCCGTCGAGAACCCCCCTTAAAATAATAATTGCTGAAATTTCGTCGCAACGTCATATAATTTTTTATAATAGTTGTTTATATTACTAGTACGGTATGAGCTTCATTACAGTAACGAGTGGGGAATATTGGTAAGACGAGGTCGTAGACCGAGTCGTAGTAACCACACGAGTGCTGTAATGAGCCTTACCGTACGCTGTGATATACAACATTTTATATAAGACACAGAATTTTGTTTTTTTATGATTTTTTTATGTATTCAAAATGGTTTTCATATTTATGCAGTGACATTACACAAAAAGTGACAGTGACTGACGGAACAAAAAAAATCATAGTTTGATTAAAAATGAGTAATGTAATAAGTTCATTACATCACACAGTGCGATAATATAGTATATTACATAACGCAAACAGGTTAAAATGGGTTATGTAATAAGCTCTTTTCGTGTGGGTCTTATATAAATTATATTTATTTCATTAACCCTTAAAACCTGATTCTATAAAACGACGACGTTTTCTACTAGGATTTCTTAGTCCTTGCGAAAATCCATCCATAAATGCCTGCCTTAAACTTTTAGTATTTAAATCTTGGCATACCTTTTCAACTGTGTGCCTTTCATTGAGCCATGTTTTGTCGGTGTAATACAAATTTTTCCCTTTTTACCAAAAGTCAATTTTTTTTTTCCAATTAGTAGGCTTTTTCGGTTTCGTTTAATATACATAAAATTAATTTCTTTTAAAGGTCGTTGGAAAACTCTTGATATTTTAGGTAAAAAAAAATGTGTCCTTCTTAATTTCAGCCATCATTTTTTTTTATTGTGGATATTTTATTTAGGAAAAAAAATCCCTGGATTTTGCGACAAATGGCGCATTCCGTGGCATCATCCATGATTCTTTTTTCAGTCCTCCCTCTTGTCTGGGCTTCTCGACTTTTTTCTTTTTTGTCATTTTCTTGATGAAGGCTTATCAAAACCTTGAACACCGTGCGCGAAGAAAGTTTTAGTTAAACATATTTCTGCAGCATCTAATATGGTTCGATTCGTTTCTGTATTCCAAAGTATAAATGTTAATTGAAAAACAAATTTTGTAGGTGGACAACTAGTTGAAGGTTTGTTAATATCCATAGTATACTTAATTAGAACCAGTTAGCAACACTAAATGAAGTTTAATAACTATATTTACAGTGTGTGTAAAAAGTCTGGAAACGGCTTAATAACATCACAATCTATTGGCCGATTTAAACCAAATCTGGTACAGTTGTGCAAGAGGACCTGACTCACCGAATGACGATATTAGCGTTGTTGCCAGCTTTTTAGTTTGTCTGGAATTCGAACGAACTTTATATTTTTAAATGTAACACCCTGTATATTTTTTCATTTGTAGTTTTTACTTTAAATTTTTTACACTTTTGGTATAACATACTTTGTTCCTAACATTAGTAGTTTTCGAAATAACGAGTACAATTTAGAAAAAATATATTTTTTATTTTCTATTTTCCCTGCACAGCTTGACAGTGTGATAATTGAAAATAAAGTTTTTCAATTGTGTTGTAAATCATTTCTGGCGTTATTAATTCAAATTCGTTCGAAATTCGACGCTGCAAATCGGCCAAATCTTGAGGTTTTGTGGTATAAACTCTGTTCTTCAAGTGACCTAGGTGGCCACTCGATTGTACCCCCTCTACCGATCCACCTATTCGGAAAAGTGTTGTTCAAAAATTCGCGCACGTTTTGACCAAAACGGGGAGGAGCTCCGTCCTGTTAGAAGAATGTACTTGCATAATTTGGACCCATCACATTTCGTATAGTAGGCACTATTTGCGTTTCCAAGAGCTCAAGGTAAGGTGGTGATGTCAAATTTTCATCAACAAAAAATGGACCGATCTTATGGTTACCCAGAAGCCCAGCCACACATTCAATTTTCCAGGGCGTTGTGTATGACCTTCTCTCATCCAGTGGGGATTTTCATTTGCCCAAAACCTACAGTTGTGTCTATTGACTTTACCATTTAACATAAATGTTGCTTCGTCCGAAAATACTATAAATTTGAAAAACTGGTTATTTTGGTCAAACCTTGACATCATAATATCACAAAATTCAATTCTTCGCTCATAATCATCCTGTGATAACTCTTGAACTACATGTATTTTGAAAGGGTGATATTTATGTTTTAATAAAACATTATGGACTGATTTGGAGCAGACGTCACTTACTTGAGAAATTTTTCTTAATGAGGAAACATGGGTTTCAACAACATATTGTAAAATTTCTAAACTTTCTCTTCATCTAGTACTGCTGGTGGTCCTGATCGTTGTCTATCTCTACAATTTCCAGTTTCTTCGAACCGTCGGACAGTTTTTAGAACTGTTGCTTTTGAAATTGGATTTCGGTTTGGAAATGCGTCGTTAAATAGACTTTTAATGTCTTCGTAAGACCTGACCCTATCGCCATATCCTCTCATCATAAGAATTGTAATTCTTTCACTTTCACCTAAAGACATTTTTGCATGTAAAAATGACAGCTTTTATAACTTTACATCAAAACTGAACTGGTGTTTTATTTATTAATAAATAAAACATAATTTGTTGAGATTTTCAAAACACGTCGTTATTTCGAAAACTACTGATATTAGGAACAAAGTATGTTATACCAAAAGTGTAACATATTTAAAGTAAAACTATAAATGAAAAAATACACAGGGTGTTACTTCTAAAAATATAAAATTCGTTCGAATTCCAGACAAACTAAAAAGCTGGCAACAACGCTAATATCGTCATTCGGTGCGTCAGATCCTCTTACACAATTGTATCAAATTTGGTTTAAATCGGTCAATAAATTGTGATGTTATTACGCCATTTCCAGAGTTTATACACACACTGTATTTACACAAAACAATATCTATATGAACGACCCATATAATATGTGCTAAGAAAACTGAAAAAGAGTCACAAAATCATAATTAATAAAAGCACAAAATAATCAAGCAGTGCGAAAACTCTATCGACACGCTTATTTTCAAACGTTTGAAGTTGTGAATTCGATCTCTGCTTGTTGCCACATTTGTTTTGTCCCAGTATCGGAATCGTCGTACTATTTGAAATGCATTTAGCTGATTGCGATTTATATGACAACGTCGCCTCTTAAGTTCACTGTAATTGTAGCGGCAAAGTTTATTATATGCTTATAAGACATTTACTTGTACAATGTTTTTATTCTGCTGCTTCCTAGATTTGGTGATTGGTATTAAATTAGTCACTGACAGAATTTGTGGACTTTGAGTATAGGTTGCTGTTGGTGTTAGCAAAAGAGAAAATCATTTAGGTGGTGAAAAACCTTAATAGAGCTTTGCAAAAACTAATTTTTGGTTATGAATTAGGAAAAAAACCTTCAGAATGTGCCGACGCAACTTTCTTCTTCGAACAATTTTTATACAAGCTGTATACCGAAGTAAGTGGGGCTAGATTGTCATAGCATAGCATTAGAAATTTGTGCTAACATTTCGTACAGCCCTTTTGAGGTCACCCCTTTGTACCCCCGCATAAACGATTATTGTTTCAATTGATAAAAACATAGCCGCTTCCCTCCTGTTGTCTTTCGCTAATAAACAGCATAATGGCGGGCACAATGTGACGTCACGCCGTTTGACATAAATCATTTTGGGTCCGGATGGGAATCTGTGTCGTGCATAATCGAACATAACATCGGGCTTGCCTGTGCAAATCATTCCCTTTTACATCTAATACTCGGCGGTACGGTCACGAGGTTGCATGAATATTGTTTTCGAAACGTCAGTTAAATGTTGCAATGATGTAATATGCCCGATGATATAAATTCCGACTATATTCGTGTGGCGGTTGCACTAGTTAGATATGATCTCAGACGAACAAATAGAAACTGAGGATATGATACAGCTCCATGACCTTTTTGGTTCGTTTGGAAGCACGCAGTATTTACCATCACCATCTTTCAATGACTATTAAAACTGAGAGGTAGTCGCAAAGATTTTGTCGTAAAAATACCAGTAACGAAGACTAGAGGTTCAGGCTTGACGATAGGCAACCAAACATACAACAAGTATCGAATTTAAAACCCAGGGTCGGCAACTACGTACCTGCCGCTAAATTTAAAGTTAGGTTATGGTTATGTCTAATGCTCATTACCGCCACGAAAGATTTTGTATATCAAACTGTTGTTTTTTAAGTACTTGTGATTAGACAAGAACTAGATTAGTATAAAATACTCTTGGAAATAGAACCCTACAATGTGAATGAATATTATAGATATTTTGGTCATGGATAGAGATGGTTTTCATTACATTCAGTAATCTAGTTGGTAGCATAGAGAATAAACACATATATACAATGCATAAGTGTTTAAAACGTATTTATTTTCTTTCTGTCTGACACCATTTAATTGTATTTACTCTTAAAATAAATATAATTTATTATTATTATTTTTATAAATGAGTGAGAGCAAGTAAATGTTATCTGTTGAAAAACAAAACTTTGGGTTTGGTCTTTTTAAGATTAGGACCTCTAATAATATTTAAACTAAATATTCTGTTTGGACATTCCGAAATATTGAGGGTAATGACATGGAAAACCAAGTTAAAACTGAGGTGAAAAGTGATCCTGATCATTATATTTTAAGTTTAAAGTGTGTGTGGATTTTCGTCTCTCTCGAATTAACATAAATAACGATGGTCGTCCGACCCCTAAAATGTTGAATTTAATTAACACGGGAGGAAAGGGGAGTAATAGGGCATTTTCTGAATTGTATCAAAAATATGCATGGCTTATGGGGAGTGAAACCGAAATTTAAACTGTTTTGTGGCCATGCCTTTTATATTCAAATCAAAATCTGTGGTGCAAGGTTGGCCTCGACAATTGAGCACCCCTACAGCCACCTGAAACCTGACTTATTTGGTAAACAAAGCATTTATATGACTTTTAAGAATGCAGCTAGATTAAAAAATGTTTTTAGATTTACCAACCTTTAGCGGGGTGTCAAGACTGTGCAAAACTGTGCAAAATGAATGAATATTTCGTGTCGATCACAATTATCGATCATTGTGGGGTACGCGTTAAATGGGGAGGTTTTTGAGAGATTTTTAGGGTTTAATGTAAAAGCCACAATGCCGAGTATATTTTTAATATTTTTCAAGAGAAATTAAATCAATTCGATCCAGCGAATAATATAATTGGTCAAACTTACGACCGTCCTGTAGTTATCGCGTGCGAATTAAACGGCTTACAAGCGAAAATTAAAACCATTGCCCCTCAGGCATTATTCACCCACTGTCACGCACACAGAATGAATTTAGTATTACAACTAACCTGTAAAAATATTGAGAAGCGCCGAATTTTTTTCGCTAATTTAACTGTATTTGCATCATTTTTTTCTATGTCCCCAAACGTACGAATATATATTATAAAAATAACTGAAACAAGATTACCCAAAGTAAGTCAAACGTCATGGCGGTCATAATCAACAAATAATATCATTACCATGAATAAAGGATATGTGATTAATTAAATTAAATAATTCATTATACATCTCTTCAATGCAAATATTAGAATAGTATAGTCCGTCTATCTATCTTACAAACTCATTATAACAGCTAATCCCTAATGCCGATAAGACCCAGCGGGTGATCGAATGAAAGCAGGGACGCACTCGTTGCTGATAGAATAAAAGGTTGCGCTGCTTTAAGATAATAATATACAGGGTTGGGCAAATGTTCCGGAACGGCTTAATTACAAGCGAACGAAAAGTGATATCGAATCGGGGTTTTGGGCAATCTATAGGACAAAAATTTTACTATTTGACTGGTATACCATATGTCAGTAATGTCACCAACTGTCAAGTGTCGACGATATTTTTTTATTTTTTTAAATGGAACACCCTGTATATTATCAGATATTCTAGATCTTCAATAAATTACAAATATTTTTCATATAGCATACCATATGATTAAATTCAACTGTTTCGGAAATACGGGCAAATGAATCTAGAAAGCCCATATTACATTTTGTTTAAAAATCAAGCAACATATTTCTTTTATTATGACATTCCAAATAAAAGTCTTAGTTTCCATGACTCCCAAGTGTCACTCTGACACATTTCCTATTTAATTTTTATTTATTTGTATTAAGTGAGTTGTGCGAGTTTTTTATTTATCGACTAAACCTCTGATATAACTGATAAAACTATGGTTCAGCTAACTGAACAAGAACGGATTACTCTGCTTATGATGATAGGATATGGGGATAGACGGAGATCTTTTCAAGAAGCAACCGAGCTTTTCAATCAAAGTTTTCCTGTTCGAGATCCCATTTCTAAATCAACTGCTAATAGAATATTCCATAACTTTGAGCATACGGGTACGGTAAAAAACTTGCCAAAAACAGGTCGTCCGAAAACTGCTACAAATGACGAGAAATCCCTGGATGTTTTGATTGCCCTGCAAGAAGAACCACAGACGTCAGTTCCAAAGCTTGCTCTTGCACATGAAAACAGCGAAAAATCAATTAGAAGAATCCTCAAAAAAAATAAAATGTTTCCTTATAAAGTCAGCTTGCTTCAAGAACTATCAGAGGACGATCCTGATAGGCGTATGCAATTTTGTCAAGAAATAATGGACTACATAGACCTACAACCTAACTTTGTAAGTCGTATTTTATTTTCTGACGAGGCTACATTCTGTCTTAATGGTTTCGTCAATAGGCACAACTGTCGATACTGGTCAGACCATAATCCCCATTGGATGATTGAGCACCGTACGCAACACCCCCAAAAATTAAATGTGTGGGCAGGTATAATTGGAAACCATATTATTGGGCCTTTCTTCCTTGATGGAAACTTGACATCTATTTACTACTTAGATCTGCTTCGAAATAGAATTATACCAAATTTGATTAATTTATATCATGATCAGGTTAACGATCAAATACTAGCGAATGACATTTGGTTTCAGCAAGATGGGGCGCCAGCTCATTTTGGTATACATGTCAGAAATTATTTAGATCAAACTTTTCCTGGAAGGTGGATAGGTAGGAGAGGGTCCATTGAATGGCCTCCTAGATCTCCAGATTTAACACCTCTAGATTTCTACCTCTGGGGTCATTTAAAGACTGTCGTATATCGTACACAACCTAAGACTTTGGAGGATCTTCAAAACAGAATTTTAGATGCTGTGCATGTTATTTCTCGTGAACATTTGCAAAACGTGCGTTCTGAATTTTCCGACAGGATTGGACACTGTCAGGTGGCTGAAGGACGACATTTTGAACATTTAATTAAATAACCATTATTTTATATTATTGTGTTTTAAAGTTATTACCTTGGTTTTGTTTAAATAAAATGTACTACATTCATTTGCCCGTATTTCCGAAACAGTTGAATTTAATCATATGGTATGCTATATGAAAAATATTTGTAATTTATTGAAGATCTAGAATATCTGATAATATACAGGGTGTTCCATTTAAAAAAATAAAAAAATATCGTCGACACTTGACAGTTGATGACATTACTGACATATGGTATACCAGTCAAATAGTAAAATTTTTGTCCTATAGATTGCCCAAAACCCCGATTCGATATCACTTTTCGTTCGCTTGTAATTAAGCCGTTCCGGAACATTTGCCCAACCCTGTATATAAAAGCGTGGAAAAAAATATTCTTTTTAATCTACCTGTATGCAACAAAAGTGTCGTACTGATTTTTTATGTTAGAAAGAAAACGCAAAAAGATATTTTAAACGTACTTTAATAATAAGTAATAATAATAAAATAATACGAGTATTATAACAGTATATAAGATACAATACAATTAAAATTATAACATATAGGACGATTATTAATTGAAACAAAATACACATATACCTACCAAAAAGTACCGTGTCAGAAAAATAATTATTACATTTTAACCCAAGTCAGTTTCACTATAACTGTCGTCATTCAAGTTCACAATAATTCGTTCTCTGGGCAACATATCTATATTTACGTATGATTCTTCTCCTTTTTGCGCTACACAATTTTTCCAGCTTTTGCTTGGAATTTTTTCATCTCTGACTGTACTAAAGCTGTCACAGAAGAATTTAAGGTTGGCGAAACATTATTCCTCCTTACCGATGCTTTCAGCTGGTGCCGTATATGTTCAATTGGGTTGAACATGCAATGATAAGGAGGAAGTCTTAACACGGTATGATCCATTTCTGCCGCCAAAGTCTCACAATAAGATTGCTTTTTTATTAATAATGATTTTAAAATTTCGAGCAATTGCTTTTTTGTGTAATTTTCCTCAAAATACATTTTATTGTCCATCATAATATAGTCCTGGATGGTAACTTTTAGCTGATTGGAACACAGAACTTTATTTAACCTATACGACTGTGGTAGCGCGTATTATCCATCACTATCACACTATTTGGTGGTATATTTGGTAATAATTTGTTTTTAAACCCGTCTTCAAATAGTTCTGCCGTAGTATCATCGTGATAATGAACAAGGGAGTCCTTCATATTTTTGGCTGAAAAGGCCAAAGCGTTTGGTATAAATCCGTTTTTTGTCCCAGCATATTGTTATACACTTACATTTATTTGATGAAGCTTTGATCCTGCATCGACCCAATAAATCTACCCAATCTTTATCTGAAACTTCGTGTGTGTCATACCACGTCTCGTCCAAATAAACAATATCCCTTCCATCCTGTCTATATCCATGGACTGCAGTTAGGTAATCCATCGTCCATCTTTTTAACCGGGCCGATTCCATAATTACTTGTCGTTTGTTAATTTTTTTCATTTTAAAACCGTTTCTTAAAATACATTTACTTATAGTCTCACGACAACACTCTATTCCTGTATCATCTCTTTTTAATCCTTACAATAGGGTTTTTAAAGTGGGGATCATTGGTTCCCTGTATATGGCATATATTTTTTTATGAAATATATCGACATCCGTCGGGTCCAGTTTCTTAAAAGTAAAAGAGTCTTTCCTCTTTCTTCTCTCCACTATAGGTTTATTTACAATAAACCACGCTGTGCTCACTGACCTGCGTGTCAAAGCTGCCGCTTCCTTCACTGCACCAAATTTTAAAAAACCACGTTCAAGAAGGGTGGTGTAAACGGCGAAGATTACTTTTTTTGTGTCAACTGATAAAACATCACGCTTTAATTGGTTTTTATCACGATCCGTAGATCCACTTGGCGTACTGGTTTCTCCCACGGACGAAACATTCTTAGATATCACGTTTAATTGGTAACAAATAACTTCTTGTTTAAACCAATACAAACATCTAACTGAATTTTAAAACAAAAAATCAGCATATTTAAATAACTAAAATAAACCTATTTTATTTTACCCTAATTATTTTAAGAGGATTATTGGGAAAATATAATAATATAATAGTCTTTAAGTAGATCCGTACCTGGAGTCCACAGATCAGGTGGACGAATTTTACACCTCACACAATAGGTTATTATGACGGTAAGGGATTAGCATTTATAATGAGTTTGTAAGATAGATAGACGGAGCAAAGACAAAAATTAAATTTGGGCGTGGTCTTCAAAAATTATCGCCTGCGCCTTCGGCGCTCCAACCCTGTGGTAATATATCTTATTATTATATTATTTGCTCTAAAATCAAATAATGATACCAAAGAATTAAACCAAATTATAAAAATAGTATGTTTTTCTACACAGCGTTCCCAAATCATTTTATTTTAGATAAGTGGGTATATCAAAACTAAAATCCTAAAATGTCTCGATCTCAAAGAAAATATCGTGATAGCAAACGATCATCCTGTTTATAATTTGGTTCGATTTGGAGATCATAATGGCGGATCTTTTGTACAATTTAGATTAAGATCAGGTGTTTTAGGTCCCACGCACAGTCACGGCCGATCGAGTCATGCAGTTGGTGCGAGAAATTGCATTTGGTCTGAGCCAAATACACGTTGGGCGGTATAATACATTTGAAGGGGTACATTAATTTGGTTGTCTAGTTACCTAATGCTATTTAAATACGGGGTAAATCAAGGGACACCCTTTATAGTTAAAATCCATTTTTGCATCACTTTGGTTTTTAAGTTTTAATGACGCAATGACGCATTCTGTAAACTTAAATGAATTTCCGAATAACCAATCATTTTTCCTAATATCCGCTGAATCACAACTTTCCGATACTTTTACCTGACGAGATAGTTATCTCGCAAAAAGCACCTTTAAGTAAGTTTATGATTATTTATTATGGCTGACTCTATCTATCCAGATCTACACTCGTGTGACTGGACCTCAATTAGTAAAGGTGCGAAACCTTTGACCCTGTTCAGGAATCGATGCGTTTTCTCACAAACCGGCAATTAATGAACAAGATTGAAAGATTCTCATGCAACCTTCGCTGATATTGTTAAATATTGTCGTGTGGGAAGTAATAATTAGTTAACTACATAATTTAAAAAACAGATAAGCAACATCTTAATAACAAGCAAACATTATTTTTCATTTAATTAATTAATTAATACATATTTTATATCATAAGATAAATAAAACGACCTCAAAGTATACCGTGGATATCACGCGTGTCTTAAAAATATTGCTCTTTAAAGGTAACCTAGGTAAGGCGACAGCCACAGTCTGTTTATGATGTTGTCAGGCTGGCCGTCCACTGGATGCGTACTATGGCGTAGCCATTATTTCCAAATTATAGTTTAATAACAAATAAAGAAAGAAAAGAAAAGAAAGAAACCAATCCTTGGACGCGTTTCGCCGCACTACGGCTCCTCGGCAAGGCTATAGAGTCTGATGAAAAGGAAAGGGACCTTACAGTGTTTTTAACACATAATGTATATATACATATGCGAGATGTTACACGTGGCGACATTTCGTAGCAATCGAGTTCTACGAGATGTCGCCACCTGTAACATCTCGCATATATGTATAAATAAACAAAATTTGATACATTAACATTTTCTTAATCATAGCGTTCTTTTAATAAATGTTCAAGAATACCGCCATTGGCCTCTAAACATTTTCTGTCTCGTCTACGAAGAGCGCCTGTTCCTCTACTAATTGCTTCACGTCTTTCTTCTCTAATATTGACTACAGTATTTCTAATACGTCGAATTAGAGCATTATTATTATCATGTCTGTTGCCTGTTACTTCTATTGTTGCTAACTGCGGAAGTCAATGCGATCGTGAGCCGTGGAGGGCAAATATCACGTGCTTTGGATTGCTTAATAGGGAGTAAGGCAGTGGGTAACTCAAAGTTCGCACGGCACAAAAAGTAGAAGACATGGTCCTTCTTTATGCGCATTTTCTAAAATATCTCTACTCCGGTACCAAAATAATTGGCAGTGACTCATTTTTACCGGGGTGTGCAAGACGTAAGGGGAACGCCAATTCCAGAAGCGTGTCACATTTTAAACAATAATAATTCAAAAAATATATGAAACTTTTGCTTATAATTATATTATATTTACAAATATATAATAAATATAATATTATAAATTAAACTGAAAAATAAATTAAGCTGTTACATTTGGTGATCTAACTAAGTAATTAGAGAAACTAAATTACGCAGGTATAAAATCCAAAAAGAATAATAAAGCAACGGTATCTGTTATTTTCATAATGTTTTTATTATACTATACATAATAATAGAAACATATAATAGTGAATTAAGGGCAAAACCCAAACCTAAATTATAAATGTTTATAAATTTCCTAACTAACACTAATTCATATTAATTTGACAAATTATATTCCACGCCGACATTAAAAAGTGTTATAATGACAATACGTTACAATTTTAAATTCATTATTACCGTTACAGCGATTATTCACTATCTGACAATGAAAACATTTCATTACTGTCGCTACTGCTGTCATCTGCAGGATTTATAATAATAGGTTTTACCATGATTTCAACACGTACATCTAAGTCCCACATTTTTTTTTTCTACGCCCTCGACATGTAATACGCACTTATGCCAATCTTCTGCTTGTACATTCGCTATTGCCGTTTTTAACAGTTCTTTAACATCTTTTAATTTAAAAGTTTTATTTTCACGCGCCACTTCGCCTTTTATCTGTGCCCATATAAGCTCTATTGGATTTAGTTCACAATGGTAAGGCGGTAAACGTAATATTGTAACACCTCGTTCACGAGCCATTTCATCCACTACATATTTCGTATATATTTTTTTGTGAAATCTTGCAAGATCGAGCAACTGCACTTTTAGCATTTTTTCGCCAAATGCAATATTTTTTTTTTCAAGCCAGTCAACAATATTTCCTTTTCGCCACGCAGAATTTGGCAAAGCTTCCACCCGACGGCTGTGGTATGGTGCATTATCCATCACGATTACCGACCCACGTTCAATATGCGGCAAGATGGATTTAAACCAATCTTCAAACACCCCCGAGTTCATATCCTCATGATAATGACCGGTTTTGCGAGATTCAAACACGTTTAACCCACCTTCAAGAAAACCAGAATCACTCCCGATGTGGGTTATAATTAAACGACGACCTTTTCCTGAAGGAGCTTTCAATCCAGTGGACAGTCCATTGATAAAGGCGTTACGTGCATCTTTAATGTTGAGTTGAATCTTGACAAATGTAATTTACAGTATGTCCTTCATTTAACCATGTCTCGGCCGTAAAGTAAATTCTTTTCCCTGCACAGCGATATTGTTGTATTTCTTCTAGATACTTTCTACGCCACAATACGATTTCTTCCTCTTCCATCAAAAGACTTTTGCAATTTCGTTTTAAGAATCGAAAATTCAATTCTCGTAGTCGCATTAGAACTCTTTGTGAAATTTTTTGCATATTTTCATGCCTTTCAGTTTTGGCAGAAATTCTTTTAAATTCGGAAGTTCATTTCGAAAAAAGGATGCATGCACTCTCCGACGAATGGCTAACTTTGTTTGCTGATCAATAAAAATCTTTTCCGTCCTCTTGTTTCCTTCTGATCGGACACTTTAGTATTCCTATTGTCCTTGATAGTTCTATAAACAGTACGGCAAGTTGTCTTAGTCAATGTGGCACAAATTTCTGCTGCATCAGTGAATGATATTCCACTGTGTGTACTTAGAATTCCCTCATACACATTTTTACCATTGTACGCTCCCCAGGTTTTAAATGACGTCGTTTTGTAGCTTGTTGGTTACTATCACTTGAAAAACTCGCCTGCATTATAATATTTGCTCTTTTGAATAACCACCAAAATAACACCAAAATAATAAAACTGAATTGCTAATATCCTCTTGATTAAAGCTTGTCTACAACACTGAATGTTGGTTAGTACCGAGTACCGAGAACAGAGCGTGCGAGCGCCTTTAGTCATGGGTTTTTCCTGCCTGCGTGCCAAATTAAGTAAAACAGGTACCGTAGGGTGAAAAGGCCCTTAATGACATTCCGATTTTGGTACATTTTATGAGAATTTAAATGAAATATTTTAAAACCTGGCAACTTGTAAAATGTTTAAACGCCTATAGCTCGTAAACTGCTATGCAGCAGCCTGTATACCATAATAATCTCATAATCAAAAATAATAAATAGAACAAAGGACTAATGATTCAGACAATCTATACAGGGTGTCTTAAAAGGTATGATCAAAGCTTAGTGTCCCTCGAAAAGACACTGTTTAAAAACTCGTTTATCTAGAGAACGTCATCACTCCTGAACGAGTATAACCTCGACAACGAGTATAATCTCCAAATATTCAAGACTAGACCAACGTGGATAATTTCCTACGCACCGCTCGCAGAGCGCCATAAAGGATTAGTCTTGCAGTGATGTGCCTTATCATAAAAAAAAATAAGAAATAATGAAACACCCTGTATATAATGCATTTATTGTGACGTTACAGTGTTTTACATCAAATTGATTTTGTGTTTGGTTTTTCTATCTTTAAAAGAGCCACTTGCGTCCTTGGATTTATATTTAACAACGCGTCTTGTAAGACCGAATAAGGTGTGCCACAATCCACAACGAAATTTTTCTAAATCAATTGCAATACATCATTTCTTGTGTCCAATTGTTTGCTCAAGGTCTGGCTTGTTCCTGTTATATTATATCTTTTTTGTTGTCCGTGTACCTCTTATCTAATAAATTAATGTATTTTTTTGTATGTATATTTGTCGAAATAATAAATATTGCATTCGAAATACAGAACGCAGAGCCTTTTTAAATTTAAATCCAGGATTAAGACGTTAAAAGCGTTCTTTCCTTTCTGGTTTTAACGGTCCCCTATTTAATGAGTTTTTTCCCGGTTTAAAATTAAAATCCCGGTAAGGAATTCCGACTAAATATTTCATTGAGCATTTTCTCAGAAAATTAGTTTTAGTCCATAGAAAGTCGTAAATTGGAGTACTAGATTAATCAGATAATTTTTGGCGAGCATCTATTTAGACTCTAGCTTTTAATGTCCTAGGCAGCTTACAATAATAGTAAAATCTTTTAATATTAATTATTGATTCTGGTTCCAGTCCCTTGACTTTTACGGACAGTTAACTTGATTCTGCTTGAGTGTAACCGACAAAGACATCTTCTTTTTTGGCGCAGTGTAACCAAGATCTTTTCTAGGGTCAATTAAGTCCACTGAATTCGCAAATGACCACTACTTTGCAAAAGGCAAAATACTAAAAAAATCTTGTCTTGAATTTCTGTCGTAAAAATAAATTGACAATAGTTTCAATGCCAAGAAATTAAAAAACCCCATAAGACGTACTGTACACGTAAATTTGATTAAAATCAGGGTTGAAAGGATTAACATCAATCGATTTAAATCATGATTTAAATCGCGATAAATCACTTGATTTTTTTTTCAATTTAAATCATGATTAATATTTCTGATAAGTTATAATTAAGAGAAAATAAAACTTTCAGTTTTAAGTAATGATTTATTATATCAAAAAAATAAAACCACTGTACCTAAATAATGTTTATTTTAGTTAATTGTAGTGCTTGTAGAAAAAACTAATTTTGCAGCTTTTGCCGTTTCTAATCGATTTCTGAGTTTGGAATGGACTAAACCAAATGTTAAGAACATGCTCTCGACTGATGTGGAAGAAACAGCAGCATAAAGTAATTGTCTAATTATGAAGAACTCTTTTTGAATAATGGGTATATTTTGTTGCGACTTCCATCAATCTATATGTTTTACATTCTGAAGAATATCGTCATTAAACATAATATCAGTGAAAGGTTCTGATCTGGCAAGAAACTTGACTATGAGTGGTAGTAAACCACTATTTGGATCTAATTCTTTAACAGCTTTTAAAACAACATTTTTTCACTCTCTGTTTTCCGAGTTTTGGTTGACTCAATGCCAACAGATGATATGGGGTTTTACACAGTTCATAACGCCTTTTAAATTTTTGCAGTTGATTTAAAGTTATGTCCGTTTTGTCAAAATGAGTTAGGGCGGATGCATCTTTATTATAAACGGCGGAGGGTTTTCTTGTTCTGACAGGAATCTGCAGCTCTGAGAGTTTTTCGACCGAAACTATTTTCATTAAAATTTGAAGAACGGTGCGAATAAAATCAAAAACGTGTTGAAAATAGCTGATTTAGAGGAAAAAATAGATAAAAATAAAAATAGAAAAAAAAATCAAAATAATCGAAAAAATAAAAAAAAATCGCGATTTTTGATGTTTTAAAAAAAAATCATGATTTTTTTCAAACCTGATTAAAATTAGGCCAAATAAAGGACTATTTTTTAGCCAAAATTCATAGTGAAACATCAAGAATTTTAATTAGATTTTAATAAAATTCATAGGATTTATTCCATCACTTCGACATGTTGACACGTTAAGGTAGAAGCAAATATCTAAAGATTCTGTAAATTTAATTTCCTAAAATCGAATAAAAACTGTCCATATTTTAATTTAAATTACTGTCTTTTTTATTTTAGCCTAATTTTAGTCAATTTTCTTATTCTTTCTTTCTTCTTTGTGTGCCTTATGTGTTTTTTTTTTTTCATTTCTTGGGTATATGTACACAGTAAAAAATTGAGTGTTAAATTTAACACTCAATGGTGGTACATAGCCACACTCAATAGGGTATATTAACCAATCAGTATATTTGTTAAAAAAGATATTTTTGAATAGTTTTTTACTTTTTGATTAGTGTTAATTCTTCTAATTTATGGGTAGGTACATTTACACTATCGTGTGTAAACTAAACTCACAGATTATAAACCTATCCTTCTAGGGTGACTTCTTCGGATTTACTTTATTTTATTCTATTATAGTTTAAAGCCAGCTTACTACGTTTTTGTTGGGTAGCTTAATCTTTTGAAAATGTCACATTCATGGATTTGGCATTGTGTAATTTCTTCTTGGTTTTTTAATCTTTTTATTTCAAAAGGATAGGTTTAGAGTCAACTCAACAAATACTGTAAGAAAAATAACTAAACTTTTTCCTGAATCGGAGAAGTTAAATTTTAAAAATCTTAAGGTAAAATGAAAAAAAAAAACTTAAAAACAGGACACAGAACAGAAAAATTCTGCAACAAGAAAAATATTTAATTATTATCTTCTAGGTCAGTATTTTCAGTTGCGCCAGGTTGTGGCATTCTATCCCTTACATCATTATCAACCTTTAGGTGGCGAATTTTTTGGATTTTAGATTTGAACATATTTGAGATTGATATTTTGCAGCTGCAATTGGTAAATCACTGACGTATGCTTTCGTACCTTCGATCTTTTTTGGTCGACCTCGAGTATTTTTTATGCAAGTTATCTCTTCAACATCGTCATTAAAATCTATTTTGTTGTACATTTTCGTCAGCTAGATTTAATATAACGTATCCAACATGCATTTCGCCATGAAAATTTACTCATTATGAATCTTTGGGTTGCAAATGATGTGAAATCATCAAAACTGGTTACTTGAAATGGTCGTGGTTTCATACGAGCATCTCTTATTACTTGAGCCCAACCTTAAGGGACGTATATACAGGGCGTTTCCTAATCTCTCTGAAAAAATGAAGGAGGTGAATCCTCACCTTGTTTTAAGACTAATATGTGGTATAAAAGTTAAAAAGAAATACAGAGGGTTAAAAAAAAATTAGTTAAGCAATAATAATAATTTTAATAATTGATTTAAAAACTTTTAATAATGAACTCACATGAACAAAAGTCAAATAAATTGCTGAAAATGTCCTCCACGAGCCAGTAAACACCCATGCACACCACGTGCTAAATTGTCTCTTACGTGTTGGAAAATTTCGGGACTGGCGCGAATAGTATTAAAATCATCAATAATACGCAGTTGAAGGTCTTCTTCAGTTTCGATAGGAGTAGTATAAACGAGTTGTTTAGGGTGAGGTGACCCCAGAAATAAAAATCCAATGGATTCAGATCCGGCGAACGGGGTGGCCATGGGTGAGGTCCTCCTCTACCTAGCCAACCGGCAGGATATTGTTGATCTAAATAGTTTCTAACACGTACTGCAAAGTGAGGGGGAGCGCCGTCATGCATGAACCACATTAAAGTTCTCGTTGTTAATGGCACTGCTTCCATCAACTCTGGCAATTCATCTCTAAGGAAGTTGTAATAGACATCACCAGTAAGTCGATTTGGAAAAAAATACGATCCAACTAAGCTATCTCAAATAATCCCTGCCCAAATATTAAAAGAAATGTATACTGGTGATGTCCTTCGATGATAGTATGAGGATTATCTTCCGCCTTGTCTGAAAAAATTCGCTTCATCTGTAAATAGTACTTTGCAGAAAAATGAGGGACCCTTAAAGAATTTTCTTGAAACCAGAACAAAAATTAACTCGAGCTGGAAAGTCTCTAGGCAAAAAAGCTTGCACTCTTTGTACGTGATAAGGATAAAGTAAATAGTCCTTTAAGATACTCCATACTGTTTTGTAACTCACATTAAACTCGTTCCCGATTTTCTTCGTACTAGTACCTGGAGATTCTTCCACCATGTTTAAGACCTCTTCCTCAAGTTGTACGGTTCTAACTGTAAGTGGTCGGCTGCCTATTTTGCTTCTTGCAAAGCTACCTGTTTCCTCTAACCTGAGGTGCAATCTTGTAAATGTTTCCGAACACAGTACTCGTCTATTAGAAAAACGTTCTGCATCTAAACGTCTCGCCTCTAGCGCATTTCCATTTGCCAAACCGTACATAAAATGAATTTGAGCCATTTCTTGATTGGTAAACTCAGCCATTATGAAAAGTATGTAATGTAGTACAAATAAATTCAAAAACAATTCAAAATAATATTATTTGAAAGATGTTAAACAGGAGACAAATGTTACGGAGAAAACAAATGTGGTTGCCATGGACCGAAGCAAAGCCTACCCGTATCATTTGACGCAACATAATGATAAAAATACGAAAAATAACTAAAAAATTAAGGTACTCTTTTACCCAGATCCCTGCCAATGAACTAATTATAAAATTTAAAATTGACCCAAAGTTAAGTGCTCTAATCCCTTATGTTTAACAAATATCATTATACTTCGCTTTCTGTTCAATTTTGAAACGCATAGAATCACATTCCATTTCCGTTTGTCCGGTTTCAATAATTTTATAATCTATGACTTCCAAGTTGGACGGATCGGAAGAAGGTAGATGCACATGCCGCAAAAGTTTTTTTTTGTGTTTGTCACCGCAACTATCTGACATCATTGTAACTTCTTTTACATTCCTGCTGGCTGGTAAATCGTAACTACACGAAGCTATTTGATTTGAGCCCCTTCTCACCTGGGTTTCATTCCAAAGGTGGCAAATACTATGATTTACTGATCTCTCTAATATTCGAGTTTAAGAGTTCCATTATCCTTTGGGTTCTAGACTGAATGCCAGAAAAAATAAAATTCTTAAAATTAGACAATGGATTTTCTTGAAAAAAATGTCTTGAATAAAAGTTGGTTGTTTCACTAAAACTTTAATATTCTTGAAATATATTTTTGAATCAGACATTTATTCTTGGCAGAAAAAAGTAGCGTTACAAAGCAATTCTAACATGATTTTATAAGCTCCCTAACCAATTATCGTCTCGCTAACTAAATATTTTGTAGCAGGTCTCTAATCCCGAATGCTTATCGCAGGAAAAATGTGCTCCGTGGCTATCGCTACTTGATATGGACGGTTCGCTTCCCGTAATAAATGCACCTTGTCATCCCCATCTCTTTTTAGCGCACGGCTATAAATGGGCTTTCATTCCTCTCAAATGAGCACGCTTTTGCTGTGCTGCATGCCGCCGCCTTGTTTCCGGATGGATTTTGAGAGATCGTTTTATATGTTTTACTGATCCGTGTACCGCGGTAAAGCCCTCCATATACTCCATAAGCACGGCATAGCTTGTGCATGTCATGCAGTGTTGCCAGACCTTCTGTTTTAACAGGAGATCTCCTGCTTTTGCCCTCAGTCCTGTTATTCTTTTAATTCTATTGTGCTATGAAGCTACTTAATGCATAAATGTATACAAAAATACCACAAAACAAAGTAAAAGGCGCAAAAAGACCCATATGTGGCAAAAGTAGTTGCAGCGAAAGAAGTATGCGATACTATTTTATTTCAAATGAAAGACAGATTTTCTTTCAATACCTAGTCATCTTAGTGGGTCTCTTTTGTTTTTGCCCGACAATTCTTCCGAGTATGAGCTCAATTTTCCAACCAATCACCTTGACGAAATGGCTCGAGCATATCCATTTTTGGATAAGACGAGACTACACACTGAATTGGAAATCATATTATATAAAAAATGCTCTATATTGGTAAGTTTTCAATTTGAATTTATATTTTTTTTTATTAACATATCTACGTACAAAAAGAACATAAAAATTAGGAAAGCCTTTTACTCGTAAATTTGACACTTAACTACACAATATCCTGTGGTTGGAACGGAGGGGTGAAATAAAAGGAAGGGGTAGTGGTGGGCGAAGATATAGGCAAATTTTTCGTTCTTTTTTTTGCCATGCTTGATGCTTGTGAACCTCCACAAACTTCCGTCACGAGCCGCCACTGACATATAGGATCACACTCAATAGGGTATATTAACCAACCAGTATATCTTGTAAAAAAGAAATTTTTGAATGATTTTTTTTACTTTTTGATGAGTGTTTATTCTTTTAATAATTTATAGGTAGGTACATTTACACTATCGTGTGTAAATTAAACTCACAGATTGTAAACCTATCCCGCTAGTGTGTAAAAAAAATAATTAGAGGTGAAAGTAAACCATTTGTTAATGGTAATTAGAATTAGTGTAAATATCATATTATTGTAGTGTAAATTTTATTTTATTTGGTTGTGACTTTACTATAGTGAGTGTAATAAAATTATCTACCCAGGGTTAGAATACTTTCCACTTTGTTTAAGTCATTTAATCTCGTATCAAACTAACCGGGCCTTTATAATTAAAATGTAAAAAATTATGCATTCAAGATGTTTTACATTATTAACCTCTGCTTATTTTGGTACCTGATTGAATGACTTAATCAAAGCCGAAAGTAGTAGCCCCTAATATATATAAATCTTCAGATCGCTTGGAAAAGGTTTGTTAAATTTGTTTGGTTAAATGAATGAAAACATTGCGTATTATTTATCGTTTATTTATAAACAAAATTATGGTTACAACAGAACGGGAAAACCCTGTGACTTTTTTACACTTATTGTTATAACTAGTTGAACAAAATGACACACCTTTTTAACAATTTAGTAAATTAAATATATATATATATACCTACGTTTAATGTACCTCATTGTTAAGCTTAACAAAACAAATAACATAATAAATATATGTATACTTAGAACACTAAACAACTAAATAAAAGCATGCTTTGGAACAACAAAACAATAAAAATGACAAGTATTATATTAATCGTATATTTATTTAGAGATCTATGAAGTAAAATATGTAGGCAGGTATCTGAGTAGGTATTTATATAAAAAAGGAATATATTTATACTATAAGCTTATATCAGAATAATTGAAAAGCTAAAGGGAAAACTGTAACAATGTGAATACCTACTTAGTTTCTGAAAAATGGCGTTGCTTATTAGTAAGGTTTCTATTAAATTTCGTTAATATGCTTACCGAATTTAACAAGATCCTCATAAGAGGCACTCTCATTTGGTACTTTACAGAACTTTGCTTTGTTTCTATATTTTAATTTAAATACAACATTATTCTATATCACGTTCAAAGAGCACAATCAGACTGACTTGAAAGTTGAATTTGCATGTAGCGTCGGCGTCATGTGTCAATTCCTAGAATTTCGCACCACTTGTTGCCGCCTGTCTTTTCGGTAACACGAGTTTAGGTATTTTTATCCAGGGCCGTGTAAAAGAAACGACTAAAGAATAAGGTTTACTCTCAATGTGTTAAAACAACCTTCTAGCGGGGTTTATTAACACGCTAATATGGTGTTGTTAATAATTGTCATTGTATTTAATTTTTTTACAGAGTGTAAAATGCAATAAATAAAACAAACATTCAACAAAAGTAACTTTTTAGAGAGTTAAATTCATAGGCAAGTTTAATACAACAGCCTTGGTCCCATATTAGTGTAAGAATGTGATAAATTATGTTGATCCGGGTGTTAACATTAACACTACTTTTTTTTACCACTCCTGAAATGATTTTTACTATGTGGATATTTTTGAAGCAAATGTATAAAAAAACCATTTCTAATTCGAACTCAATTTGTTTTCCTTGTATTAAGGGTTCCCCTCGTTTGAAGGCTTAATACAAAACAAATACAATAACACATAAAATAATGCGTAAATAAGCATTTCCTGGTAGAAGTAGTCCTACATAACACACCGGCAATTAGTGGAAACATTTACTGCAATAAATTCGCTTCGTAATACTAAACAAACAGTTCCGTGAAAAATACAGCCTAAATATTAATATTTAAAGAAAAATTTTATTATGACACGGAGAGGGCAATATAAAGCACTCGAAAATATAAATCATATCCATATGCGGTATTGTGAAAATTTAATTTTGCAGGCCATAAATATTAGTTAGAGCGTAACGCGGGCGCGTTGCTTTTTAATCTCTGTGTGATCTTGGAGATGTAAGTAAGCGTTTTTTTTAAGACAAGGTAGGCGTATTCTGCTTTTAAGACAGAGATACAAATATCAGGGCTGCCTACACACAAAGATAAAACTCTAGCTTGACACAGATTTCCACGAATTATTGCAAAATGTATTTAGACCTTGTGTGTGTAACTTCGAGATTGAACTGATAAATTTATTGATTATGATATTGATATTAAAAGTGTGACATATATGCACACACATATACTATCATATACAGATTATCTGATATTTGCTATGTGTTGTTGTGGAGATTAGCTATCTCGTGACATTTTTTTCTACACTCACGAGTTTAACAGGAATATGTTGCTTTTCTTAATATATGGCAGTGCGTTTTTTTATCCTAGCCGTTAAATTTTCCGACGGCGACGCCGGTGCCGCCGAATTGCTGAACAGTAAGTCTTTTTTCATCCGCAGTAATCCGCACACAGAAAAAATTAAATTCTTGCAAAAAACAATGACTTTTCCATATTTTTGAATGAAGCATTTATTCTTGGCACAAATAAGTAGCATAGGGTGGTTGTGCTAGTAAGCCGGCCACCTCTAGTAGTCGGCCAAAAATGACTTTAAGCACTTATAATTTGAATTTCTCTCGAGTTTAGCTCTATTTCTTACATTATGCTATCTTCTTTTACTTTTCAAGAACACATATATCAATATTTCTTTATTATAAGTCGAATCTTACTTCCGTAAATTGGCGCGAGAAATTAAGTGTTAGTCATTGTGTCTCCAAAAACAGTTTACAAAAGCCAGTGAAGATCAAACAGGGTAATTTTAAAAGTAAGTTAAATTAATTCTATACTAGATATGTTTACCGGTTACCGAAGTAAGATTTTTAGGAAGAATATATGTTTAAACAACTAGTAAGAAGTCCCAAATATATAAATTCCTATTTTTAGAAAAGAAAATAATATGACCGGTTGCTAGCATTATTATTTTTTTTATTTACTATTTTTTACGGTCGTCGGCGTATCAGAGGCCATCTTGAACCGGTCATCGACTGTACGGTTTTTAATCGTGCGGTCTACCGACTGGGGAGTGTGAAACGGCACCTTCATCCTACGAGATATCCGATCTCATCCGGCCTGTCCGGCGTGAATAGGATGGTTTTGATGTCGATTAATTTTACACTCTTTCCTAAGACAAGAACACGCGGTGTTTCCCAAGCGGTCACCCATCCAAGTACTAACCGCGCTCGACACCGCTTAACTTCGGTGATCTGACGGGAACCCCCATTTTAAAATCCTTTATTTCCTATTATTTACATTTCTAACTTACAACTAATATATACTAGCTTAGCCGAATTACAAACTAAAACTAAACTAGCCTATTTACAGTGTTTTGGGCGCATATGGACCGTAGGCATACGGCCCAAAATGCGCCCAAAGAACCTGGCGGAGCCAGGCGGCCGGTGCTTTAAGTGTCGCTAGGCCCTATTAAATTATTTTAAAGTTGCTTGTGATCGGCCACCAAAACCGACTACTGTCAAATTTTTTAAAAATAAATTTTTTCCATATCAGGCTTACAAATACATATAAACAGATTCTTCCTTTGCCATCATGTAATATGATGTATCAAAAACGTACGCATCAGTAGTCGGCCGGGTCTAAAATGAGTGATAAAGTCCCTAGGAGATATTAAAGTTAGTGGCCGACTACTGGCAAAGTCATAAATTGATTATTTTGCTAGTACTCGGCCAGAAGATTTTTCTGGCTGTAAAAAAAAGCTCTCTTTAATGTAACGAAACAGTGTTTTCTTTATAATATAGACGATGCCACGCAGGCCAAAAAGAAAGTTCCATAGATATTTTCAAGTGTCCCTAGAGAAAGCGTTAGATTTGATGAGAAATGGAGCTTAAACTCGAGAAACTTGCCGAAACTATGGTACACCACGTGCAACTCTGCAGGACCGGCTCACAGGTTGTGTCGCAAGCAATAAGCCTCGACGAATGGCCACCAGATCCATAATAAGTAGTCATCAATAATTTTATATGCAATAGAGCCGATGGTGACGGACACATATGTTATAATTTTAAGTATTGAGTAAACAGATTTATTTAAAAAACAAAAATAGAATGATCAAGGAAGGCCGACTACTAGCGCAATCGCCTTACTTCAATATAGAAAACGTCACGGTTTTTATTGTAAATTTGAAACAAGAATCTATACTCTAATAATCATTCTTAAGTTAATCTCCGCTTACATATTGTTATTATCGAATTATGTTCTTGACAAAACAGGGAATGCTGCATGTTCTTAAATTAAAACAATGTTAGGAAATCATTCTTGAGGGATCCAGCGACGTTTAGAGCCGTGAAATGCGATGCAGGAACGAAAATTATCGAGTATAAAATCTTAATACGACAAAACGTCTGCCAATCGGTTCTGTCAGCAGGGTTAATAAAATCAACTTTTAAGGGCCATATAATTTGCAGTAACTGTGTTTTTAACAATTATTATCC
This sequence comes from Polydrusus tereticollis, assembly GCA_963920685.1. Classification (NCBI taxonomy): domain Eukaryota; kingdom Metazoa; phylum Arthropoda; class Insecta; order Coleoptera; family Curculionidae; genus Polydrusus; species Polydrusus tereticollis. Next base: position 24,494,506 of record OY987333.1, on the reverse strand, counting down.
ATTTAAAATTTAAAATAATATACAGAAATGTACAACTCCAATTAAAAAGAAAAAGGAATGTATTACTAGTGGCTTACTGAATTCTATTAAGATAAAAACAAACTTTATTAAGAAAATAAGAATGATCGATTTTTATTAAATAAACATAAAATTTATAAAAAGAAATTAACTAATCTAATTAAAAAGACAAAAACCAATTTTTATTAACATGAAATTGATAAATGCCAAAACTATAATCAATGTAATAATATGTGGGAAGCCAATAACAAATAAAAGTATGTTATAAGAATCGAAAACATAAAAATATTAGGCAATTTAAATTGAAAATAAATCAATTACGTACAAGAAGAGTATAGCTAATAGCTTTATCGGTAAAAACTAGCAAAAATCAGTAAATGTAATTACACATTTTTAGATAAGAAATAAACAATATACTTATTTTATTTAGAAGAAACTAATCATCAAGAAGTTGAAAATATAATTGATAGTTTAAAATAAAAAAAAATCTGATGTGTCGATGGTACAACCATGGAAATATTATAATCTTTTAAAACTACTATTTCTAGGCCACTTACTTTTTTATAATTAAAATTTTGACAACAAGTAAGTATATATCCAGAAGCTTTCAAAATTGGTGTAATAAAACTTAATCTTTAAAAATTAATATTCAAGTAAAATTAGTAAATATAGACCTGTAACATTAATATCTTTTTTAGTTAAAGTTTTTGAAAAAATTTTAATAATAGTTGATGAGTTGATAATTATTTAGAAAAAATACATTTTATTTCTAAGAAACAATTTGGGTCTCAAGAAAATAAATCGATGCAAGATGCTGTTACCTATCTAAAAGAAGAACTATATTATAATGCATTAGATAATAAAATACCTTGTATTTGTATTTTTCTGGATTTAGCAAAAGCCTCTGAAACGGTTAGCCATAATTTTAGAAAAAAATGAAAATATTGGATTTAGGGAAAATCAATTAGAATCAATTAAAAACTATCTTGAAGATAGATAAACTTATGTTAAAATAGATAAAGAAGAGAGTTATCCAAAAGTATTTAAATATGGTATTCCTCAATTTTAGGACCATTATTTTTTAATGATATAATATTTAGTATAAATTGCGATGGGAAAATTCATAGTTTTGCAGATGACACTGCTATTTTTTATAGCGATACAAATTGGGACAATTTAAATAAGAAAATTAAAAATAATTTTAAAATTATTAAACACTGATTTAACAACAGTTTCCTCAACAATTAACTTCAATAAAACAAATTGTCTTACTTTATTTATTTTATTTTACTTTAAACCTAAATAATATACCACAAAATATGAATAGTACCTATCAATATAAGCGTAAGGAAATTTTAAAAGTTGTATGTAAAATATTGAGGAATCATTTTTGATAGTAAATTAAATGGAAATTTTCGAGTAGCATATTTGGTTAAAAAATTTAGAAGTTTACTACCGATTTTTAAAAACAATAAAATAATCTGGATTTAAAACATCTAGAAATATTATAATATGTATTAGTTAAAACTCATTTATATTACGGAATTTTAGGTTGCGGGGGAATAAATAGAATTTTAGTTAAAAAATTAGAAGTATTACAATAAAGATAATACCACGAATTTTCCGTAAAAACTTCTATACTCAGTAGTATTTTTATTTATGATCTGATATGACCCTAAGAGTTTTAGCTCGAGAGGTCTTATCTCTAAAAATATAACTTCGTAGAAGTTTTCAGAAAACCGCCTTCTCGTGAATAACAGAGGTATTATCGATAAGACGCCTCTTCTATCGGTATATTACTGTTGACAATTATTATTGAATGCACATGAAAAAAGTCGAACGAAGTTCGATGTCACACGCCTTGTATAAATGTCATAAGTCTTAACACTCATCTTGGCATCTGGTTTACTTACTATATGTACAGAACAATATTCATTTAAAGATACTTTTTATCCAGAAATAATCGTATTCTCGTAGATATTTTAGGATAGTTATTGTCGTGATTGAGCTGACTTGACTGCTTTTTTAATTTGGTGAAACATAACCATTAATTTGTCCATTTTAACTCTAATGGATTTCACAAAATTGCAATTCAAAAAAGGTGTTCGAAAAAGAATTGAATCTGGTACTGGCATCTATTATGGTTGAGAAGTAATTGACATTAACAATTAGTCTATAATGTTCAATGCTAGATGAAAAATTGGAACATTTTACTAATATAATAATTATTGAAATAGAGAGAAAATATTCTTTGATAATAATGAATTTGCTGTTATTTCGTTAATATGTAATTACTGTTCAAACGATTTTAACTTTTTTAAATTCATCATCGATTGCAAAAAAAATTAAAATGAAAACTAGGCTTTTTAATAAAATGGAAATTAGCTTTTTGTGAAACTAAATTAACATGTATAAATTACGTATTGTTTCAATCTGATGTTTTTAAAATAATCGCCCGACAATTGAAAATAAAAATAATACCAAATAGAAAAATACTATATGAACAACACTGCACTAATTTTAAATAGGTTAGTTGTTTAAAGTCAAAGTCAAAATATGCTCTATTATCTGAAAGAAATATGTTTATCGATAAAGCTTTTTGACATTTTAATCAACAATAAAATATATTACACATAGTTAAATTTGAAATATTGGAATAAAAATTGCAAATAATTGTTACAGATTATCATCAAAATATTAATTTTTGGTATACTGAGCTTTTTTCAATAATAAATTTTTAACAATTTTTTCTTAGATTTTTTTAATATAAACTGGAAGATAATTAAAACTTTTTTTAGAATCATATTTATAGATTTCTTTACAATACTTGAAGAAGGAATGTGAAAACATAATATACCATATTGTAAAACCTTGTTTTGTTTTATAAGTAGGTAATTTATTATTATTTCTATTTAATTTTTGAATGAAACGGTTTCCAAAATTGAGTTAATGTTAAAATTATTTCTGAGAAAAACGAGGGTTTACAAGATCTTGCTTTGCACAAATACTCTTTTTTGTAAAATGAAAATAGAATTAAGAAAATATTGACATGAATTTCAGCAGCAGCAAATTAGCAAAAATAGTGTTATGGTTTATTTCGGAAAGGTGTAGAGTAATAAAATGGGAAATTCCGTCCAGTTCGGCTCAATTTCGGTGTCGGTTATAGGCGCAGGTAAACTTTGTGAATTAAATTATTTATGATAACTAACCAAAAATTTTAGAGAATTAGGTTAACAGGTATTAAGATAAAATAGCATTGTTTGTAATATTGCGTAAGCGGATTAGAAAAGGTATGTTTTCTGGCCTGAAGTATCAAAATTGAAATATTGTGTAGGGATTAGTTATGTTGTAGATTATAAAGTTACGTTTTGCGTTTAACAAGTACCATTTAGCATTGATTGAACATTGACCTTAATAGGTATATTTGTTTAGTTTAACACATCAGTATTTGCTGTTAAGCCGTATATAGTGTTCACAGTTTTGTAAGATTAGTAATAAAATGGCGACATTTACACCAACAAAAAGATGTTCCAATAATTCTCCACTATCAGTAAGTGAAAAAGTTATTATTTTAAATGTACATGATTGCATAAAATACGATTATCCGAATTTTACTGTACAAGAAACTGTCGACCGATGTTTCCGAATGACTGGAGTTGGAAAGTCCACCGTTTTTAAATTATTGCGAGAGAGAAAGACAGCAGGTCAAGTGGAACCTCCCAAGAAAAGTCCAGGCAGACCAGTAAAAGTCCTTGATGAAGACACCAAAAGCGTAGTTCGAGGAAAAGTTCACTCTTTTTATTTTAAAAAAGAAATACTACCCACCCTAGATAATATTCTAATGGAGCTTGGCCAGGATGACAGTATTCCGTTTATAACTAGAAAGCTTTTATGGACCACTTTAAAAAATATGGATTTTGTCTGGGAAAAGCATAACCGTAAACCACTTTTACTGGAAAGCGATGAAATTGTTTGCTGGCGACGAAAATACTTGAGAAGTATAAAGCAGTACAGAAGAGAGCAGAAGAAAATTTTTATCTTGATGGGACGTGGATTAATGAAGGTTCTATAGTACCAAAATTCTGGCAAGACAAAAATATAACCAGTGCTCGCCAAGCTTTCATGGAAGGCCTGTCAACGGGTATTAAGGTGCCTTCAGGTAAAGGGAAGAGACTAATAATCGTCCATATTGGAAGCGAAGGGAATTTTTTTTGCTAACCTTTTAGTCGTTCAATACGGGAGATAACCACGAGGACATGAATTTGAATATTTTTGGGGACTATTTTGGTAAAATGATAAAATATTTTCAAAATGAAAGACGTTAATTAATGTTTGATCAAGCCATTAAGGAAGTGACACTAGGAAACTGGCGAAAAGCAGTCCATCATGTCATTAAAGAAGATAAGAAAATGTGGGATCTTGACCACCTGATCGATCGGACCGTCGACCCGTTAATTATAACGTCAAGAGGAGATGACAGTTCCTCAGATGACGAAAAATATTATGATTTTTTATAATTTAATTTCTGTATAATGTATTTTTTGTATTTTGTATTTTTTTTTAATGTTTAATAAAAAAAATAAGTGTACCTAATACTATGTACATAATTCCTAAATTTTATTGTGTTAAAATAAAATTTATTCCTTTTTACGAATATCCTACCTTTGTAACACCATTTTCAGTGTTTGTGAATGGATAAAAATAGGCCAAACCCATAAATTGACCCAAACCCGGGTGGTACTACCTGCACTTGATGAAAAGAAAGAATTTTGCAATGAAATCAATGCCAAATTATGAAAGTGGCTTAAATATTCGTTGGGTCACTCTGTAGTCCCTTTGCATACCTAATGAGCTTTTATTACTCTACACCTCTCTGAAATAGTTTAAATGATTCAGTCACGTTATTTACAAAAAATCTAAAACACAATTAAACCACAAATTCAGTTGAAATATTATAAACCTCTACTTTATGTAGATTTTTTCCTTATCTTTATGTTCTCTTCAAGCAACTCCATAAATCTTTTAGTGTGAGTAAAACTTCGACAATGCCAGGTTCCTTGAGGTTCTGCCATGTTACTACTTTGTAATACAATATTGCCCAAACGCTTCTGTTAAACTAAAGATATTTGTAGTTTAGACAGACTTTTCTTTCTACTAAACAAAAAGTAGATTTAAGCCTAATTACTGAACGCAAACTTTCATACTTTTGACATATCATATTCTGCAGGGTAAATTCAATTGCAATGGATAGACGGGAATGGAATCTGCAGATCTATTTCAGACCACGCCACTGAGAATATGGCACATGAATTTGGAATAATTTAACTCGTTATTTTAGCAGCAAAATGAATCTTCTTTAATTTCACAAATCATTCAAAAAGTCATAATTTTTGATAAATTGCTGACTGAAAGCGCTGATAGAACGAATTCCTTGACTCTAAATCAGCTATGTTGACAAATAGGTAAGTCGCAATTTTTGGATATACATAAATATCCTAAATAATGGCAATTTGGAACTGGTTTGGGCGACAAATTAAAGTTCAAAATGATTTATAAATGTAGACAATATTCAAACAAACAACTACTTCTGTAAGTGATGCGGAATTTTTCATTTTTAAAATTAATTACGTTTAGTGGTGCCCCATTTTTCGTTTATTTGTTAATATCGGCCGTAAAATATCTAGTAATTTATTATAATGGCATATTGTTTTAACCGAATTGTGAACTATTCTGGGCATTGTGTTTAGGCAGTAGATTAAAAATCGCAGCAGTAAATCGGATGCAGTCTTTTTATATCCTAATTAATTTTTTTCTCCTATTTTTAGTACTTATCATAAAGCATGAAATTAAATGTAAATTTTGATATGTATTTTTGAAATTGTATAATGTAATTTAATAACAATACCTACTTAAACAAAATATTTATCTTGGAATCGCAAATTTTGAAACATGGTATATGTATATACAATTACACACAACAAAAGGGCAATAAAGTCTTTTGTTGGTCGAACAAATACAGCTAGCATAATAAAATAGTAGTAGAATGCAAAATTGAATCTTGATTTTTTCAGTATTTGGTTGTGCTGTTTTGTTTTATTATAAATTTAAATTTGGAAATATTGAGGTAAGCAAAAAAATAGCATTTCTATATAAACAATAATGAAGCTAGTTATGAATTATAACCACCACTTTATTAAAGCATAGGTGCCGTAGGTACCAATTGATATAGGATATACCATTTGCTTATAGGAAACAAGTGTAACATTAGCAGAAAATGAACGCGTAATTATATAGCAATAAATATAGGTCTCCACCTAACTATACCACCAAGTACGAATAGAGTCTAAGGTTACCCACTAATCGATAATGTAACTTGCAGTACTAAAGTGCTTCGTGAATTAAATTAAACACACGTACCGTTATTAGAAACAGTGGCTTAGATACGGGAGTTCCTGACCCCTCCCCTACAATTGATGGTCATTGTTTTTTCTTGGGGACATTGATGGTGCATGATTCGACCAGATGAAGTCAAGCCTGGAACGACGTCCTGGCCTTCTACAGGGTGAGTCGGGAGGAATAGGCCCAGCTCTAAGGGTGTAATCTATGCATCAAAATAATAAGAAAAAACTCAAATGGTGTTATCCAATATTCATTTATTTTCAAGTTATAAGGCAAAAACAAAATATTGCATTAATTTAGCTTTTCTGTAATAAATGTTTTATTGTTTGCCTTTGATTGTTGTGCTGTCACTATCCTATTAGTGTCAGTATAAAATGTTACATTGATTCACCGTTAACTTTCGGATTTGTATCATTTTAATTTTATAAAATGCCACAAATTTATTCACATCTCGAATACGCCAATATGGTTTTTATTTATGGTTTGTGTAATGGGAATGCTACAGCGGCTGCTGAAGAATTTCGTGAACGATTTCCACATGAAAGAACACCGAACAGAAAGGCCTTTATCAGAGTTTTCAACAAACTTTGCAAGACCGGAACGCTTCCAAGTGCTAATTTAACATCCGAACGAGCCATTCAACATGATTTAGAAGAAATGGAAAATGTTCTAGCTTTAGTAGAAGAAGATGCGACGACAAGCTCACAAAGAATTGGAATTCAGTTGGGGATTCCCCAAAAAAGAGTCATCAATACGCTTCACGAACAAGGCTTATACCCGTACCATGTACAGCGAGTACAGAATCTTGAACCTGGAGACTACGCCAAGCGTATGGAATATTGTGAGTGGATAATTAATAATCGTCATCTTTTACCGCACATACTTTTTACTGACGAAGCTACATTCACCCGTGACGGCATCAATAATAATCGAAACTCCTATGTATGGTCGGACGAAAATCCTCACGCAATAGTCGAAAGTAATTTTTAACACAGGTTTTCAGTAAACGTGTGGTGCGGCATGATCGATAATAATTTTTTTTTGGAAAATCGCCTTACAGGGAATCCCTACTTAAGTTTTTTACAAAATTAATTGCAAGGACTACTGGAGGAGATTCCTTTAAACATCAGAATTGAAATGTATTATCAACACGACGGAGCGCCTGCCCATTTCGATCGTCGGGTCAAGCAATATTTAGACCAAAGTTTTCCAGGGGTTTAGATTGGTCGCGGTGATCCTATTAGTTGGCCTCCTAGATCGCCAAACCTCACGCCGTTGGACTACAATTTATGGGGTTGGTTAAAAACTGAGGTTTACAAAGTAAAAGTGGATACTAAGAATGCATTAATTAGACGCATTAGAAATGCGGTACTCAATATTAAAGAAAGGCACGAATCAATCAGAAGATCCACGCGCGCCCTTCGTAAACGAAGTAGGAAATGTTTGGAAGTCAATGGCGGTATTTTTGAAAATTTACTATACCAATGATTTATTTAAAAGAATGTTAATGTTGGATATTTTGGTTTAACAATATTATTATTTTATTTAACGCTGTAACTTGTAAACAAATAAATATTGGATAACAACATTTGAGTTTTTTCTTATTATTTTGATGCATAGATTACACCCTTAGAGTTAGGCCCATTCCTCCCGACTCACTCTGAAGAAAATAGTTGGAGTCATAGGCACAGCAAGGGCATGGCTAGGTCCCCCCCCCCCCATTCAGAAACCTTCTTCCCACCTTAAGGATAAAATTAATAATCTCATTAATCTTGTCTGTAATAAACCTGACGCAATAATTTACGAAAGTAGCAGACAAATTTGAACATGGCCCAGAAATATGTATTTTTAACGTATCGTAGTACCCGGCTTTTCTACCAAAAATTCATTGCTATGTCTATGGTTGAACCCTACCCCCAAAAAAAACAAAATACTATGTGACTTGCGTAGTTGTTGTCAATTCGATTGGTATGACTGTAGCATTTAATGATAATCTTCTACGAATCGACGGAAAAATTTCTTGTCAAGATTTGAACAAACCCGTTCTTCTTAGTAATTTCAAAGATGATTTATTATTTTTCCAAAAAAATATGACCAAATAAAAGGGTCCAAATAGCGGATATACATTTTAAGTGTAATTTCAGGATTTGGAATTGTGCAATTTAATTTAAACCATTTTTAATAAAAGTAAATGCATATACGTATTTAAAAACGATAGTATAACTTTAATGCAGTTGTTTGCACATTTTTATATATTTGACGTCAGTAAAAAACTCCCATATCGTATTTATTTTTCCTTATCGATTCAACGAAGTAAAGCATTTTTGCGATTAGGTAATGGTATGATATATTGTGAGGCAGCGGCGTAGATCCGGCAAAGGGTAAACCGAAAAGAAAATTGGGACAACGCCTAATTTTTCTCAAAGATTTACCTAAGAATCGTTGAAAACAAGTGAAGAAAATGAATAGGAAATAATACAAAAAATATTCATTTTTACCTTGCATTTACAATTTGATTTTTCTTAAAAACGGAAACTGGGTTTGAAATTCTGAGTGTGGTAAATGTTTGGGAAACACGTTTTCTAATAATCAAAGTGATAAACATAAATTAATCTGTCAACGATGCAATGACATCGGCATCGCTGTAATAAAGGAAAAACTCCGCCCGTGTTCAAGAGTAGTAGTAGTAGAGCAGTGGAAATTATCTTCTTAACCCTTAACTGGTGATCATGCGTCTCACATACTCCGCAAGATCGTTTACGCATCGGCATTCCCCACCACAAATACGTGGCAAGTGCCCATTCCGTTCCAAACGAGGCTGTAAGACTTTTAATTAAAATATTTATTTCACAACATTACGTAAACTAAGCAGCAGGACCGACAACACGTTACTCTTACGACCATGCGTAGTTATTGTATCTCAAGCAAGTTCACGTGATTGCGAGCAGCGCTTCTCGGCCAGCGAACATAACGATACAAAATCCATAAATTTGCCAGATTCAAGCAAGCCGAACAACGACGAAGTCTGACAAAGCTGCTAGAGCAGAAGCGCGACAGCTTGGACCCGAATGTCGTGATATAATATGCGACATCTAATACAGCGCTTCGCTTGGCAGTTAGATCGGAGCAGAATTAGTTTAGAAATTAGAACTAGATAGGTATTATGAAGGGCGATTGGCGAGAATTAAGATAATATTATTTTTTAATCCTAATATGTGCTGCAAAAAAATTGTGTTTTATCTTATAAAGGAAAGGGAAGAGGGGCTTTCATCGCTTTAACGAACCGCACGCCACTGCCATGAGGTGATGTCGATGGAAGGTAATAATAACCAATAAAATGTTTATTTTTATGTATTCTACGATAAATATAAAATATTTATTAAGCTGTTTGTTGTCGCGATAGCATGTTATCTTTTTAATGCAACTGCTTATTGCAGTCCATGTTTAAATTTTAAAGTTTGCTTCCAGTATATAATATAATATCTACTTTATCATCATAGTAATTGAGAAATCAGATATACCTATAGTAGCAGGGGCCTAGGACATAAAGGCTAAATAATATCCTACATCTACATCCTACTAAAATATTGACAACCAGGCAAAAAGTCAAAACACACTTTCTTTTTTTCACTGAGCTTCCTTTTGACCATCGTTTTGAAAAAACATAAAAAAATCGCGCTAATTGTTTATTTTATTTTTTTGGTTTTGTATTGGGAACCGAGTCATACATCGGCCTTCATAAGCTGATCTGGACAATCGATCGATTGTGTGTGCCCATCATTGTATTGTCTGATGTGATTATTTTTTCATGCTAACCTACTACTCCCCCTGCGGATGATTCTATGATCGAAACGCGTAGGAATTTTTTTTTAAATAAGGAAGGTAATAGGACTTCTACAGCTCTTATTTATCTTCTATCTATTTCTATCTATCTAAAACTCAGGGAGAGCAGATTCGAGCCTGAATGCACACAAGGGCATGGAAAACCAATTGAAACTAACACAAAAAGTGACGTTATTTATTAGATTTTAGGTTTAAAATGTGAATTTCCGTCATTGGATGAATAAATTAAATTAAAAAAGAATGGTCGTCCGACCACTAAAATGTTGAATTTAATTAACACGGGAGGGAGACAAGGGACAAGGGGAGTCATAGGACATTTTCAGATAACTGGTATCAAAAATATGCATGGCTTACAGGGAGTGAAACCACAGACCTATGTAGCTATGTAGATCTGTGAGAAAACCAAAATAAAACTGTTTTGTTGGCCAAGCATTTCATTTCAAAATTAAAAGAGATAAAAATCAAAATCCATAGTGCGAACTGTTTCAGGCTCTCCATAGGCATGATATTTACCAACCGACAGTCAACCAAATCTTAATTTATTTTATTTAGTAAACAAAATGTTTACCTATTCAAGTTGACTCAATTGTCTGTGTCAAATGAGCGAGGATTTTCGTGTCTAAAGCGCGTTAAAACGTATTCTCGTAATGCAATTAACCAGGAACGACTGTCAAGTTTGTCACAATAATTATTGGTAATCGGTATTGTATTGGTAAGATCTACGACCAGTTAGTTGGATTGCGTGATTTATCAATATTATATATAATATGTGGAATCAGAATTATCAAACTTGGATATTACTAGCTAGATCGGTTTGCAAATGACAAAGTTAGAAAAAGGGCGGTTTAATAATAAAGACATAATTTTGGGTCTGTTTGATTTGGAGTTTTGTCAAGTTCTTAAAAATATACAGGGCTGCCCAGAAGTCCGGAATAAAATTAATTTAGCCTTAACCTGTAACTTTCGGGGAAAATGCGCGGACACGTCAATTTAGTTATATATATGCTCACATTTTGACGTTATTCGTTTGTTTTTTTTATTGACATTTCTCAAAGATATGACGACATCGATCTTTTTTTTAAATGGAAACATACAGCTTGTGATACATCATTTGAAAGCTAATATCTCGTACAAAATGCTCATAAATTTTGACGCGATTCTGTCGAGCTATTTCAAAATGGCGACTGTTAAATTTTTAAAAAATCCCTATTTATGTAAGCGGAAATGATAAATCATTGATTTTTTTTTACCTTTCAAGGTGAGAAATCTTCAGTGTTTCACGTTCTGACATTTTTTGACATTGTGACTTAACAATAGTTATGATTTATTTGTTATTTATTTTGTAAAAAAATAAAAATTTAACGAAGCAAAACAAAACAAAACAAAAAGGTGGTTTAACGTGGAAAATGCTGGAAATGTTCTCCACCCTCTACTTGGCATGCTCCCAGACGATGGTAAAATCCGTCGACGGAAATTCGAATGGCTTCAGCCGGTATGTTATGTGTCTCCAATCTAATTTTGTTTTTCAAATCTTCAATATTATTTGGCCTATTTTGGTAAACTTTTTCTTTTAAATATTCCCAAAGAAAATAGTCTAGAGGCGTTAAGTATGGGGACCTCGGTGGCCATTCAATTGTACCACGTCGTCCAATCCAGCGACCTGGAAATATCTGATCTAAATATCTTCTTAAATTGACACCAAAATGCGGGGGAGCAACATCTTGCTGAAACCAAATTGTTTCATTAGGTATATCTGGATCTACTTCTTTGGGAAAAATTACAGCTAGAGCAGGCCTTAGCTCGAAAGTTAAGAAATCCAGGTACCGTTCAGCTATGAGGTTTCCTTCCAAAAAGAATGGCCCTAAAATTCGGTTATTAATGATACCTGCCCATACATTTACTTTCTGGGGCCGCTATGCGCTTCAAATATCCATCGTGGATTTTCTTGACTCCAGAAACGATAATTATGTCTGTTAACCACCCCGTTTAAATAGAAAGTAGCTTCATCCGAAAATAATATGTTCTTTGAAAACCTATTATTCTCGTCACACCGTCTCATCATTTCTTCGCAAAATTGCAAACGCCTCTCATAGTCATCTTCTAAAAGCTCTTGGACAAGACATACTTTATAAGGGTGGTATTTTTCTACTTTCAAAAATCTTCCAATAGTACCTCTAGATGTATCATGATTTTGAGCCAATGAAACTGTTGAAACATGGGGATTATCCTGCAGAGATAATGCAATATCCAATTTTTTATCTTCGCCTAAAACACGTGACCGCCCATTCCTAGGCAAGTCCTTTACTGTGCCATGTTCATCAAATTTGTGGAATATTTTACTAACAGTGCCCTGTGAAATTTGATTTTCCGGATATTTATCATTAAATAAAGTGCACACTTCACTTTGACTTCTTATTTTATCACCACATCCTAACAATACCAAGACTTCGATACGCTGCCTTTCCGACAAAACCATTTTTGCTTAGAAACCTGTAAAATAATACTTCGGAAATACCTAAATTAATTTCAGTTCACAATGTCACAAAATGTCAGAACGTGAAACAATAAAGATTTCTTACCTTGAAAGGTAAAAAAAAACATCAATGATTTATCATTTCCGCTTATTTAAATTGGGATTTTTTTAAAACTTTTTACAGTCGTCATTTTGAAATAGCTTGACAGAATCGCGCCAAAATTTATGAGCATACTGTACGAGATATTAGCTTTCAAACAATTTATCACAAGCTGTATGTTTCCATTTAAAAAAAAATATCGATGTCATATCTTTGAGAAATGTCTATAAAAAAACAAACGAATAACGTCAAAATGTGAGCATATATAAAACTAAATTGACTTGTCCGAGCATTTTCCCCAAAAGTTACAGGTTAAGGCTATATTAATTTTATTCCGGACTTCTGGGCAGCCCTGTATGTTTGCTGTTAAATTAATTAGTCCAATAGTTTATGTAAACTCATTTTAAAAGGTAAAATATTCGTCTTGAAGGCAAAATACAGGAGCCCACAAGTATGATTTGCACCAATGCCCAATTCTTCCTATATTCGCCTCTGTATAATAGATCTAATTCTAATAAGTAGTTATCTTACTTCTGAACAAAGACGTATTATTACATTATAGATATGTACATATTACAACATATATACAGATATGTAGTAACGCGTTGAGTAGGTAAGGTAACGACTAAATTTCAGACGGGAGCCAACAAAATTCCAGCTGTAATACTGAAACTAACCAATATGAAACGTCTGTTTCCCCTTTAACCGAAATGGTATTATTGCATTGTGGCCGACTCCTTTGAAGTCCACTTTTGCCTCGAATAATACGCTTTTGCGGTTTGACGACGACCGTCAAGTCTCCTAGTCACCGTTATTAGTTTGGATATATTATAATAATTCAAGACGCAAGAATGGTAATGGATATAGTTATATAGTTATAATATGAACTTGCTTTGTAATGTAATTATACATGTTTCGAGAAGAAAACTTTTTACTATTTTTTTACAGCGTTTAAGGCTTTTTGTATAGCTTTCAGGAATGTTGCCCTTTTTCGCTGAAAAGGGTACAGAACGCACGTCATAACGAAAAGCTGACCCTGCCGTTCTTGGGACGCAACGTCTTGCTGTCCCTAAGGGCCCTTAAAACTTGAATGGGTATTACTTTTCAGGAAATGACGCTGTGATCAAAGATGCGGATCCGACGGGGTAAAAACGGCAAATGTTTTTATTTCGGTACGCCGTGCCAGTTTTAAGAGATAAAAATGATAGAGCTGGCAATTGTGTTGATTAAAAAGATTTGTTGGGTTAGTGACTTGGGCTATGGAAAATTAAATGTTTTGACAACTAACGCGTACTTACTATATACACAGTGTGTAAAAAGTCCCGGACCGGTCAATTGTTTAGAAAATGGCACACAATATAAAAAAATATCCGTTATAAAAGTTGTAGGCCTTAAAAAAATCTATAAAACTAACCTGTTACTATACAGGGTGCCTTAAACAGTCATGGTAAGCAAAACTTTGGTTTATTTAAATGGAATGACCCCTTTTTAATCACGTTTTCTGATTCCTCCAAACATTCTATACAACAATTATGAAACATGTCATATGGCTAAACCCTTTAGTTTAAAAAATAATTTCAGTTAAAGGACATAAATACAACAGGTAAGATATTACCTACATTTTGCATTTTTACAAGCTGGTACCAGAATGTTTTGCGTCACTGTCATATTAATTTCTGAAAGTATCTCTCAACGAAAGGGAACGTATTACTTTACTAATGATCAGAGGTTTTGGAGACCGACAAGGATCATTTACCGAAACAAAGAAATTTTTCAATATAACTTTTCCAAACCGACAGCCTATATCAAAATCTACAGTTTTGAGAACAGTTTAAAGATTCGGGAATAAAGTTCGTTTCAGAAGACCAAAATCGGCAACTAGTGATGAACAAAAATTAGAAACATTACTTCATTTTGTTCAGGATCCACATTTGTCGTTGAGAAAAGCTGCTACCCAAATTGATGTATGTTTTAAATCAGTTGAAATTATCTTAAAAAACAGTAATTTTTACCTCTATAAAATAACTTTAGTCCAGGAATTATCAGAAGACGATTTCGAAAGTAGAATGGAATTTTGCGAAGTAATGATGCAAAAACAGGAAGAAAATAACAATTTAATCAAATAGTTTTTTCGAATGAGGCAACATTCATGTTAAACGGGAATGTCAATCGACATAATTGTCGTTGTGGGCTGATCAAAATCCACATTGGATGAGAGAAACACACACTCAACACCCCGAGAAAGTAAATGAGTGGGCCGGTATTTGTGGCAATAGATTAGTGGGACCTTTCTTTATACAGGGGAATTTGAATGCAGAATATTATCTCCACAAACTGCAAAATCAAATTGTGCCAGCAATAACCAATACAGTAAGACCACTATTACGACATACGTGGTTTCAGCAGGACGTAGCTCCTCCTCATTTTGGGTGAGCTGTAAGAGTTTACTTAAATAATACTTTTCCTAACCGCTGAATAGGGCGAAGGGGTCCCATAGAATGGCCCGCTAGGTCGCCAGATTTAACGCCCCTTGATTATTTTCTCTAGGGGCAACTAAAAAATAGTGTGTGTGTGACAAAACCTGCAGATCTGAATGAATTCAGAAGAAGAATTATTGAAGAATGTGAATCTATTAACCAAGAAATGTTACAAAACGTCATCGACAAATTTTATTATAACCTAGCCCATTGTCAAACTGTGGGAGGGGGACATTTTCAACATTTAATTAAATAACGACTTACTTAAATTTATTTTTGTTCTTATAAATTTGTTATTAATTTTAACTGCTTGTATTTAATTTAATTGTTATTAAATATTTGACAAAACTTGCGTGGGTACATTTAGTACAATTTTTATGTTTTTTTACAGTTTTAACGCAAAACATTCTGGTACTAGCTTGTAAAAGTGCAAAATGTAGGTAATATCTTACCTGTTATATTTAAGTCCTTTAACTCAAATTATTTCTTAAACTAATGGCTTTAGCCATATTATGATATGTTTCATAATTGTTGTTTAGAGTGTTTAGAGGAATCAGAAAACGTGATTAAAAAGGGGTCATTCCATTTAAATAAACATAAGTTTTGTTTACCATGACTGTTTGAGGCACCCTGTATAATTACAGGTATCCTAGTTTTATGGATTTTTTTAAGGCCTACAACTTTTATATCGGAAGTTTTTTTATATTGTGCGCCATTTTCTAAATAATTGATCGATCCGGGACTTTTCACACACTGTGTATATAAGTAACCGGTTATTTAACTTAAAATAAAATGAATGCCAATTGAAACGAAACCGATTGTGATAGTGCACCGCCACATTTTAATTTAGCGGTAAATCAACACTTCAACCGTTGGATACATCGAGGTGGACCTCTGGCATGGCCCCCTAGGTCTCCCGATTTAAATTGTCTAGATTATTTTCTCTGAGGACATTTAAAATCGTTGGTGTCAGACTTCCATCCAGACAGAGGAAGATTTGAGGAACAGAATTATAGCTTCATCTGAAATAATTCGCAATCGTCCTAGGATATTCGCGAGAGTTCGCGGGTCTATAAGACGAAGAGTTGATTCCTGCATATTAGCAAGGGGAGGTCATTTTCAGCAGTTCCTTAATTTTTTTAGTTTGTCGTATAACGTCAGAATTAAGGAACATTGAGATAAATACACATTAGTAGCGCACACGTGTTAATTTTTTTAATTTACAGGTGTCCTCCTGTCTTAAATTTGCAATGTTTTTGTTAGTTTCTAAAGTAAGAGAAATAAACTAGAAAAGTATTGTGACAGACACGATAAAAACCTAGCTAATCAAAAATAATAAGAAAATAACAGGGAGTCAAAATATGATATCAGTATTAATTTATACAGGGTATCCCAAAAAAAGCTCAGGAGAGTGAAAGTGTTGGTACCGCAATAAATGTAACACTTTGTATACTGCCTCTGGCAATTTAGACATTTTATTGTAGAGATTCCAAAAACGAATAAAAGTGTACCAAATTTAAAATAATTAATTATCTCGAAAAATATGAGAGAACAACGAAAAAGCCTTTTAAAAAAATAAAATTTTGTCAACCTGTATATCAAAAATGAAGCCTTTTTGGTCGCATGTTATAAGATTTTTTTTCTTCTATTTTAACGAGCACTATCACTCCCTTAAATATCACTCAATAACATCCTGTATACCAGCACTTCTGCAATAATTAGTATCAGCGTTTTCTCAAGTAGTTTATCAATGTAGTTCTCATCATTCTTTACTGATACGGTGCTATTAATATGAAAATTGGCTCTAATTTAAAATTAATTGCCACAATTAAATGCCTAAAATTAACTTAGGTTGTCGGTAAAAACAAGCCTTGAAAAATTATAATATACAAATATAATTTAGAGATAATTAAATGATTGAAGTACAGGTTAGTCGGGATGGCTATAAAAAATACCCTTGAAGTCAGGCAAGCTAGTCGTGCTTTATTTTTAAACAAATTAATGTTTTTTATGTAACCCAAGCCTTATCAGTTTTGATTGTTAAGTTGAATAAAATTTATAGCAAAATATGTATTTATAACAGTTTATGTTACTTTACTACAGACAGAAATTTAATATGTATATAATAATTATACAGGGTGTCCAAGATAAGAACAACGAAATTTTTTTCATGACAAATTTTGCCGTTCGATTCACTGGCCGACAAGATTTTTCTAACACAGGTCAGATCTTTATTTTTAAAATGGAAATACCTTTCTAATAATAGAAAAAATATTCGGAAAGCCCCAACACGTACCATTTTTCAAGACCATTTTACATTAGCAGGTAGTCAATTTAATTAGGGGACGGTTAAAATGGATGCATTTTATAACAGAAAAATTACCTGAACTGTATTATTTACAATATTAGACATAAAATCAACATTAAACATTAGTATTCTGTTCAGTTTCGAAGTGAGTGGTTCTCTGTGTATAGATAAAAAGTGTTTTTAAGAAAGAAAATGTCGAGTCAATCGCGCCGTAGTTGCAAAATTTCTTCTGACAGATTTTGTTACATTTGTGGAGCATTTATGGTGAAATCACAAGCCAGGCCATTTTCTGAAAATGTAAAAAAAGCATACCTTAAATATTTTGGTGTTTTAATTGGAGATCAAGACAAGCAGTGGGCTCCCCATGTGTGTTGTGTAGTTGCAGCGTGTCATTGGTGGAGTGGATGAATGGGATAAGGAAAAGCATGCCTTTTGCAGTTCCAATGGTATGGCGAGAACCCACTAATCATGTTGACGATTGCTACTTTTGCCTGACAAAGACGGAAGGTTATTCCAAAAAGGGAAAGCACAAGATTGACTATCCAAATTTGCCGTCTGCCATACGGCCTGTTCCTCATAATGCAGATTTACCAGTGCCCATTGCGCCTTTAAATCCGCAAAATATTGTTTTGGAAGATATTGGCGACAAAGCATCATCAGACAGCTTCGGGGAACAGCGTACCGACCCTGATTTTACTCCAGGGCCCAGTTCCGGCGAGCCACA
Organism: Polydrusus tereticollis; assembly: GCA_963920685.1. Taxonomy (NCBI): domain Eukaryota; kingdom Metazoa; phylum Arthropoda; class Insecta; order Coleoptera; family Curculionidae; genus Polydrusus; species Polydrusus tereticollis. The sequence goes on along the minus strand of OY987333.1, from coordinate 24,476,164 downwards.
TTTCATTGTTCAAAGTGAGTTAAATGATTTAGCACGTGATTTGGGGTTATCAAAGCAACAATCAGAACTTCTTGGTTCCCGTCTTCAGGAATGGAACTTGTTAGCCAAGGAAACCAAAATTACAACTTTCAGGAAAAGAAATGCTACGTTTTCTGCATTCTACAATATGGAAAATTCGTTGTGTGCGTGTACTGACATCGATGGTTTAATGCAGGAACTTGATATTGAGCATTCTCCCTGTGAGTGGCGCTTATTTATAGACTCGTCTAAATACAGTTTAAAAGCTGTGTTACTACATAATGGAAATTTAAAACCCTCTATACCAGTTGCCCATTCAGTGACGATGAAAGAAAATTATGAAAATATGCGCACACTTTTGAATAAAATCAACTACAACCGGTATAAATGGCAGATATGTGGGGACCTAAAAGTTATAGCAATTTTAGTAGGACTTCAGGGAGGATTTACAAAATATTGCTGTTTTCTTTGTTTGTGGGACAGTCGTGCAGTAGATCAGCATTATGTAATAAAAGATTGGCCACAAAGTAGTGAATTTCAGCCGGGGTCTCAAAATGTTAAGTTTGCACCTCTCGTAGAGCCGAAAAATGTCCTTCTGCCTCCTCTTCACATTAAACTTGGGCTGATGAAAAACTTTGTAAAAGCTATGAATAAAGACGGTGATGGATTCAAATACCTAAGACAAGTTTTTCCCCAGGTAAGTTATGCCAAATTAAAGGAAGGCATTTCTATTGGGCCACAAATCAAAAAATTGCTGGACGATGTCAACTTTACAGAGAAGCTTACCAGGCAGGAACTCAGAGCATTTGTTAGTATAGTAAGGGGATTTTTGGGCAACAATATGGATGCAAACTATCAACAGTTAGTCGATGAACTTTTAGATTCCTACAAATCGCTTGGTGCCCGAATGTCATTAAAAATTCACTTCCTTCATTCCCATCTCTCATTTTTTCCTGAAAATTTGGGAGCTGTCAGTGACGAGCAGGGTGAAAGGTTTCACCAGGATATCAGGACAATGGAAATTCGCTATCAAGGACGATGGGATCCAGCCATGATGGGTGATTACTGTTGGTTTTTAAAAAGAGAAGATATGACCCCTCATAAAAGGAAAAGATAAAATTTAATTAGTGTGTTTAGTTAATATTTGTAATGTTTGTGTTTTTCTTAGATGTAAGGTATGTTTAGTAGGTGAAACAGTATAAATAAAGTCGATATACACAGTTAGAAAATTCTAAAATTATTTTTTCAATAGATCTTAAATATTGTAACATTTAATGTGGTACTATAATTGTATAAATGTAACAAGAAAACGTTACGTGTTACAACATTTTTTTTTTCATTTTCGTATTTGGATAGGTCCATTCTACCACAATATGCCATTTAGCTTTGTGTTACAACAAAAAAAAAATTTTTTGTTGACCTGTTTATTAAAAATAGAGAAAAGTTTCGAGAATAGTATTCGAATTATTAAAAAAGTCATCTAAAAATATTGAAAACGAGCAATTATGCAGACCGTTGAAAAGTGAGGCTCATAATAAAATAAATACAAGGAAAGACAACTGGTTCTAATACAGCTACTTGCATCTGCCTCCAGGACATAAATATTTATCGTTGTATATTATTGGGAATGCTTGAATACTTTTTTTTATACTCTTTAAACTTTAATGGACAGAGAATAATGATTACCAATAAAAAACTTACATTTCGCAGTTTTGTAACCCCTTAAGCAAAGCAGAGATAATCGAATTGTCCAATCTGAAGTTGATCTTTCAGACAAATTTACCGTCTATTTAATTTACGCGTTCGCGTCCCCATCAAACACCAACGAGCTTCTCACGCTCAAAATGGCGTTTGTCACGGATCCTTAAGGACTTAAGAATTTCTTATTAACTCGGTAATGATAAAAAGCACTCCCCGCACCCCCATCCTCTCCTATTTAATCCGCTTGTGCCTTTACGACACTGCTGCAATAAGTAAATTTAACAACCAAAACATTCGATCATAGACGTAGTTAGAATAAATTCCTACACATAAACTAAAACCTTTTTAGGTGTAGAATAGAATGATAAATAAAAATGTTGATTGACAATTTTTCTACATACAAATTTAAAATATACCGGGTGTTGCATCGTTGAGCGGGACATAGGAAATCCCATGTAATTTTAAATGGGGTCAATTATTGGCTTCCCTAATTATTTTAGAGAAAAATTCTATTTAGGTTTATTAAAGAGCACTAAAACCCACATTCAAAAGAATAACTTTAGATATTTTTGATGAGCCCGTTTACGGGTTATCGCCGATTTCTTTTTAACTATTTCTCCTTTTTATGGCCCCGTATTTGCGGGCACCAGTCAAGGTAAAAGATGACTGTCAAATAAAGTTGTCATTTTGAAATGTGTGCTTTAAGCTGGATTTATAAACTCGAAAAGTTGGTGAGGTTGAAGTTATGATAAAGTTTGTGAGGTTAGATATTCCGAACTCCGAGCATAAAAATTGGTTATCTCGAACTACCCGGGAAGTTTTCGAACCTTACATGAGCTTTACATGAACAACATGAACGAGTGTATAAATGGAACTGAGTGTTCCCTTTAGTTTACATTGAACTCCTATTTCCAACACCAACTGAACCTCAACCTCGCCAACTTTTCGAGTTTATAAATCCAGCTTTATTGTTATAAAAACTCGTACATCGAAAATATTAAAGGTGTATTTATGAGTACAAATTAATCTGAATAAAACTAAAATAAAGTATCCAATTACAAGGTTAATTATGACATTTTACCTGTTTCAATATTTTACCAATTAATAGGTAGGTACTATTAAATTGTTAGAACTTTAGGATTTAAGAAGATGTTCAAAAATTCCTCAAAATGACAACTTTATTTGACAGTCATCTTTTACCTTGACTGGTGCCCGTAAATACGGGGCCATAAAATAGTTAAAAAGAAATCGGCGATAAACCGTAAACGGGCTCATCAAAAATATCTGAAGTTATTCTTTTGAATGTGGGTTTTAGTGCTCTTTAATAAACCTAAATAGAATTTTTCTCTAAAATAATTAGGGAAGCCAATAATTTACCCCATTTAAAATTACATGGGATTTCCTATGTCCCGCTCGACGATGCAACACCCGGTATAGTTCAGCATTATTCTAAATTGCACACAAAAATTATTACGAAACAAACAAAATTTAACAAATAAGAAAACTAATACAACTAATATTAATAAAAATGGCTTGTGATTTAATTAAATGGACAAGCACAATTCCAAATTAACACTGCAATGAAGATTTAATTCGTCAACGCCATAAAAACAATGTTAAAGTAAATATTTTTAAAGAGTTTTCTTTTTTTAATTTATTTAAAGATCGATTTTTGATGGTGGTTGGGAAGTTTATTTTTGATTGGATGCAATTCTAATAGCGTGAAAGATATAAAAACACCGAGCAAGGGCATAATTCCGTGTCTCTGAACCAAAGGTTTAGAGTGAGCTCAGTATCTTTCAACATACAGAACTTTGACAACTTTTTTTTGCTGTATATACATTTTAATTAAGGCAGAACTTTGATTCCAAATAGGAATTGCATATTATGATATATTAGATGAATGAAAATAGCATGACTTTAAAACGGAAAAGCCAACAAAAGAAGTTTCGCATCAAAAATATCACACTGAACAACTTTACTCTGTAGGTTTTTTAACCTATTTCCTTGATGCAAAGGTATGTTTTTCACCCTTATACTGGGTGATCCTTTTTTTGACTGTACAACGAATTTACTGGAAAAATGTAGAGGGTGGTCCCAACTCAAGGTTTATTCATAAACAATTCAGATATAAAAATCTCTCTTATTTTAAGAAGTACGCCCAGTATTTTTTATTTTATTTGATTACATTGTAATTGCACTTTAAACTGTTCCTCTTCACCCATATCGATGCTTTTCCTTTAAAAATAAAATTTTATACAAAAATGATATTTTTATATATTTGCTATGAAATCAAATGTACAATGTGTTGGCGTATATTTTGCCCAATAGATACCTCCACTATTATTATTGGTTTTAGAGAAATGGTTAAATTAGCCAAGTTATAGCATTTTCACCGAACCTTCAGAAAATGAAATGAACAAAAACAACTGATTATCGGAAGTGACAGTTTTTTCAAATGGAATACCCCCTATGTTTTCATTGAATCCGTTAAAGAATTTTATCCTCTTTATAAATATATAGTAGTTGTTGGGGTTATTTTTTACCGTTTTGGAATTACAAAAAGAATGTAATAGATTTATCATTATTCTCAATAAAGTTTTGTAAATGACTCATGTTACTCATAGCAATACCTGTCACCTTGACTAAATTGCTCTTGGCAACTTCTGTCTTCTTGACAAATCTTAATAACCGTTGTCAAAATCAGGGTCTAAATGGGATACTCTGAAGAGCAAAAGTTTGAAATTCTTAAAATATATGTCAAACTTGGACACAACAAGCAAGAGAAGCAACGTGAATTCAGAAGGGGACATCCACATTTAGTAATTCCTAGCGAAAACACTTTCAGAAATGTGTTTCGTCAACTTTCTGAGCGAAAAACATTACAAAGAAAGAAAAGGCATTGTCGGATACTTGAGGATGAAGAACTTGCGGTTCTTGTATATTTTTAAGGCAATTTTTATTTGTTTTTATATTCGCTCCGTATCATTTAGAAGCTTTATTTGTTTTCAGAAAATCCACAAAATTCGATAAGGGACTGTGCAAGATATCTTGGCAAATGTTGCACAGTAGTTTTTAAAATTCTGAAACGGCATAAATTCCACGACTTTAAATTCGGAAAAGTTCAAAAATTAACAGAAGGGCAGAAGCAAAGACGTTTGGAGTTTTGCCGTCACATAACAAACATCCTCAACAATAACGCCAATTTGTTTGAGAATATTATATGGACCGATGAATCATCTTTTAATACGGCTTCAGCTCCAAATCCCAAAAACACACACTTCTGGGCATCGAAGAATCCGCATCATATAGTTAAAAGGATTCGTTCTGGGTGGGTATCAGTAAATCTGTCTTGCGCCATAGTGCAAAACAGAATCATCGGTCCAATTTTCATTGATGGATCTTTAAATGGAGTTAGATATCGTGAAATGCTTGCACATGGAATTGGGGCTACCTCAAAGTCAAGATAATTATCTGCATCCAGACCAAATAGTGTTGCCGATTTGCAGGAACAAATCCAAATTGAAATTGGCTTTCTTAACTTCGGTAGGCCAGATATGATTGCTAATGCAATTGAAAAACTAAAAAAGGGGTTACCTATCCTTCATTTTAATGAACGGTGGCCATTTTGAGCAACAACCACTATATATTTAAAAAGAGGATAATTCTTTAACTAATACAATGAAAAATAGGGGGTATTCTTTTTGAAAAAACTGTCACTTCCGATACTGAGTTGTTTTTGTCCATTTCATTTTCTGAAGGTTCGGTGAAAATGTAATAACTTTGCTAATTTAGCTAATTTAACAATTTCTCTAAAACCAATAATAATGGAGATATTTATTAAGCAAAATATACGCGGACACCCTGTACAAAGTACAGTTACATAGAAAAATTAATGTGTCAGGATATCAGTACCTTCGTTTTTTAATGATTTTAAAGTACGCTTCTGATTCCCCATTGCAGTTTATCGGAGCCGCGTAAACTAAACTAATTGAATTACGTCAACTGTTTGCCGACATTTAAAACGATACCGATAAGGGGGTGCGTGGACTGCAAAGAAGGGTAACATAATAAATTAATATGAAAGCTGCCGAACTTTCCTCCCTTTTCGGGAATAATTCGATTCTGTTTCGGATCAGCAGCTCTCAGCGACGAAGTGAATAAATATAGAAAAATATTCCTGTACCTACTCTGTTATATTTTATCATTGAGTTGCTTTTTAGGACCCTTTTCAGGATTTAAAAAGCCTATATCAATAATATATGATAAAGAGGTATAAAAGATTTTTGAGGTCCGCTCTTTATGTTTGATGATCCTAGAAACCACCGACCTGATTTATTTGGATGATGCTTTTGTTCCTATTTCCATATAATCTTTGAAGCATTTAGATCCGCAAACTCGATCCTTACCTCTCTTTTTTTTTGTCCTGTTGCAGTCACCCGCATGTTGTTTTTCCAGGATCGACGAGGCATTTCTCGTTTTCTTTTTTCAAGTGGTTTCCATTTGAACATTTTCTTCGGTCAATGCTTTTCTGGCATCCTTAATAATTGTGCAACCCATGTTAATTACTTTTTCTACTACTATATAAATAAATTAACCTTCGGGCCCTAGCAACACGAAAGATCATGAAAGTAAATATTGGAATTACCTGAATATTATACGTTGCTAGTTACGAAAGTAGTATGTTTCTATAGTCTATTTCAGAAAGGTGTAGAGTAATAAAAGCTTATTAGGTATGCAAAGGGACTACAAAGCGACCCAACAAATATTTAAGCCACTTTCATAATTTGGCATTGATTTCATTGCAAAATTTATGGGTTTTGCCTATTGTTATCCATTCTCAAACAGTGAAAATAGTGTGACAAAGGCGTGCCGGTAGGATATTCGTAAAAAGGAAAGAATCTTATTTTAACAGAATAAAAATTAGGCATTATGTACATAGTATTAGCTGCACTTATTTTTTATTAAGCATTTTTAAAAAAATACATTATACAGAAATTAAATTATACTCGTAATAATAATTATAATAAATTAAATTATACTCGTAAGGAAAGAATTTTATTTTAGCACAATAAAATTTAGGCATTATGTACAGGGTCTTCCAACGAGGACTGAACAGGGGCTCATTTTTGAGCTTCCTTGTATTTAAAGAAAAATCCAAAATAGCCAATCGATGTACTTTTTCCTGCAGAATTCAAAAATGAAACCAAAAATTTCTTTGAACCAGAAACAAAAGAGTTACGCTATGGATAAGGTGTTTTTTAAATGGAACATAGCTTTTTTTATACGATTTTTGGAACGAGTGATTTTTTTTTTGTCCGTTCTGATTAAAATATTTAATATTGTGACAGCTATTTTTATTCAATTTTAATGTTTTATCCAGTATAATTTAACTTTATCCTGTTTGAAACATACACTAGGTAATAAAGGTATAATCACCTTTGAATCCTTCAAAGTCAAAAAATTTGACAAATTTACTATAATATTGCCGAAATGAAATATTCATTAGATGAGAGATTGCAGATTGTTACCTTGTTCTACAAATGCCAAGAAAATGCAAGAGAAGCAAGGAGAAGATTTATTGCAAATTTTCACAGAAATATATCCGTCAATACTATTCTAAGGATAAAGAACCTATTTGAGGAAAATAAAACATTACATGACAGAAAAAGAAATCCAACTCTATACTAATTAAAAAAAAAACATTAATAATTTAATTGTTCAATGTGACCTCCGTTGTTCTCGAAACATGTGCGATAACCTCTTTGTAGCCTTTCCAAACTTGCTGTTATATTGTGATTTTCCTGGTTAAGGCGATTTATTTCATTCAAAATTTTCTGCATGATCTCTTCAATATCGTGGTTTCGCTGCTTGTATACCACGTTCTTTAAATGGCCCCAAAGAAATGTGTCTAATATTGACAAATCGGGACTATTGGGTGGCCAAGCATAGGTTCCATTTCTACCAATCCATTCTTCATGGCGTCCGTTTAAATATTGAGTAACCTCACGCACGGCATGCGGAGGGGCCCCATCATGTTGCCAACTTAAATTTTGATATTCTTCTAATGGTAAATCTTCCAAAAAGTTCTCAATTTCGTTTTCTAAGAACTCGTAGTATCTCTGTCCATTTAAAGTCCCGTTAAAAAATATTGGTCCCAAAATTCTATTATTTTTTATGCCACACCAAACATGGATGAAGTCCTTCCTTGAAATTTAATTGTCTGAAATTTTCTTGGATTTCCAACGGCCCAGTGATGATTATTATGTCTATTGAAAACCCCCGATGTTGTGAATGTGGCTTCGTCAGTCCATAAGATATTTCTGAATAAATTAGGGTCTTCGTTTTCTTTCCGAATCACAATTTGGGAAACAAATTGGAAGCGAAGTTCTTTTTGTGCCGGTGTTAGATGTTGAAGTGGAAGGATATGATAAGACTTAAATTTATGATTTCTTAAAGTCCTGTGAACAGTTCCTTGGGTAACTCTTCTGCGTCTTACACCGCCGCCGTATTGAACGTCCCGAACTGCGTCCGAAATTGATTTGGTTGGATTCAGTCGAAAATAATTCACAATGGCACGGTCTCGATTTCTATTCCTTTCTGGATTTCTTTTTCTGTCATGTAATGTTTTATTTTCCTCAAATAGGTTCTTTATCCTTAGAATAGTATTGACGGATATATTTCTGTGAAAATTTGCAACAAATCTTCTCCTTGCTTCTCTTGCATTTTCTTGGCATTTGTAGAACAAGATAACAATCTGCAATCTCTCATCTAATAAATATTTCATTTCGGCAATATTATAGTAAATTTGTCAAATTTTTTGACTTTGAAGGATTCAAAGGTGATTATACCTTTATTACCTAGTGTATGTTTCAAACAGGTTAAAGTTAAATTATACTGGATAAAACATTAAAATTGAATAAAAATAGCTGTCACAATATTAAATATTTTAATCAGAACGGACAAAAAAAAAATCACTCGTTCCAAAAATCGTATAAAAAAAGCTATGTTCCATTTAAAAAACACCTTATCCATAGCGTAACTCTTTTGTTTCTGGTTCAAATAAATTTTTGGTTTCATTATTGAATTCTGCAGGAAAAAGTACATCGATTGGCTATTTTGGATTTTTCTTTAAATACAAGGAAGCTCAAAAATGAGCCCCTGTTCAGTACTCGTTGGAAGACCCTGTACATAGTATTAAATACTTATAGTTTATTAAACATTATAAAAAAAATTCAAAATACAAAAAATACATTATACAGAAATTAAATTATAAAAAATCATAATATTCTTCGTCATCTGAGGAACTGTCATCTCCTCTTGACGTTATCATTAACGGGTCGACTTTCCGATCGATCAGGTGGTCAAGATCCCACATTTTCTCCTCTTCTTTAATGACGTGATGGAGTGCTTTTCGCCAGTTCTCTGGTGTCACTTTCTTAATGGCTTGATCAAACAGTAGCTTAACGTCTTTCATTTTGAATGTCGTGTTGTGTCTTGCTACAAATCCTTTCACTTGCGCCCATATAAGTTCTATAGGATTTAGGTCGCAATAATGTGGCGGTGTGCGCAGCACAGTTACACTATGTTTTTCTGTTATATCTTCCACTGCATATTTCATAAAACGATGTTTATGTAAATTTGCTATATCTTATAGTTCCTTCTTTATCAAATTATCTTCAAATTCAATACTTTTGGTGGTTAACCAGTCGATAATTTCTTGTTTTCTCCAAGTTGGAGTCTTCTCTGCGTGCGTCGTGAATGATAGCTTGCGTTATCCATAACTACTACTGAATCAGCTGGAAGATATTTTATCATTTCACCAAAGTAGTCCTCAAAAACATTCGAATTCATGTCCTCTTGGTAATCTCCCGTATTGAACGACTGAAAGGTTAGCAAACCACTTTTGTATAACCAATCAAATTACTCAAAGCCCCATGAAATGTTCGGCATTGAATGATTTAAATTAGGGTAAAAGATATTTAGTTCCTAAATGAAAATTAGTTTGATTAAATCATTAGGTAGTTATTTAGATTTTGTTATTTTAGTTGTTTTTTGGTAAGATATTTGTTTGAAATAAAACGAAATACTGTCATTTATTTTAGTTAAATAAAACTTAGTTAATTAAAATCACATTTATTTATTACCAATAATTATTCACCAATTAAATCAGATTATTTGATTAAGGGAGCACAGTATCAGTGTATAAAATAACAAGTTAATATAGAAATTGTCAACTTTTTGGCCTAAAATTCGTTTTGAACAAGAAATTCCGTGGGTGCTTGTTCCAAAAAAGTTCCAGTATTTTCCATAAACAGTGTGTTTGATTTTTTCGGCTTGTAATCTTTGTTTTGCTTTTTTAAAAATGCCAATAGCTTTGCGTGTTTAGATATGTCTACCTTTCCCCTACTTGATACAGTGGTCTTTAGCATTGAATATACTGACCAAAGCGTTGATATCTTCTCTGTCTTGTCATTTTCGCTAAAATCTAAGCATTTTTTAACAAGAAAATACACAAGCTATTAATTTTCCTATCCTAACGCGTTTTTTTGCAATACAAAATGCGATATTTCAAGTGGGTCCCGAATTATTGTGACACTTGCGACACCGGCACAAAACGCTGTTTATATGTAAAGATTTTTATGTCACATTTTTTGCTAATAATTCTTCCCTCACATTAGCTAACATGGGTAGAAGGGCGTAGATGCTTTGCATCAAGATATTCTCACTGAAAAATGGCCTGCGTTTAAAATTTACATTTCTCGTGGGTAGTGATAAATCTCCTGCATATTTTTCTTGTCTAAAAAACGCAAGAGAGGGGTAAAAACGGTAAATTGTGATTTAATAGGGTGTTTTTTTAAAGTAGCTTTGGACAGGGGTGAAAATAAAATCCAAGTGGTATAATTTGGGATTTTATTTCCATTCGCAACAATATTATTTTTTTGCCATAATTACAGTTACACCTTCTGCTTGCAAGTTTAGCTTGATCATCGTTTTCGTTTTTTTTTGTCACTTCATTTTCGAGTTCTACGGAAAATATTGATCATATTTCATGTATCATAACCTATATCAATGAAAATATTTTAAAAAAATCAATATAATTTGATTTAATAAATCTATCAATCACAAAATTGTAATAAATGAATTTAATGTTGGAATTGACAGTAACATCCTGGCTGATCTTTAAATTATTGCAAAATATTAAGCACTGTTTGAAGTTCTGTCAATCTAATTTCCTGTCTTATTCAAGCTTTATCGTTCGGTCTGTTGATATAGGTACATTTTGAATTAATCCCACAGATAATAATCTATCGGGGTCAAATCAGGGTATATGGCCGACCATTCTATTGGACCGGACAAACAATCCACCTTCCAAGAAAAAAAAATCTAAATGTTTACGTACCGGGCGAATATAATGGGCTGGTGCTCCATCCTGTTGATATTATTAGATGTTATGGGGAATGCCTGGATCTGGATACATTACAACAAGTGCGGGTATCAAATCGAATTGGACGGATCCTTGAATAATTTTGTTCTCATCGGCAATGGTGCGACTAACTTTGCTGTTATTTTCCTAGACGGATAATAGCGCATTTAGCTACATTATCTTCTCAGATAATGGGCCAGGCTTTTCGTCATCATCAATGTCTAGCGCGCAGCACAGATTTAGACAGAAATATTCTCCCGAGACTACCAGTAGGCAGTTTTTACAAACACTTTTTAACCATATGGATAGGGGTCGATACACGACTGGAGTGTTCTTTGATCTGCCTTGGGCGTCTGATACTGTGGATCCGAGTTTTGTTGCCAACAAGATGTATAATCTGAGCATCAGGAAACCATTAAATAAATGGATTATATCCTTCTTAGAATACAGAAGTTTCGTTATCAATTCTGGATCGAACTTTCGGATCCACAGAGTCTTACGCTGGGGACATCTCAGGGAAGTACTCTCAGTACCCTAATATTTTTATTGTATATTAATGACTTGCCAGAATATGTAAACTACTTACAATATTGTGGTTGACCATAACCCACCCAAGTAACAATTTAAATGCCAACAAGTATTTATAGGGTTTTATCACAGGTTTAAGAAGGAAAATAAACCGAAGTGGGTTTTATTGTTTCTTTTGTGCATACCAATTTATCTGCAGATAATATGTAGTAATAAAACCTATTGGTTATATAACCACTTAATTGCTGCATTTATCAAAACAACAATAAACTCATTAGGGTTTATAGAGGATTTTAAATATTTTAAGTTTTGTGGTAGACATCTATAAATCTTTGGGTTTTATGGGAGTTTTAAAATATGGTTTTTAAGTACTTCTTACGATCAAACAATAAAATAAATAACTCTTAAGTAGTCTTACCCCTAATATATGTTATCATAAATACTATTTACTTTGGACGAAAATTGGTACAGGCTCCTTGAAACCTAATAGTTTTTTGGTAGCTAAGTTAAAACCTTTTGGTTTTTACAAAGCACCTATAAATCCTTTGGTTCCCCCACTTACGCCTTTAAACTTTGAAAGAATGGCATATAACGCATAGTAACACACACAAAATCACGAAATAAAGGTTTTTTTAGGTTATGTTATCTAAGTACATTTGTATTAGAGGTTGTCAGAGACAAATCTTAAGTGTTTTAAAGAAGAGTAGTAAGGCTGGGTAAAGTCTTACAGGTTTTAAAATTGTAATAAAGTGGAGCAATTGGAATTTAATAAAACCTTTTGCTTTATAAAAATATTTCACAAACCCACACACTCTTAATCGGGCATTCTATTAAAGTAAACGGTTTTATTTATTTTCCAGCCATGTTTTTTTCCGTTAACTACGGCAGACACGTTTAAACAAAGTTAGGGCAACAGTGTTTGGTTATATTTTTATTTATTCTAACTGTTTACATTTAGCCTGCAATTATCAAAAATATGTTAGTAGGTACCTATGTTATATAAACCCCTAAATAGCCCAAAGTCATACTGATTCAGCTAAAACTAGGGTTACAATTAATTGTAAATAATAATTAATAAGCTTACAAATAAAAGGCGCGTGATTTTTTTTAAAGTTTTTTTATATACTTCATCAATAAAGTTGCCGGGGTTGGCAATTTTTTATTACTAGGTTGTTTATTAATATAAAATTATAAAATGTTAGCACATGCAGATATTTCAATCGAGGCAGATATATTTAACTATACTTGGTGTCATTTTTTGATATTGACAATTTAAGTGCAACAAGTCTTTGACAAAGAATTAGTAAAGACGTAATAATAATAAAATTATTTATGATGGTTTTTTGATTGCAAGTACTAACGCTTTTAAGAAGGCTTTATAAAATGTTTTGTGGTAGACTTAAAAACATCTTGCAGATTTGGGTTCAAAAGTACTGTTGGTTTTATTGACAGTTTTAAGGAAGATTGTAATAAAACTTAAAATGTTACTTGGGCAGATGTTTTGGGGAGGAGGGTATACGATGTTGTTTCAGAGATTAGATGCTGATGCAACAAAAACAACTTAATTATTAATATCAAAGAGACGAAAGAGAATTTTACTCCAAGCGCAGAATATCGGGCTTAAGTAACATAGCATGTGATGATAATCTCATTAATTTTAATTCTGAAGTTAAGTTCTTGGGATTACATATTAACACTAACTTTGGTCAATTCAAGTAATTGATTTTTTATGCAATTATTAATTTAATAGTTTTTCCAATGTCGGCCTCCTATGCCATGGTGTACCCAGCTTGATCTTGTCATATTTTAACGTGGGGACAGGCTAAAAGAGAAATTTGCCTCAACTGGATCTGATAATTTGAGAAGAATTTATAATTAATTCATGATTAACCAAATTACTTAAGTTATTTCTTTTTCAAATTCAGAAACAAGACCCTTTATTTTAACTGTGTCGAATTTTAATATTTGGTTTTTGGTGGCACAGCAATATTCGCGAAACTTTTTCTAAGTAAAAGATGTAAATAACTTGAAAACTTTTGTCCAAACGAACTGATACTTTGTATACTTTAGTAAACTTGTAATTCGAACATTACCAATTCAAATTTATAAATTCTGTTCAAAATTCCTGTCTCTAATAAATAATTAATCCGGAAAATTCCCCAAAGCACTAAGATAAAATTGCTAAAATGGAGGGGTTTATTAAAGAAACGTTATACGGGGCAAAGGGCATAAAGCAATTAGAAAGGGAGTAGAGACAATAAAACAATTTTGAGAGCGTCGTAAAGGGAGGAGAGGTCGTTATTTCCTACACGCCTCGTTTGACTTTTAGAAAAAAATTATTCTGTATTCTTTATTGATTTTCAGACAGTTATAAGCAGGAACCTTTGAGTTGCTATTAAGAGAGTTAAAAAATACTTGGGGGTTCATAATGTAGTCTACAAACATTCTTTATTTATTGGCCATATAAGCAAGAAGTGTGTCTTTTATAGGCTGTTAACGCTTTTAATATTATTGTAAACAACAACCGGAAAATATCTATAAACTTTTTAAAATGATTATATGTACAATACGATCATTCCAGTAGAAGAAATTTAAAGGGTGTTCGGAAAATGTGTTACGAGTCTTGGAGGGACGATTTTACGTGTTAATAAAATAAAGGTAGCCCATGTAACAATAGTATATAGTTTTATTAGCAGTAAAAGCAATACTTTTTATGACGAGTCTGATAGTTTGTCGGACGAACAAAGTGAGTCCGGCAATTACAGACGAGTCATAACAAGTTGCTTTTACTACAAATAAAACATACTATTTTTTCTTCAAACGTCGCGTCGTTAAAACATGGAAAGATAAAAATACAAATTTTAAATCTTAAGATTCCAGAGATGGTGTAGTGAGAAAGACATCAATAATAATAATTCTGAAAATGTACTCTTGGCGAATTTCTCTGAACTTACGAACAAACAAAAAATGAAAAGTTCAACAATGTGGTCACATTATTCTATGACAAGGTCAATGCTAAATATCAGGCAAGGGATAGACATAAGCAAGTTTTGAAGCTACGTGCTTATTTAAAGAAGCAAAATGAAGGCTACACTCCCAAAAAAGCTAAAGTATTTACCAGGGAACAATTTGAAAATTTTCTATCTGAAGCTCCTAATCAGAAGTATTTGGGAATTAAGGTAAATTTAGATATTACTTCAAAGAATACAAGTTTTTTTATGAAATATGCCAACAAGACGGTCTCTGATAAGAGTGCTTTTCTTACTTTTCCCCGTACACCAGTCTTCCTCCGCTCTGCCAGCTTCTTCTCTAACATCTGGCGAAGTGCAATTCATGTCTTCTTCACTATCACTAGACATATTTTCTTTAACTTTTTACAACAAAGTTTGACAACTCGTTATTCCTGCGAAGTTTATGATTTATTTATTCCTAATTGTTCATCTCATAGCAACCATTGACATTTTTGAATAACTCACTTTTGCAATTTTTAAATTTTAAAAACGCAAAATTTCAATACTGTTACAAAATGTCGATGGTTGTAAATAAAATCGTATGCAAACCTCCGTAGGAAACTTCTTATCTGCCTCAAGACCTTTTAGTTAACCTCGGCCCTCCCCGTCTCATTTAACAATATAAATCTCTCGACCTGGGTATGTAATATAGGTTCTCTTTCTCTCTTTCATTATAATTTCTCTTTCATTATAATTTCTCTTTCATTATAATTTATTCACACTAATATTATTTACGAGTTTGAAGAACAATAATTTCATATACTCTTCTTATAAGTAAATTGCTTTGAGCTCTTCATAAACAATTCTACCTAATTTAAAAAATAAAGTGCATAAACTCATCCATCGTGTTGCCGCCTTTAAATCTGGCGCCTTAATTATTGCTGTAGGTTGCGAGTATGAAAATATATGATTATGCATTAGTAGTAATCAAGACTAGAGTAATGCGGCTACTAACACTTAAGAATATTTAATTGACACTTAAGAGGTTTATGACCTAATATGTTGACGACTTCTAAAATAATCTGTCGCAATCCTCATTTAATTTTCAATATTTTTTTTAAATTTCAATTTTATTTAATAATTTGAACATTACTGAGATCCGCAGTATTCAATTCTGTTATTATCAAACAATTATTCTTTCAATCGAGCCTAAAATAGTTATTTGTGTAACTAGTGTAAAATCTGTATATTTGTTTCACGATGCATAAAGATCTTGCGGAGTGCAACAAATATGCTTGTTGCATATGTTACACACAATATTTTTTCTACGATCGAATCAAATTTGTTTTTCTTTCAAACTATTTGAAGACTCCCGTCAACCGGGGCTACTTTGTCATGTATTCAATTTTCATCCAACTTAACTAATTTTCGAAAAAAATTTAAAAAATTAGGGTGACAATGTTACCCCGGCTTTGGGGCTACTTTGTCACCTCATAAAAATTCGATTTAAATTGCGGTCTATTTAGTTTTGCGACAACATTATACTATTTAATTTTGTTTCGTTTACAGCAACAAACAAGGGTCTCATTAAAAAATAAACTTTATTTATTGAAAACTTTAGACAGTTAATGGTAACTGCCATGGTATCTTTAAAAGTCACCTATAAAGTAAAGAACTTAAACAAGACTTATACAATACATTTTAATTTAGCGAGTCTATTGCGTTTTTCGAATTCCTGTGAAGGATCGAATGTAGCGTCATCATCGCTATTATCGTCAAAAGGCTCTTCATCGTCTCCGGAATCATTTTCACACCTCGAACACACAAAATAGGGATCTCTACTGTTCTGATTGCATATGCCACATATCCTATTTTGACATCGGAAACGTTGGATCCACTTGACAGTGCTGTTGTAGTTTTTATAAATTATATTTAGTTAAGCAAATTCCATACTTTGAATTGGCATCTTCGCGACCCCTCAATTTTTTTTTAATAATGTTTATTGGATAACGATGTTTAGGAGCAGACTTTTTTTTTTGTTTTTGGAGGGAACACCAGACGTCGAGACACGGACATTGACGTTTTCCTCTGGACACCTCAGTAGATCAACAAAATAAGGCAAATCGTCGTCGTCAAGTGTATTGCTCATATCTTCAGGTGCATCCTGTATAATTGGCTGTGTAGAGTCTATGTCCATTCGGTCCATTACTTGTCCAGGTTTAAACTTCTTTTCTCTCTTCCTTTATTTCTGTTTCTCTATTGTTCCCCGTATTTCCTTTAACATATATACCAGACTGGCCTGAAGAGAGCGAGAAACCTCTTCACTGGTATACAAAGCCCCAGAAATTTTTTTTATTGACATTTTTGACAGCATTTACCGCTTTTTGGAGGTCCTCTTTGGTATTATAGTTCTGATAATTCCTGGACGCCGGTGTTTTTTTTCATAATTTCTTACCATTTTTATTTAGTTAGTACCTTTAATAAACGAGAATTGTCGATAAAATAATGTCAACATCGCCCCCAAAAAAAATAAGCAAAAACAAGATGGTTGCGCCCGAGGTGACAAAGTTACCCCGGGATGACAAAGTAGCCCCAGTTGACGATTTTACAATACAAGAAATATTACTAATTCTTAAAGCACTTTTAACAATAACATGAACAGTCAGGCCCGTATCCAGAAATTCGTTTCGGGGGGGGGGGGGGGGGCTCAAGGACGAAAATCATTCAAAAATGTGGACTTATTTTAATTAATTCAGAGCAAAGCGAATCACACATTAAAACTTAAATCATTATGTGACGTTTAATCTATTATTATTTATAGTGCAATAAAAAGATGCAGTACAAGGTGTACAATAAACAGCTACTATGTTTGAAGGAAGTTTGAGCATTTTTAATGTTCAACAAAAAATACCTGTTAATAACAAAAGTTAAATCAGTACTAAATTTTTACTAGAACATACACCTTAAAAAAGTAATTTCCTTGATTTTTTCTTCGCCAACTGGTCGAGCACTTTCTCCGGATCATCTTTGTTCGACCAGTCCAACAGAAAAAGCTAAAAATCCCTAGATCTCGATCAGAATCGATTCGTACAATTGAACAATAATGTTCAATGCTGCCACATATTGTGAGATATAACAAGTTGTATTACTGAACATGGCAGGCTTTTCATAATTCAAAAATATATATAATAGAAAATCCTATACTGAAGACCTTTCTATGAAAAACCTCAAATGGAAAAAATTTTCAAATTTCGGGATTTCGGGGGGGCCCGGGTCCCCCCCCCCCCCTGGATACGTGCTTGTGAACAGTTCAAACTAACGTTATTTTTATAAAACTAGCTATTTCCTTTTCCTCAGTTAATTTCAATTTTAATATCACAGTTAGAAGAGCAGTTTACTATGGTAACTGATGGACAAACTTCATTTTCACAAATTTTTTGAATTTTGTTTTTGTTTTTGCTCGTGGAGGTCTCAGGTTCTTTGGCTCACCTTCCAGAATTTAAGTCTTTTTTTTTAGAAATTGATTCCTCAATATAACCCTAAGTTACAGTTAAAGATTTCCATCCTCCATGGCGTTTTAATGTTAACATGTCTACATTGTCTACCCGCGATTCCACAAGCGATGTTGCAGAAGATCTGCAAAAACAGTATCCTGTGTATTGCATTGGGTTTTCAATATTTTAGTATTTTGCAAGATCACTTGGAATTTTGCTAAAAGTATTTACACCAATAGGTTGAACTGAACATTTTCCGTTATAATATCTGATAAAAAATATAGTGTGATTTGGGACGAAGGAATGCGATACATTTCAACCAAATTAAAACATCTAAATTCACCGCTTATTACAAATGATCGAGGTTTGTTGGTCTTGCTGTCGGGAATTTTCACAGTTGTGATAGAATCCAGGTCATTAATATCATTTAATATTGTTTCTTCAAGTCGTCCATACGGCTCCTGCAATGCCAAATACTGCAATTATGTATAGCAAAACACAAGTAATTATAAAGTTAAAAATTACCATTTGCATGTGTTACCTTCATCATTCGATATTAATTATCTGGAGCTTTAATTAAAAAATTTGCCAAATTCCTGTCTGGTCAAAATTTTTGATTTCTTAGGACGGTATCCTACCGAATTCTTCTTTAAAAATGAAATTAATTCGGTTAAATTGGTAGAAATTAATTACAGGAATTGTCACTGTCAGACGCCATACATAGATAACTATGGTTATGCATTCGTTAGTAACAAAATTTACTGTCAGACGCCACCCATAGGTAAGTACGATTATTCTTTCGTTAGTAACAAGATTTGGATTAATTAGAGTAAAAAAGTTTTTGTACAACTGCCATTAAAAGTGACACTTTTAATGACAGTCAACAGTGTTAAAAGTGATTATTTACGTGGAAGCGTGTTAAAAATATTTTTAACACTACATTTTCCTATGATGAAATCAAATAAAATTATAATAATAATTTAAGAAAGTGCAAATTTTTATTATCAATATTTAACAATCATTACTTACTCGATTACTTATGAACATTAATATTAATTGTACAACTAACAAGGGCGCTTGACTTGATTATTGAAAATTCGCTCCACAAAGTTGATGAGCTCCATATTCTTGTAAGTATGCTAAGAAAACAGGTTCACTAAAGTTCCCTTCTACATTTTTCAATTTACACCAGGCCAGGAAATTGGTATATGCAATATTGTACTGCTGAGCTAATTTTTTAGGTAGGAGTTCCAAAGTTGCTCTTCTTGCAGATTCTTCAATATCCACAGGAACAACCAAATCAACACTTTTATTAATTATTCCACTATCGACAAACATATCAAGCAGTCAAGAACCAAAGACAAAAATTGGACAAGAACGCAATTATTTAAATGACAGCATCTTTTTTATTTGTAAACAAGCATTTGTTAGTAACCATAGCGTTGGCAACGTTTGTCATTCACAACAACTTGTGATTATTTGAATATTAAAATGCATTTTGAAGGTTAATGTCATTCCAAATTCCCCTATTTTATTATCGAAATAGGGCAGTTATACAAAAAACATTGTATGATATTTGTGTTAAAAGTAATTTTATTTTGTTCGTAAAATTGTTCAATTCGCTCCGCTACGCTTATTTCACAAACTTTTTCACTCACAAAATAAAACATCACTTCTAACACTCACATTATAAATAACTATTTCTTTTTAATATCAAACAATAAACGGTTTGAGGAATATTTAATGTTATCTAAGTACGTATTATGGTTACCATGTTTATACGTATACTTAAATTACAAGAAAAAAATGTTATCTTTAGATTAAACTCGTAATTAAAGTATCAAAGAATTTTTTGCACTAGTGCAAGAAGTTAAACTTCTGGCACAGTAGAAGGTGCAAAAAATAGTAACTTTTTAAAAATAATTTTTCCAGACTTAGACTCAGGGGAAGCCCCCCCCCCCTCAAGGATTTTCTCTGGGCCCGTCCCAGCTGTTCAAACGCGACAATTCCTATTGACGAGTGAATCAGAAAAACCAAAACTTTAAATCGAACCTCAATTTTACCAATTCTCAACCATTCTCGCTAGCCGGACTCGTCAATCTTCCTGCGTTTCAGAGGTTTTCAGCAGCTGCTGAAGCTGCTATTCAATTTCAGGTGTCTAGGCGGTGGCAAGCGGTTAACGGCTGGAAGCCGAGATAGATAAAGCCATTGCGGATAAGCGAAAAAATAAGAATAGACGATCAAACTATCATATAAAGAAAATATGAGGGATGAGTTAAGAGTAGATTATAATTCAATTATAAATTAACGATTACGATTGCTATGTATTAATTGTAATCGAAATTGATAAAATCGTGTTTGCGTTAGAATAATTATTAGATTTGCATAAACCAAGTAATAGAGCTGTATAAAAATTATTTGTTTTAACTTAAATAAAAAACTGAAGTCTTCCTCCACAAAGTTTGTCAAAGGCAAAGTAAGATTATTCCCTACATGTTTCGGACGCCATATCGTCAATCTTCAGGGGATACCAAAATCAAGTGAAATATAAATTGTGGTTGAATAGTGGCAGATGTAGCTTTCAAGCGACATCTCATGGCAATCAAATGCATCACCTTAGCCGGTCACTCTTACAGGAGTCGCCGCCAGGAGCGCAGCATTAACGTTTTTGCGTTTGCTTCTCCGTTTCTGACTGATTTTTGTTTGACGGGCCAGGTGATGCATTTGATTGCCACGAGATGTCGCTTGAAAGCTACATCTGCCATTATTCATCCACCTTGCAGGGTCAACTAAACTTTCCTTCGCCGAGTTCTATAGGCTCACTGACGAGCTGTTATACAGCGAAACGCGTCTGGGGATTAATCCGGCGAAAGGAAGCAACTAACCTTTAAATTTATAAATTGTGGTTACCTCAAATTAATGAGCATACATACTAACATATTGAAGAAGTAAAATTGTTAAGTGAATGGATCTAGACAGAAAATTGATATTAGTTTTGCAAAAGTAAATTTATAATTTTTTTTTTAAATGCTCCTAATCCAAAAGGGGCTTAAGATAAAAACATATGGATTATTAGCATTGCAAATACAATTTTCCCCATAGTCACAGAATAATCGATTTAATTGTAATTAGAGTAATATTAAATTGTAAAGAAGGTTGACCAATTTTAAATAAGTGCAGTTGTATTTTTTAACGTCGTGGCGCCCAGGACGTCGAAGGGGTTGCTTTGATGTTATTTTTAAAAAATGCAAAGTGATCCTACCTGCCGAAGGCCTTTTACAATTTAAAATAATTTTTCTTTTTAAATGGAACACCCTATATATTATTCAAAAAAATGATTCCGCAACAAATTCTAAATAACTTTTATATAAGTTACTTAATGTCTAAATCTAGCCATTTTTTTGATATCAGTCAGATGGAAATTTGTGACACAATTAAATTCTGACAGCGACATTGACAAACTTTTTAGAAGGTATTTGTGCTTCATAATTTATCAGTTTTACTAATTCTTAAAATGGATTTACTAACGGAAACACTGCGAATAGAAATATTAATGATATTGGGTTACGGGGATCAAAGGCGAACACAGCAGGAGGTTGCTGAGATTTTTAATGATAAGTATCCCAACCGAAATTCAATAGTACGGTCCACAGTTAGCAAAATTTTTAAAAAATATAACGAAACTGGCCATGTAAAAGACATTTCAAAATCTGGGCGTCCAAGAACTGCGACAAGTGGCGATAAAGCTTTAGATATTTTGCTTAGCATAGAGGAAAATCCACACCTCTCTACTCGAATTATTGGTCTCGATTACAACACATCGCACATGTCGGTAGATCGCGTATTAAAGTGTTAGAAGTTCCACCCATACAAAATTCACTTGGTTCAAGAACTCTCTGAGGATGACTTTGACAGGCGTTTAGAATTCAGTGAGCAAATGATGGATTTGTGTAATGCCAATCCAAATTTTATTAATAAAATAATGTTTTCCGATGAGTCCACGTTCTGTCTTAATGGAAATGTTAACTGGCATAATATTCGTTATTGGTCCAAAGAAAATCCTCATTGGATTCGAGAACAGCACACCCAATTTCCGCAAAAAATTAATGTTTGGGCAGGCATTATAGGACAAAGGATAATTGGTCCATTGTTTATGGATTTTAATTTAAATGGCGATAGAAATTTGCAGCTCTTAAGAAATGAAATTGTTCCTGCTCTTGGGATCCTATTTCCAAATCCTCGTAAGTTAGTTTTATTAAAGTAAATTAAAACTGATTAACAATAAACAAAATTTTAGACAATGTTGCGGGATTAAATAACGAAGTATGGCTGCAACAAGACGGTGCACCACCACATTACGCCAGACAAATACGGGAGTATCTAAATGAAGTATTTTTCGAAAGATGGATAGGGAGACGGGGTACAATTGAGTGGCCAGATCGGTCACCAGATCTGACTCCACTCGATTATTTCTTGTGGGGGACGTTTAAAAAATGTGGTCTACAAGACAAAAACCACATGATATAGAAGACCTAAAACAAAGAATTGAAGTTGAGTGCCGAAGAAACAGATATTCTTTCTATATGTTTTAAATACTTTTCCGCAATATTTAGCATATTGTCAAGAAGTAAATGGAATGCACTTTAAACATCTAATTTAATTTCTTTATTCTGTAGTAAGTAAGTTTAAACAATAATTACCTTACAATAATGTTTCAATAAAATCTCAATTTTCGAGCTCGAATATTATAAAAATGGCTAGATTTAGGCATTAAGTAACTTATATAAAAGTTATTTAGAATTTGGTGCGAAATCATTTTTTTGAATAATATATAGGGTGTTTCATTTAAAAAAAAATATTTTAAATTGCTACAAAACTGTAAATTTGGCAACATTGCAAATATCACTAGCAGCTCCGCGATAACCTCTTATATACGGATACCGAATTTTAGCTATATCGGACAAACGGTATTAAAGATATTTAAAGCGTTCCATACTTCTGTCACACGCTGTATACAGGGTGCTATTTACTAAGTGTCCGATATTTTACAGGACGATTCCTCAGTTATTTTTAAGGTGAAAAGTTCATATAAGCATGGGTCCGCAAGCCCTTCAATTTTGAGATACAGGGTGTAAAAAATTTATTTTTATTTTTGTTTTCCGTAAATAATTTTTTAAATAATGTCTATATTTGAACGAAAATTGATATCTCTAGGCATTTTTTGAAATGCGAAATTCGAATTTGCTTCCACTTGTAGAGGGCGCCACCTACGTGTATTTTTAGTCTTTTGAGGAGGCATAACTTTTTAATTCGTGCTTGTAGAAGTCGCTCCGAGCAATCGTTCTCGAGAAAAAGAATAATAAAGAAATAAATAGCATTTATTTGCATATCGCTATGCCCATATCCGAGTTTGATAAAATAGCCAAACAAAGCCGAAATCAAAAAATTATGAAAATGTACTTTGCATCAGCCAATAATGTGCCTACATAACAGTGTTATCAAAAAAGAAAGCGGCAGTGGCGTACATATTTGTTGTTCCCGTTAAAAATTGTAACACCCTGTATCTCAAAAATGAAGGGCTTGCGGACCCATGCTTATATAAACTTTTCACCTTATAAATAACTAATAAATCGTCCTGTAAAATATCGGACACTTATTAAATAACACCCTGTATAACAGACTTGAATAAAAACATTTCCATACATCCATGTCCTAGCCCGGATCTGACCAGGGACCTATTGGGTGCCAGGCAAGCTTTATGCCCACCGGACTACCCCGTCGGCTACTGCTATTTCATTTAATAAGTTTTATTGGGTGTAAACGAACATAGTTACATGAAAACATGTTTTTGGATTTTAAAATTACATAATCAGAATGAATATGATTCACGTTTATTAATAGGCAATATTTTGAATACAACATTTATGTGGGATAAGTAATTATTATTATTTCAAGGATAACTCTAGCCCTACGGGGACTACCAATAATTGCAAAGATTTTCTTCAAAGCCAAAGATATTTTCACTGCGCTGCTGATTTTTGACAATCCATTTCAATTTCGATCATTTTGAAACCAATATTTTATTCGAGGGATTTTTCAATCTACCGCTGGCCGTTTGCCTGCGTGTGAAATCATTTTTGCTTTGAAATTCAAATATTTGGCTGCCATTCTGGTCAGATATATAGGCATTATTGCCGTTTTGCATGCCTTTTTGATGTTCGATATCGCATCCAAACGAATAAAGGATAAAGGTTGATTGTAGGCGGTTTTATATCAATTTTGGAAATATTAGATGCAATACGTACTTTAAGAATATCGAAAGGTTTGAAATATTACATAATTTATGCCTTAATACACCACCTTGTATTGTATAATCAGACAAACAGAACAACAAGCTTATTATGCAATTAAACCTTCCAATTATATTATTTGATGATCGGGAAATCTCGGTTGGACTGATTACGATTCGCCAAGTGAAAATACTCATAAAGGCACGCTAACAGCCGTTTTAATTGGAGCACATGTGATCGATCTGATTTAATAACATGAGTTCGCTGGTCAGCGTAGTTTTTTCTTTAACAAACGAACCTACATGAAATGAAAAATGATTCAATTTGAGGGTAGCAGTGCCGCTGCAGAAAATAAAACACTCATGTTCGTTAAAGTTATTTTGTAAAGTGAGATTTTAATTTCCCTTTACTATTTTATTATTCATGGTCTGCTTTACTCCACTTAATAGGAGGAAACAATCAACTTTGACACTGCTTGCATAATAGAATATTACAAGTACAAGTTTTATAAAAGCTGATTTTAGCGCACGCGGAATTATATGGTGTCCAATTTTCGATGATTTAAAGAGATATCTGCCTTATTAATAAAGATAAAAGGACGCGGTTTTCGCAGCACTGTGCTACATTTTATTGAGAGAAAACATGTCGCAATCAGAATTTTTCTCGTCCTTGTTTCTGATATAAGGGATGATTTTGAAAATTTTACACTTTGGGACAGCCCTATATTTCAGTTATCCTGTAACTTACCAAGAAGAACAAAAATGTTATTTTTGGAGCTTTTTACGTCGAATCCAGTAACATATTCGTGAAGATCTTTTCTATGTTCAATAGTTTTTGAGAAAGAAACCATTTTTTTTTATAATTGAGTCGGCCTATATATTTTCTGATAATGCAGTTTAGTTTGTCACAAGTGTCTCAGAAATATATTATACTTTATGTTTACTTTTAGTATTAAGTCCAAAACTTATTTTTTTTTAATATTTACTTTTTTTGTTAGTAGGCCACGACAGGTATTTAAAAACGCAATTACTGGTGTGATAATTACCGCATGTTTTGGGCCCCTAAATAAAAACGATAGATAGATCGAGGTGTGTTATTATGTTATTATATTATCAATTGTTGGTCGGTTAACAGGGGTGGTCCGTTAATTAATAAGTATCTACATACAGTGCGTCCATAAAGTCTTGCACAAATTCATTTAAAATTCAGGTATTTACTTTTTAAAAACGCTCGGACACGTCAATTAGTACTTTTGTTTGCGCATTTTTTAACGTAAAATGTTTTTATACAGGGTGTCGCACGTATGAGGTATGAGGTCATCAATAAATGTGTTTAAAATAAATTTTCAAACGTCAATTTTCGGAAACCGTGATTTCCAGAGGTGTTCAAAATTGATATAATATACAGGGTGTTCCATTAAAAAAAATCCTTGATGACCTCATACCTCATACGTGCGACACCCTGTATAAAAACATTTTACGTTAAAAAATGCGCAAACAAAAGTACTAATTGACGTGTCCGAGCGTTTTTAAAAAAAGTAAGCTCCTGAATTTTAAATGAATTTGTGCAAGACTTTATGGACGCAGTGTATATGTAAATGTTTTAAATATTTTTGTTTAAATTTATCAGAACTAAAATCAAACGTGATGAAGCTAATTTACCAATATGTATATACTGCAAGTGCATATTAACATATATTCCTATTTTTTAGAATAATCAGAAATTAGTGATTGCTTAAAATTTTTATTTAATTTTTATAAAATTCAGATTCAATAGCAATAGAGAAATATTTGTAGACTTGTCAAAATTGTTAACAATATTAAAAAAATTTTCTCAAGTCTGTTAAAGTTGCGCAGGCTTCAGATATGCTTGATATTTTCGACACTGGAGCAAGTTCAGGTTCCTCTTCCTTTGTCTCAGAGTTGGGAGTAGATTCATCCGTTTCTTGGATCTCCTCAATACACTCGATGATAGTCAATTCTGCAATTTCTGTTGGCAAATCGTTTCAAGTTCACAAATGTGTCCTTAATGTTAGGAAAGAGTTGTGCGAGAGGAATATTATCTTCTTCTCCGAAGTCGTCAATATTACACATAAGTCCGGCTTTCATAAAGTATTCTTTTATTGTCACTGGGGACAAATTGCGCCAGGCCATCGAAACCCATATCAAGGGGTTGGTTATAAACCTTTAAAATGGTCAATGGCCTTTTTTTCGTATTTCGATTCGCCACATATTTTCTTGAAGGTAATATCTTGCCGGAGACAAAATTTTTCTAACCCTCCAAGTCTAGTCTAGTCCTAGACATTGAGCAGATTCAAGGGCTTTTGCTTGAATTATGGGCCCGGATATTGGTAAGTGCTTGTTTCGCGCCTTACAAAACCAGTTAAAAACAGCTTGGTCCACTGCCAGTCCTTCGGTTGTCGGATTTTTTTTTTAATTTCATCGTTTCCACTTCTTGAAACAAATTTCTAACTTCTGCTTTATTTTGAAGCAACACAAGCACTTGGGTCTTACCCACTTTAAATTTTTCCGGCAATTTCCTGGTACTTAAACCAGTTTTTTCACTTACCTCGATTATTTCAATTTTTCCGCCTAAAGAAAGACATTTCCTTTTTCCCACCGTCTTCAAATATTCAATTATTGGGCATCAATTTGGATAGTCTTATGACTTGGCATAGTCACGTTACGGCCATTGCTAAGGCAGCCTCGCAGAAGCTTGGAGCACTTTTCCGAACTACACAGTAAAAAAGTGAGTGTTAAATTTAACACTCAATGGTGGTACACTAGGACCACACTCAATAGGGTATATTAACCAATCAGTATATTTGGTAAGAAAGATATCCTTGAATGGTTTTTTTAGTTTTTGATGTGTGTTAATTCTTCTTATTTATGGGTAGTTACATATTTTACACTATTAAGTGCAAATTAAACTCACAGATTGTAAACCTATCCTTCTAGGCTGTAAAATAAATAATGAGAGGTGTAAGTAAACCATTTTTTAACGGCAATTTATGATTAATTAGTGTAAATATCATATTATTGTAGTGTAAATTTTATTTTATTTGGGTGTGACTTTACTATAGTTAGTGTAATAAAATAATCTACTCACGGCTAGAATACTTTCCATTTCGTTTAAGTCATTTAATCCCGTGTCAAGCTAACCGGGCGTTTATAATTAAAATGTAAAAAATTATGCCTTCAAGATGTTTTACATTATTAACCTCTGCTTAGATTGATACATGATTGAATGACTTAATCAAAGCCGAAAGTAGTAGCCCCTAATATATATAAATCTTCAGATCGCTTGGAAACTGTTTGTTAAATGAATGAAATATTGAGTATATTTATCGTTTATTTATAAAGAAAATGATGGTTACAACAGAACTGGAAAACCCTGTGATTTTTTTTAAACTTATTTATTATAACTAGTTGAACAAAATGACACACCTATTACATAGTTTACAATTTAGTAAATTAAACATATATATATCTACGTTTATAAGCCTAACAAAGCAAATAACATAATAAATATATATATAGCCTTGCCGATGAGCCGTAATACGGCGAAACGCGTCCAAGGATTGGGTCTGACGAAAAGAAAAGGGAAAAACATCTTTCTTTTATATTAGGTTTTCGGTTCACAGAAACCGACGATTGGCTTTCAGCGCCACCTGACATTAGATACCTGCTTATGCGGGATCCTTTCCAGCGTTTGGTCTTCTCTAAGACCTCGCTGGTCTGGTTGGGTGGATAGCTCGATTGCTACGAGATGTCGCCACGTGTAACATCTCGCATATGTATTTATATATTATGTATACTTAGAACACTAAACAGCTAAATAAAAGTATGCTTTGGAACAATATAAAAGAAGGAAAATGACGAACGTATTATATTAATCGTATATATATTTGGAGATCTATGAAGTAAAATATGTAGGCAGGTTAAACACCCAAAGAAACCCTGTTTACCTGTTCGATTGCCAAACCTACGTTTTTAAATAATTTAGTGGTAAAATTACCCATATAAAACTATGGATGAACCTGCCAACCGGCGAAATCTACCTGGTCCGAGCTGGCATCACTGTTTATATTACTAAAATGAAATGAGATAAGGGGTTAAAGCTTTGCACAGGGGCGGATTTTGTAGTTAAATGAAATGTCATAGTAATACCTTATAGTAGCAATGTTTATTATCATTACTCGTATTATATGTTTATTAATTTATTATAGGTACAAAACAACTGTAAAAATACTAATAATTACAATATAGAATAAAGGTACCTATACCTACTTATACAAAAAAATTTACATATACCTACTATACAGCAATATACACAGAAGGTTTAATTGTAATTATAAAACGTTTTAATCTATTCCTAATTCAGTCTCGCTATCACTATCATCCACATTTATAATAAGAGGATGTATTGCGCTTTGTTGTGTAGTTATATAA
Organism: Polydrusus tereticollis; assembly: GCA_963920685.1. Taxonomy (NCBI): domain Eukaryota; kingdom Metazoa; phylum Arthropoda; class Insecta; order Coleoptera; family Curculionidae; genus Polydrusus; species Polydrusus tereticollis. Next base: position 24,447,304 of record OY987333.1, on the reverse strand, counting down.
GAGTCTTCAATTTTTAAGGCATGGTTAACCGAGTTTTTCCAGCTTTCATCTGGAATTTCACCGAAAACTTTCTTTATTACCTCTATTACACTGCCACTAAGAGTAGGTGTGCTATTTTGAGTTCTAACTTTCGACTTAACTTGATGCCACATGTGTTCAAACTTCAATAGGGTTAAAAATACAATAATAGGGTGGCAGTCGCAATACAGTGTGACCCATTTCTTCCGCCATTTTATCACACACATACTCTTTCTTAATACTAAATGCGTTTAACACCACATACTTTTAATATTAACTTGTTGCACACTGTTTCAAAGTAAAATAGATAGGTACTAATGTATTTCGAATATTATGTTTACTATTTATATAAGCTATATAAACAGGTACCTGTAACTAAAAAGTTTTCAAAAATATCCTAATAATTAAGTTGTTTCTAGAAATCCTTAATTAGATAATTTATTAATTTTGAGAACCCATCAAGTAATGTACCTATCTATTGTTATTATAAACTGGCATTAATACGTCTCTGCGTCTAGGCGAAAACGATAGACGAGTTTATGAGGGGTTTTATTGCAGTCATTAAGTCAAACGGTATACCTTGCTACCTACTTTACCTAAGTATTATTAAGTAAATACCTACTTAGTTTCTCAAAAATGGCGTACTTATTATAGTAAGGTTTCTATTACATTTCGTTAATATGCTTACCCAATTTAACAAGATCCTCGAGAGAGGCACCCTCATTTGGCACTTTCCAGAACTTTGCTTTGTTTCTATATTTCAATTTAAATATAACATTATTCTATATCACGTTCAAAGAGCACAATCAGACCGACTTGAAAGTTGAATTTGCACGTAGCGTCGGCGTCATCTGTCAATTTCCAGAATTTCGCACCACTTGTTGCCGCCTGTATTTTCGGTAACACAGGTTTAGGTATTTTTACCCGGGCAGTGTAAAAAAACGATTAAAGAATAAGTTTTACACTTAATGTGTTAAAATAACCTTCTAGCGGGGTCTCTTTACACGCTAATATGGTGTTATTAATCGTCTGTGTATTTTATTTTGCTGATAGAGTGTAAAATAAAATAAATTACACCCATTCAACAAAGTTAACTTCTTGAGAGTTAAATTCATAGGCAAATTTAATACAACAACTTTGGTCCCATATGAGTGTAAAAATGTGGTAAATTATGTTGATCCGAATGTTAACATTTACACTACTTTTTTTTACCAGTCCTGAAATGATTTTTACCAGGTGGATATTTTTTACTGTGTAAGAACTTCTAAATACCCCAACAACTTTGGATGCTCTATAAAGCCCAAATTCGATCATCGCTCAGGTGAGGTTGCCCACTTGATTGATTCCACTCAGAGCGGTGTATGGTAGAAATACACGACGAGCCATGGCACCCCACCCGTACGTAGTTCAGCTTAGTGTCCCTCGAACGACACTGTTTAAAAACTCTTTCAACTGGAGAACATCATCACTCTAAGGCCGTATTCCCCAACGAGTATATTCTCCAAATATTTAAGACCAACGTGAATCGCTTCCTGCGCACACGCACCGCTCGCAGAGCGCCCTAAAGGAGTAATCCTGCAGTGCTGTGCCATACCATAAAAAGAAAAAATAACATGGATAAGGCCAGTTTTGGATGGGACCGCCTCCTTTATCGTTGTTCTCTTTTTAATATCACAATGAGGTCATAAAGAAAATTTTGTACCTTTACAACTCACTTGCATATTAAACGGACAAAGGTTGACAAAAATCTATAAACTAGGGATGGTCACGTTACCTACACGTGACCATATCAGGTCTGTTTTAATTTCGTCCAATTTTCCCTTCTAAATTATCGACTCTAAAAGCTCATTAATAAAATTTTAAGATGCCTTCACAACTTTAGTACTTCGCTACGAATGTTTCTTTCAAAATTTTTATATATTTTTATGTCGTTCTTTATGCACGAATGACTCTAATCTCGGGTGGTATTAGCGGAAGTGAGAAATAAATTTTGTGTCAGAACTTCGCTTTTTTGGGCACCTGACATGCTGTTTGTCTTGTCGTTTAGTTACAGTAAAACGAGCCTATTTGTGTTTGCGGAGTTGTTAACCTGAAGCTGCTTTAACTTCGGAATTAGAACGCGCTTTGATACTGCGGTTTTGTAAGTAAGTTTACATATTATTTCCTTCCTGCTGTTAGGCCCCTCAAAAATCTCAACAACGATAACGGATCAGCGCGCAGCGTTTTGTTTCGAAATGTGTGTATATTGAAAAGGCAAAAATAGGATTAAATATACGCCAAACGTTATATTTAAAGCGCTTTATAAAGATAAAACAGTAATGTTTAACATTATATATAGAAAACCAATGTTGTAAGATAACCTTATAACCCTATAAAGGATATCTAATGTTTATATTGTTAAAAAGATTACAAGACAATTTATTTTCTTCAGTACAAACCCAGCAGAACATAAAATTTATTAATTACCACATTTACTGGTTACATTTTAAAAAATTTAAGATGAGTTCACAAATTAACCTTGTTTTTCTATTCGAATGATTTACATGCTGAGTCAGTAGCACTTTTACAAACATCTCACGTAAAATTAGGAGTTCTATCAGGATTAGCCACACATAAATTGACAAAACACTCACGTAGGTTACCTAGTGTTTTGCTCTATCTCTTTTCCGATAATTAACACGGTCACGGTTCCCTTACAGTTAATACTCCATTGAACGTGTCGAGAAGTAAATAGATATTGCAGATTTTTAGATTTCTTTATCATTTTGCCGGTGAAAGAGTGGCAGTTATATTATTAAAGCGGGCCATAGTATGTTTAGATTAGATAAGATTATTACTTTTTTGAATTTTGCATAGAATAGTAGTAGATATTTGTTTATGGTGCACAGTAAAAAATTGAGTGTTCGATTTAACACTCAATGGTGGTACCTATAGGACCACACTCAATAGGGTATATTAACCAATCAGTATATCTGGTAAAAAAGATATTTTTGAACGTTTTTTTTTTACTTTTTGATGAGTGTTAATTCTTCTTATTTATGGGTAGGTAGATTTACACTATCGAGTATTAATTAAACTCACAGATTGTAAACCTATCCTTCTAGGGTGTAAAAGAAATAATGAGAGGTGTAAGTAAACCATTTTTAATGATAATTTGTGATTGATTAATTAGTGTAAATATCATATTATTTTAGTGTAAATTTTATTTTATTTGGGTGTGACTTTACTATAGTGAGTGTAATAAATTAATCTATCCAGGGCTAGAATAGTTTCCACTTTGTTTAACCGGGCGTTTATAATTAAAATGTAAAAAATTATGCATTCAAGACGTTTTACATTATTAACCTCTGCTTAGTTTGATACATGATTGAATAACTTAATCAAAGCCGAAAGTAGTAACCCCTAATATATATAAATATTCAGATCGTTTGGAAAAGGTTTGTTAAATGAATGAAAATATTGAGTATTATTATTTATCGCTTATTTATAAACAAAATGATGGTTACAACAGAACTGGAAAACCTTGTGATTTCTTTTACACTTATTATTTTAACTAGTTAAACAAAATGATACACATATAGTTTAACAATTTAGTAAAATAAACATATATATATCTACGTTTAATGGACCTCATTGTTAAGCTTAATAAAACAAATAACATAATAAATATATGTATACTTAGAACACTAAACAACTAAATAAAAGTATGCTTTGGAACAATATAAAAGAATGAAAATGACGAGTATTATATTAATTGTATATTTATTTAGAGATCTATGAAGTAAAATATGTAGGTAGGTGCCTAAATATTCATATAAAAAAGGAATACATACATATTATAAGCTTATATCAGAATAATTGAAAAGCTATAAAGGGAAAACTGTAACAATGTATATACCTACTTAGTTTCTTAAAAATGGCGTACTTATTAGTAAGGTTTCTATTAAATTTCGTTATTATGCTTACCCAATTTAACAAGATCCTCATAAGAGGCACTCTCGTTTGGCACTTTACAGAACTTTGGCTGTGTTTCTATATTCATGTGTCAATTCCTAGAATTTCACACCACTTGTTGCCGCCTGTCTTTTCGGTAACACGGGCTTAGGTATTTTTACCCGGGGCCATGAAATAAAACGATTAGAGAATAAGTTTTACACTCAATGTGTTAAAATAACCTTCAAGCGGAGATTATTTACACGCTAATATGGTGTTATTAATTTTCATTGTATTTTATTTTCCTGATAGAGTGTAAAATGGAATAAATAACACCCATTCAACAAAATTACCTTTTTAGAGAGTTAAATTCATAGGCAAATTTAATGCAACAACTTTGGTCCCATATGAGTGTAAAAATATGGTAAATTATGTTGATCCGGGTGTTAACATCAACACTACTTTTTTTAACCACTCCTGAAATGATTTTTACCAGGTGGATATTTTTTACTGTGTAGCGCTCTAATTAATTATTTTCATCAGACGCGACCACTAAAACAGAATAATTTTCCAACTATCAAACTAAGCAGAGGTTGATAATGTAAAACATCTTGAATGCATAATTTTTTACATTTTAATTATAATCGCCCGGTCAGTCTGATACGGGATGGGATTAAAAAATGACTTAAACAAAGTGGAAAGTATTCTAGCCCTGGGTGGATTATTTTATTACACTCACTATGGTAAAGTCACACCCAGATAAAATACAATTTACACTACAAGAATATGATATTTGCACTAATTAATCACAAATTACCATTAAAATTACACATTTTTTTTTTCATAAATACAAGATAAATATACAGGGTTTTCTTTTATATTTAGACCCCTATTTAGAGGAAAAACTATAAGAGATAGAAAAAAACTTTAAATATGAAAGTTTTATGATTTTTACTGAATCATCAGAATATTAGCAAAAAATTATTAAAATACTATTACAATGCCGAAAAATATAAGCAACTTATGTTTTTTTAAATGGAACACCCTGTATTTATTTCATTAAAATTATAGATCTTTTTTTCCTGATTACAAAAATATAGGGTTTGTCTATATTAACTCCAACCAGTTTTAAGATATAAACGATCAAAATTTTAAGAAGTTGTATTTAGTTTCTAGTCTAGAATGCTTTGGAAATTAAAAATGATAAAGGTCTGTCGCCATTGAAAACACATGTTATTATGACATTTTTGTCGTTGTTTGCTTGTATTAAACGAACATTTTGCTACGTACTTAAAACAATAACATGGGATATTCTACAGCAGAAAAATTCGATATTATCCATCTATATTATTCTAATAATAGAAATCCATCTACAACTCTTAATGAGTACCACAGGATATTTCCCAATAGAATTTTACCTTCCAAAAGCACTATTAAATATGTTGTGAAAAAATTTGAAGAGACCAAAAGCTTAGAAAGGAAAAAGAGGACAGTAATGAGAGATGAGCAATTAGATTTAAATGTCTTGCTGTTCTTTGAAGGTAAACATTCTAGTTTATACTAATTCTTAAATCCTACAATAATTACTTAAATGTTGTATTACAGAAAATCCTGAAAATTCTATACCAGATGCGGCAGGCCATTTTAATAAATCCCTATCAAAAATACACGAAATTTTGAAAAAATACGGATATCATCCATATAAATTTTTACCAGTCCAAAACTTAACAGAAGATCACAAGAGACAGCGGCTAGAATTTTGTTTGGATGTTTTAAGAAGGCGTGAAATTGATGGGAATCTTTTAAACAAAATTTTATTTACCGACGAGGCAAATTTCAGCACAGCTGGTATGTTTAACCGAAAAAATAAACATTTTTGGGCAACTTCAAATCCCCACAAAATTCAGCCTGTTAGAATTCAGGGTCGTAGGTCTATAAATGTGTGGTGTGGCATTATAGGAAATAGGGTCATTGGTCCAATAATTTATAATGGGAGTTTAACTGGTCCAAGATATATGGAATTTCTTGAAAATGAGATTGAAAACATTTTGGAAGAGCTTCCTCTCAACCAATACGCTACGCTCATTTGGCAACAGGACGGTGCCCCACCCCATAATGTTGTCCCTGTTACAAGATACTTAAATGAAAAATATAATACGTGGATTGGAAGAAACGGACCAATAAGGTGGCCGGCAAACAGCCCTGACTTGACGGTTCTGGACATTTTTCTTTGGGGCTATTTAAAAAATAAAATTTATTACAATAGGCCAGAAAACGTTCAAGTTCTGGAACAAAGAATTCACGAAGAAATTTTGGTGCTAAATAGGGACTTTCCAGTGTTCATTATAAACGCAATAAATCATAAGTTATTAGGAAACATTCAAAAATTTTCTATGGTTCTGCATTTTTTCTTTATTTTGTATTAAATATATTTTAAAATTTCATAAAAGAAAGTATTTTTAATTTTTATTTTATATCGCTAATATCTTAAAACTGGTTGGAGTTAATATAGACAAACCCTATATTTTTGTAATCAGGAAAAAAAGATCTATAATTTTAATGAAATAAATACAGGGTGTTCCATTTAAAAAAACATAAGTTGCTTATATTTTTCGGCATTGTAATAGTATTTTAATAATTTTTTGCTAATATTCTGATGATTCAGTAAAAATCATAAAACTTTCATATTTAAAGTTTTTTTCTATCTCTTATAGTTTTTCCTCTAAATAGGGGTCTAAATATAAAAGAAAACCCTGTACACAAACCCATAGTTTATTTTACTGCATAATACCCTTTTACCATCAACTTTAGTAGATCTAACACTTTTTTTTATTTTCATCTTGATCGACCAATTCTGAAAAATCCATGTTTCATCCAAGAAAACGAATTGGTACAAGAATGCTTATTTTCCTTTAATATATTCTTTTAAAAATATCAGTCGTTTGAAAGGTACATGGAAAAGTTCCATAAGCCCTCGCCTCAGTTCATCTTTTTACCATCTGAAGCCTATTTTCTTGAAGGGGCTTCTTAAAGAGTTAAGACAACCACCAAACAGTTCTCTGTCTTTTAATTTCTAACTTAAAGTTATGAATAACCGATGGAAAATATTATAATACTTACTTGTTTTGTACATACCATAAATAGTGTCACGGATATAACTTATATATTCACACATTTACAACTCTCTTTGAACTAGAACGTTTGTTTTAAGGTGATTCTAATAATTTATTTTCCTTAACTGTTGTTGAAATTGCATACACAGTGGAGATATTCAAATTTAGGGCAGCTGCTACACGCTGAAAATAGCTTCTCAAAGAAGGTATTAGCTCTTTGCACCGACTATTTAAATGCTTCGGAATTTTTCACATATAGTAAACAACGTAATCGACAGAGGTATGCATGTGCACTTTCGCTTCTCTTAATGAAACAGTTTTTTAATGCTATTTATAAAAACATCTGGAGTTTTGGTTAAAAAATAGACCCACAGCAAGACGGAACCACGAACAATTATTAAGATTAGTTTTAATCCTTTTTGCCCTAATTTAATTTTCTCGTGTTTTCTGGCGGATTTACAATTATCAGCTGATTGATGAAGTGCATCGATTTTTGTGAAATAATCCTTATGTCCAGCTTTACGACAATATCGTCATAGAAATTATTTGCTGGTGTTTGCTGTATTACCTAAACTATGAAAATTTCGTAGTTCTACCATCATATTTAATTGAATAAGATAGGATTGGCTCATTAAAATTTATTCAAACTTGGCATTATATCAGCATCTTCAAAAAATTATAACACCCGGTATGATTTATACTAGACATTATGACAATTTTGCCGAATTGTTGGGTTTAAATAGATTTTTTTAAACTACATGATATATTTGAGAAAATGTTTAGTTTAATAGAGAACATATTATTTAAACTATTTGCTACCAAGACTGCTTAATAATACGAAATTCTGACCAGAACTGACTGTTTTTTTGTTTTGTTTTAGGTTAGTTCAATCAAAGCCAAATAATGTGGGTAAGACTTCCTATCTTATTTAATATAAGTGTATTTTACAAGTCATTGGATACTATGCAGGAAGTTTACATTAGAACAGAAAAAACAACTCATAAACCATTACTTTTTGTATTTAAACTTAACCAAAAATTTTCAATTTTTTTTGTATAAGTATAAATACATTTATCCGAGCAAATCCCGGAAACGCCGCAAAATAAATAACGAAAACCACTGACGCTGACACGGATTTGCACGATTATTATTGGTCAAACTAACCAGTAAACTAAAGCCCCGTATCCGTTTAGCCAGTTTATGTTGTACAATGTATAAATTGTGACCGCCATTTGCGAGAATATATGAGTTTATAGCACTCATTTGGTCCCAACGTCGTAAATCGTCAGGTAAAGGCACATTTTAGTTAAGGAGGAAGACGTATGAACACATCGCTCAATTAAGACTTAGTTCATATGGAATATGCGAATCACGAATTGCGAATAATGCGCTGATTGGTCAATTTCTTTGAAATATTTGAAATTGACGAATCAAAGCATTGTTCGCAATTCGTGATTCGCATCTATATGAATTAAGTCTTAGTCATGTGGAAAGCTGAAGCTTGTGCTGTGTAATTCGAAGGACCATTTTAAAATTTTAGCGTTTAACACCTCAGAAAGATTTTAGATTTTACCTTGCTTATCCAGAAACGATTTTTACATGTGCAGGAACATTTTTGATGTTACGAGGTAAGGATTCTCTTTATAAAAGAAACAACAGTAATGGTATAATTAAGTTGCCATAGCAAATAATTACTAGAGAGAACTATACCTTGGTTGGAAATTTTTTATTTTTAAGAAAATATTATTTAGAATTGCGAGGAAACATCAAATAGCATTAAAACATTTAGATCTACCATGTATGGTCATTTAACTACACTTCTCCAAGAAATTAACGCATCACCAAAAAATAACCAGAAGTTTAAAGTAAATTTTTGTCCAAACTACTGGTCCGATTTAAATGAATTTTTTTTTTAATGACAGGTTGACTCTTCCAGAAAGTTAGTGTACTACTGTATTTGCATACAAACTTATTTTTGTATAAATACGGGGTGTTGCAATGATAACCTGATTTTTTCATAAAATTTATAACACCCTGTGGAGTTCAACAGTTACAATATCAACTTAAAATTAAAATCAAAGTGTAGCTTTATCTTTTGCTAACATTTTGTGTTTTGATTTACTCTATTATCTTGGTCACAACAAGAGAAACACAATTTTATAGCATAACGTCATGTTTTTATTAAAATTTATTATCCAAATTTAACAACGAAAAACAAAGAAACAAAATTTTAAAAAAAAATGTCAGTAGCGAGTATTTCCGCCTTTGGCACAAATAACTGCTAGGCAACGACGGCCCATACTTAAAATAAGCGACCGTATATCATTTTGGTCAAGTTCTTTCCATATTTCAATCAGTTTCGTTCCTCTTGTAACTTCCTCCCAAGAGTGTCCCAGAGATTCTCTATGGGATTTAAATCCGGGCTTCGAGCATGCCACGCCATGGTATCGATGCCAACTTCCTCTAGATAATTCTTAGAGCTAGGAAATGCATAAGAGTAGAAGGAACAGTTCGAAATATTTTTCTCTTCGTACCTTTTTTTAGTTTAAGGTTTAAGCTGTCCAAAAATATTATTGTTGTGCCTTTATCCTACAGAGTGTAAAAAAATAGCATTACTGTTTTAAGAGCTAGACCGTCTATTTTAAGAGACTACCTAGTAACCATCATATTGAAAAATTATTAAATTACACCTAGTACTTCAAAAGTCGTGCTTTATGACCCCGTATCTCCGCAGGAGGAGCCGTAGAAAAAAAATGTCTAGGAACTAGTCAAATTATTTTTATGTGTTCTATCGGAATCCGGGAGATTGCCAACATATTCTGCGACACCCTGTATATATATAAAAATCCTTAAAAATAACGTACAAATTTGTTTAAAATAACATGTTCGGGAAAACTGTCTGGCTCATTTGAAAGGTTCTATACGGCTCAAAGCTTACACGCTTCAAATTATTGTTCCCTGAGGGTTCCTGTCCAAAGTTTGTTTTGTTTAAAGCGGCACGGTCGATCCCTCAGGCAACCTTTTACTATTTTGGTTGAAGAATCAGTTTTCGCAATGACCTTCGAAATATTTTTTGAATGTATTAAAATAGAGGGTGTTGTGAAAGTAGTTTAATATATTTAACCAGCTTGCAGGAATCCGCCTTAGACACTGCCTGTTGAACAATATTGCCTCAGTGTTTTCCTTCTGCCTATACCTGTATATTGCATATATAGTTGATGCAAAACAAGAACCGATGCACGTCATACCCTTCGAGTGACGTCAATTAGCGACAGTGTTGCCCGCTTGTAACCTAAATATCCAAGTAAGGGAATTACACAGTTTTTTTTTTTTATAAAAACAAGGATAAATATACAAAAAATTCCCATAGTTTATATATTTGTTTACTGTATACCTTCTACCATCAAATTTAGTAGATCCAACACTTCTTTTATTTTTATCTTGACAAGATCGACCAAGGGTACCATTCTGAAAAATCCATGTTTCATCCAAGAAAACGAGTTGGTACAAGAATGCTTCCTTTTCTTTAATATATTCTTTCAAAAATATCAGTCGTTTGAAAGCTACATGGGAAAGTTCCATAGGCCCTCGCCTCAGTTAATCTTTTTACCATCTGAGGCCTATTTTCTTGAAGAGGCTTCTTAAAGGGTTAAGACAACCATTAAACAGTTCTCTGTCTTTTAATTTCTAGCATAAAGTTGTCAAAGTTACATGATGTTCTAAAAAAAGTTATAGCGTATGAAAACCGATGTAAAATATTTTAATTTTTAAATAATACAACTTACTTCTCTTTCGTTCATTCTATAAATAGTGTCACGGATAGAATCTTCACACATTTACAACTTTTAATTAGAACGTTTGTTTTAAGGTGATTCTAATAATTTATTTTCCTTAACTGTTGTTGAAATTGCGCTTACAGTGGAGATATTCAAATTTAAGGCAGCTCTTTGCACCGACTATTTAAATGCTTCGGCATTTTTCACAAATAGTAAACAACGTAATCGACTTTGTTTCTAAATAGACGTTCAACACGAAACCACAAAACAACTAACGTTAGTTTTGCATGAAACGTCAAACCAAGTCAACGAACGAGCTGGCACCACCGCACCGTTTACAGTTGAATTGCCAACTATGGGCCAATAAAATTCGAATTATAATAATTTTTACAAGCTTAAATAAACAAAATATTTGCTATAAGTGGGTTCGTATGAAAGAAGAATACTTTAAGTTCGTAGTAAATTTAAAATCGCATAAAGTTTTAATACTTCTTGCCCAAATTTAATTTCCTCGTGTATTCTAACCATAGACATCGTAACTATTAGACCGAACAATAACAAATAAACGTGATGTCATCATTGTATTCCAGTGTAAAGTAAATCAACATACAAGCTGCTCCCCTCCACTTGGTTTGCCAGACTTACGCCACAGAAAACGTAGTTTTCTGGGCTTACTCTGTTAAAAGTATTAACTTCTATGATTAACTAGCTTAACATGATGTGGGAAATATATAACATTGCCTAAAACCTTGTAAGAAATCTGTAGTATAGCAACGCAGCAATAACGGATCCGCCCAGATTTCATCATTTTCGCGGGCATCCGCATCGACTCGACAATACTCGGCATAGCGGATGTTGTTTTCCTGGGTTTTGTCGCATGAATATGTAAAGTCAGCGTAATCCCCACTCTCGGCCTCACCTAGCTTCTCACAGCGTCTCGCCCACAAACGATTTTGGCATCACAATTTTATAGCATTTATGACTGGCGTATCGGATCTATAGTTACGATGCCTATGATTCTAACGGATTTACAATTATCAGCTGATTGATGACGTACATCGGTTTTTGTTTTGCGTTAAGTATACCTACGAAAGGATATTATTAACTCTAATGCATTTCATATTCCAGTTACAGGCAATTACAATGAATGATAGATAGCTCTTTGAGTATGCTCAACAAAAGACTAATTTGAGTTAATCATTTTGTAGCCGTTTTTTCGCTAAATCCGAGCCAGAAATGACAGTTTAAAAGCCCGCGTGAGACCGTTTTGTATCCGTTCGTAGCTTTGGCGGGGATTACGTATGCTTCAAATTGCTACAATTTGCCAAATGTGGCTGAAACATTGAAATTATACAGTAAATTGATAAAATCTAATGATTATTTTTCCTGTTCTATTTTGGCTGCACGTCGGGTTCCTAAGACAAACGAAATGCATACTGTTACTCATTTCAACAGTATTCTTTAAATCCTGTCGGAATAAAATTTTTTGTATACCACGTTTAAGCATCGACTTTCAAAATTTATTTAATAATCAAGTTTATTAACGTGAGATCTTTAAACCCAGTAACTAATCGAATAACAGCATAACTAATAATTCGCATTAAAATAATAAAGTTTATCATTTTATATGACAATGGACGAGCACTCGGCAATTGTATGGATGCAAGATGAATGTATTCTGATACATTTCCAAATCGAAGTGTGCCACATAAAGGAACCATTTAAAGGGTTGGCATTTCAGAAATCACTTAAACGCCAGAATGTTAACAATGTGAAAAATATGCTTGTTCTTGTTTGGACGCCCTGTACCTCTATACATTTAGTTAGCCGACGGATGTTTTTTCGTTGTACTTGAAAGAACATTTCAAGAATGTCTTGAATTTCGTTGAAATAGTGTGTTATTCTTTCTATCAGATCTTCCCTGGTGTGAACCTGTGTCGAATATACAAGCCTCTGTAAATTTCCCTATAAAAAGAAATAGAATGGAGTCATGTCGGGCCACCTCGGTGGCCATAAAATAGGCCCACCTCGACTCATCCATCGATTATATATCTATAAATAACGGTCCAATCAGATAAGTCCCAATAATACCAGCCCACATGTTAATTATAAACCTTTGATGGTGCTTTGTCTGTACTGTTGCATGGGGATTTTCTTAATGCCAGATATGCAAATAATGGCAATTTATTGGAGGCCCTTCACCACCTCGACGCGGCAAAGTATAATTCCTAAAATGGATTGGCAAAAGATTAGCTACTTTTAACATTTTTTTCTATTTCACCTGACTTTGTACCTGTTTCTCTTAAGCTACAATCAACTCTTTTAATAGTTCTTCGGCGCGGCAACGGTCGATTTGAAAAAGTATCAGAATAAATTCTTCTCGCTTCCACACAATTACCGAGTGCTTCTGTATAAATTTGATACATGTCAGCATATTTACTATAGAAACAATCTTCCATTACTCAATCAGGCAATTTAGAATTTCATCGAAACAAATGTAGAGTACCTTTTTTAAAGAGGAAGGATCACAGTATTTAAAAAATCGGCTTTCAACTCTGTAAAATGATTGTGTTAAAGTAAGCCATATAATTACCGGTCAACCTGTACACAGGGTGTTATTTAATAAGTGTCCGATATTTTACAGGACGATTCCTTAGTTATTTATAAGGTGAAAAGTTCATATAAGCATGTGTCCGCAAGCCCTTCATTTTTGAGATACAGGGTGTTGAAAATTTATTTTAATTTTTGTTTTTCGTAAATAATTTTTGAAATAATGTCTGTATTTGGACAAAAATTGGTATTTGTGGATTTTTTAATATGAGAAATTTAAACTTCATCTCAGTTTGGCCCTTAATTGTAGGGGGCGCCACCTACAGGTATTTTTCTCTTTTGGGGAATCACAACTCTTTCGTGCACGTATGTATCACATTTTCTAGAAGAAAAATCGATTTCTCTATCATTTTTACGTGAAAAAGAGTATGCAAGTCAAAAGTCGCTACAATCAGCCGTTTTCGAGATATTTTAATTTAAATTAATCGATCCATGTGCTTGTCAAAAAGTGAAAGAATTCTGAAATTCTTTTTTTAATCAACATACAAACATTTCAAACGGTAATTTTTAAACAACAGTAAACAACGAAACACTAGATATAAAACTAAATCAAAATTACAATGAATGTTGGAAATGTCCACCTCCTTGCTGTATACAATTTTTGACACCCTGTATTTCAAAAATGAAGGGCCAGCGTACCCATGCTGAAATAAACTTTTCACCTTATAAATAACTGAGGGATCATCCTGTAAAATATCGGACATTTACTAAATAACATCCTGTATTGTATATCGTTAAAATGCTAGTATAAATTCCTGAAGCTGAAGTACATCGAAACTGTTATCAGATCGGGATTTTGCATCCCAAAATACCGTTACCACCAAATTTCAAGCAAATTCTGCTATTATTCAGACGAATGCTTTAAAAAAAAGTTTTTAAAAATTTGATGCCCTGTGTTTCGACAACTATCAACTTTTGGACTAAGATAATTGTAGCCTCAGGAATTTGTGCTAGCGTTTCGTAAATAGCTTTAGAGACAGCCTGTATATTTACGCCCCTGTACACTTAAAAATAAATTCGTAAAATAATTTAAAGCCACCTTAGCTGATTTGTGCATAATGAATAAATGTCTCTTGCAAAGAGGATTACGATATTTACATGATATATCAGTACTTTTCTGCCATTTTAGGTTACATCAAAGCTCCTTTCGACAAAATGGGATCTTTGAACGAATATGAAGATGACAGTTCTTTGTAATCGTTTCTTATTTGGAATAATAATTGTAGTTGACATAATCCTTATTGACTGATGAATCCTGACTCGATCAAAAAAGAGAGTTGGTAATTTAAATAACTACTTTTAAGGCTTGTATTGTATGTTAAACTTAAATGTTCTTGTTTAGACAAGTTAAAGTATCACAAATTAATTAAATTTCTTTCTAATAGAAGGTAATAAACCTAATTTTTCCTGCATAAATCTTTTGTTCAATTATAATGATAGCCTGGTCTCAATAATAAACAGAGGCTATTAAAATACTTTTAAAACTGCAGCAGCGTAAGAGAGAAATAATGATTGAGCCGCGAAAGATTTATTAAACAGGAAGAAGTGTATGTTTTACGGAAAATATTTTCGTAACATAAGAATGATATGATGCAGAAACCTTATAAAAGAATATAAAACGTTTGTAAATAAACGGATTTGTAAGCTTTGTGAAACCTACCTATGCAAATAAATACCGGTCTATTTTAAAATTTCGAAAACGATATAAGATAAAAGATGCATAGATATTTAGATATAAATTATAGCGTTGGGTTGTTCCTGGTTTGTTATTTCCAGAGTTTTTTATGTTTTTTTATGTGAAAACGACACTGATCAGTCAAATGTTTCGTTTTTGGATGTAAGCCAGCCATCTCGGAGTATATTTAAGAGCAGAACCCCATGCAGATGTACGAGCAGTAGGATTCCGTCGAATTTGTACTTCATAGAATGTTCATAAAAAAACTTTAACAATTAGGGTAAAATAAACACATATTTTGTGCATAATTCCACCCTCGGGGAATCAAATATTTGTTAGGTAACAGGGGTGGTCAGTTAATAGAGAAAAATTAAAACAACTGGTCTGCATTTTACAGTGTTTGTTTATTATTAAGTATATACAGGGTGACAATTTGAAAACGAACAGCATGCATTTAAAATTGCCCCTACCAATGATATTATGAAAATTTGGCGAAACACGTCAATTGATATATCAAGGGGGAAATTTTTTAAGGCATTTGTTGTCGTGTTACTTTCAACCCCCTGACCCCCCAGGGCACCTACCCCTAAAATTTTAAATGGCAACCCCTATTTCTTTTGCCATTTTTGGTTCCTTATAAAATTCGACACAAACTGTATTATTTTTTTTTTCAAAATTGTGATTACCTCACAAATTAATGAAATGTATTTAATATCGAATTTTAAAACGGATTGCATTCACCGCGTCATAGCACTTCGTTTAAAACTGTTTGTACCTACCAATAGTTACATTCCAATTTTATTTATTTACATTTCGTCTTCGATATCGCCACTAGAAAACATAAAAGATTTTAATTTTTTTGCCGTTTTCGACAAAACAAGATTCTCGATTGGCTTATTCCTGATATTTCGAACAAATGATAAGTACTTAGTAGGTACTTTATTTTCCGACTCCTGGTGTTCATTATTTATTTCATGTTCTTCTAGAATCAGTGAAATAAGCTGTGAAAGTTAATTTCATAAACATTTCAATAGTTTTTAATTATTATTGTCGTTTCTTAAAATGGTTTACACTATTGCTGAACGCGTAGAAATGATTTTCATTTACGGAGCTGAAAATCGTTGCTTTGCAAGAACGGCGGCCGTATTCAACGAAAGACATCGTGAAAGAAATGTTGGACACAAGTACATCCGTGAGTTAGCAGCTAAATTTGAAGAAACAGGATCTGTTTGCAATAAGAAAAGGAATGAGCCAAGACTGCTCAATGAGGCCGCTCAGATTGAGGTCCTTGGTGAAGTTACTATAGCTCCCACTACGTCCCTTCGTAAAGTTGCAGATCAAACTGGACTGTCGCGTGAGTCAGTCAGGAAAGTATTGAAGCTTCACAAATTTCATCCATACAAACTCCTAATTACTCAAGAATTAGGGGACGATGACCCGGACAGACGTATTGAGTTTTGCGAAATTATGACGGATAAGATTATTACTCAGCCCAGGTTAATAAAGAATATCTGTTTTAGTGACGAATGCACTTTTTACTTAAATGGCATGGTCAACAAACAAAACTGTCGTTATTGGAGCGACCTCAATCCTCACATTATTAGAGAGGGGCATACGCAATACCCTCAAAAAATAAATGTTTGGGCGGGTATATTAGGCAATAGTATCATCGGTCCCCTCTTTATCAATGGAAATCTAAATGGTGAAATTTATGCAGAAATGTTAGACACAGCTATAGAACCTCTTATAATTCGTGAGGTGGAAAATCAAAGGGACGCCAATGGAAATGTTGCTCTAGATGAACATTTGCTCCACTTCCAACAGGACGGAGCGCCTCCGCATTATGTACGCCCAGTAAGAGAGTGGTTGGATAATCATTACCCAGAGCAGTGGATTGGTAGGAGGGGACCCATAAAATGGCCACCTAGGTCACCAGATCTGACACCTCTGGATTTTTTCTTATGGAGTCACTTGAAATCCGTTGTATTTGAAACTCAACCAGATTCCATTGAACAATTACAACAAAGAATTGTACAGGAGTGTAGAGCTATTTCACCTGAAACTCTTGAAAACGTCCGAAACCAGTTTGAATACCGGCTGTACTTGTGCTTGGAGGAGAATGGAACCCATTTTGAACAATTCATAAAGTAGGAAAGGTGAGCTTTCCAGTATTTCATTATCATTATCATAATTTTTCAAGGAGTTGCATTATTTAAATGTTTATTTAAATACATTTCAATAATTTGTGAGGATAATAATCACAATTTTGAAAAAAAAAATAATACAGTTTGTGTAGAATTTTATAAGGAACAGAAAAATGACAAAAGAAATAGGGGTTGCCCTTTAAAATATTAGGGGTAGGTGCCCTGGGGGTCAGGGGGTTGAAAGTAACACGACAACAAATGCCTAAAAATTTCCCCCTTGATATAGATGAACATTATATTGAGGCATATGACACGGATCTGGTCAGTGTTTTGGTGCTGCTTGATTACTCTAAGGCATTTGATACGATTAATCATAATTTATTGAGTGCCAAATTAAAGTACTTTGGTTTTGATAATTCATCTTTATTACTCATAGACTCATATTTAAGTAATCGTAATCAACAAATTTCCGTCAATAACATACTTTCCTCTAATGCGCAAATTTTATCTGGTGTGCCGCAAGGTTCAATTCTGGGCCCTTTGTTTTTTATTATTTATACATCTGACATACTAAAGTCATTAAAATGTTGTAAGATACAGGCATATGCAGATGATACTCAGATTTACTACAATTTTTCTCGGAATATGTATGAAGCAGCATGTTTAAATATTAACAGTGATCTAAAAACTATCAATGACTTATCTTTCCAACATAATCTGGTATTGAATCCTGTAAAATCAAAAGTTATATGCTTCGGTAATAAGAATAACAGAGAGTTTATTAAACAAAACTTAAACATAACCCTTAATAATACGAAATTAATATTTACAGACACTGTTAAAAACTTAGGAATAATTTTGGACTCAGATTTGCGTTTTAAAGAACACCTCAAATCAATATTTAAAAAAGCATACTCAAATTTAAGACTAATTTATTACAACAGGTACATTTTAAATCAAAAAACTAAAAAACAATTATGTGAATCTTTAGTGCTATCACAGTTTACTTATTGTGATTTTATCTATGGACCTTGTCTGACACAAATTGATAAAGATAGGATACAAAAAATACAGAAATCTTGTTATAGACTTATATATGGAATTAAAAAATTTCAACCAATTACCTATAAAATAAAAGAGGATAAATGCTTGTTTATGGAAGATAGGAGAAAACAACATTTAGGTGTCTTTACACATAGAATTATTACCAACGACGCAGCTCCGCCATGTCTAAAAGAGAAATTTAAGCGTCACAATAATCTTCACTCAAGGAAAACTAGATTTAATGAAAACTTTGTATTGCCACAACATAAAACTGCCATGTTTACAAGAAGCTTTATCTATCAGTCAATATCAATGTACAATTCACTACCGAAAAATTTTAAATTATTTAATATTAATAAATTTAAATACAAATTAAAACACTTACTGTTGAGCAAGCAATAAAACAAATTTAACACTAATTTGCCGCGCGTGCTTGGGGGTTGTTCGAGTGCTTTTGATTTTGATAATGGTATTATTATGTATATCAATTATATTATCTTTAGGTGTATTTGCCGTCTAAGAGTATTCTTTTTATATTTTTTATATTTTTTTTTTCATTTTTTATATTTTATATTATTATAACTTTTATTTCATACCCTACTGCCGTGTGGGGGTTTAGTATGAATAGCCATGCTAGACTTCGCCAACATACCGCAGATAGGGTGTGTTTAATATTATTTTTCTTTCTTGTGCTGTTTACTAATCATACTTATTCTGTAATAATTTAATATTGTTTTGTTTTTTTTTTCTGTTTGTGTTTTCAATAAAGTCGATATTTATTTATTTATTTATTTATTTATTTATATATCAATTGACGTGTTTCGCCAAATTTTCATACTATCGTTGGTAGAGGCAATATTAAATGCTGTTCGTTTTCAAATTGTCACCCTGTATGTAAACAATTTTAAATGTTTTTGTTTAAATTTGTCAGAACTAAAATTAAATGAAATGAAGCCAATATACCAATACCATCAAGAATTTTTGCTTTTGCCTATTATAAGTGGTTCTTCCTTCTAACCTCCCATATTTGCACAGAACAGAATTGTAAATCGCTGTTTTTTTTCTTAAGTACACGGTGATCTTCCAATGCATCATTGCAAAAAAAAAACTTTATTAAAATTTTTTATAGGTGCATCCACAGAGGTTCCTGTATTCTGTTGACGATTAAAGCCCCACTAAAGTGCATCAGATGTCTATTTTAAAATAAAATAGTTGCATTTATAATTTTAACCTCCACACATTCATTCTAAACTATACATAAAATCATTATTTTCAATAAACGTTGTTAGACTCCACTGAACACGACTAATGTACCAGAGCCGTTATTATATCTTTCGCCGAGGATTGGCATTTTTCGCACCTCCCAACTTGCATCTTATTGCGCTTTATCAAGATTTGCATTCCAAAAGAGCCACAAACCTGCATATTTATTAATCGTCTTTTGTGCACCGGGACGCTTCTTATTTATTTAAATTCAACAATTATGGTAATTTGATAGTGACTAACTACTAGTTTAGAGAAATTATGAAACTTCGCGAGGATTTGCCATGAAAATAGAGAAAAGTAATATATTTTCATATTTTAAGGCGGCTCTACGGCTTTGTATAAATAGAGTTTCAAAGTAAAATTACTTCCCCACAAATTCAACGCATAGAAAAGAATCTTTGAATTAGGTAAATTTCAAATACTTGGAGATTTTAGCTGCCATTCACCTATTTTAAATTAACATAATATCTTAGTGCTAGTAAGAAACACCTATTCTTAAGCACACCTACACTCTGACATAGACTCATACATAAGTCATAAACATCAGACAGAGTAAAGTCACAATTGCGGTTCAACAACAGAAAACAAGTAGCAAAGTACAAGGATTGACTTTCCTTCTGCTAGACTTATCGAAAGACCAAACTTTTGGTTTTTGGTAGACATACTGTAGATTTGTTCTTGTGGAACCAGTTTTTCAATATTTGTCTTAAGACAGGAACTTTCCCACAATATGGAAAACATCGAAGGTTTGTCCGGTTCATAAAAAAGGCAACAAATCGGAGGTAACTAATTATTATAGACCTGTGTCAATAATCTGTAATTTTTATAAAGTTTCTGAATTTCTTCTACACGATTCTATATTCCCTTAACCATGAAATTGAATATATTTTACCAAACATGGTTCCTATAAGGGTAGATCAACAACAACAAATTTAATGATTGTTATTCAGAATGTAGCGAAGGCAATAGATGATGGTTCTCAAACAGGCGTAATTTTCCTAGATTTTACGAAAGCATTTGACAGGCTTGACCATCGACTCCTACTTAACAAAGTGTCCAATTTTAGATTTTCTAGATCATTTGCTGGTTCAATTTATTCATACTTATCTAACCGCGCTCAATATGTTCAAATCTATGGTTCCAGATCGGGTCAATTTTGTGCTTTTTCAGGCGTTCCACAAGGTTCTGTGCTGGGACCTTTATTGCTCTTTACCCTTTGTATAAATGACACTGGCTTTAATCTATATTTCGTGTTATGCGCTGATGATGTCAAAATATATAAAAGAGTAAGAAACATAGATGACTGTTGAAAAAATAGTACATACTTTCATTGGAGTCAATGTAATATAAAATAAAACAATGCAGTCTTCCTCCACAGTGGCAACCGAACTATCTATCTATCCAACCAGACCAGCGAGGACTTAGAGAAAACTAAATGGGAATGGAACCCGCATAAGCAGGTATCTAATGTCAGGTGGCGCTAAAAGCCAATTTTCGGTTTCTGCGAATCGAAAACGCGATGTCTTCTCTGGCCTGGTTGGGTGAATAGCTCGATTCCAACGAGATGTCGCCACGTGCAACATCTAACATATATATCGTTACATTATATGTTGAACTGCACTGTAAGGTCCCTTTCCTTTTTGTCAGACTCTATAGGCTTGCCGATGAGCCGTAATACGGCGAAACGCGTCCAAGGATTTGGTCTGACGAAATGCAAAGGGTAAAACTTTTTTTTTTATGTTTATTTATGTTATTTGATAAAATGATGTAATGTTCTTAATTCTTAATAAAATTGAAAAACTGCAATAATTTCGTTAAAAATTTGTATCTTTCTTTAAAAAGCAGATAATGACGTGTACCAAAAAGCAGTGTATCAAGAAAAGGTCACACTTCAAAACAAGATATAATGAAGCTTAATTTTACCACTCAATTTTTTCACATATATCATCATACAAGCTAACAAATGAAAAAATTAAGAAAAACCATTCAAAATTTAAAAACTTTTTTAATATTTCACAAAATTTTTTACAAATAAAACCTATAATTTAACTGTTAAACAAGTTAAAAGAAAAGGTCTCTCCCCCAGATGTTACAATATTTCGTTATTTAAACTTAAGGTATGTTTCACTCATCTAAACTAAATTATATAAGCTCATGCTTCTTAATTTTCAAAAAGCCTTCCTTTAAACTTTTCCTAAATTTTAATAAACACAAACTATACTTCAACTGCTTAACAAAATTAAAAGAAAACTTCTCTCCTCAGAGGTCATAATCTTTTATTATCCTACTCAAATATGTTTCACTTATTACAAAACTTAATCTTAACTTTACTTCTCATTTCATATAATTAACCATCTAATACACCAAGTCTCCAGCCTTTCTGTTGTACTCATTTATTTGAGACAACTTATTTCGATGTTAAACTCGATGTTGGTATCCCCTGACGATGAGTACCTAAGTACTCGAAATATGTCGGGAGCTTAAAAAACTTTTTATGTTAACAATTAAACTGTGGAGGAAGACTGCATTGTTTTGTTTTATATAGATGACTGTATAGAACTTCAATACAATCCCGAAATGATTGCTAATTGGTGTGTGACAAATAGGTTGCAGCTGAATGTTGGGAAGTGTAATATTTCATCCTTTACCACGAAACTATCGCCAGTTATATTTGAATACTCGGTTGGTGACGATTTAGTTGAGCTGGATTTATAAACACGAGAAGTTGACGAGGTTGAAGTTATGTTCAAGTTGGTGAGGTTCGATATTCGTCAGTTCAGAATATGGTATTTATAAAGTCAGCAGCAAAGTTCGAAAATTTTTTGCTTGATTGGTTGAAATTTGTGTCCAATAGAATGAATTAAAACATTTAATAATTTTAAATAAACTCGAGCAACAACAAATTAGTGTCATCACTCTTCATACTATCCATTTTTTCTTTTCCAATTTTCCGGCACAAAACACCAACTAACCTTATAACAAAAAGAAAATACAAATACACATGGAAGAATGGCGACGTAAAAAATGAACCACATGACTTTAAAATAGCGTCTTCATTGGTCGGAACGGACTTTCCGAACTCCGAACATAGAAATTGGTTATCTCGAACTACCCGGGAACTTTTCGAAACTATCGAACTTTGCATGAACTGAGTTTATAAATAAAACTGAGTGTTTCTTTTACTTTAAATCGAACTCTTATTTCCAGAGTCAACTGAACTACAACTTTGCAAACTTTTTGAGTTTATAAATTCAGCTTAACTTGCATTCAAGAGTTTTGATACGCAGGGGGGGCTGAAAAATTATGATTGATCGCGAAGGTGTTTTTAAAAATAATAATATTTCATTCAAATTTTGTATTTGTACTCCCTATATAATTTGAAACAACTTTTTTATTTGTCGTTTTGCTTAAGAATTAAAAATAGGGATAGTTCTCCCTTGGACCTTTTTTACTTTCTTGTACTTTTTGAGAACTCTGTACAATATTATATATTTTTCTCTTGGTAAATCTTAGTTTCTTTCCAAAGAGAGCTCTTTAGGAAGAGACACTTGTTTTCATGAAACGCATAATAAAAAGTTTCCCATGCATTTATGCAGAACTTTCTTGGACACCTTATATTCTATATTATAAATATTTCTGTCTCAACTTTATAGTTGGGTTTGTAAACCTGTAAGGCAAGTATTTAAATAAATAAATCAGTCAGTGAGGCTATAGGGTCTGATGGTAGGAAAAGGGTCTAGGACGTTCAGCCGTCGCCGTTTCGCCGTCGCCGTTTCGCCGTCGCGACAATTCGCCGGCAGCTGATTCGCCGTGGGCCGTTTTGACGTCAAATAGAAATTAATAAAATACGTAAAAAGCAATGGTCTAACGTTATAATTATAGTTTAATAATAATAATAATAATAATAATAATAATAATAATAATTATAGACTTATATTGGTTAAACAGCGCTAACACGGCATCTAATCCACCTTTTTGGGTCCAATTCGGTATATTCCTAATTTACCCATTAAAACACCCTTAAAATAAAGTTAAAAATAAAAAACAACAACCAAACAATCACACCCTGCATGATACAAACGACATAACCTATAGGTATACAACTCAATCATCAATGCCCCATAACATGGGCTGGCCACTTCATGCTTCTTGAGGAATATTTTTCCATTCTTCACGAAGGACTGTTCGGAGATCTGGCAATGTTCCTTGGTGTCGATTGCGAACAGTCGGCGAACACGTCTACCTAGCATTTTCCCTTACGTGTTCAATTGTATTTAAATCTGGACTACGCGGGGGCCACTCCAATCGCTGAATATCCACCTCGTCTAAATATCCTGTTACAAGCCGTGGAACGTGGGGCCTGGCATTATCTTGCATTAATATAAAGTCCTTTCCAGCAACTACGTGATCAGCTAAACATTATTGGATATAACGATTAGCAGTTATATTCAATCTATATCAATATACTAGGCCCGTATGAGTGGAGTGATACCACAGCCCACACCATGACACTACCGCCTCCAAAAGGCGTTCTAGGAGATATGCAACATTAAGCAAATCGTTCACCTAGTCTCCTCCAGACACGTTCACGTCCGTCAGGTGAGCGCTCACTCTTCTGTACGGTGGGCTAGAAGTAAAGCTGGACAATGGACATGCAACGGGGCTTCTGGACATCAATCTTCCTTCGTGCAACCTACGCTAGATGGTTCGTGCAGAGGCTATGGTACCACGTGTATCTTGAAGTCTACGTCTAATAATGCTAGATGGTACGCTACAATCTCGTAATGCAGTTAGAATTATGAAATGATTGTCACGTCGATTGGCAGCACATGGTCTCCTTGATCCCGCAAGTCATGGGTACTCCCCAATGTACCGTATATTGGTCTCATTTCTTTAACGCAAAATTTTAAAGAGCGTATTCTGTTTTGGCAGTATAGTAACACTTTGCTAAACAATGCTCTGAACGTTGCTACGCAATCAAAGGCTACTCAATAGAATTATGTAATGTTCTGAATTGTGAATAACATTGAAAAACTGCAATACTTTCTTTAATAATTTGTATCTTCCTTTAACTAGCAAATAATGACATGAACCAAAAAACATTGTGTTGAAAAAAGAACACACTTCAAAAGAAGATGCTAGATTTCACCGCCCAATTTTTCCACAGGGCGTTAAGAAATTAAGGGTACATTTCACCAAGATCAGAAAACAATTTAAAAAGTTACATGACTATAAACTAACATTATCTATGTCCGAAATTTATTGTCGGGGAGTGCATTTATGTATTAATAGGTACATTTTTGTATCTTCAAATCCTACAAGGCCATTTTAACGTATTATCATTGCCATTAAAGCCACGTCACACACAAACACTCTCCCCGTTTTGCTTCGAAAATAAGAGTGTATATATTTCAACACCCCGGAGTCATCAGACTAAGGATGTCTTATATGGCCCACTATTTACCAGCGCGCTAAGACAAGAGTCCTGCGTGTGTCGCATATAAATTGAGACCCTCGGGGGAAAAATTGCTCGGTCACGATATAAAAATGTCTTTCGTGAGGGCGCAGGAAATTTGGTGCTTTTAGATATTTATTGATTAATTACAAAGAATTGAACCTTCAAAAAGGAATAAATGTCATCGCTCCTTGTCTTACCTTGTTAATATCTACTATAGCTGAAGATTTGAAATTAAGTAGCATCTAGACAGCATCCTATAGTCTGGGTGTAATACTTATCAATTTGCTGGGTAACCGCAAATGCGCATTGAAATAATAATCGAACCTTTTCGCAATTCTTGGGTCGACTTTAAGCCCACTTAATCCCACAGAAACTCGAATCTTATATAAGAGGAAATCTATTTGTCGAGACCTAATGCCCAAAACAAACCGCATTGAACACATAGGCTCGCAAACAAGATCCAATAAGCAAATGTATTAATTCCATTGTCCACAGGCGAATAGCGGATAGCGATTCGAGCCCCGGGACCTACTCCTTGCGGTCCCGTAGGGCTGAAAAGGGCCCGAAATCAACGGCATCGCACAATCGTTAACTAAATTGGATAAATTCGCTCCGGTGAGCCCGGGGTTGGTTAGTGAAAATGAGAATTTTTGAGAAACGGCGAAGGGAGACATTACAAATTGTTGTGTTGATGTCGATTGTAAATAAATTGAATTAGGTTGTAATAACGCACAATGGTTAAGACAGTAGAAAGATAGACAAATGGCAGAAAAGCATTTAAAATTGCTACACACATCATAGAAGTTTTACGGGCGAAGATGATGCAATCGGCTTTCCTCTGCTACCGAGCATGGGTTGCATTCCAAAATTCAAATCAAATAAAAAAAATTAACTTGTAGTCTATTGCTTAATGCGAGAATGTAATAAATCATTATTGAACTATAAACCCCAGTGGTACCAGGTACCCAGGTAGTTTATCTACCAGTGCCTCACTGTTTCAAAAATTTGAAATGTTTAGTTACTTTCCGGCAGTTGTTGGCAAACTTCGTTCTTGAAAATAGCTCATGGATAATGCCAGCTAGCAGTGGCGTAACTAGCCCTCTGACCTGGGTGTGGCCTAGGGTGGGCCTGTTATTGTGACTTGTAGTGGCGGCTCGTGTAGATGCGGGCCGGCGGAAAGGCCGCCGTAGGCGAAATGCGCCGCAGGCGACATTTTTTTGGACCACGCCCAAATTTTAACAAATTTGGTTAATAATCAACAGTAATATCACAAGACCTCGTTTTTTTATCGGTTAGATTTTTCAGCTGGCACGAAAACTTTTTTTGGAAATTTTTCGAGTTGAATTTGGACATGTTTATTCTGATTACATCTCGAGAGCGAAGCTCGAGGGATTTAATTTTTGAATAAACAAGCCCAAAGTTCAACGAGTATTGCCAAAAAAGTTTGAGTGAAAAATGGAAAATTTAACCAATAAAAAAATGATGGTCGAGTGATATTTGGCAAGATTATTTATTATAATTTATATAGATTATAATTATAAATTGATGCTATATTTGCGAGGCGAGTAGCGAGCTTACAAAGTCAGCCTTTTTCTGGGGGGGGGCCTAGCGACGTCTGGGGGGGGGGCCGGCCCCCCTAGGCCCCCCTGTAGTTACGCGCCTGCCAGCTAGCACTCAAGAAAAGCCGAAACAATACCAACGTCTTCTTGGAAAAGAAATTACATCATTAATTGGCTTACTGTAAATAAGAGGCCATTTCATAAATATATGCTGAAAAAGGAGCTACTGGAGATTGAAAGGTTGAATAATCCTCTTGGTACGAAATTTGTTGTCGACGAAATAATAATAATAATAATAATAAATGCTTTTATTGTCAGTAAGAATAATATACAAGATAAAAAAAAACGAAGGAAAATAACTAAGAAATATTGATAATATATATTAATAATAATAATAATAATGTGTTGTTCCATTTGACAAGGGCAGATTTCGCACTCATCTGCCATATAGCAGTGAGCAGCGCTTTTACAATCAACCCAACAAAACTTGCATTCTCTGTATAATGTATCCCTAAAATCTTAATTGAATCTGTCAAAACGACATCAGAAAGTATAACTGACTGATATTTCGATTCATAATTTAAACTTTAAAACAATATATGATTGTAATATAATTCAATAATGCTAAAGTAATATTAATAATAACCATAATACAATAACAATACCAATAATCACCTATATTATTATACACTTATTTACAAAAGACAATAATCCTAAACACTTCATCATTGTTGCTCATTACCACTTGCCTAATATTGTATTTAAACGTTGGAAGATTTGTACTTTTTAAAGTCTCGCTTAGTATGTTATACTGCTTGGTGACGTTGTATGAAAAGGATTCACGATATTGGGTTGTCCTGTGCTGTGGCGGAGTCAAGAAGTTTTTAAATCTGACATTAATGTTGTGAATGGAAGTTCTAAATTTTAGCTTTTTATACAAATAAGCCAGCTTTTGAGTTAGTATTATTTTATGGTAAAATTTAAGGCAATGTAATTATCGCCTCTTCTCCATATTCGCTTCAAAACAAAATATAACGGTACTTCGCCTTCCGCCATAGCACTGTGAATTAAACCCCATAGATTTGGTGTGGGCGCAAATAAAAGGGTCTGTAGCAAGGCATAACACCACTTTTAAAATGAGAGACGTTGGAAACCTTTTGCAAGAGGGAATAGAGACTGTGGATTGTGAAAAATGGAGTAAGTGCGTCGAACATGTGATTGAAATTGAAGAAAGAATGTAGAAAGCTGATAACATGCTAGAAAACACTGTTAGCCCCTTAGTATTTCTCTAGACCCCAGGGATGATAATTCATTGGACTACTCGAAACATAATGACTAAAATTTAAAAATTAAGTTGTTGTATTGTACATAGTAATTTTTTTTATAAATATCAATATTTATTCCAATTTATCTATTTTCATATTATTCTTACTTCTATATAAGTTTTTATCTACTTAATATTAGAATCCTCCACAAGAAAAATAATAATTTTCATTATAACAATATGAAAAAAGAAATCCGGGACACGGAGAGGATCCAACCCATGTTAACTGGGTGAGAAATAAACGCTCTAATATAATTAGACCTAAATGATTGACATAATGAATCTTCACCTCAGGAATTTGGCAGCAATTAAGTACCAAATAGGGGCCTGTTTTCATTTTCAATCGATGAAAAAAATACTTTCCATTTCCTGATCGTACCGAAAAGTAACAGGGTTCTGAAGGTCGACGTTCTCTACAACATCAGAAAAATTTGATTAAATTTACCTAGTGGTTCGGCTGCCACGGGGTCCGTGTATTTTTTTTTCTTTTACGTTTTATAACTTTTTTCCCGAGCACCCTGTATAATCGAATTTTATTGCACCAGGTACCTTAAGAAGTTGTCGAATTGTTTGGGAAGTTTATTTATTTCATCGCTAACCGTTTTTTTTTTTTTCGAATTAAAAGTATTTTATTATGTGTTAAATCACGACTACGCCAGACAAACATTCAAGTCCAAGCACGATGTATAACAGTCGGGGTGAAAACCCGGTTGTAATGATATTAGGAATATAATATCTGAAGATGTCGTGGCCTTAGGCAGATAATTATTGAGAAAATAACTCCATGTCAGCGAGCTAGAGGTGTTTGAGGTGGTGAATTAATTGTGGATAAACAATTGAATTCGGTTATAATGATACACGATGGTCCAGACAGTAGGAAGACAGAGAAAGGACAGATAATAAATTTAAATAGTAGTCACGGATCACAGAAGTTTTACCAGTGCAGATGTATATCCTATATACCCGTTTAGATTGAATAACATAAAGAAGAAAGAACGGGAGCTCAGGAATATAAATAATTTTTATCATCATAATTATTCTGTATAATCAAATACGTGACGTATATCTATGCCTTCTATTCAAATTAGTGTAAGATAAAATTTTAATGCAAAACACATCCAAAAATTTAAATAGAATCATTCATTTTAAGATAAAAAATTAGGCCAGTAAATTTAGCGAAGTGACAGGAAAAGGGCACTTCATTATCCTTACTTAACTTATAAAAACATCGTCTTGAAGCTTAAAATCACGGCCTGGATGGGATTAGATTTAGCTGGCCTTTGCTGTTTTCTCTAAAAACCCTTGAAGCTTCATTATTTGAGATTACGCGGGCTTGCAACTAACAGCTTCATCAGAGGTTTTAGGTGGTGCGTCAGCTGTAAAACGTTGTCAAAGTAAAATTAAACTTCACCGTGATTGGAATAACGTAGTAAGTACGTATAGCGAGTGTCCACTTGTTCTAAATTAATAGTTAGCTTTATTATTTGAATTCAATGTTGCAGTATAATATTATTCATTCTTTTCAGCTACAGGATAGTGACACTTGCAACTGTTTTAATTTTTAGGTATATCGACTTAACACTAATTTAGCTAAAACACATAAAATAATGTTTGTTTTTTATTTATTTAGTTATTTATTATGTATTTATATATATAAAAAAATTACAAAAGGCAAAGTTGAAGCAAAGCTTCCTCACTTAACCTAATATTCTAGTAGTAACTACTAAGGGAACAATAAATTAAATTAATCTATAATACTTTGTTCTATGCAATATTTAAGAATAAGTCATAAATTTTACACTTTTTATGTAACAACGTTCAAAAAATTGTAACTAATTTTTAAACAATTGAATATTTAATACGTTTACTCTACACGTTTACACTATTCTGCTGATTCAGTATGTCGTAACTTTTTAGCTCCATTGGAATATGCGTACAATTTGATGTAGACAATTGGTTTAACTATTTTTTAGTAATACTGTTAATTTTGTCTATTTACTGTGTTACAGAAAGGGACAAAAATGTTGCAAAAATGAAAATTTTCTGAAATTAATGAAAAGCACAATATTCCTATGAAAGTAATTTATTGCAATTTAAAATTCTGCTTGAAGCAATAATTAACAACTAAATAGGGAGAAAAATAACCATAACAAACTACTGCAATAGGTCGTCTAGATCCTTAAAATTTTGTAGAAAGAAAATATTGGGCCTTGTGGAACAAACTGTAAAGTAATCTCTTTTGTTTGTGGATTGTTCCTTTCCTTCTAAAACCTTTTTTTCCTGGACACATTCGACTAATATCATCCCGTTAAAAAAACGTTCTTATTTCAGTCTTTACTTCGTTGGATAATATGTTTTTTTTGTCTTTCCTTTCGTGAACAAGTATTTTATTGGTATTTTGCAACTTTCTATTTTGTTTATATGAAATAATATCTTTTACCTGTCCCTGAAGTTGATATTTTTTCAAGATCCGGCCGCTTAATATTTTTCTATACCATTGTTTTTCTTTATAACCCTCTTGCATCTTTGCATTTTCTGAAATTTGCGATTGAAAAGCTTTCCCAATAAGAAGTTGTTTTCTGATATCTGACGGAAGTACCCTTTTATTTAAAAAATCGTTAACCTTAGAATTGCGGGATAGCGTAGATTTTCCTGTTTTTTTTATTTGTTCATTAATTCATGGGTAACACATACAGCAGTATAAACACTTGTGGATGCTAAGTACAGAAATAATTTGGACACTCAAAATATAATCTGTATAGAGACATTTACAATAATATATAAAATATATCAATAAAATATAAAATATAACAATAAGACAATATATAACATACAAAAGTATAAGTAAAAGTAAGCACAATGCGCTGCGTTACAAATTTTGAGCAATTTTCAAACGCCTCTTAAAATTTTGCAGAGTAGGCATTGTTCTGTCAAAATTTTTTAATTGATTCCATAGGTCAACGCCCAACGACATAAGTCCGCCAGAAAGGTTTTCCAATTTTAATCAATTAATCAGTTAATTTCAAAATTTTTATTCTATGATACCTCCTTTTGTATTTGTCCTTCTCTTGTTTCAATTTTTGTATTCTTTCTTTCGCCTTTTGAAGTTCTGTCTCTTTTCATTTTTTTTTCTTTCGGCTGATCCCCTTCTAGATGTGCTTGGTGCATCGATTTCGCCATCGCTATTGGGAGATGTTTGTTCCACAATAGTATTTGCAACTTTCCTTTTTTGTCTTAAATTACGTTTGGCTATCCTCAACTTTTTGATCATTCTTGCCCAGTTCTAATATCGATTTAACCAATTTGTCTTTCTTCTTTTTTTGATACCTTTGCCTCTCCTTTTCGCATATTATTGCATTTTTTTCGTCGGTAAGTTTTGCTCTGTATTTCTTGGATCTTTTTGTTGAGGTCATTTTTTTAAGTTTATTGGTCGTCTCTGGTTTAGATGGGACATAAGTTTTAAGTTTAATTTGAAATGTATTATTACTTTTTATAACATTGATATTATTTACCTTTGCTCTTGTGAAATATTTTTATCTCTATTACACTCTTTGTTCGATTCAGTTTCACCCTGATTTAGTTATTTCCATTGATCATTTTTATCATTTCTTTCAACCTGTGTGTGCTTTTTTGCCAAGACTCTTTCTTTTGTACGTTTCATTTTTTCTACTTCATATTGGATTCTTCGAATCAAGGCCAGCTCCCGTTCTTTTTGTAGTTTTGCTATTAAAAGATGCTTTTGCTCTTCGTCCATTATTATATAAAAAAAAATAGATGCTTACAAGTTCTTAATTAGGTATGTATGTTTGTACATTTATGTCATTTCTAGAACGTGTTGTCATTTCCGCAACATAAACCATGTTGCCGAAATGACCGTTGCGGAAATGACAAACTTCGAATCTAATGCACAGAAAAATTAAGAACTTCCAAATAATGACAAAAATTTGAGGTTACAATAATAAGACATGACCAATTTATCGAATAATTAACATAAACCGCATTTATAGTAAGTAAGCTAGTTTTTCTTACCTAGTATGTTGACACCCTGTATATTAAATATGAAGCCCTTTTGACCACATGTTTATTAGTATTTTTACTCTATTTTGACGAGCACTACTATTCCTTTAACACTCTGGTATTTTGATTATTTATTTTTACATGGGATGTTTATTCTTTACTTCTATATTAGGTAAATAAATTTTCATTTCAAATTTTATTAAATTAATTTAAATTTCAATAGCAGCTACTCAATGAAATTGATATAACAAAATAATGGTTTAGAGTTTGCTGTAAATATTTTTAATTACTGATTGGTGCTTTATGAGAAAATAGTAAACATTAATTTTTTACGCTTATTAGAGTTTGTAGCAGAGAAAATCTTTAAAATATAAAAAAAATGCAGCTTCGTTTATTCTCCCGACACATGAACTTATTTTTGAATATTTTTGTTTAAAAATATTTTAGGAAACTCTAAGAAAGTTTCCAGTTTCTGTGTTTATTGCCGTAAAAATATATTATATTAAGATCAAACAAGATGAAAAGAAATTCAATGCATTTATTAGATATATGATTCTGCATTTTCGCGAGCAGTGACTGTAAGCCAGGTGAAAAGACTAATACTACGATATTATTTTAATGAGTTTCTCCATACTGGGGCACCCATATACGACTAAATTTGCATTATTCATGTACACAGCGACGACATACATTTAATATTAAAATTCCATCCGCCAACGCCTATGATCAGAAAATGTGTCACATCCAGGTGAAATATTAAATAAGGAACCGCATAGCCTGGCGTTTTTTCTCGTCTCCATTCTTTCCACGCCATGGAAATCTCTCGTTTCCAATTTTTGCGTCTTTGTGCCGCCGAATTTATCGTTTCTTTGGATGATCATTAATTATTTTTCTTTGGGCCTTGCGTTTGATAAGGCTCCAGCTTCTCTTAGTCTTGTCACTATTTCGTCTTATCTTGCACTTAATCCCTCTGATGGATTCAGAGACGTGGAGTTTTTCTTAATTGACTTTTTCATAATTCGTTCATTTATTACACTTTGGCTTTGCCGGCTTTATTAACTGTAAACAAAAAATATTAACAATTTATTTTAAGGAGACTTTGTTATTTTCAAGAATTTTTTTTAGCCAGTTTATCAATAATTTATTATTGAAATACTAAAAACAATATCAAAAAGTACCTACATATTTCAGGGTGCTTGTGCAATTTAATAATTAAATGAAATATAATATATCGCCTCCCAGACCGCTTTTTTTGGTACCTACCTCACTGGCGGCTTGCCGTGAGCAAGATATCTCCGTAACCGCTTATCTGAAATTACTCTACAGATTAAGGTGTACCTAGGTATGGTATGCATTAAGGAAAACAGTGGCGTGTCTAGACTTTAACACAATGGGAAGCTGTAACCAGGGCCGCCGAAAGTCTCGCGTCGAAGGCGCTCATTCTTGCGGCGCAGGCGAAATTTTTTGGGGTGCCACGCCCTTTTTTGAGTAAATCTTGACAAATTATTACGCATATGAATTGCATCAATTTAAAAAATATTTTTAAATATTTTAATAACAAAAAATTTAAAAAATTTTCCCCATCGGGGATGATATTTCGAATTTCCGGGTCCCCTTCAAAAACTCGGGCCCGGGAGGATTCCCCCACCCCCCTCTCGCAGAACAGAAGAGATTTATTTTCACAACCAGTTAGCCATTCACAAGTTTAATATGATTCTTTTTAAAAATGTCTAATATAAAGTTTAGTTTTTTTTGTTAAATTAGGAATAGATGGAGTGGGCCTACCATTGGAAATAATTTGTTTTTTTTTCTTCAAAACTATAAGTGGAAAATCCTTTTACCACTATCTGACACACAATACACTCACACGAAAGTCTATTTTCACTTTCAGCCGAACTTGAACCAGCAACAGGATCCATAATTAAAATAATAATCTGTTTGAAAACAGCGTACTTTTCCCAATATTTATGCACGGTTTTAAATTTCGCCTAGACACGCGCCACTATAATTTGTTCGATGCACTAAAACAATATACGGCAATACGCTGCTTTCCAATCGCTTCCCGCAATCCGCGGGAAGCGGCGCGAATGGCGCGTCGGTATGTCTCGAAATCAATCGGGCATCACCGTAAAGTGGTCATCGAGGCAGAGAACTAGATAGCATATGGACTTCTCTGATCAAGGGTGCTTTTTGAAAATGCCTCGGATTCGCCCGATTTACAAATAAAATTTAGGACAATTTTAAAAATTAATTGTAAGTTCTAGTAGGATTGTATTGGATTATTTCTTTTTTTAAGTAAATCGTTTAGGGGAAGCTGTGCTTCCCTAGCTTCCATGGTAAACACGCCACTGAAGGAAAAACAAATTTCAGAAACTTCTCAGAACAGTAATAATATGCAGGGTTTGAAGAATCAACTTTTAGTCATTTTTTGAAGTACCTATCCAAAATATACAGGGTGTCCTGAAAAGTATGGTGAATAATTAGAGATCTAGTTGATTGAGTTAAAATAAGGTCAGAAGGTAGTAGTAGTAAGTAGTAACAAGATTTATTTTAGCAATACTGCTACAATATTATAAATTCTAGTTTTTTTTAACAATAATTAAAACATTTAAAATTACAATTTTATGCACCAAAAATATTTTTAAATAAATTTTATCAGATATTTTGTTTCTAAGTAATGATATTTTTAAGGATTTTTTAAATTTACTGTTTTAATTTTTTAAAACTATAAGGAATTGAAGTTTATCCAATTCTTTCTCATATTAGTTTTAATACTTTTTTATGTCAAATTAGAAAACTCAGAGTTTTTTGCAAAAAAATTGGTGATCTTAGACACAATTTCGGGCATTGTTGTTAAGGTAAATCGATTAACAAATTATCGCGCACCACAATTATTGTATTTAGCTAATGTAAAAAAGACAATGTCAAAAAGTGTTATGCTATCAATAGGGTTTTACATCGCGATTTTGAAATTCCTACCTTAAACGAATTTTATAACAAAATTATTGCTAATTACTTCAGACGTACTGACGTCGCGACTAACCCACTGATCATACAGACTCATGTACAATCTCCGCTAGGCTCCACCTATAAATACCCGAAGAATTGGCTTCCTCCAGTCGTAGTGGGGAGGCACTGAACTGGAGGGCTCGACATGAAGGAGAAATAAGAAATTCAGATTTTGACAAAAAAAAAAAAAAAAGCAACATGAACAAGCTTAAATGCGCTCTCGAATCACTCCCAACTAACTAAGGCTTTGCCCAACCCAAATTGTTAATACGAAGTTCGGCCGATTAAAGCCACCGATTAAAGAAAGGGAGTTAAAGGCTGATGCCTGACTCAAAGCCAAGGAGGATCCCAAGTCAAAAAGTGATCCAAAAAGTAAATTTCAATTTTTTAAGACGAACATATTATGCAGCAGGAATTTAGTATTGACATTTTTTATAAATTAGATTATGAAAACTAAACTAAATTTAGGTAAATAATATTAGGGAATAGTTTTTGGAAGTGTGAAATTTGATAAGAAAAAATGCAATATGATCAAATCGTTTATTTTTTTCAGGAAAGTTACTCTTATACAGTATGTGGCAATAAACAATTTACGACATTATTTCAAAAAAATAGAAATCCAGAAATTACAATATCACAAGTTTTAAAATGCCATCTCCCTCACACTATGTGGGAGAGATGCCATACATATAATTTTGTCTGATTGCCATTTTAGGCATACATCACATTTGATCCAATCAGTTTTCTTCTTTGTTCGAAAATAATGTCCCCAACACTCAACGCACACATTATTATCATCCTTAATAGAATCAGACTCATCTCGTTGAGAGGTTGACGATGCACCTGCTGATCCGGAACCAGTAATCTTGCGTTTTCTAGCTTGTCTTTCTATCAAATTCAGCTTAAGTTCTAATGTCTTTGAGCTTATCAGTTTTTTTATCTAGGTTTTGCGGGAATGTGAGAGCACAAGCAACTTGTTTGCGTTTTACTGTTGGAATTGCGTTTTACTGTTGGAATTGGGTTTGCTTGTTCAAGGACCTTCGTAGGTTTCTTTTCGTTAGCAGGCGTGACTGACGTAGATGGTTTAGCTGATGATACAACTGTAACACTCGCAGAAGGTACTGTTGAGGGCACCACATCAGTTAGATCAGCTATGGCAAAGAAATGATCTGATGTGATATTTGGGTACAGGGGTAATATCTCCTTCTCACGTGGTGTGATCACATGAACGTCTTTAGTACCTTTTGCAGTTAAAACTTTTCCTGGCTTATTTATTAACTGAATTCCAATATCGTCAACATTGAAAATGTTTTCAGGTTTGTTAGTCAAATCATTTTTATCCATTTTTTGCTCAAAAAACGCATTAACTTCTCCACTATTCATACCTTGCGCTCTTCGAGAAATGACGTAAGCCAATGTTGTCCTGCTTTCTCCTTTTCCTTGGAAAATTTGTGTGAAATACCAAAGCTTCTCAGCAAATTGATAAGCAAGGTAACGAATAGTATTCCTATCAGGTGGAAAGCCAGTACTAGCTAAACGTTTAATATACGATGCTAAACGTCTGTCATTCTCTAGTCCAAGTGATGCTGAAACAATAATAAAAATGTGTAAATGACTGGACTACCACTCACTATTACCCCCTGATGCCCATTGCCTCGTTTTACCTTAAACTCATCAAAAGCATACCTTGAGGTCCTAATCCAGATTTGATAGTATTGCCAGTCTGAAGTCGTCTAGATAAGGTATGAATCGGGATTCCATAACATCGTTGTAATTCATTTTTGGATATTTCGCCTTTTTTAACTCTTTGTATAGCCAACTTTAAATTTTCTTCAGTCGACAGAGCTCTGGCTGTATTACATATTTTGTGGGCATTTTGAAATAGTAAATACCTTGGTCAAATTTAACAGTAAAACACATATCATATAAGCCATGGCGCCTCTCCTCACAGTTAAAATATCACTCAATATAAATAATGATACAAAAATATTTTTTTATCATGTTAAAAACAAGCTGAACAAAACATTAAAACATTCACTCACTTTAACTTATCTCCGCTGTACTTATGGCATTCACTAAAACACAATATGCTCAAAATTTTCATCAAATAAATTACACAGAAAAAATATTTCTTAACAATACGTAACGCACTCAAGGGCAGCCGAACAGGCACTGACTCGTTACAACGACAGCCTCGATAAGTAGTCATTTTCAGTATCGCGAGATAAGGAAGTGTGGCGTCTCTCCTCATATGGCGTCTCTACCACTTGCCTACCACTGCAGGTCAGTTTTTAAATCGATTAATCTTGAAAACTATGCTTTAATTCCTGTTTAATTAGGAGTACCTTCCTTTCGGAAAAGACGTGAGGGATTTCTAATTTGAAATAAAAAAAATATATATATCAATATAAAAAAGATTGGATATATTTTGACTCCGCCCTCCCCTATTACCTTTTAGGACGTATGTATTACAAGAACGATTTAGCCATAATGAAAAAAGCCTTTAAATCCAAAATTTAGTATATCATAGTTAAACAATGACAACATTGGTTGGAGGTCATGTTTATTATAGAACTTTATTACTTAAAATATTGTAAACGATAACAGAAAAATAATAAGGCAAGTTGTCAAGAAACGAACAGAGATTTCAAAATTATTTTATACTACTATATCGGCTATATAGGTATGAGCATATTGTTTTTGCGCGATAAACGTCAAGAATTCACTCATGTTAAATCATCCTGTATACTTTAAGAAAATGCAATAAAAAGATCTATTTCTTGCGACCTACAGCCCCTTAAACAACAAATAGTTTTTAGGAGCAACTCTAAACCACCCATTATTTCAAAACGTTCACTACCTACCACTAACCTATAGTAAATACGAAACCAATTAACTTTTCTGAATAATAAAAATACCTCACAAAATATATGTATCTACTGATAAGATATTAAACAGCAGAAAAAGAAACGAATGTCTGATAAGATAATCCCGGCTATATGAATCCCTATTCAAAGTTTTATTGGGGGTAACAACTTTACTTTTTCTAAGGGTCTGTTTTTTTCTAACCAAGAATTTAAAAAATAGATATAATATGCAGGCCTAAAGGTGCGTCCAGACTTGTGACAAGACCCCGTGTCGTGACATTGTCACGTGACATCGTCGCGTGACATCGTTGCTTATCATCTTCGCGAACTTAGATGCGTTCCACTCATTTTAATAAAAATAGTCAAGACATGAAACGAACTAATGACACGCGGCGGTGTCACGAGACGATGTCACGACACGGGATTTTCTTACAAGTCTAGATGCACCTTTTAGCCCAAAGGCAAAAAAAATCGGATTCATAGATGTTTTTTTATTGTTTGCATTATCAACCTGAACTGATTTACTTAATTTGGGCCAAATGTAACTTATTTTAACTAGTAGGCATTTTTAATTGTGGTCAGATCTCATTTGTTTACCGATAAAATATCTACATTATCAATAAACCACCTTTTTCTCCAAATTGCAAAAGTTTGTAACCTCAGATTAAAATTGCCCAAGGCATCGGATAGAAATATAACCCTTAGCGGTTCTCGTGGCTTCTTCCATCGTCTTTCCGATCAGATTCCCGATCTAACAAATAATTATGATCAGCAATCGGAAATGCCATTTAGACCCCGGTTTATCTTCTTTGAAAGATAATTTTTTGTATTGGGAAAAAGAATTCATGAATGATAGAGAAGTTAAGAGTTAAGCGGTTTAGTCTTGAGGGATTTAAAGTCAGGGGTGGCGTAAGAGAGTTTTTTTCTGGATATCGATTAATTTAAATTCAGTTCAGTTTGTTTTTGAAAATCAATGTTGGTTGATAAGTTTTGGCTACTTTACCGATTCATTTTATATCTTACCCACTGATTACTAATCGTGTATGATGTGTTTTTGGTGGTTTCTTTTAAAGACATGCTTTAATAAAATGAGGTGAAGTAAATCGGTAGGTAAAGTGTGTTCACAAATATAAGAAACCGACCTAAATAACTGTTATTATTAGGGTATTCAAAATATAATAAACAACAATAAACCAGTTCTGTGAAATGACATGGGCGTAATAAATTTTAAGTACCGTACTCAGGTAAATAAAATTGCGGATAAACCAGGGTCCTTCTTGATTTTAGTCTATCAAAGTACATTGTTGAGTTTAGTTTGTTTTTTAAAAATGTTTCGTCCTTGGGGTTCTATTGAGATTTGTGAAGGCAATGAAACTGAAGTAGGTTAGATTAGGTTAGGTTAGAGTGGCAGACTTCTGGTCTATCCAGACAGTCTCACGTAGTCCTATAAGGACCGTTGTGTTACCACACATGTTCTGCGGAACCTATCAGCATCAGCTTCCTGATGGCTAGTGCGAAGTACGGCGTAGAAGAATCTTGGCAGCTCACTCAAACCAGCCACTACTGTTGATACACCTAGTAAGTCGACCCAGTTGTAAGCTGCTTACTTCCTCCAGATTATTGAAGAATGGTTCGCCCAAGGCATTAAACCTTCTTCTTGCAAGGCCAGGGCATTCACACAAAAAATGTTGAATACTTTCCTCCTCTTCTTCGTCTCTGCAGCTTCTGCAGAAGTCGTTAGCTGGTATTTACATACGTTCAGCATGTCTATTGAAAAGACAGTGTCCGGTAACCACGGCAGTGATATTTCTTAAGTCCTTCCGACTGTGTTGGAATAGCGCTGCGGTTTTCTTGTTATCAAGTAGGGGCCACAATTGCTTGGAGATGCTACAGGTTGTTAGCTCTGTCCATCTGCTTATTGCAAGTTGTTTGGCTATACGATCGATCTCCTCTTTGACCAATCCCAGCGGCCTAGCCACGGCATTCTCTGCTAGATCGGCGGACATGCCCGCGCCCTCCTTGGCGAGCGCATCAGCAGACTCATTGCCATCAATGCTGTGATGACCAGGAACCCAGCACAGAGTGACTCGATACCGGGCACCAAGTATGCGAATATTGTTGCGACATCGCCTCACAAGTTTTGATTTAATGTTGTTGGAACGAATTGCCTTTATCGCTGTCTGACTATCTATATAGATAGCTATTGACGCAGCTGCTGTCAGGTCTTGACGTTCCTGCAGGATTTTTACTGCTTTATCTACTGCCATCACTTCTGCTTGAAAAATGCTGCAGTAGTCCGCAAGTCTATATGACTTCTGTATTTTCATGCTCTCAGAGAAGATACCAGCTCCCACTCCAAGTAAATAACAGAGTGCATTTATCAACAGATGCCAAACAGATTATAAAAAATGTGTTTTTGACATTAATGTCGCGCGGAAATTTGTGCCCTAAAGAAGTTGTAAAGGAAACGGCTTTACTTACAAAAAAATCCTTTTCCACAGTTTGGAAAATTACACAAGGCCCAATTTTGAAACGCAGAAAAAGAAGTAATATTGGAAAATCAAGAACGTTGGACCAAGGGGACGAGAAACTTATACGACGAAAAATTTATAAAATATATGAAAAGCAAAGTGTACCAACGTTGAACAATTTATTGAAAAGGCTGACAACAGATGAAACAGAAATTAATTGCTCAAGAACGACATTGTGTTGAACACGTGGGCTTTAAATTCAAAAGGATTAATAAAAGGCAGCGTTTGATGGAGTCCAAGCGTCTTCAAGAATGGCGGTGGGAATATCTGACAAAAGGCCGATCATTTATTTAGATGACGTGGTTTGACACCCACGACACCCCGTCAAGTGGTTGGATCGATTCTAGCGGAAAATGTGTGACACGTGCCCCGTCAAACCGTGAAAAAAAAATAACAATCTTACATGCTGGTTCTGAAGATGGGTGGATGCCGAATGGTCTATCTCTCTCGGCAAAAAATATTAGTGAATCATGTGTTGACTATCATGAAGACACAACAGCGCAGTTATTTGAAAATTGGTTTGAAACTAAATAATTGCAGAACATTCCACCAAATAGTGTCATTATCATGGATAACGCTAGTTATCATAGTACACAATTAAACAAAGCTCCTTCTTCAAAAGACACTAAATCCAAAATTCAAGACTATATGTTTGATAATGATATATATTTTCATGAAAACTATAGAAATAAAGACTTATTAGAAGTGCTTAGAAGTATGTCTATTCAAAAAGAATATTACTGCGATGAACTTGCGAAAAGCATGGGTCACATAGTATTGCGGCTACCGCCTTACCACTGTATATTTAACCCTATTGAATAAATATGGCACCAACTTAAAGCTGGAATTCGTCGCAATAATATTTCACCCACACTTAATTCTTGTGTATTAACTCTAATCAAAGACATTAGAACTATAATGTCTTTGACTCTAATTCATGATGAAACTAAAAAAATTTCTGAGGTGAACTGGAAAAACTGCGTACAACATGTAAAGAAAGTAGAAGAAAGTTACATTTGTATTAGGAATGCAACAG
This sequence comes from Polydrusus tereticollis, assembly GCA_963920685.1. Taxonomy (NCBI): domain Eukaryota; kingdom Metazoa; phylum Arthropoda; class Insecta; order Coleoptera; family Curculionidae; genus Polydrusus; species Polydrusus tereticollis. Next base: position 24,405,924 of record OY987333.1, on the reverse strand, counting down.
AAAGGTTTATTATTACTTTAAATGATGATAGCGATAGTGAAGTAGATTTAGTTGGGTAATTTATTAATTAATATGATAATTTAGCATTATAAGTGTAAGTGTAAGACCACAATTCTATTTTTATATTTTGAATTTAATAAACTTAAATAAAAATCAGTTACATATTTATTTGCTGCTAAATAAAATATTTCAATAGGTACTATGTATTTTCTAAGACGGTCCTAGCTCAGTCGGCATTGTGTCAATACCCCTAATTAGGTAGAAATAAATAAGAGTCATTTGGTCAGTTTCTTATACAGGGTGGTCCAACGAAAACTTAACACCTCGATTTTCCTCGTTTAAAATAAAAATGTGGAAAATTGCTCGGACCCGTCGATTTCTGATTCGAGGGGGAATAACTTTTCCGCTTTTTTCGTCTCCGTAACTTCAACCCCCTAACGGGGGTGAGCACAACCCCCTGATTTTGAATAGGGATGAGGGGTGTTGCGATACCTCATTTTGAAGATCTTATCGAGTACTATCTGACCCTAAAATGTCGCTTCAAAATTTTCATTTTTAACGAAATGACAGCTAAAACAGTGGAAGACTACTTACTTTTGTGATTAGTTTATTAAATGCTAAAAATGGCCACCATTCACTTCCATGCAGTAAAATAAATTTTGCTCAAAACGTTCACGTACATTACTCAACATTTCTGGTGTAATTTGACGGCATTCATTAATGATCCGAATTCGCAAATCATCCAGTGACTCAGGCTGGGTAGCGTAAATCTTAGATTTCAGGTGACCCCATAGAAAAAAGTCCAGTGGAGCCAGATCAGGTGATCTGGGTGGCCACTCAATATGTCCCCTTCTTCCAATCCAAAAACGTCCCGAGGCATGGTAAATATCTTCAAAATGTTAGATTCAAAAAAAGTCAGCATAGTCTTCCTACAAAATAGGGAGCCAGTGAAATTTTCTCGAAAATGTATTACATTTTCTTTTACCCTGTATTATAGCCCCCGGTCAAAATCTAAGAAGTTGTTACCAATGATTCAAAAGACCTTTCGAAATTTGACTTGCTTTTTAAAATGCGTTTAGTATTTCAGGAATCACAAGGTATCAAATTTTACTCAAAAATGCGCTTGTAGCGATATGTGCAGCAGTTTAAAATTTTAACAGTTATTTTTTTAACAATTTGACATTTGTTTAACAAACTGGAATAATTAAAGAATTTGTTAGAATCATATATTTTAGATTTATTTACAAACCTTGAACAAGGAATAATTAAACATATAATAAGTCTTGTGTATTATAAGTGGTGAATTGTTATTATTTCTGTTTTTTTTTTTTTAATCAAACATACTGTTTCTAATATAAAAATTAAAGTTTGTGTTAAAATTTTTTGTGAGACAAACAATTAGGTTTACAAGAATCTCTAGATATTGCTTTTTACAAATACCTAATAGCTTTTTTTTGTAAAATAAAAATAGAATTAAGAAGATATTGACATGAACTTCCCCAGAAGCAAATTCCATATTCTCAAGAGAGAGTCTATTAAAGCAAAGTAAACATTACGAAGAACTGTATCATTTACTTTATGAGAAAATACTCTCAGGCATAATAACCTGAAGCTAGTTTGCTACATAAATTTTCTATATATTTATATTAAAACAACGATATTGAGTAATGTAAATTCCTAAAAATGTTATATATAGGGTTGTTAATTATTAGATTGTCAAAAATAATATTGTAAAGTCAACACTTCAAAGTTAATATGTTAGTTTTTGTGATATTAAAAGAAAGTAGATTAGAATTCTGCACTTGTCAATTTTTAATTAATCTTTATTAATTATTTTAATTAAATCAATGCAATATTTACTATGCTAAAGTGTTGCTGTATCATCAGCAAACACGGTAAATTTGCCATTTATAAAAATTGACGCCAGGTCATTAAAAAAATAGCCCAAGAACTAAACCTTAAGGCACTCCACAATCAATGTAATTATTTTTGATTTCTTACCATTTAACAGTACCTACTACTTCGGATCTTTCAGATACACGGAAAAAAAAATTTATAAAAATTACCAAAAATATAATAGAAGTAACTATATTTTATAGTTCTATATAGGACAGCCATATGGTATATTAAGGAAGACTATAAAATTATAGTAAAAACGAGTTAATATTTTTAACAGTTACTACAAAAATATATAGGAATAAAAAAAAATCGTTACAGTAAAAACTATTAAACAGGAGTGCGAATAATATAAAAATATGTTGTTGGGTTTTCTAGCTTCTATTGTTACGATTGTAATAATTATTTGTAAAAACTACCAAGCAATTTTGCACATTTTACTGATGAATATTGTACAATTTGTAATATTTTTTCGTAAATTCTATTAATTTTAGTTGAATTTCCACCACCAACTTTTGTTATACTAATTAAATATTTTAGTAAATATTTAAAAGTACTTTTGTATAGTTTCATTTACATATTTTTGTAGCATTTTTTATTTGCTTTTACACAGGATGTAATGAAATATATTTGGTCTTTCTTTCTTGGTCGAAACTAAGTCTTCCAGATTCCATTCTGCTAATAAATCCACCAAACACCACATAACAGCACCATATACCATAAAACATAAAATAAGAGACAAAATTAACCAGTTTGAACTTAAAACACATAAGAGTAAGAGTTAGAGGTACGATTGATGGCATAACTGTAAATGCGACGGCGAAGGCGGACGGCGCGGCTTTGACTATGCCTGTAAATTATTTAGGAGTTTCAATTATATTCATTTAGTAAAATACGAATTTTCCTAAGAATATTCCACTCACGTATAAAAAATCCCATAAGGACAGTGGCATTTTCGAAAACTTACAGCGGATATACAAAATCGAAAACACCAAAACGAAAATACCACTTGTCAGTGTCACTTTGTTGACAAATTTCTATTTATTATTTCAAAGTTGATATAATGAATGTTTTCGGATTCGTGAAATATTCGGGTGTAATACCACGAGTGCTTTAAAATTACCGATAATTTTTTACGAATGCGTGTTTTCCCTAATTTCACGAGTCCAAAGGACGAGTGAAATTTGTAAAGAAAACACGTATAAGTGAAAAATTATCCGGTTAGTTTTAAAGCACGCATGGTATTTAAAGGAATATTTCACGAATCGAAAAACATTCATTTTATCAACTTTGAAATAATAAATAGAAATTTGTCAACAAAGTGACACTGACAAGTGGTATTTTCGTTTTGGTGTTTTCGATTTTGTACATCCGCTGTAAGTTTTCGAAAATACCACTGTCCTTATGGGTTTTTTTATACGTGAGTGGAATATTCCTTTAAATACCATGCGTGCTTTAAAGCTAACCGGATAATTTTTCACTTATACGTGTTTTCTTTACAAATTTCACTCGTCCTTCGGACTCGTGAAATTAAAGAAAACACGCATTCGTAAAAAATTATCGGTAATTTTAAAGCACTCGTGGTATTACACCCGAAAATTTTATAAGCGCTTCTATATTTTTTGATATTTTGCAAATATAGTGTTATAAAAATTCAAATAATTTATTGTTTAAGTTATAAGTAGTATAAGTTACAGTCTTACTATAATTACACCCTTCCAAATTCTATTAAAAATTTTAGTAAAGAAATTTAGTAATTTTTACTAATTTTCCGTTATAACCATTTTTTATGCTTGTCTCTTCATGTAATAAAAAATTATAAAAGCCACAAAAGGATTTACTAGAATTCACAATACAGTTTCTTATGTTTAACTAAAGAAAATGGTTATTCAATTTAACCAAAACGCATTTGTAAAATGTTATATATACCTTAGTAGTGGCATAATTATACCATGTTTAAAAAAGCTAACCATAATTATTTAGAAATTTAGTTTACAATTTTATTTTGGTAAAGACTGATATACAAATTTATAGTTATTAAGAGGTTTTATAGGGAAATATACTATAGGATTCTTAATAAACTAAGTTTACAATACTGTTTTTTCCGTGTAAATATGATTTAAACCACTAATGATATACCGCATCTATTTATTTTTTAAATCATTGTCTAGTTTCATGATTGTTAGGTGTTTAAATTAAATGCGTTTTGAATTAAGAAGCGTTATATTTAAACTACCGGTATAATTTAAATATTTTGAATTTTACGCGCCGTGGAAATTCTAACCCAAAATCTTATCTAATATAAAGTAAACCTCACATGATGCATCTCTCTTATATATCTGCATCTAACTTCGGCAGTCAATAGACGGTTTAACGGAGTAAGTTTGCTAAACGAAAATTGAAATACTTCACCAAATTTGCATAGAGCAATGGATATTCGCGGGACTACATCTTAACTTCATCCAGTAAAGGATGCTGCATGCACGAATTTCCCAATAAAAGTTCAACGGGTAAAGTATACACATCTTGCAAAGTAGCTTAATTTTGAATATTAGTCTTTGCTGTATAATATTGTGCGAGGGCAAATTATTTGATTTAATATTTGTAAATTTATTGAGTCATTCGAGCCTGTATGGAGATTTAAAGTTTCCGGAAAAAATTGAGTGTCGAAAAAAACGTTTTTCTCCCCAGAAACATTGGAAAAAACGGAAATTTTGGGAAAAATTAATCATTTAAGCTATACTCGGTTGCTTAACGCCAGAGAGTAATAAAATGTAAATTTGCAATGACACCACTCATTAAGCAGGGAGGACAACGTAAATGTTGCATTGTAAATTTTAGGTAAATTACAATGATGGTTCTTAAAAATTCCGTATTTTAGACCTACACACTCCGAATCGGTCCTAAATTAGGGTCACCCTAATTTGCATACAATAGAAAGACGAGTTTGGTAAATGAAAGTAATGTACCAGCGGAGTTACTACAGGTAGTTTATTAGAATAAAAGTATAATAATAATTATACTTAATTATAAATTATAGTTATAGAGATAGGCAGATAATTGAGATATTAATTATTCTAATATTAAATAGATAAAGACTTATATAGAAGTAAGAATAATATGAAAATAGATAAATTGGAATAAATATTAATTCTAAGGGGTTTAATTCACAGTGATAGGCAGGCGTTATCTTTCGTTCTGATGCGATTTCGTCGACAACACATTTCGTACAAAGAGGTTTATTTTATTCAACTTTACAATCTCCAGTAGCTCCTTTCTCAGCATATCTTTATGAAATGGCTTCTTATTGATAGTTGGTATTTTTTCGGATTTTCTTGAGTGGTAGCTGGCATTATCCATGACTATAACAGACTCAGGAGGAATGAGATCTAGCATTTGCTGGAAGTATTCTTTAAAGACATCAGCGTTCATGTCTTCATGATAGTCTCCAGTCCGTTTTGATTTAAATATTAGTAAGCCGCCATCGACAGATCCGTTTTTACTACGAATATGAGTAATTATTTATCTTTTACCTTTTCCCGAGGGTGCTTTTATTCCAGTGGATAATCCTTCCATGAAAGCTCGCCTCACGCTTTTTATATGTTTATCCTGCCATATTTTACCAACTGTATGTCCTTCATTTAACCAAGTTTCGTCCATATAATAAATTTTTTGTTTTGAATTTTTTCATAATAAAAATTAATTTCCTTCAAAGTTTTCCATAGTTTCTTCTTACCCATCGGTGGAATGAAATCATCCTTTTTCATTTCAGACATTATTTTCTTCTGATGGCAGTCTTTTCATCCTCATTTATTACAATTTCTTTTCTTCCTGTACTTCTCTTTGGTGACCTGATGGGGCCGCGTTTATCCTCGTACACAAGTCGGTATATTGTTGACTCTCCGACTCCAGTCATATTTGAATACATTTCAAGTATTTTTGCAACTCCGAATGTTGAATTTTGGTGGCGAAGAGCGCTAAACACATTGAGAATAATAATTTTCTCATTTTTAGAAAGCGTAGTTTTACTAATCCGTTTTTCGGCAACAAATTCAGAAACAGTAGCCATTTTCAAGAACGAAGTTTTCCAACAACTGCCGGAAAGTAACTAAACATTTCAAATTCTTGAAATAGTGAGGCACAGGTAGGTAAACTACACTGATAAAACTGTGCTCCCTTAATCAAATAATCTGATTTATTTGGTGAATAATTATTGGTAATAAATAAATTTGATTTTAATTAACTAAGTTTTATTTAACTGAAATAAATTGAAGTATTTCGTTTTATTTGTAAAATTATTTAACTGTTGGTGGATTTGTGTCAAATCATGGAACTCTTCAAACAAATATCTTAAATTGTTTAAGAGAAATAAACGGTTGTTATTGGAAATAAATATTAAACAAAAATTAAACAAACATGTACTTGGATGAAATAAGAACTGATTTGAATGAACTTTCTGATCTATTTAAAATTAAAAAAAGGTATTTAAACCAAATAAAATTATATTTGGTCTAAATAAATATAAAAGACAAGTTAAACAAATATATGTACTTGAATAAAAAAAACAACGGCTTTGATGGAAACTACCGGTTTATTTAAATCCAATCGCTTATTGTTTAATTAAATAACGTTGTTGTTACGGCAAATACATGTAAAACAAAAGTAAAACAAATATATACTTGATAAAATATGTATAAATATTAATCAAATAAGTACACATTTTGTTAACTTAACTTTTAACCTATTTACTTTAAGTCATTGAAGCGGCTTTTAAGTTAGGTTAGTGTTAAGGAAATAAATATTTGCTTAAATTTCAGTGATTAATTCCAAATAAAAGTAATTTGTATCAAATCATATAATACTAATTGAGGCTAATAGGAAACAAATATTTATTTGAGTCAATGGAAAATTTTTTTAATTCAAATAATTAATTTTATCAGTGTACCTCTACCTACCCGATCTCGGGATCCCTGACAATAAAAATAATTAAATAATAATAATTGGACTACACCTATGGAATACGGCGAAGACCACTGGGTTTTATAGTTCAATAATGATTTATTACTCTCTCGCATTAAGCAACAGACTATAGGCAGTTTCTTATTTAAATTACTTACAGATACCGGAGAAATATTTTTATGGAATTTAACTCATATATGCACATTATATCAGATATATCCAAAAATATATTCTGTTTCAAAATTTTTCCTTTATATCCAATTTTTGCAATGCTCGAGAAAAAAAACGTTTTTTTCCCAATTTTTCCTGTGTTTTTCCAAACCTTTAAATCTGTAAGCCTGTAGGTATCTTACGTATGTTGCTGTATGTACATACCCCCTCCCCCAGCCCCAGCCCAGTTGCTATACTTTCGTTTCTCCATTTTCGGGTGCAGCAATAAATTATTAATCATCGTATTTAACGTCTATGGGCTAACAACAGATCCAACAAATCCAACTAAAAAGAACTCGCTGGCGCTAGACACGTGATGATAGCCTTAAGAGTGTTGAAATAGGAATCTAACACCTTCCTAAAATAAGTAGGAATTGGCTTTTAAACGTCCGCGTCGTTCAGCATCCAGACTACAATTTAACGGTAAATGCTGGAGAATATTGCAAGAAAATATACGGGCCCACATAAAACATGCTCCGAAAATTCCGTTTCTTTTCATTTTAAGAAAGCATTAAAGATTTTCGTTACTATACTGAAAAATTATTTTGCTTTTTCAAAAACCTATGTAAACGGAATTGGAGCTTCTTTTTTGTCGGTCAGAGTGTATGCCTCATTTCTTTCTCCTTGTGTGGATCATTAGTGTTGGTGTTTGTCACTGCCAAACACATGTTTAAGGTAGGGTGTATAAAGTTCTAGGGTGGTAAGTATGACTAATGGCACTTTGTGATCCGGGGTAGATACATTTTTATGTAAAAATATTGATTCGTTCGTTGAGAATGCATTAAGGGGCAAATTGTTTCTCTTGCAGTAACGTTACCGATGTAAAATATGTCATCACTCTAACACTCTTTGCGAGTAAACGTGATAATATCGGATGTAGCGCAGAAATCTAGTTTTTCTTTGGTGCCTAAACTGAATGTTTTGAAGGCCCTCAGCAAATACAGGGTGGGGACTTTAATTAAAACAAATTCGTTAAAAGTTTGGATGAAGATGGAAAAACATGTCGATTGAGATTTTTTGTGAGCTACATTCCGGCACCAAGAATTTTTTTCTTTATGAGACAAAACTTAACCGAGCTTTATTTTCTTAAATGAGATGATAGTGCTTATGTTACTTTGTCGGAAAGCGCTTTTGAAAAGAAAAGTGACCATGCTAATTATTTAATGTTTGCGTTTACAGTTGGGATAAAACTTTAAAAAAATTTCCAAAACACCTCAAAGTTAAAAAGAAAAATAGAATTTCAAAACTTTTATTCAATAAATACTTTATTAAAATGCCTTAAATAAAAATCTTAAAGGGATAATTCTGCCAAAAAAACACAAAACTGGTTTAATATCCATGTTCCTTAACATTTCAGAAATTGTTCGAAATGTACTCATTCACTTCTTGGCAAAGAGCTAACCGGATATTAAACTCATTTTGCAGGCTGCTCAAAACACAAAATTTGTCAGTCCTTCGATGCTTCTAGGCTTTATAACATACTCTTTGCATTTAAATTACACCATAAATAAAAATCTAAGGCTGTTAACTCTGGCGACCTTGCTGGCCATTCAATAACACCACGTCGCCCAATACATCTGCCAGGGATGGAGGTATTCAGGTAATTCCGCATGTCCAAGATATTATTTCCGGTGGGGAATGACTCAATTCACTTTGACACCAAAGTTTCTAGAAAAACTTGAAGATATCTAGTTGATGATCCTGTTTTAAGTGTTTTGTGGGGACACACTCGTGTATTTACGACGCCCTGTATATGTATATATTTGTATATTTGTAAATATTAAAGTTGATTTAACTGTAAGTTGTAAATAGTAACAGCAACAGTTAACCGAGGTACCCTTCGTTAAGCACAAAACAGATGTGGGTTTTCTTTCGGTCGAGTTATAGCTTGGCTCCAATACCTGCGTATTCTGCTCCAGCACCAGCTAATTCTGCTTCAGCATATCCTGCTTCAGTACTTGCATATCCTGCTCCAGAATGCTGCTTATTCTGCTCCAAAATATGCATTTGCTTTTATACAAAATTTAATAGGCGAACAAACGCCAAAGTTTATTGAATAAAGGTTTTGGAATTCTATTTTTTTTATATTTTAAGGCGTTTTGACCGATTTTTTAAAATTTCATCCCAACTGTCAAAGCAAACGTCAAATAATTAGCATGGTCAATTTTCTTTTTAAAAGAGATTTCCAACAAAGTAACATAAGTGGTATCATCTCATTTAATAGAGTAAACTTAGGTTTCATCTCATAAAGAAAATTAAAAAAAAATTCTTGGTGCGAATTTGTTTCAGTTAAAGTTCCCACCCTGAATGGAAAATCAAACCGCCGGCACTTCTCAAATTCAAGAACTTTGTTAATATTCCAAATAAAAAAAAAATAAATAAAAACTCATATTGTCACGACTTAGTGCCGTTTTGGTCCTAGAGGGGTCTTGGAGTAGGAAATAAGACGCTCGTCTAAAAAACAAGGTACCCTTTTATTAATGATAAGTATTCTACAATAATTTACCCAGTAGCCCAGAAACCGCTTAGCATGTTCCGGGGGACCTTATCTGGGGGACGTGGCTGAGTTCTACTAGGGGATGTTAACTAGGACAGTGGGTTCACAGTAGGGACTCAGGAGAGGGGCTTAGATCGTTCGTTCTATAGCACTCCTGAGGGGTGTTTTAAAGGAAGGACTCAGGAGAGGGGCTTAGATCGTTCGTTCTATAGCACTCCTGAGGGGTGTTCTAAAGGAAGCGATCAGGAGAGGGGCTTAGATCGTTCGTTCTATAGCACTCCTGAGGGTATGGGAGTTGACCAAGTCGGAAAGACGAAGGTGCCTTGTCCATCCAATGTTCGGGTATTTATACACCGAAAGTGCTAAGTCTTGTTCTATTAACCTTGACATTGGATGGCACAGTGGTCCGCGACCTCAACGCACAGTGGTCGAGTCATGTGAAAGTTGATTAACTTATGGGTGCCGCCATTTTGTTGACAATATGATTACTCAATCTTTTTCTAGTTGTAGGTTTTTTAAAAATTGCCTCGTGGTGAATATATCGTGATGTAAAATTTTACCAAATAGATTTTGCTGGGACGCACTTAAGAACATGCTATTTCTGATACATTTCCTGTAAAGCAGTAAATAATATCAACATAAAATTCGAGCTAAGACCACCTAAGACAAAATTTGCGCTTAAAGAAATGCAATAACTGCAATACAAGTCGACAGTTTGTCAATCGTGACAAACATTAAAGTTGTCTTTTGATGCCATCTCGCATACCGCAAGATCCTTGTCGGTAATAAAGGACACTAACACGACGCAATTAGTTTTGGAATGTAAATAGATGGTCGACGGCATAGGTGTTTCAAAATTAACCCTGGAGGGGCCAGTGGCGTAAATATCTAAACGTGGATTTAATTTTGGAACTTGAAATATTTTATGCGATATTCAGTGAGTTTTATGGGGCCAAAGATTGCAAGCAATTTGATTCATCGGTAATATATCCAATTTCTGGAATAATTCACGTAATGGGTCTCACGGAACAGCACAAAAATTTAATGGTTAAAGCGTATTCTCGAAACGAGGTTAGAGTAAATGGTGAGTGGCAATACAATCAGCGTTTGTGTATGGACGATTTTCGTGAGAATTTTCCTAACGTCGTTTTTACTGCTGGGAATTTTTATTATTACCATAACCGTGGCTCTGTTTAGGGAAACAGGTTATATACAACATAAAAAAGGAGCTGGAAGACCACCTGTAAGAACAAAGAAACTTGTTGCAAACGTTGGTCTCAACAAGTGGTAAGATCTTATGGAATATGCAAGACTATTCCTAAAAAACAGCAAATTTGTTCCCTTATAAAGTGCAAGTATGCCAAGAAATACGAGCTGCAGACTTTGAATTACTGTCAGTGGTTTGTCAATTGCCCAAAATTTATTGGAAAGAAGTGATCTATTAAGGCGCGTACAGATTAGGCGAGCCGGGCCTGCCACCAACAGAATTCTTCCAATTTGTACGGCCTCGCGAGGGTCTGGCAAGCGGCTTGCAAGCCTCTCGGGGGGAGGTCGTTGCGATCCATTTTCTGTCGGTTTCTGCCACGATCTCAAAGGGACTCGCAGTATCAACTAGTACGCGTTCGTGGCAGGTTCGACGAAATTTTCTCGCGCGAGAATGTGGGCTAAAGAAAATCAGCTGTTGACAATTAAATTGTATAGGGGACACCCAAACGCTTTTTGTATAGCTCTGCACGCCACCATCGACGAGGATTTCGTTTTCTTTGTCGTAAACTATCTGCAATTATTATGCTGCCACTGCACAGCGTTAATAACGCAGCAACTTCTTCGTTGTCAGACATAGTCAAGCATACGCTATCACGATAATAATTATCGGAATTATTCTGAATTGAACCGAAAAACAAAAGCTACAGTGCACCCCACTTTAAACTGAAATTATTCGTCGGTAGCTCGTGGCAAGCGCGTTCTCCCGATGGATCAGGAAATACTCGCGGTTTGCTCGCGACAGGCTCGCTGCTCCATAAATTTGCCGCGAGCCACGGACACTCTCGGCTCGCGCTTGTCTCGGTCTCGTCTCGCCTAATCTGTACGCGCCTTTAGACCTGACATTTTTTTCCGATGAAGTCTGGTTTCACCTCACCGGTTATGTAAATTCCCAGAATACATGCGTGTCGTGGACTAGTGAAAATCCCCATTTTTTTGTCCACATTGCACCCTCAAAAGATTAGTGTCTGGTAGGCTGTTTCCTGAAGAAGAATAATTGTTGTTCCTATTTTTTTTCCATAACACGGTTGCAGCGCAGCGTTATAGGGACAATATTTTGAATCCATTTATGGAGCAATTACTTGACAATGAACTACGTTTTGGTTATTTTCAACAGGACGGTGCAACTGCCCATACATCCACGAAAACTATTAACTACCAGTGGCGTGCAGTGTCATTTAAAATACGGTAGGCAACAGAATTGAAAATGGCAAACAAGAAGAAAGTCCGAAATTTTTATTTAGGTGCCACTCCCAAAACGTTCCGTTATTGCTATATTTTATTCCATTTTGTAAGAAAAACAGACGCCTTTAGTACCTAGTAAGTATATTTTCATTTAAGCAACGCACGAGAAAGGGATAGAACCAGAATTTAATATTCACAACTTCAACAATCTCAATTACCGATTGTTGTTCGAAAACTTCTTAATTCCGGAGAGATAACACTTAATCAAAGGATATATTTTCCTTATTTTCTAATTAATTTCTCCTTCACTGGTTCCGCTTAAATCTAAATATATCAACAACGCAATGTAGGAAAATATGTGTTGTCCACGAAGGACATAAAATTAGATCCCCAAGAGGTAGACAAACTTTATTTTTCAAAAAATGCACCGAAGTATTTTGATTGGGAGAAATTTTTCACATAAAAACTAATTAAACTGCTCGTTATGGTGCAAAATACAAGCGGGTATTGAATGGTTGGCGTTTTTAAAGACGCTACATGTGTTCCAATTAGTGGTCGTGAATATAGAAATAACTGTGGTAAAATCTAATTTTAAACTTTTTTGTTTTCTGTTCTGTCCAAAATAAACATTGATTTAAAGTCATACCGTGTTAAGGGTTAAATATCTTTGGCAATTTTCTTGACTGATTTTTTCATATTGAGTATAAAGATTTATCTTTGAAGGTGTTTGAAAGATTTATTCAATAACGACGCCTCTGTCATCAATTTCCCTGATATTTTTTACATGAAATATTCTATTATTTTTCTACATTCCGGTTACCGATCAATCGTAAGGAATCCCTTTTTTGATAGGGCTATCTGTTTTTATTACATTTCGATGGTCCGAATCAAAACCAGGCCGACAAATGAGATGGTCAGTGACGCAAAAGCTTGAGAAAAGAACGGATATTGGGATATGGGATGATAGATTTTACGAAAAGGCTTTTTGAACTGATATTTCTCACAGATAAGGACATGGATTAGCCTTTTTGAAAAGTGAGAAAAATATATAAATACAAGGTCACATTGAAAAAACTACAATGAATAAAGGATGTTAAAAGTTCCTATACACTTAATTATGTACAATTTTTTTTTGTTTTCGAAATACAGAATATTGTATTTTTTTTTTTTTTTTAATATTAATTTTTTAATTCTCTTCATAGTCAATCTATGTTGCTCGATGAAAATCATTTTATTTTTTCTGGATTCTGGTAAAACTATAGCCCGTTGCTTAATGCGAGAGATTAATAAATCATCATTGAACTATAAAATCCAGCGGTCTTCGCCGTATTCGATAGGTGTAGTCCAATTATTATTATTTAACTATGTTTATTGTCGGGGGTCTCGAGATCGGGTAGGTAAACTACCTGTGCCTCACTGTTTTAAAAATTTGTAATGTTTAGCTACTTTTCGGCAGTCTTTGAAAATGGCTAGTGTTTCTTAATTTGTTGCTGAGAAACGGATTAGTAAAACTGCGCTTTCTAAAAATGAGAAAATTATTATTCTCAATGTGTTCAACGCTCTTCGCCACTAAAATTCAACATTCGGAGTTGCAAAAATAGTTTAAATGTGTTCGAATATGACTGGAGTCGGACAGTCAACAATATACCGACTTGTGCACGAGGATAAACGCGGCCTCATCAGGTCACCAAAGAGAAGTAAAGAAAGCAAAGAAACTGTAATAAATGAGGATGAAAAGACTGCCATCAGTACACTCGTTTTACTTAAAGAAGAAATACCTACCTTGGACAAAACACTCAATAACAACTCTTCAATAAAACCATTTGTCCTAAAATCTTTAACGAGCTTGAGCATATCTTCTGTTTCATAGTAGTTCTGTATCATTTCCACACCACGTCTAAAATAATCAGCATCACTTTCGTACATATGACAGGATTCTGGATTGCACTGCATTGCATTTTCTACACATTCATTAACTAGATCATAAAAATCTTGTTCAATTTTTTTAAGGGTTTCAAATAACCTCTCTCGCACAGGATCTGTCATTATTCTAAACTAACCTTAAAGATTTGTAATATCTTTTATACATCTTTACCACTGTCTAGTGGGAATTTCTGTCCTTGTTAATTAAATATAGTTGCTGTGTGTTCTTTCACTACGTTAAAAATGTGGTATTTGCTATAATTTTAAAATGAGGCGGAGGAGGAGGTTTTTGCCCCGTCCTATTTGGAGGACCTCATTGTGTTCCCCGTGCTTTATTTTACTCCTCTTTCCCCAACAATATACTACTAATGTCTGAAATGAAAAAGGATAATTTCATTCCACCCATGGATAAGGAAAAACTATGGAACACTTTGAAGAAAATGAATTTTTGTTATGAGAAAATTCAAAACAGAAAATCCTCCACTGCTGGCGACGACGATATTTGAGGGCAGTTTTGAAGGGAAAACAGGAATATCTTTTATATGGACGAAACTTGGTTAAATGAAGGATATACAGTTGGTAAAATATAGCAGGATAAACATATAGAAAGCGCCAGGCAAGCTTTCATGGAAGGATGGTCCACTGGAATAAAAGCACCCTCGAGAAAAGGTAAAAGATTAATAATTACTCACATTGGTAGCAAGAATGGATTTGTCGAGCTTACTAGCATTTAAATCAAAACGGACTGGAGGGTATCATGAAGACATGAACGCTGATGTCTTTGAAGAATACTTCCAGCAAATGCTAGATCTTATTCCTCCTGGGTCTGTTATAGTCATGGAGTCAGCTACCACTCAAGAAAATCCGAAAAATACCAACGTCTTCTTGGAAAAAAAGTGACACCATTCATTGGCTTACTGTAAATAAAAAGCCATTTCATAAAGATGTGCTACAAAGGGAACTACTAGAGATTATAAAGTTGAATAAACGTCTTTGTACGAAATTTGTGGTCGACGAAATCGGGGCAAAACGAAATATAATGGTACTTCGCCTCTCGCCATATCACTGTGAACTAAACCCCATAGAATTGGTGTGGGCGCAAGTAAAAGGGTTTGTAGCAAGGCATAACACCACCTTTAAAGTGAGAGACGTTGGAAACCTTTTGCAAGAGGGAATGAGGACAGTGGATTGTGAAAAATGGAATAAGTGCATTGAGCATGTGATTAAAATAGAAGGAAGAATGTGGGAAGCTGATAACATGCTATGGAAAGCCCCTTATTATTTCTCTCAACCGACGATAATTTATCGGACTACTCGGAACATGATGACTAAAATTTAAAAATAAAGTTGTTGTATCGTATATAGTTCTATAGATTTTTTTTAAATATATTAATATTTATTCCAATTTATCTTTTTTCATATTATTCTTACTTCTATATAAGTCTTTATCTACTTAATATTAGTATAATAATTAATATCTCAATTATCTGCTTATCTCTATAATTATAATCAAGCATAATTATTATTATACTTTAATTCTAATAAACTACCTGTAGTAACTCCGCTGTTACAATACTTTCATTCTCCAAACTCGTCTTTCTTTTGAATGCAAATTAGGGTGTCCCTAATTTAGGGCCGATTCGGGATGTGTAGGTCTAAAATACGAAATTTTTAAAAACTATCATTGCATTTACCGGAAATTTACAATGCAACCTTTAACTTGTCCACCCTGCTTAATGGGGCTTGTCATTGTAAATTTGCATTTATTACTCTCTCGCATTAAGCAACAGAATATATTAAAAAATTATATTTTATCTTATACTATAAACAAATATGGGCCTTCGCCCACACCTTTAAATCCGGCCCTGCCTGTAGCAAGATCTTAATCTGAAACTTCCTAATTTCTTTTAACCTTTATGTTTATTTCGCCCGCATAAACCATATAAAGTTAACTGAAATGTTGCTCTTATCTCTGCTAGCGCAAATACAGTAGACAAGCTGTACACACAACGTGCATACATTTTAACCGCCCAAGCTACTATCTCTATTACGGGCAAGAATTAGCATTAAGCATTAGCAATGTCGCTCTAACAATTGTGGAATTTACCATATTCGTCGACTTTAAGCCGACAATGAATCCGTTAGCTTGAGAATAACTTAGGTTTACCCGCGTGTAAAGTATCATTGTGGGGCTGTCAATGGTGCAAAAAGTGGAGGTAAGTCGGATAAAAAACAAACAAAAATGTTCATATACTGGGTGAAATATTATGTAATATAATATTTTATTTATAACTGCTTATTTACAATTTTACAATAGTCTGTATCTTTAAATATATACTTCGATATGGCTGACTGAACCTCGCCCAGTAAACTCATTATAATTTATTTCAAAATTTTTGTAATATTATTAAATGGCGCGAAGTAATAAAAGCTCATTAGATCTGCAAAACGCATACTGGGGTATCGAGAACAATTTAAACACCATCCCTTTAAATCTATTGTGTTTACATTAAATGATCCAAATAATGAGCATTCTTTAAGTAGGTCCACCTTGAATTTATCGCAAGCTATTGTTATATTCGAGGATTTACCATTGTTGTTTGAAGAATCCCTTAGCCAGAAGCATGTATTGGGGAATTTTTAAAATTAAAAATCTTAATCATGCCTATTCTCCTGAAATTGCATGATATTATATTCGTAGGTATTTATAACATATGAACACATTTAAAAAATCGTATTAACTAATAAATAACAATGAGTGGTACTATTTTACATAATATAATTACAAAAACAGGATATAATATAGAATCTCACAAACAACGCATTTTCAAAAATCGAATATTACTGTGGCGTTATGGCTTAATCATAGTCCGATTATAAGCGGTTCAACCATTTCTTCGATTATTATATTTACCGGCCCCATTTTGGATTCTTCTATCACATGATCGATACACATTTTCCACTTTTCCGCACTGATTTTACCCATAGCTTCATTAAAGAGTCTTTTTAAATCCACCATTTTATAAGTTGGTTTATTTTCTGGCGACATCTGTCTTCATTTGTGTCCATATAAGTTCGATTGGGTTTAATTCGCAGTAGTAAGACGGGTCATTTCATCGACTATATATTTTTTGAATGTATTTTTATGTAAATTGGCTAGTACCAATGGTGTTTTTTTTAAGGAATCTAATGGAAGTTATATTTGTCTTAAACTTAGCCATTCTGTTATTTCACTTTTACGCCACGCACTTGTCGGTTATTTTTCCGTCAGCCTAGAGTGATAACTTGCATTATCCAATATAATTACTGCATCTTTTGGTATATTTGCTCGAACCATTCTTCAAAGACATCAACGTTCATATCTTCGTGATAGTCTCCTGTATTTTTAGATTGAAACATCAGTAGACCACCTTTAACGAAACCTTCAGAACTTCCAATTTTTTTTAGTCATGTTTCGTCTAGGTAATTTCTTCTGCAAGAGACGATATCGCTTCTGTCTATTAAAGTCGATTGCCTATTATTTTTTTTCCACTAAAACCTCATTTTTGTTAAATTATTTCCAAAGCGTATTTCTACACATAAATGGGTAGTCCTGGTCTACTCGGATTGAGGACAAAATTTTGTCCAGCGCAGGAATTTCTTTTTTTAAAAAGACACTATGGACTTTTCGCCTTATTCTCTGCATTAAAACGTCATCCAGCTCAAGTTTTGGTCGTCCTGGAGAAGTTTTTGGAGGTTCGACGCCAACACTTTTTTTTTCTTTTAAAAGTTTATATATTGTTGTTTTCCCAACGTTAAGCGTAGGTACCTGTTGTAAATTGCACTGCATTGTCAACATTTAAATCCGCATTCTCCCTTTTAATAGAATCTTAAGAGTTAATTAATATTTTTTTTTTCATTCACTGTGCATGGACCGACTCTAGACGTTTAGGCAATTGTTGAAAATTTTCCATTTTTAATTAAAAAAACACTGACACTTCACACTTTGACTAGTTTCACTGAGAAACGAATACGCAAGGTAGGTATGTATAGATATAAATAGGTGTATTATTACAATAGAGATACCCATAAAGGCATAATAACCACATAATTAGCAAACAGGTAACCAGGATTAGGTACAAGAAAAAAGGAATAAAATGATTAGAGCAGAAACGGAATAAGAAAGACTCTAATTAGTTTTGATAAAATTGCTTTCTAAAATTCCAGGTAAATGGTACGGCTGTCCATAATTTTAAGCTTAGAAAATTTAATATTAAAATATATATTTGAACACAAAAGTTGAATTTAATGTCGATACTTGTACTAATTCTGCACAAATTTAAAAATTCAGATATATTTAAATCTATTTATGCCGAGAAATCTTGCACGCCCATGGAAAAGACGGTTTTAATTGATTTATTACTTCGCATCATTTAAAGATAGAGTATATATTGTCTGCTTAAGTTAAGTAGTAAAACTTTTACGGAGAAAATTCTAATTCTAATTTCTCTAAAATTAATTTAATAACAATATTGAATTTACATTTTGCAGCAAAACCCTTTCAGTATATGACATTATAACAAGTCAAAAATTATTTATGAAGAGAATATAAACCTAAATATACACTGTAGCAGAACAGCAAGAAAATAAATACATAATTCTATTATTAAGTAGTCACAATAATTTATCAACAAACAAAGTACAAACAAACCAAATCAGATTTGTAACGCAGAACTTTCCTGTTATTATTGAACTAGCACATAACTAAATATAGTATAGTATACTATACATATAAATACAATCATATACACAAGAATATGCACAATGATAATATAATATGAACCTTTTTTTTTCTCCTTTTTTAAAAACTGGTTTTACTATAGCTTCTTCAATAAATTTGGATATTGTTCTGTTTCAAAAACTAGATTAAACATATATGGTAATGGTTCACTTATATAATTTTGAATTAGTTTGATGGTTTTTTGAATTTTTTGTTTTTTAGGTTATTATTATTTGTTATTTGGCTGTGTTATATTTTTGTAGTTTAAAATATTAGTACTTGTTCTAAAATCCATATAGCTCATTAATAAATGGGGAGGTGTGCATAGCTTCCCTAGCCCCCCCTCCTCCTCCCCTCTCCGCAGCCAATGCTTAACGAACATATATTTGTTGTTCCCAACATCGGGGCTATACAAATAAAAATTTTTCGGATTTTTGCGGTGGCAAAATATGACAAAATTTACGACAAACAAGGGTTGGTAATAAATACTTAATCCCTCATACATACACTAGGGGTTGAAAAGCAATTTAATGTTGCGTCGTAGTTCGGGGGTAAAAATTAATGAAACATGTGCGGAATTTCGGATAAAGTGTGAAAAGGGGACGACTTCCATATAGTTGCACCTCGTTTTGTGACTCACTTGGTCTTCCGTCCGAGATGCCTTGGTTTTGATTGAAATTTTATAGAGTTGAAAGTGATTTAAGGAATTCCAGGTATTTCGCTCTCTGAATTCTTGCGTTGTTTTTATGTCAAATATGCATTTTTAAAAATACTTTCAAAATTTTCCTTTAATTATCCAATTATTATAATAGTAATATTTTCAGGCATAACAAGTACAATAAAAGCTAATGAAATAAATATTACAATAAAGGGGTCACAATTTCAAGAACGATTAAACATACAAAATCCTCTTCAATTTCGCAGTAAATCTACCATAAGAATCATAAAAAATATCAATATCACTTTTCTTTATCACATTGTTGGTTAATCTACACATTCTGGTTAAAGGCGAATTCACACCGTATTTGGTCCTATGAAAGTCAATGTTAAAATGGTCCCTATTTTTAAGATTAGCGGTCGACAGATGAATACCAATCTTGTCAAGAAGTTCGGGTGCATCATAAATACTATTTAGAATTTTCTAAAAAGTTGAAATATCAAAATTTTTTCTTGTACTTTCTAAAGAAGTAAGATTTAAAAGTTTCATGATCTCAGTGCAGTTTATATCCTCATAAGGGATGTGTAATTTAAACCCAATTCTCTTAAGAAACTTATGCTGCACCCTACCCTTTTCAGCTTTCCTCTATGAACGTAGTAAATCTACAGAGATCCCCCTACAATAATTGACAGTCACTCTCCGATTTTATAACCATAAAGAGCTTTAAATCATCAGCAAAAGCGAGGAACTGGCAAGCGCTAAAAACACTCCCCGCACATCATTGATAGAGCAATTAAACAGAAGTGCCGAAAGATGTCCTCACTGTCGAAAGCCTTCGAGAAATCCGTATACTTCACTAGTCAAAAAGCCAATTGGAACTAAAATTAATAAAAATAAATCTAATGTAAATAAAAATTATAATTATATTTCAGTCTCTTTTGCACAATACTTACCCCTCCCGATCTATACTCAATATTTCCTAGCTCCCCTAGCTATTTCCATTGTATCCAACCACTGTTCGAAACGTTTTCATTATTTTTCAATAATTTTGTAAAAATGTTGTTAAAGTTTAAATTTCCTACTTTTATTGTGCCACCTACTGTCAGTATCGTCACCATCCCTTACAAGTATATCCTTTAGTGCAGCCTTTTGTCTCCCTCCGATAGACATTTATAAACCCTTTCTAACAAAACCATGTAATTTGGTCATTCGTTGACAGATGTCTGTGTTCTGTCGGTCCTCAAGTACTTTAAACGTCCAGTGACGACAACTAAAGATCAACTGATTCTGTACGGATTTTATAAACCTAAATCGAGTCCCTTAAATCTTCCCATTTGATTTCAACAATAGTTTTGATT
The DNA here is from genome assembly GCA_963920685.1 of Polydrusus tereticollis. Lineage (NCBI taxonomy): Eukaryota > Metazoa > Arthropoda > Insecta > Coleoptera > Curculionidae > Polydrusus > Polydrusus tereticollis. The sequence goes on along the minus strand of OY987333.1, from coordinate 24,385,216 downwards.
TTTAATAATAATATTTGGTTATACGTTTTTGATGTTATTATTATCCTTAAATTAGCCTCACGTTGCAGTAGTTAACACGGTTGTGGTTAGCGCAGGTTATATTCAATTTTTTCAACAAAAATTTTTTTCAACCAACAACAACCATATTTGGGCGGAAGATAATCCTCATGCTAGGATCGAAGGATATCACCAGTATACATTTTCTTTTAATATTTGGGCAGGGATTATTGGAGATAGCTTAGTTGGACCGTATTTTTTTCCAAATCGATCTACTGGTGATGTCTATTACAACTTCCTTAGAGATGAATTGCAAGTATTGATGGAAGCAGTGCCATTAAGAACGAGAACTTTAATGTGGTTCATGCATGACGGCGCTCCCCCTCACTTTGCAGTACGTGTTAGAAACTATTTAGATCAACAATATCCTGCTCGTTGGATAGGTAAAGGAGGACCTCACCCATGGCCACCCCGTTCGCCGGATCTGAATCCATTGGATTTTTATTTCTGGGGTCACCTTAAAGAACTCGTTTATACTACTCCTATTAAAACTGAAGAAGACCTTCGATTGCGTATTATTGATGGTTTTAATACGCGCCAGTCCCGAAATTTTCCAACACGTAAGAGACAATTTAGCACGTCGTGTACATGGGTGTTTACTGGCTCATGGAGGACATTTTCAGCAATTGATTTAGCTTTTGTTAATGTGAGTTCATTATTAAAAGTTTTTAAATCAATTATTAAAATTATTATTATTGCTTTACTAATTTTTTTTAACACCCTGTATTTCGAAAAAGAAGCGACATGCGAAAAACTTTTATACCACATTTTCGTCTTAAAATAAGGTGGGGATTCACCTCCCTAATTTTTTCAGAGAGGTCAGGGAACAACACCCTGTATTATTAGGTATTTATACCTACTTAAAATGGTATAGCAATCATTAGAGATGCAGGTAATGTGTACTACGGGTCTGCCCGAAAATATGTAAATTTGGGACATTTAATGGCCAAAGAGATAATTAGGGTTTTATGGCAGTCAAAAATTAACGATATAATGTAAACTTTACTATACCTGCAATACAAAATACAACAGAACTTGCCATGCGTTAAGAACTGACGTGGTGTTAACAAATTACAATTTCTATAACAAAAAATGCTCACCACCCCACTTTCCATAGTTTAATAATTATGAGCCATCAGTCGTTTACCAAAACGTGTTTGCAACTTGACTTTTTCGGGGTGTTAACTTGAAGTGAAGTGATAAATGACCAGAATGGTCGTAAAGAAAACCAGTAGACATCGTGGCACCGATACTTTAGAATTCCCTGCCGAAAGATCATTATGTTTTCCATGTCAACAGTCCGAGGGGATATTTTTTCACTTGGGTCATTTATTTTCCGTAACGTTTTACTTTTTCTTGCCGGATTACGGCGACCTCTTTAAGTAAGTTTCGCATAACTCCATTAAACCGTCTTCAACCTTACGAGGTGGATGATGTGGTTCGGTAAAGGTGTTTGAGAGGGCGTCATATTTTTAGGGAATTTAAATTTGGCAACAGTAAACAATGGAAGTTTGAAATTCAAAACCGAATAAACTACGGTCTCAAAATAATTGGTACAACTGTTCATATAACCATTAACGGTGTGCGGCGAAAATAATTAACATTGATTCGCCCACTTTTAAGTTAAATAAAAGCAATCTAAACCGCTTGGGAAGATTGTGCATAAATAGGTCATGACATGTTGCCAAGTTTTAATGGATTTTACTGAAATTTCCATAAAATTTACCGAAATCGGCATGTCATTAAGGGCCTTTTCACCCTTCGGTACCTCTTTTACCTAATTTGGCAACGCAAGTAGGAAAAACCCATGTCTAAAGGCGCTCGCACGCTTTCTTATCGCCTCTAACCAACGTTCAGTGTCGTAGACAAGTTTCAATCATGAGGATATTAGCAATTCAGTTTTATTATTTTGGTGGTTATTTAAAACAGCAAATATTATAATGCGGGCGAGTTCTTCAAGTGATAGTAACCAACAAGTTGCAAAACGACGTCATTTAAAACCTGGGAAGCGTACAATGGTAAAAAATGTGTATGAGGGAATTTTAAGTACACACAGTGGAATATCATTCACTGATGCAGCAGAACTTTGTGCCACATTGACTAAGACATCTTGCCGTACTGTTTATAGAACTAAAATGAACTTCCGAATTTAAAAAAAATTTCTGCCGAAATTGAAAGGGATGAAAATATGCAAAGAATTTCACGAAGAGTTCTAATGCATACACTACGAGAATTGAATTTTCGATTCTTAAAACGAAATCGCGAAAGTCTTTTGGGGGAAAAGGAAGAAATCGTATTGTGGCGTAGAAAGTCTCTAGAAGAAATACAACAATATCGCTGTACAGGGAAAATAATTTACTTTACGGACGAGACATGGTTAAATGAAGGACATACTGTGAATTACATTTGGCAAGATCTCAACATTAAAGATGCACGTAACGCCTTTATCAATGGACTGTCCACTGGATTGAAAGCTCCTTCAGAAAAAGGTCGCCGGTTAATTATAACCCACATCGGGAGTGATTCTGGTTTTCTTGAAGGTAGGTTAAACGTGTTTGAATCTCGTAAAACCGGTGATTATTATGAGGATATGAACTCGGGAGTGTTTGAAGATTGGTATTAAACGTGGATCGGTAATCGTGATGGATAGTGCACCATACCACAGCCGTCGGGGGGACGCTTTGCCAACTTCTGCGTGGCGAATAGCAAAGATTGTTGACTGGCTCAAAGAAAAAAACATTGCATTTGACGAAAAAATGCTAAAAGTACAGTTGCTCGATTTTGCAAGACTTCACAAAAAAAAAATAGACGAAATATGTAGTGGATTAAATGGCTCGTGAACGAGGTGTTACAATATTACGTTTACCGCCTTACCATTGTGAACTAAATCCAATCGAGCTTATATGGGCACATATAAAAGGCGAAGTGGCGCGCGAAAATAAAACTTTTAAATTAAAAGATGTTAAAGAACTGTTAAAGACGGCAATAACGAATGTACAAGCAGCAGATTGGCATAAGTGCGTATTACATGTCGAGGGTGTAGAAAAAAAAATGTGGGACTTAGATGTACGCGTTGAAGTCATGGTAGAACCTATTATTATAAATCCTACGAATGACAGCAGTAGCGACAGTAATAAAATGTTTTCATCGTCAGATAGTGAATAATCGCTATAATAGTAATAATGAATTTAAAATTTTAACGTATTGTCATTATAACACTTTTTAATGTCGGCGTGGAATATAATTTGTCAAATTATTATCAATTAGGGTTCATTAGGTAACAATAGTTAGGAAATTTATAAACATTTAAAATTTAGGTTTAGGTTTTGCCCTTAATCCACTATTATAATATGTTTCTATTATTATGTAGTATAATAAAAACATTATGAAAATAACATATACCGTTGCTTTATTATTATTTTTGGATTTTACACCTGCCTAATTTAGTTTCTCTAATTACTTCATTAGATCACCAAATGTAAAAGCTTAATTTATTTTTCAGTTTAATTTATAATATAATATTTTTATTATAGTAAATGTAAATATATTATAATAATAAACAAAAAATTCATATATTTTTTGAAGTATTATTGGTTAAAATGACACGCCTCTAGAATTGGCGTTCCCTTTACGTCTTGCACACCCCGGTAAAAATGAGTGACTGCCAATTATTTTGGTACCGGAGTATAGGTTAAGGAAATCCTTAAAAGTGGTAATCCACTCGATATGATTCGCTGAAAAAACATCGTACTGTATACATATTCCCCCGCTTCCTTCGCAAGAAAAACATAACTATATTTAATTTTCCGTAATGGAAAAAATCATTGAACAAATTTCTAAAGGGTCGTAAACTTTACTAAGTAATTAAAAGTTTGTTCGAACTTTTTATGAGAAGCAACTTTTAATACAATTAAATTTTATAACGACCTCTTTGTTGGTCCTCTAAGGGAGTCAATTAGCTGGATTTTTAAAAGAACAGCCCTTAAGTGGTTATAGTAGGTAGTCAAGATTCTTTATTTAAAAACGAATAAAAATTTCGATGTCATTTTGTAACAGTCTTGACGGACGTAATGGATTAACTTCTTAAATTTACGATTGGATTATCCTTTTACTTTTCTTTTATCTGATAGTACATAATATATGTAGATGTTATACAGGGTTTTTTATTAATATTGCGATCAGAATGAGATTCGCTGTTTAAAAATATGAAATGAGGTTCCTAGAAATCTATGTCCGAAAATGCTTTATTTCGGAGATCCATTAAAAGTTTTATTAATTAATAATCGATGGTTTTGAAGTAATAAGAAACAGACCAGATATCTTAGCACGCGTACGAGATTCCATGCAAAGGAGATTAGATGCCTGCATCACCGAACAAATGCCTTATTTGTTCGGTACCTGCATCTTGGCTGAAGGTGGACATTTCGAACAATTTATTTAAAAATCATTTCATTTCTGTAACGTACTTATTTATTTAATTAAATTAAATGGTATATCTTAATAAATCTTTGAATTAAAAACACATTTTTTAATATTTGTGTAAAGTCAAATAAAATAATCATTTACCCTTAAACCGTCCCTCGTACCAAAAAAATTTCATAGGAAAAAAATAACTCGTTAAGGAGTTATTTAAAAATTATTACTATTTCTTCTAACATTTCAACACCCTGTATCTCCGTAACGAAGTCGCCAAGGACCACTGTTTATAAGAACTTTTCATCTTAAAATATTGTCGGCTATATATTACCTCCCGAAGTTTGTCAAAGTACTTTTGAATCACCCTGTATAGAAGAAGAAAAACGCATTCCTTAATATATAAATTTAACAGTATTTCTCTGCTGAAACGAATAGCCTAAAAAAGTAATATTGTTCGTAATGTTTTCCCATATTCAGTAGGAAAGAAGTCTAGTAACAAATTTTCTCTCAGCAGGACTCCAGAGTCCGGAATCCGGATTAAGGCGCTCCGGAATCCGCTAACAAAGGCCGACAAAAGAAGGAAAGAGACCGAAGGGGCGATCCGATCGAACTAAAGTAGATTTACGCGAACGATCCTCGGTTTAGAAAATCTATAGCATTGCCTTATATCTATGTATGGAAGTAAAGTATGAGTTTCCGTTTTATTTTGTTGGCCAGAATTTGGTTAGATAGCTCTCTGTACTTATTCTATTGCCAGCGAGCGGTATTTCTTACCCGCATAGCAATAAAGAAATTCAATAATATATTTTGGCTTTCAAAATATAAATTAAATCAATACAAAATGCGCACAAAAACTTATTGTTACATACTAATTACAGCGTATAATTTTCATTTTAATGTTGCCAGTACTAAATGACATGCCAAAAACTACAAATGCACTTTAAAAACTATTTAGCCTTGTAATAGTTGGTGCGGCACGTTTGTCCCTATTTTTGCCCGCTGCAAATATTAACAAATGCAGCGGCCTTTTGACATTTTAAACCATTCAAATTAATAATAATGATGTTACGCGAACTGCGGGTCTTGTTTGTATGGATACCCACAGCGCGATATTAAAACGCTAACGTTATACCTAATGTTAGATTGTAATACTTAGGTTGGATCCTTTCATCTACGGATAATGCCATTCGTCGAATAATATGTCATGTGGAAACAATTTCATTGTCGATACAATTGAAGTTATAGCAATTATTCTAAGAATAAAGATATTCGGACGTTACAGTACCTTCGGCAAGTAAGCGGGGAGAATCATAAAATGAACTTAACCTAAAATTATTAATATACCTATTATTAAAATAGAAACTTACCTCAGTTTTATTATCCATAATATAATTATTCGGTAGTAGCACAGTTTACCCACAGATAACATCCCCTAAAAATAATTATTGTTAATTGAACATTACACAAACAGAACATAAAATAAGGGGAACCCGTGACGGGCCAGGCTGGTTTTTCTGCATCTGATCCATCAAGTGTCAAAGGCAGGGTATGTCAACTTTCATTTTCGGTGTAATGAATCTAAAATATTTAAGAAATATTGATATGAAAGGTTATGTTTTTGAGACATTCGAAATATATCTGAGATATTTCTGAAAGGAGGTGTAGGTACTGTGTGGGTTAGGCCCGCGCTCGTAGTTTAAGTTCACGTTCACCAAAGTACAACGGGAATGTATTGGGGTTGTAAGACTGCATTTGATCATAGGCCTTATAATACAAACTATGAATAACGTTAAAGGGTCTTGTTTGGTTGTAGCTATCTAAAGCTACGATGCATAGGATCTGGTTTGTCGGCAATAACTTTTGCACTGGATCATACAATAAAATTATTATTAAAGTGAATAACGACCATTAAAATTCACTGGGGTATAAAGGTTTAATTGTAAATTTGTGAGGTTCAGTTAAAACAATAGACAAAAAGAGAGAGATGAGAGGAGCTGCGCCGCATATGATATAACATTTAATTTTAATGTACTGATACGAAAATTAATAATTTGATTGTTTTTGAAATATGTATTGCTTTTTGAATTAATATGTGATTTAATATAATAGGTTTTTTTTGTCAACTAAATAACATTACTATGCATCTAAAAAATAGATGGTTGAAACTACTAAATCAGTTACAAAAGAATAAACGCTTTGTTTGAAATAGTATTAAACTTAATTAACTTTTTTGATACTTCTAAACAATAATAAACTTTAAAATAATTGAGTGTCTGGTGTATATCATCAAGAAGCCCGTTCAATTTAATACAAAAAAAGTATGTTGCTATTTCAGGTATACATATTATTATCTATTTTTAAGATGGATTTTATTAATTACCATGTTTTGAGATTCATTTTGTTAAACAGGATTATGTCTACAGGATGATACATTTTAAATTAATGAGAAGTAACGTTTTTCTGCAACTACTGATCTGTTTTCTGATATGTAATCATATTGATTATTATACTGTGACACTGTGACCAATCAGCCATGAGTGTGGCAACCAAAATTGTAATGCAGCTTAACAATTAAAATAATATTGTTGATATTGAATGCAGCTACAGTACTACTTCTGTAGTTCGGACACTCGCTAAAACGGACACTCCAGTAATCCGGATTCCTCTATAAACCGGATTTTTTCAAAATTTTACCTCTGTAAATCGGACATTAAAACGTTTCATAAGAAAACCATAAAATTTTTCCTGTCTTAACAAGTTTGACGCGACATAAAGATTATTGCATTCTTTTTATTTAAATAAGTCGTATGTGACACCCATATTTATCTGTTCTGTTGGCAATGGCTCCAAACAAAAGGCCTTACAAAATATTAAGTTTTAGCAAAAAATGTAAAATATTAGACAGTCTTGATAAATCCGGAAGTGTCCGTCAAACGGCAGCAAATTTTGGAGTGCCTAGATCCACGATTTTTGATATAAAGAAAAATAAGGTTAAAATAAGAAACTTTGTGTCAAAATCATATCAAGGGACAGGTATGTGCTCAATAACTTATTGTCATTAGAAAAATGCATAGTTGATCTACATTTTGAGCAAAAGGCCGAGAATCCTGATGTTGAGGCTGTCTTATACAATTGGTTTTTACAGCAACGACTTGCCCACGTACCTGTTTCTTCAGATCTTTTAAGAACAAAAGCGAAGCATTTTTATGAACGCATAACCCAAAAAGATGATTTTCTGGCGACCTCTGGTTGGCTCAATATATTTAAAAAACGACACGGTATTCGATTTTTAAAGGTTTGTGATGAGAAACTTTCAAGCGATGTGAACGCCATTACTCCATTTCAAGAAAAGTTTCGTGCTGTGGTGCAGGAAATGGTCTTTATAAAAGAACAGGTGTAAAATGCTGACGAATCCGCGGCATTTTGGAGAGCGTTGCTCGATAGAACATGGGTACATAGTCAAACCTTCATGCCCTGTTGTAATGCAGAAGGCAAACATAAGTTACCACTTCTGGTTCTCGGCAAATCAAAAATTCCGAGTTTTTAAAAATGCTAAGCTATCCGTTGCCTATAAAGCAACCAGCAAAGGATGGATGACAAGACCTGTATTTATAGAGTGGTTTAAAACATGTTTTATACCTAGCTTAAATTTTTAACAGAAGTTAACAGACCTAAAAAGTTTTATTGCTAATCGACAATTCACCCTCTCATCCTCTAGAGGAAAAATTAAATTTTAATCCAGATTTTAGAGTTATGTTCTTGCCCCCTAACTGCACGGAAGTGTTACAGCCAATGGATCAAAATTTGATTCAAAATATAAAGGTGGCATTATTTTTGAGACAATATATTCAGAAAACTTGTTACCAAAAACTCCGTTAGATGTGGTTTTTATAGACGAAACATGGATATTTTAAAATAGTAGCGACATTAGAACATGGCATGATGACAACATCAAATCAGTTTTAAATAAAAAAAAATCAGACGGCAAAAGATATATAGTTTTGCATGCTGACACGAAAGATGGCTTTATAGATGGGGCAGAGTTAGTTTTTTCTACAAAAAATAAAAGCGCTGACTATCATGACAACATGAACTCTATATTGTTTGAAAAATGGTTGGAAGAACAGCTTTTACCTCGGCTCGAAAAACCCTGGCTTCTTGTTATGGACAATGCAGAGTACCATTCACGGCTTAGCGAAAATGTGCCAAATGCTTCAACGAGAAAAGCTGATGTCATTTCCTGGCTACAAAGCAAAAATATCGATTTTATGGAAAACGTACTCAAACCCGAATTACTACAAATAGTAAAACAATACAAAGCAAAATTAGGATATGCCGTGGATGAATTAATTTGTACTATGGGTCATCAAGATTTGAGATTGCCGCACTACCACTGCATTTTCAAAGCTATTGAATTAATTTGGGTCCAAAGCAAAACATTTTTTAATAAACAAATTATTGGAAAAGACAGGAAAGATGAAAATGCCGTTTTGGATGTTTGGAAAGAGGCATTACAAACCATTACCCCCGAAAATTGGTCTGATTGTGTTTGCCTTGCCATACAAATATTATTATAAGGGATTATTTGCAAAAAGAATAAATTCTGGATCTTCAGGTTAAGCCACTGATAATTTATGTGTCAGATTCTGGTTCAGATTCTGAAAGTGACATTTCTTTATCTTCAGATTTAGATTCACTTTTTTGTATGTAGTTGCATGCCCCCCCCCCCCCCCCCCAATACCAAATCCTAAAGCCGCCACTGAACATAAAAACTATAAAAAACAAAAATATTAAATATTACGATTCTTAATAACTTATATGTAAAATAAAACATAATTTCAATAATACTGGATTCATTTTTAATTTTTACTTAACTTTTCTGAAATAATACATTTCGGATCTGACTCAATATCCCACCAGCATTCACCGCAGATATCAATCAGTTTATAAAAGGATACAAAATACACGCTTACATTACATTATGCCTCTCTTCCTCAGGTACACGCTTGGGTACCTGGTAAAAGATAGAACACTAAGACTTATGTGATTTATTATTTTACTTTCTTTGAAGGGCGTCAACTGGATATTCCCTTTAATTTATTCTTGCTTTTGATTTGTATGAAGACAAAGAATACCCTGTAGCGTTCTTTGTTGCACGTTTTAATGGGGGTTCGGTCTTTTTAAATAATCTCTACTATAGTTTCGGTAGACGTATAGGCGGTTGCACCATTCTGTTGAAGATAACCAAAACATAGTTCATCGTCAAGTAACTGATTCACAAATGGGACAGCTTTTTTGTCATATTTTGCTGCAAAAGAATTAGATGCAGTTCGGTGGATATTCGCATGGAATAAAAATGTTTGTGTCAGTCTGTAAGTGACTAAAGCAGAAAGTGTAAATAAAGTTATATTACAATTATAATCTTACTTTAAAAGATGGTAGGTACTTAACTAATTACATCTACTCCTATTATATTTACTGTTAATATGTATAATAATATGTAATAATTGCAATGGATGAATTAATTAAAAGTAATTATTAATTAAAGTAAGTACAGTTATAAAAAAACAAATTAAGAATGTCTATGTCTTAAATATTTACCCGCTACTCCGATTCTGTGTATTTACTAAATATTTTTTTTGATAATTTTGCATTGTAAGTATAGGCATCATTAAGAACTAGGACTTTATCCAGTGTAATTTTACCTAGATGACTTACTATATCTACTTAGAGCACTCTGTATACATAGGTAGGTTAATAACAGGACTGAATAAAAACCCAAAAATTTAAATTACCAATTTAGGTTCTATTTGTAACGCTGTTATTTTTTCTAAGGCAATCTATTCTACAATAATACGTCGTTCTGGTTTTACAGCGAAGTAAATAAAAAAACTTGAACAGCAACTTATCATTTTAGCTTTCTAGGTATTTCGACGTTTATAAATTGGCCAAGTTTTATTATTTCTTACTTTGATAAATTACATTTTTGGTTGAAGGAAGCGCGTTGCTCAGATGTTCTTATATCCCTATTCAGGGGCCTCCATTGTGTTTTGAGGATTTGACAAAAAAGGTTGAGCGTGCGACAAAAATGTGGAACAAATTTATTTAATTTTGATGATTTGAACACGGCTTTTGTCAATAATTGTTATTTATTTATCCAACGCTCCGAACCGGCGCTGAACAAGATATCATGAGATTAATGTTTATAGCAGGGTTACCATATTTTAAACATGTTTAAATCGAGTCAAGTTGAGACAACGTCGAATAAAAAAAATAGTGATGTAAATCTTTGGGCTTATTAAAAGTTGCTGTAAGGACCTTGTGTCATTTTTGCCGAAAAATTATAAAATAAAAATCCAAAAATTCCTTTCTTTTTGAATGTCATGTTATTAATCCTTGATTGTTCAACTTTTTTCCCATTTAACCAAAGTTATAAATCTTACTATTAACGAGATCACCATACTGGCCCTTGGACGCCACTGGACTTGAAAATTTTAATCTAGTAAGGGCTAAATTAGCCTCTTACTACCCTAAATAACACTGCCAAATTTTAACAAAATAGGCTAAAGGATTATAAAGGTATTTACGAAAAAACAATTTTTTTTTCAGGTTTGATAGTCTGTATCTCGAAAACGAAGCATTACCGGCCATATATTTATATATACTTTTCGTCTTAGAAATCACTCAAAGAATCACCTTCTTAAGTTTGGCCTAATACTTAAATAACACCCTGTATAACGACACAGATTATCCACTTCTATACTTTTATCTATAACTTTAAATCAAGAAATGTACTAATAATTATTTCTATTATTTTCAGGTATGTCTTCATAAGCTGTTCCTAAGTAAGTAAGTACCCTGTCCTTATTTTCCAAAACTACAGGGTCGGCCAAATGAACTATACATTTTAAGCAGCTTATAAAAATGTATTTAATTGAATAACTATAAAAATGTATTTAATTGAATAACAAAATAAATCGTTACATATTTCTCAACTAGAAGGATAGAAGATGTTTCCACTCTGTGTCCCAAAAGCATTCTTTTAACTGACTGCAAATTTTTTGTATTTTGAAGTACGCGACTCGTATAACAGCGTTGACTCTATGTCTTAGTTTCCCAACTCTATGTGGTAATTTTACATTATATTTTATTGTTCCATCACGAAATAATAAAGAAAATCTCAAAAACAAAGTAAAAAAGTAAACAAACTCTCACACAACAATGATCAGATAGATCCATCCGAACAAATTTCGTTTGACCTAATAACTGCAATAATAGTTTTATTATATTGTAAACACCCAAAGAAACCCCGTTACCTGTTCGATTGCCTAACCCACGTTTTTAAACAATTTCTTGGTAAAATTACCCACATAAAACTGTTGATGAGCGTGCCAACCAGCGAAATCTACCTGTCCGCAACTGGCATCACTGTTTATATTACTGAAATGAAATGAAATAAGGGGTACTGCTTTGCACAGGAACGGATTTTGTAGTTAAATAAAAAGCCATAGTAATACCTTATAGTAGCAATGTTTATTATGTTTATTTTTACCATTACTTGTATTATATGTATATTAATTTATAATAAGTACAAAGCAAGTGTGAAAAATTTGCGTGCGGAAAAGGGCAACTGTTCGCACGCACATACTTTTAATATTAACTTATTGCACACTGTTTCAAAGTAAAATAGATAAGTACTAATCTATGTCGAATATTATGTTTACTATTTATTACAGCTATATAAACAGGTACCTGTAACTAAAAAGTTTCGAGAAATATCCTAATGATTAAGTTGTTTCTAGAAAATCTTAATTAAACAGTTTATTAATTTTGATAACAAATCAAGTAATGTTCCTATCTATTGTTAGTATAAACTGGCATTAAAAAGAATGTAGGTTAATACGTCTCTGCGAGAGGGAGAGGCGAGTTTATGAGGGGTTTTATTGCAGTCATTAAGCCAAACGAAATATGTTGGGAAGTACTTTACTTTAGATTCATAAACCGAAAAACAGCGATAGACTCTAGAATCCATGAAGGGTAAACTAGATATTTCGTCGTTAATCGAGAAGACCCTGAACCCAGATCTGCAGACCGATGACCGTCACAAAAATCGATAGATTACGCGTATACCGATTAAAAGATTACTTTGCCTGACAAATCAGAGGGCAGTATTTAATGTAAGAAGCTTTATATTACGCTGGTCAGGCAGACATGAATGACAGGTAGTATGAATTTCGATTGGCATACATTCCATTAATTTTAATAAGAATTTTTTTTATGGAAGCAGTATGGGAAGCGGTGCTTCCATCGCTTCCATGGACCGTACGCCCAGGGCCCCATAACAGTTTATAAGTCAAAATATATTTATTGAAATTCGCATCGGAATAAATAAGAAACAAAGAAAGTTGCCGGATGAATAAACTTTTAGAAATTATATACATAATATTTTTACAAATTTAATAAGTTGATTTTCTAATAAAAGTTTTACCCGTGGGTATATTTAATATGATAAAATTTAATATCTCAATAAACTTTTACCCAATAATAAATTTTTATTTTACCAAGTCATATCCTCCTAAAATTACTTTTTTGGTTGTAGTATTTCATTTCGTCTTTAACGAAAATCTGTCTCAAAGTTTTTAAATTTTTATGGTAATAGAGATATAAGCTGGAGTAAATTTATGAGAGAAATGGTAAAATTGGCGCTCCGAGAAGACTTAAAATAACAGTCAAACGTTCGATATTTTGTAATTTTACGCTAGCAAACCTTTTTAATGGTATAGCTATTTTATGCAGCGCTAGACAAAAAATTCTCTTCACTGGTCTTTTCAATTTTTTTATAGAATTCTAATGAAACACGAGAATAAGCTTTCGCCACTAAATGTAAAGTGTTTAGGCATTCCGCATTTGCTGTACCCAACCACACATTTTTAATTTAAATATAAAATGAATAAAGAAAGCCTACCTAATGTACAGGGTGTCCATTTTTCGATGTAATTGCAAGGTATCTTGGTAACTAGTAAAGATAGAGACTTGCGGTTTTTACATTAATGCGCTATTTTTCGTGAAACAAAAGATGCCGCAAACAGAATTATCATAGCTTTTTTAGGTTACATAAACGAAAATACCTGAAAATGCTTTAAATTAAATAATTCATAGTAATTTTTCACTTTCTAAAATACAAATTGTGAAATGGTCCATTTTGTTGTCAACAATTAAACTTACTAAGGGTGTTCTCGAAAATATTTGCTTTTTGACCACCACCTGTACTTCGGTTACCTTATCAAAAATTTGAAAAGTGTTATAATTCAGTGGCGTGCTTGGCTTTATTTCTGGGAGTCTTACATTTCGATGGTTTTTTAAATGGGACACTCTGTATATTTTTCTTTTATTTGAGTGGGCTATTTTCAAGCTTTTCAAAAATATTTATTCGAGTTAAGGAGAAATGATGGTCGTGTGTTATAAGGGGAGAGGGTAGACAAATCATTTTTATATTTTTTAAACATTAAGCAAGCAGTTTCAGGACAAAGACACACCATGAGGTCAAAATTGAGTTTTTAAGAAACAAGGGACGACAAGAATCACTAGCCCTGGCACCACACACCTGACTGTTCTCTTCTGCACCACAATTACCGATTGGAATAATTACTGTAAACAAGAGCGCCATAATGGACGTTGGACTCAATTGGGGCATAATATGAGTTTTTTTGCTAAAGTTTTTTGTCAAATATTAGAAATAATCCTGGTGGCATAACAACCAGAATAAAGCCTTTGACATACATTTATTGTGTGATTCTCAAATTTAAGATTGATGTCCAATTGTCCACGAATAGTCCTAAAAATATACTCATATTGGGCATAGAAACCACCCTATCCTCCAAATAAATGTTATCTACACGTTGACTAAAATTCAAAATGTTAGTGTAATATTAAATGACAAAAAGTTTGCATCACACCATTCTTTTATTTTGCACAGATCAATTTTTATCTTTGAAGAAAGTCTGTTAGCATCCGTATCATGCCAAAGAATGGTCATATCATCGGCGAAAACGGTAAAGTTTCACACAATGTCAAGATGGGCCCAGAGTCAATTCTTCAGAGCAACTACTGTTGTTGAATACAACTGTCTGAACGAGATTCATCAAATACGAACGAAACCACTTCAAGGTTGTACCCCTCAAATCATACGCCTCCAACTCCCACAGCAGTGTTCTGTGATTCACGGAGTCAAAGGCTTTTGATAAGTCACAGAACACAGCTAACAACATGGCAGAGTTTATTTTTTATAAATAATAGCTCCAACTTACCTTAGTCCAAAGTTGATAGTTTATGGGCGATAGAAAATTGGCTTAAGTATTTACTTCAATCCTAGAGAATGTGATCAAGACCTCGGTTCAAAAAAATCTATATTTTCCATTTTAGATAGTGATAATTTATAAAATACATAATGTTGTCTCCGGTACGCCAAGTCGGCTAATTAAATGGGAGATTCAAATATTAACCACTATTAACATTTATTATCATTACGTCTCTAAATAGGATCGTTGCTACAAACTTTTTCACACCATTTCTTCAATAACCTGTTCAGGAAACCCGAAGCTCATGCGTCTCCATTTTTCAATAAACTACTCCATTTATTCCGTGTGGGTTTAACGACTCTCCGCTCTTGTTATAAACTTATGAATGAAGACGTCCGTGTGTATTCAATAATGCTAGTTATTATAATGTCGGTAATAAAATTGAAGTAAGCGAGACCACCTAAGTGTGAGGTTATGACACGCGGGTGTTAATGAAGAGACCAGTTCATTATATGTAAATGAGTAGAGCGTGTCACGCGACTTATCACTGTTATTGTATATGATCTTGACTGCTGATTAGGTAGGTGTTTATTATACTGTTTAAAAGTTGTTAATTGTTATAATCTTGTAACATCCGAAGGGCCGAATGAAAAAAATATCGGTTCATTTTCAAAAAGATAATTAATTGTTGTCAAGTAACTTTAAACGAGATAATAAAGGTTTTGGGATACCTTGCACGGAAAGGTGGGCGTAAACTCAAACTTAAAACATTTATTTCTTCAATTAAAGCGTACAAAACAATAATTGAAGAAAAGATCAATACAAAATTAAAAGTAAACACATAAAATATACACCCAACATAAACTACTTAAAGAAGTATAAGCACTATAGTCTATATTTAAATGATGCGAAGTAATAAATCAATCAAAACCGTCTTCTCCACGGGCGTGCAAGATTTTTCGGCATGTATAGATTTAAATAGGCCTGAATTTTTTAATTTGTGCAGAATTAGTACAAGTATCGACATTAAATTCAAGTTTTGTCTTTAAATATACATTTTAATATTAAATTTTATAAGCTTAAAATTATGTACAGCCGTACCATTTACTTGGAATTTTGAAAGCAATTTTATTAGAACTAATTAGTATTGCGTTTCTGCTCTAATCATTTTATTGCTTTTTTTTACCTTATTCTGGTTACCTGTTTGCTAATTATGTGGGTAGTATGCCTTTATGGGGGTGAATTATTATATTCACCTATTTATATCTAGGTATAAATACCTACCTTGGGTGTTTGTTTCTCACTCAGCTTTCTTAATGGCTTCACAGGCATTTAAGCCCACCAACCTCGTCCTGGCGTCCTGGCCTCCTGGAACGTTGATGGCATAGCGGCCCGAAAGCCTGAAATAGGAATATTCCTATCCAGGCATGAGGTCGATATCCTTGCGCTCCAGGAAACAAAAACTGCCCCCGACAAACGCCACACTTTCCCAGGCTATCACGTCTACAGAATAGATGGGCCAACTCCCCACCAGGGGGGCACAGCCCTCCTAGTACGTAATACATTAGCCCACGATATACTGACACCTCCCCAGACCAATAACTTCACATTGTCGAGCATCCTAGTTCACGCTAGGCACAATGGCACAATAACTATTCACTCCTGCTACAAAAGCCCCCTACTTCCAATCACCCAATTCGATATTTTAAACATCATCCCGCCCGGCAGTAGCACGGTGGCGGATGGCAACACCTTGCTAGCCGCGACTGAGGCCCTTGGAGCGGTGATTGCGGCCCCCCAAACTCCACTCCAACGTTCTACCCTGGCAATCCCCAATATAACCCCAGCATAATCCACTTAGCCCTACTCCAAAACATCAATATGCCCTATGCCATTGCCTCCTTGCAGAAAGGCACCACTAATCACAACCCCATTATTCTAAGCCTAGGCAACAACCCACCCCCCGACATCCCCCATGCAACAAGCTAGACTGGTCTCAACTTAAGAGACAAATCCAACACCACCTCTCCCCAATTACCCCCATCACCTCCAACAATGAACTGGATGTGGCGGTCTTCCGAGTGGAGAAGGAGCTCACCCAGGCCATTCAAGGCAGCACCTCCCAAGTCCCCCCACCGACCCACCCCCTAACACACCATCCTACCTGACAACATCAAACAACTCTACCGTGACAAACGCAGAGCCTGCAGACTATCCCAATACACACGTCACCCCCAAGACATTCACGCATACAACGTCGTATGTAGACAAATCAAAACCGCCCTTTTCAATTACAGACAAGACCAATGAACTGATAGACTTCGCGAACTTAACCCCCAAGACAAAAGCATTTGGGGAATGCAAAAAACCCTCCGCCTCACAACAGCCCGCAAATTTCCCCCCATTGACTCTGCCCAAGGTCTCAAGTTTGTAGAAGCAGATAAGGCGGAAGCCTTTGCTGACACATACGAGAGGCACAGCAGATTAAACGATAACCATGATATTAGCCCTGATCATGAAGAACTGGTGGAGCGCACCGCCAGACTAGTCAGACGCTCCGACGAAATTGAGGAAATCCTCAGACCAGTTTCCCCCCGCGAAGTCGTAAAAATCATACTCTCGCGCAAATTCAAAAAAGCCCCAGGCTCCGACAATATCTCCAACAAGATCCTCAAATTCCTCCCTCGCAAAGGCATGACCACTCTGGCCAACATCGCCAACGCCAATCTCAGGCTAGCCTACTTCCCCAAAAAGTGGAAGGAGGCTACTGTCATCATGATCCCCAAGTCAGGAAAGGATCTCTCCTTTCCCCAAAATTGTCGACCCATATCACTCCTCAACTCAATGGCCAAAATCATTGAAGTCATAATCCTCAATCGCCTCAAAGTGAACTCCACCGAACTGAACGTTCATCCTGACGAAGAGTTCGGTTTTCGGGAAAATCTCAATTGCGAACTCCAAGCCCTCCGAATCACTGAGTTCATAACTCAGAGCTTCAACTGGAATCAGTACGTCCAGATGATCTTATTCGACATCGAAAAGGCCTTCGACACCGTTTGGCACGACGGGCTGATTCACAAGAGGATAGCTCTGGGTTATCCTTCAAACTTGGTACGCCTCATTCAATCATACCCCGCCCGCCGCAAAATCAAAGTCCCCATCGGAGAGTCACTTTCAACCCCCCCGCACCCTCGAAGCGGGAGTCCCACAAAGAGCAGTCCTATCCCCGCACCTCTTCAACATATTTACCCACGATATTCCTAAACCCGCCGAGAGTACCCTGGCCCCTCTATGCCGACGATACCGCCTTCATCGTAAGGTCACTGCGTCACCTGAAAGCTGCAAACAGCAGCAAACGAATTTTCCAATTACTGCGTCATTTGGAAACTTCGCCTCAATCCCGACAAAACCCAAGCCATCCAGTTTGCCCGCAGAAGGCAACCTCCCTTCGACGCGGTTAACCTGGATCGACGCGATGTGCCCTGGTCCGACGCAGTGAAATGCCTCGGTATCACCCTCGATAAAACCCTCCACTTACAACGCCATATCCAAGGCAACCTCAATAAATAAGCCAGAATGACCTATTCTCTTCTCTACTCCCTTCTCAATCGCCACAGTGCACTAAGTCACAAAAACAAGACCCTCCTCATCAAATCTATCATCAGACCCGCCCTCACATACGGTTCAGTGGCGTGGGGTCACGCAGCCCCCTCCCACATCAACCGCCTTCAATCCCTTGAAAATCGTTACATGCGCATCGCCATGGACATCCCATGCTTCATCCATAACGTAGAGTTACACCGCGACATCAAACACACACCCCTTTCCCAGTTTCTCCACGAGAGAAACACGAAGATTCTAACTTCGGCCCAGATCACCCAAACTCCCTTATCAGACAAACCTCCAACTATGACATCGATGCCCCTTATCGTCATAAAAGACCCCGCCACCAACTTCTCTAGGTGCGCCATGTAGCACCAACACCCCCCCCCCCCCCCCGATACATCCCACAAAACCCATAAACAAACCCCTCCCTCAGATTCCAGAGGAAAAGTACCTTCAGTACTTTTTGGTGAGACCCTGCGGAACTGGACCGCAGGGGGGCGTGGAAGGAAGTCTGAAAGGAGTCGTTGAGACGGAGCAAAATAAGCTCAGGGCCACAAGGACTTTTTGCTCCGATTTCAGAACTAGCGCGGTGAAGTTCAACGTCCATTAAGCACATGGGTTTGGAAAGTAGGTATTTTCCGCACGCTCGTGTACACGTCTCATTTTTTATCCACGTGGCAATTTTAGACTCTAAAATTGTAATTAAAATTTAAATTAATCATCCTAACTTTCAATATATTCAAAACGAAAAATATTCCGGATACAATTTAGAAACTTGGAAATTTGTTTACTCGAAGTATATGAAATTGTGGTCTATTAAGATTCGCTGTAAGTATTTATTTTTTAAATTTATTATAGTTTCTTGTGACGCGAACTTCTCTTCGTGTTTATAGCCTTTGACAAGATTTTCCACTTTCGGCAAGTCAACAAAAATTTATGTAAAAACTTATCCGGAACATTTTCCGTCGACAAAAAAGAAGTCCTAAAAGGACTCGGCCATTATCCTGGCGATTTCTCTAAGAATCTGCATTTTATTGTCAAATTTATAGCCCACTAACGGTCGTTTCAGATGGGAACTAACTTTAGGAAGTATTAATACTAAGAATATTTGGTGCAATACGTTTAAATCAAGGAGCAATAAGAAATTTTGGTAATCTTCTATTATTTACATAAATTATCCTCAGTCTTCTTTTTAAATCCTTTTTATCGATGAGCAGGATAGTCTCGACAATAATGTAGTAGAAGAGTCGTTTTTCGTTACTCTCATAGCAAACACTGTGTTCCTTAGTACTTAAACCCAATCCAGATAATGAAACTAATACATTTTAGACTGTGCGCGCTCCATCACCAGGAACCAAAAAGAAGATGGTCACTGAATCATAAAACTTTTATTCGGGCAACAATTAAATTATAATTTTGGTAACTGTCAATAGAATAATTACACGGGAAATAAAAGTTGAATAATATTATTTTTGTATCTGTAGTGTATAGTAAACAAGTTCTCTTCTATCAACTATCAAGCCCTAGTGCAACTTGAAAAATGAAACGCCGTAAATTCCGGAGAAAACTAAATTAGCAAAATTTAATTGACCTAACCAAATTCCGTTTAATTTAAGAAAATATTCGACAATTAAATAATTTTATTGAAACAACTAAATTTGTTTCGGTTAATATATCTCCTGCTTGATGAAATATATGCGATATTGCCACAAAAAATTAATAAGGCGTTTTAATTCGCACAAGAAAACGTTTTCCTCAGTCCTATTTGTCAAGAAACAATACAGCATAATAAGTATCTAAATTTTTCAGCAATATACTTAATTCCCTTAAGAAAAGTTCTCACTCCTTAATTCTTTTATGTATGATATTTGTTTAATTAAGACAAACTCATAATGATGGACTTTATCACTTGTCTCATGCCCTGCAAACTATATTTTACACCATTTACGGTATTCTTCCGTTACACGATTTAGCACTTACACATTATTTAAAGATAAATAGTGCTTTTAGCACTTGTAGTTTTTATCACTAAAACAGAGTATTTAAGGAAATTCCGGGGGGTAATCAGTATTTGTTTAGATATGAAACATACGAATGTACATGCATTTATGTATAAAGTTTTAACAGAAAAATAAGTATTCTGATGCACAAATAATAATTATATTATACACATGTTACTTGACAGTTTACATATAAATGTAACCCAAAGGTCGGAAAAATAAACTGTCATCAGGATACTATAAATAACAGTGTTATAAAGTGGTAATTGGGCTGGATAATAAAACCCATGTAGGACCACCCAAAATTTTTAAAATATCAAATTTGATAGACTAAGTGCCGGTACTTTTGATACTGATTAACTCATTTGATAGACGATTAAAATAATCATGGTTTCCAATGTGCCAAAATCAACATATTTATATTGACATTGACACATTCAAAACCCTGATTATTTTAATCGTCCGTCAAATGAGTTAATCAGTGTCAAAAGTACCGGTACTAACAATATCAGTTTATCTTTTACATTTTTTTTTATTCTCGTAGCGAATTAGAAGCAGGGGTTTCCAGTTCAAATTGTCCAGGTGAAAAAAAAAAGCTTGTGTAGAAGCTTATATTTTCAAACGAACTAGTTTTTGAGAATTATCCTACAGAAAGGATATTTTGCATGTAATTTTTAAATTTTTGCCATTTTGAATAAAATATCACCTAAAAAACTCATAATATACACTTTTTAGTTAAAATAAACGAATTGTCACAAAAAAAATCCCCAAAAACGTAAAAAACAGAAAAACTTAGTTCGTCCGATGAAAACAGCTGACAATTGAAGAGACGGCCATTCGTTGGCTGGTTGGTGCACTGTTGCCGTGTTTACCTAAAATTATTAAATTATTAGTATGTAGTAGAAATTAGGCAATGCTACATTGAATACTTAAAAAAAAACGCGCAGTTTTCAAAAATTTTTTATTCCGTCATACCTTTTTACTGTAGCCGTAGTATTATTTAGTATTTACTGATTTTGCTTAAGAAAACAAATCGCAGAAAAGTGACTAACCCAGTCCGCTCTTGGAATAATTTTTAGAACCTTTTCCATTTCCCGTCCTGGCAGAGACAATCCAAATAACTTGGAAAAAAATTATTATTAAATACAGAATAGCCTAACTGGAGATTTGAATGCGTATATAGGTTTAAATAAATTCTGTGACATACTAATGTTCTTAAAAAAAAATGTATTTGCCAAAATAACCTAGAAAATAATTTTTTTCCATCTTAAAGGGGACTAAACCAAGCCCATATGTCGCAAATGGCCGCAAATAGCGTAAATCGACGTATTAGACTGTAAATAGGTTTCTGTCGGTTTGTTGAGCCATTGGAGCCTTTAAAAAAATGTATGTACCCAAATAACTTGGAAAAAAATTATTATTAAATCCAAAATAGCCAAACTCGGGATTTGAGGGCGTATATAGGTTTAAATAAATTCTGTGACATACTAATGCTCTGCTCACACATACTTTAACCTATATAAGTCTAATTGAGAATGCAGTAGCATTGTAATTCTAATCGTTTCTTAAAAAAATATAGTCGACTATTGGAAAAGCTGTAGTTGGAATAACCTATGCGTGTATTCTGAGAATTCGCATAACCGCTGAGATGGAACTAGGCTTCATCAGAAACAAATGTCAGGTCTAATGAATCATTTTTTTCCAATAAATTTTGGGTAAACCACTTATATTAATTCCTGCGTCTTTCTTTAACCTGTTTGCCTAAACAGACCCACGGTTCTTTTCAGGCAATGATAAAAATATCCAACAGTAAAAGCGACGTTAGGAAAATTTTCGCGAAAACTGTCCATGCACATACGCTGATTGTATTGCCACTCACCATTTACTCTAACCCTGTTTCGAAAATATGCTTCAATCATGAATTTTTTGTGTCAAACTCGTTGCGTGAATTATTTAAGAAATTGGATAAATTATATTGATGAATAAAATTACATGTAACGGCTGTTACAGATGACGGAACAACTAAGCAGAACGGCCTTAGATGCAAAGCATACTTTTATTGATGATGAGAATTTTTGCTCGCATAGTATCCAAAAGAATTCTTGTGAATTTGAACGAATATAAAATTTTTCGTGGACAATTTTCAATAATGAAAAACCCTTAAAGTTAATTTTAACAAAGCCATTCTAGCTTTTTACTCATATTTATCTTTTTAAAACTCGATTTTTGTTTGAATATTTTCTCCATAGATAAAATCAGAAGAGATTAAATATTCAAATGCTCGACAAAGAGTTCGTGATTTCCAATGACCATTAAATTATGGCACACTGCAGTCAACTGTGTTAGTTGTCGAACAAGACACGATAAATAAACAACAAATACATTTAGAGACAGCAAGTGTCTATTTTGTAGCCCAAGCTTCCATAGACGTAGGAGTAGACAATAAAGGTGTATTTATGTAGACGAATTAAGAAAAATTTAAGAAAATTAACCATTAAGATCTTATAAACGTTTGTCATGATGACATTTATGCAAATCACCTAACAATTAAACAAAATTGAGAAAACTTAAGGTCTTAATTGGTATGTATAAATCCACCTTTATTAAATTAGCAGCTGTTAGACCCCTAAACATATTTGTTTATAGGGAGAGGAAAGAAAGTTAAAAAGTCTTTCTCCACTGATTTAATAAGGAGCAATGAAAGGCTCAATTTTATAATAAAAAATCGTCTGCATGTTTCGAAGGTAGTGACCTTCATCTTCAGGAGACAAAATTAGTGTCGCTGTTGGTATAAGCAAAAAATAGAAAATTATTGGTGGAAGGTGACGTTGATGGAGCTTTAAGATTCGAAATTTGAAAATGTATTAAGCAGTGAATGTAATCAGCATACTGAAATCTTAAATCAAAATTTTAATTGAAAGTATATATACAGGGTGTTTCCTAACCTCTCTGAAAAAATTAAGGAGGTGAATCCTCACCTTATTTTAAGACGAAAATGTGGTACAAAAGTTTTTCGCATGTGGCTTCTTTTTCGAAATACAGGGTGTTAAAAAAATAGTAAAGCAATAATATTCATTTTAATAATTGATTTAAAAACTTTTAATAATGAACTCACATGAACAAAAGTCAAATAAATTGCTGAAAATGTCCTCCATGAGCCAGTAAATACCCATGTACACGACGTGCTAAATTGTCTCTTACGTGTTGGAAAATTTAGGGACTGGCGGGAATCGTGTTAAAACCATCAATAATACGCAGTCGAAGGCCTTCTTCAGTTTCAATAGGAGTAATATAAACGAGTTGTTTAAGGTGACCCTAGAAATAAAAATCTAATGGATTCAGATCCGGCGAACGGGGTGGCCATGGGTGAGGTCCTCCTCTACCTATCCAGCGAGCAGGATATTGTTGATCTAAAAGTTTCTAACACGTACTGCAAAGTGAGGTGGAGCGCCGTCATGCATGAACCACATTAAAGTTCTCGTTCTTAATGGCACTGCTTCCATCAATTCTGGCAATTCATCTCTAAGGAAGTCGATTTGGAAGAAAATACGGTTCAACTAAGCTTACTCCAATAATCCCTGCCCAAATATTAAAAGAAAATATATACTGGTGATGTCCTTCGATGATAGCATGAGGATTATCTTCTGCCCAAATATGGTTGTTGTAAAAATTTATGTTGCCTTGTCTGGAAAAATTCGTTTCATCTGTAAATAGTATTTTTGCCGAAAAATGTGGGACCCTTAAGGAATTTTCTTGAAACCAGTTACAAAAATTAACTCGAGCTGGAAAGTATCTAGGTAGCAAAGCTTGCCCTCTTTGTACGTGATAAGGATTAAGTAAATAGTCCTTTAGGATACTCCATACTGTAACTTGTAACTCACATTCAACTCGTTCCCGATTTTCCTCGTCCTATTGCCTGGAGATTCTTCCACCATGTTATGTAGTACAAGTAAATTTAAAAACAATTCAATATGATATTATTTGAAAGATGTTAAATATGAGACAAATGTTACGGAGAAAATTAATGTGGTTGCCATGAAACGAAGCAAAGTCTACTCGTATCATTTGACGCAACATAATGATAAAAATACGAAAAATAACTAAAAAATTAAGGTACTCTTTTACCCAGATCCCCGCCAATGAACTAATTGTAAAATTTTATATTGACCCAAAGTAAAGTGCTCTAATCCCTTATGTTTAACAAATATCATTAGAATATCGTTTGGCATTAATTTTTTATTCCGTCATACCTTTTTACTGTAGCCGTAGTATTATTTAGTATTTACTGATTTTGCTTAAGAAAACAAATCGCAGAAAAGTGACTAACCCAGTCCGCTCTTGGAATAATTTTTAGAACCTTTTCCATTTCCCGTCCTGGCAGAGACAATCCAAATAACTTGGAAAAAAATTATTATTAAATACAGAATAGCCTAACTGGAGATTTGAATGCGTATATAGGTTTAAATAAATTCTGTGACATACTAATGTTCTTAAAAAAAAATGTATTTGCCAAAATAACCTAGAAAATAATTTTTTTCCATCTTAAAGGGGACTAAACCAAGCCCATATGTCGCAAATGGCCGCAAATAGCGTAAATCGACGTATTAGACTGTAAATAGGTTTCTGTCGGTTTGTTGAGCCATTGGAGCCTTTAAAAAAATGTATGTACCCAAATAACTTGGAAAAAAATTATTATTAAATCCAAAATAGCCAAACTCGGGATTTGAGGGCGTATATAGGTTTAAATAAATTCTGTGACATACTAATGCTCTGCTCACACATACTTTAACCTATATAAGTCTAATTGAGAATGCAGTAGCATTGTAATTCTAATCGTTTCTTAAAAAAATATAGTCGACTATTGGAAAAGCTGTAGTTGGAATAACCTATGCGTGTATTCTGAGAATTCGCATAACCGCTGAGATGGAACTAGGCTTCATCAGAAACAAATGTCAGGTCTAATGAATCATTTTTTTCCAATAAATTTTGGGTAAACCACTTATATTAATTCCTGCGTCTTTCTTTAACCTGTTTGCCTAAACAGACCCACGGTTCTTTTCAGGCAATGATAAAAATATCCAACAGTAAAAGCGACGTTAGGAAAATTTTCGCGAAAACCGTCCATGCACATACGCTGATTGTATTGCCACTCACCATTTACTCTAACCCCGTTTCGAAAATATGCTTCAATCATGAATTTTTTGTGTCAAACTCGTTGCGTGAATTATTTAAGAAATTGGATAAATTATATTGATGAATAAAATTACATGTAACGGCTGTTACAGATGACGAAACAACTAAGCAGAACGGCCTTAGATGCAAAGCATACTTTTATTGATGATGAGAATTTTTGCTCGCATAGTATCCAAAAGAATTCTTGTGAATTTGAACGAATATAAAATTTTTCGTGGACAATTTTCAATAATGAAAAACCCTTAAAGTTAATTTTAGCAAAGCCATTCTAGCTTTTTACTCATATTTATCTTTTTAAAACTCGATTTTTCTTTGAATATTTTCTCCATAGATAAAATCAGAAGAGATTAAATATTCAAATGCTCGACAAAGAGTTCGTGATTTCCAATGACCATTAAATTATGGCACACTGCAGTCAACTGTGTTAGTTGTCGAACAAGACACGATAAATAAACAACAAATACATTTAGAGACAGCAAGTGTCTATTTTGTAGCCCAAGCTTCCATAGACGTAGGAGTAGACAATAAAGGTGTATTTATGTAGACGAATTAAGAAAAATTTAAGAAAATTAACCATTAAGATCTTATAAACGTTTGTCATGATGACATTTATGCAAATCACCTAACAATTAAACAAAATTGAGAAAACTTAAGGTCTTAATTGGTATGTATAAATCCACCTTTATTAAATTAGCAGCTGTTAGACCCCTAAACATATTTGTTTATAGGGAGAGGAAAGAAAGTTAAAAAGTCTTTCTCCACTGATTTAATAAGGAGCAATGAAAGGCTCAATTTTATAATAAAAAATCGTCTGCATGTTTCGAAGGTAGTGACCTTCATCTTCAGGAGACAAAATTAGTGTCGCTGTTGGTATAAGCAAAAAATAGAAAATTATTGGTGGAAGGTGACGTTGATGGAGCTTTAAGATTCGAAATTTGAAAATGTATTAAGCAGTGAATGTAATCAGCATACTGAAATCTTAAATCAAAATTTTAATTAAAAGTATATATACAGGGTGTTTCCTAACATCTCTGAAAAAATTAAGGAGGTGAATCAAATGAATTAAGACGAAAATGTGGTACAAAAGTTTTTCGCATGTGGCTTCTTTTTCGAAATACAGGGTGTTAAAAAAATAGTAAAGCAATAATATTCATTTTAATAATTGATTTAAAAACTTTTAATAATGAACTCACATGAACAAAAGTCAAATAAATTGCTGAAAATGTCCTCCATGAGCCAGTAAATACCCATGTACACGACGTGCTAAATTGTCTCTTACGTGTTGGAAAATTTAGGGACTGGCGGGAATCGTGTTAAAACCATCAATAATACGCAGTCGAAGGTCTTCTTCAATAGGAGTAATATAAACGAGTTGTTTAAGGTGACCCTAGAAATAAAAATCTAATGGATTCAGATCCGGCGAACGGGGTGGCCATGGGTGAGGTCCTCCTCTACCTATCCAGCGAGCAGGATATTGTTGATCTAAAAGTTTCTAACACGTACTGCAAAGTGAGGTGGAGCGCCGTCATGCATGAACCACATTAAAGTTCTCGTTCTTAATGGCACTGCTTCCATCAATTCTGGCAATTCATCTCTAAGGAAGTCGATTTGGAAGAAAATACGGTTCAACTAAGCTTACTCCAATAATCCCTGCCCAAATATTAAAAGAAAATATATACTGGTGATGTCCTTCGATGATAGCATGAGGATTATCTTCTGCCCAAATATGGTTGTTGTAAAAATTTATGTTGCCTTGTCTGGAAAAATTCGTTTCATCTGTAAATAGTATTTTTGCCGAAAAATGTGGGACCCTTAAGGAATTTTCTTGAAACCAGTTACAAAAATTAACTCGAGCTGCAAAGTATCTAGGTAGCAAAGCTTGCCCTCTTTGTACGTGATAAGGATTAAGTAAATAGTCCTTTAGGATACTCCATACTGTAACTTGTAACTCACATTCAACTCGTTTCCGATTTTCCTCGTCCTATTGCCTGGAGATTCTTCCACCATGTTATGTAGTACAAGTAAATTTAAAAACAATTCAATATGATATTATTTGAAAGATGTTAAATAGGAGACAAATATTACGAAGAAAATTAATGTGGTTGCCATGAAACGAAGCAAAGTCTACTCGTATCATTTGACGCAACATAATGATAAAAATACGAAAAATAACTAAAAAATTAAGGTACTCTTTTACCCAGATCCCCGCCAATGAACTAATTGTAAAATTTTATATTGACCCAAAGTAAAGTGCTCTAATCCCTTATGTTTAACAAATATCATTAGAATATCGTTTGGCAATAATTAATAAAATAAAAAAAAAAAAAGCAAAAATTTTTTTTTAACATTTTCGTCTTAAAATAAGGTGAGGATTCACCTCCTTCGTTTTTCTCAGAGAGGTTAGGAAGCACCCTGTATATATTTGTTTATAACAGCCGGATTCTATTGAAAACCTGAACAGTCAATTCAGTTTTAAATATTCAAAATTAAAGTTTTAACCTCTCCAGGCTCAACAGTCAAGCATTTAACTGAACCTGAATCGATTCAAGTGATCCTGCTTTGCCGCTGGTCCAGTTAAAAATCACTTTGGGAGAAATTGAGAGGAAGTGATATTTTTACAAAAGAGCATAGATTTGGCTTGGCTAAATAATAATAATAATAATAATAAATAATGCCTTTTATTAATCATAAAGAAAAAAATTACAGAGGAT
This sequence comes from Polydrusus tereticollis, assembly GCA_963920685.1. NCBI lineage: Eukaryota > Metazoa > Arthropoda > Insecta > Coleoptera > Curculionidae > Polydrusus > Polydrusus tereticollis. Next base: position 24,356,935 of record OY987333.1, on the reverse strand, counting down.
TATACAAATTTAAGTGGCGGTATTCAGCAGAGCTGCTCATACAACCACCCACTAGAAAAAATTATTAGATATATCATTTGATTTATGTAATAATACAAAGTGAAATACTAAATCAAGAAAAAGAAAATGGAATAAAATTAGACAACCAAATTATATCCAAAAATAATACAATACAAAAATTCCTCTTTAAACCCTTCCTTCAAGAATATATTGTTTTAATTTCTTTCCAAAGGTGGCGAGAGTGGGGGCCTCCTTGACATTCATAGGCAGGGAGTTATAAAGTTTGGTGGCATTATAGGTAAAAGAACGCTGAAAAAAGGCGGTGCTGTGCCTCGGAACACAAAACATATCCCTGTGACGTGTTTGTCGGTCATGTATACTTGAACCTGTGACTAATTTTTCGAATAAATAAACTGGTTGTTTGGAATGTATAACTTTATAAATAAATCGTGCAAATTGAATTTCAAATCTTTCTTTGATGTTAAACCATCCTGATTGTAATCAGTGGCGTATTTAGGATTGTGACACGGGGGGGGGGGGGGGGTCCACTTATACTTCTTAAAAAAATGCGCCGCAGTCAAAATTTTTTTAGTTGTTACGCCCTTTTTTGGACTGTCTAAACTTACAAATTTTACGTTTTGATAGACCGGCTCAAAAAAAACGTAGAAATAAAGCAATTTTTAAATATAAACGCCAATATTTGCATTTGAAATATTAGTTTTTTGAAGGTATGTATAACGGTATACTATTTTACTCACCTGAATTAGAAAACACGGAACAAAAAATAAAATTCAACAAATATTATCATCTGGAAAATTTGAAATAATGTTTCATGTTATTTATTGCAAATAAATGAATGTGAATTTCAGTTTTCTTTACTACTGAGTCTACGGGGGGGGGGGGGGGTCCAGACCAGGGGGACCCCCCCCTAAATACGCCACTGATTGTTATAAGTACTGAGATATATGGTCAAATCGATCCGGAATCGATCCTAAGTGTTCAAATGAATACGACTAAGTTTATTACTGGATTTATAAACCTCAAAATATCATAAAATTGAGGTTCAGTCGGCCGGTAACGATACGGCAGTGATAATGAGACCACTATGTGGTAGAGGAAGGATAATTCTGGTCCTATATGCGCCTCAGACAAGATTTGATGTGGAAAACACAAAAATGGGGAAGAATTTCCCGAATTTTCCCACAAGGCTAATGGTCTGACCAGTTGACCGAATGACAGTTCTCAGTCAAACCCAAGAACCCACCGAAGATCCGAGAGAACATAACCCTAAAACGAAAAGCGTTTTTGCGCACGGTTCTACGACGCAAGATAAAACATAACCAGAACAACCTGAAAGTAACAACGTTACAGTATGTTGCTTGATTTAGTTTTGTGACCAAAAATAGATGTTATGCAAAATGATGACACTATTTTGTTATTAATTGACTTCATCGAGCTTAAAAGCTAAGTGTCAATTACTCGTTTGACTTTTGCTCAGCCACTATGGAACAAAATTGCTTTAAATCTATTTTTGCTCCCTTTTTTTAAATTAAAAGCCCCGCCTATGTCATAAACTAACACAAAACAATAATATGGGAAAAGGAAGCGCTCCAAGCCGCACTAAACATTCACCTAAACGTTAAGCCGTATAGGCTTTAGATCGGACCGCTTTCTGACAATGGTCGCCATTCAGAAGTGAACTTGAACATGTGATATGAAAACGCGTTGAATGCATATTAACGGTCTATTTAGTTTTCACATCGTCGTTCTTTAAGGCCCCAGGGCAAAACAGAAAAGGCTTTGCTTGAGCTATAGTTAAATTAGATGGTAGAATTGGTAATAAATCACTATTTAATGCAATAAAGTGAATACTGATAACATGAAGAGATAAACTGTTGCCTTGGGGCTAATATTGACACCAATGTAAGATACAAGGTATCAAAGTTATAAATCTCATCTAACCACTTTTAATTTCAAAAACAATTTCGTATTTTTGCGTAACAACATTTACAGGTTTATCTACGACTATTTAATAATAGAAGCATAATGTGTTTGTTAGTACATATATAATGTGGTTCATATTACCATAGTTACTCATATTCCACAGCCGTGGAATATGAGATTTCATATTCCACGGTCCCAACAAAACAAAGTTACCTGAATTACGATAAAAACGCACCAGATCTAGTTTAAGCAGGCGTGAATGGTATTAATACCATAGCAACCGATTGACAAGTAAACGAATCATTTTTTTCCTCAGTCATTTAAGTTTCGCTGTGACATTTTGTTGTTGATTTCAAAGTAAAATATCATGATTTCGGATGACGAAAACGAAATCCAAAGTACCCCTCCAGAAATTCGGGCTGCAATTGTATTTTGTTTAATTATGGTTAACATCGTTGAATTGTATTTATTAGTTAAGAAATACCATTAATAATAATCCTATTGTAATAAAATGTGTTGCTCTGAATCCATTTTCTAACTTCTTGAATACTCAATAGTCGTAGATAAAGTATAGTATTTGACTCGCGTATAATGGCTATATTACACTCGAATCCTTAAAACACTCGCCTTCGGCTCGTGTTTTAAAATCTCGTGTAATATAGCCTTCATTATACGCTCGTTAAATAATGTACTATTCTATAGAGTTAGGATTTTAAACGGTTATAATGCAAAATCTGGAAAACGGCTAAAAAGATTGTAAGTGAGTAATGAAACACAAAGTCTGCTCCACTAATTTAATAAAAAAGTTCAGATTAACATCCCAAACATGTTTCGAAGGTATAAACCTTCATCTTCAGTGGGTAATTATTAAGATGTTATTTATGAAGAGACCAATGACATTGTTAAATTTATTTAAACTAATGTTGCAGAAAAATTATTTTTAAGAAGACATATGTAACTTTAATTAGATAACTAATACATATTTAAATTAAAGTAAAATTTTTATAAAATAAAGTGAATTTAGAATGAATTTGGTTTTATTTTAAATTTATTAAAAAACCCAAATTTTACTGGGAAAATGTAATAGGGTACGACCATCATGGTGGAGTCGTACCAGAATTTTTCTGCAACATTAGTTTAAATAAATTTAACAATGTCATTGGTCTCTTCATAAATAACATCTTAATAATTACCCACTGAAGATGAAGGTTTATACCTTCGAAACATGTTTGGGATGTTAATCTGAACTTTTTATTAAATTAGTGGAGCAGACTTTGTGTTTCATTACTCACTTAAAATATTACTCCACTGTGAGATGGACTACTTCCATAAAATTAAAAAGATTGTATTCAAATTTTAGAACAGGGGTTGGCGGACATATTTTAAAACATTGGTGATGAATTTTCTTTTCTTCGAATATACTTGTGCTGCTGCTTCTTCCGCATCAGTCCAGAGAATTTTCTTAACATTTGGTTTAGTCCATTTCAAACTCAGAAATCGATTAGGAACGGAAAAACCTGCAAAATTAGTTTTTTTGTACAAGCACTACAATTAACTAAAATAAACATTATTTAGGTACAGTGGTTTTATTTTTTTGATATAATAAATCATTACTTAAAACTGAAACTTTTATTTTCTCTTAATTATAACTTATCAGAAATTTTGATTTTAATCATGATTTAAATTAAAGAAAATCAAGTGATTTAAATCGCGATTCAAATCATGATTGACATCCTTTCAACCCTGGATGTACTTACTTCATTTATGTTATTGCCTCATCCAGATCCTGATGGCACTGATACAGTTCACGACATATAAATTCATATACTCTACCCATACATAACCCAATTACAACCAAATTGGGTAAAACGGGTTTCTCACCTTTCTCACAATTTATTTTATACATTTCTTTTACCATCAATTCCCAAACATGTTCAATTGGATTTAAATCAGGACTTCTTGAGCACCAAGGCAGACATGTTACGTTGTTTTCTCTACACCAGTTACCTACATTTCTTGCAGTGTGCACAGGGCAGTTATCCTGCTGAAATATAAAGTTATTTCCTTCAAAAGCTATCGCGGCAGAAGGAAGAAAAACATTTTCCAAAATCTGAAGATATATATTACTGTTTAATATTCCACCAATATTCCAGCATACACCTGCACCGTGAACACTTATCCATGCCCACACATTAACCGAGAAACGTCCACTGATTTGCTTTTTTTGAGTATACTTCTTATCATATCGGGAATTTGGTGGTCTATACCGGGTGTTGCATCGTCGAGCGGGACATAGGAAATCCCATGTAATTTTAAATGGGGTCAATTATTGGCTTCCCTAATTATTTTAGAGAGAAATTCTATTTAGGTTTATTAAAGAGCACTAAAACCCACATTCAAAAGAATAACTTTAGATATTTTTGATGAGCCCGTTTACGGGTTATCGCCGATTTCTTTTTAACTATTTCTTCTTTTTATGGCCCCGTATTTGCGGGCACCAGTCAAGGTAAAAGATGACTGTCAAATAAAATTGTCATTTTGAAATGTGTGCTTTATTGTTATTAAAACTCGTACATCGAAAATATTAGCCATGAATTACACTTCTGAAGAAAAAATATTGATGATTAAATGGTATTATCAAGGAAATAGTTATCAAAATGTGTCAGACATGTTTGCTGCTCTGTATCCGAATAGACCGATACCTGCAAAATCTACAGTCGAAAGGACTATCAAGAAATTTGAGACAAAAGGCACTGTAATAAATAACTGCAGATGTAAAGAAAGGCAGGAACAAAGAAGAGATGCAAGAAATGATAGGGACTTGCAAGTTTTATTGTGCGTGGAAGAAAATGATGGGAAGATCAGCACAAGGAAACTTGAGGATGACAGGATTAGATCACACCACAGCGTTACGAGCTTTGGAACGACATAAATATTATTCATACAAATATGAAAAGCACCAAGAGCTAAGAGATAGGGACGAAATACGACGACAGGAGTTTTGTTTTGGTATGATGGAAAGAGCAAACATGGATAGGGAATTTTTAAAAAACATTTGTTTCACTGACGAATGCACATTTACCTTAAACAATGAACCCAATGTTCAAAATTATCGATATTGGAGCAAAGAAAACCAACACAGGTTTGTGGAAACAAGGACGCAATCTCCACAAAAAGTTAATGTATGGGCTGGGATTTTCGGAGAAAATATTATCGGGCCATTATTTCTTACACGAAATTTAAATGCAGAATATTTTTTGGAACTACTTGAAGATCATATTTTACCTACTTTACATGATGCCGCCAGGGAAAATCAGGAAGTTTGGTACCAAATGGATGGCTGCCCGGCACGCATAATCGTAACCAGCGTATCGTATCGCCATCCATAATATGCCCGAAGATCATTCGTAACCACCGCTTCGTAAATAGCGTTCTACATCGCATTAGGCGTGCATTGTATGATTGGACATACATATTACAATACATATTGTATGTAGTTAGTTGTTAATTATGATCTTAATGAAAGTAAATAAGGCAAGTATATTTAAATATTTTTATTATTCCTTGATATTTCGATTTTTTTTTATTTTAGGCTTTAACTAACCTGCCCCTTTCCTTGAAAAGCAGATTAACATAAAGAATTTTCAATGCAAGACTTTCAAACAGCAAGCATTAACACAGTAAATTAATAAACTATTTGCCACTAGTAAAAAAGCGAAAAAAAAATAAAATTTTCAAATTTAAACTGTCTTTTATATTTAATAAAATTATAATCGTTGGTTTTTATAAATTTATTTATTTTTGTATTTCCGAAACTAACAGAAATTTGGCAACAACGGAAATATAGTTTTAATATGTAGGTAAGCTTCGGAACTCGCAACTCTTTTCTAATTTAACCGCCCCTGTAACTTTAACTGCTGCCGACATAGCAATACCTACCTACTGTCCCTATGAAACAGTTGGGACCCTGCATAGGGTGTTTACTAAATCATTGGATCAAAATAAGAAAAAAAGTTGCAAATAATTTTGTCATGGTTTGAACCATCTGAATCCAGTCATTAAAGCCAATACATTTGACGTAAACGATAATTAATTGTAAAAGTAAAATAAATAAAGGTCGTGCCTGAGTGATCCGCTCTGGCGAATCTCTCAACATAGGAGCTTTTGTTTACATCAGGCGTCAGAGGTCAGAGTAATTTGATTTTAGTATAAGAATATGACAGGGCAAGAAACGGTAATAAGATTGTACAAAATAACTCAGCTCAATCTCAGTTCCCTCAACAAACCTCGTTCCTAATTAATTACAAGGAGGATTTTTATAATAAATGTAAGTCATGCATTGTCACGGTTAATCAAAACAAAACTCAAACAATAATAGTCGCAAAGTCGCAAGAAGTAATGCGTTCCGAGACGCTGTTTACGTAGCTCCTGGTCCGCATACATGCGTTCACGCGCGCTGTTTAAGTAGCAAAGTTCGGAAGCTCTCGCAGGTCTTCGGCGTGCAATACGCTACGCTAGATACGTTTATGCGCCCGGCACATAGTACCCTGGCTGTCCGGGAATATTTAAACCGTGCTTTTAATGGAAATGTTATTGGCTTAAATCATACAGTAAATTGGCCAGCCAGGTCTCCTGATTTATCGCCAAATGATTTCTTTCTCTGGGGCCATTTAAAAAACAGGATATACAAAGATAAAAAATACCCAAATCTAGACGAGTTAAAAAATGCTATTTCTGCCGAATGCAATAGAATTTCAGTTTACCAACTAGCGAATGTAAGAAGAGAATTTTATGATCGCCTCGGTTATTGTCTAGCAGTCAATGGAGGAATATTTGAACATCTTCTTAAATCCTAAAGTTCTAAGAATTTAATAGTACCTACCTATTAATTAGTAAAATATTGAAACATGTAAAATGTCATAATTAACCTTGTAATTGGATACTTTATTTTAGTTTTATTCAGATTAATTTGTACTCATAAATACACCTTTAATATTTTCGATGTACGAGTTTTTATAACAATAAAGCACACATTTCAAAATGACAACTTTATTTGACAGTCATCTTTTACCTTGACTGGTGCCCGCAAATACGGGGCCATAAAAAGGAGAAATAGTTAAAAAGAAATCGGCGATAACCCGTAAACGGGCTCATCAAAAATATCTAAAGTTATTCTTTTGAATGTGGGTTTTAGTGCTCTTTAATAAACATAAATAGAATTTTTCTCTAAAATAATTAGGGAAGCCAATAATTGACCCCATTTAAAATTACATGGGATTTCCTATGTCCCGCTCGACGATGCAACACCCTGTATGTAGACTGAAAAGTTTTCTCATCGGAAAAGATAACATTTTGCCAAAAAAAAATCATTTTCTGGTAAATATTGCATAGCAAAACCAATTCTTTTTTCCTTATCACTATTTTTTAAAAACGGTTTGGATGCAGCTGCTCGATTTCTTAATTCGGAACATTGTCTTACTCGGCGTTGCGCAGTTCTAGATGAAGCCGGGAACCCTGTTCTGTGCATAGCGGATACTGCAGTTTCAAATGGATTGTGCCTTAAATATTCTACCAAATTTCGGTCTTCTTCATTTGATGATTTTCTATTATTTAAACCTGACCCAACAGACCTTTCAAGTGTTTGATGATAGCGCCATTTTTTTACAATTCCTTGAACAGTACTTCTGGGTACTCTAAAATGATCAGCTATTCTTCCATAAGACCACCCTATTTCTTCTAAACATATTATTCTTGCTTTTTCAATAATACTTAAATGAGGCATTTCTTCAATCAAATAAGATGATGACAATACTTTGACAGACATCATGATAACAATTAACACGTTGCATTTACAGTGTCACGGTTTAGTGTACGAAATTAAATGTCGTCAACTGTACATATTCCATCGTAAAACAAATTGTCTTATGCAAAAAAGTGTAAAGCAAAGAACTTACCTTTAGTGACTTGTGTAAATAACGAAATTTTAAAAAAAGTTTAGGTTAGATAACTCTTTTCCGCGCATTAACTGTCACTTTTATGTATTACGATTGGTTAAATTAAGTCCCATAACGAAACTGTCCGGTGGATATAGTTTCGCGAAGGAACTAGTATGATAGTTTTAAAAGTTCCAAGTTTGTTTATTCAAAAATTCGGATTTTTCATTGTAACACTTTAAACTCTTCACACTGTATATTATGTAGCACAAAGTTGTTTTTTTTTTATTTAATATAAACATTACTTTTTTTCAATTTAATTAAATATCTTCAAATATTCGTTATCTTTCGATTTTCAGAAAGTTGAGCGACGTTTTTGCCCCTTCAATATTTTTATGCCAAATATTGCAAGAAAACTTTAATCAATTTCTCCCAACTGCTTAGAGTGTTGTTTTCTTATAAAAGCAATATTTAGGGATCCAACACCTATTACTTAAATAAACACTCTGTTATATTGTGTTTTCATGTCATAACAATATTGGGCCGGTACAAGAAAAATTCAAAATTTGCTTGTATTTAGAATCAACAGGAATATTTTATTTGTATGGGCTTTGTGCGCTAAAGTTGAAAAATAGAAATAGGTTCAAAAAGAACCAATGCCTAAGAAGCTTAAAAAGAGGTTGCTGAATTTATAAGAAATATATAATAAAATTATGTTATATACTTCTCATCAGTCATGCATATTATACTTCGCATTTGTACAGCATGTGCCCAAAAAGGCTTTATTTTTACCTTCCTAGAATTTTAAATTATTTCTGCTGCCAGAACAAAAGTTCCCGGGATTACTACTAAACGTCATGTAAATGTGGAGATAACGAGTTTTTACGAGTTATTTAAGTGAATTATTTAAATTTCCAGTGACTACTTGAATTACGCCATGAATTTACACAAGAAGCGGTTTTATTATTTTAAAATTTTGTTACACGGCATACTCATGGAAATAATATTTTATTGCTTTATATTCGTTTCGGAAGTGGCGAGCTTAAATTACCACTTTGAGACTTAGAAGAATTATTTTACGAGAGACCGATAAAAAAATTTAAAAAGAATATGATAATCCTATTTCAATTTTTAGTATCTCCAATTGTCCTATGGCCTTTTGACATTGGACTATATTTACAGCCGTATTCACTATAAACAAAAATCCAATTGTTTATTAACATGCAGTTAGACATTCACAGCGTATTAAGAGAATAACGTATTCAAATTGTCAATATCCTGGCACATATACTTTGTTGCTTAATGTCAGAGAGTAATAAAATGTAAATTTGCAATAACAGGACCCATTAAAGGTTGCATTGTAAATTTCAGGTAACTTGCAATGACACTTTTTAAATATTCCGTATTTTAGATATTTAACTCCTACACACCCCTAGTCGGTCCTTAACTAGGGTCACCCTAATTTGCATACAATAGAAAGACGAGTTTGGTGAATAAAAGTAATGTAACAGTGGCGTTACTACAGATATTTTTTTGGAATAAAAGCATAATAATAATTACTTGATTATAATTATAGAGATAGGCAGATAATTAAGATATTAATTATTCTAATATTAAGTAGATAAAACCTTATATACAAGTAAGAATAATATAAAAATAAATAAATTGGAGTAAATATTAATATTTATAAAAAAAAATATACTATGTACAATGCAACAACTTAATTTTTAAATTTCGATCATCATGTTCCGAGTAGTCCGATGAACTGTTGTCGTTGGGGTCCAGAGAAATAATAAGGGACTCTACAGTATTTTCTGGCATGTTACCAGCCTCTTACATTCTTTCTACTATTTCAATCACATTTTTGATACACTTACACCATTTTTCACAATCAACTGTCTTTATTCTCTCTTGCAAGAGGTTTCCAACGTCTCTCATTTTAAAAGTGGTGGTATGCCTTGCTACAAACCCTTTTACTTGCGCCCACACCAATTCTATGCGGTTGGTATTTTTTTGGATTTTTTTGAGAGTTTTTTTTTCTTCTGTTACTTTAGTTTATTAATAGGGTTAAGCCAATGTCATCGTCACTACAAGAATACAGGGTGTTCCAGAATCGGTGGGCAATCTCAATCATTATCCATGTCCATAACAGACCCAGAAAGAATAAGATTTGCTGGAAGTATTCTTCAAAGACATCATTGTTCATGTCTTCATGATAGTCTCCAGTTCGTTTTGATTTAAAGACTAGTAAGCCACCATCGACAAATCCATTTTTGCTACCAATGTGAGTAATCATTAATCTTTTACCTTTTCGGAGAGTGCTTCTATTCCAGTGTTTGCCTCACGCTTTTTATATGTTTATACTGCCATATTTTACCAATGGTATATCCTTCATTTAATCAAGTTTCGTCCACATAATAGATATTCCTGTTTTCCCTTCGAAAGTGCCCAACTGCCCTCAAATATCGTCGTCGCCAGCAGATGATTTCGCCTTTCTCTATTAAAAGTGATTTTCTGTTTTGAATTTTTTCATAACAAAAATTCATTTCCTTCATCTTTCAAGTTTTCCATAGTTTTTTCGTACCAATGGGTGAAATTCTTTTTTTAAGTAAAACGAGTGTATGATTCTTCTAATGGTAGTCTTTTTATCGTCATTTTTTACAGTTTCTTTTCTTCCCGTACTTTTTTTTGGTGACCTGATGGGGTCACGTTTATCCTCGTGCACAAGTCGGTATATTGTTGACTGTCCGACTCCAGTCATGTTCGAACACATTTCAACTATTTTTGCAACTCCGAATATTGAATTTTGGTGGCGAAGAGCGTTGAACACATTGAGAATAATAATTTTCTCATTTTTAGAAAGCGCAGTTTACTTATCCGTTTCTCAGAAATTCAGAAACACTAGCCATTTTCAAGAACGAAGTTTTCCAACAACCGCCGGAGAGTAACTAAACATTTCAATTTTTTGAAATAGTGAAGCACAGAGGTAACCTACTAAAATTCATATCAATTGATTCTGTCTTTAGCATTATTAAATATAATATAAAAATTTGTTTTAGGCCACAGTGAAAATGTAATAATATATTATGAAGCAAGCAACCAATATTTAAACTTAAGATATCAGAGGAAGACAAAAGCGCTTCAATAACCCAAGTAACCGTCTGTTTAACAGGCTGACTTTCACAAGTTATCTTTGACAGTCTGATTGATAAAGCCTAACTTTGGATGGTGATTACCACTAAACGATTTAACTGATTGTCAAATATTTTAACAGGATGATGGAGGATTAACTAGGCTTGGTGGGCTGGGTTGTTAAATAAATAAATGTAGAATATTAAATTATTTGTTAACAGAAAGTTTTATATTGATATATATTATTTAGAATCTCTTTGCATTTTATATATTATCGATGCGCTAACATAATATTATCCTCATTCGTTTAAAATTCACCTAAGTTCTGTATTTTTTCATTCCAACTTTCTCAACTTGCTTTATTTATTTTTGTACCTTTTATATACATATAATACATATTTATAATATTCTCTTTGAGAACAAACGTAGATTAAATTTTAAAACTTTAGAGATCCTAACCTTCCTTTGTGTGTACGTTTAAAAAAATAAAAACATTTTTCCTGAAAAATATAAAAATACCTCACTACATCATTTACATAAAGAAATAAAGTAAGTGCACTGTCGTATTATGTTCGTATCATAATAAGAGAGCACCCAAGATCTTTTGTATAATCTTCTGTTACTTTAGTTTATTAATAGGGTTAAGCCAATGTCATCCTCACCACAATTATACAGGGTGTTCCAGAATCGGTGGGCAATCTCTCTGATTCATATACAGCGTGTCCAGAAACCATCTTAACATATGGGAAACTTTTTTATTTTAGACTTTACGAAAAAAAGTGATTCTTCATAAAAAGTTCTGCATGGTCTAAAACCTAAAATGTAACTATCAGATATTAAATTCTCCCAGGCGTATACGGATAAGTCAATAAATATGAATTTGGCTTAAAAGTAAAGTACCTTTATTTTTGATAATATCGAAAATTGTTATTAAAAAAAGTTGATCAGAACTAAAAACCACGTTCAAATATAAAATTACGCCCATTTACCTTGAAAAAATTATTTCGTCTTTTTTGAAACGTATGTCTACAATAACAATGCAAATTTAACTGTAGTTACATGTAATCTAGGATGGTTGTAACATACAAATTAATTGTTGATAGCAAGAAATGTTTGACAGCAACCGTCAAAACGCGTTAAAATTTATAAAACATAAAAATGGTAGCGTTATTAACTTCTGAGGAGAAAATTGAAATTGTTTTGATTGTGGAAGAAAAATTCGTAAAAAATAATAAAACCTAATTTTTCATTGCATTATCTAATTGTAATTTAAACGTGGTTTTTGGTTCTGATCAATTTTTTTTAATGACAATTTTCGATATTGTCAAAAATATAATAAATGGTCTAAAGTTGCCATTCGAAAGGCGACTTAGCTTAACACAAAGATACTGTGGCGTAATGTTGTTGTTTTTCCTGATTCCATAGTTTCTCTAATTATCTCACAGAATTTTTCAGAAAAGGGCGAGCAAGATTTTAAGAAGCGGTATTCATTCTCGTTTAGTAGGTCCAGCACGCCTTGGAAAACTAAATGAAACCATGACAACTAATTATTTTATTTGTCAAGGCGGACAGTTTCCTTTTAATTAAATATGGTGCTTAAATTTACAATCGAGGAAAAAGTTAAAATAGTGTTAATTGTTGGAGACCACTACAAGACGTACAGAGAGGCTGCTCAAATTTTTAATGCAAGATATCCAAATAAAATTATTAGCCATGTAACGGTTGGAGATATTTTTAATAAATTTAAAAATACCGGATCTGTAAGTAATACATTTTCTGACAAGCATCAGGTTTGGCGTACGGACGAAGATACCCAATTGAATGTTTTGCTAGCTGTCGTGGAAAATCCTAAAATCTCATTGAGAAATATTTCACAAACTGTTCCACGACCTGTTACAAAGTCCACTGCCCAAGTTATTTTAAAGAAAAATAATTTTTATCCATACAAGCCAAAATTTCTTCACAAACTGCAGCCTAGAGATTTTGATTCACGATTTTTGTTTTGCTCTTGGTTTCAAGGTGAGGTAGAAGATGACCCACTATTCGCAAGAAAAATATTGTTTTCAGATGAGGCGATGTTCACCTCAAATGGAGTAGTGTGTTCTCAAAACTGTAGGTGGTGGAGTGATGAGAATCCCCATTTTGTAATTGAGTGTCGTGACCAGTATTCTTTCAAGACAAATGTTTGGTGCGGCGTTTTTAGGAACCAAATTGTAGGGCCGTACTTTTTTCGAGAAAATATTACCGGTGAAATTTACTTGAACTTTTTGGACACGGAATTATACGAATTTTTTCATGGACTACCAATAAATATAAGACAAACACTTTGGTTCCAACATGACGGCGCTCCATGCCACAGCTCTGCAAGAGTGACAGAATTCTTAAACCGGACATTTCCACAGAAATGGATTGGACGAAGATCAGAATTTGCTTGGCCACCAAGGTCACCTGATCTAACACCTCTGGATTTTTTCGTATGGGGATTTTTAAAACAAAAAGTGTATACCCACAGACCTTTCGAGAACATAGACCATTTAGAGAGAATTATCAGAGAATGTGTCCAAGAAATTTCCCCTCAGATGGTTAGAAATGCAGTAATGGAATGTTCACGACGTACAACCGTTTGTATGAAAAAAAAACGGTGGTCATGTTGAAGCTTAGTGTAGTATTTCATTATTGTACTTTGTAATTAAAATTATTAAATATAGTTTTCCATTTACGGTATTAATATTATTGACTTTCTGAACACCCCGTATGTGCTGGCTCAAAACTTTTGATTTGAATGTTATTTTATCAACAAGCAGAACTTTTTATGAAGAATAATTTTTTTTCGTAAAGTTAAAAATAAAAAAGTTTCCCATATGTTTAGATGGTTTCTGGACACGCTGTAGATCACGTGAAAATATCATATAATTCATCAAATTTGTTTTCCTATGAAAAGGTTACTGAATGGTTAGTTCGGACTTACCTTTTTTTCTTGTTCATTTAGGTTTAACATATTTCATGGCAATTCATTGAATGTTTTGTCTCCATTGTGTACTGCAATAAAAAATTGATTTGGAATTTTTATTGATCCGCTCATAGAGCCCTGAAGAAGGTTATAAAATTAACCGAAACGTCGGCAAAGGAAGAAAATATTTTTGCTTAATGAATTGGCCCAATCCCGCCTCCTAGTTCGAATTATTATTAATAGATTTATGAAATAACATAATATGACGATATTCACTGTTTTTTTTTAACTCCGGTTGCGCTTTATTTTCAACCCCATCTTCCTAAAGTATCGGTATCGTTGGCACAGTGGACAAGGGTTATGGTTATTGATACTCTGGTCTTGCCTGATTTCATTTTGACTTCCTCTCTATACGTTATTTAGCAGTTGACTCCAAAAATTACAGAATATAAAGATGCGTATAATCCTGTACTGCGCAGTCTAATTACAATCGCCCTGTAATTGTTGCACTGTTTTCGGCCTAATTTTTAACCATTTCCCACTTTTATGGCATCTGTTTCCTTTTAATGTATTTATTAAAAAAAATTTTATTCTGTAAGCATTCTCACTAAAGGTTCTGTGCCGGTTTTTAAAATTAAGCACCAGGACCATGTTTTTAATTTCTTAAAAGCATAGTGTTCTCCTACTTCTATACGTCGATGTCTTTATTCTTGAATACTCTAGGATCTTCGGCAATTCAATTCTTGGAGTGTATATTTCTTAACTTTCCCCTACTATTAGGTGAAGGTTTGATTCTGTGCAACTATACCCACTTTTTTATGGATGCACTTTTCCCATTCGTTTACTTTTTCTTACCTCTGTCACCGGTATCTCAGGTTGATAATTCAGGTCCACTTCGTATCCCACTGCTGAATTTGTTGTCTATCTAGAGTCAAGCTGTCCAGCGTCTTTTTGCCTGAGCCTCGTGGGATTTATTGAAATAACACTCACAAATACTACAACTATGTTTAGATACAAACTTTAAATACAGTGTATCCGCTTAAGTTCTGTACATATGGGAATCTTTTTTAGTATTAATTTTACCGAAAAAATAATGTTAGACTATTCAAACTTGAGATAGAGTGTTCAGGATGATCAAAAAGTAAAAAAATCAAAATATACCTACGAGAAAAGTACCCTTAATTTTCATTTTAGGGCTAAATGGAATAAGAAAATGTTGATTGGCATTAAAAATTATATCTGTTTCTACTCTTAGTGGACTATTATTGAAAATAAACTTAAAAATTTAAATCTTAATTCTTCATGGCATGTCCATTATCTTGCCACCATTTCCCACCTGAATTTGAATTTTAACTGTCCGCTATGTTATTTGTCTGAAACATCAGTTTGAAAATTTAATTAGATAAATATGCCGTTGAAATTAAGTATGAAAGATAAAATTAAAATAAGTTTAATTGTTGGTGAAAATTACAAAACGTATCGGGAAACTGCCGAAATTTTTAACTACAGATATTCTGATAAAATGACTTCTCTTACAACAGTAGGGAACATAGTGACTAAATTCAAGACCTTTCAAAGTGTGGAAAATAACTACAATAAGAAACGTAGACCAAGGGTTGCAAATAATGAAACTGTGAACCAAGTAATGTTGTCTATAGTAGAAGATCCTAAAAAATCGTTGCGAAAAAGGTCAACAACATTACCAAATGATGTAGCGAGAACTACGATTTCAAAAATATTAAATGAAAACAAATTTCGGCCTTACAAACCAAAATTTATACATACCTTGAAGCCAGGTGATTTTGAGCGACGACGCTTAGAATTTTGTTTTTTAATACAAGGAGAGTTAGAAGATAACTCTTTCATGACAAGAGATATAATTTTTACCGACGAAGCAACCTTTACCTCGAACGGGACTGTAAGTTCACAAAATTGTCGTTGGTGGAGTGACGTTAATCCAAACTTCACTATACAGACACGTGATCAGTACTCATTTAAAACAAATGTGTGGTGCGGAATTTACAAAAATAGAATAATAGGATCTTTTTTTTTCGACAAAATATAAATGATGAACGTTACTTGCACTTTTTTAATAATCTTTTGTTTAATTTTATTCATGGACTTTACATGGGTACCTGATAAGATAATATACTACGGATATGGTACCAATAAGATGGTGCACCATGCCACAGTACGAGGAATGTAAGACAATACTTAAATACCCTTTTTAATGGAAAAGTTATCGATAGATATTCTGACCTTTTTTGGCCCGCTAGGTCTCCGGACTTGAGCCCCCTCGATTATTTCTTGTGGGGCTACGTAAAACAGAATGTATACCTACAAATGCCATTTCAAAATGTTGACCATTTAGAGAGGGTAATTAGAGAGACAATTACAAATATAACTCCTGCCAAGAACGGCTAAATGTATTGAAATGGAGGGAGGATATGTCGAGGCAAATGTACAGTAAGGGAAAGTTATTGAATATTTTTATTTAAATTCATATTTTAATGTTTATTATTATAATTGTATTTTTCCAAAATAAATTATCATGTTCTATCAATTATTTAAATGCGTCATAACATTACTACAAAACAGGGATAAAGAATCAAAGGTTACGTTTTGAATAAAAATAATTGATAAATGTTTATTAGCTTGAATTACATAATAAATACAATTATTAATTATAAATCATTTCAAAAAATGATATTTTGATTTTTTTACTTTTTGATCATCCTGTACATACTATCTTAAGTTTAAATAGTCTAATATTATTTTTTTAGTAAGCAGAACTTTTTATAAAGAGTAACTTTTTGTCGTAAAATTAATATTAAAAAAGTTTCCCATATGTACAGAACTTAAGCGGACACACTGTATAAAATACTAATATTTAGTTTATTTTAAAATTACAATATGCAAGCAGAAATACAAGTATAGCATTTAAGAATGTAAGATTGATGCTTTATTGTGTGTTTATAATAAAGTGCCGAGTTGTTTTAATATATTTTCCCTATGAATAAAAACAAAATATATTACAGTATATTAGACTTGCCTCGACATACGAAAATATAAAAACTCTATTTTAAGAAAAAATTTAACCTGCTCCAAAGAAACCAATCCCAATCCCAACAAATCAAAAATCACTTTAGCTTTTTGCGCTTTTGGCGCGTTCTTTAGAAATAATTTTTCATTTCGTTGTGTATAATTCCCACTTCTGAAAAGAAAAAAATGAGCGGAATATATCAAACTCTTGACAGCGCAAAAAACACAAATATAAACACGTCCTTTTAAGAATACGGATATTTTGTGTGGTTATAGTAAAACATAATAAAGCAAGTCAGAAACTGCCGCCTTGCGAAATACTGTTCAAAGAACCATTTTTTTTATTCATAGGATTTCAAAAGCATTTTAAATTGCATCAATGTTTTATGCCCACCCAACCACTATAACCATGATGTTCCCCTCTGAGATGGGACTAAGAGCGTGCAGGATATTATCCAGGATCGATCCAGAATTAATCTGCTGATCACTGTTAAAGTTTAATTGCTACACCGGATTTTGTGGGAGCACAGATTTTAAGGGATAGGGGAGTCTTAATTGAATTTGCCAATACACCTGGATTTGCTCATGTTCGATAAGGATAATGATCTTTAAAATGTTTTTAATAATATAACGTTCCACCACTGGTCGCCAATCGAAAAGGATGATTCTTCAAACTTTTATTAAATGCTGGATACTTTGAGGTATATTTTCTCTACCCGAATGAAGACGTCGGGTAGAAATATAATAAATTGAGATTTTTTGCCTAGATATTAGAAACGTAAAGTGAAACGGGTTCTCCTTGGACTAACCAACGGGAAGGGAGACGAGGGCTCTGCCAGATAAATCTTATAAGTAAATTGATAGTATGAAATTATACAGGGTGTCCCATACCTAATAATATAATATATTAATATTATATAATTTTAGGGCCTAGCGACACTTAAAGCACCGGTTCCCGGGTCGTTTGGCGATTTTGCAGCCTGGAATCCGTTAAAACGCACAGTTCAGACACGAGAAACGGCGGTGGGACGGACTTACCAGACACCGACCGCCCCAGACATAGACACGCCCCCAAAATTTTACCTCTTTCCGCCCACAGCGAGAAGGAATAATTCTTGCATTTACAATCATCCGCTATAGGCAGATGTAACATGAGTTGTGATAGCCAATCTGACTGGGTTTTTTTGCAATTTTTCCCAGAGTGTTTCCATTGCATTCCATACCTGTTAACTGTTTAATGAATGTATGGTAGTTCGGAGAACTACGTTATTCGCCTTGTGCGAAATGTATGCCTTTAACACCTCGTCATGGCACTTGCCGGCACGAGTGTGACAGTGTTAGTGATCTAATTTCTAGTGTTACAACCACAGGCCAGAATATCGGCCGCCTGGCTCCGCCAGGTTCTTTGGGCGCATTTTGGGCCGTATGCTTACGGTCTATATGCGCCCAAAACACTGTAAATAGGCTAGTTTAGTTTTAGTTTGTAATTAGGCTAAGCTAGTATATATTAGTTGTAAGTTAGAAATGTAATTAATAGGAAATAAAGGATTTTAAAATGGAATGGGTTCCCGTCAGATCACCGAAGTTAAGCGGTGTCGAGCGCGGCTAGTACTTGGATGGGTGACCGCTTGGGAAACACCGCTCTTGTTCTAGGGAAGAGTGTAAAATGAATCGACATCAAAACCATCCTATTCACGCCGGACAGGCCGGATGAGATCGGATATATTGTAGGATGAAGGTGCCGTTTCACACTCCCCAGTCGGTAGACCGCACGATTAAAAACCGTACGGTCGATGACCGGTTCAAGATGGCCTCTGATACGCCGACGACCGTAAAAAATAGTAAATAAAAAAAATAAAAATAATTTTCCGGATATTTAGCATTAAATAAAGTGCACACTTCACTTTGACTTCTTATTTTATCTCCACATCCTAACAATATCAAGACTTCGATACGCTGCCTTTCCGACAAAACCATTTTTGTTTAGAAAATTGTAAAATAATACTTCGGTAATACCTATATTAATTTTACAAGTTCACAATGTCACGAAATGTCAAAACGTGAAACAATGAAGATATCTTACCTTGAAAGGTAAAAAAAAAATCAATGATTTATCATTTCCGCTTATTTAAATAGGGATTTTTTTTTTAAATTTTAACAGTCGCCATTTTGAAATAGTTTGACAGAATCGCTCCAAAATTTATGAGCATACTGTACGAGATATTAGCTTTCAAATGATGTATCACAAGCTGTATGTTTTCATTTAAAAAGAAGATCGATGTCGTCATATCTTTGACAAATGTCCATAATAAACAAACGAATAACGTCAAAATGTGAGCTCATATAAAACTAAATTGACGTGTCCGAGCATCTTCCCCAAAAGTTACAGGTTAAGGCTATATTAATTTTATTCCGGACTTTTGGGCAGCCCTGTATACATTCTGCAGTAAAAACGCTACAGCGCCATCTCAAGACTATGCAGCAATGCCAAAGACATTTATACTTTTCGTTCGCTTTATCGCAACCTTCTCCATATAATAATAATTAATAATAAAATAATAATAATGTTAGATATTAAAATCTAACGAATATACGAGAACACATTAAGAGATAAGTAACGACGTCATTATTCTTCTACCCATTCGGGTTAAATTTAGCAAATTCTATCTTAATTTCAGTTACTTCCGGTCGTGTGTGGCAAAGATATTTAGAAATATCAAATTTAACTATTTAGACACATGGAGAGGCTTAACAACATTAAATTGTTAAAATCGTTAACCCGCTTTTAAATTACTACTCCGGATACACTGTCGGACCTTGTCGGCACCCTTACCCCAACCAACTTAGGAAATTTATCCTGCCAGTTTTCCCTCTTATCCTGCGAGCTGGCGGACTAGAACGGACCAGATAAGTTACCGCCATTTCCGAAATTGGTAGCTCCTGCTACCGCTAAAATTATATTTCCTGCTTTCCACTTTAATTCGTTCAGCAGTCGATTATTATGAAGTATATAGGGTGAAAATCATTTTTAGACCCTTAACAATATCCTACCGTGCGAGGAAAAGTTATTTTTATACAAGTGGGCTTCGACTGAACAACGTAGGGCTTGGTGTGCGTATTCTGAGAATTCACATAACCGATGAGGTAGAACCATGCAGGCTTCATCAGAAAAAATGTTAGGTCTAATAAATCATTTATTGTTATCATATTAATTCCTGCGTCTTTCAAAATCTGCAGCATTGTAACAATTTATTGTTCTTACAGATGGTCTTCCAGCTCCTTTTTTTTATGTTGTACAGAACCTGTTTCCCTAAACAGCCACAGTTCTTCTCAGGCAATGATAAAAATCCCCAGCAGTAAAAGCTACGTTAGGAACATTTTCGTGAAAATCGTCCATGCACGAACATTGCAGGGTTAAGAAAAATCATGATTTTTTTGAAAAACATCAATCATCGCGATTTAAAAAAAAAATCAAGATTTTTTTGATTTTTCCTATTTTTATTTTTATCTATTTTTTCCTATAAATAAGTTGCTATTTTCAACACGTTTTTGATTTTATTCCCACCGTTCTTCAAATTTTAATGAAAATAGTTCCTGTCAGAACAAGAAAACCCTCCACCGTTTATATAACTCAGTTTGACCAGCGCCGGATTAAAGGTTTCGTAGGCCCTAGGCACCAGTGGTGAATTTTAGATTTTAACTCTGGGAGGTTCACTAACTGGCTTTGGGAAAAAGTGCGCCGCAGACGAAAATTTTTGGGGTGCCACGCCCTAATTTTACCAAGAAATAACAAAAGTTACAAATTAAGTGGTTTCCTAAACATTTCTATGAGTTTGGAAGTGCCCAATGGATGCCCATGCCCTGATGAAGTCGCTGTTTTTACAGATAAAGTTAAAAACATCATATTTAATATATGGCCAAAAGTTGTTAATTAAAAAAAACTTACAAAATTATTTAGAAATTTTAGCTTTTTATTGAACAAAACTAACTTTTTGCCATCGAAAATAATTGCTAGTCTCAAGTTTCCCAAATGAAAGCTTTTCGCATATACCTTTTAATGCTGGGGTCAAATGCAGAAGGTGAGAGGTCGTTTTCTAAACTGAACCTTATCAAAAATTGTATGCGTTCAACTATCGGCCAAGAGAGAGTTTCTTTACTAGGCCTACTATGTATTGAAAGTGATTTGACTCGCGAGATGGACTTCGACGACATACTGCATGAATTCGTCGAATCAAAATCACGAAAAAAAAACTTCTTGTAAAAATATGTGTAAAAAGGTTGTTAAAACTGTTATAAGGTTTTTTGTATCACATTGTAGTTTGTCTCTGTGTCTGTGAACTCTTTTTCTTATTGTAGAATACAGTATTGATCCTTTTTTGTGTCTATTTTTATTATATTTTATGATCGTAGGCCCTAGGCAAGTGCCTTATGTGCCTTATGGATAATCCGGGCCTGAGTTTGACAAAACAGATATAACTTTAAATCAACTGCAAAAATTTAATAGGCGTTATTAACAGTGTATATAACTCCATATGATTTGTTGGTATATCTTCTTGACTTAACAAAAACTCAGCAAACACTAACAGAGAGTGAAAAAAATGTTGCTTTAAAAGCTGTTAAAGAATTAGATCCAAATAGTGGTTTAGTACCACTCATAGTCAAGTCTCTTGCCAGATCAGAACCTTTCACTGCTATTATGTTTCATGATGATATACTTCAGAATGTAAAACCCATAGATTGGTGGAAGTCGCAACAAAATATACCCATTATTGAAAAATAGTTCTTCATAATTAGACAATTACTTTGTGCTACTGCTTCTTCCGCATTAGTCGAGAGAATTTTTTCAACATTTGGTTTAGACCATTCCAAACTCAGAAATCGATTAGGAAAGGAGAAAACTGCAAAATTAGTTTTTTTGTACAAGCAGTACAATTAACTAAAATAAACATTATTTAGGTACAGTGGTTTTATTTTTTTGATATAATAAGCCATTAATTAAAACTAAAAGTTTTATTATCTCTTCATTATAACTTATCATAAATTTTGATTTTAATCATGATTTAATTTGAAAAAAATCAAGTGGTTTTAATCACACAAAAACATCCTACTATGCGGACTAACACCATATGCAGAAAATCTGCTGGGGGAATACCAAGCCGGCTTTAGGACAAACAGGTCAACAATAGACCAACTCTTCACACTGAGGCAGCTCCTGGAGAAAGGATGGGAATATAATAGAACGGTACATAACCTCTTCATAGATTTCCGCCAGGCGTATGATAGCATAGAGAGAAGTCAAGTATGGAATGCGATGGCGGAATTCTCAATACCAAAACAGCTCATCCAGATGACCAAAGTTTGTATGGAGGGCGGAGTATCTAAAGTACGAGTAAACAACAATCTATCCAGTAGTTTCGAAATACACAGTGGAGTTAAACAAGGCGACGCCTTGTCACCACTACTTTTTAACCTCGTCTTAGAGAAAGCCGTGAGATCAGCCGAAATAAAAACCGAACTGCTAACAACGAAAGGTCTCAACCTACTGCTAGTATACGCAAATGACATTGATCTCATCGGAAACTCCATCGTAACCGTAAAAGACATTTTCAACAAGATCGAAAAAACAACAAGTGAAGTGGGATTGAAAATCAATGAAGAAAAAACGAAATACATGTGTATAAACAGAATGGGACGAAGACATAGAATAGGACAAAACGTCATAATTAACACCCTAAATTTCGAAAGAGTAGAGCGTTTCAAATAGCTTGGAGCTACAATAACTGCTGATAACGACGTTACGGAAGAAATCAAAGGCAGAATCCAATCTGCAAACCGCTGTCTATACGCACTTAACAATCTTATGAGGTCAAAAAACCTAACCAGAACATCAAAGATTAAAATTTATAGAACCATTGTCAGGCCAGTAATAACATATGGATGTGAAACGTGGACAATAACCAAAGCAAACGAAGAAAAACTCAGACGCGAAAAATCCTCAGAAAAATCTTCGGAGCCCACCACGATCCGACAACAGGAGCTCTACAACGATAGCGATATCGTTCAAGAGATTAAATCCCAACGATTAAGATGGGCAGGCCACGTACACAGGCTGCATGATGAAAGACTGGTAAGATTGGTGTGGGAGGAAGTCCCAACAGGAAAAAGACCACTCGGACGTCCCAGAATGCGTTGGAGAGATACGTTAGATCAGATCTACAGAAAATGAGTATCCCCTTTGACCAAAGATTGATGAAAGACCGCATCAATTGGAAGAAAGTTGTGCAGTCAGCCAAGACCCACCCAGGGTTGTAGCACTAGATGATGATAATGATTTAAATCGCGATCTGGAACTTTCCACTAACAAATACAACCTCCAAGGTTCGGATCCAAAATTTAATACCAACGTGAATTTTTTATTTTTCCAACGCACCACTCGAAGATATGCCAATTAAAAATTAATATACATGTTGTTTTATAATTGCATGAACAGCTTAACCCTCATAATTAATATCGACAGTCAGTAATGAAGCATCCTGTATGTTCTATAAAACAAATTTTTTTATTAACACCCGCATTTTTACTAATCCAATTACTTTTTAAAAAGAAGGAGTTCATACTTTATTCCATTACGTCCTCTTTAATTGAATAGAACTAAACTATCTGTAATAACTCTCAGAGCGAGCCAAAAAGTTTTGAGAAACGAAAGTTTTCTTTAAATCTGTCTTACTTAGTATATTTTCTAAAAAACTTTTAACTTATAGTTTTAAATCTAGCAAATTAAAGTTGAGAGGCGAATATTTTCAGTTCTTGAACACAATAATTGGACCAGTATTCGACCATAAAAAACGGTATACAACATATCCACATAAATGTTTTTCAAAAATTATATATAAGCGCAAAGTGTTGACAAACAACGGGAAATTTTGACGGCGTCTAATCACAATTTAAAACGACTCACTGAGCAATTTAAATGTTAATATCTCAAAAACAGTTTCTTACAGCGACATTTATGCAAGGCACACCTTTTTTACCTAGTAAAGATAGAAAAATTATTTTTTTCATTCAATACGTGTCCTTTTAAGCGCCAAAAAGGGTCACAAATGGCGCCATCTACAATCTACTTCAATATTTTAAAGAAATTTGAATTTCTCATCCTAAAATACTCCCAAATACCAAATTGACAAGAAAAAATAATCTAGACAATTTAAATTAAATTTAACAAGCTGTATATAATTATCAGTGTGTCCGCTTAAGTTCTGTACATTATGGGAAACTTTTTTAATATTAATTTTACGAAAAAAAGTTACTCTTTATAAAAAGTTCTGCTTACTGAAAAAGTAATATTAGGTACCTAGATTATTCAAACTTGAGATTGTACAGGATGATCAACAAGTAAAAAAATCAAAATTGACCTACGAGAAAAGTACCCTTAATTTTAATTTTAGAGCAAAATGGGATAATAAAATGTTGATTGGCATTGAAAATTATATCTGTTTCTACTCTTAGTAGACTAATATTGAAAATATATTTGACATCTTAAAAAATATCATTTTTTGAAATGATTTATAATTAATAATTGTATTTAATATGCAATTCAAGCTAATAAACATTTATCAATTATTTTTATTCAAAACGTAATTTTTGATTCTTTATCCCTGTTTTGTAGTAATTTTATGACGCATTTAAATAATTGATAGAAACATGATCATTTATTTTGGAAAAATACAATTATAATAATAAACATTAAAATATGAATTTAAATGAAAATATTCATTAACTTTCCCTCACTGTTCATCAGGGTTGGCAGGATATATATCCGTGATAAATATCCTGATATATATCTTGATAAATATCATGATATTTATGCGACGATATTTATCCTGATATATATCAATATTTTTTTTCTTCTAAAATTCTATTCATCAGTATAAAAATATGGCACCGCTGGCGTTACGCCGGCAACAGCGTATTATGCTGCTTACGATGAGGTGATTCCCCGTCTTTCCGAGGCGTTGAAGCCGAACCACCTGTTACTTTATTCTTTGCAGCGTGGCATTTTTATTTAGTTCCGATTTCTGATTGAAGATTGAACGGATCAATATTTTGCTGTTTGTTTTATAAATTAAAAATTTTACAATGCCAAAAATAAAAAATCCAGTTTGGGTTCATTTTGATTTAATTAACAAGGCCAGTATTTCTGGTAACTGGGCTAGATGTTAGAGGTGTTTAAAGGAACTACAAGGAATTCCTAGCAGAATGGAAAAGCATATCGCATCTTGTAGATTGGAAAACCAACCTTCAACTTCCAATTTACAGGAATTGGAATTAGTTAAACAATCAGAAGATATAACCGAAGGTAAGGTGACAGCTTAGTACAAGCTGATATACCATATTTAATAATAATAATAAAGTTTATTTAAAATATTTACATAAATACAATACATTTTAATATAGTTTACATTCAAAATAAACTTAGGAATAAAACCCCTGAAGGTTAACTTGCATAGGGGTTAATTTTATTAAAATATTTATCTAAAATATTTGGTTAATATATTATTATGTAAATAGGAGTTTCCTATACATAGGAGTACTTAAAAACTATCATTGAATAGAATATAGAATTTAAATACAAATTTACATATTTATAACATTATATTAAATTAAGTAATTTTGAATTTTAAAAATAGAAAACAGATGAAATACAAAATAATTAAAAATATATAAATAAATATCCAAATTTTAATATATATCGGATATATATCGATATATATCGGATATTTGGATATTTATATAAATATCATGATATTTGCCAACCCTGCTGTTCATTTGCCTCGACATATCCTCCCTCCATTTCAATACATTTAGCCGTTCTTGCAGAAAATTATCTTAAAACATTTCTGATCACGGCAGGAGTTATATTTGTAATTGTCTCTCTAATTAACCTCTCTAAATGGTCAACATTTTGAAATGGCCTTTGTAGGTATACATTCTGTTTTAAGTAGCCCCAAAAGAAATAATCGAGGGGGCTCAAGTCAGGAGACCTGTCGGGCCAAAAAAGGTCAGAATGTATATCGATAACTTTTCCATTAAAAAGGGTATTTAAGTATTGTCTTACATTTCTCGTACTGTGGCATGGTGCACCATCTTGTTGGTACCATATCCGTAGTCAATCGGGTATGTGAAGTCCATGAATAAAATTTAACAAATAATTATTTAAAAAATGCAAGTAACGTTCACCATCTAAATTTTGTCGAAAGAAAAAAGGTCCTGTTATTCTATTTTTGTAAATTCCGCACCAAACATTTGTTTTAAATGAGTACTGATCACGTGTCTGTATAGTGAAATTTGGATTAACGTCACTCCAGCAACGACAGTTTTGTGAACTTACAGTCGTTCGAGGTAAAGGTTGCTTCGTCGGTACAAATTATATCTCTTGTCATGAAAGCGTTATCTTCTTACTCTCCTTGTACTAAGAAACAAAATTCTAAGCGTCGCTCAAAATCACCTGGCTTCAAGGTATGTATAAATTTTGGTTTGTAAGGCCGAAATTTGTTTTCATTTCATATTTTTGAAATCGTAGTTTTCCCTACATCATTTGGTAATGTTGTTGATCTTTTTCGCAATGATTTTTTAGGATCTTCTACTACAGACAACATTACTTGGTTCATAGTTTCATTATTTGCAACCCTTGGTCTACGTTTCTTATTGTAGTTATTTTCCACACTTCCAAAGGTCTTGAATTTAGTTACTATGTTCCCTACTGTTGTAAAAGAAATCATTTTATCAAAATATCTGTAGTTAAAAATTTCGGCAGTTTCCCGATACGTTTTGTAATTTTCACCAAAAATTAAACTTATTTCAATTTTATCTTGCATACTCAATGTCAACGGCATATTTATCTAATTGAATATTCACTGATGTTTCAGACAAATAACATAGCTGATAGTTAAAATTCAAATTCAGGTGGGAAATGGTGGCGAGATAATGGACATGCCATTAAGAATTAAGGTTTAAATTTTTAAGCTTATTTTCAATAATAGTCTACTAAGGGTAGAAACAGATATAATTTTTAATGCCAATCAAGATTTTCTTATTCTATTTTGCTCTAAAATTAAAATTAAGGGTACTTTTCTCGTAGGTCAAGTTTGATTTTTTTACTTTTTGATCATTCTGTACATACTATCTCAAGTTTGAATAGTCTAATATTATTTTTTCAGTAAGCAGAACTTTTTATAAAGAGCAAATGAAATAACTTTTTTCGTAAAATTAATATTAAAAAAGTTTTCCATATGTACAGAACTTAAGATTTAGAAAAATTTTTCAACATATAGATCTCAAATTACCAATCTTAATTGATTAATAAAATAAACAAACCTAAAACGGAACGAAAATATTAAAACATGTAAAAAAATTAAATTTTATTCAGGACACTAATAAACAATATAACAAAATTTATGACCTTTTGTAAGTTTCATCGAAGCGCTGCCCAAAGCCAAATTTTTCGCCATAAATTAGTTTTTAATGCCCTTCACAGGCCTGTCCTCATTTCGGGAAAAGGGCTTTTTAGTAGACGTAAATGAGTTTTTCACCCTTTTCAATGACGACCCTCCTCGTAATAAGAAGTCAGAAATTTGTTAGGTCTTCCAACCAGTTGCAATCAAGCGTTCTTTATTACTTCCTTTCAATTATTACTGTAAGAATTATTTTTTAAGTTTAACAGTAAAAGGGTATTCGTTTCTTAATATGATTATACAGGGTGAGTCGGGAGAATCGGACCAAACTGCAGAAGTGTATTATATACGCGAAAATAATTGGTGTATTGTCACAATATTCGGCTACTGGGGGTTTTGTGGAGTGAAAAGTTAAAATCTGCTCTCAGTTCTATTGCAAAATCTAGAGAGCGTCACCTGCGGTACCTTAAACACATTTAAAACGAAACAACTTTTTTGAGCCACCCTGTATTTAACTTTTAAATAAATTAAAAAATTCTGATTCTACAACGTATTTTACCGAGTATTTTAAATAAAAAACGTGTACGTGGTAAGAGTTGATTTGAGCAGCCGTTTTTGAGATATCTGGATTTAAAAAATTAATTTCGTGTATGGCCAGGTCTAAATTATTGTAATAATTGAATAAAATTTGAAGCGAGGTCGTTAAATTAAAATAAATGTCACTAAAAACTAAAAAAAAAAACAATTACATAATTGTGTTGTTAATTTTATACTCTAGTAAAAACAGTCAATAAGAGATTAATCCACAACAAAAATTTAATTAAATTTAATTTTACGAAAATGCTTTTAACAAGTGTTCAAAATGACGTCCATTTTCGTGTGTACACAGATTAATACATTTTAAAAATTAAATTGAACTCTTTGGAGCATTTCGTCGTTATTTCTTAAAGCATTAATTCCAGTTTGAATACGTCCCCTTAATTCATCTTCTGTATCTACTGGCCCACGATACACATAAGTTACACGGTATGATCTTTAGACAGACGAAAATACGAAATTTCTGCGCATGACGTCATGTGGGTGACATTTCTGTCAGGTTGTGCATTTGTTGATATGTAAAATATCTGTCGTTTCGAAGTATTTGTGGAATTTTATTGTTATTTGCTTAATGAAACGTATTTTATAATAATATATTGATATAAGCATTATTTACGTAAACGTGAAAGTGCTTTTAAGTTGCCTAAATTTGTGAGTGATTAACGTCTAAAATGCCGAATTGTGCTGTGGTACATTGTAATAACCATACCCGAAAGACTTAGGGGAGCACTATAAAGTTCTTTCGATTTCCAAAAGATCGCTAATTTATCAAAACAGTGGATTATTGCCTGTACATGCGAGGACAAAATTAATGCGAAGAATGGTAAGTTAATTTTGATTTTTTTAAAGATATTTCTATGTATTAAGTTCTGTGGTATTAAGTAACTATAGTTATTCAACGCGCTCTTATCTTTATTTTCTTATCAAGACTGTTATGTTTTAGCCCGCATATGTTCTGTACGTTTTGAAGAGACTTGTTTTGAAGTACCATTAAAAGAACGACTTTTGGGGTACCTATGTACAAATAAATACTCGACATTTAAAACCTGATGCAGTTGCCACATTAAATTTATTTAAAAAACGTAGAAGACCAAGTAAAGAACGCAAGGTATGATTTGCACAAAAAAGGAGACGAGGGAGTTAAGAATATTTTGGCAGAAAGTGTTGTTATACACACAGCATCTCTTGAACCGGAGACCTCATCGGATTTAACATGGATCCGTCTGTCAGCACTAAAGCAACTTCTGTTTTTACAAAGACAAAGGCGTATGTGTAAGTTTGTATTGTTACTTTTACTTAACTTGAACATACATGAATTGCTTTAAGCTAGATTTATAAACTCGAAAAGTTGGTGAGGTTAAAGTTATATATGATCAAGTTTGTAAGGTTAGATATTCCGAACTCCGAGCATAAAAATTGGTTATCTCGAACTACCCGGGAAGTTTTCGAACCTTACATGAGCTTTACATGAACAATATGAACGAGTGTATAAATGGAACTGAGTGTTCCCTTTAGTTTAAATTCAACTCCTATTTCCAACACCGACTGATCCTCAACCTCGCCAACTTTTCGAGTTTATAAATCCAGCTTTAAATATAATTTATTAAGAAAAAAAAAATTTCAACTTATTTATTTATTTTAAGGGAAATGGAAATAGAATTAAACGAGCTTAGAAACAAAGTTAAGCTTATAGACGATCAAAACAATGAACTCCGAAGAGAGGCCAAAGAAGCAAAAGTTGTGTTTAGAATTGTCCCTAGAATCCAATAATGCAACAATATACAGGGTATTCCATTTTAAAAATATAACTTTGATCTGTCACGCTTTGATGCAACACCCTGTATCTACGAAAATGCATTTTGCAAAAAGTTTACATTAAATCCTACAACTTTTGTATTTAACAATTTTTTCTTAATTGCGAAACAAAGAAGTTAAAGAACGAAAAGTGAACACCCTGTACCTATTCTGAAATAGCTATATTATTATTATTATTAAGAATAAACATTTATAAAAAATCAATAATATTTTTATTATTTTGTGAGAACACTTTAAACACATATAAAGAAATTATAGGTATTCAACCAGTCACCAATTCCTACATAAAAAAAATTCTTTTAACCAATACCTATGTGTCTTAAAAATATAAAATATTTAATAAAAATATATAAGCTAATTATTAAATCTCCATTATATAGTAACAACTTAATAGAAATATTAGCTAAATTAAGTAAAAATGTCCCAAAAGTAGCGACATATCTTAAATCTCCATTGCTTTTATATGGCAAGTGTTGAATTTTATCACCCAGCTGACGTCATTATTGTGGGAGAGAGATAGCTATACTATGCGCAAGAGCATACCGTGTTTATGTGTATCGTGTACTGGCCTAGAATACGCAAGGGTTTTCAAAGTTCCCCATTAAAAGTAAATTTATCGGTGTCATATCAGGGGATCGAGCTGGCAAATTTGCGGGTGCATCATTGCCTCTACCTATCCATCTATTTGGATACTATTCGTTCAATGTTCAAAAAATGTGGAGGAGCACCGTCATGCACAAACCATATTCCTCTTCGAAGTTCCAAGGGCAAGTTAGTTCAGGATCTAAGTTTGGTAATTCGTTTCGCAGATGTTAAAAATAATTTTCGTCATTTAGTCGAGGCGGTAAAATGGCAGGGCCAATTGTGAAAGTGTCTATGATTCCTGCCCACACATTGATCTTAAACTCATGTAATAGGTTACTTTAGTCGCATGAGGTATTTTCTTCAGCTTAGATATGTTCATTGTGCAAATTAGTTATGCCACTGCGCGTGAAACAGGCTTCATCTGCGAATAAAATTCTTCGTGTAAAGTTCCTATCTTGATTTCTGTGTTCTTGGATAAACCGGCAGAAAGCTAGGTGTGGATCAAAATCATATGGTAAAAGATCTTGTACTCGTTGAATATGAAATGGGGGCAGTAGTTGTTCACTTGTCACTCTATAAACAGTATCTTTGCATACCCCTAGCTCTAAACTCAATCGTCTGCTCCTGAGTTTAGGATTTTCTTCAATCCAATTTGGAACATCTTCCTCAACCTCTGGAGTTCTTACCGTACCTGCACGACCATAATTAATAGAAACAGGCGCAAACCTACCCGTGCCACGGAGACGTCTTTCAACTGCCGCGAAGGTTTTATAGTTTTGTAAGCGACGATTCGGAAATCTTTCACTGTATACTCTGCAAGATTCTAAACCATTTCCTTGGCAATATCCAAAAACCAATAACAATCGGTCATTTCTTCGTTGGTATACTGCACGGCCATGACGAAAAGAAATTTAAAAATTGTTTGACAATTCAAATGTATGCTTGAATTATTTTTTAGATTGGATTTGACACCAGCCAGTTTTTAGTGACAGTTGTTGTAATGTAACGCGTTCGCTTCAAATTGTATTTAATTATTACAATAATTTAGACCTGGCCATACACAAAGTAAATTTTTCCAATCCAGATGCCTCAAAAAAGGCTACTCAAATGAACTCTTACCACGTATACCTTTTTTAGGTAAAAGACGTTGCAGAATAAGAATTTTTATTTAAAAGTTAAATACAGGGTGGCTCAAACAAGTTATTTCGTTTAAAATGTGTGCAAGGGACTGCAGGTGGTGCCCTCTAAACTTTACAATGAAAATGAGAGCAGATTTTAATTTTTCACCCCACAAAACTCTCTCTAGCGGGGTATTGTGAGAATACACCAATTATTAAAAAAATTAGTTATGAAAAGCTAAAACTAAATTCAATTTTTGACACTCTGTATCTGCGAAATCATCCACTTTTGGACTGAGGTAAGTTGGGTTAGATCGTCATATTTGTGGTACAATTTTTTCCGCACCTTTTAGAGAGAGAGTGTATATACATTTTTTTTACATTATTTTCGCGTGTATCGTATAAACATATAATATCTATAGACCAAATCACGGCTACAAAAATTTAGTTTCCAACCAGAAGAATCTGTGTACATTTTACACGTGATTGGTTTTAGTTGGTAAAAAAACTATACAAATTTTAAACAATGTTATATACATATTATTATACAATATTTCGTTATTTTTTTTAATATTGATCGTTAACCAACTATTGCTTCATTGACTTCATTGAGATGCAAATTGCTTGAAATTTTTCTTTTAAGAAAAAAGCGAGTTTTCTTAACCCTGTCCCCAGGGACCGTGCGTATCACAAAAGGGATAAAGTGAACTTGCGAAACACATCTGTTTGAACTTTCAACAACCCTAATATCCCCGTTTTTCTGCCAAATAACGTACTTTTGCTTTCGAAACTTTTTTACAGTTGCGGAAATGCCTTAGGGATTAAAATTGTCTATTCATATTATACATGGTGTTGCAAAAACACGCTCTATGGATACATACACATGTTATAGCAATTTTGAAATTGCCACTATTGACTTTGATTTTTAGAGTGGTAATTATGCGGAATACCGAGTCCAGGGAATTTTTCGGTTATTTTTTACATACCCCCTAATTTGAGGTCGCTGATCATGAATCCGACGTTTATTGCATCGCCCACTACTAGTTTTTGAGAAGGAGATAGTAACATTTTTTCACCTATAGGTTATGTTCCCTTTTCCTTTAAATTTCCTCGATTTTGTTGGTTTCTGTTACAAATCAGTGATGAAACAATCGCTTCACAAAATAATAGCAACTTCTTTGTATCCAGCAAATAACGATAAATCCAAACTCCAAAATGCCAAATTTCAATAATCTGGCGTGTGACAAACCAAAATTAGCGGTGTTGCCATATTTTTTATTCTTACTGAAATGTAGGATATTCCAACTATAGCTTGTCCAACAGTCGACTACATTTTTTTAAAAACCATAGTAATTATAATGCCACTGCATTTCTGCATAAATTAAAAGGGCCTTCACCGTTTTGTGATCGTATTTTTGTTTATAATTCGCCATTTTATAAATGTTGTTGTTCAGCAATTTCTTGTTCATATATAATCTATTTAAATTCAGCATTAAGTTATTTTCTAGAATAAACATAACTATAAAACGATTTTATAAATAAGTGCATATCAACACTAAAGAATAATTTTATCATTTCCCTTATAGAGGGTGTTTCCTAACCTATCTGAAAAAATGAAGGAGGTGAATCCTCACCTTATTTTAAGACGAAAATGTGGTATAAAAGTTTTTCGCATGTCGGTTCTTTTTCGAAATACACGGTGTTAAAAAAAATTAGTAAAGCAATAATAAATCATTTTAATAATCGATTTAAAAACTTTTAATAATAAACTCACATGAACAAAAGTCAAATAAGTTGCTCCTCCATGAGCCAGTAAACACCCATGTACACGACGTGCTAAATTGTCTCTTACGTTTTGGAAAATTTCGGGACTGGCGCGAATCGTATTAAAACCACTAATAATACGCAGTCGAAGGTCTTCTTCAGTTTCAATGGGAGTAGTATAAACAAGTTGTTTAAGGTGACCCTAGAAATGAAAATCCAATGGATTCAGATCCGGCGAACGGGGTGGCCATGAGTGAGGTCCTCCTCTACCTATCCAACGAGCAGGATATTGTTGATCTAAATAGTTTCTAACACGTACTGCAAAGTGAGGGGGAGCGCCGTCATGCATGAACCACATTAAAGTTATCGTTCTTAATGGCACTGCTTGCATCAATTCTGGCAATTCATCTGTAAGGAAGTTGTAATAGACATTACCAGTAAGTCGATTTGGAAAAAAATACGGT
The DNA here is from genome assembly GCA_963920685.1 of Polydrusus tereticollis. Classification (NCBI taxonomy): domain Eukaryota; kingdom Metazoa; phylum Arthropoda; class Insecta; order Coleoptera; family Curculionidae; genus Polydrusus; species Polydrusus tereticollis. The sequence goes on along the minus strand of OY987333.1, from coordinate 24,323,140 downwards.
CCAACTAAGCTATATCCAATAATCCCTGCCATGAACAAAAGTCAAATAAGTTGCTGAAAATGTCCTCCATGAGCCAGTAAACACCCATGTACACGACGTGCTAAATTGTCTCTTACGTTTTGGAAAATTTCGGGACTGGCGCGAACCGTATTAAAACCACTAATAATACGCAGTCGAAGGTCTTCTTCAGTTTCAATGGGAGTAGTATAAACAAGTTGTTTAAGGTGACCCCAGAAATAAAAATCCAATGGATTCAGATCCGGCGAATGGAGTGGCCATGGGTAAGGTCCTTCTCTACCTATCCAACGAGCAGGATATTGTTGATCTAAATAGTTTCTAACACGTAATGCAAAGTGAGGGGGAGTGCCGTCATGCATGAACCACATTAAAGTTCTCGTTCTTAATGGCACTGCTTGCATCAATTCTGGCAATTCATCTCTAAGGAAGTTGTAATAGACATTACCAGTAGGTCGATTTGGACAAAAATACGGTCCAACTAAGCTATATCCAATAATCCCTGCCCAAATATTAAAAGAAAATGTATACTGGTGATATCCTTCGATGATAGCATGAGGATTATCTTCCGCCCAAATATGGTTGTTGTTCGCTTCATCTGTAAATAGTATTTTTGCCGAAAAATGTGGAACCCTTAAAGAATTTTCTTGAAACCAGTTACAAAAATTAACTCGAGCTGGAAAGTCTCTAGGCAACAAAGCTTGCACTCTTTGTACGTGATAAGGATAAAGTAAATAGTCCTTTAAGATACTCTATACTGTTTTGTAACTCACATTCAACTCGTTCCCGATTTCCCTCGTACTAGTGCCTGGAGATTCTTCCACCATGTTTAAGACCTCTTCCTCAAGTTGTACGGTTCTAACTGTAAGTGGTCGGCCGCCTATTTTGCTTTTTGCAAAGCTACTTGTTTCCTCTAACCTGAGGTGCAATCTTGTAAATGTTTCCGAACACGGTACTCGTCTATTGGGAAAACGTTCTGCATATAAACGTCTCGCCTCTAGCGCATTTCCATTTGCCAAACGGTACATAAAATGAATTTGAGCCATTTCTTGATTGGTAAACTCAGCCAGGCGCGTAACTACAGGGGGGCCGGGCCTTTCCAGACGTCGCTAGCCCCCCCCCCCCCCCGAAAAAGGCTGACTTTGTAAGCTCGCTACTCGCCTCGCAAATATAGCATCAATTTTATATAAATTATACTAAATAATCTTGCCAAATATCACTCGACCATCATTTTTTTATTGGTTAAATTTTCCATTTTTCACTCAAACTTTTTTGGCAATACTCGTTGAACTTTGGGCTTTTTTATTCAAAAATATAATCCCTCGAGCTTCGCTCTCGGGATCTAATCAGAATATACGTGTCCAAATTCAACTCGAAAAATTTCCAAAAAAAGTTTTCGTGACAGCTGAAAAATCTAACCGATAAAAAAAACGAGGTCTTGTGATATTACTGTTGATTATTGACCAAATTTGTTAAAATTTGGGGGTGGTCCAAAAAAAATTTCGCCTGCGGCTGGCTCTCCACCAGCCCACATCTACACGAGCCGCCACTACAAGTCATAATAATCATTTGTTCTTTGTTCTATATTAAAAGTTGTGCAAGACAAATTGATGCAAGTATTTTTCTTTACGAACAAGATTATCGCAACGACCTGCGCCTGCGTTACGAAACAAAACTATTCTCAAGGCAACGCCATTTTAAAGTTCTTCTTTGCTAGTTGGGTACAATGAAGATAATATAAAGGTTCTAGATTCTTTCAATAGGTTATATACATTTTTCTTCTTCTTGGTTTTTACTTTTTTGATTGTATTGTTTTGAGATAACTTCAGGTATTTGTTTTTTTTTTCTGGCTTAACTTCAATTAGGCAATCCAACGATGTGTCAAATTACGATTTGCCTGCCACGGTCATATTCAATTCGTTCCACAGAACTCAAAAACATTCATCGAACAATTCAGTATGGCCGTCGAAGGCAAATATGTGGCAAATATAGACGGATTCAATGCTTAGTTTACAGTCGAGTCCTGTGCTGTGTATAGATATACACTTGCCATTGTTAACATCTCCAATAACATTATCAACTTTAAGTATTATTAAATATAAATAACAGAAAAAAACACATATTGAACAACAATAACTTAATAAAATACACAAAACCAAAATCGCAGTTTACACGTCAAGCTGACATACACACAAAAAATAAGGTTAGTTTTTCTGACGTTTGCCGTCGACGGCCATATTGGAAGCACTATGTGACTCCAATATGACCGTGGCAGGCGAACATAACCTGGTTTGGATTGCCTAATAGACCAAGACCTATAGACTCTGCATTTAAAAGCTACCACTCGCACTATGCGACAACCCATTTTAAAAATAGGTTGTTCATATGAACCTCTTTGCGTATTTTTAAGGAAAAGTTGTCACCGTTGAAACAATAAACATGTCAACATAGTAAAAACCCAATAAGGGCAAAAATTGAATTTCATATCATAAATTTTCGTTGTTACCCCATTTAGTAACCAACCCCGTTTTTTATGCATTAGTTTCGGCCCAATAGTTTTTGTTCCATCGAGCTCGCGGCGACGAACAATACGCCCGGGCCCAGGTGCTGTTTTTTGCGAGGCGCACGCGAACATATAGGGGTTGATGGTTTTCATATTAATTGACTTTTGGGTAAATGTAGCATAAAGAGGGTGTTTATACGCTGTGACAGTGTAACATCATTTGACAAAAAATGGAAGTTTTACAAGCAGGTGGCGTTACTGTGTTTTTGTCATCGGTTTTCGCTGTATAGAAAAATGACTAATTGGAGGTTGATGTGTTAACACAACACTGTATTAAATGGGGGTGGGCAATTACAGCAGACGAGATTTAAATAGCAGTATAAAAGTCAGATGACACATTTATTCTTCCCATGCGTTTTAAAATTTAAAGTACTTGTCCTGTTTTAAGTTTTTATTAGTCCTACAGAATATGTTACAACGTTTTGCTTGTTAGGACAGGGTGTAGCGTGGCTCGGAGTCTATAAATCACGGAGTAAAAAGAACCGGATCCAAGTTGCGCCAGATAGAGATTTTAATTTCCATGTTGTAATAGTCAGTTTTCGGAATGTGGCGAGATCGTAACAAAAAGAGATACAGCGAATCTACGTTAGATAAAATAAATACATTTAGCAAGTAGAACAAAAAGTTGTGTACAACGACCCACACATACATGGTGTTACTTAATGGTATAGTATGTTGCTTAATGCGAGAGAGTAATAAATCATTATTGAACTATAAAACCCAGTGTTGTTCGCCGTATTCCATAGTGCAGTTATTATTATTTAAATTAAAACAAAACTTTCGTCTTCCTCCATAAATGATATACATATATTGTAAAATTAAATTTTTTTATAGCGATTGTCCCTACATGTTTCGACCATACATACAGTCATCTTCAGGGTAACTAAATCGAGTTTGGTTTCAGTTTTAGTAGTTGCCTCAAATAAATGAGTACAACTTTTTAAAGAGTTTTTAGCAAATCATTTATTACACTTTAAAGATTATTCGATTCGTACGATAATTATAAACCTTGTTGTAATTACCATTTTCCCTGTAAAATCCTGTTGCGAAAATTCCCTATTGCAGTGTTGGAAGGTGGAGAGGTCTAAAGGGAACAAATTGGCCGTAAGGTATGGTCCTTTATATGACAAATTTGACGATCCGGAGGAATTTAGTTATGGAGATGAGCTATAAGAGCGATGGTCAGGCAAACTGGGAAGTTAGGGACTAAAATTCATGACAACTTATTTTCAAACCTCTGTGAATAATTCTGATGTTGTTTTGACCTATAAGCAGGGAATTATCAATATTGACCTGAATACGTTTTCTGCTGGATCAAAGTGAATATGTGTTGTACATTGGTTTACCTTTGAGTGGAGAAAGTCCAACCAATCCATGGAGGTTGAAACAACTCTTCATCCAAGGGCGTATTTATGGGGGAGGGGGATTTTGCATGGATTATTATCCATTTTTATGTACGACTTTTTACTGTTTGGCAGGTGAATACCGAGATAAAATCCTTCAAACCAATATTCATTATGATAAATAGGTACTACTACTTACTTCTTACTACACATTTATAATAATTAAATACACATTTTTATCTGTGATTTTTATATAAGTTGCCACCATAAACATATATCTTTATCTAAAAAACCCTCTTTAGTAATAATTAAATCCGTAATCATATATTTATTTAAAAACAATCCAGAAATCGGTTCTTTTTAACAGCGTTGTATCTATAACCAAAGAGGATAGGCTATAACTTAACAAACTACTACCTACCTTCGACAGGCCCGTATCCAGAAATTCGTTTCCGGGGGGGGGGGGGGGGGCTCAAGGACGAAAATCATTCAAAAATGTGGACTTATTTTAATTAATTTAGAGCAAAGCGAATCACACATTAAAACTTAAACCATTATGTGACTGTGTAATCTATTATTATTTATAGTGCAATAAAAAGATGCAGTACTAGGTGTACAATAAACAGCTACTATGTTTGAAAGAAGTTTGAGCATTTTTAATGTTCAACAAAAAATACCTGGTAATAACAAAAGTTAAATCAATACTAAATTTTTACTAGAACATACACCTTAAAGAAGTAATTTCCTTGATTTTTTCTTCGCCAAGCGGTCGAGCACTTCCTCCGGATTATCTTTGTTCGACCAGTCCAACAAAAAAAGCTAAAAATCCCTAGATCTCGATCAGAATCGATTCGTACAATTAAACAATAATGTTCAATGCTGCCACATGTGAGATATAAAAAGTTGATTTACTGAGAACATGGCAGGCTTTTCATAATTCAAAAATATAGGGATACGTTGTGGCTTTCCGTCGACTAAAAACTTAAATTTGAAATAATAGAAAATTCTATGCTGAAGACTTTTCTATGAAAAACCTCAAATGGAAAAAAATTTCAAATTTCGGGATTTCCGGTGGGGGACCGGGGGGCCCGGGTCCCCCCCCCCCCTGGATACGTGCTTGGCAGATGAGTGCCTAAAATAAAAAGGACAACAATATAGAACTGGTAACTATTTTAAAAATGTTGGTCCTAACTTTTACTGCATGGTCACGTATCCCGATGTTTCTCAGCTCATTCACCAAAGCTTACTAAAAGAATCTTTGAAATTATATTATGTTCAATAGTTTTTACGGTGGTACTCTAACAAACTGGTTCCATAAAAGATTTATAAAACTTACCCTAGTATGCTTTGCAGATCCGTAACCAAAATAACTGCTTTATAAGGTTTCCTAAAGTACCGAATTATCGTTATTCGTTTAATCGTTAATGTAACCAATTCCGATTTCGTGACAAGTGACGTCACCCTGCGTTTGAAATTATTTGCCGGCTCGTGAAACTTTAATAATAATTATTGATATATTGGTTAATGATATTTAAGGCGTCATATTTTGCATATCGTATTTTTTAATGTACCTAATTGAGAATATGTATGCATTTTTAATAAAAATGTGCAAGTTCCCTATTGGTGAGCTATTGAATTTGAATATAGAAGAAAGTCCTTTCCTCATCATTTCTATTAGGAGAATCCACATTAAAAGTAGCCTCAAACTTTGGCCTAATAATGTGAAACATGTAAAAATATAATATAATCATGGTATTAAATGAGAGTAAGAAGTATCTTTCTAAGCGAAATGTTTAGGGTAGAATATTTATTTAATTACTTATATTTAACATTTCTAAACGCCGCTGTTTCCCTGAATAAACGAGGTGTCTTGTTATCTTATTACGGCCGTTTGTTTGAGCGGCAGACTCAAATTTATTGTTATTATTATATTACTTTAATTTAAATTTGTATTTAAATATTTTGGCAGTTTTGTTATTGTTTTCTTCTGTTCCGCCGCTTTTTCTCCTTCGAAATGTCCTCCGGTCCTATTCGCTTTTGTTAATTGTCTCTTCAAATCCCTCCAAATGACACTTTGATAAAAAACATTTTTGGAGGAGTTTCTCTGTAAAGGATCCACAAAGAAGCGAGAAAGAGAATCTATTTTAATATTCATACATTTATATAAATCTTGAAAGATAAGAAGGGTGTAGAGGCGAATAACGTGGCTGTGGGCGAGATGCAAAATATAGATCGACAAGAATTAAGTTTTTGCATGTAGAAGTTTTGGAAGCTGATTTTTATTTTCTTTAGATACTTACTTAAATTATGGGTAACATCCAGGAGCTTCCGCATATAATGACACCCTACAGTAGCTATTTGAAAGGTTTTCAAAAAATTTTAAATTTACAAGTTGTATATTGTCGGAAGATATAACAGGGTGTCCCAAAATGAACGCACATTTTTATTTGTTAACAAAACACAATTATTTCTTGAAATATGTCAAAACTTTACTGGGATTAGAAAGAATACATATCACGATTAAGTGTGAAACACTATATCCGACAAATGTCCACCGCGGCTTTGCTGGCAGGCCCTTGCCTTTTTGACGAAATTATTGATAACATTTTCACATATTTGTGGACGAATTTAATCAATGACGCGTCGAATTTCGTTCTTCAAGTCAGGAATTTATTGGCATAAAAACGAGATTTAAGAAAACCCCAGAGAAAGAAGTCGCACGGTGTTATATCGCAAGATCGTGGTGGCCAATTCTGATCACCATTGCGAGATATGACACTACCAGGAAATTTCAGTCAGAAAGCCGGGGATACATCTAAGGAACGTTGCCATTCATTCGCATTCGTTTACATTGCCATCATTGCTGCTCGTTCGTAGACATTCGCGGCAACGTTGCTGGGTACACTGACACATTTACGAACTCCCGCCAATTCCTACTTGCCATAAACAATTTGCTAGCGTTCCACTCATTCGCGAAGATGGCTCTGCATACTTCTGGAACAATTCTGGAAATCAGCTGTCATGATATTTTAAATGTGTATTGTAAACTTATGTACGAATCCCCACTAGCTAGAAATCGTAAACAAACAGCAAGTCTTACTTCTGGTGTTATGGCTTTTCTGAAATATGTATTCTGCTTAGCAATTTTTGGTTTAATCATTTCCAGAAGGAAGGTGAAATCTTCTTGAGACATTCTGATGAAATTTTTAAAAAATGTATCATTTAAATCGGCTAGTAAGTTCATAGCATCATATCTACTTCTACTTAGATATAAATCACTCATCCAAACAAGTCTCTGTTTTCTCTTCTTTTTTTCTAAACGTCGCTGAATGATTTTAATAATGATCTACGAGGCACTGGCCACTATTAACCGATTTTCACTCATATGTAACCTGTCTCGTCGAATTGTAGCAAACTACTGCAAATTATTTTCAGCACGTCCACATATGAACGCTTACCAACGTTCGCAGACATTCGCAATTCGGATTTTCTTTTGATCTTTTGAGGTTTACCGACAGACCATGGAAAACGTTCGTTCGCATCGCTGGCCATTCGCAGCAAAACTTATTCGTTGCTAATGACCACAAATTACCATCTACACTTGACGAACGAATGCCAACGAATGCGAACGAATGGAAACGTTCCTCAGATGTATCCCCGGCTTTACGAGTTAATTGTTTCACGCGTAGTGTGACAGGTCGCTCCATTCTGTTGAAACCATAAGTTTTCCACATTAATTCGGTCTAATTCGGCCCACAGAAGCTCTTCTAACATTGCACGATAACGTTCGTCATTTACTGTTAGTGCAGTTCCAGCCTCGTTTTCAAAGAAGTATGGCCCAATTATTTCGCCAAACCAAAAACCGCACCAAACGGTGACTCGTAGAGGTTGCATTGGTTTTTCGTGAATAACACGAGGATTCTCTTCGCCCCAAATTCGACAATTCTGCTTATTGACGTATCCATTTTATTGAAAATGTGCCTCATCTCATCACTAAACAGGATTTTCTTCGAAGAATCTCCGTCATTGGCCTCGTTTTCCAGAATCCAATTAACAAATTCACGGCGCAACCCATGATCTGCTGGCTTCAATTCTTGGATCAATTGGATTTTATAGGCATGCAAATGCAAATATTTTGTAAGAATTCGCTGCATACTGCTTTTGGTGAAGTTCACTTGCTGTGACCGACGGCGAATCGACGTGCCTGGATTCTCACCAACACTTTCCGACACTGCTGCAATATTTTCAATAGATCGATAACAACGCGCTGTTCTACCGTGTAGCGTTCCAACTATCAAATTTTCAGAAGCCTACTATGACAAAAACGAAAATGCCACGATATTTAAAATATGCGTACATTTTCGGACACCCTATGTCTTTCTCTACTTTATTCCTTAAAACTTACCACGAAGAAGCTCTATAAAATATGGTGATGCAAGACAAATTCCATCTCCTTCTGATTCCTGTCTAAGAATGTCATCAATATAAATGGTAAATGGTATTGGTTTAAGTACTGTAACCTGTGGAACCCCATATTACACAAATTCACTATTACTGACATAATTTCATATTTTTACACAATGTTTTCTATTTGTAAGTTAACTTGTCATCAACATAAGGCTGTGTCCCCTAACTCCTATGCTCTCTAATTTTGTTAATAGTACCTATATCGTGGTTAACTGTGTCAAATGATCTTGCAAAGTATAGGAATATTAACAGTGATGGTTCAGATTTATCTATTAAATCACACATTCTTGACATTAACATTTAATAGCGTCCCTTATTGATTTATGTTCTTGAAACCCAAATTGTTTATTCGATATTAATTGAAATTTGTTTAAAAATTTGTAATTCTGTTCTTCATTATTTTTTGTAAAAGTTTATTAAAATTAAAGTCAATGAGATTATTCGATTTTGACAAATTATTGACAGTGATTTTTTCGGTATATTTATGGTATATAACATGGATAAGGAATATGCACTTACGGGAGATATTTATTTAACATGCTTAATTGTCAAGAATACATTACATATTATAGACAAAGCAACGAATGCTTAATTTATCCTACGATCTAAGACGATTTCAGAAGGTAAAAAAATCACAAATAGACAAAATACAATTTAGAAAAAATAGATATCAGTTTAAAAAAAAGTCAAATAAAATCAAACATAAAGTTCCAAAAATAAAAACAAACATAAAAAATAGACCAAACAACAATTTAAAATAGTCAAAATAAAACAATAGCTTAACTTCAAAAAACATTATAATAAAGTCCACAAGATGTGTAAAATTTCATACCGATGGTACTCATCCAGGCTGTAATACGCCTTTTGTGCCAAAAGGTCTCTCACCGCTATGCGGAAACGCACATAATCCAAAGATCTATACTCCACTCTCAAATGATTATACACTTTAACGCTTTCGTAAATTAGAAAGCGCTTGGTCAATGTCGATCTAGGAATTGGAAGCCGAAGGTTAGAGCTTCGTCTGGTGCTGTATACATTTCGAGAATTATTGCTTGAAGATCTCTTATATATTAAACATACCGTTTTTAAAATAAATAGGCATATAACCGTTAAAATACCAAACTTTCTAAATAATGGTCCCGATATTTTGCCCCACTCATATACCTAAGCACTCTCTTCTGAATAACAAAAACAGAATTTAAAAGCTGTTGATTGAAAAATGTCCGAAATGCAATACCATATTTCATATGGGACTCAAGCAGCGAGTGGTATACCATCTTTGCCGCTGAACAACCTAGTTCTTGTGACACCACTCTATAGCGAAGCAACCCGATGCTAACTTCTTATTTAATTCAATGACATGTTTGTCGAATTTAAGCTTGGAGTTTATATATGGTTGCTTTACTTTCAATTTGTTTGTTATCCAAAAAAGACCATTATAGTCAAAGCCAAAAGTCTAAATATTAGTTTTCTTAACATTCAATCAAAAAAAATTAGAGCCGCACCAAGTTTTAATTTTTTGAAGATCTTGATTTATGACACTCTTCAAGAGTTCACCACTGCTTGAATGCCACAGAAGAGTGGTGTCATCCGCGAAAAGTGTAAACTGACCACTAATTGCTATACTTGTAAGGTCGTTTATATACAATAAAAATTAGATATGGCCCAACACAGAACCCTAGGGCATCCCAAACTCAATATATCTATGATTTATTTCTTATTCCTTTGACAGATAACGAAAACAAATATATTTTTGTCATTCTCTTTTACGTGTTGGTTGGAAATGATAAACGAATATACCCTGTATACGTAAATTTATCAATGGAATTTGCAAATTAATTTAAATATGATATAAAAATGTCAATGTGTAGTTCAGGTTCGTTAAGGTTCTATCCGAGCCTTTGAAAGAAACTCCAGCTTAGTAAAACTAAGTTTGTCGTGCCAAGATGGATTTCAATCACTGCGAGGCGTGTTTGGGGAGAAAATACCAAATATAAGCAAGTCTCGTTTTTGTCGTCCGCTTTTCCAAATGACAATATTTATAATTATTAGAAGTTATACGGCACAACGGGCGCGTATTATTTCAGAAACACGAACCGTCGAACAAAAGCGAAGAAACTTCAATTTTGCCGTCGTCGTTGCTGCGTTCGTTTTCGAGGCAAGAAAAGGCGGTACGCTTATTATTTCGGAGCAATAATTCATCATAGACAATGGAAACGTTATGCTTTTGGAAATCAAAAGGGGTTCTTATTGTTGATTTTGAGATTTCTTCTCTAATTTGTCAATTGGAACAATAAAAGATAAGCCGCACTCAACACGTTATATTTGTGCTTTTGATTTTGCGTTGTACCGTGTCAATTTATTTGTACATTTTGGGGTTTGTGCTTTCTTCGCATTTAGATACGCATTTACTAGTTGCTATTTATTGCTTGCATTCCCAAAATCTTAAAAGTGATCTAAAGTAGTGCCTGTTTTTTAAAAGGGGAACCTCGTTCTACAAGTGACTATAGATAGACCAATCTAAATTATTCCAATTTTTATTTTGGAAATTATTATAAAAACCATTGTGAGTCAATACTTTCAGATTAATGAGTTACTTAATGTTCCCCAATATGGCTTCAGGGAGTAACAGTAATTCTATAGTTCAGGTTGTGCATGACATGGTATGACTGTATATTCTACATGTAGAAAATTATTTTTCTACACAGTAAAAAATATACACCTGGTAAAAATCATTTCAGGAGTGGCAAAAAAAAGTAGTGTTAATGTTAACCCCCGGATCAACATAATTTACCACATTTTTACACTCATATGGGCCCAAAAATGTTGTGTATTAAATTTGCCTATGAATTTAACTCCCTAAAAAGTAAATTTTGTTGAATGGGTGTTTACTTTACCTTTTCCAATGTGTTGCAGGTTGGACACTGACAATGACAATCAAAATACATTAATAATACATAACATTAATAATTGTCTAAAATTATCGAGTTTAAAATCACGGTCTAAAATGGTTCATTTAACTGAAAGGGACCTAGATCTGGCCGCCCAAAATGCAGCCACAAATAAACAAAGAAGCTTAGATGTTTTACAGTCTTTTGCTGAAAATCCCCATTGTTCATTGAGAAAAACCGGCCTAGAAATTAGTAAGTCATCGGTTGAAAGAATTTTAGCTGAAAATAAATTTCGCCCTTACAAAATTCACCTAGTACGTACAGGAACTTTTTGAAGACGATTTCGACAGAAGGGTTGAATTTTGTGAGACAATGATGTAGAAAATTGATCAAGATCCCAACTTCTCAAAAAACATTGTGTTTTCGGACGAAGCAACATTTATGCTCCATGGCGTTGTAAATCGCCATAATTGCAGATACTGGAGTGATGAAAATCCCCATTGGCTACGGGAAGTGCGTACCCAGTATCCACAAAAAGTTAATGTGTGGGCTGGAATATTTGGAACCGACATAGTTGGTCCGTTTTTCATTGAAGGAAACCTGACTTCCGAAAGATATTTAGAAATGCTTCGAAACTTAATTATTCCTGAAATTAGAAATTTGGCTGGTCCAAACTACCAAAATGTATGGTTTCAACAAGACTAACCTGTCGACCATAGTGTGGAGGGGCCCTCCACACTATGGTCGACAGGTTCGTGATTATTTAAATTTAACTTTTCCAAATAGATGGATTGGCAGGAGAGGTTTCATAGAATGGCCCGCTAGGTCCCCTGACCTATCACCTTTAGACTACTTCTTTTGGGGTCATTTAAAAAATAAAGTATTTGAAACTAAACCTGAAAATATAGAAGACTTGCAGCAGCGAATATTAAATGAAGCTGATCAAATTACGGAAGAAATTATACAAAATGTTCTTCAGAGATTTTATTATAACCTGGCGTATTGTCAAGAAGTACAAGGAAAACATTTTGAGCATTTAATAAAATGATTTTCGTTTTAAAGTTACTGTTTTGTTACCTACAGATTTTTTGGATATTGTTTTAAAATAAATTGTTTGAAGCCTTTGATTTTTTTTCAATCTGATTTCTCAGAAATAGAAGGAATTTTCTCTTGTCTATTAACCTAATCCGTTGTGACAATTATTTATTAAAATTGCCTATACGTCAAATCCAATTGTCACAGTGTCCAACCTGCAACACATTGCAAAAGGTAGATGTCAGAACGGGATAGGTACCTATTACCTGCTCTGAGAAAAACCATTTATTTGAACTTACTTTCAATTTCGGAACCTGTAATTTTGGTACCAGCATAGAGCAAATTAGGCATGGAATCCACTAAAAAAAAAAAAAGTGGGTATACCATTTAAAAATAAAAAGTTGACTATGATTTCTCGAAAGTCGAACATCTGGCAACGTCGCCGGTACTGCCAGCGAACGCAGAATGTTGTATTCCCTCTAGGTTCCAAATTTCATAAAGCGTGTCCAAAAGGTTCGTGAGATAATTGGACATTGCGGAACTTTTGGGACACACTGTATGTACCACCATTGAGTGGTAGATTTAACACTCACTTTTTTACTGTGTATGTCTAACTTTAATACCGATATTTTTTTTGTATCGCACTTAAAACGGCTTTAGAATAAATTTTTAAAGTTGGGTAAAATTTGCCTTATTTTTCCTTGTGCCGCCAGCGTCACTAAAGTTCGAACCAATGCTCACATAACCTAAACTTAATTGTTATGTGACGCTTACAACAATCAAGGGTGGTTAACTGACCTAACTTGCATGGAGCGTGGGTAACTTTAAAAATTTATTGTGAAGCCGTTTCAATTGCTACACAAAGAAATCCAACGGCACTGCTTTTGTGGCAATTATTTCTGATGAAACATAGTTATAAATTAATTGTGTTTTTTATACCCTCATTGTCGACCTTTCTGAAGTCGTATTCCCAAAGAATATAACTTTCAAAGATTCAAAACAAACGTGAATGGTTCTTCCTCTGCAAACGTAGGCCGCAGAACATAAAATAAAATTAGGAAGCTCAAAACTTGACTGATAGCCGCAGTCCTCGTAAACATCTGTATTTCGTATCAGAATATCAGAATCTATTAACTTAATAAACCTCATCCAAAAATAAACAAGTACTTTATTACATACGAAAATGTTTTTACCCTAATATGACTGTCAACCAATCAGCATGATGATGGATGATGATTAAGTAACTAAAAATAATTTACATACTTTTATTGGAACAGGTGTTGGACTAAATAATGATGTTGATAATAGTAATCCTCTTTTGTTAATTGGTTAAATACAATCATATTTCAAAATAAAATATACCTATAAAAAAAGTATATTTCAGAAAGGTGAAGAGTAATAAAAGCTCATTAGGTATGCAAAGGGACTACAGAGTGACCCAACGAATATTTAAGCCACTTTCATTATTTGGTATTGATTTCAATGCAAAATTCTTTCTTTTCATTAAGTGCAGGTAGTATCATCCGGGTTTGGATCAATTTATGGGTTTTGCCTATTGTTATCCATTCACAAACACCGAAAAAGGCGTGCCGGTAGGATATTCGTAAAAAGGAAAAAAATTTATGTTAACATAATAAAAATTATGCTTTTTATACATAGTATTAGCTACACTTATTTTTTATCAAACATTTTTAAAAAAATACTATATACAGAAATTAAATTATACTCGCAAAAATTATAATAAGTTAAATTATACTCGTAAAAAGGAAAGACTTTTATTTTAACAGAATAAAATTTAGGCATTATGTACACAGTATTAGGTACACTTATTTTTTATTAAACATTATAAAAAAATACAAAATACATTATGCATAAATTAAATTATAAAAAATCATAATATTCTTCGTCATCTGAGGAACAGTCATCTCCTCTTGTCGTTATAATTAACGGGTCGACGGTCCGATCGATCAGGTGGTCAAGATCCCACATTTTCTCCTCTTCTTTAATGACATGATGGACTGCTTTTCGCCAGTTCTCTGGTGTCACTTCCTTAATGGCTTGATCAAACAGTAGCTTAACGTCTTTCATTTTGAATGTCGTGTTGTGTCTTGCTACAACTTATTTCACTTGCGCCCATATAAGTTCTATAGGGTTTAGTTCGCAATGGTATGGCGGTATGCGCAGCGATATTTGTGTAAATTTGCTATAGCTAATAGTTCCTACTTTATCAAATTATTTTCAAATTCAATACTTTTGGTGGTTAACCAGTCGATAATTTCTTGTTTTCCCCAAGATGAAGTTGAAGTCTTCTCTGTGCGTCGTGAATGATAGCTTGCGTTATCCATAACTACTACTGAATCAGCTGGAAGATATTTTATCATTTCACCAAAATAGTCCTCAAAGACATTCGAATTCATGTCCTTGTGGTAATCTCTTGTATTGAACGACTGAAAGATTAGCAAACCTTCTTATAAAAATCCCTCTTCGCTTCCAATATGGACGATAATTAGTCTCTTCCCTTTACCTGTATGCACCTTAATACCCGTTAATCCATGAAAGCTTGGCGAGCACTGGTTATATTTTTGTCTTGCCACAATTTTGGTACTAAGTATATAACCTTCATTAATCCACGTCTCATCAAGATAAAATATTTTCTTCTGCTCTCTTCTGTACTGCTTCTCAAGTATTTTTGTCGCTAGCAAACAATTTCATCGCTTTCCAGTTAAAGTGATTTACGGTTATGCTTTTTCCAGACAATATTCATAATCATAGTGGTCCATAAAAGTTTTCTAGTTATAAACGGAATACTGTGATCCTGGCCAAGCTCCATTAGAATCTTATCTAGGGTGGGTATTTCTTTTTTAAAATAAATAGGGTGAACTTCACTTCGAACTACACTTTTGGTGTCTTTATCAAGGACTTTTACTGGTCTGCCTGGACTTTTCTTGGGAGGTTCCACTTGACCTGATGTCTTTCTCTCCCGCAATAAGTTAAAATCGGTACACTTTCCAACTCCAGTCATTCGGGAACATCGGTCGACAGTTTCTTGTACAGTAAAATTTAGATAATCGTATTTTATGCAATCATGTAGGTACTATTATTTTTTCGAGCCGAATTACCCCCCCCCCCCTCATCATTTCCGGACACCCTATATAGATACCGTCCTCAAAATTTAATAAACTGGTATTATCACATCTGCAATCAGCTGATTCGAATGTCAAATTAGACAAAAAAAAATAAACACACATTAAAAAGTGATGAAAAATTGATGATCAAGACATACTTCGAACCGACTATTTAGTTACTTGCGCTAGGTATATGCCTAACTTAATTAAAAAGCATATCAGACAAAAGGATTCAGAAAAAGTCCGAGCGGGACTCGAACCTGCAACTTCTAGTTATCCAGAGATCGGTGTTCTGCCAATGGCACTAATACCCTCTAATATCTAAATTAGTTATTTATTTTAGCATATATCGATCTCTTTTTCATATCAGGCTTATCTTTATTTCTTTATCCTGCTTCATTCTCATTGTTTCAGGTTTTACTATTGCAAAACTCAGAAATATTAACCTTACCAAAATTAGCTCCCCTCCCCCTAAACAAAATCGTCCATTAACTGAGCTGTATTTATGTATCTATGCCATTCTCAGCAGGCATGGTTGTTCTCTAGTATTTGCAAAATCTCTCCCATTATTCCCCAGACTCCTCGAACAACAATGTCTATAGCAAATTCCGGACCACTTCTATAAGGACTTCACCCGACAAATGAATACAAACAAGAAAAACCAAATAAAGACGAGCGGGAGAGACGAAAAAAACTAAACAAGCTCTCTCAGGACTTCCTGCCGGGTCCTAAGCAAACAGCATGGTTGATTTGCCCTTGTAAATCTGCAACGGAGAACTTTAGTTCCATGTATTGTTAGCAGATTAGTGTGATTAGGTACATAAATAAATATTTAATATAAACGGCGATTGCCGGCCAAACGATCTGTTTCGTGAAAAACCTCGTTTCCTACCAGTGGCGTAGCCGTATGAGAAGTAGAAGGGCCTATAAGGTCCCACAAATTCGGCGGGCTTGTTCTCGGCCCCCAAGCTGTTTAGCAAACCCTCACAAACAAAACATGTAAACAAATGAATTAAAACAACACATTCTTAACTCTAATGTGAGTCTATAAAAATATTATCTTTACATTAGGTATGTTTCTTCCATGGTAGAACATTTGCTTAGACTACGAGTCTTCAATGTGAGAAATACATCAGACTTTGTGAAAATCCAAACAAACATTTTTTCTGTGACATATACAGGGTGTACCAAATTAAGTGCGCACCATTGCTAACTTTTTTATTATTGGAGATACAAAGTCGGTTAAACTAGCAAAGTAGTAGCATTTTTTCTGTTAATTAAAATTGTGAAAGCAGAAATACAATTGGACATAACGTTTCTGAATGAATGAGGAAAATGTATATTTTTTTAAATGGCACACCCTGTATATTTTTTACCGAAGCGTTTGCAAATCGTATACGGAATAAAAAGTTCAGTATATTGTCAGAATTACCAGAAGAATATTTAGATGATGTGAACTTAGAGGACCGTAACCAAATTTATTTTCAACAAGATAAAGCTCCTCCTCATCAGTTTCACGACGTGAGAATATTGTTAGAAAGGCTTTTCAGAGATAGGTGGACGGCAACAAATGGTCCGATACGTTGGCTCCGAAGGTCTCCTGACGTAACTCCATACTTCTGGGGGTATGTCAAGGACGAAGTCTTTAAAACGATATAATATGCGAATCTGGTCGAACTTCAAGACAACATTAGACGCATTATAGCATCCATCGATGGCAGAACAGTTTTAAATGCTACAAAACGTGTATTAAAGAATGCCCGCAAATGTATTGAACAAAACGGTGATGTGTTTGAACATTTAATATAGTTCTTTTTTATTTCTTCCGGTAAAAATAAAATCGAGTTTTAATTTCTGAAATAAATAAATAAATTTATTTTTGTTTTCATGGTAGTCTCGATGAAAACGCCAAATACATTTTCCTCATTTATTTAGAAACATTACGTCCAATTGTTTTTCTGCTTTCATTATTTTAATTAACAGAAGGAATGCTACTACTTTGCTAATTTAACCGACTTTGTATCTCCAATAATAAAAAAGTTAGCAATGGTGCGCACTTAATTTGGTACACCCTGTACACATTTATTGAAATTAGGAAAAAAATAGCAGTATTTAACTAAAAGTTTTATTTTTAACAGATAACACTTACTCTCACTATCACTAATTTTACACTTATTTATTTGTTTTATTTCAAGAATAATAGAAAAAAAAAACAAAAACATCAAATCGATATACAAAATATTTCCTGTCGATATTAGATTTAACCATATCCTTACTTTAAATTTTGCGGCAGGTACTAAGTTGCCGTCCCTGGGGTTAACTTCGATACATGGTGTATGTTTGGTTGCCTATCTTCAAGCCTGAGATTCTTAGTCTTCGTTACTGATATTCTTAAGACAAGGTAGGCATGCCAACCCCAGCCCGGGTTGCTTGAAAAGTAAAACAATCTGTTTTATGGCGACTGTAGTTTGCAAATAATTCCACTATGGCGTTAGGGGTTACAAGGGCGATTTGAAAAGTGGTGCGGTTATTCGCTGGCAGTCTGAGAGTCATAAGGATGCAAATTAGTGTAGATAAATAATAAAATATAATGTGTGTTGGTTGTTTAACTGGGTCGGCACTGCCAACTGTGCCGCCCCTAAAGCTGTTTAATAAATTTTATATTTATAATTTTGTTTTTTAGTTGTTTTAACAATAGCTCTTCCAATGAGGTAATTAGTAAAGCACCCGCTGAAAGCCCTGCACCGCAATTTTTCATATATGGTCGGTGGCCCCGTACAAATATACTGCGCCTCAGAAAAATTTGGCACGCCACTGTAGTCGTGGGTAATATTATTATTCATCTAACATGATCATAATACAAAAACAATCATAGAAGCAACATTTGCAAAGCCATTTTAATCGGATAAAATGACCATCGACGTCTCTCTAAATGCCTGTCACGTCGACAAGGCAACACGACAATGAAATTAAAACTTACCAGGATGACTGACAGCGAAAAATTGTTATCGATTAGGCAGATAATTTCAATTCCCGATATAATGGCGGATTTCAATGTTCAAATTTACCATACCTAAGCGTTTATATATTCTATAGATGCTGGATTAATTAAGCTTTTATGTAATTAACTTCTTGGGTATATTTGGACGTACGAAAACATTAAAAGACAATACACTTGTACGAAAATGTTACTGTAAAGAAACTCTAAAAAGGGCATAAAATATGACAGTAACCAAATAACAAGAAACTATAACTGTCAGCTCAACTCCGTCTGGTGCCTGAGACTTTGGTGGTGGATTCGGAGGTGGACATGGAAGTGGAATCAGTGAATCGATCTCCATTAAAGAACGATGAAGCTACGGAGGAACATCACTAGGTGGTGGTCACGGAGTACTGTCTCTTAAAGGGGGATCAAATATCTTTAGGTAGAGGACATGGAAGTTTCTCCCTGGTAGGACTCTCCTTAGGTTGAGGACATAGTGGCTTGCCCAGTGGAGGATCAAGCTGCAGGGGTGCATCTCTAAGTGATAAACATAGAGGTTACTTGGGAGAAGAACTCTCTCTTGGTGGAGGAGCAAGCTATGGAGGTTCACCCCAGGTGTTTGACAGCAATATAAAATTTGACTCCGTGACCAATTTATGAATTAAGTTTGTTTATATCGGGTCTCTTAGTTTTGAACTGACTTTAGTACTGTGTATACTATAGTAACCTAAAAAACCACACGATATGAAAACACCGTATGTAGCAACAGGGTGTGGTTGGCTTTCACAACAATGGTCCGGAATAAATTTAATACTATTTTGATTGACGAGGTTGAAGAGAGGGTAGCAATGTGGGATATGTAATCTTCTGAGGCGAGAAACTTAAAAAGAACTTGCAGAAATATATTGTGATTCTTCCGATTTGGACAAAAATGACAATAAAATTATTATATTACATTAAATTACATCATACAATTAGGTAGAGGTACCTAATTAAATTTTTCAAGGAAGGCGAATATCTTTTGTATTTCGGAATCTTCTGCAGTGGCTGTGACAACATCATTTAATAATGTGTGCATGGTCATATCTGTTACCGTTCCGTAATCTCACATAATCATGAAGACAGTGGCGGCTCGTGACATTTATTTTAGGGTGTGCGCCGCAGGCAAAAATGCGCCGCAGGTGAAAAATTTTCGAGGTGCCACGCCCCTTTTTACCTTTGTATCGATTTTCTTTGTGCTTTTTATCCCAGAAGAATATTAAAAATAAAACGCGGTTTTTAAATGGGATTTTTATTTCAATTTTCCCTTGGAAATCGATTGTCGAAAAGTTATTTAGAATGTTCTCAACAGAATTTTGGTCCATAACTATACCACTTCGTGTGAAACAATCCGAACTACTAGCCATTATTAAATTACAACAAAAAAAACACCCACAACACCGTCAATAAACTTTAAACTTCTCTAATCGCGTAAAAAAACTCTAAAACAATCATATTAAATTATTGAAGTGTGTATTCAGATAGCGCACGGTGACGCCCTTTTATCGGGCGATTAACCGAATATTCCCGATCAATCCACACAGGGAAAATCCATTTAACGAGAGCGCCGAACGAATACACACGGCAGACCATTTCAATCAGTAGATGTAAGTGCACGCTGCAGTCGCGCTTGAAGTCTTTCGCATTCGCCATTCTTATATACAAGTTTTCTTGATATTTTTTTTATATAAATTTTATTTTTGCTTGGTGCTTGGCTTTCTTAGGCAGTGCGCGCGCACGGGCGCACTTATTGACGAGCCGCCCCTGCATGAAGACCACATCACGTTTCGAAATTATTGTTCTTAGATTAGTCACGTTGATATTTATGGTGTACCCCATAAGGAAATTTGAATCCCGCCGCCACTGGGAACAATCACCACGTCTATTGAATTTTTTGACTAAATCATTACCAAGTTTAAAAAAATATGCCTGGTTTATTCTACATTTTTCTGATCCATGTAATTTTTTGTCCTCTTTTTTGACCAATGTAAATTGCCGCAAATAATTTTTACTGATATTTTTTTATATTTTTTTCAGGTGAGTGTCTCATTCTCCAATGCCACAATTAAAACTAATTGGACGGTAAGCCCGATAAACAATTATTTTTAATTTAAACCGAATTCATTATTCAAAATACTGATGATTATAGGGTATTTTTATCACATTATGAGAATTTTAAAATGTGGTATCTACCCACTAAAATGAAGTTTCCATTGAGTTTAATAAATTCGCTTTTAAAGTGTTGTCTTTTCCAATTAAAGCGTTAATATTACCTTCATTAATCCGTGTGTAAAATTTAATTAAACAAGGAATTACAAGGGAATAAAAGCAAATAAGCTAAACATACACGGTAATCCATACGGAAATATTAATAGAAGTCAACATACAGAATTCATTGGTCCCAAAATTCAAATATATTTATGCATTATATATACTCATCGACTAAAGCTTTCCGGTTTAACCTCTTGCCAAAAAGGACGTTCGCAAAGTGTATTAAAAGGTATTTTAACAGATTAATCCATTTTGAATATATGGGAAGCTTGTATTTCCTTGTAGAAGCGATAATATCAAAGCCCATCGTTTAGGTATAAGGCTTTTATGGAGAATATTACATTTTCAACCCGCTTACGGCTTTGTCGAGTAGCACATTATGAGATTTTGAACCGTGTTTGCAACTACGGCAACGATGTAAATTTGGTTATTAAAAGTCATTTTTAACAAACATATTTTTTGTAAATCGTAATCTGCTATAGGTATAGGAAAGTGCTCCAGTATAAAGGAATGAAAGTCTACTGTCAATCACTAGCCGACAGGATTTCTGTAACGCAATTTAGCCTATTTTCACAATGCTAATACCTTTCTAATAATATAAAAAATATTCATAAAGCTCTAATGCGTATCACTATCAGCGGACATTAGACCCTTTTATATTGGCAGGCAGTATATTTTATGAGGTGAGGTGCATTTTAAAACAGAAATATAACCTAAAATGGATTGTTTATAACATTAAACTTATTTGAAATTGAAGAAGTAGTCCATACTTCTACATACAGTAGAGTTGGCGTAATGCAAATAAAATAATCAAGTTTTTCGCCACAAAATTTAATAATAAAAAAGGATTATGTTCCCTACATATTTCTGACGTCTAGAAGTTCATCTTCAGGGGATACTAGAGGGGTTTGCACATTGGTTAAGCGACCAGGTAAAATTTTGGGTAAGTCATTATTCATCAAAATTATTGCTATTTGTTTTTATTTCAAATGCAGGAAATCATTTTGCAACTATGTATCTAATTTATATCTTAAATAAATTTTCAAATGACTTGGCAAGTGTACTAATAACAAAAGAACAAAACATTCACCGGTGGTGTCCCTCTTAAGAAAAAATCGAGAATAAAAGAGAAAAATTAGAAGTTGAGGTACTTAGCTCAAATTCCATATTTAGATTATTTTTCTTATTTGGAATAACTTTTTCTTTGCTTCATTTTTTCCACATTTGGCTAGTTTTCTTCCAGATTATCCATCGAAAATCGCCCAAATTTAAAACAGAACGCTTTTTACAAGTTGTTAACAGCGACTTTTTCCGTAAATAACAATACATATTGCATATTGGTTGCCGTGTTACTAACAACAAAGAAATAAGATAAATCATTTCATTTTAGATTTTGTTGGTTTTAGTTTTGAATTTATTAGAATAGGTATTACCAAAAAAACTACTAAGTAACAAATGCTTTATTGTAATAATTATACATTGTATATTATTCATTATTAAAGATAATAGGAGGGTTTTAAAAAACAAATATAAAAAGGAGAGGAAAAGTTGAAATTGTTTGTTTTTCTCCTAAATGTAACACTTAGTATTTTAAATCACGTGGGTGGTGTTTTGGACAAGGCTTCCACAGCCTATTTAAACGAAGTTCAAGAGTTATCAGAAGGTTTGACTAAAATAACCAGTTTTTTAAATTTATAGTATTTTCTAGACACAACTGTAGGCTTTGGGCAAATAAAAATTCCCACCGGATGAGAGAAGGTCATACACAACGCCCTGGAAAATTGAATATGTGGGCTGGGCTTCTGGGTAACCACAAGATCGGTCCATTTTTTATTGATTTGACATCACAACTTTACATTGAGCTCTTGGAAACGCAAATAGTGCCTACTATACGAAATGTGATGAGTCCAAATTATGCAAGTACATTCTTCCAACAAAACGGAGCTCCTTACCCTTTTGGTCAAAACGTGCGCGAATTTTTGAACAACACTTTTCCGAATAGGTGGATCGGTAGAGGGGGTACAATCGAGTGGCCACCTAGGTCCCCTGATTTGTCGCCTAACGACTATTTTTTATGGGGACACTTGAGTTTATACCACAAAACCTCAAAATTTGGTCGATTTGCAGCGTCGACATTTGGACGAATTTGAATTAATAACGCCACAAATGATTTATAACACAACTGAAAAATTTTATTTTCAATTAGCACACTGTCAAGTTGTACAGGGAATATAGTATGAACATTTAATATAAAAAATATATTTTTTCTAAATTGTAGTCGTTATTTTGAATCGAAAACTACTGATATTAGGAACAAAGTATGTTATACCAAAAGTGTAACAAATTTAAAGTAAGAACTATAAATGAAAGAATATACAGGGTGTAACATTTAAAAATATAAGATTCTCTCGAATTCCGGACAAACTAAAAAGCTGGCAACAACGCCAAAATCGTCATTCTGTGCGTCAGATCCTTTTACACAACTGTACCAAATTTGGTTTAAATGGGCCAATAAATTGTGATGTTATTAAGCGTTTCCAGACTTTATACACACACTGTATATGGATAATCCTGTTCTTCTTGTATTAAGAAGAAAATTTTGTCCAGCGTGGGAATTTCTTTTTTTTTTAACGATACTACGAACTTTTCGCCTTATTCTCTGCATTAAAATGTCATCCAGCTTCAGTTTCGGTCGTCCTGGAAAAGCTTTTGAATGTTTGACCATTTTTTCTTCTTTTAGAACTTTGTAAATTTTTGTTTCCCAAAACTAAGTGTAAATTGCACTGCATTATCAACAATGATATTCGCATTCATACTTTTAATAAATTTGTAACCAATAGGGATATTCTTCAAGCAAGAAATGTATAGAACACATAATTAAGGAAGAGCAGCACATGTGGAAATTAGACAGTTTAATTGAAGAAACCGTCATAAAAAGTTTAGCTGAAGTATAGCTTATACGAAGTTATTTGTGAAGTTAAACAAGTTGAACAGCAAATAAGTAACCTTTTGATTTTATGTTACCCTCTTAGGAAGGTACACAATGAGCCAAGTTTATATACAGATGTATTTCCACAATAACCCGAAGAATATACATCACCATACAAACACAAAAGGTTTGAAAAGTTAAATTAACACCCTTATCTCCTAACATTCTCGAGTTAACGCCATATTAGATGACTCCGTCGCGATACGGCTTAATTCGCCACTGTTTTCCACGCTTGGACGCACAGATTCGAGGTATATATAGCCCACAATAAGTAAAACTCGTGCATGGCCAAGGTTCTTTTATATTTTTCTTTATTATTTTTATTTTTCTTTTTTCCTTCTATTAAGGTCTGCGCCGAAATCTGGAAGAATTACGTCGGTCGTAACGCTTGGCCAGATCATTTCTATTGCGACTTCTGGGTTTTTTTATGGTCCAGATAAGCTGAAAATTTAATTAAGCCGTTTTAATAAAATATATGGACTGAGTAGCGGCTGGCGTTACTGTTGGGGTAACAGTGAAATAGAAAAAAATAATTTTGGCAAGTTTTGGAATGCTGCATTCCAACTCTACCGGGTGTTGCATCGTCGAGCGGGACATAGGAAATCCCATGTAATTTTAAATGGGGTCAATTATTGGCTTCCCTAATTATTTTAGAGAAAAATTGTATTTAGGTTTATTAAAGAGCATTAAAACCCACATTCAAAAGAATAACTTTAGATATTTTTGATGAGCCCATTTACGGGTTATCGCCGATTTCTTTTTAACTATTTCTCCTTTTTATGGCCCCGTATTTGCGGGCACCAGTCAAGGTAAAAGATGACTTTATTGTTATAAAAACTCTTACATCGAAAATATTAGCCATGAATTACACTTCTGAAGAAAAAATATTGATGATTAAATGGTATTCTCAAGGAAATAGTTATCAAAATGTGTCAGACATGTTTGCTGCTCTGTATCCGAATAGACCGATACCTGCAAAATCTACAGTCGAAAGGACTATCAAGAAATTTGAGACAAAAGGCACTGTAATAAATAACTGCAGATGTGAAGAAAGGCAGGAACAAAGAAGAGATGCAAGAAATGATAGGGACTTGCAACTTTTATTGTGCGTGGAAGAAAATGATGGGAAGATCAGCACAAGGAAACTTGAGGATGACATAGGATTAGATCACACCACAGCGTTACGAGCTTTGAAACGACATAAATATTATTCATACAAATATGAAAAGCACCAAGAGCTAAGAGATAGGGACGAGAGACGCTTTATCCCTATCAGACATAAGTTTTTTCACGGCAGAATTTAACCAAGGGGCAGGAGCCTTATTCATTCGAACGGTCTTTGTTAATTTCAAAAAGACGTGCTAAGTTATCTTGAATAAACTAAACCTTATCTTCGATATTATTTATATTGAAAATGTCATCTCACGACAAGGTTGACATATCATTATAGAAATTTTCGTCATTAAAGTTATGAAAGTCGCGAAAAGTTTACATCCTTTGTGTCTGTCTTGGTGTACTCACCATAAATTCCACGAAAACAAGCCTGTGATCAGAAATTAACGCCGCCGTCAGTCAGAACTTTACCAAGTCAACCATTCCACCTCTAACACGTTCTGATGGCACTGTTAAGACCAAAGCACAGGAAAAAGCAAACTTAGTGGCGAAACTGTTCTCTTCTCATTCAACGGTTAATTTTCAGGGGGAACTCCACCAAATATTCCCCCTGTAGAATCGAGAATTCTCGAGGTTGATTTCCGGCAGCGCATGTTAAAGGAATCTGAGTCTTGAGAATATTTTTTGTAACTACTTGAAGATCATATTTTACCTACTTTACATGATGCCGCCAGGGAAAATCAGGAAGTTTGGTACCAAATGGATGGCTGCCCGGCACATAGTACCCTGGCTGTCCGGGAATATGTAAACCGTGCTTTTAATGGAAATGTTATTGGCTTAAATCATACAGTAAATTGGCCAGCCAGGTCTCCTGATTTATCGCCAAATGATTTCTTTCTCTGGGGCCATTTAAAAAACAGGATATACAAAGATAAAAAATACCCAAATCTAGACGAGTTAAAAAATGCTATTTCTGCCGAATGCAATAGAATTTCAGTTTACCAACTAGCGAATGTAAGAAGAGAATTTTATGATCGCCTCGGTTATTGTCTAGCAGTCAATGGAGGAATATTTGAACATCTTCTTAAATCCTAAAGTTCTAACAATTTAATAGTACCTACCTATTAATTAGTAAAATATTGAAACATGTAAAATGTCATAATTAACCTTGTAATTGGATACTTTATTTTAGTTTTATTCAGATTAATTTGTACTCATAAATACACCTTTAATATTTTCGATGTACGAGTTTTTATAACAAACACATTTCAAAATGACAACTTTATTTGACAGTCATCTTTTACCTTGACTGGTGCTCGCAAATACGGGGCCATAAAAAGGAGAAATAGTTAAAAAGAAATCGGCGATAACCCGTAAACGGGCTCATCAAAAATATCTAAAGTTATTCTTTTGAATGTGGGTTTTAGTGCTCTTTAATAAACCTAAATAGAATTTTTCTCTAAAATAATTAGGGAAGCCAATAATTGACCCCATTTAAAATTACATGGGATTTCCTATGTCCCGCTCGACGATGCAACACCCGGTATATACAAAATATCAGTTTTTGCAGTGTGAAATTTTATAAGAAAAAATGCAATATAATCAAATTGTTTGTTTTTTGCAGGAAAGTTACTCTTATACACTATGTGGCAAAAAACAATTTAGGACATTATTTAAAAAAAAAATAGAAATCTAGAAATTAAAATATTACAAGTTTCAAAATGTCATCTCTCCCACACTATGTGAAAGAGATGCCATAACACGAGGGAGGGATGCCATACATATAATTTTGTCTAACTAAGATTTTTCTTGTGTACTATTTCCCTCCCACAATTATTATTGCAATGTGAGAAGTACATATTTTCTGGGCATTCTGAAATAGTAAATACTTTGTTCAAATTTAACAGTAAAACACATATACAGCGTGTCCAGAAAAGTTCTAGGCATATGGGAATTTTCTTATTGTTGATTTTACAAAAAAAGTTATTCTTTATAAAAAGTTCTGCTTGATACGCAAATAATATTGACATATCAAAACTTAAGATATACTGTACAGGGCGGTTAAAAAATATAGAAAGACAGAATTACGTTAAGAGGTAAGTACCCTCAATTTTTATTTTAGAGCAAATTGTTATAAGGAAAATTTACTACGGACTACAAAACGTGGTCAGATACAATTTTTCGTTGAAGTATTTTAATTTACTGGGTACCATCAAAAACACGTTGAGCATTCGTTACATCTTGTTGGAAACCAATTACGTAAAAAATTAATTATTTCATGTTCTAAAATCAACCTATCTACGTATCAGGAATATTACAAACATTTAATTTCCTTAGAGCAAAAATAAATTGTGAATGTGAATAATAAACAATATTTTAGCAATTACATGATAAAAGTGATCTAAAAACAGATAGTTTAAAGTGAAAAATTATGTCTCTACATGCGGGGGGGCATGAGTCTTTTTCCATGCAAACTATAGTACGCCTTGTAATTTCTCTTACTGTCGCCCGTATCATATTGGGAGTGATTTCTTGGACACAGTTTGTTATTACTGCTTCAAGATGGTCAATATTCTGAAAAGGTCTATACACATACACCATTTCTTTTAACCGGCCCCATTAAAAGAAGTCCGGGGGTGTGATATCAGGCGACCTGGCTGGCCAAGGAATATTTGCACGTCTGCCTATCCAACGGTGCGGAAATACTTCATTCAAATACCCAGTTACTGTATTAGTACTATGGCATGGGGCCTCATCATGTTGATACCAAATTGTACGTCTTATATCTAGTGGCAGTTCGTCAAGAAATTGAGACAACTGGTTCCTCAAGAAGTCCAGGCAAATGGCAGCATTTATATTTTGTCGGAAAAAGTATGGTACTACGATCCGATCATTAAAAATGCCACACCAAACATTGGTTTTAAATGAATATTGACTACGGCATTCGATTATAAAATCTGGATTGTTGTCACTCCACCACCGACAATTTTGGGAAGAAGAAGAAAGGGGTCAAAAATAACGTTGTTTTTACCTGAATCTGCATAGGTAAATTCGGTCCCGGGCAAAATATTTTAAGAGGGGATCAGTGAAATAAAACTGTAATATTGAATAATGTTTGTTTTAACAAATAAAATAAAAAGTATTTACTTAAGTACATATTGTATACCTACCTGATATTTAAACGCCACAGTAAAATGAGACACATTTAATAAAATGCAAACGACTTATTTCGTTTTTCTTATATGATTCAATCATTTTTGTAATACATTTTTGACGGTTTTTAACTATATTATTGGTAATTTTAGCATCCAAATGTACACTTTGAAATTTTACATAGGTTTCGATTTGAAACTCTTTAAGTTTATTAATAAAAACAGAAATGTTTGGATGAGACTTGTAAAACGAATCGTTAAAGTGTCTATGGAAAGATTCGCATGTATTCGTAGTCTGTGTAGGTTATAAACTCTTATTTAAGAGTAACACTTTTTAATATGAAAATTCATACAACCTGCCTAACAGAACCTAATCTTAAAATTAAGATTTCACTGCAAAAACATCTCGAAACACGACGCAATCTAGTGGATAAAGGTGATATATTACAAAATTGTGACAGCACTATTATCCATTCAAATGTTGGGCGTAGATATGCCACATAGCACCTTTATCAACTCGCAGTTTCTTTAGGTCACCCTATATATATTTTGTCAAATATACATCTTCATTAAATTCTCTACCAATCACTATGATTATCCTTTGTATCAAAAATGATGCCTTGTCTGGGTATGCGGAAGGCTCAAAATTTGTAGCAACGTTACTACAGTATTCTCTTAAAAAAAAAAAACAGTCAAAATAGAGTAAACTTGTGTGACTATTGGTGAACTCTTAGCAGTATAAGGCTTAGAGTTTGTTCATGAATGTCTACCCTATGTTTACATAAAAGCAAACGCTTTCATTGCAGCTGAAAATTTATAACTTCGGCTTTAACTCTTTACCAGAAATTGGGTTGTAAAATTTAATGCATCGTTTCATATTTTACGACATTCGCTCTCTATGTAACGAAAAGTAAACAAATATTGAAATAAAATTAGTAAACTTACTTAAACTTTGAATGGAATTATATGTCGAATCCTGCAAAGTATTTTTCTTGCTTTGTATCTATACTTATTTGACAGGTGGTACCATCGTGAAAATAAAAATGCAATCTCATAATATCCTCAAAGCGGCTATGACGTAAAGTATCTTTCAATTATGGTGTAGTGGGAAAATATAAAAATGGGCGGATTTCTGGACTTTCCTAAAGTTCTCTACATTTATGTTGATTTGGCGTAAAAGGAGAAATATGAACGATATTATTCTTTTATTACTACTCATCTATTAACCCGAAGATTATCTTTAAAATATTACTGATAGTAGTGGATAAAACGTTCATCGCAAGTGAAAATTCATAACTTTCGGCTTTAACTCTTTAACCGACTCGATGCACGAGATATGAAGCACCGTTTTATTTTCATCGGCATCCACTGGCATTTTTCGTATATGTTACGAAAAGATAAAACTTTCGGCAAACTTAAATTTCCCTTTGAAGTCTTCTCGAAAGTTTTTGAGTAATTAGGCTATTAACGGTTTCCTCTTTAAAAAGGATAAATGAACGCAAAATTAAAAAGTTTTAAATGACAAAAGTTTGGCAAAAAATTGAGATAATAATATTTACACTCTTTGCATCCTTAAAACATACATTAAAAGCATTAAGTATATCCGGCATTTTTCTCTTGCGTCACAATTTGTCCTATTTTTGGGGAACTTAGAATGGTCAACGACAAAAAACAGCAAAAATAAGTAAAAAATCAACAAATATCATCATCATCATCATCATCATCCGCACCTATGCATGTTCATTCTACAATTTTGAATCATGGTTGCATCAGCTGATATTATGATTTTTAACGCGTGCGCACCACATTTATGAATATCTTTATCTGAAATTTGGTTTTTGTTAGTTTTTTTTTGTAATATTGGTGCAATTTAACATGTGGTAAACCGCCAGTAAACTTGAACAATTACCGCCCAATCAGTCTTCTCTCTCATGTCTATAAACTCTTTACCAGAGTAATTACCAATCGCTTAGGCCCCAAACTCGATTTTTATCAACCGAGAGAGCAGGCGGGATTTCGAAAGGGCTTTGGAACAAATGACCATCTTCTGGTAATGAAAATATTGATCGAGAAAATCATAGAATACAATAAACCCCTGATCCTAATATTCGTGGACTACCGGAAGGCTTTTGATGCCATCCATCACGA
Organism: Polydrusus tereticollis; assembly: GCA_963920685.1. Lineage (NCBI taxonomy): Eukaryota > Metazoa > Arthropoda > Insecta > Coleoptera > Curculionidae > Polydrusus > Polydrusus tereticollis. The sequence continues at coordinate 24,293,006 of OY987333.1, read as the reverse complement.
CAAAATGCTGAGAGCCTTGGCGGAATGTAGAATCGACCACAGATACATCTCACTGATAAAACATATATATGAAACAGCCACAGCTAACGTCAGAGCACATGCCGACACCAACAGATTCCAAATAGGAAGAGGAGTCAGACAGGGAGATACGATCTCACCCAAGCTTTTTACGACCCTTCTGGAGTCCGTATGCAGACGGATCAACTGGGACTTATCCGGTATCAATATTGATGGAGAGCAGTTGAGTCATCTGCGATTTGCGGACGACATAGTCTTAATTGCCGACAGAATAGACGATGCATGTAGAATGTTGGAAGAACTTAACAACGTTTCACGTCAGGTGGGGTTGGAAATGAACCTGTCCAAAACTAAATATATGACAAACCTTGTATTGAGCAATTGCATTGCGTTGAACAGTACCCCAATAGAGCAGGTTTCCTCTTATCAATACCTGGGTCATGAAATAAAAGTAAATAGAGACAACCAAACACACGAACTTAACAGGAGAATTGGTTTGACCTGGGCTGCTTATGGAAAACTGAAACACATCTTTACATCGAACATTCCGGTATGCCTGAAACGCAAGGTCTTTGACCAATGTGTTCTCCCGGTTCTGACCTACGGTGCTGAAACACTGACACTTACCAAACAATCTCGAAATAAAATCAAAATAGCACAAAGAAAGATGGAGAGAGCGATGTTGGGAGTGTCATTGCGAGACCGGATTGCCAACAACATAATAAGGCAACGTACCGGCGTGGCCGATGCCGTAACGAGGATAAACCACCTAAAATGGAACTGGGCCGGCCACGTGGCAAGAATGTCCGATGGACGGTGGACAAGGAAGATTGTTGAATGGAGGCCAAGAGAAGAAGCGTACCGAAATCGAGGGCGGCCACCAACTAGGTGGACAGACGACTTAAAGCGAGTCGAGACAAATTGGATACAAGCGGCCCAAGACCGAAGAAATTGGGCAATGTTACGGGAGGCCTATGTCCAACAGTGGACAAGATAACGGCTGGATGATGATGATGATGATGAAACCGCCAGCGAATTGATACTTGATAGTGATTTGTTTGATTTTTTAAACCCAGTTCAGTTGAATTTTAATACTAATAAAAAATATGGATGCAGAAAACCTATTATTGATTTCTTGTTTATTTTTTTGTCAAATGAGAAGTTTTGTTTGCTAATCAGTTTCACCAACAGAAATTTTTAGGAAATTTTGACAAAACCGCATGGGGGATTGTTAATAATTAGAACTTCTTCTATATCAAGCGTGAAACACGCTGCAACTTTCACTCACGCTAACCTGCATGAAGGTGAATCGCAAATTGCATACAATTTTAACGCAGTGAACATGCATAGGTGCGGATCGGTCATCACATCATAAACAAGATCTTATGTCATGAATAAATTTTCAATTTTAATAGTATCTGGTTTATTTTCATAAACGATCGACTTTAAATAACCTTACAAGAAGAAGTCTAGAGGTGTTAAAACACAGCTTCTTGAAGACCATTATCAAGTGACCAGACTTGTGACATAATAAACCAATTATTATTTCACGGGCCGTGTGATAAGTAGCATCGTCCTGTTGCAACCAGGTTATGTTGTTATTGATCTGTACTGCTCACCATTAACAGTAATGGCATCTCCATTTTCATTTTGGAACAAATAAGGACTGATGATGCCACCGTGCCATAAATCACACCTTTAGCAGTAAGGTCTCTCGTGAGTGACTTGTGGATTATTTTTACTCCAATGAGCACAATTTTGCTTGTTCACCGTTCCAAAGTGGTGAAAAAGCTTCATAATTTTTTTACCAAAATCACTATTATTTTTAATGTTCGAAGACGAAATCATCAAATTCACCACGTTTGTGATAGTCCAAGGGCTTCAATTCTTGCGTCAGAACAACTTTGTAAGGATGGAAGCCCAGATCCTTACGTAAAATAAGCTAAGTAGACGTTCACGACAGCCGCAATTGCTGTGAACGTCTTGGAATGGATAAATTAGGGTCTTCGTTAACGCTAGAACTTCAAGAATATTATCAGCATTTCAAGCATCTCTTTGACTTACTTGAACGCCAGCATTATTTAAAGAAAAATTACGCTCGAGACATTTACCAGAAGCTGCACTCTTCATATTTTCGAAAGCGTTAACCAGCATCCCTGGATAAATGTTACCACATTCTTGGATAATCCTTTTTTGACTGTTCTAAATTTTCAAGATGTTTTAAAAATATTGTTCCTTAAATGAACAATAATGAAGTAATCCATAACCGTCAAGGTGATCTAGATGAGAATTCAATGTCAAACTGATCAATCTGTCGTCAACAAAATTGCGTAAGTGGTTAAGAGTTTCAGCGAGGATATATGGGCCGCTGCACCGTCCTGTTGAAAATAACCGAAACATAGTTCATCGCCAAGTAATTGCTCCACAAATGGATTAAAAATATTGTCCCTATACCGCTGTGCTGAAACCAGACACCAATCTTGTGGGAGTGCAATGTGGACTATACAAATATATTTTGGGTCAGCCACTGACTGTAATTCCTGTGTCTTTCAAAAGCTGCAGCTCGTATTTCTTAAAATTCTTGTACTTTTATAGGAAACAAATTTTTTAAAAATAGTCCTGCATGTTCCACAAGATCTTCCTCCATCTTGAGGCGTCTTACACATTTTATTGGCATATATTGCATTATTTCACGAACGTTTGCAACAAGTTCTTCTGTTCTTAAATAAATCAAAAAGTCAAAATAAAAAATATGCTTTATTGTCATAAAAAAATTATTTTGATCGACAAAGCCTTTTTTTAAAATTGAATTAACAATAAAATATAATAATATAATAAAACTTAAAATATCGGAATAAACAAAAAAAAATGCAAATAATTATGACAGAGTATCACCAAAATATTCATCTAGAGTATAATAAGCTTTTTCCAATAATATATTAATAAAACTAATAAACTATGCAGATGATACGAGTATATTGATTAGTGACGAAAATATCATTCATATTGAGGAAAAAACTAAAAACATAATGACGGATGCCAGCAGTTGGTTTGCCAAAAACAAACTAATTTTAAACGATAATAAAACCAACATTGTAATTTTTAAAACAAATAGGTCACGTGTAGAACAACCACAAACAATAGAAATCAAGGACAATTCTCTTAACATAACTGGAAATGTTAAATTTTTGGGTATCGTCCTGGATGATGTAATATCGTGGGAAAACCACATTGAATATGTCCGAAAAAAATTGAACACTATATGTTATAGCTTCCGTATCTTAGCAAAATATACAGACTTACATACTAAGAAGGTTATATATCACTCAAACTTTGAATCCCATATTAGATACTGTATCGTTCTATACGGAGGTTGTAAGGATATAGAGAAATTATTTGTGTGTCAAAAGAGGGCATTAAGAATAATGCTGGGATTAAAATTTCGGGAATCATGTAGAGGCAAATTCAGGGAAAATAAACTTTTAACTATAACAGGAGTTTATATTCAGGAATGTTTATTGTTTTTTCTCAAAAATAAAGAGTTATTCAGAGATAGTGCTCCGCAGAATCTGTATTTATCTAGACATGTAAATTATAAGTATCCAAGACACAGATTAACAGTAACAGAAAAAGGGGGTTATTATAATTGTATAAAGTTCTTTAATTATCTGCCAGAGAATATAAAAATGATTGATAATATTAGTTGTATAAAGAAAAAAATATTTAATATGTTAGTAAATATGGAACCATATGACGTAAACGAATATTTTGAACATGTGCGAAATTTTTAAATTTGTCATTTTTCTTTTTGTGTTATGGTTTTATGACGTTATTTCGTTTTATGTTGTAGCTATAGCTTTGACACACCTTTGAAATAAAGATTGTTTATTATTATTATTATTATTTTTAACATTTTTTTTAAACATTTTAAAATTTGACATTTTCTTAATAAAAACTGGAAGAAAATTAAAATTTTTTTTAGAATCATAAATTATGGATTTTTTTACAAGACTTAAAGAAGGAATAGGTAAACATATATTAAAGGTTTCTCTTGTATTATAAGTATGTGAATTAATACTATTTCTATGCTTTTTATGAATCAAACAAACTGTTTCCAATATAAAAATTAAAGTTAGTGTTAAAATTTTTTGTGAGATAAATAGAGTTTTACAAGAATCTCTAGATCTAGCTTTGCACAAATATCTGATAGCTCTTTTTTGTAAAATAAAAATTGAATTTAGAAGATATTGGCTTGAATTTCCCCAGAAACAAATTCCATATTTTAAAAGAGATTCTATTAAAGCAAAATAAACATTTCGAAGAACCGCCATATTCATTTCATGAGAAAGTACTCTCAGGGCATAACATCCTGAAGTAAATTTTCTACATAACTTTTTGATATGTTCATTAAAAGAAAGATTTTGAGTGATATAGATTCCTAAAAATTTTATAAATTTGGGGTTATTAATTATTAGATTGTCAAAAATTATATTATTAAGTGTACACTTAAAAGTTAATATATTTGTTTTAGTAATATTAAATGAGAGTAGATTAGAGTCACACCACTTTTTAACATTTATTAAATCTTCATTAATTATTTTAATTAATTCATTACAATATTTACTATGCCAAAGTATTGTTGTATCATCAGCAAATATTGTAAATTTACCATTTATAAAAATTGACGCAAGGTCATTTATATATATTAAAAATAGTAATGGACCAAGAACTGAACCTTGAGGTACTCCACAATCAATTTTATTACTTTTTGATTTCTTACCATTTAACAATACTACTTGAGATCTTTCAGATAAATATGATTTAAACCATTTAAACGATATACCTCTAAAGCCATAAAGCTCAAGATGTTCTTCCAATTCCTGTTTTGTGTTGTATAGAACCAGTTTCCATAAACAGAGCCACGGTTCTTCTCAGACAATGATAAAGATCCCCAGCAGTAAATGCGTCGTTTGGAAAATTTTCGCGAAAATCGGCCATGCTCATACCTTGATTGTATTGCATAATTCTTCACAATTTGTATTGCCACTCATCATTAACTATACACTTCACCCATGCATTTTTTGTGCTGTTCCCTAAAACCCATTGTGTGAATTATTCAAGAAATTGGATAAATTAGCGATGAATCTAATTACTTGTTACGAGCGTTAAAATTGACGGAATAACTGATTAATTCATAATGCTGGTATTCACTGACACCCAAGAGATATTACGCTCTACCGCTAGGCAGTACGGCCTTAGATGCAAAGCATACTTTGATGATTATGAGTTTTGCTCGCACAGTATTTCCATGATGAAATTACAAACCTTACTAAATACACTTAATATTGATAGACAATTTTGACATTTCAAATATTTGAAAATATATTACCCCTGTTGAAAAACCCTGTAAATGATAAGAGCAACCCTTGTCATGAAAGGTTTGTGGCTGTTATCATTAGCATTTATAATGGGAGGTTTAATTAGTCAATCCATTTTACCATATTTTGTATAGATTTAGTTTTCCTAATATTCTTATTGTGACATTATTTCCTTAGGTTTAAGCAATAATTCATCAAATCAAATGCCTTTATATTAGCGGTAAGTTACCTTAGTATCTTATAATTGTGCTTTAGTCAAAGCATTTACGGCACAACCCTTTTTATTTCAACACAAGGTACTGCCCTTTCTTTGTTTTTTTGGTAACAAAATGTCAACATTATGTAAAGTGTGTTCACAAATATAAAAAACCGACCCAAATGACTGCTATTATAAGGGTATTCAAAATATAATAAACAACAATTAATCATTTCTGTGAAACGATATGGGCGTAATAAATTTTAAGTACCGTACTCAGGTAAATAAGGATGCGGATAAACCAGGGTCCTTTTTGATTTTAGTCTGTGAACGTAAACTGTTGAGTTTAGTTTATTTTTTGAAAATGTTTCGTCCTTGGTGTTCTAGTGAGATTTGTGAAAGCAATGAAACTGAAATAAATAACAGAGTGCATTAATCAACAGATGCCAAACAGATTATAAACAATGTGTTTTTGACATTAAGGTCGCGCGGAAATGTGTGCCTTATAGAAGTTGTAAAGGAAACGGCTTTACTTACAAAAAAATCCTTTTCCACAGTTTGGAAAATTACACAAAGGCCAATTTTGGAACGCAGAAAAGGAAGTGATATTGGAAAATCAAGAACGTTGGACCAAGGGGACGAGGAACTTATACGACAAAAAATTTATAAAATGGATGAAGATCAAAGTGTACCAACCAGTGGCGCAACCAGAAAATAAGTTCAGGGGGGGGGGGGCTGGAAAAAAATAACGCCGCAGGCGAAAAGTTTTTGGGGTGCCACGCCCTTTTTTCAATGATTATGCTTGGTTTTCAAGTAAGAAAAATAAAAAAAACAACAGAAAATCACGAAAACAGCCAGCCTCGTTTCAATTTTTGTGTAATTTTACCTATCTTAGGTAGTGATGAGTTTATTTTTCTTGTAAAAAGTAGTTAGACGATCCGAGCTAAGCTCTCTCGTGGGGGGGGGGGGGCTGCAGCCCGGTAGCCCCCCCCCCCCCTTGGTTGCGCCACTGGTACCAATATTGTACAATTCCATGAAAATGCTGACAACAGATGAAACAGAATGAACATGTGTTGACTATCATGAAGACACAACAGCGGAGTTATTTGAAAATTGGTTTGAAACTAAATTATTGCAGAACATTTTACCAAATTGTGTCATTTTTATGGATAACGCTAGTTATCATAGTAGACAAGTAAACGAAGCTCCTTCTTCAAAATACACTAAAGCCAAAATTCAAGAATATATGTTTAATAATGATATATATTTGCATGAAAACTATAGAAAGAGAGACTTATTAGAAGTGCTTAGAAGTATGTCTATTCAAAAAGAATATTACTGCGATGAACTTGCGAAAAGCATGGGGCACATAGTATTGCCACAAGAATAAATAACAACCAGAAGGATAACAGAAAGAGAGATCCGATGCGATCTTCTATGACCTTGGCAGTGCGTGATTTATGAAAAACCGGGGCCGGTCTCAGGTATATTACCAAATATTTCAACGTTGCCTGACAGGACCGTCTTTGGGTTATAATTATGGTCAAATAATACATAATATTAGATGATTAAATATCATTTATTCACAAATTTGATTAGAAATGGTTAATATTAAAATATAAACAATGGCGCATTACCTATTATCCATATTCCTACTATTTATACACAATACTACATACTAAAATATATACACTACCTACATATAAATGTTTATAAATGTCCCCAAACTATTAATTTATTTTTATTAATATTTTTAAAGTTTCTATTTATATATTTTAAAGTGTAAAACAATTTAACTCGCATAAATAAGGTAATAATATATTTTTGGGGGAAATGTGGACAAGGGTGAATGTAATTTATTATGTTTTTACCTATTTTAACAAGACGTTTTACAATATTTGGGTTGGTCAAAAATTCTTCAAAATTGGCAATAAATATTGTATCCAAATTGGAAAACAAATAAACAAAATTGTGGTTGGGCATCATGAGGTTTCCGAACAAGTCCGAGTTTCCATTTTCATAGGCTTTTAAATGACAAAATATTGAAGTACTGTAAATATCTTTGTGCGCATTTGCGCAACTTTCACAGATTTCACAATAATGCTTTACTAGTGATTTTCTAATTAGATATTCGCTAATGTATCGTTTTAAATTTTTTTCTAAATGATTATCTGTTTGATAGTTTTTTTGAAAAACATTTTTTACCTATGAATTTTCAGATTCAATGAATTTATTGTCGATGTGGTTTCCCGAGAGAGTGGTATATGTAATTTTTAAAAGTAAATTGTCACCATCCCTCGTACAATGCTCTGTCCCCGAATGAAATAAATTTAAACACAAGTTTTTTAAAGGTTTGTGTTTGTGTCACATCGAAAGAATATTTAAGGAATGCGTGACATGTAATGTGGAAACTTTTATTTACATACATTACTATCGAGTAAATTTGTGTCTACGTACAGTTGCGTTGATTAAGATTCTGACATCAATTTGACATTTTATGACATTTATGTGTAATTTAGTAAGTTAAGCTTTTACCATTTAATTTATGTGGTATAGTTAATAAAAATATGAGTGACAGAGTGAATTTGCCAATTTTTGGTATATTTTCTGTATATTTTTTATTAAGACAATACAAAGGTATGAAAGGTTCAGTAGGTACGTATACCTTCGAAAATTGAACACACTTAATACACTTATAATGTAATTAATAGGCAGAAAAGTAATAGGTTCAATATAACGAAGTGCTCTCCAGAATTTAATTTCCGCACTATACCTCTAAATATAAAATTATCCTTACCTTTCGGGATCACTTGGTAATCTAAAAAAACTTAGATTGGAGGAATTGTAACTTTTATTATCACAATTCTTCACACAACAAACATTGTGGGATTTGGATTTATTCTCCATATTTTGAAAAGTTTTAATAAAATACTTCGGCACTGGCAGAACAACTTATCGCTACACTAGTCGTCGCGGTACTGGCCGATAAGTTCTTCCAATTTCTTCCAAAGGCCGAGCGGCAAAATCTACCTGAATATCGGATCTCTCTTTCTGTAATCCTTCTGGTTGTTATTTATTCTTGTGGTATTGCGGCTACCGCCTTACCACTGTATATTTAACCCTATTGAACAAATATCGCACCAACTTAAAGCTGGAATTCGTCGCAATCTTAGACAAGGTCTTGTCTAAGGTCGCAATAATGTTTCACCCACACTTAATTCTAGTGTATTAACTCTAGTTCATGATGAAACTAAAAAAAAATCTGAGGTGAACTGGAAAAACTGCCTACATAATATAAAGTAGAAGAAAGTTACATTTGTATTAGGAATGCAACAGAAAGGTTAATTATTACTTTAGATGATGATAGCGATAGTGAAGTAGATTTAGTTGCGTAATTTATTAATTAATATAATAATTTAGCATCATAAGTGTAAGTGTAATTGATGATAATTCTATTTTTATATTTTGAATTTAATTAACTTAAAGAAACATCAGTTTCATATTTATTTGCTGCTAAATTAAATATTTTAATACTATGTATTTTCTAAGAGAGTCCTAGCTCAGTCGGCATTGTGTCAATACCCATATTCAGGTAGAAATTAATAAGAGTAATTTGGTTAGTTTCTTATATTTGTGAATACACTTTACGCGAGCATGTGTTCGAACCGGAACAATACCAAAAAGCCACTATTATGTTAGAAAAAAAGGTTATTATAGTAATAAAGGGGTCAGGGCTCACCCTATACGAAGAAGTTTTGAAGACATAAATAATCTAAGAAAGTTTTATTTGCCATTTCAACTTATGAAAAGGTCAAAAATATAATTCAATATTTCAGCTGTGTTAAAGAAAAATGGCGTCGTTTAAGGGGAAACGCTTTTTAGGTCCCGAACGATCGCCCCTAAATAACTAACAAACTATAACCGGAACACAAACAAAAATCCCTATAAATTTACCGGTATGGTCGTTCTGATATTACCGAAAAAAAAAATCGAAGGTATAAATCACCTCTCTCCGCCATCCAATAAGAGCGTTTGGCCGGCCGGGCCGGTTCGAATAACATTGCCATTCCTTTGTTTTTGTCCGAAATAATTTCGGGCGAATTCGAGTTTTTCGTCCTCCTCGCTCGTATTTAATCTTTCGACTTGACAAAAGCTTTATAATTAGACTGCCCTTTTGATTATACGCTAAAATTACAAGCGTAGAAATAAAACGGTAGCGCAACCGATATATGTTGTGTTTTGTCGAGCGTTGTCCCTTTGCATTATATATGTTGAAGTCGAATTTACTTAGTTATTAAAATGAGTGGCAATGACTTTGTATTCTGCTGAGAAAGTACTGGAACTAATGAAATTATACTCGTTGCAAAATAAAAAAAAGTTACAGCTTATGCATAACCAATGTAAAATATTATAATTTTTAAATAATACAACTTACTTGTTTCGTAGTTTAACGGATAGAACTTATATCCAATCTTCGCACATTTACAACTCTCTTTGAATTAGAACGTTTGTTTTAAGGTGATTCTAATAATTTATTTTCCTTAATTGTTGTTGACGTTGCGCTTACAGTGGAGATATTCAAATTGAGGCAGCTGCCACACGCTAAAAATTAGCAAAGTAGAAAAAAAATATCTAGACCTTAACATACTCTTTAAATTTACTTCTCTGTACTGCTGTCAAGGGTAACAATAGGCCATTGTTGTTAAGTTCTTCCTAAAAATAGCTTCTTAGGAAAGCTATTACCTCCTTGCACCGACTATTTAAATGCTTCGGCATTTTTCACAAATAGTAAACAACGTAATCAACAGAGATATGTATTTCCACTTTTGTTTCTCTTAATAGAACAGTTTTTTAATGCTATTTATGAAAAGATCTCGAGTTTTTGTTAAAAAATAGACGCACGGAACCACGAACGATTAAGGTTAGTTTTGCATGAAAGGTCAAACCAAGACAACGAACGAGCTGGCGCCACCGCACCGTTCACGCAGTTCTCTTGCCAACTGTCGGTCAATAAAATTCAAATTATATTAATTTTTACAAGCTTAAATAAGCAAAATATTTGCTATAAGTGGGTTCGTATCAAAGAAGAGTACTTCCTCCTGTTTTCTTACGGATATACAATTCTCAGCCGATTGATGACGTGCATCGGCTTATCGGCTTTTGTTTTGGATCAACCGTAGTTAAAAATAACAAACTTAAAATAAGTTCGTGTACAGAGTTGTCCCTTATCCTTCCGTCAGACCCAATCCTTGGACGCGTTTCGCCGTCTACGGTTCATCGGCAAGGCTCCGGGTGTTACGAAAAGGTAAGGGACCTTAAAGTGCTTTTGACACAGGAATACAATAAAACAGACGCGAGTTGCAGCCGGTGGCCACATCTCGTGGCAACCCCATGCATCAACCCAACCAGGACAGCGAGAATCCATATAGGTTAAAACCCTGGCAAGGCGGCCCATCGTCAGACCCGGAGCCTTGCCGATGAGCCGTAGACGGCGAAACGCGTCCAAGGATTAGGTCTGATGGAAGTATAAGGGACAACTCTGTACATGACCTTATTTTAATTTTGTCCTGGTTTTTTGGCAATACGACACAACTTTTAGAAGACTTATTCCACGACTTTCAGTATTCATTTTGAATAAAAAAAAAAGTAATAAACACAAATTTCGAAATTTCCTTACTTCACCATGGGTTTGATATTACAATATTATGGCTAATAATAATATATTTTTCTTTACTTTAGCTATGAAGTAATACTTAACAATTTGTAAACTTCATATTACACTTAATTGTACCTCACCAAAAATAAGTTATTTTATTTTTTTATTTACTTTAGAGCCAATGTAGACAATAAAGTATTCCACATTTTCACGCTGAGAGCGTCTGCTGGTCTCTCTATGCTGTGATTTTAGTTATTCCAGAATGAACCAAAGTTTTATTATTCTTAGATGTGTAAATCAAAAGAATAAAATACTTTAGTTGGATCTTGACAGTATGGAAAAAGTAGAAACAATAGTATTTAAAAAACATTTACCACAAAAAAAAAGCAAGTAGATTAGCTTATTTTTAACTCAGAACGTTCGAAAAAGGAGCAACATGTAAATCAAAATCAGACTAATCACCAGTTTTTTGCAGACAGATATATAAACGTAAGCACAACGTTATTCTCACTTAAACCACAAAATTGTAAACTATATAATTTCTGTGCTTAAACTACTAGAAAAAGAGATTAAATTTAATAACCACAGTAATAATTCTCCCAAGAATTTCGAATTATTAGGAGTAAAAACAGAACTAGCTCTCAACAGTGTTCCCCATCTCTTATTCACCTAAAATATGAAGCACCTATCTTTATACCTATTTTTACCAAAGCTGACGAAGGCAACGCTAAACACGATTATAATAATAAAGCTCTTGATTTCTTAAATCCTACTAAATACAATGTCTTAAAGAAAGATCCAACTGAAAGATACCGAAAATCAGTGAAAACAATAACAGAAATTTGCAAAAGTTTGTTTAATCAAACGGATTGACAATAATGAACCCCCAACTACCAAAATTATATTCATTACTTAATCTCCATAAAACAGATTATACTATCAGACCAGTTGTTTACTTTTTCTCTGCTCCCACATATCATTTATCGAAAGAACTAATTAATATTAATAATCAATCTACCAACTTCTTTTGCTAAATTTCAAATTAGTACTGATTTAATTAAAAAAATAAGTACTTCATAAAACTTCCCACAAACGCCAGACTCTTATCTTTTGACATTACCAACTTATTTCCCAGCATCCCAGCACAAGAGTGTGTTAACCTAATTAAGGAACTTCTCTCCTTAAATCATATATTTCTCGTTAAAAAGCATGAAATATTAGAAGCACTAACAATATGCTTAGAACAAAACTGTTTCAAATTTAAAGGAACGCTCTATTCTAGTAGAGAAGGACTGATATGGGTAACCTAGTAAGCAGAGATATTTATGGATTTGGAAATTAAAATAAGTAAACACCCTCCTTTTGACTAATTTATTTATTGTCATAGATACGTAGCCCTGCTTATAATTTTATCACATTCTCCAAACAGAATAAATAAATTTATTAGAACTGCGTCTGAATAGTTTTCTTCCATAGTTTTTAACTAACTGTTGTTCGGCTGACAAGGGCTAGAGGAACTAAAATATCGAAACCATAACAACAATGACAGGACACAAGACATATGAAAATTCATGGCACACTAACTAAAAAATTCCTATGAATAACTATTTCAAGGAACCTTTTCAAATAAAAATGCCTATAAATCAGAAACTTGACTAGTTGCATATAGGTATGGTATACATAAATAAATAGCAAATTTTATCAGCTTTTGAAATCAGTAATAATATACAGGGTGTGGGAATCAAGTTTTATTTTTAACTCCCAACATTAAACGGTGACGCTTTGTATATTCCTCGAGTTAGGTTATTTTACTGGTTCGTTTTATATATTGGCTAAGTGAATTAAACAGTTAGATCCCATTTAATCTGTCGTTTATTAATCCAATTCGGCACTTGTTTACACAATAACTTTTTAATACATGCTTAACTACTAACTTTAGTACAGGACAACTTTTTATAACATTACTATACTTATTACTTGGTGCTTTTATTTTAAGCTGCAATTGTCATGTCCAAAGGACGATGATCCACATTAATTTTGACGTACGTGTTGACCATTCAATAGTTTAGCACGCAGTGGCTCGCGAGGAACCGTAAGTGTGCCCTTGTCGCTAGAATATCATGCCCAGCTGTCAGACCGACCAATCACAAAGCAATTGGCTATTTACTGTTCCGCCATGTTTTCTCTGGACCAATGGTTAATTTTCCCGCTTTGTGTACTGCGGTGAGCTTGATCTCTTAGCGGCAAGATGTATCAAACAATACATATACCTACGTTTTAAGATTGATTTGTATTGAGAACACTTTTTTTTGCTAAAATAACCGTAGCGACAGGCCGCTGTTTTTAGTATAATATTTGCAAATTTGGTAGCTTGTCTGGGCGACAATATTATTCGTTCTGAAAACATTAGATGCATTTTGTTTCGCTGTTTCTCTGACCGTTGAGAAATTGTGTCGCTAATGGAATATTTGAAAAACATTTATTTTATCTAGACCAAAAGTAGTATTGATTCTGAAACCATTGGTTGCATTTAATTTCATTATTTTTATTGCATTTGAGCAATCGTTTCTCCAACACAGGGTGTTTCATTTCAAAAAATCGACTATTACACGTTTTTCCAAGTAACCAAATTAATTGGATTTTTAGATCACCCTGTATATTGCAACTAAGCTTTGGCCATAGCATAAAAGGCCTCTGGGTATTTCCCAACTACCAACCGAATTTCAGTGACTTACCATCTCAAAGTTTAAAAATATCATCATGTATGGCAGGTCATGTTTTTCGAGAAAAAAAATGGAAAATAATTAATATCTCAAAATCGGCAAGAGATAAGTATAGGGAAGTGATAAGGAAATATGTTAAGCAACTACTAGCGATTGTAAAAATAAGTTAACATACAGGGTGTTCCTATTTAAAATATCAAAGTTGCTACTACTTTCTAGTAGAAGCGGCAACACCGCATTATCCAAAATATCTTAGCTGTGTAGAGCATATCCTTTTATGCAAAAACCCATATTTTTGGATCATTCCATTAACTGGTTCGCCAGAAACGTCTTATACGCCATCGTCATGAATCACCCTGTATATTTGTGTTCAATTTCTGACTAATTATAATCCTTGTTCCAAAACGTTTTGTTATAATTTCTAGCAAAGTTTAGGGTAAAATTGTAATCTCAGAATGAGATACATTCAAAAGTTATTCCAAAGTGTTTACATTACTCTAAAAGCTTCTTGTTATGGTTACCGCTGAATCCAAATATAATTTGTTGTTCGGGGTCTAAAGGTCTTACGTACATGGTTTGGGTAAACTTATTAGGAAACTTCTAAATAAATTATCTTATTTTAAGACTCAAAGCCAAAGGCGTATAGTTGGTACTGATTAATAACCCTAACTTTTTTGCTTGGCCTAGTTTTAAACTTTCAACAGAATTGCTATAAAGGTATTTTATAGTCGTTTCACGTGTTGGAACGCCAAACCGTTTATTAATTAACTAATTACGTTTTAGTTTAATTGGTGCAATTAAATGGACCAAAATGTTCGCAGACCTCAACACAGCAAAGCAGTAACGAACGTTGCGAAATTTCCCACGCGTTGGCTTTGGAACATTTTCCACAATAGGGAAAATAAGACTGAATTTTGCGGTAACTTTTAGTCACGTATAAGCTGAAAACGTGCGTCTTCAATTTTACAAATTACATGCCTTTTATTTGATTAAAGGTATGCCACAAAGTAAGAAAAAAGAATCCTAAAGGAATTGAAGTTTTATTCAAAAAAATTTGGTAAATATATGGTCTACATAGGTTAACTAACCTGAACTAACCTAAACAAGGCTATTGTTTAAGCTGCCCGTTTGTAACGATTTATTTTTAGTACTGGAAATGAAAGCCTATTCTTGTTAATGTTTGCGAAAAAATAACTAAATTAAAGATCATTATCTTGCATTCACCTTTTGTCAAGAATTTTTGTTGAAATCTGTCTTTATTTCAAATTACAAATCTACTTATCCAACATCTGTTTTAGTAAGAATAGAGCTGTATTTATCACTTTTAACGTTGCACTGTTACATGACTCCCTCTCTCTGCGCGTAGGCGTTGTTCTCCGCTCTTGTAACACTTTTTGTGGTTCTCTGCGACCTTTTTTGAAATAATCGTTTTACCTCGATTAGCAGGTACGGCTTGTGTTTTACCTAAAATAAAGGGACCAGTTTAAATTCTGTGACCTGAGACTGAGATTTTGTGAGATTTTGTTTTTTGGCGTATGTAAGCTTATTGATGTACTTATTTGTTATTGAACTATCTTTAACTGGTAGATATCAGGTTAATAAAGTGAAGTACTTCCATTTTGATTTCATATCTCCCTTGGCTTAGGAGTTGAAACTCGATTTTCCTCCCTGGTTGTACTTTCCTCTTAAATGGCAAAGTTTAGTAGTTGGTTTGGATCTAGGAGTCTATAACCGGTCAAATGCGACGTCTTCGAACCTTACGATTGCATTTGGCGTGGCCACCCTCCGTAAATCCCTTATAGCACCGATTAAGGGGTGATTCTTTCTTCCCTAAAAGAAGAAAAACATGTAAGTGTTAAAACCTACAAACAGACGACTATAAACTATGAAGTTATAATAAGATCCAGTGGCGCAACCAAGGGGGGGGGGGGGTTACCGGGCTGCAGCCCCCCCCCCAGCGAGCGTAGCTCGGGTCGTCTAACTACCTGTTTGCAAGAAAAATAAACTCATCACTACCGAAGATAAGTAAAATTACACAAAAATTAAAACAAGCCTGACTGTTTTTGTGATTTTCTGTTGTGTCTTTTATTTTTCTTACTTGAAAACCGAGCATCATCATTGAAAAAAGGGCGTGGCACCCAAAAATTTTTCGCCTGCGCCACTATTTCTTTTTCAGCCCCCTCCGAGCTTATTTTCTGGTTGCGCCACTAATAAGATCTATAGCTTACGACTATAGGATGTGTTCCATACGTTTCCTGGGGAAATGGTGGATTTTTCGTAGTGTTGTTCCTCTGTTTTTCGTAGATTGAATTGTCATCCGGACCGCTGGTTTGACGTTTCTTTCCGTTTCCATTTTGCTCATTTCCTCTCAATTTACAGTCCTAGTAGTGGGCGTTAGTATCGATCTTTTATCTCTTGAATCGAACTATCTTTATTAATATTTAATTGATTGCTGTCGGGCATTTCTACCAGCCAAAAAGCGTTGTAATGTAATTTTCATATTATTATTTAGGTTGAAGTTATTCGTGTGTCTATGGCTGGGCTGGTTTATTGTTTAAAAACGTGTTGTTTCTAGATTGACATCTATCGACGTTCTCGAGATCGATTAATTTTCCTATCACTTCGATGGGAGGAGCCTGCGATAGTTGCTAATTTTTTTTCCTAATGATATTTATTGTGTATTTTGGGTTAGTTCAGGTTATCAGGTATTAATTAAAATTCGATTTTTTGTACATGAGTGACATAATAATAAATACATAACATAATCATAAATCTGTGGCGAAGTAAAATAAAAAGCGTAGCACGTTAAACAGGATGTCGCATAATTCGTGGACAAGCTCTCGGATTCATATAGATTACGCAAAACTGTCATCCGTATGATACATTATGTGAAATATTAAAATCTTTTAATCATTTTCATTCTTCTTACAACTCGCCTTTACTAAGCATGGCTTTATATTATTGACTTCTTAAAGTTCTGATCAGTTGTCACCATTCAGCATAGACTTCTTCTACTTAAAAATATCAATTTTAATGAGCGAAACTAATCTGTTCGATCACTGGTAAGTCCACTTTACTTTTATGCTTACTTGACCTCTTGATTGTATGATTTTTCTTCTAGTATTCCCTGATGATGAACATCCCTATGTTCGAAACATGTTGGGAACAGTAAAGTTCAGATAACTTTTAAACATAATTATACTGTCGAGGTCTGTGTTGTATTTGATTATATCTGCAAGCGTGGACTAACTTCTTCAAGTTACCATTTATTTAATTTTTTCTTTGGCGAGAACGGTTTAATTTATTGAAATTTTAAATTTAACTGTTTCTTGTAGTTTAAACTAAACCTTGCTCTAACCTGAATGCCAGTTAGTTGTCATAATATAAAAATATATGACACTCCTTTTTTCAGTTTTGGTATTTTGCCAATAACTATTTTTTATATTAATTACAACGTAAAACTAGGAGATATTTTTTTTAAGTTGATAAAATGCGTATAAAACTATCAACATCTACATCATCCGCAACATACGCGTGTATGACACACATTTTTTTTTTGTGATTTTTTTTGGTGGTTCTGTATAATTGTCTAAAGCATCTAGCCTGCTAGCTTGATGCAGTGTTACGAGTTCGAAATTTTTAATTTCCCTAGTAATTCCAAATTTCCTAGAGCCTAGATCCTTTAAATTTCGAAAAATAATATTTTAATGAGGTTTTACATACCAATTTTATTAATTGACTTACATACCTAACGTTTGAAAAATTTCCTAGACTACAAGAATTAGCAAGGTGTGACAAAAATCGAAAATACCCTCAATTAAAACTATCTATACTTAAGTTTTTAAGTCTCTGATAAAGTATTAATTGTCAAACGTGCAAAATATATTGCGAATCAAAAATGACCGATCACTAAATAGAAGCCATGGGCCTATGGGTTTCTCTAGTAGTAAATTATTTTGTTAAAACAAAATGGCTGATTTTAGAAACGACAACAAAGGGTTTTATCAGTCGCCAACGAAATTTAAGTATAAAAACAGAACAGACAAATAAACGTCTGCTGTTTGATTTGAATTCTGCCAATTTTTTTAACGCTTAGAATTTTCTTCAATATGGTTTTTCTGGCAAGATCGATTTTGAAAGTATGGCCTTGTATTCTCAATTAATGCATCCTCTTTTAATTGGAGTTGGGCTCTAATATCTAGTAATGTTAACATAGTTTTTATGCCCAGCCTTTATTGCATGTAGACTTAATTCGGTTACTGATGTATTTTTTTTTGTTACCATGTATTTCCCTTGTCTATGTATCTAAATACTTTAGACACTAAATAAAACTAATATTTTGTATGTTCTATTTGACAATAAAATTACATTACCTGGCGAAATCTTTTCATAGAATCATGATAATAACGTAATCTCCCAAAAAAGTATAAGTTCGGCGTTGGCTAGCCAGCTCCCGCTGTTTCATTTGCAATATCGTTGTGTATGCATCAGAAATATGATCGAAGTGGACGACTTCGGACGAAACCTTACTTATTAACTCCAAAGTATTTCATATCGGGAGCGGCTGCTGGTCTCTTTATGATATGACAATACCTTACGGCTAAGAAACCTAAAAAGGAACATGAATTTTGAATTATTGTCGCACTTTCTTTAAATCCAGCCCACATTGGGTAGGCACATTTTTTCCTTGGATATAAGAAATTTTCGTTGCCAATGGCGGCATTGTTCGTATTTCTCTTATCGAGATTAAATGAATCTAAATCGTCATAAACGAGAACCAGACATTTTTCTCCGCCTCAGCTTTACAAAATTTTGCACAATAAAAAATCTCGATTTAATTTCGTTCTAACTTTCCGTCACGTATTACAAGGAACGTGCGTCTGCAATTTTCCAAATTATGGACCTTTAGTTCGATTATAGGCAGGACCCGAAGAAGAGCAGATAAAGGAAGTTGAGGAATTATGTTCGTAGAAACAAGAATTTTAAAAATGATTAAATCGTAGGCCTATTAAGATTTTGATTTCGTTTTTAAAATATATTTTATTTATTATAAGGTACATATGTAAAGGCTGATTGTATCTCTTTTACCATAACTGAATCGAAGATTTTTTCCTATGATCGGGCAGAATAAAATCCTTTATGGCGCTCCACGAGCGGTGCATGTGCGCAGGAAGTGATGTATGTTGTGATAAAGGAATATATAAACAGTATCGTTTGAGGGACACTCACGTAAACCACGTATGAGTGAGATAAGTGTTCGACGTGTACTTCTACCACGTTTTAGCACTTGCCTTAAAAACATTAGTAACAGAGGATAAAGTCACCAACCTGCTTTCGACGTTCTAGACTTTGAAGGTTGTTTGTCAGATCATTGTCGTCGACGAAGTCAATATGGCTCTTTTTTGAATGGAAACCAGCAGTCCGAGGGTATGTTTAGGAGCAGAGCCCCAAATATGTGAGAAATGTTTCAGAAATGGTCAAATTAAACCGGCATACCGTATGTTCTTACTGTAGTTAAAAGCTCCTGATGCCATACTTGATCAAAGGCCTTGAGAATGTCCGGTGCTACCACTCTGGACTCCGCATTATGTTTTATTGGGTTGCTCCAAACATGAGTAACATAAGCGAAAAGGTATCCTATTCTTGACTTGCGAAATCCATACTCGCGGTCACTGATAATGGCGATTATTATTATTACCTACAGTAGGTTAATTTCAAATTATTACTCCCCTACGTATCAAAGAATTTGTTAGTTTAAAATAGTAAATAAAATATAGATAACGCTATAACCTAAAGCCACGTTCTCAGACCTTCGTTCTGTCGCGGCTACACATCCCCAGTCCACGTCGAAAAACTGTCGCTGGGAATGCCGGCTAACGTTAGCGACACACGCAAGTAAAGTTGAATTAATCCAACTACACGGCGACGTCTGCTGGTGACGGAACGAAGCTCTGAGAAATCCACACTAAAAACCTATGCCTTGCCTTTTTTGGATATGAGCTGGACTTTCCAGCAAGTAGGAAATATTCCTTTTTTGTAAGTTAAAAAGCCTACAAAATATCGGTGTCAATTCTCATTGTCATCAATTGTCTTTGATCCTCTGGAAGTGTGCCTCTTTGTTTTTTAGATTAACAAGGACGATACGATTTTCAGTGATAAGGTTTAACGCCATTACCATTTTCGTTAATGCTTGCTTTTTGCTCCTTACATAAACGTTTTTGCCCGCAGTTAAACCAACCCTAAATAGTATTGTTAACGCTGCCAATTAGGCGACGGAGCTAATAAACAAAACGATGATTTTAAAGTTTTCACCAATTAATTGCCCCCTAGTTTGAAATTATTCCCTCCATTACCCTAAACCACTGCTCCATATTTCCAAAACCCCATAACCGCGTAACAGCGAAATTCACTTCCCTGGAAATCAGTACAGTTCGCATTTATTTGCCAGTTTTCGACGTGACAAGCTTTAATTTTCTAATTACGCTTTGTGCTATTCTACCATTTTGGGTGCGCTTTTGAAAAATCCTTTTTGTTCTGTTATTTGTAAATTAAATTAATTAAGATAGGAACGCTAAGATTCGGAAATAAAAATTGCTACATTTTACTCCGACAACTCTTTGTGATGATTAGGCTATTTCGGGTTTTGCTTCAGGTCTAGTCTCTATATTGCTTAGCTGTAATGTCTTTGATTGCTTTGGTAACCACGATAATCGCTTGCCTGGACCATCGCATTTACGATACACGTCCAATAACGTTAAATATTCCAAATACCTCAGTTCTCGCGAAAACTTTATTAATGATCTGAATGTTTAATAAAGTTTTCCACGAGTTAAAATATTTACTTTCCGAAAATCCTCGCGAACTGTATGTTCTTCGCTGAAACTGCAACTCGCTCGATGTTTAAGCGCTGCTGAAGGGTAACGGCTTTTTCTCGATCTCTGAGCTCAACAAGTTGTCGTAATGTGTTAAAAGTTGCTTCTAAATAATTTAACATATTATGCAGTATAAAAGGAAGAGTATGTGATAGTTCATTTTAGCTGTTAAATCATGATCAGAAAGGTGTTTCTATATGTTTTATTAAAGCTATATTTTTTAAAAGAATTATGTTTATATTTTTCGACATAATCCTCTCGAAGTTCAATACACTTAGCCCAACATTTGTCCAGGTTCCCCATTCCTTTTCTCTCTGAAATTGTTGTTTTCAAGGCCTTCAAAATAGTGGTTGGCCGACTGGATACCTCCGCTTTTGTCCCAAATTATTATTAAACCAGCACACTTTGAAGCTTCGAAAGCAGATGTAAGTCCAAACGTACCATTTATTTTTATTTACTATCTTTTACGGTCGTCGGCGTATCAGAGGCCATCTTGAACCGGTCATCGACCGTACGGTTTTTAATCGTGCGGTCTACCGACTGGGGAGTGTGAAACGGCACCTTCATCCTACGAGATATCCGATCTCATCCGGCCTGTCCGGCGTGAATAGGATGGTTTTGATGTCGATTCATTTTACACTCTTCCCTAAGACAAGAGCACGCGGTGTTTCCCAAGCGGTCACCCATCCAAGTACTAGCCTCGCTCGACACCGCTTAACTTCGGTGATCTGACGGGAACCGGTGCTTTAAGTGTCGCTAGGCCCTTGCCCCAAACGTACCAAATCGGGTGAAGAGGCTGGATGCAAAAGCAGTTTAAAGTGATTTTCGATACATTTTTGCCGAACGAGATAGGTTCAAAAGAACTCGCCTTTTCTGGAGCCATTGTTACAATATCTGCTGGATTCTTCTTGAACAGTTACAAACATTCGTCATAATATGTTAAAGTACTTCCCAACATATTTCGTTTGGCTTCATGACTGCAATAAAACCCCTCATAAACTCGGCTTTCGCTTTCGCAGCGATGTATTAACCCACATTTATTTTTAATGCCAGTTTATAATAACAATAGATAGATACATTACTTGATTTGTTATCAACATTAATATACTGTATCATTAAGGTTTTCTAGAAACAACTTAGTTATTAGGATATTGCTCAAAATTTTTAAGTTACAGGTACCTGTTTATACAGGGTGTCTCAAAACTCAGTATCAAGATTTTAGGGGCGTATTTGCCAGGTCAAAATAAGCCTTTTTTTTCCTATAAGCATGTGTCCGCAAACGCTTCGTCACCGATCTACAGAGTGTTAAATTTTCAAAAAAATTTTATTTTTTCCTTCATAGCTCTTTTAGTTTTTGAGATATTAAGATAAAATTTAAAACATAGATTACGCTTTAGGGCTTACATCATCTAGTATACCGAGTGATTGTAAGAATCTACAGGGAGATATTTTTTCAGGGGTCATGCTCCCTTTTCTCCGCATAAACTTT
Organism: Polydrusus tereticollis; assembly: GCA_963920685.1. Classification (NCBI taxonomy): domain Eukaryota; kingdom Metazoa; phylum Arthropoda; class Insecta; order Coleoptera; family Curculionidae; genus Polydrusus; species Polydrusus tereticollis. Next base: position 24,270,674 of record OY987333.1, on the reverse strand, counting down.
TTTATAGTGCGCTGCTGGCGGATTCTGAAATATGCAGTACATTCTTTGTTTTGTTTATAAACTTTTTTATCTCTTATAATTTTTATGCATCTAAGATCGTTATCGAGAAAAAAATTTAAACAAATTTTTGTAATTAGCTACATTTAATTAACATTTATAACAACAGGGGGGAATAAATACCACAATGAAAACAAAAGACGCTATACTTATTTGTTATAAGATTATTTAAACATTACCTCAAAAATAAGAAACTTAATCAACTTTGACTTTTTATAAAAGATGCTGGAAATGCCCTCCTCTTTCTGCGATACAACCCTCTACTCTTCTTCTCATAGACTGCCGTACGCGTTCTAATATTCCGGGATTATTTCTTACCGTTTGAAAGGCATCCATAATTCGTCCAGTTAGAACTTCGATGGAAGGCACTGGTCCTGCATCATAAACTAGACTCTTTACATGCCCCCATAAAAAGAAGTCCAGCGAGTTGCAATCTGGGGACCGTGGGGGCCAAGCAATTGGACCTGCTCTGCCAATCCACCGATTGGGAAACACTGTGTCTAAATAATCGCGGACGGTGACTCGAAAATGAGGGGGGGCCCCATCGTGCATAAACCACATTTGTTGACGAACGTGTAAAGGCACATCCTCCATTAATGCAGGCAATTCATTCTGTAGGAAGTTTAAATATGTGTCACCGTTTAAAATTCGCGGTAAAATAAAAGGACCAATTAAAGTATCTCCTACTATTCCTGCCCATATGTTTACGCTAAACTGTTCCTGGTGTCGAGATTCTCTGATCATGTGTGGATTTTCTAGTGCCCAAATATGAACATTGTGGTAATTCACTACTCCGTCGCGTGTAAATTGAGCCTCGTCGGTAAAAAGGATACGATATAAAAATTCAGAATCCACAGTACACTTGCGCAGTATCCATCTGGAGAACTGCAAGCGCTGTGGAAAGTCTCGAGGAAGCAAACCTTGGACGCGCTGAATATGATATGGGTATAGCATGTTTTCGTGTAAAACCCTCCAGACAGTTGAACGGGAAACATCCAAATGCCGTGCTATTTGTCGAGTACTCATACCAGGGTTTTCGTCGATAACATTTAAAATCTCTTCATCAACTGCTGGGTTGCGTGCTTGTCTTGGTCTACCAGTATCGTGCATTGGAGTCTGAAATCTGCCGTATTCCCGAAGGTGTTGATGGGAATTTATAAAAGTTCTGTAGTTGGGAAGCCGGCGATTAGGAAATCTTAGAGCGTACAACCTCTGAGCATTAAGCCCGTTACCATTAGCCAGACCATAAACGAAATGGATGTCAGCCAGATGTTCAAATGAATATGGTCCATTTTCCATTTTAATGTTAAACAAATCAAAAAATATACGATAAGTTATAAACCAACTTTTAAATAATGTCAAATGCATAAACCAACTTTTAAATAATGTCAAATGCTTCAAAATAAGCGTAAACGTCAAAATGAAAATAGCAGTCAAAGCCCACTAATTGTTTTTTTTATTGTTTCATTGAAAAATTTCAATTAAATATGGCGAATTACAAAAATTTGTTTAAATTTTTTTCTCGATAACGATCTTAGATGCATAAAAGTTATAAGAGATAAAAAAGTTTATAAACAAAACAAAGAATGTACTGCATATTTCAGAATCCGCCAGCAGCGCACTATAAAAAAGTTTATGCGGAGAAAAGGGAGCATGACCCCTGAAAAAATATCTCCCTGTAGATTCTTACAATCACTCGGTATACTAGATGATGTAAGCCCTAAAGCGTAATCTATGTTTTAAATTTTATCTTAATATCTCAAAAACTAAAAGAGCTATGAAGGAAAAAATAAAATTTTTTTGAAAATTTAACACTCTGTAGATCGGTGACGAAGCGTTTGCGGACACATGGTTATAGGAAAAAAAAGGCTTATTTTGACCTGGCAAATACGCCCCTAAAATCTTGATACTGAGTTTTGAGACACCCTGTATAGGATGTCTCAAAACTCAGTATCAAGATTTTAGGGGCGTATTTGCCAGGTCAAAATAAGCCTTTTTTTTCCTATAAGTATGTGTCCGCAAACGCTTCGTCACCGATCTACAGAGTGTTAAATTTTCAAAAAAATTTTATTTTTTCCTTCATAGCTCTTTTAGTTTTTGAGATATTAAGATAAAATTTAAAACATAGATTACGCTTTAGGGCTTACATCATCTAGTATACCGAGTGATTGTAAGAATCTACAGGGAGAAATTTTTTCAGGGGTCATGCTCCCTTTTCTCCGCATAAACTTTTTTATAGTGCGCTGCTGGCGGATTCTGAAATATGCAGTACATTCTTTGTTTTGTTTATAAACTTTTTTATCTCTTATAATTTTTATGCATCTAAGATCGTTATCGAGAAAAAAATTTAAACAAATTTTTGTAATTCGCCATATTTAATTGAAATTTTTCAATGAAACAATAAAAAAAACAATTAGTGGGCTTTGACTGCTATTTTCATTTTGACGTTTACGCTTATTTTAAAGCATTTGATATTATTTAAAAGTTGGTTTATGCATTTGACATTATTTAAAAGTTGGTTTATAACTTATCGTATATTTTTTGATTTGTTTAACATTAAAATGGAAAATGGACCATATTCATTTGAACATCTGGCTGACATCCATTTCGTTTATGGTCTGGCTAATGGTAACGGGCTTAATGCTCAGAGGTTGTACGCGCTAAGATTTCCTAATCGCCGGCTTCCCAACTACAGAACTTTTATAAATTCCCATCAACCAAGACAAGCACGCAACCCAGCAGTTGATGAAGAGATTTTAAATGTTATCGACGAAAACCCTGGTATGAGTACTCGACAAATAGCACGGTATTTGGATGTTTCCCGTTCAACTGTCTGGAGGGTTTTACACGAAAACATGCTATACCCATATCATATTCAGCGCGTCCAAGGTTTGCTTCCTCGAGACTTTCCACAGCGCTTGCAGTTCTCCAGATGGATACTGCGCAAGTGTACTGTGGATCCTGAATTTTTATCTCGTATCCTTTTTACCGACGAGGCTCAATTTACACGCGACGGAGTAGTGAATTACCACAATGTTCATATTTGGGCACTAGAAAATCCACACATGATCAGAGAATCTCGACACCAGGAACAGTTTAGCGTAAACATATGGGCAGGAATAGTAGGAGATACTTTAATTGGTCCTTTTATTTTACCGCGAATTTTAAATGGTGACACATATTTAAACTTCCTACAGAATGAATTGCCTGCATTAATGGAGGATGTGCCTTTACACGTTCGTCAACAAATGTGGTTTATGCACGATGGGGCCCCCCCTCATTTTCGAGTCACCGTCCGCGATTATTTAGACACAGTGTTTCCCAATCGGTGGATTGGCAGAGCAGGTCCAATTGCTTGGCCCCCACGGTCCCCAGATTGCAACTCGCTGGACTTCTTTTTATGGGGGCATGTAAAGAGTCTAGTTTATGATGCAGGACCAGTGCCTTCCATCGAAGTTCTAACTGGACGAATTATGGATGCCTTTCAAACGGTAAGAAATAATCCCGGAATATTAGAACGCGTACGGCAGTCTATGAGAAGAAGAGTAGAGGGTTGTATCGCAGAAAGAGGAGGGCATTTCCAGCATCTTTTATAAAAAGTCAAAGTTGATTAAGTTTCTTATTTTTGAGGTAATGTTTAAATAATCTTATAACAAATAAGTATAGCGTCTTTTGTTTTCATTGTGGTATTTATTCCCCCCTGTTGTTATAAATGTTAATTAAATGTAGCTAATTACAAAAATTTGTTTAAATTTTTTTCTCGATCACGATCTTAGATGCATAAAAATTATAAGAGATAAAAAAGTTTATAAACAAAACAAAGAATGTACTGCATATTTCAGAATCCGCCAGCAGCGCACTATAAAAAAGTTTATGCGGAGAAAAGGGAGCATGACCCCTGAAAAAATATCTCCCTGTAGATTCTTACAATCACTCGGTATACTAGATGATGTAAGCCCTAAAGCGTAATCTATGTTTTAAATTTTATCTTAATATCTCAAAAACTAAAAGAGCTATGAAGGAAAAAATAAAATTTTTTTGAAAATTTAACACTCTGTAGATCGGTGACGAAGCGTTTGCGGACACATGCTTATAGGAAAAAAGGCTTATTTTGACCTGGCAAATACGCCCCTAAAATCTTGATACTGAGTTTTGAGACACCCTGTATAGCTTATATAAATAGTGAACATAATATTCGAAATAGATTAGTACCTATCTATTTTACTTTGAGACAGTGTGCAACAAGTTAATATTAAAAGTATGGAGACCTTGGGAATCTTCAGCTAATGCGATATCTAGCTACCCTAAACATTCCAGGAAGCATTTATCTTCTGACGCCAAAGTGATCGTGAAAAATGTATGTGAATCGTTATTAAAAAGCGGCCACCCTAAAGTAATTGCCAATAAAAATACCAGTGAAATGACAAAAGTTTCATTATCGACGGTACGAGATATTATGCTAAAAAGACATTTTAAAAGAAAAGTTTTCAAAAAACCCGGTAAAATGAAGTGCGTAGATGGTTGTGACAAAGATGTTATTCGAGTCCGAAAGATTAACAAAAATGAGATTTCTGTAGTTGCCCTTTTCCGCACGCAAACTTTTCACACTTGTTTTGTACCTATAATAAATTAATATACATATAATATAAGTTATGGTAAAAATAAACATAATAAATATTGCTACTATAAGGTATTACTGTGGCTTTTCATTTAACTACAAAATCCGTTCCTATGCAAAGCAGTACCCTTTATTTCATTTCATTTCAGTAATATAAACAGTGATGCCAGCTGGGGCCAGGTAGATTTCGCTGGTCGGGTCGGCACGCTCGTCGTCAGTTTTATATGGGTAATTTTACCAAGAAATTCTTTAAAAACGTAGGTTTGGCAATCAAACAGGTAACGGGGTTTCTTTGGGTGCTTACAATATAATAAAAGTATTATTGCAGTTATTAGGTCAAACGAAACATGCTCGGATAGACTTTACACTATATTGATTCTTCTAACAATTTGGTTGTTTTTCTTTATTATTGACAAATAGGGAGTGTTGGGGAAACATGTATCAACACGTCAAAGAGAATAGGTTGATAAATAATGTGTGCGTGCGATTTCAATCTCTGCTATTTTTGTTTGTAAATGAACGCAGCTATTGGCATTCACTCACGTAGCTAGTCAAAAACGCGTCGCAACGGTACGTCATTGGGACGCGAGCTTCCTATTGCACGAAAAATAGGTTGTGTCGCATCGCGCGCCGGTTGATAGAGGTAAGAAGCACGGCGCAAGGCTGGAACCAGCAGCCTTCCAAGATGGCTCGGTGAAGCAAGTGCTGTTACGTGCGGTACACGATTGTAAGGCCTTTTTAGTCAATTGAGGCAGTTATTCCAAGATGGCTCCATGCAACAAGTTTTCTTATGGACGCTTCACGATTTTAAGGCCTTTTTGGGCAATTAATGATTTCTTTTAATAATGGAAAATTATTGTTTAAGCAGGCCCTGGTAATTAGCGCATTGTGAGCGGGTGCACCATCTTGTAATATTCTTGTTATTGAGACCCGCTAAGGGCACGTCTTCTCTTATTTCCGGCACAATGTTTTCCAGAATTTCCAAATATTTGTTTGCACTAAGGCTGCCTTCAAATATATTATACATTATTTTGCTTCCTAGTATAAAACATGAAACGTTAAAGCCAAACCTGCCTTGCCGTTCGAGAGGAAATATTACATGCTGATTTCCCTGAGACCAAAACCTCGTATTGTGCCGATTAAATATACCAGCACTGGTAAAATGAGCGTCATCGGACCATATAACGGTTTAACGCATTAAAATTTTACCCATTACCCAATAAACATAGAAATGGATATAAAGGTTGATATAATTTATACTATTTACCTACATATACGTATATTATGCATATACGTTTACTTATTCTAAATGAAGCTTTAAGCAATTCAGAGTCATTTTGTCAAATCGTGTACAGATTAAACTGGACTGGTCTCGGAACTTAACACGTTAATTCCGTTTTGTCCCATTGTCAGACGTTTTAATACGACTCATCCCAGTTTATGCAGCAACAAACATGTATTTGTCATGTCCAGATAAGAAGCATTATTGTGAGAATAATTCCCGTCACTCATAAGTAGGGACAAGCAGCAAAGCGACGGAAATATGCATAGGAGTGTCCAGTTTCCCTTATACTTACTGCTAAATATTGGTTACCTTATTTTTTTATTAAATAATAGGCCAGTAGTTTGGAAACTCAAACTTTCTATATTTATGTTGTATAAAATAATTAATCTAGCAACCTAGCTAATTAGGCTCCCCCACAAAGTATTCAAGATGACATAGGTAGCAGAGCAGTGCGAAGAATTCACTTCCCGGAGTACCTGGGGTCATGTGCTTCTTCTTGAGTCAGACCTTTGTCTTTTACTACTATTAATTGATTGTGGAGCTGATCAGCAATTATCCTTTTGGAATTTGGTTTAGAAGAGGGATCTTTGTTGGCAGACTTAGTGGAAGCAGTTGCTTTTAGTCTTGGAGTGGATGATAAATCATAGAGGAGGGAGCGGTCTTAGTAGGGGCCAGTCCCTAGGAAGTCGATGTGGAACGTGAATCCAGCTCGGACGTCGAAAACGTTCAAAAATAGACTTGGATTCCGACTACTGTGAAAACTAGCAGTAACCCCTGCCAAAGCGCCGTCCGTTATAGACTATTTGAGTAAGTATACTGATAGTGTCGTGGATAGATGTATGTGTTTCTTCCGCAGAGAAAAAAAAAGTGGGATTGAACTGCTGAAACTCTGAAACGTCGCATCGGTGGTTATTAAGACAAATCCAAGGAAATCCAGTCCGAATTTCATTGAGTGAACGTAAAAGAGGGGCCCCGTATACGCAGGCTGTAGGTGCAGATTCGGCAATAAAAACACCCCGAACGTAAATCAGGCCGTTTAATATCTCCTAGTTGCGTCCTGCTCTCGGGAATAACTACTAGCAAAGTTAGCAGAAAGCATGATATAAGCGCGAACAGGCCGGAGTTTAAAACTTAAAAAAAAAATTAAGTATTTGGGCTCCAAGCATTTGGTGTGGAATAGAATTAAAATATTTAACACTTTATAGAAATATCAAGTCCGGGCCTGCATGCCTTCCTGACCAGCGCAATATAAAGCTTCTGACATTAAATAATGCCCTTTGATTTGCCAAGCGAAGTAATCTTTTTAGCCGTATACGCGTAATCCATCCAATTTCGAGATGGTCATCGGTCTGCAGTGCTGGGTGTCGGGTCCGCTTGGCTAGCGGCCCTACCAAACGCCTTTTAAACTATAATTTAACCGACGCAATGTCTAGTATACCCTCCATGGATTCTGGAGTTTATCACGATTTTTCGGTTTATGAAACAGGGCTTCCACGAAAGTATCTGATTATTGTTTTTGTGTTAGTGCATTTTGTGAGTGTTAGGTACTTTTGTACTTTGTTTTTTAGTTTTTCTTTATTATTTTCTGATTAATCTTGTTTTTAACAATTGTTAGGCGTTGGTTCAGTAGAAAATTTTAAGTAATCTACCTAGATAGAAACAGGTATTGGCAAATAGCCTCCCCGCAGGTAGTACGAGAAAGTTGTTGGACTTAATGCATCTCATAAACAGGTAAACTTCCTTCCAAACCTTTGGGTAATTCCAATAATTTTATGACACCTATCCGTACCACATTGAAAATAATTGTGCTTTATAATATTTATTAGTTGAATTTCTAAATCAGTTAAAACCTTTAGCATTTTACTAACATGACTCCCAGTATCATTCTTAGTGAAAGAGAAAAACGGTGTGACGAACCTGAAAATCGGGTACATTATGTATGGCACTCACACAAGCAGAGAGAGCTAAACACTCTTAAGATGAAGCAAAACCCAGAAAAAAGAGGATTATTTAAGAAACATATCGAATAATCAAGTGCATCACATCATGTCAAGTTTGTCACATTTGAAATATTTGCAGTTTTTCGTTACGAACTTACTAAGTATGTATTAGTAACAAATTCTAAACGGCCTAAAAGTTTATTAATATTTCATCCTGAAAATAAATAATGTATATCAACCATCAAACTGTACCCACAACTACATTGTCGTAACGAACCTGATTACCGCGTTTAAACAAAATGCCTAAAAATGAAAAAAGCAATTAAACATTTAAACTGCCCTTTTTACAAAATTCAAAATACCTATTTTTGGAATAACATTATTTGATTATAGTGGGGGTATATTATTATTAAAAAAATCTTATTTTAAATTTCTATTTTGTCACTTTAAATATGAGATAGACCCAGGTACATAACCTCACGTAACGTAGGAAGATAAACGGAAAAAAATTAAAAAAAAATATGTCAACAATAATGTATATTTTCATTTGCTACAGGTGGTAACATTTATCCTAACATTTGTTAAAAAAAATACTAAAAATATTTTTAAAATCTCAAGTGCCTGTTGAAATTTTTACAACCGATTTGTATTTGCCATTTTGTAGTAAAATTTTAAACTAATACTTGTAAAATCTAATATACGTTCTATCAATATAAGGCAAGAATTACACTGAGCGACCATGATCGACCGTCCACGATCGACCGGTAACGATCAAATTTCCAACACGTACATTCTTACCACAAAGATCACACTGAACCATCATCCTCGACCGTCCGCGAACGTTTTACGACGACCGTGTTTGAAATTCCAACCTGCTGGAAATTTGGTCGGTCTCAGACCATCCCACTTAATGCGCATGACAAAATTTCTAGTTATTTTTATTTTACACCAAGTGGAAGTGGCGTGCGCGTCCTAATTCTAACCTAACTAAACTTTGTGACGCTGGTTTTGTTTTTAGCTAATAATTATTGATAAGATATTTTAATTACTAGTATATTGTGTGTAAAATACACAGAACAATAAAGGTTAGTTTGTAAATATTTCTGTGAAATATACGCAAAATAAAATCTCAGGTATGACATTTTCATAACAGCGGTCGGTTGTGTCGGTCGATCAGTGTGACTTAGAACCATGAATTTGAACTATTTCAATTGTTAGTCGTAGCCGGTCGATCGCGGACGGTCGATCATGGTCGCTCAGTGTGACTAAGTGAGACAAGACTATACTATTAACCGTTATATTTTATTGTGTAAAATACCTAATGATATGTGAATTTTTTTTACAATTTCTATGCAACTTTACTCCAAGTATAAAATTTGTAATTTAAAACAATTTTTTGTAGAAACCTAAACAACTGTCAGGTTATAAAAATCTCCAGAAAATTTGCAGTATTTATTATACTGGCCCAAAATGTATAATTTAAAACAATTTGTTGCAGAAACTTGAACAATTGTCAGGTTTTATACCTATCCAAATATAAAATATCCAGCAATTTGCAGTATTTTTTACACTGGCTTAAAGTGTGTAATTTAAAACAATTTGTTCCAGAAACTTATACAATTGTAGTGGTTTGCACATATTGAAATATAATAAGCCAGCATACGGTATTAAGTACTTTAGATTGCTAGAGACGGCTGAAAGATGGCGCTGCCTATATTGTACTGCCTACGCAGAACAATATCGCAGCTTTAAGCTTTTTCGATTTTCCAACGGTCGGTAGTCGGTATGCTCATTGCTCACTTGTCATAATTGTGCCCTGCGCTGACGAGAACCAAAAAGTTCGAAACCGGTCTACAGGTAGCGGTAGTGTGGCATCCTACCATGGAAACAGAGATTCTGAAATTCATTCTATCCATTTCGTTAGTTTCTGTAAGGCATTTCCTGCCAATTGTTGTGAAATTGTTAACAAGACATTTTAATTTCTCGTTAAAACCTTAAATAGAAAGGTGAGTCTAGTGATACCTTATTTTAAAGGGAATTGAATTGTCTTTCAAAGCAGGGGGGGGGGGGGGAGTGAAAATAGAAAAAAAAATATGCCCTCCTGACAACTAACGTTTACGTGTCATTTTGATTTATTCATTTGCAAGAAATTAACCTGGGTGGAAAGTTCTTGCAGACTACTTTTTGTTGTTTCAATTGAGTTTAATGAAAGTATATCTATCGCAATCGGACGAAAGTCCATTTTTGACCCATCCTGGCCGAATATTTAGACCGAATTCTGGTCGAAAAGTAAATTAAAGGCCCTATAAGTTGCCTATTTGGGGGACAGATAGACTAAAGCTTGCAGCAATGGCAGGGTAATCTCCTGTGGGCACCCGACACCTGTGCCCGACCATTCGGGGTCGGAACGCCGTATTTTACGCTTTCTTTGACCCCACGTTTAATTTTAGGCAAAACCGTGTGGCTTCTACTTACAAAGGAAGGGAGGATAAGCCCGCCAAAAGGGAGAGCGAAAATGTTACTTGTTTTTGTAAATTTCCCTTTCTTTGTGTGTTGTGATTTGGTTAGGTTGTGGCTTAAAAGGGATGTAATGCCTTTCGATACAATTCTTTTACGCGGGGTAGAGGAAAGAAAAACGGATATGCCTCTGATTTATTTAGATAAATGTGATTTTTGCACCAAAATCGGGGTTTCTGTAAAAAAATCTATCATTTACTCAACTAGAGAGAGATAAAATTAAATAATTTTGTTAAATTGTTTAAGACTATTTTAGGTCCTCAGACGAACATTTAGGTCTAACTGTCATGTATTTTACATAATAATATTAATATAATATAATAATATATAATATAATAATATATAATATAATATAATAAATTAAATAACCGTAAGTTTATATTTTTAAAGACATGGCGTACCGTTAGAAAGCTAGAAGCTGCCAAAATTAAAAATGCCATTTTTCAAAAGTCGATATCTCGAAAACTCTCTAAGACTTATAATGCTTTTATTAACAAATAATTATAATTTTATGTAGATTCCAAAATTGTTCTAAGATCTAGGGTGTTCCATTAAAAAAATAACGACTTTGTTTTTCTACGGCTTTGTGACTCATCCTGTATCCTTTTTTTTTATTCTAATAGACTTTAAAAACCCTAAAACTTTTGTCTTGCACATTCTTTGCTAACTGTCTTACTTTAAGAAGTAATCAACCGTTTCTATTCATATCAGCGACCCTGAAAAAATCTATTGGGGTTAAATCCGGTGTCCTTGCAGGCCAGTTCATAGAACCACCACGACCAATTCATCTGCTTCCAAACATTTCATTTAGTGTATCTCAAGCTTGTCGCTCAAAGTGGGCCGGGGCACCATCTTTCTGAACCTATAGTTCTTGCTGATTTGCATTATTATCTAGGAGTTGTGGCAAATCGTTTCTTAAAAGAATATTGTAAATATCCCCATTTATAGGAATTTAGGTGATGATCAAAATAATAAAATATATACAGAGTGGCAAAAAAGTCGCGCATAATCCCTGTAACTTTTGAATTACCTCGAATACGAAAAAGTAACCTTGTGTGTGAAAGTTGTTCAGTAAATTATTCCCCACATTTCTACCTGCATGAATTTTTTCTGTAATTTCTAGTTTGGTTGCCATAGAGACCAACTAACTTTTTTTAAATGGAATGCAGGGTGCATATGATTGCATATTTGGATTCTACTGGGAACACTAAATTTTTTGTATTTCAAATTTTTATTTATTTAAAATTGTAACAAACTTTATAATAACAAAATAAATAGCCTAGAAAATTGAACAACTTAACATCGAAATAATAAACAAGTGAAACCTTTTCAGTGGATCAGGTGTACAAAATGACCATCATTTTCTGCTAAACAGAGCGCCAGTCGAACCCTGAACCCGTCTACAACGTTTAAAAGGAAGTCCTCTGAGATAACCCGAATTTCAGCACTAATTATGACTTTTAAAGATTCTAAGTCATTTGGACGGTTAACGTAGACTTTGTTCTTTAAGTGTCCCCACAAAAAGAGGTCGACCGGGGTTAAGTCCGGGGATCGCGCTGGCCAGTCAATAGCACCTCTTCTGCCTATCCTGGAAATTGTTCGCTTATGTATTGTCTAACATTTTCCGTATAATGCGCAGGTGCTCCATCTTGCTGGAACCATACCTGTTCGTTTATGCATGCCATTATTTACACCCGGTGAAACCATTCTGCAAGAAGGAATTATGTGATTCCTGAGGAGGTCCAGATATTTTTCGCCATTCAAATTACCATCTATGCAAAAGGTCCCACTTAACTTTTTCGGACCTCTGAGTATGACCTTCCTGGAATCAGTAAGTATTCTCAGCAGACCAATAAAGAGATAATTGTGTCTATTGACAATGCCTTTTAAATGGAAAGTAGCTTCATCCGAGAAAATAATATTTATTGCGAAGTTATTATCGTTATTGCATCTTTCCATCATCAGCTCACAAAATTCAGCTCTTCTATCAAAATCATCCTCGTTTAACTCGTGCACCAACTTTATCTTGTAGGGATGCGACTTCTCCTGCTTAAACAAATTTTTCACTGACTGATGAGACACATTAAAATCCATTTCCATTGGCCTGGATGATTGTTTTGGATTTTCATGTATTGAGAGCATGATATCCAAAGCTTTGTCTCCCCCGGTTGCTGTTTTAGGTCGGCCTGATCTAGCGGCTTCCCTAACACTGCCTGTTTTTCGAAATTTCTTTACCACTCGACACACTGATTTATTGAAGGCCTATTTGGATATAATTCATTGAAAAGTTGACAAACCTGATCTTGCGATCTCCTCATATTTCCGTAACCGCTCATTATTAAAATTTTAACTCGTTGTTTCTCAATCAGATGAACCATAATGTAAACAAATTAGAAATCAGACAACAGAAAATTAAACAGGAACTCAAAATTGACACCTTTTAGGTCGCTGTCATGAAAACACCTTGACTTAACTGGTGGGTATTAGGTAGGAATAATTATAATTAGGAACGTTTTCATTTTTGAGCTATCATTATCTCGGAAACGCTTGCAGATAGGTGAAGATTTGAAATACAGAAAATTTAGCGTGTTCCCAGTAGAATCCAAATAAAATATGCAATCATATGCAGGGTGTTCCATTTAAAAATAGTAAGTTAGTCTCTATGGCAACGAAACCAGATATGACAGAAAAAATTCATGCAGGTAGAAATGTGGGGAATAATTTACTGAACAACTTTCATATAGGTCACTTTTCGTATACGAGGTAATTCAAAAGCTTCAGGCATTATGTGCGACTTTTTTGCCACTCTGTATATATTATTAAATATGCTAATTATTTAAATAATAACTAGACACATTTATTGGCAAATGTTACCTCGTCAGACAAGACTATATTTCTTAAAAATATTTTGTTTTCGTGAATTATTTCAAGTCTTATCCAACAAAATGTGATGCTATTTTGAATATTTTGCAACACTTTAAGTTTCTCAACCTGTATACATATACACCTAAGATTTTTAGTATTTTATTTATTTTAAAGCGTACATAATGAAGTGCACACGCGACCAAACAATGTACACAGATTGATAAAGTAAAGGCATATTAATTATCCATTAACTTGTTTGGCCATCAATGTCCTGTCCAAATATTTACCATCCCCGGGTTTCCAGTTAACATATTAATCAATTTTAATCATATTTGCCGTCCATCCTTTATGCGGGACAGATATTAAGATAAGGCCTACAAATATGGTTTAAAATCGTAACGTGTATGTACACACATCCGCATGTTTTTTGATGAAGGAATGAAAGGAAAAATTGGATATCGGGAGACATCAAATGGGTACAGCAAATTGGTTTATTTTCTCGGCGTATGTTTAACTAAGTGGTTAGGCATGTGTATTTAAAAAAAATTGTTTTTGTACAGTATAGTTAGTAAATAATAATAAAACGTGGTGACTTGTAACTTGTACTGGTTGTTCCACCTAAGGAGGTAATCGGCTATATCTCAGAAAGTAATAACACTAGGACTTTGGGAAAAAAAATATATCGACAAAAGCGGCCAAGAGAATTTGCTGGAAATTATTTTCAAGTTCGAAAAATTACCGCTAGGGGACGTAAGAGAACTTTCAAAATAGAAATGCCGATTTTCTCTTGATGTTAGGAATCGTTTTTTTCTATTTTCAATAATAAAGTGGTGGGAGAAGGTCAAACTTTTTTTCTTTCAAACGCTGATATCTCTGCTTTGGATAAACCGATTTTATTCAACTTGGTCTTGAAAAAAAGCCCTTCTTTTCCTCTACACGTAGATCTATTAACTATACCATATTGATTCTGATGGTGGCCACTAGATGGCGTTTTTCCGTAATTTCTCAATGAATAAGGATTTTCTCAAAAAAATCAAATGTTATGATATGACTTTTTCATCATATTTTATTTTAGGCTTATAAAGGCTATTAAATAGTGGAATAAAAAATCCAGGTCCGTACTTAAAATAAAAAAGTTGATGATGGTCGCTCGAATCCGAAACGTCGGATTAAAAAACTAACCCCATCAGCTTGTAGAGGAGGAAAAGTTACTATGAGGAACTGAAAACCGCAACGTGATATCTTTTGTTAAACCAGAGATTTAATTGATTAATTAATGTTTTCAAAAATGGCCTATTTTTCCATATTAATTATTATTATCCCTAATTTCTCTAGTTTAACAAAAGATCACGTTGCGGTTTTCAGTTCCTGGTGGTAACTTTTCCTCCTCTACAAGCTTATGGGGTTAGTTTTTTAATCCGACGTTTCGGATTCGAGCGACCATCATCAACTTTTTTATTTTAAATACGGACCGGGATTTTGTATTCCACTATTTAATAGCCTTTATAAGCCTAAAATAAAATATGATAAAAAAGTCATATCATAACATTTGATTTTTTTGAGAAAATCCTTATTCATTGAGGAATTACGGAAAAACGCCATCTAGTGGCCACCATCAGAATCAATATGGTATAGTTAATAGATCTACGTGTAGAGGAAAAGAAGGGCTTTTTTTTCAAGACCAAGTTGAATAAAATCGGTTTATCCAAAGCAGAGATATCAGCGTTTGAAAGAAAAAAAGTTTTACCTTCTCCCACCACTTCATTATTGAAAATAGAAAAAAACGAGTCCTAACATAAAGTTGCATAATTTTATGAAGAATACAATGCTTATATTTTTAACATATTTTAATTAAGAAAAATGAAGAGAAAGTCTGCATTTCTATTTTGAAAGTTCTCTTACGCCCCCCAGCGGTCATTTTTCGAACTTGAAAATAATTTCCAGCAATTTTTCTTGGCCGCTTTTATCGATATATATTTTTTCCCAAAGTCCTAGTGTTATTACTTTCTGAGATATAGCCGATTACCTCCTTAGGTGGAACACCCGGTACAGTATAGTAAGTAAATAATAATAAAACGTGGTGACTGGTAACTTGTACAATAAAACTTGTTACTTAGCAAGCGGTAGGCCTCAAAAGATATTAGACTGATTAAAAATTGTACTGGAGTAAGGCTTGTATAAAAGTCGGTGACGAAATATTCAGTCATTTACCATGGTTTAGAATCACAACTTAATTTTAATTGGGAAACTAAGGTCCAATGGCGACTCCGGCTAGGCCAAGTCCCAGGAAGAGCGCGCAGTAAGAACACCTGCGTAGTTATTTATTTTTTAATTGAATCATAGATATCTTCGGGGTGAAGATTATTCATATTGAAGAGGAAAGAAAAATCTAAATTTCTTCACAAATATTTAATATTTTGCTCTATTCGTTTCGGTTTCTTAAACCATTTTCAAGAGCTGTCTAAAAAGTTCATTTATATAATAATCTCATTTCAAAATCAAAATTATTAAGTATTACTTACATAATACAATCACAAACTTTACATTAAGGACACAAACAAGTTCACAATGGCGAACACAGGTTAACTAACTTTATAAAATTGATCAACGGAATAAGCCCAAAAAAATTAAACAAAATATACTCAACCAGAGCGGCATCTAGGTTGCATAAAAAGAGGTACGATGATTTAAACAAACATTCACTACTTAAACTCATCTACAATTTTTGCTGCTTCTCTGTAGTGGGCGTTGACAGGATCGTTGAAACACTCCAATCTGATTATTAATCTCTAATTTGGCTATTTCTATATTTTCTAAAAAGTTCAGCTTATGGCCTTTTTGCGCATTATGTAGCATTTCAAAGTTGTCTTTAGTATTAAAAGTATGTAAATTCTCTCTTAAATGTAGGCCGAAAGCTGATCCCTTGTCATTAGACGATTTCTGAGAGTTTAAATGTTCTTTTATTCTAATATTATAACTACGTCCTGTCTGTCCAGCATATTTAGCTGTGCATGAGTTACAGGACAACAAATATACCCCACTTTTGTCAAGTACGTTAATCCTTAAAAATCCTTTACTCTCGAGAATAAGCTACGTAGATTGTTTACTAATTTATAAGCTGCTTTAAAATTGTTGTTTTTGAAATTCCAAGAAATTATCAACAAAGAAGTGAACACGAGAATGTGAGCTCTCTGCAACTTTCTTCAACATATACTCCGAGTGTATATTTAATGGAGCTCTACACAAGACAAAAATATAGGTAAATATTGTTGGCCAAATGAATACGCGAATGAAACGGTATTGTTAGCCGAAATAAAGGAGGAAATGCAACTTTTACTGAACAAGGTAACAGAGATTAGTTAATAAGTTGAGAAGCGTGTGTTTAATACATAATACGCAGTTTAAGACTCTTAATACCTTATTCTATCCCATTCACTCACATGAGTTAGTACGCGCTAATCATCATGATCAATAATACTGTGATTAAGTGGCAGCTTTGCCTTGCGCAAGATACAAAAAAAGAGAGATTTTGATTAATAATCATGGCAGAGGGAACTTTTCTTAAACATATAATACTTATTAACTACAATAAATCTTAATTTTGTATATACGCAAATAAATATTGATTGTCATTTACTCATTTATAGATATGAGAAAATACTTCGGTAGGCCCGTCGGAGGCAAAACGCCGCAGACAAAACGCCGCAGACGAAAATTTTTAGTTTTGCGACGTTTTTCGTTTATTTAATTTAAATTTCAAAATTGGAAATTTAAAATTGGTCGAACTCTCGTCGAATGGGGGGGGGGGGGCTTGAACCCCCTAACCCCCCCCCCCTTATATACGCCGCGTATATAAGTAGAAACCTATTGGTGTACCTATAGATAAAAATTTTGTAGGTAATTAATATATTTTTTTCTTGAAACGAAAATAAGAAAATAATTACGCTGGTCGATTATGCTATTTACCATGTTCCCTTGACACAATTTTGAATACAAATTAATATCAAAAATATATTACTGTTCAAGCGAAAATGTATGACTAATGACGATTACCATTGGGTAATGATTTCTTTTTTGACAAGGAAACAAAATGATATTCCAAATTTGGTGACTTTTCATCAGGATTTAGAGTATAACACTCACATAATATGTTGAAATCCAAGAGATATTAATAGCCCTTTTTTTGTTTCAGGTGGGTTTTCGATACACGAAGACGATGAAAACTAACTTAGCCGATAGCTTGTATGTATTAATTTTAATTTCTTAGTCGCTTCCCCAGTCCTTTTGATGCTTGCATATAAAGAAGAATTCATTAATTATTCACGAATGTTAGCTTTAAGCATATGACAAAATATACAAGAATCCAGCACATATTTAGTTATCTAAAGGGCCATCAACAAACATTTACATAGCGCTGGCTTAATTAGTGACCAGCGCTAACTGAAAGTTGTACTCAATAATTGCCTTGTTTAGTCCTCATTGTTCATTTAATAATAGTTTTTTAAATAGCGTAAATTCAATTTTATTGTAAAGGTCTAATTAAATTCGCACTCATTCAAACACGGTAACAACAGAAATATATTGATTAACACAATTTTCGCTACATACGTACCTAAATACAATTTAACTTTTGATTGCTACAAAAAATAGGTATACAGTCAGTCCAAAAAGTCTCCATACACTACATATTTTAATACATATTTTTTATTAGTTTTAACCAGCTAACTGGAACTATGAAAAATAAAATTAATATTATTATTTCAGACCTAACCAAGAAAAAATCGAATAAAAAATAGCTGCGAAATATTTTATTTAAGTTATTATAGTATTGTATAATTTAGAAATATTTGACAAATACTATGTCAAAATAGTCTCCATACACTTAACAATAATCAATATTAATTTAACAGAAAATTACAATATCTTTAACCTAATATTTAGTTGGACCTCCGTTGGCCTTGATAACCTCTTGTAATCTTTTTGACATGCTTGCAACTAGCTTTCTAGTAATTTCTGGAGGTATGGTCTCCCATTCGTGTATTATTCTATTTTTTAACTGTTCCTTATTTGAAAAATTGTGTTTGCGAATGCGCCGTTTTAGATCATCTCACGAATGTTCGATGGGGTTAATATCGGGTGATTGTGGAGGAGTATAAAGCTGCTGTCGCACATTATGGATCATCCATTCGCGGACCATCTTTGCGGTATGTTTAGGATCATTGTCCTGTTGAAAATGGTACCTTCCTTCGAGTCCCAATTTGTGCACAGTTTCTCGCAAATTGTTCCTTAAAATGTTAAGATAAACATGCTGATCCATTGTACGATCAATAAAGTTTAAATTTCCTATTCCCCCTGAAGACATGCATCCCCAAAGCAGAATACTGCCGTATTACCATAGAACAAATATTTTCAATTTTTAATGCTGTTTTCTTCTTTCTTCAAACTTTAGTTCTGCCATCAGACCCAAAAAGATTGATCTTAGTTTCGTCACTAAAAATTATTGTTTCCCAAAACTTAGGAGGCTTTGAAACGTATTCCGTAGCAAACTCTAACCGTTTTCTGCGATTAATTTCTGAAATAAACGGCTTCTTTCTGGCTACACGTCCATTATAACCTGCCCTGTGTAAACAATTTCTCACAGTTTGCGGACAAACGTTTTTCGAAAATTCTTCTCTAATTTCGTCTGCAATTTTGGGTGCACTTTTCTTTGAATCTTTACTCTGGCCTTTTCACGTGGAGTTGATTTCTTAGGTCGACCAGAGCGGGGTCGAATCTTATTCGATCCCTATAATTTTTTCTATATTTCTAAATGATTTTCCATCTTTCCATAAATCAATTACAATCTTTCGAACTGCATTGGGAATTTCGCAATTTCTTTCACTCATTTTTGTAACAATTAAATAAATTCACTGCAAAACCAAAAATTACAACGGGTGACAGATTAAAAAGTATGGCTGAAAATGATTCATTTCTTTTAAATTTAGCTAGCAATGACTACTTGATTAAGTACAACTGAATATAATGTAGTTTTCCTTGCGTATATCTTACTGTATGGAGACTTTTTGACTTAGTTTTTGTTAATATTTTTAAATTATGATGTAACATTTCAATAAAATATTTTGCAGTTATTCTTTATTTCATTTTTTATTGGTTAGGCCTGTATAAATTTTATTTTTTCATAGTTTTAGTTAGATGGTTAAAAGTAATGAAAAATATCTATAAAAATATGTAGTCATCTGTAACAGTCGTTAGAAGTAATTTGTTTCATGGCTAATTTTTCCAATTTCTTGAATAATTCACACAATGGGTTTTACTGAACAGCACAAAAAATTCATGGTTGTAGCATATTTTCGAAACGGGGTTAGACAAAATAGTGAGTAGCAATACAATCAGCGTTTGTGCATGAACGACTAAAATATTCCTAAACTCGTTTTTACTCCTGGGGATTCTTATCATTGCCTGAGAAGAACCGTTGATGGAACATGCAGGACTTAAAAAACAGTTAAATTTGTTTCCTTATAAGGGAAGAAATACGATACAATATCGTATGATACAAATTGGAGCCTATCCCACCCCAGAAACCGTTTAATTAAGATCTGGAACATCTTGACACAAATTAAACAGATATTACCATGTGCTCTTTAAGTAACCTTCCCTTTAGACAATAAATCACCGCGTTTTAATCAAATCCCCGATAAATTAACCCTACGTATTATGTCTTTTTCGTCCCACAGGACGCGTCTTTGTCCTTAAACTATTTTTTAACAGTTCTTATCATCGCAGCGTTGTCACGTATTTGCAATCATGAAGAAATATTTGATACACATAAATCAATACCTGAATACTTTTTATTACGGACGTATGCAGTGTGATCAACGGTCGATGCTACGTAAACGTATATTATGGAAAACGAGTAATAGGATCGTTTTAAACATTTGGTATCTTTCTGAAGCGCATGCTCTATCCATTTAAAATATTTTGAGTCTTCCAGTGTTGCCGCTTCTCTCAAAAAGTAGTTGCAAGCTTGTTATTTTAAATGTAACACCCCATATATTATTAAGTTTTTTTACCTTTACTTCTTCTTAATACTGTCCTATACCCATTATTGTTTCCGACAAATATAATCTGTGTTCCATATTGCACAAAACATGACCGTTCTTAAATATTTGTAAATTCTCGCTCTAAATTCACAGATATTTCAAATTTTTTTATAATTTAGCTAAATCCAATGGATTCAATCCTAATTAAATCGATTTAATAATATACAGGCGGGTTAAAATTGTCTTTATTTCTACTACTTTATTACTTATTACTTACTTACTTTACTAATATTACTAAAAATGGTCAAGATTCATTTTTTTTTTAAATGGAGCACCCCGTAAATTATTCCAAAAAAGAAAAGGTCATTAAATTTGCTTTAAAATGTTGTATAATTATTTATACTTAACCTTTACCACAGAAAATGTAGCTACGTATATTTTCTGTGCCTTTATTATATTAACATTATTTCAATAAATGTTGACCATTAGAATCTAAATCTTTCAAAATGTGCCTATGACTTGCAGTGGTTCTTTCATCAAGTGTTAAGTTCTCGAAGAAATCGCTTACAACTGTTCTTAAAATTTGGAGGTACCTTTCGGAATTGAATTAAGAAGCTAAAGTTGTTCTTTTCCAAAAAATAAAAATTATTAAAACTGAACCCCCATTTCTTTTGGGACATGTGGATTTTAATTAGCCCAAAAATGTTTGGTCCTTCTGTTAAAAATCCCTTCCTTGGAAAATTTTGCCTCGTCAGTCCATGATAAAAAAAATTTCCGTTGATAGTCTTCCGGTTTTAGAACTTTAACTTTATTAAATTTAAATGGATGCGTTTTGTGACTACTAAAATTCGTTGTATTAATGGGTATGGTATGCCCAAATCTATATATCCCAAGACATTTATAATATTATCTTCGTTCGAAGTTATAGAATTTGGTAAACTGTTGGACTCCTTTAATTTTGAGCCATAATTTTATTTGTGGTAAATCAGGATATGTTAAACTCTCTGCAAGTTCTGGCTATAATTTGGTCACATTTTCCATGTAAAATAAATAATTTCATAAGATCATCGTTAGAATACTACGAAGGCGTAGAAAGGTCACCCGAAAGAAAAAAATATTTTAATCTCGGAATTCCGACTTAAATCTCGGAATTCAGAGATTAAAGTCGGAATTCCGAGATTAAACTTTTTTTTCTTTCGGGTGGCCTTTCTACGCCTTCGTAGAATACATATTTTCGATCATTAAGGAAAGTTCTTTATTAAAACGTTAATACCAGCCTTGTCAAACCTTTAGACTGTCATAATATCTACTTAATTTTCGTCATTCGTAACCCTCTTCCTTCTTGGAACCTTTCCCTTCCATGTGTAGCTAAGTTGGTACACAAAGCTACAAAAGATTTGCGATCGGGCATTGGTCTATCTGGAAAACGAGCTCGATAGCAGCGCACAGCTTCTGAAGCATTTTGATGGCATTATCCATAAACTAAAACCATGTTCAATTTGTCTTGATTTGTATGGTGAACCATTTTTATTTTAAAAATGTAGAAATTGCAAATTCTGACACTGACACTGAGTGTTAATAATGTTAATTATTTAATGATTTTTGTTTTCCAGAGATATGCATTTTTATTTCTCGAAAACGAAGCAAGATATGAAAACAATTTAACAGACAATAAAAGGATATTTTTAGTTGCTCAATCCGAAAGAAATATAAAAATTACCAGAAACTCAGTGGCGTCTTATTTTTTGCCAATATTATTTGTTAAGGCGTCCCCTGAGACGTCACTGGACGTAATAATTTAGCGCTACACGAGCGTTTCATCACTAAAATTATCATTACCAAAATTAAATTAAAATCTGCTAAAGGATATTAAAAATATTTATAATTAAAATACTCGTTAAAATTATTTTAATAAAAAATTAACCCCAAATATCTCCGTTCATGTTGGATTTATCAAAAATTTGTATGAGACATAATTTGATCAAAAATTAATTATCTTTAAGAACCACAACATTTAAAAGTTCCTGTCATCGAAAAAATTCTTTCACCATGGCGCCACCTACATCTTGTATTATTTAAACACATTTTTTACACAGTTGTGAAGCCAATCATAGAGGCTAAAAACTGGCGTTTACAGAATTTACATGTCACATATAGTTTTCGAAATAATTGGCCTGGGAGTTTTTATTGAAACTAATATAGGTACTAACCAAAAAAACTCAAAATTTGATAATTAAAAAAAAAATGGTTTACTGAGACAACCTCAAAGTTATAAAGAAATTATACATCATTTAAAAGCAAGTTTAATGACCTCTTAATTTTTTGAATAATGTACGTGTTAAGTAAGAGAAATAAAAATAATGTTAACCCCCTTGCGGGATTTTAGCTACACACTGTTGAAGAAAAAATGGCACGCCACTGCTTTTTTTGACATAAGTTCATATCAAGTGTTTTCTTAAAATGATCCCAAAAATCACAGCCTCAAATATTACCATATCATATCACTGCGCATATATTATGTGAATATTTTGACGCCCATGCAGATGTTTACCAGGATGGGCACTTCTTGTTTAGTGAGTATTAGAAACTGAAAATGAAACTACCATAAATATTAATTAAAAGAAAATTGAAACTGGAATAAAATAATCCCATAATCTTTATTTAAATAGCAACACGTGGCAACATTGCAACACAGTTTAATTGGCAGCACCTCGTTAGCAGATAATTAGTATATTCCTGTACGCAAACCTCCAAGGTGTCCGTGTCGCAGGGTAAGGGTTAATCCCCAACCCTTGCAGTATATTATGTCGCAAAACTAATTGTGATTATATAAAGAGAAATAATCATAATAATTTATCAATACTACTTTTATCGTCAATCTACAATAGTAAAAAAAACGTGACTCAATTAAAATCTTAATTAAGCGACAAAACAGTAAATAACAAACTTGAATTGAGTAAACAATCTACTTGATGTACAATTGTACAAAATCATTAAATTAATAATAAAAAAAAACACTCTCATTCACCCTGAATCTGTAACAGTATACAGGGTGCCAATTTGAAAACTTTCAATGCAAATATCTCGGAAACTACAAAAGTTGAAACAACGCGATTTGGTTTGATGGTTATTTGGGTATGGGGAACTAGAACTACCATATTTTTTGTCAAGGGGTCATTTGAAAATAGGTTGTACTATTGTTTACAAGAAAATGGAATGAATTTTGAGCACTTAATAAAATAAAATATTTCATTTTTAATTTTATTCAAATTACAAATTTTCTCTTCTGTCGATTTTTTTGTGTAGCTAAGTACTTACTACTCAGTAAGCATTTCCATAAAGAAAAAAATTGATGTACGACAAAGGGGGTGGTGCAATTTGAAATATTAAAGTGTAGTGGTTCTAGTTCCCCTTACCCAAATAACTTTGATACCAAATCGCGTTGCTATAACTTTTGTAGTTTTGGAGATATTTGCATTGAAAGTTTTCAAATTGACACCCTGTATACTGTTACAGATAAGGAAAAACTTTGAATATTTAAATCAAGAGACTGTTAAAGGTCGATATTTTAAAATATGTATTTTTAGGTATACCGAGGATGTTTCACAAAAGCGGGACAACTTATACTTAAATATTGAAGCAAAAGAACCAACACAAAGTCCCCGTCTCAATAAATTTAATATTTAAAACAACTAATTGGTTACATGTTTCGCCTATAAGGCTAGATTGCTAAGAAAGAAGGGTTTGCCCAGTTTATTAATATCAGACTTAACCTTGTTATTATCTACAGTTCTAGAACAAAACTTCTTTCAATTTAATCAGAGAATGTTTAAGCAAAGGTCAGGATTGGCAATGGGTTCTTGTCTTTCCCCATTTTTGAGCGAGGTGTTTATGAGCGAATTAGAGAGCAAAATCATGAATAGCAGATTCGCTGGGTTTTTGCTTGCATATAAAAGATACGTTGATGACGTATGTATAGTTTGGAATGGCAGTGATTCAGATTTAAGAGATTTCCTCAGTTTCGTTAACGATTTACACCAGAATATTGAATTTACACTTGAGATCGAAAATAATGGACAATTACCTTTTTTAGATTTACTGTTGATAAGAAATAACAACAGAATTAACTTTGAAGTCTATAGAAAACCAACTTTTACAGATAACATTATTCAGTACGATTCAAATTCTCCCTTTTCTCATAAGTTTGCCACCTTCAATTCCCTTTTCTACCGACTTTTCAAGCTACCTTTGTCTAGAGATGCGTTCACTAAGGAATTTAATATAATAAAACTGATTGCCAGAAATAATGGATACCCTTTGAGATTAATCAATAAACTTAATAATGTTTTGCATGAATGTCACAAAAGTAAAAAACTAAATCTATTAGAAAAACTTGAGATTACGAAAGCTAAAAAGAGCCCTATCCTTACCTGCGTTAATGAGGTCTTTAATTTCGAGCCTTATTTTATTTTTAACAACTTGAATAACTAACAACGGACTGCTGTGACCAACATTTAACCTATAAATTTTCCCCGGCCCGCCAAATTCTTTTGATTGACAACATTGATGTTTTTGATGCCGGTACTTTGGTGCGCTCGTACTTTGTGTCGATGGCTGTTACATTTTGGGCTGAGTTTGCTCTCTAGGTGACTGCATCTTCCCCCAGTTCAATATACCTTGGACTTGTTTGACGAACCTTATACTTTTAGTTTTATGTTATACCGTTTTTGTTTATATACAATTCTTAGTTTAAGTTCTGACTGTCATGTAGTGATGTAATTGTAACGTTTATCTATTTTTTTGTTTTGTTTTATATTTTGACATTTTTATTCTTTTTGAAAAATTTTTTAAATGTTTTTTTTGGTGTATCAGGTGGGTTTACTAGTAGATTTGTTTACTTTAATGCGTGATTATTGACTTCTTTTTAGGTCTGATGATGCCTTATAGGCGAAACATGTAACCAATTAGTTGTTTTAAATATTAAATTTATTGAGACCGGGACTTTGTGTTGGTTCTTTTGCTTCAATATTATATTCAGGTCTCTTAGAGAAATATGGGCACTTTTTTTGATTTATACTTAAATATTTTTAATTGCACCTCTTTATTGTTTATGTAATTCCAAATTTTTGTTTGAATCTGTTTCCGTGTTGCCAAGATATTAATTATTCTCCTAATTTTTTTGCGCTTGTACAGGGTGAGTCAACCATAGAGTAAAGTTCATTATCTCATTTGTTTCGGGAATTACCAAAAAACGTTAAGGTAAACAGTTTAAAACTATTTTTGAGTATACAGGGTGGTTCAAAAAAGCTTGGCAAATATAACATAAGTTTTTTTAAATGAAACACCCTCTCATTTAATTTATTTTTAGATTCTGCATGAAATTTTATAACTTTTTTGTTTATACTATTATATACCTAAACCTAGTAGTTGTTCCAATATTTTAATTTTTCTAGAAAAATATTAGTTTTTACTCTTATAAAAAATTGACAGTTCCGCCATTGTTTCTGAAGGTGGAATACGTATATTTGGTACAAACGTTCCATTGAGATGACAAAAAAAAACGTGTAACAAAATTTGAGTTAGATGCTACGTTCGTTACAGGCGTTCAAAACAAATGTATACATTTCGACTAATTTAAATTGAAAAATATCAACTTTTTGAAATGGCACACCCTGTATTAATTAATTAAAAATTAAATTAATTGGTTTTATAAAACTCTTCATTTTTCATTAAGTATGTCATATGCCTATTTTTAATAGTTTGCGATTTATTTTGATATTTCTCATTTTTACCTCGTTTTTACCCTTGTTCCAAGTTTGGATTCGATTTAGTCAATTTTCTTAATGTATATTTTGTCAAAAATTGGAACTTCTACTTTTTTTTTTTTAAGTTAGATGGTCTGGATTATTGCAATACCCTGTATTTTTGTTACATGTCTTCTACTCTTTATATAAAGTGTCTAATTTTATACCGATCCAATAATTATTCTCAGTAGTCATTAAATTTATGTGATTTCCATCTTCTAAAAACATCATTTAATTCTGTACGCTTAAGATTTAGCTAGCTATGGAAAATGAATAACAATTGTCGTTTAGTAAATAATTAACTTAAATAATTGTTTGTATAATATTTATTATTTGGAACGCCTCAGGAATATTATGCTAAAAAATTAAAAATTTTAATTTTTTGTTTTATTAATTTTTGACTGATTTGTACGTTATAAAATTAAGTATTTTCTTTAACGTACGGATATTATAATACAATAAAATACAGGGTATTGCGGTAATTCAGACAACTTAAAAAAAAAAAACGAAAACTTTGAGAAAATCATTACGATCTGGCAACGCCACAGATAATAATAAAAATATTTTACAGTTATATGGGGACTTAGTAGAAGTTTCAATTTTTGACAAAATATGCAGGGTGCCCCATTTAAGAAAATTGAGTAAGTCTAATCTAAACTAAACCGAAATTTGGAAGTAAAACATCTCTGAAACTCAAATAGTACTAACATAACCCAGATGTAACTATCAGCAAAAAATATTGATTAAATTAAAATCGATAAAGAAAGCATATTTATTGCGACTGTACAAAAGCAAAGAAATTAATATCTTGGCAATACCGCAACAGATTCAAACAATAATTTGGAATTACATAAGCAATAAAGACGGGCACTTATTTCTGGTACAAAGTATGGGGTGTCCCAGTTAAAAGTATTTTAGTTTAGATCATCTTGCTTTTGTGAAACACCCTCGGTATATTTCAAAATATTTTTAAAATATTATCCACCTTTACAGTCCCTCCGATTTTTAAATTCAAAGTTTTTCCTTATCTGTAATAGTAAATGACACATCGAGGAATTATTAAACACTAAATGAATACCCTGTATAGAAACAAGAGGTTACAGTCAATTTATTTATTTCATGCCCTACAATTATAATTATTAGATATTTATTGATACAGTACTTCTAGAATTTTTGCAATTTATTTTCACATATTATTTCTATATTTTGTATGAGCAGTTGAATAGGTTCTAAAGGATACTTAATATCCACATGTTTTATTTATAATCTGCGACGCAATCTGTCATATAGTGCTCCTCAAAAGACGTAAAATGTATATTTTGGTGTTTGATCAAATTAGGTTTATGCAATGCCCCCATCAATTTTTAACAACTATCACTTAAAAAAAATGAAAATAAAAGTTTTCCATTATTATTACAGATATTTAAGTTTTTGTGCCGCAAGCTTTTCAACATTGTCAATTTTTGCAGAGTCGTCAATAAAGATTGATGTTTGTATTTAGCAAAAATGTTTAGTCAGGTAACATGAGAATCCTTCTGCGTTGGAAATCAATGTGGTTTACTTGATCCTGATCTTGGCACATTTAACATTAATTAATATATCCTTGTCCAGAAGTCTCCGAGGTATCCTTGTCTCAACGTCACGGCTATCCCAAAACCCCTGGCACCGTTTGTTTATGTACGGTTCCCCCCGGCACGTTACCGCCCTAATATTGATGTAATATTTTACACTTCAGATAAGAAATATTGGGATGACCCAAGAAACTTGAAAATTTGGATATGGGTAGGAGTCAGTTTGCCTAGAAATGTCCAGATTGTGCGAGTTTCTTGGATTTTGAAGAGGGTTAATTTGATGTTGTTTTAAAAATGGGCAATTTAAATCTGTCACGAGATATTAAGTAAATTGATGCCGGTTGTAATTTGTTAAACATGACAATTTATATTTTGGTAATGGTTGACTGAAGATTGGGCCTTGATAATATCTACTTTCATGTAGCAATTCCACACTTGTTACACACCCATTAGACACTTATTAAAGAACACCCTGTATACATCGTTTACATTAATTAAACCTATTAGAACTAATCGGGTTTCATTCGAAAATTATAGCCAATCAACATCAGCAACCAATTAAAATCAGACCTTTGGGTGTCTTCGATGTCGTCCAATCTTATCTCTTTTAAATCACGTTCAGACAAAAAGTCGGCACAAACGACCGACATACACACAAAGGCGAAAAAATCAGGAAAGGGTCCATTACGTAATTTTCTCGGAGCCCTAGGGTACGCGAGAGAATCGGAAGAAACGGTCTCGAACATCAAAAGGAACCGGATCTAGATAGCGAGCTCGGGCCTGTGTGAAAGACGAAACGCCCTGCTCTCATCAGGGCTTTGTCTGGACTGGATCGCGGCTAATTTGGTTACAAGAAAGGAGGTGTGAAAATTTTTATTGTCGCATATACTTAATGAAATGCTTAAAACGAGTCAAAATGTGCCATTCGCATTTTGCAAAATCGCTATATTTTGTCTTATGTTTTAACCGGACTTCAAAAAGGTATGTAAAGTCCGTCTATCTATCTTACAAACTCATAATAGGCGCTAATCCCTAATGCCGATAAGACCCAGCGGGTGATCGAATAAGGGAAGGACGGAAAGGATTTCTGCCGCCAAAGTGTCACAATAATATTGCTTGTTTATTGAAAATGATTTTAAAATTTCGAGCAATTGCTTTTTTGTGTAATTTTCCTCAAAATACATATTATTCTCCATCATGTAGTCCGGGATGTTAACTTTTGTGTCATTGGAATACGGAACTTTATTTAACCTACAACTGTGATAGCTCGCATTATCCACCACTATCACACTATTTGGTGGTATATTTGGTAATAATTTCTTTTTACACCAGTTTTCAAATAGTTCTGCCGTAGTATCATCGTGATAATCCACAAGGGAGTCCTTAATATTTTTGGCTGATAAGGCCAAAGCGTTTGGTATAAATCCGTTTTTTATCCCAACTTGAATTTTTGTTATACGCTTACCTTTATTTGATGGAGCTTTGGTTCTGCATTGACCCGATAAATTTACTTAACCTTTATCTGGAACTTCTTGTGTGTAATACCACGTCTCGTGTAAATAAATAATATCCCTTCCATCCGGTCTATTTCCATGGACTGCAATTAAGTATTCCATCCTCCATCTTTTTAACCGGGCCGATTCCATAATTACCTACTTGTCGTTTGTTAATTTTTTTAATTTTAAAACCGTTTCTTAAAATACATTTCCTTAGAGTCTCACGACAATACTCTATTCCTGTATCATCTTTTTTTAATCTTTGCAATAGGGTTTTTGTGGGGATCATTTGTTCCCTGTACATGACATATATTTTTCTACGAATTATATCGACATCCGTCGCGTTCAGTTTCTTAAAAGTAAAAGAGTCTTTACTCTTTCTTCTCTCCACTATAGGTTTATTTACAACAAACCACACTGAGCTCACCGGCCTGCGTGTCAAAGCTGCCGCTTCCTTCACTGCACCAAATTTTGAAAAACCACGTTTAAGAAGGGTGGTGTAAACGTAGAATATTACTTTTTTGGTGTCACCTGATAAAATATCACACTCTAATTTGTTTTTATCACGACCCGTAGATCTATTTGGCGTACCGGTTTCTTTCCACGGACGAAACATTCTTAGATATCATGTTTAATTGGCAACAAACAGCTTCTTGTCTAAACCAATACAAACGTCTAACTGAATTTTAAAACCAAATATCAGCATATTTAAATAACTAAAATAAACCTATTTTATTTTACTCTAATTATTTTAAGACGATTACTGAGAAAATATAATAATATAATAGTTTTTAAATAGGTCCGTACGTTTAGTCCCCAGATCAGGTAGCCGAATAGACGGACTTTATGAAGCTTTTCAAAGAAAACTGCAATTCGCTAGCTATTAGTTATTTTTGTTAAAGATATTTTGTTTAAATTCGTAAAAGAATTTAAGGTTATGTAGAAAAAAATTCAAATTTATCTACGATCTTTTAAATTTACCGGTGTGTGTATACTGTATATACATTTGCATATTCAACCTTCAAGTGGTTTGCTAATGTTAGTTAATACCAGTCAAACAAATTATAAAAAATATTTAGATTGATTAGTAATACTTTCATAGTATTTAATTTAACCGTCGAAGGAATTTGACAGTTTGATCTTCACCCCTACTTCAAACAAACTAAAAAAAAAGAATTATGAGGTCTAAAGTTTATGGATCTATGTTAATATGAACAACTTTTTTCATATTTTTTTATGTAGAATCATACCTTAATGTTTTTCATATTCCTTTCCTGATAACATTTTCTACCTGACCAACTAATGGCATGCAACCAATCTTCAGACGCACAAACTGCAAAAATACTAATTGTTGAATTAAAAGATTTTCGATTGTTGCGTATCAGTGTATTTTATGTTATTTGGTAAATAATATGTAAGAGTTTCCCCCGTGATAAATTACAATTTCCCGATCTAAAGTACCGTTTAATTATCGAAAATTGAAATTGCCGGAATCGACGTAAGTCGGGGCTTTGTTTTATTGGTGCACATCTCTTAAATCCCCGTAAAGTTCTCCAGCTATGGTCGGAGAAATTAATGTAATGGAAATTTAATATGTATTGTTCCTTAGAATATTCTTGGCGAAATTCTCTCCTCACTTAGCCTCTAACGAGCTTCTAAAGTTGTTTGCCTGGTCTATTTCTCTAATTGCTAATGTAACAATTTCGGAAACTAGTGTATAATAATTTGTCCCATTATGGGGTGCGAATATATAGACACAACTTTGGACTGTCCATACATAACTTTCGACGGTTTGAGTCTTGTTGCGCTTGTTGTAAAATAATGGTCGCCCAGTAGAAAACTTAAACGGTAAGAAGAGGCAGTTTATTGATTGGTGTACAATGGTAAATTATGCATCTAATCTTAACTCATTAAAAATCACAGAAAGAAGAAAAATTAATATAAACACATCATCAAATTTACATGTACAATGTACAGGTATAATATATGGTGTCCAAAGAAAGGTATGAAGGATGTTTATAATTCAAAAAAAGCATGTGACCGACTTTCTGCACACCTCGTGAATAATACTTTTGAGAGCTGGATAGGATCTTATAAACAAGTGGAAGTAAAAGAGAAGAAATGTCACCGTGAATAATGTAGATTTACTTGTTTCATCGGTTAGCTACTAATATTTCGAAAAATACATTGTCATATATATTATGCGATCTAATTTGCGGTCATAAACCTAACACGACAACTAAATCCCATTAAGTTTATGGATTCTTCCAAATCGTAAAACATCGAAAATCGCCCGTTTGCCGTATCTAAAATCACGTCCTAATATTGGAAGTTTCATACAAAGAAAAGCCGTAAAATCTCAGTTTTGCTTTAACGACATGAATATTAATTGAAATACCGCGCCGCGTCGGAAAATTGACGGATGCAGCTTCATCCGGCGTGTCTTTTGGCGCTTTGCATCAAGCTCGTAAATACGAAGCTGCGAAAGACAACCAAGTATGTATTCGTATGATAATAACAAACTTATTTGCATAAAATTCCGACTCTGCGGTCTCTGCATAGTATTATACGCCGCGTGATTTAAGTATTAAAGACGCCTTTTTTTAAGATCTAATTTCTTTTTTGATTTTCAAGTGTTAGATCTTCAACGAATGAAACAATGCATCCATATATTGTATTGTCATATTTTTCAAACCAAACAAAATATGAGTCCTTGAAAATTTCTATAATCTTGCACATTAATGAAGGGAAAAGGCAGCCCCTGTGATCCTTCTAAAGCTTTTGACTGTGTCGCTCACGGAATACTGCTAAAGAAGCCTGAAATGCGTATGACTTGTAATTAATTCTGTGTTTGTACGGCATTCAAAGGTATGATTCTATACAGGGCATTACAGGGTGAGTCGGGAGGAATGGGCCTAACACTACGGGTGTAATCTATGCATCAAAATAATAAGGAAAAACTCAAATGTTGTCATCCAATATTCATTTGTTTTTAAGTTACAGCGTTTAATAAAATAATATTATTGTTAAACCAAAATATCCAACATTAACATTGTTTTAAATAAAAATCACTGGTTTAGTAAATTTTCAAAAATACCGCCATTGACTTCCAAACATTTTCTGCTTCGTTTACGAAGGGCGCGCGTGGATCTTCTAATTATTGATTCGTGCCTTTCTTTAATATTGAGTACAGCATTTCTAATGCGTCTAATTAGTGCATCCCTAGTATCTACTTTCGCTTTGTAAACCTGAGTTTTTAACCAACCCCATAAGTTGTAGTCCAACGGCGTGAGGTCTGGCGATCTAGTAGACCAACTAATAGGACCACCGCAACCAATTCAAACCCCTGGAAATCTCTGGTCTAAATATTGCTTGATCCGACGATCGAAATGGGCAGGCTCTCCGTCGTGTTGATAATATATTTTAATTCTGATGTTTAAAGGAATCCCCTCCAGTAGTCCTTGCAATTCATTTTGCAAAAAACTTAAGTAGTGATCCCCTGTAAGGCGATTTTCCAAAAGAAAAGGGCCAATTAAATTATTATCGATCATGCCGCACCACACGCTTACTGAAAACCTGTGTTGAAAATTACTTTTGACTATTGCGTGAGGATTTTCGTCCGACCATACACGAGAGTTTCGATTATTATTGATGCCGTCACGGGTAAATGTAGCTTCGTCAGTAAAAAGTATGTGCGGTTAAAGATGACGATTGTTAATTATCCACTCACAAAATTGCATACGCTTGGCGTAGTCTCCAGGTTGAAGATTCTGTACACGCTGTACATGGTACGGGTAGAAACCTTGCTCGTGAAGCGTATTGATCACTCTTTATTGGGGAATCCCCAGCTGAATTCCAATTCTTCGTGAGCTCGTCGTCGCATCTTCTTCGACTAAAGCACAAACATTTTCTATTTCTTTTAAATCCTGTTGAATGACTCGTTCGGATGTTACATTACTTAGAAACGTTCCGGTCTCGCAGAGTTTGTTGAAAACTCTGATAAAGGCCTTTCTGTTCGATGTTCTTTCATGTGGAAATCGTTCATGATATTCTTCAGCAGCCGCTGTAGAATTCCCATTACACAAACCATAAATAAAAACCATATTGGCATATTCGAGATGGGAATAAATGTGTGGCATTTTATAAAATTAAAATGATACAAATCCGAAAGTTAACGGTAAATTATTATAACATTTTATACTGATACTAATAGGACAGTGACAGCACAACAATCAAAAGCAAACAATAATAACATTTATTACAGGAAAGCTAAATTAATGCAATATTTTAATTTTGCCTTATAAGTTGAAAACAAATGAATATTGGATAACAACATTTGTGTTTTTTCTTATTATTTTGATGCATAGATTACACCCTTAGAGTTAAGCCCATTTCTCCCGATTCACCCTGTATAGAGATGCAATGGAGCCATGCCTTTGCCGGAGCCGAAGTTACTACCTCCGGCTGTCATAATAGTCAATAGTTTCAAGTTTCAACTTTCAAGCAAGCCAGGTCGTATATTCCTGGTAGCGTAGGCCGTTAAGATAATAGAAGAAGAAGAAGAACGTTCAAGCCAACAGAACCTAGTATTTTTAAATTCAGTTCAAAATAAAATAAACGTTTTTCAGTGTCTTTTTAGATTTTAGAAGTAGAAAAAATGCCGAAACGAAACTGACAAGCCCCATATGAAAATATTTTATTATTGACGAGAGAGAGAGTTGTAAAGCAAATTGTTTAGTTTGCAAAAAACCCATATTAAGAGGTGGCAAAGAAAAACCTGCATCCACTACTCCTTTAAATGGACATTTGAAGTCAGTACACAGCGGGAAACATAAGAATAATGTTGGAGAGTAATAAGAAGCAGAGCACTAGTTGCTCTAAAAACAATTCTCGCTCTACTTCATTTCTAAAAGATAGCAATCATCTCTGTCTTCAAAATTTTGTTAAAGAAAGAAAAATGTGGAATATTAACATCAGCAAGTGACTCTATTTTACAAATATTTTCATGGCAAGTGCTCAACTGGGGTTGCCCGTTTGATTCTACCCAGAGCGGTGCATGGTAGAAATACACGACGAGCCACTGCAGCCCACCCGTATGTGGTTCAGCTCAAGCCGTGGTCCCCAACGAGTATAAGCTCCAAAGATTCAAGACCACCGTGAATCGTTTCATCTGACATTTGGACTTGCCCGGTAAATATTGAGAGTTTCATTAGTTTGACCGGGCATTGGCTAGAACTAAAAACCTTAGGAAGGTACAATGCTGTTTAAAACTGTGAACAGTTCTGAGGTAGCCATACTGGGATTAATATTTCTGAAAAGTTCGAGTATATGCTAAATTCCTGGAACATTTCTCTACAACTTTGTTGTGAGATTTCTGTCGGCACCTCCTAGTAGTGTTTATTGCGAGCAAACTTTCTCCGAGGCTGGAAACATATATGAAGAGAAGCGGAATAGATTGACACCAAGGAATGCTCAGAAATTATTATTTTACCACCACAACTTACTAAAAGTTTGTTATGAATATTGAGTCCGTTTTTTTGTACTAAGTTTTTTTCTAAGGAACAATTCATTAAAATATTTTCTTTTTCTACTTGTTTCTGCTTCACCATCACTAAATTCAAAGGATTCGTCTGTATAATCAGCTGAAATAATAAGTGGTACTACCGTTTCATCAATCATATGGTCTAGTCCTATAATTCCATCTTTAATTGCATGCTTTATAGCTTCCTGTAAATTTTCTTTCGTAATAATTGTCAACGAATATTTCAATAACTCACGTACATCTTTTATTTTAAATTTAGTGTTATTTCTTGCTATATAGCTCTTCATTTGTACCCATATCAACATAATTGGATTTAATTCACAATGGTAGGGCAGCAGTCAAAGTAAAACATTAGCAAGCTTTTTAGTTATTTCTTCCCTTACACATTTTTTAAAACTTGACTTATTTTTTCGCACTAATCTTTAAAGGCATTTTTTTAATCATGTTGTCCTTAAAGAGTATATAAATTCCAGCAAGCCACCGTTTAGAAATCCATTTTCAGATGCGTTATTATTAACCTGCAATCTTTACCTGTAGGTATTTTCCAACCAGTAGTCAAACCTTCTATAGATGCTTGACAAGAGCTTTGAATTTTTTTTATCATCCCATGTCTTTTGCAGTGAATGTCATTCGTTCAGCCAGGTTTCTATCGGCTGTATTTTTCCCAAGAGAAATTTGATGTAAAATTTGTGCATTGTCTTTGCTTTTACGTCAAGTACACCCTTACTTGGGAATAATTATTCACCATTTTTATAACAGACCCATAAGCTTTTGATAACAAGTTACAAACCAAACTAAGTAAATTTGAAATATTCTACTATGAAATAGGATACCTGTGTAATTTAAGATCAGGTACATGTTATGGTCACGCCCATGGTTTATGCGATTGATATTTTCGTCCCACATTTAAATTTTTTTGTAGTTTTGTGCCTACCTGTTTATTAGTTTTTATATTTTGTGTTCACTTAATCACTTATTTACTCCATAATATTATTAGTTTACGGAATGTTTACCAATAAGATTATGTGCTCTTTTAATAATAAACTATAATTTAAAGTGAAAGTAAAGTAAAGTTAAATCCGAATTACAGAACAAAATAGGACTATTAGATCAAATATTGTAAAAGTCTTAATTTGTATTATATTAATTAGACACTGTTTTGGATTTTACAACAGCGTACATTCATTATATTTGTTGCCAGAAATTGCAGCGCGTTTCAAAAGATTTTAGTTTTTTTATGTTAAAGAATATATTAAAAATATTTGCATTGCATTCTGTAAAAATGTGTTTTATCTTTTTCCTAAATTTTAAGTTTTATTTAAGCAGCTTTAGACAACGCATAAAATCTAGAATATAT
This sequence comes from Polydrusus tereticollis, assembly GCA_963920685.1. Taxonomy (NCBI): domain Eukaryota; kingdom Metazoa; phylum Arthropoda; class Insecta; order Coleoptera; family Curculionidae; genus Polydrusus; species Polydrusus tereticollis. Next base: position 24,234,582 of record OY987333.1, on the reverse strand, counting down.
ATAGTAAAATTTGAGCTGACTATAAAGACGTAAACATTTATGTCTTTATTTAAATATATAATTTTACCATTTTCCGTTTATATTGTTTGTGAAACGGCTATCTAAAAATTATTTAAATTAAACTATTACGCTTCATCTCCGAGAACAATTTCGCAAAATTTTCACTTTGATATAAAATTACAAGTATGTGGGAAAATCCAAACACGTCCGGATGATGAATAGAATCTAAAGTGCATCCGCATAAAGTGGCTTTGAAATTGCAATAAGTTCTTAAACTAAACAATCTTTCAAATCGCTAAGCTGCTAAAACCTTTACCCGTCTCGCGTGTTTACGACTTACCACAGAAAAAGTTATTATGTTGCTGCAATTCACTACATTTTCGAATTCTTTGGGGTAAGCCGGCGTGATACATATTTACGTCGCAATACTTAATCAATTTTATTGTTAAAATAATTTTAATTAAGGGGTAAGTAAGAGCCTATCACCTTCTTTATTTTAAGAAACCTTGTGTGCGTTTCAATTCAAAGATCATCCTCAGGGGACATTAGACAATATAATAGTTTTAACGTTTTAAATGTATGCAAAGTGCTGCTGGTACCGCCCTCTACAAGGTATAGTTGTTCTAAATTTAATTCGATGACAAAAAAAGTATTAAACTTCTGACCATAGGCGTCGTTTCTACCAAATAATTAAAATGCGGATTGTTGTAAATTTTTAATATGATTAAATAGTATATATTACAGCTTGTTCATTATAGTTTATATCGATAAAAGATTTGTACCCGTGACTTCGCCTGCATTTAATATTTTTAAAATAGTCTCTCATTAAAAAAAATGCTCATTTTGCCGAGAACAATTTTTAAAAAAATGCCTTGGTCCAGCCAGGACCGCCAGGAGGTATGAGTTTTCCTTGCCAAGAAAGGATAGGGGCAGGTCAGTTGGAATATAATGGTAAGTAGTTAGAATTCACTATTTATATTTTAACAACAAATTGACCGCATCAGCAGAATCACAGTGAATGTTCTGTAATATAACAAGTTTTTAAGATACGTGTTAAAGGAACTTAATTAATTTAAATTTCATAAACAATTTAATTACTGGCATCGTCAAAACTTTCAGAAGTAGTCTCGTTTCCAGGTTGGATTAGGTACTACTGGCGCTATATAGGTGATGAAACAGAATATCCATTTTCTGTGTTTATAACATGAGCTACGCATTTTTTCCATACATTGCTACTCATCTCGTTATTACCTGCCGAATATTTTTATTTATTTATTTTATTTATTTATTTGCTTATAGTACATACATTATACGGTTAGGTACATTAAATTTATATTCTAAACACTAGGTTATATACGTCAAATAGTTATGTTAATTATTTGTTCAATTTGAATGCATATATTATAAGTAAGCACCTAAGTGATTAAACACTTGTGTTGTGCTATACCTTAGTAAGAAGGCAAATTTATCTAAACTAAATCCAAGAAAAAAACTAACTAAAAGAAAATTATAAAGTTATTATTACACATATATACATATTTATCTAATAAAAGAACGGTCAATTTTCTATTATATTTACAAATTCACGGTAATTTCCAAAGATATATTTTTTTGATAGTTTGGAGAATACTTTTAGGTTATTTAACTGTTTAATATGTAAAGGTAAGATATTGCAGGTTTTAGGTAAAGTATAATTTATAAATCTATGGCTAATATTTCTGTTAAATCTGGGCGTAGATAGAAGCCTAAGGTTATTACTACGTGTGTTGAAAGTGGAAATTGTATAATTTTGAAAACAATTGTTTTTAAAGGCGTATATACAGATGCTATGAAAGTACAATGTTCTTATATTACAAATTTCCTCTGTATACAGTAGGTCAGTAGGGAACAGCCTCGTCTTTTTAAATATTATTTTTAATATGTAATTTTGCATAATATTTAACTTTTGTAGTGAATTCTTATACATTCCCCCCCATATTAGAACACCATAACGGAAGAGTGATTCGGCCAGAGTTTTGTATATAGTTACTAATAATTTTCGAGATAGTATTTCACGAAGTTGATAAAATTTATAAATAAGTTTTCGTACCTTCTTTGTTAAATAATTTATATGATTAGTCCATTTTAAGTTTTCGTCAATAATTATGCCCAGGTATTTTATTTCACTTGTTTCTTTGATTTCATCTACCATATTATTTATTTTAATACTAGCAAATTCAGGTTTGTTTATTCCTGTTAAGGTAAAGGCTATATAATGAGTTTTACTTGCATTCAAAGAGAGTTGATACATATCTAGCCAATTTTTTATCTTTTCCATACCCTGTTGGCAGGCTATTTTTGTTTCATTCCAGGAATTTTCACAAAATATAGCAACTGTATCATCAGCATATGACACAACTTTCGCCCGGGCCTTTATGGATAAGAGTGAGTTTATATAAGCTAAAAAAAGTATCGGACCAAGGACAGTTCCTTGAGGAACCCCGATTTTTACTACTCTGGGTTCGCTGATTGTATCATTGATTTTTACCCGTTGTTCCCTGTTTGTTAAGTAGCTATCAAAGATATCCAGCACTATACCACGAATACCACACCTTTCTAGAACGACAAGGAGCTTCTTGTGGTTAACAGTGTCAAACGCCTTGGCAAGGTCCAAGAAAACTGCAATGCATTTATTGTTCGTATCCAAGCCTTCCGTGATCTTTTTAATTACTGTATACATGGCATCAGTTGTCGCCTTACCAGCCCGGAAACCAAATTGGTTCTCGTGTAAAATATTATTTTGATTAAAAAATTCAACTAGTCGAGTTTTTAGGCACTTTTCAAAAATCTTTCCAAAGTTATTTATTACACTGATCGGTCTATAATTGCATATTTTTGTTTTGTCCCCAGCTTTATGTATTGGCGTGACAAGGGACGTTTTAAACTGAGAAGGGATGAGTCTTTTTTCAAAAATTAAATTAATTATGTGCTTTAGAGGTTGCAAGAGGTGCAAGTGACTTTGTTTTATCATTTGGGCAGATATTCCGTCTATGCCGGGAGAACTATTATTTTTTAATGTAAATATGTGATCTATCAATTCGTTTTCTGTTACGGCATTAATATAAATAGAATTAGAATTTATAGGTATATTTTCATTAAATGGTACCGCGGTATTAATACCTTTAACCATATTTAATCCCACCGTAGTAAAGTAAGCGTTGCAAAAGTTAGACATTTCCTTATTATCATCAATTAGATTTCCTTCGTCATTAATAATCTTTAACTTTTCATTGAAATTGGTTTGCTCATTGGTAGCTTCGGAGATTAACTGATATACCTTTTTTAAATTATTTTTGTTTTCCTCAATTTGCGTTAGGTAGTGATTGTTTTTTGATTTATTTAATAATTTGTTAAGCCTATTTCTATAATCCTTGTACTCTCGTTTAGTTTCTGGTGTAAAGTGTTTATTTAACCTTTTTTTTAATTTATCCCTATATTTTATTGATGTAATTAGACCTTGTGTTATCCAGGGTTTTATTTTTTGATGTTTTTTTGTGTTTGTCTTATATGTCTTTGATTTTTCTAGACATCTGTCAAAAATATTCATAAAAAGATCTGTGGCAGCCTGAGGATCGTCTAAACATAAAACACTATCCCAGCATTCAGATTCAATGCAGCTTTTTAATGTTCGGAAATTTATTTTAGGAATAGTATTCTCAGCGATATTTGCTATTCGGGATCCTTTTATATTATGATTGACAGTTAATAGAACAGGACAATGATCTGTAATATGGCAATTCAGAATATAAGAATTAAACCTAAAATTTTGATTGTCATTACAGGATTTTTTTTTCAAAAAAATGTGATCAAGGCATGTCCCACTTTCCGACGTAATACGGGTGGGATTAAGAATGTAAGGCATGTAGCCGTGTTTAGCTAGTACTGAAAGATATTTGCTTACGTTAAGGTCGTTTTCGTTAATTAAATTAATGTTAATGTCGCCGATTAAAAGGCTAATTAGGCTATTTTGATTAGTATCGTCCAGATATGCATCAAGCTCATCTATGAACACAACCAAGTTACTCGGGTTGGGTCTGTACAACGCTAATATCCCAAAGGAAACACTATTAATTGATAAATTTATGACACCCAAAGATACACCACATATACTCAGTTTTTTGTTAGATGCGGTAAAATTAAGATGCGATTTAACGAAAATTAGTACACCGTCATTTTTGTTAAAATCACCCTCATTGTGAATAGTTTTATAACCTGGAATATTAAGGTTACTGGTTAAAACATTTTGAAAACATTCACTTAAGATAAAAATGTCACAGGAGTTCAAAGCATATGCTTCAATCAATGCCAAGAATTCGTCAAAGTTTTTGTTTGCACTTCGTATGTTAAGATGCATAACATTTAAGATTTTTTCATGTGTTGCGCCAATAATTTTATAATTGTCCGGGTCTAGATAGTCCCCACGGTGATTGTTTTCTAGTTGATTTAGGTTTTCTAAAATAACATCTTGGTCAATTACTACCATCAATCAGAGTAATTAATTTTGTTTTTAAGTATTTTGATATGGAAAAGTAAGGTGGGACACTGTGAGTCAGTTGCATAATGGTCGGTCTTATTATTTAAATTGTATTGACTATTGGCCCCAATACAATTAACACAAGCTTTAATTTGCTTTGGACAGTCTTTTTGTTCATGCTCTTCACTACAAAGAGGACATGATAGCTTTTTTGTGCAGTTTTCTTTTTTGTGGTAGAATCCTTGACATTGGAAGCATCTCGGAACAGATAAGTCTTCAAAAACTGGATAGCGTTCCCATCCGATAAATACCTTTTTTGCATTCATTAACTGTCGAAATGTGTATGCTGAGCATTCTCCAAATATAGTGTTAGGACTACCATTCCTTCCATTTTTTATAAATGTCACTTTAAAATCTTTCAGCGAGCCATTCTGTTGTAGGATTGTCTCTTCAATTACTTCTTTTGTTAATGTTTGATTAAAATTGGTTATTTTAACTCTGGGATTTTTCATTTTTGAAGACTCTATAGTGTAACAGTCCTTTAATTTTTCTTTGGCCATCTTTTCCAGGATTACGGTTTCTTCCTTACTTTTACACTTAATTATAACTGCTCCAGATTTAGCAGCTTTTAAATTTTTTATGCCAATTTTTAGATGAGCGGGATTTATATTTTTCATAATATCCGTTTTGGTTTGTTGTGTGTCTTGATTATTTTTAGGTTTAATTATTATGTCCGGTACATTTACCAATATCGGCAGAGGAGGTCCTGGTCCTTTAAGAGTCTCAGCAAATGTCGGTTTAGGTAATCCGTGATTGTCAACTTTTTCGAGTTCATTAATTTTTGCTTGTAGTATCCTGATAATCTCATTCTTATCATTAATTATGGTTTCCTTATCTTTAATGATATATTGTAAACTTTCTGTAAATTCATTACTTCTGCATTTTGTACAGTGGAATTTCAGGACGCGCTTTTGTAAAGGCATGCATTTTTGTTCTGTTGGTAATAGATCTGAACATTCTAAACATACCAGTCTTCTGCATGAGTCGCAAGCATAACATGGAATTTTACATTTTTCGGTTGGTTGCTTTATTACCCTACACATAAAGCACTCCATGGTTTATTGGATTGCGCGGCACTTGCTGACCATCTGTTATATTTTGAACATTTCAGGTCGAAATTATTTTGTCTTTATGGCACTTGACCCTTGAACGACTAGACCGACCCGACGGCACGTCTTCACTCGACAAGCGTAAAACTACTACTCATATCAGGGACAACTGCGCTTATAGTTGGATATTGGTTATTGAGTGATATTCTTTGCTGACAAAGCGTTTTCCTTCGAACACGGTGTACTCAAAGTACAATTTGTACTGTCTGCACAACTATACTTAACAACATCATGAGTATCAAACCAGCTTTCGTCCAAATAAATTATACTTTTATCGGATTCATGGTACGCCTTTATTTTGCGCAAGTAATCGTGTCGTAGTTCAACGATACGCGGGGATTCCCTTATAACCATTAGATTATCTAATTTTTTATGTTTAAATCCGCATTTTAACAAAACACTACGCAATGTTTCTAAAGATTGTTACTTATAATCAGGGTAGCCTCGCAATTTATCACGAACCAGTTCTAAACTTGACACTATATTATCCTCGTAAAAGTTGTAAATAGTTCGCAGAATAAAGTCTCTTGTAGTATTGTCAGCCGTTTTGAATTTTTGATTTATTGGCTTGCGCTTTATGAAATGACCAGTTACAGTCCCCAAATTAATTACGTAATAAATTTTTATAAAAGTCAAGTTGTGTTAATTCATTACGGGTACATTCTTGTACAAAGCGCATTTTCAGTTTTTCCCGAATTTTCCTTTTTTTCAAACACGCGTACATATTTAGAATAATGCGTTGACATTAAACATGCTATTATTATTTATTGTTATTATCTACAGTTCTGAAACAAAACTTCTTTCAATTTAATCAGAGAATGTTGAAGCAAAAGTCAGAATTGGCAATGGGTTCTTGTCTTTCTCCATTTTTGAGCGAGGTGTTTATAAACGAATTAGAGAACAAAATCATGAATAGCAGATTCTCTAGGTTTCTGCTTGCATATAAAAGATATGTTGATGATATATGTATAGTTTGGAATGGCAGTGACTCAGATCTGAAAGATTTCCTCAGTTTCGTTAATGATTTACATCAGAATATTGAATTTACACTTGAGATCGAAAATATCGGACAATTACCTTTCCTAGATTTACTCCTGATAAGAAATAACAATAAAATTAACTTTGAAGTCTATAGAAAACCTTCATTTACAGATAACATTATTCAGTTCAATTCAAATTCTTCCTTTTCTCACAAGTTTGCCACCTTCAATTCTCTTTTCTACAGACTGTTCAAGTTACCTTTGTCTAGAAATGCTTTCACTAAGGAATTCAATATAATAAAACTCATGGCCAGAAATAATGGATATCCTTTGACATTAATCAATAAACTTTGTTATAAGTTTGTAAACAAATATAAACTAACCTATAATATCATACGTGCTAATACACGGGATCACAAAAATTATAGAGCTTTAACTTATTTCGGCAACATTTCCTCACAACTAGCAAAATTTGTTAAACCTCACAACATCGCAGTAGCTCTTAGGACCTGTAAAGGTGGCGGTTCGGGCCGCGACAGAGACAGGAGACCGAGACCAGAGACAGAGACGGGAGACCGAGACTCTTACTTGACTCTACGGCACCATATGCGTATCAGTTCGCCAGCGAGACCGAGACAGGCAACCGCGACGCGAGACAGAAGACCGCAAGACAGTCTCTGCCCTGGACCAGTAGTGTCTTTCGTCTCGCTCGAGAAGCACGTGGAAAACTGTGAAAAATGACGTCGTTTTCTGATGAAGATACTGACAAATTAATTGAAATGATCAGACAACATCCTGCAGGGAAAGAGATGAAAATAGACAACTTCGTCTGCAAGCAATGACATCTGACCAAAATAGCTTTCAAGTGCCTATTGATGAGATATCATCATTTTCAAAAAATATTGAATGATCTCTTAGGAAATTGAGCGCACGCTCAAGATCAATGGCCAAGAGTGAAATATTTAATATAATTTCCAAGTATGAGATTATAGACATCGATAGAGAAAATTCACGTCCTTATTATTTAAGTTCTTTATCGAACAAAACTCCATATTCTCCAATCAGTGTCGCATCTCCCATCTCAGAACACCAATCCCAGAACGATTTATCACCAATACCTCGGCAATTTCAGGATATTTCGAGCGGACAATTTCAAAACGATTGCAATAATTTACCATCTACATCTCAGCGATTTCTATAATATTGCAATGTTGTAAGATACTAACCTATGACTTACCTTAAGGTTAATGCTAATTTTTCCTTTTAAGTTACTTTTCCTTTTTTTGCCATTGTACTTTGCAATAAATTCAATACGTAATCAAATTGCATTTTATTCAGCCGAAAGTACATCCTGAACATATTTTCTTCAAATTCTTAATAAATGGTTCTTTATCAAAAGTGAAAACGATCCTTCTTGGCCTCTAGTAGCATAATATAGGTTATTGGTAGGCATTCTTCGTTTGCTTCTATATTAATAATATAATAGGAAGTCATCACCTTCTTCTTGTTCCAATAATAACTGAATAACTGTATGATTTTCCATTTTCACTTTCTTCCAGAACAATAGTGATTGTAACGACTATATTTACAATACTGATTGAACATAGGTCGCTGTACTCGCTGTCTTAAGTCTTGGTCTCGGTGCAGAGTAGACCACTGAAGACGGAGACATTTGTCTCAGTCTCCCGTCTCTGTCTCTGGTCTCAGTCTCCTGTCTCTGTCGCGGCCCGAACCGCCACCTTTACACTCTTAAGCGGCATTTAATCAACACTAAAGATAAAGTGGACCCCCTTTCAAAATCAGGAGTTTATTCGCTACATTGCGGAGATTATCCGGCGGTGTATGTCGGCCAATCGGGCAGGACAATCGCCAGCAGAGTTCATGAACATCTTAGCTTATTTAATAAATACCAGAATACTGATATAACCAACACTAAGTCTGCTTTTGCGAACCATCTACTTGAATCAAAACACCAGTTCTCGCCATCTGAAAATGTTAATGTTTTGCATGAATGTCAGAAGAGTAAAAAACTAGATCTATTAGAAAAACTAGAAATAACGAAAGCTAAAAAGAGCCCCGTCCTTACCTGCGTTAATGAGGTCTTTAATTTCGAGCCTTATTTTATTTTTAACACCTTAAAGTACTAACAGCGGACTGCTAGTAACCAACATTTAACCTTATAAATTTTCTCCGCCAATTTTATCGACTGACAACATTGACGTCCTTGATGCTGGTACGCTCGTACTTTGTGTTAATGGCTGTTATATTTTGGGCTGAGTTTATTCTCTGGGTTACTGCATCTCCCCCGCTTACTATGCCTAGTACTTATTTAATGATACCTTACACTTTTAGTTTGTTATTGTACCCATTTGTTTATACACAATTTTTAGTTTAAGTTCTAACTGTTTTGTAATGATGTGATTGTAACGTTTATCATTTTTTTTATATTTTTTATATTTTGACATTTTTATTTCTTCTTAAATTGTTTTTTGGTGTATCAGGTAGGTTTACTAGTCAGATTCGCTCACTTATATGCGTGTTAATTGACATCTTTTTAGGTCTGATGATGCCTTTAAGGCGAAACATGTTACCGAATATTTTTTAAATATTAAATTATTTGAGACCGGAACTTTGTGTTGGTTCTTTTGATTGAATATTAAACATGTAAATCTTTGTTTCTTAATCCCGGACTTATTTCGCTTTCGATGGCCGACTCTGGCACCATCTCATTATATTCCTGCGATAATTCGCCTTGACCACCTGTTTTAAATTGTCGCCAAAAAGCCATACTGATATAATAAAACATAGGTACCAAGTAAAACTTACTTGTCTGAAACCTCACAGTTATAGCAGAACATGAAATATGTAAATCGTTTCAACCAGTCACGCCGCTGTCCGATTCCCAATATCGCATACCTCAAACATCAACTGGTTTTAAAGCTGATAAGGGATCACGCAATTGGCAGAACCTTTAACTATTTGCTGTTCTTGTCTAATATAAATTTGTATTTATGTGCTGCTCTATTAATTTTCCAACTCGGAAAAAATAGTTCGCACTTTAAATTGCCAGTGTGCCTCGACGGTCTATCGCCAGGGTGTTGCCAGTTCTACAAAGTTTTCGTAAGTGTAGGAGGAACATAAGAGTTTGTTAATTGTTTATTTTTTCTGTTTACCAACAGTGATATTCCTTTTTAGTTTGATTTAAATTATTTTCGTATAAATAATATTTCTGAAAAATTGTTATAATATTCATGAATTGCTTGTTCCTTCTGTCTTTGACATCGAAAATTTCTTGGTTCAAAGTACATTTTCAAACTAGCTTTCGTAGAGAGATTGACTATCAATTAAATAGTAGTATACAAGAACACTTTTAATAATGAAAACTTAAAGAATTTTTGAAAAAAGATCTGACAACCCCGATTATGATGTGATCAAACTGACTTTGGAAAAAGTATACATCAAAACTGTTATCAGATCTGAATTTTGCATCCCAAGAAAACCCTTAGTACCAAATACCGTGCAAATTGTGCTACCACTAAGATAAATATTTAGGAAAAGTTTTAAAAAATAATATGGCATTTTATTCATATATTTTTTCAGCTGATAAGGCGAGTTTTGTATACAATATATTTCATTCTTCCCCGCAAATAAAAGTCTGGACAGTGCTCGTATTGTTACCACATGTCTGTGATTAACGCAAGAAGTGCATCTTTCGATTCGTTTTTTTGACGCCCTTTATTTTGGAAACTATCAACTTTTGGACTAAAGCGAGTTGGGCTAGATCGTCATATTATAGCTTTAGAAATTTGTGCTAGCATTTCGTAAATACGTTTTAGATTTATAATGTAGTTTTACCATTCCTTTTAATAGTTAAAACCTACACCACTACGGATACCTCATTAAAAAGCGATCGCATGAAATATTAGAAGTGTATTTACTAGCCCTCCAGTGAGTGGCGGCAGGGTCGGCACCCTCCTATTAGTATGTCAGTACTAAAGACAAAGTATTTTATACTTGAAGATACGCAACCAAACATCCACCATGTATCGACATAGTTAAAACTGAGGTAAAAAGTGATCTTATATCTTATTCAATGTATTTTAAGTTCAAAATGCGGGTTTTTGTCATAAGATAAACAAATTAAATTAAAAAACAATTGTCGACCGACCCCTAAAATGTTGAATTTAATTAACACTAGGGAGAGTAATAGGTCATTTTCAGAAAAATGATACCAAAATAATGCATGGCTTACGTGTAGTGAATGTATTAAGTACCTATGTAGCTATTACATCTGTGGTGAAACCAAAATTAAACTGTTTCGCTAGCCAATCATTTTATTTTCAAATTTAAAAGGAAATAATCAAAATCGCAAACTCCAAAAGCATGATTTTTTCAATACACTTCAGTCAACTGAAACATTTTTTTAATTGGTAAACAAAACATTCACCTATTCGACTCGATTGTCACCCACATATCTGTGTCAAATTAGCGATGATTTTCGTGTCTAAAGCGCGTTAATTTATAGGAGAGACTGTCAAATTTGTCACAATAATTATTAACAAGTAGGTACTTAATAGAATACAAATTTCTAAAAGAATCTACAAAAAACATCTGAAGTTTATACCGTAATTACACCATTTTGTCGCCATTTTGCAACATCTGAATAGAGTTAATTTAACAGGCTTGAAAAACTCCAAATTTTTTCATGGTAGTTAATTTATAGTTAGAGAATAGAAGTAGAAGGAAAAATATATTCAAAAAAGAAACACAAACTTCACATTTTTAATCTAAAAAACAATATAACCTTATTTTTATTTTCTAAGTATAGTTGTTATATGTAAAGAAATAAAAATAATATACAGAACGAGTCGTGGATCCAGGGGGGGGGGGGGTCATGGGGGGCATAACCCAAAAAAATGTGATACTGCATAATATCATTATCATGAATAATGAATGTGATTTACATTTTCTCAAACCTACCTTCTTGCATAGAAATAAAAACAAATGAACGTGTTCGTATTCAACGCAAATATCAGAATAGTAGACAAAAACGTCGTATTTCCCAATACAAAAAATATACGCCCTGTATTTTACGATGTCTTTTAGTTACAACCTAATCATCATAAGAGCACTAGTATAATATGGTTCCAAAATGCTAATAATATTTTCACTAAGAACGTCAAAAGCAGAAGCAATAAACTAAAAGAGTACGAAAAGTCATTTTCAAATTATAGAGGCAAACATATCCGTTTTATAGATTTAGTATAATCTAAATGCCTTTTCTGAAGTCAGCAAATAAAACTAATTTTAAAATTCCTCTGAAATTCCTAATGTTTTCGTAGAAGAGTAATTCCGGATTATATTGAGATTTTATGAACTTTTATGAGAAGAAGTTTATGGGCAATACTAAATGTTGAAATTGCTTATAAAATAAATGAATATCTTAAACGTAAAAACCATTTGAGAGCCCTTTTTTTAATGGCTAACGTATCCGCTGTACTTTTTCTCCCAGATTTAAACCAAAATGTTAAAGATTACGTCGCCTGCACCAAATTTAAATTCCTTCCAAATATTACAAATTCCTTATGCTTAACGTTTAGTTGGCTTAGATTCACTTTAATACTTTTATGGTTAGCTTGTCTTTTTTCTACATATTTTCTTCTCTTTCACTGATTGGTTTAAACGCGAACTACATAAGGAAAAGCATCTCGAATCGACACGGATTTATAAGGCATCCTCAACTCGATAAAGAGTAATACGAACTCGGAATGCTTAACTATAAGAGTTTTATCGAGTTATCTGCAAGCAGGAAAACTTTGGTTCTTTCATCGATATTCCTGAATATTTTATTAAGTTTTTCTGTTTTCTTCGACTGTGAAAAATTTTGATGCCGTTATTGCGATATAGATACCCGCATCTCGATCACACTGATTTGATATCGGTGTATGTCTTTGAGGAAAATGTATTAGGTATCAATTTATTTGTCCTCAGGATCCACTGTACCACACTCAATAAAGCTATCTTGTAAATCAGAAAGTTGTGTACCTATTTGATTTACTCAACAGAAAAGTAGGACAATAAAAAGATATTTATTTCAAAATATTTTTGGATTTTACATAAAATTACAATTATTTTTTAATAAGCATATTATAAGCCTAAACTTAATAGTTTCCGAGATACCTACCGAATTTTCAAAAATAACGTTTTTTAACTTTAACAGCTTCAAGCTTTTTAACGGTGCGGCTTAGAGTAATAGGACCTACATCTCCCTATCTTACTTTATTATTATCTTCCCAAGGATTCTCCTGGTTAAACCGAATGTAACTCTAAAGCCGGAGATGTAGTATTTCCGGTTTAGCCGGAAGTTTACAATTTCGGGAATCAAATCAAATCAAATCAAATAAGCTTTATTGTTTGAAAAAAAAATCTAAATTTTCATTGACAAAGCAGAAATACCCTGATCATACATACTAGATACGAACTTATACTAAATACAAAAAATACATCTGTGTTTGATTGGGGAACCATTCAATCATACCCAGCTAAAAAGAAAATAACCAACAAAATATAATATAATATATAACTACACGGACAAATGTAAGAAAGTAAATTAAAGGATTTTAACCATGTAGATAAATTACTAAATTGTGTCTTGCAAATAATCCGAGAGACTATAATACGCTTTCTCCAGAAGCAATTTCTTCACTACTCTTTTAAACTTCTTGTCGCAGATTATTTTCCTCGCCGATTGTGAAAGGTGGTTAAAAATCTTCTTACCATTATAAGTAAAGGAAAATTTAACCATGTTCGAAGTCGGTATCGGTAGGGCTGCGGTGTGGGTGTTGCGCATGGTATATGACGTCGCAGCGTGAATTTCTTGTTTGTACTTTTTGTGCACACGTATTACCGTCTCACATATAAGAATACAGGAAGTCAAGATTATGTGACGGATAGATAATGGTTTGCAAGATTGTCCTCGCTTCAACCGTAATGCTCTTTTCTGGAGAATAAAAATGCTGTTGAACAGATAACCCGGAGTAGCACCCCAAAAACCAATACCGTACCGCAAGTAAGACTCTATTAAAGCAAAATATACGCCCCTCGCCGTGGATAAATCCAATTATTGAGAAACTAGCCTTAGAGCATAGCAACCCCTGGAGAGCTTTGCAGATAACTGCAGAATGTGCTGCCCGAATTTCAACTTCTCGTCCACAAACAAACCCAATAACTTATTAAATGCAGTACCACTCACTGTATTATCCTTTAAAGAAACATGATTTATCTGGGATTTAAAACTCATTATATTAGTTTTTAAGGTATTGAGGGTTAGAATATTGGCATCGCACCAGTTTTTTAACTCGATCAAATCGCTACCAACAACATCCTCCAACTGTCCGGCATCTCTAGAGTGCCACAAAATGGTGGCATCATCTGCAAATATAGTAAATTCTCCAGATATTCCTAAAAATGGCAAGTCGTTGACATAAATAAGAAACAGCAATGGTCCGAGGACAGAACCCTGCGGCACCCCGGAGGTTAATTTTAGGGAAGAGGAAACACGATTGTCAAAAGTAACCGATTGATGCCTATCAGACAAATATGATCCCACCCAAGATAAGAATGCGCCTCGGAATCCATAGATTTCAGGCTTGTCGAGCAGTACCCTATAATCCACACAATCAAAAGCTTTAGTAAGATCACAGAACACCGCAGCGGCAACCTCTTCATCATGAAGGTAAAGGCAAATATGACATCATTAGCGCCTTTCTTAACCTGAAACCCAAATTGGGCATTGTTCAATATGTTTCGGGCCATTAAAAAACTGGTAACACGTCTTTTAACAAGGTTCTCAATGATCTTTGACAGTGTTGGAAGCAGTGATATCGGCCTAAAACTTGATGGAGTTTGGGGATCTCCCCCTTTATAGAGTGGAACGACTCTGGCAATCTTCAAACAAGGTGGAAAGAATCCAGACATAAAGGACAAATTTATAGCCTCTACCAATGTAATCAACGCCACCTCCGGAAAAACAAGGAGTACCTTCAGAGAGATATCGTCCCATCTGGCTGCATTCTTATTTCTGATCTCAGAAAATACCTCCATTAACTCTTCCATATCAGTTGGTCGAAAATAAAAAGAATCATTTACCCAACCATTTCGTAGGAAATCCAAAGCGTTCATCACAGGATGGATACAACCAGACAAATCCGAGGCGACCGAACAATAAAAGGAATTGAAACCATTTGCTGTAATATCCCTTTCTGTTTTTTTCTTCTTGTCTCTTCAACACAAGTCATTTATTATTTGCCAACTTTCCTTTTGCTTGTTATTTGAGTCATTTAAGCGTTTCCAAAAATATATTTTTTATATAGCTAATTGATATATGATGGGCTACAGTGGTGCAACCAAGGGGGGGCTACCGGGCTGCAGCCCCCCCCCCCCCCGAGCGAGCGTAGCTCGTGTTGTCTAACTACCTGTTTACAAGAAAAATATCTCATCACTACCTAAGATAGGTGAAATTACGCAAAAATTGAAACGAGTCTGGCTGTTTTTGTGATTTTCTTTTGTGTTTTTTAATCTTCTCACTTGAAAACCAAGCATCATCATTGAAAAAAGGGAGTGGCAACCAAAAATTTTTCGCCTGCGGCGCTATTTTTTTCCCAAACCCCCTCCGAACTTATTTTCTGGTTGCGCCACTGATGGGCTACATGCTTGGTGAAATGGATATTTCATGGTAAAGGAAATTAAAATCGTACTTGTTATATTTCACAATTTAATTCAGTTTCCTGACACGTGTTTCAACCCTTGCGGATCATTATCAAAGGCATATAAGACAATACTAAATTCTACATGTCATTAAAATAAAAATTGCCAGATAATGGGTTATTTTGGTCCTTAATTTACAGGTATTGGCCAAAGGTACAACTAAATTACAGGTGTGATTATAGAGGTATTTACACCTAAGTAATAAAATTAAGAAAATTATATTGGGTATATAATTATGGGTTTTTTTGTTCGTAATTATTGACAGTGTTAATTGCATATTTATCCTAAGTTATTAGGCTATTAAGTATTAGATTGGCACCTGAAGGTATTTCAATTTGATTATTAACAACATTACATCGATTTTTTAATGCTTTTTTGATTGCTAATGTTTCTAATAGGTTGAGTTGTCTACCCTTGTGTTGAGCATATATTGGTTATAACACTGTCAATAATTACGAACGAAAAAACCCATAATTATATACCCAATATCATTTTTTTAATTTTATTACTTAGATGTAAATACCTCTATAATCACACCTGTAATTTAGTTGTACCTTCTGCCAATACCTGTAAACTAAGGACCAAAATAACCCATCATCTTTCAATTTTTGTTTTATTGACATGTAGAATTTAGTATTATCTTATATGCCTTTGATAATGATACGCAAGGGTTGAAACACGTGTCAGAAAACTGAATTAAATTGTGAAATATAACAAGTACGACTTAAATTTCCTCTACCATATAATTTTTTAGCCTTTTAATGACTTGTTTGTAAATTTTTAAAATATTGGATAGAAACTTCGCGGTCCAAAAGATATTTCCGTAGTCTTCAGTGTTTGCACAGAGCAGAGAGAAACTCTTAAACTTTCTTTTAGTGTAAAATAATAAAAAAGTAAGATGGGGACATGTAAGCCGTTATGCCCTACGGCGTACCGTTAGGAACTTAGAAGCTCTCAAAGTTTAAAAATGTCAATTTTCAAAAGTCGATATTTTGATCTATTAAGTTTAGAGTTATATTGCAATTATTCAAGAATAATTGTAATTTTATGTAGAATCCAAAAATGTTGTAAGATATAAGGTGATCCATTTAAAAAAAAAGTAACTTTGGTGTACCCTGACTTTTACGCAGACCCTGTATAATAAAACATATTTTTAGAATATGGACATTAACCATAGTAAATAAAATATTCTAAGATACTGGTGTCAATTTTTCATTATATCTTTAAACAAACCCATAATTGACCAAATTCAGAGGTTTGTGCCAACCTGTATATAATTTTACGCATAGCACATAATGTGTCCTTAAAACTGAGGTTAGCATATACGCAACAAAATATAATTTTATAAATGCAAAACTTAATTAACCCATTTATGAGTGCACCCATAGAAACTCATTTAAATTAGAAAGCAAATTAAATAGGAATGCTTTATTTATTTCCCATATATTTAATTTACCTCATAGTATATTTGAAGCATTAAAAGTCGGCTTCGTTGCCTGCTTTCTGATACAGACCGCATACAACATGTAAAATTGCACCATAAACAAATATGTATGTAAATTTAAAAGACCGGTGCCACAGAGTCAAAATGTCAGCAACAGTACATTGTTTTTGCAAAGCGCTGAATGTTGTTGTAATAAACTTTTTGAATTTATTTATAAAGTATGTTCCCAGGTGTTCTGTTTTTATATTGTGGTATTTTATAGGTGTGGCAATCTCTAGTTTATCATCAGATTTTTGAATAAAAGAAATTTTTATAAGGCTAAGAGTTTGAAGTGTTGGCCCGTCGCGAGCGCGAACAAGGTAACAAGTTTTTGCGTTATAACTTCAAAAGAAATCTCTGCATAATTCAACGTTTCAAGATAATTCATAGAAACCCAGGGATCCCATGTGTTATCATATTTGGACAAGCTAGGCCTAAGCATATCAGCACCCTTAAAGTATCGTTGTATCCAGAAAACTTGGGCTGGCGCAGGCCCTGCTATCTGCAATATGGCTGATCTGTAGGTGTAGGTGTCAAAAATTTGAAAACATTTACCACTAAAACTGAGAAGGGGTTAATATTTTGCGAAAAGCTAAATTGTCACCCAAGTTCTAATCCACAATTGTATTGTTTAAGTGTTGCTTCCGTAATTGAAGCCATATATATTTCTAAGCATTGCTCTGGCACTAGCCCCTGTTGTAATGCTTCCCTGATTACTGTCTGGCTATCAATGATAGGGGGCGAGAGAGTTTGTCAAAAGAAAGCAATCTGCATTTAGGTTCAAATTCAATAGGTTATATCCCCTTTTAATTGTAATCTAAAGCAAGCCCTTCGTTTTTTAGTCAAAACCCCCTTGGATGACAATAATTTTTGTTCGCGCTTTATACTCTCAGGTGTTAGGTTTGTTTTCTTACATATTTTCGTCGTATTTCTTATATTTGAATGCAAATTCCATAAAACTTACTTTTTTCGAAAAAAAACAATTAAATTACACTAAATATATGGATTCGGTCCTGGCGCCCTGAATCAACCTGAGGATCAACCTGTCACTGTTCAGATGACATCCTTGTTTGACTAATTAAGCCCTTATCTACATCGGCCAATCTCTTCCGACACTAACCTAACTGATTAATCTTCCTGAGGTGCCGTATTTTAACGAGGTTTTTTCCCCGTTGCTTTCCTTTCTTTAGTCTTTACGCGATAAGGCGTATCGTAAAGACGTCTTCGGTGTAGATAATAAAGTTATTTTCGAGTCTTTCCGGATAAAATTGGCGTTCTTAGTTAGCTGGATATTTATATTGGTACTAGTGCAAACGTCAATAACATCACACATAAATTGAAATTTATGGCCAGCATATTTTCCTTGTATATTTAATAAAATACTCTGGCATTGATATGCTCGTCAAACGAAACGACTTCTGCATTCAATTTCATACAGGGCACTGAACGTTTACGGCATATTTCATTTAACTCGCATTTAGAATCAAATTTTTCCTTCGTATTTAAAATTTCCCGTACAAAATGCATTAAAATAACTAGACAATTTAGCATTCGAGTTCGAGTTATGAAAATCATAATTACAACAAACTGACAGTCAGAAACCAAATACAATCTTGACTAAATTTAGGGAACTGATTTAAATAACTTTGCGTCTAAAAATCTATAATATAAGCAGTTGTGATTTGGGTTGTATTATTTAAAACTTAAGAAATAAATTATTTAAATTTAAAAAATATATATTAAACTACAATATTTTTTATTCGTTTTAACGCCCATTATGGACGACACTTGGCCTTTTCAGCTAGAACATCTATAAATTTCTAGTAATTTAATTTTGTTTTCATAATATCTCAATAAAGCTGAATAAAGACGATTTACTATTATTATTATTATTATTATTATAATTAAATTATCTAATGTAGGCACGCTTTGTTCCTCGTATAACTTGTAAATTTTACGCCCAATTATATCTTGATCACTTCCATCTACTTTTTTTTTCTCGCTAAAATGGGATTATTCACAATTTTCCATACAGTTGATGTTGGAATTTTTGTTAATGTGGCCGTTTCTTCTAACGCTGCTTGCTTGCTAACCGCACGTTCAATGAGAGTTGAATATACATTGTTTATAACTTCCTTAGTTTCCACAGACAAGTGTTTTCTGCTTTTCGACGGGGTTATCTCCTGAGATACATTGGGCTCGCACATATTTTCCATGACTCACACACGATTAAACAAACGCTGTATTACACACAAAGCACAACACCAACAAATTACTAAGCCTAAAACTAACTAGAGTGGCTATATATACAATCTTCAGAACATAATTTGTTTTATGGGATTAACACTCTCATTTTGAATCAGGTCAAAATCGGTTTAAAATCACCAAACTATTACTTTATTAATGAAATTACGTCTTCCGGATTTGCAGTTTTTTTTAAGACATTTTTAAGTACGGACCATAATGTACCTGCAGGCTGCATTTATTCATAAATTCATTGTTTGTTTATGGCCACCCTTGGATAATCCCATTCAAAGGCAAAGTGTAACTTTCTTATATCTCTGAAGAGGCTCTACTTTTTCAACGACCACATTTTTAAGTATTTGAAACTCCCAATCTACTGTCCAAAAATAGTTGGACGTATAATTTTATTATTATTTCTTGACAACTCTCCTCACAGTGACGTCGACGTAACTGTATGGCTTCTGAACTAATAATAGTTATTTACGATATAAGTGTTGTAAAGATTCATATTACAACACGAGATGTTAAAGTTGTTAAACGAGGCGTCAGCCGAGTTTAATAAAACATCGAGTGTAGTAATATGAATTTACAACAAGAATATTGTACAAAATTTTATCTACTTTCATCTATGAATAAAAATATTTGGCAAAAGGCATTTTAAAAAATAAAAATGCACCTGCTATTAAAAATCGTTTTGTAAGGGCATCTATTACAGTACTAGTGCTGTAATGGCATCTATTACAGCACTAGTGCTGTAATAGATGCCTCTACAAAACGATTTACAGAACTGTAAAATTCATATTACTAAATGAAAGTAGATAAAATCAATATTCGATGCTATGATTGGTTACAAAGCATTGGGTTATGAACTCATAACTCAACGGCCATAGCTTACACTGTAGATATAATGGATAACATAACTTCAAAATTAACATTGTATAATGCCTGGTGTATTATTTATTGGTCGTTTGTTTATACATAATATGTATGATGATGATTCGATTTCAATTTTATGATTAAAATGATTTCTTAAAAAATGGACTAGACTAAAGCATGGGGCGCCCAAATATTTTTAAACAATATTTATAGTAACCTCATAAACGCACAAACCTATATTTTTAAATCATAGGCCAGAAAATTTGCTTCCCTAATCAGTTCAAAGGGGTTTAGGCATTTTAAACAATATGCTAAATTTTTAAGGGGCAAACATAATCTTTCTCAGTTCTCAATACAGGTTGGTATTATTAGTTATCTAAACTAATTGAATATGTGTATAATATTAAGTGTTAAAATAATGCAACCACTACTATCTAGCACAAAGTTCTTTTAAGCTTCTCGTCGCTTTATTTATATAATCGTTGAAACTTATATATTAGCTTGTTAAGTTTTCTCGGTCCTTCATATTTACGTAAAGTTTCAACTCCGGCCGCAGCTAAAGCTAAACACACGTAACTTTAAACGGGCTAATTGCGGAAGCCCCGATACAAAAGCCGGGAGGGTGCACATCCCCTCCTTTTCCACCCCACATTCTGTCTCCCTTGTTTAAGAGCTCTGAAGATTATCCCCGTGGCTAAACTTTTCCATCTAAAACTATCAGTATTAGCTCGAATGAGTTTTGATGGAGTCTATTAGACGGCGATTATTTGATGCCTCGTATATCGTACGGGAGGAGTTTGACAAGCAGCGCTGTTGTAGACGTTTCTTAAGCAATTGGTTTAGCCTAATTAAAAAGCAACTTGCTTTAAAAGCTTGAATTAGGGTTTAAGCACAATTCAGGATAAACAAAGGGTTTGAAATATGTGTTAATACGGAAATTTTGTTTATATTTTATCGACTTAATATTGTAGCAATAAAAAGCATTTAAATTTCACTATGATCAGTCTCCATCCCACTTAACCTTCCAATCCGTTCCCAACCCGGATTAAGCACTCTCCAGCTTTTCAATTGCACCTTCACCTCGGTAAATTAGTCCGATATAGCCAATCCAAAATAAAGCCGAATGCAATGAATCGTTGAGTAAAAATCGGGACCGAAAAGCCGCATCAAGTGGAGTACTCAACGCCGTCCAGATGGGCGTTGCGGGACCTGACAAATGACCATCGTCAGGAAAATAGATTATTTTTGCGCCGCAACACTCATATTAAGGGGATAGAATATCATTGGCTTGGTAATGGAAAAAGCCAATTAGGAAATTTGTTAAAGAATTAAAATACATAATATGTTCCTTTATGATCCGATCCAAATAAAAATTATCGATACACACACAATAGAGAGCTAATCTTACCGAAAACTTAACAGGTTGATCAGGTTAAAAACGACATTTATGTTGACATATACACGCCTTTGCCAGTGAGACACAATGTTCGCCATTTGGGCATAAGTTTTGACAGTTTGTAAGATAGAAACTGTGCCATATGTGTCATTTTTTGCCACGAATGGTAAAATAGTATATTGTTTTATTAGTACTATTTCACTAGAATGTTTTACACTGGCAAAATGGCATAGCAACGGCCTGTTTTCTACTAGCAAAATTACTACCTGCACCAATCTGGACAAAATTCACATGTGATTTTTACAGCGACAAAATTTTAATGTTTGATCGAAAGAAATTTTGTTACCATGGTTCTGTTAATTATTTAAAATGTAATTGTATTATTTCTTGTTAACAAACGTCAGATTAGTTCAGTTCAAAAATGAGTATTTCTGAAGAAAAAAAACAGATTTGGAATACAATCCGTTACAGAAATTAAAAAGGCAGTGTCGGAGAATATACCTCCAAATACGCGTATCTCCAAAACTTCCATTTGGCGACAGTTTTCGCAATTTTTATTGATAGAAAAAGTACTTTTACTTTCGGTGCCTATAGCAACCGTCTACTGTAAAAAAAAGAAAAACTTTAACCTCGAAAAATTAGTAGAAAAATGTCAAGTTTGTTGACGTTTGACGAAAAACTTTATTGTGCGACTACCTGGTACTTTCACTGTTTAGTCATTGTGATGTTATTTATGGAAAACGTCCGATGAAGCTTGTTTAAGACTTATTCACGGTATCTTCTGCCATTTAAGCCACCTTTACGCCACCAATTATGTAGTTATGTAGCCATGTAAATATGTTAGGGTTAGTGTTCAATATAGATATCTTCAGGGAAGTATTCTAGAAAGCCTTTTCTGAACATAACATTTTTTAAATTTCCTTTTTATGTGATTGCTGATGAAGTATTTGTGTCATTATTATCAATGAATTGTTTATTATTAAAACGGCTCATGTCTCTTCTTATACCCCAGTTAACTTATCGTTTATTTTTAAAAGGCCCATGTCCAGGACATAATAAATACATAATAATGTATCCTTCCGCTCTCTATTACCATTTTTAAATGCAAAGTTCAAGGGTATTGCATAATCCTAGTTTAGGACTTGATTTCGGAAAGTATTTTGAAGCTTAAACAAATGCGAGTACTGATTCCGAGTCTGCAAGTATAAACCAAATGTCATAAAGAAAAAATGCAGAATGGCTGAAAAAGCCTATACTAACTGTACAAGGGCAGCTCTCTCAAAAGAAATGGGGGTAGGTGAGTTAAATGCTTTCTATTTCAATACAAGCTTTTTTCTTGATTTGCTATACTACCGTTGTATTTGTAATGTTTTTAGAGCAGTTGTATATACGAGTATACATTTATTAACCAAAATACAGATGCATACATATTGATTACGTGAGGCAATATGAATTACTTTGTTGTTTATTTGGAATTGGTGCGCCACTGTATTGCGTATTACATGATCTCGAGTTTCAGCAGTGGGCGTACTGTGATAATTTATTTTGGTTTCATTGTCCGGTGAGGTTTGCTAATAGCAAGGAGATATACTTAACTGCTTCATTCCTTTTATGGGAGAAGTAGAAAGTCAAAACCCGTGATGAGCCATTGTTGCACAATAGATAATTAAACCTTATAATGTTCTCATAATTTAGGATTGTATGACTAACAATTTATATAATTGTGTATCATATGATCTACATTTCTTTAATTTGTTAAATTCAATTTTATCTCAGTTTCCAGGCAATATTCTAACAATTTGTACGTGAGCATAGTCGCAATATCGAAAATATTCTGTTACACTTCAGTTGCCATTAATATAGGGGAATATTAAACAAATATTCGCTACGCGAATCAATAGATCAAAATAATAGTGAACAAGGTACGCCGACTAAACACGCAATTATTTTAATAGAATCACAACTGTCGATGGTGAAGTTCATTCCAAACAACGAGGCGGTTAAGAGGCAGAGCGAGCCTGAGTAATTAAAAACCAAAGAGAGACGGGGCGCTTGCACAGACAGACTTATGGAGTTCCCCCTTAACGAGGGGGTGGAAAGTGGGGCATATACAGCCCGGGGTAATAGTCGTGAATGGCTCATTTTCTGAGCCGCTACGGAAATTAACAATGAAGCTGTTACGTGACGGTAAAAATTGATATAATAATATGAGTCTATTAGGACGTCACAATGACCCATTCAACTGCAATATTTTATGACGTGATGTTCTGTAAATTTTTCCCCTAGAGCAACCCGATATTGAAGGAGTTACACATTAACTATCGAATGAGTGATCTTGCTACAGAATATTTTTTATTCAACGATTAAATGCTCAGGGCTAAGAAATTACTTTAAGTTTAGAGTTTGATATTTACGTAGTATGATCGTTAAATGCGTAAGAACACTAAGAAAAATAGTTTATTGGGATAAATTGGAATACTTCAACTTCTTATATGTCTTTTATCATAATTGAATTTCCTGAACTAAAGTTTATTTCTAACAAACACGTTATTATATTACTGTATTACTTACGTTTGTGTTGATCAAATTCGCTAATGATTCCGACAAGTAAACGTTTTTTTACCTACATATTACAAAAATATTATGTCAATTACATTACACTTGTCTATTCCATTTTAGCTTTACAATATGTATATAGATTTTCTTGTTAATATTCTTTTATATGGTTCCCATAATAAAACACTAGTTACCAATACCGGGTGTTGCATCGTCGAGCGGGACATAGGAAATCCCATGTAATTTTAAATGGGGTCAATTATTGGCTTCCCTAATTATTTTAGAGAAAAATTCTATTTAGGTTTATTAAAGAGCACTAAAACCCACATTCAAAAGAATAACTTTAGATATTTTTGATGAGCCCGTTTACGGGTTATCGCCGATTTCTTTTTAACTATTTCTCCTTTTTATGGCCCCGTATTTGCGGGCACCAGTCAAGGTAAAAGATGACTGTCAAATAAAGTTGTCATTTTGAAATGTGTGCTTTATTGTTATAAAAACTCGTACATCGAAAATATTAGCCATGAATTACACTTCTGAAGAAAAAATATTGATGATTAAATGGTATTATCAAGGAAATAGTTATCAAAATGTGTCAGACATGTTTGCTGCTCTGTATCCGAATAGACCGATACCTGCAAAATCTACAGTCGAAAGGACTATCAAGAAATTTGAGACAAAAGGCATTGTAATAAATAACTGCAGATGTGAAGAAAGGCAGGAACAAAGAAGAGATGCAAGAAATGATAGGGACTTGCAAGTTTTATTGTGCGTGGAAGAAAATGATGGGAAGATCAGCACAAGGAAACTTGAGGATGACATAGGATTAGATCACACCACAGCGTTACGAGCTTTGAAACGACATAAATATTATTCATACAAATATGAAAAGCACCAAGAGCTAAGAGATAGGGACGAAATACGACGACAGGAGTTTTATTTTGGTATGATGGAAAGAGCAAACATGGAAATGTTGGGAGAACAACAATGTTTAAACTTTTGGCGTCAAACCTCCAAAAACTTCCCCAGAATGATAAGACGAAAAGTTCATAGTAGAAATTCCCACGCTGGACAAAATTTTGTCCTCAATCCGAGAAGACCAGGACTACCCATTTATGTGTAGAAATAGGCTTTGGAAATTATTTAAAAAAATGGGTTTTCGGTGGAAAAAACATACCTAATAGGCAACCGATTTTAATAGACAAAAGCAATATCGTCTGTTGGAGAAGAAATTACTAAAGAAGCATTCGAAGAGTCAGAGAAGAAAATAAAAAAATATTTCACCTAGACGAAACATGGCTAAATGAAGGCCACACTATGACCAAATTTTAGCAGGATGAAAATATTAAAAGTTTAAGGCAAGCTTTTTTGGAAGGATTGTCCACAGGATTAAGACCGCCATCTGGAAAAGGACATCGACCTATCATAACCATACTGGAAGTTCTGAAGGCTTCGTTAAAGGTGGTCTACTGCTACTGATGTTCCAATCTAAAAATACAGGAGATATAAATGCCGATGTATTTGAACAATGGTTCGAGCAAATGTTGGATCTTACACCAAAGGATGCAATAATTGTATTGGATAATGCAAGTTATCACTCTAGGCTGACGGAAAAATTACCGACAAGTGCGTGGCGTAAAAATTAACACGCGTAAAAGTGAAATACCAGAATGGCTAAGTTTAAGACAAATAGAATCTCCATTAGATTCCTTAAAAGAAGAACTATTGGTACTAGCTAATTTACATAAAAATGAATTCAAAGAATATGAAGTCGCTGAAATGGCAAAGTTACGAGGAATATCTGTGCTCAGACTCCCTCCTTACCACTGCGAATTAAACCAGATCGAACTTATATGGGCTCCAATAAAGACAGATGTCGCCAGAAAAAAACACGACTTATAAAATGGTGGATTTAAAAAGCTTCTTTAATGAAGCTATGGGTAAAATCAGTGGAAAAAGTGTATCGATCATGTGGTAGAAGAAAAAGCCAAAATGTGGCAGGTACCTAGATATAATAATCAAAAAAATGGTTGAGCCGCTTATTATAAACGATGTTAATAAAAGTTCATCTTCCTAATCGGACTATGATTAAGCCATAACGACAAAGTATTATTCGATTTTTGAAGATGCTTTGTTTGTAAGATTCTATATTATATCTTGTTTTTGTAATTATATAATGTAAAATAGTATCACCCATTGTTATGTATTAGTAATTTATTGGCTAAGGGATTTTCCCAATAACAATGGTAAATTAATTGATACCAAGAACTTTGGGAGACAAAAAATTGGAAAGTTTCCTATTGCACGGGGGAAGAAAGTTTAATAATATTATGTTTGCATCTAATGTTTGATAGGAAATTATTTTATTCTTATAGTAAAGCCTTAATGAAATAAAATCCGGAGAAAATTAAATTACCAAAATCAACTAAATGCTTTTCGGAAAATATCTTACCTGCAATATATTTCGTTTAATGAAACATCTATAGGCGGTATTGCCACAATTAACAAAATATCAATTAAGCGTTCTAATTCGCACAAGAAATAATAAATATAACCATGTTGGAGTTTTGCACATTTTACCCAATAATAATTAAACGATAAAGTTGCCATTTAAATTTACACAATTTTACAAAATAACATAACAGACAACAAAGTTCAATTAAGTTATCATTTGTCCATGCCTATTAGCAAAAACGACATAGTTTAAACTATACACAAGAGTACCTACATTAATTACGCTGGCCATACACGACACGATGTAAGGTGTGTTATGCCAATTAATATAGTTGACGGTTGCATAAGATAATTATTTTAACTGCCGCTTAGTAAAACGACGTCGGATATTTGTAGAAACTTAAGAAAAATAATGTTTATCCAATAGGTAATTTTTAACGATTTAGAAATAGTGAAATCCTTTTTAGTGCAGTCTTTTATGGCATACGAAAGGCATCCCAAAGGATTTATGTCCGAATAAGGATTAGAGGATTAAATAAGGATGTTCCGGATCAAACGAACGGAGCAAGCGGGATCTAGAATCGGCGCAATTTATCTACGAAAGGAAAATTGCAAGGCAATCAGGGTGCAATCTAAGAAATATCAGCGTTGCCAAACATATCTTTATACAGCGTGTAACAGAAGTATGGAGCGCTTTAAATATCTTTAATACCGTTTGTCCTATTTAGCTAAAATTCGGTATCCATATATAAGATGTTATCGCGGAGCTGCTAGTGACATTTGCAATGTTGCCAAATTTACAGTTTTTTAGCAATTTAAAATAATTTTTTTTTTAATGGAACACGCTATACCGGGTGTTGCATCGTCGAGCGGGACATAGGAAATCCCATGTAATTTTAAATGGGGTCAATTATTGGCTTCCCTAATTATTTTAGAGAAAAATTCTATTTAGGTTTATTAAAGAGCACTAAAACCCACATTCAAAAGAATAACTTTAGCTTTCAATTTTTTGATAAGTTAAAGGGTAACCGAAACCCAGGGGGTGGTCAAAATGCAAACATTTTCGAAAACACCCAGTAGCTTAAAAACTAAGAAAGCTATGACAATTCTGTTTGTGGCATCTTTTGTTTCACGACAAAGTGGCGCAGTAATGTAAAAACCGCAAGTCTTTATCTTCACTGGTTACCAAGATACCCTGCAATTACATTGAAAAATGGATACCCTGCACATACACTTGAGCCGAAAAATTTGAAACCAAAATGGATTTAAAAATCTAGTTTTAGTATTTTTTTATGTTTCTAAAGTTAAAAGCCCTAAGTTACCACTATTACATCGATTTTATAGGTTCAGTTTTTCCTCTGGTAATGTACTCTTTTTTTTTATTTCTATTTATTCTGGAATATGAACGTTAAGTAAAGTTCTAAAATTAAAAGTTTTTTAATGTCATTTTATTCTTAATAAGAATCACATAAAGCAACTGTATTATATTAGTGTATATATCTACATACTTAAAAGAAAAAATATAATATTTGAGGGTGCTAAAGATGTAAGAGGGGGGTTAACCTAAAACTCTAAAAAAATTATCGGTGATCTCTGTTCTAACAGAAAATACTTTCGCCTACAGGCGAATTTAATTTCACGGGAGGAGGGGAGGGGGTAAATTTCAAAAAAATTTAAAATATGTCCCCCCAACCTCCCTATTGGCGTTTCAAACTTATGAAATGTGGTCTCAAACACAACATTGTTGCTATAAATAAAATTTAAAAATAAATGTGGCAACCCAGCGGGCGTAATACAACCTTAATCCTAAATCCGACTCTTTTTTCCTAGTTGTCGTAGCTAGAGGTCTTGTTATGGAAGGATTAGCATAATACCTCAGCGAAAGCTTCAATGCAGTCAAGGCTGTCAGAATATTTCCTGCAAATAGCAGAAAATGTTTGTGTAAAGGTTAACAAATACACTCTATTGTTTTCATTTATACTCAACTGGAAACCTCTTATAAAAAATATATGAGATTTTAATTTTCAAGTCAAAAAGCCTTTCTCCATTGATTTAATAAAGAGCAATTAAAGGCTCAATTTTATAATAAAAAGTCGACATGTTTCGAAGGTCGTGACCTTCATCCTCAGGAGACAAAAAAAGTGTTTCTGTTAGTATTAGCAGTAGAGAAAAAGTTTTGGTGGAAGGTGACGTTGATGGAGCTTTAAAATTTAAAAATGTATTAAGCAGTAAACGTAATCAGGCATACTAAAATCTTAAATAAAAATGTTTTAATTCAAAAGTACTTGTGAAAGGTTTGTCACATTGAGTAGGTTATAAAGAAAAATGATGTTCTTCCTATGAAAGTTTTAAGAGGGGATATATCGGAAGGACATCATTAAAGCTCCATCAACGTCACCTTCCACCAATAATGTCTCTCTACTGCTAATACTAACAGCAACACTTCTTGTGTCTCCTGAGGATGAAGGTCACTACCTTCGAAAGATGTAGACTTCTTATTATAAAATTAAGCCTTCGATTTCTCCTTATTAAATCAGTGGAGAAAGACTATTTGACTTTCTTTCCTTTCCCTATATTTCAACTCCACTTTGAGAATGGACTATTTCTTTAAATTAAAATATAAGTTCTATAGTTGAAATTTTCCTTGGCTTGTTAGATGTTATAAAATTAATAATGCTTATACTTAATATATAGGTGTATTAGTTATCTATGTCTATCGATTGGTCCATCAAATTCCGCTGTCACCTGCAGAAATTCGTTTTTCAAATAAAACGCACCTCAGCGCCCCATTCAACCAAAATCATTTCTATCTGTTCTGAATACTAAGCGCTATACATATTTTTGCATTCATTCCCTTTTTCGCGAATGTTTGTTGAATAAAATGAATAAATAGGCCTTTTTTTATTCTGTATTGGTACAGAAGACAGTGGCGTAGAAAGAACGAAATTAACGCTAGGTTTATGGCCTTTATTATTATTCAAACAGCCTCTGACATGCTCAACATTTACAGCCCATAAACACTATATTAAGAAATATTCCAAAAATTTTCTTTTTCGTTTATTTTCTATTTAATAACAAAACATCCTTGGGGCGAGACTTGTATTAGAATATAAACACGAGTGATTTTCTAAAATGAAACCAATTAGGAATAAGCAAGGGCGCGAATGTTCAGATTTTATGGATTTGTGCGAAGGCTGAAATATACAAGACTGGAGGATTTTGAATGTAGATGGATTCTAATAAGGCACTTTAGGGAGGGCGCGAGAGTTTTAGCTGCGTATGGAAATATAAATAAGGTTCTTTAAGGTGGATTTAAATTGTTTTTCGGCCTTAGACAAGTATTTTCAGTACGTTGCAAATACAATTAGGAAGTTGTTTTCCTTCTAAATAAATGCTTATATTTAGGTTTTTTACTTATTTATGATATTCGGATGATACGGGCTAACGCTTAGAGTGTCCTTTAAAGGTTCGATTATATTTCTATACATTTTTAATCCTTTACTGATTTTTGAATTTCGTGGTGAATTTAATTGTGAGTTAATTCGGACTATAGAATACACGTTTATTCAGCATGCATCTGATGTGTGGTCTTGCGTCTTGCAATGCTTTAGAAGCCAGAAAGTTATATCACGAGAGATTTCCTAATCGTACTATGGGCCCGTTCAAGTATTACGTAAGCAGATTTTTTGCAATTATTAACCCCCTCCCCCCTCGCCAGCAAAAGTAAGCAAAGCTCTTAAACCCCCCTCCCTCCCATGCTTACGTAAATATTGGTACATGCATTTTTCAATGTGTTCTGGTTGATTCATGAGCAGCAGTTATAAGTCTAGAAGTAAGGAATATGCTTGGAATAGATAGAGGACTTTAACGCACATAATATTTATTTAAGCAAATTTTATTGACATATTTCATATTATATTATATTTATGACATATATCATATTATTCAGTTATTATAATCTTAATATATTAACCAACAAAACGAACTTCTTTTAAAATTTTGGTATATTAATTCAAATTAACAGTCCTCATTCCATGACACACGAATCCATGACTTTAATTTTTTGATGACATGAGATGTTTGTTGCTCAATGTTGTGTGTCTGCTCACTTTCGTGTGATTTTGGAATATCGACATCGTTCTCTTCGAGCCATTCAACATCTTGGTGCTCGTCTAAACTTTGTATTATGCACATCAATTCGTTAGCACGACCAGCAGCCACTCTTAAAGGTCTTACTCTCGTTTCGGTGTGCGTGTTTACTTTTTTATGGATCTTCTCGATGTGACGATTTAATAACTTGACGGACGCATGAGAAAGACCACACATCTTGCATGTTCGACTTGATAGCTTCAGGTTTACCGTTGGACAAAAATAATCAAAGGGCATTTGCAGAAAATCTTTGAGTGAAGAATCAGCGTAGAGCTAAATTAACTGGAAGATTAAGAAACTGCCCTCCATCATCCAAAACCAAGTCATCAACTGTTTTATTTTACTTTTACTGGTGGTGAGAGAAACCTGTTGTCTAGTAATCTAAATAAGCCACTTCTTGGACGACTGTATTCTATGTTTCTACATTTTACAATTTGAAGCAAGCAGTGGATCGATGGTAAAACAAACATTAACTTACAACACGTCAAATCGTCAATCGTACCGAAACGAAGCAATAGATTACTCGGTTCTTTTACGCGGTTCTAAGCGAGTAAACGTATCCATTATTTTAGAGAATCCCTGAAAATGCGTTCCGTTTTCAAGCATAGACAAGTAGGGTATGTGTTCAAACCAAAATCGACTAATTTTTGTAGAAAATCCGAAAAAGTAAAAAAATAAATACTGCTGGCGTAATCACTCCGGTCGGCACCAGGGAGGAAGTTCGCAGATAATCACGTTTTATTGTGATGTGATAAGGACCAAGGCTATTCGTTGTGCCCGCGTTGAACCCTTTTATGAAGTTTTTCAATAATTTCATTAAGGTGACTCCTATTACATAACGGCGTTTTCGTAAACTTTTGTATTTTTTCGGATTAAACATTATCATGAAACTTTTCTGTTGTTTAAATGACGTTCGTGTCACACTTTGTTGTCGAGAAACAAAACAGAAATATTTTTATTAAAAATAAACCATGAACTATTTTTCTGGAAAACGGTTCATTTTATCGACAATAAACAAGAGTGCCTTCTTCTTACTATAAGATACAAGCCACCCAGATTTATTTTTTTTAAGCCTTTATCATACAGGGTGTTAAAAATTTAAGCATTAAGTTGTAAAGCGTAAAGGACACTATTTTAAGAAGTCCTTACTGGTGTCGATATCATTAAATTTTTATTAAACTATATTAAGTACTTTAAAAGTTATTTAAGATAAACCGATGCGGCTTCCTTGAGGAGCACATATTCCCATAGGGTGGGCCTGCAAGACAAGATTTTATTCGAACTTGTCATCTTATTTTTCATGTTCTATTTGAATTCGGGAGATTTCCCACACTTTTCCGGACACCCTGTATAATAAAAAATAATAACTGGCGCTCACATTTATCGTTATATCTTTGTCATTATTGGAAATTTAAGCATTCTAATATCCTGCAAAGTAAAGCAAATAACAAATAATAATTTACCTTTAAAAAAAATAAAAAAAATAAGACGAACACATTATCATAACGAGGCATAAGATTAATCTTGTTTATAACTCTTAGGTATATAGGAACATGGAATACTACAGTAGAATTATTTGGTTTTTTTTTGGTTAATTGTTTTCTTATTTTAAGTGTTTCTTGATTACCCTATTTTTGGGAACACATAGGGTAAAGCATGTCTGGTTACTTGCTGTCAACTTTTAAACTTGGCGAATGCTAGACATGATGAATCCTTCAACAATAATTAATTAATATTTATTTATAAATGTTGTATTATATTATATATTATAACGCCATTATAGTCAATAAATAAATATTAAAAAAAAATTTGAAGATGTCTTAAATTTAAGAGGCCCTTTAGGTCTTAATCCACCCCTGACCGATATATTGCCAATATCCAACGAATATTTCCACTATATAGAGAGCAATTCGATTCTCCATTGATACTATTTTTTTTCTTTAATTGTCGATTATAAAAAAGTCCAAATAAAGTCAAAAGCTTTGCAACAATCCCCGGTCTTAACTGTCGAACTGAACCTGACACGAGAAAGGGATCAAATTTTCACCATTTGAACGAGACGTTCTCTCGGCCGGCGGCGGCGACCGTTCTTCGTAAACCCCACTTCTAAAGAAATCCCGTTTCCAGATATTGGTGCAATCGAGCAAAATGCCTTGTTAAAGAAAAATTCCTTTTATATCCCGGAGGCTTATATTGCTGAGAAAACCCGTGGTCAGCAATAAAAACGTTTTTGATGTCGGATTTCTGAGCGACACAAAGCACTGATTCTTTAATTATCCTTTAAGTTGGCTTGTTAGATCGGCAAAAGGAATTCCGATGCGGTAAAGGGTTTCGAGCAAAGATTTCGTAACGAATGTCTAGGCAGTTGAAAATTTTCAAATACGTGACTATACTATTCAAGTTATGGAAATTGGATATCTCCTTTATGTCGTTACTGCTGCAGCCAGAGGTATAATAAGGCAAGTTGCTTGTAATATATATACCTACCTAATCAAATATATTTATTGATGCGGATATATTCAATGAGATACAAGCAGTGGCCGATCTAAGGGGAAGGGGCTAACAGGGCCTTTTATGGGGGCGTCAAATTGGGACCAGAAAATATACAACTCGTCCAAGATAGCGTGAGATATGAGAATATCAAATATGTACCGCTCATTCGATACACCGTGGCTAGAGACAGAATTTGTCATATTTATCGAGACTTTCATAGAATAAAGAACGGCGTAGGACTGTACTATCCACGAAGCATCGACCCCGATCGCTAGCACGATCATGCCTTTCTTTCTCTTTGAATGCGTTCATTTTCTGGTTTGTACGCAACCAGCAAAATTTTCATATCTCACGCGTTTTTGGACGAGTTGTACAGGATGTCCAGTTTTCGATGGTCTTCCGGGGTATCTTCGTTATTAGTAAAGATAGAAGGATACCGTTTTCGCAGCACTATACTACTTTTTTGTTAAACAAAAGATGCCGTAATCAGAATTTTTCTAGTTCTCCTTGTTTTTGATATACGGGATGTTTTTTAAAATTTTACATTTTGTAACACCCTCCATATTTAGGTAACCCTGTTTCTGGTCAAAGAGAAAACAAATGTTTTTTTTGAAGCCTTTTACGTGGAATCCAGTGACGTACTCAGATTTTTTCTGCGTTCAATAGTTTCCGAGAAAAACGACAAACTTTATTTTTTTTTAATTAGGCCACCCCGTATGTTTTTTAATAATATAATTTAGTTTATAACAGGCTTCTCCGAAATATATAATACCTTCCTTTTATTTTTAATATTAAGCACGAAATTTACGTTTTATTAGAAAATATATTATTTTATATTTATCTATATTTTTTGTTAGTAGGCCATGACGAGTATTCAAAAAACCTATTACTGGTATGATAATTACTGCATAAGAAATATATTTTAAACTCCTTAATCTAATTAGCAGTTATATTTCAGTAAAAATAATAACAATGCATAAATCGAGTTGTCTTTTACTACGTAAAACATTAAAAACAAAAGCTGAAAATGTATAGAACTTTCTCATAAATATTGCTCAAGTTGTTCTCCATTATGCCTTGTACATGTTTCATACATAGTTCTTATTCTCCTTAGTGAATTTAAGATAATACTACTATGTCCTACGATAACACACTAATTCGTGATCCTCAGATAATTGCGGACAGTTTTGCATCGTTTTTTCAAAACTCCTTATGTTGCTTCCTCTCAAAAAGGAAGTGACGATACCGATTTCTATCCCTCGCAGAGTCCCTTAGATATTAATAAAATATCGGAACAGGTAGAGTTACTACCGCATTAAAACAACTAAAACCTAAGGCCACTGTAGGGGCAAATAAAATTCCGGCATTCCTGCTGAAAGATTGTGCTATGATTTTTGCTTACCCGCTAACAATCCTGTTTAACCTCTCACTCCGGACATCTACATTTCCGGATCTTTGGAAAATATCCCGCATAACTCCGGTCTTTAAAAAGGGGGACAGCAGTGATATTTTGAACTATAGACCAATAAGTATCATAAATAACTTCTCAAAGGTGTTTGAAATTATTTTACACGAATATTTATATAATCCGATTAGCATTCACATATCTGCGCAACAGCACGGGTTTATGAGGGGCCGCTTAACTGTCTCCAATCTGTCTTGTCTTACTCAGGATCTCGCCGAATCTCTTGACGCGGGTGAGCAAACCAATGTAATTTACACTGACTGCTCCAAGGCCTTTGATCGACTCGAAAAAAAAAAATCACAGGGTTTTCCAGTTCTGTTGTAACCATAATTTTGTTAATAAATAAACGATAAATAATACTCAATATTTTCATTCATTTAACAAACCTTTTCCAAGTGATCTGAAGATTTATATATATTAGGGGCTAGTACTTTTGGCTTTGATTAAGTTATTCAATCATGTATCAAACTAAGCGGAGGTTAATAATGTAAAATATCTTGAATGCATAATTTTTTACATTTTAATTATAAACGCCCGGTTAGTTTGAACGGGATTAAATGACTTAAACAAAGTGGAAAGTATTCTAGCCCTGGGTAGATTATTTTATTACACCCACTATAGTAAAGTCACACCCAAATAAAATAAAATTTACACTACAATAATAGGATATTTAAACTAATTTATCACAAATTGCCAATAAAAAATGGTTTACTTACACCTCCCATTATTTATTTTACACCCTAGAAGGATAGGTTTACAATCTGTGAGTTTAATTTACACACGATAGTGTAAATGTACCTACCCATAAATTAGTTTAATTAACACTCATCAAAAAATAAAAAAAACATTCAAAAATATATTTTTTACCAAATATACTGATTGGTTAATATACCCTATTGAGTGTGGTCCTATATGTACCACCATTGAGTGTTAAATTTAACACTGAATTTTTTACTGTGTAATGTTGCATACCGTACCTGTTCCCAGTTTTAACCTGTATTATTTCAAGGTCTCTAGGTTAAAAAACTGCACTGTATTATTATAGCCTTATATTTATGGTAAAAACAGGTAAGAATATAATTATTTAAATTAGTCCCTAATTGGGTTTGGCCCGGACCATTTCCATTCCCTCCACGATTGGTTTTCCTTGCAAATTCGAATATATCCAAATACAATTATTTAAATTAGCCTGCGGACAATAAAATGAAAGTGGAAATTAACCTTGCACAATTTCGTCCTTTTTTGTATTCGAAAGGAGCCCCTGGGAAATTTCATGGCCAGCCGCCTTCCGGCCAAGTTTTCTGTAAGGCAAGGAGGGTCCTATACACCGAAGCATAGTAGCCCAAATTATAATGTTTAAGAGCCCAAATTAACTTGGCATAATAATTTAAATAGTAGTTTGATTTAATTAGTTACTTATTTAGATCTGCTTTACGAGTCTGCACATGCTTGTCTTATACGACCCTTCAAAGCTTCTAAAGTCGCTGGACCAGTTTTATAAACTTTATTTTTTATAGTCCAGCGGGGTCAAGTCTGGAGCCCTAGGAGGCCAGCTACAAAAGGACTATTGCAACTAATCCATTTATTTTCAAAATTTTCAGTGAGCTATGCCCTAACAAGAGCAAAATAATAAGTTGGAGAACCATCTAACTAATAAACTATACAAATTCTCCCTATATTTTGACGGCAAACCGTGAATAAACCCAAAAATCATCTTGCAAGAACTCCAGGAACCTCACACCATTTTAAGGTGTGTTTGAAGGTTTGAGACAATGATGTATCGTGAATGATAGATTTGTTTTGGACTTTCATTGTCATTATTTATTTATATCACAACGTTTCAACTGGTGAGTATCTCCAGTCGTCTTTAGGTAAATAATTAACAAGCTACAAAGGTATTTATACTACCTTCTGCTTAGCAGCGCATGACCGTAATTAGTGCAGTCATGCGTTACTGTGTAGTCCTAAACTAAGTGTGTGTCCAAGCATGTTCTGTCGCATCAGATCTATTTGTTTCTTCCTTCTTTGTGTGGTTTCGGTGTTCTTTGATTCTTGTTTCAAGGAAGCGTAGTGTTAAGTTTTGTATTGTTTTCCTAATCTTTGAATTTTCTCGGAGATTCCTTTGACATAGTTTCGACGCCATCTTTCTGTCTATTCATGTGATTCTGACGCTTCTTGATAGTCTGGTCTACTTATGTCGTGGGGTAGCCATTTGTGTTAAGGTCTTTTTTGATGGTGTTGAGTTCTTCGGAAAGAACTT
Organism: Polydrusus tereticollis; assembly: GCA_963920685.1. Taxonomy (NCBI): domain Eukaryota; kingdom Metazoa; phylum Arthropoda; class Insecta; order Coleoptera; family Curculionidae; genus Polydrusus; species Polydrusus tereticollis. Next base: position 24,197,778 of record OY987333.1, on the reverse strand, counting down.
CCTCGGAGTTACAGGCAGTAAATGCTCTGTCAACCAGTGTTTTGACTATTCCATGTTTTATGGTATTTCAGTGCTTTGAGGCGTAATTAAGGTATTGACCAGTGTGAGTTTTCTTTCCGTATACCGATGTTTGGATGGTGTCCCTGTTCTTCTGTACTATGACGTCTAGGAACGGTAGTTTATTGTTTTCCTCCTTCTCCATGGTAAACTTGATTGTTGGTGGGAAGTCATTCATGTGATGTAGAAAAGCTTGGAGTTCGTCATCGCTTCTATTCCAAATGATGAATGTGTCGTTAACGTAACGAAGCCATAGTTTCGGTTTTATTTTTGCTGCTCAATTGCCTGGTTTTCAAATCATTCCATGTATATGTTGACGATTACTGGAAAGAGAGATGATCGGTAGTCCGTCTAGTTGAAAGCAGAATCTATCCTTTTCTTGGAAATAAGAATTATTTAGGCAGCATTCTAATAGATCCATTATGGCGTTGATGTGTAGCGATGTTCGTTTCTCGAGGGTTTGGTCTTCTTCAAGTTTCCTTTTGATGACCTGAAGTGTATCCTTCGCTGAGACATTTGTATAAAATAAAAGGATCCAATAATACTATGTAGAATAGATTTTTAGAGAGAGAAATTTAGATATAGAATTTTTACAATTAATATCCCATTATCGATTTTCGTCACTCCAAAATGTAATATTTTGAGATGTTACTGTTGCAACATGTGTAAAAATTTTGGTTTAAATGGTTTAGTGCCTTTTCTTTGAAATAAAGGAAAACAAAAACACAAATACCTACTTTAAAGAAATTCCAAAACACCGACTTTCTTAAAACTTCGTGACTATACCTCGTCACCCCTTAAACAACATTTATTTTTTTATAAAATAGTCATTTGGGCCACTGTATGTTGTTATCACCGAACTTTGTCGGAATTGTGGGCCAACTTTGAAACTACCGTTCGGGGGAAGTTCGTTGTGGACGCACGGCTCGACGGTTTTTAATTTGATTTTCGCTATTTTCACCCCTCGGTGAAATTGATTACCTCAAACTTTAAAAGCACGTTAGATTCGGTTAAAACTTATCTGAAAAGTTTCGGCATTACTCTTTCAGTATTTGCGACAGTAGCTAGTTCGTGTGAGGAAATTATTTGTGGTTGTTACGGAAACAACTCCTGCAATTGGCATTGTATAAGCTAAACATATATGAACTAACTTTGTTACTGAGAAATGTTTTGTTTATTAAATAATTAATCAGTGTTTGACTACTCTTCTCTGTCTCAAATATTTTTGATTGTTGTTACTAAGTTTAATGCTTAGTTCATACTAAAACCACAATAATTGGAGTTTTCCACAACACGAATAGAATCATATATTCCACACAATAATTACATTAATCTAACTAACTTTCCACCACATCATGTTTCTTCCTTAATTACTCATTAGGGAAAGCTACTTATATGACCGAAGTTATCTTAGAACAGAATAACCTAAAATATTTAAAAAAAATTTTTAAATTTTTAATATTTTTTTTTTAATTTTGTTTCTGTTATGCCCCCGCCATTCTGTCGTCTATTTTTGACTTCTATTTCTCTCTGTAACTATTTTGTTTACACAAAAACTTTTGTTTTGTCTAAGAACCTTATTCTTACATCACATTTGCGAGTTCTTTGAATTATCTATTTTGTCTCTGTTTTCCTTTCCTAATATCTGACAAATTTGATGAATTCAACCTAACAATACAAAAATTTTCATACATATTATCAAATTTAAAATTTACCGCCTGCAAGTTATACCACCATTTTTTCATCACTTGTAACAATGTTGCCTATATTGAGTTCTTTAGGATAACATACAAAATGTTTAAATTTAAATTTAAATTTTACCGCCAGGAAATAGTACCAACAATATGTCAATGGTACTTCCTGCACACACAAGCATGCGTGGTACATGTTTTGTAGGTCATCAAGGTTAGTTCCCTCTAGTAAAATGGACGCTTTTAATATATTTTAATATCATCATGTAATTTACATCGCCTTTAGGCCCCAAATTTCAATGTTTTAAGTGTTATACATATACCTGTATGTTGTGTTTTGTGGTTGGTTATATTTTTATGACAAAGTAAGTAACGAGAAATCGGTGAGAATTTTTACATTGAGTTTGATCTAAGATTTTCAAGTAACTTTAACCTTCAAAAATTCGTAAAATTTCACAATTTGTTGATTTTTCTTTTCTTGCTTTGTAAGTAGTACTGCAGATGGCGTAACTGCCGAAAGCGCTCTACTGATATTATGTTTTATACAATAAACTTGCACTAAGTACAAAAATAATAAAAAATATTCTTTCTTAATCTTTGATGGTGCACTCAGCCCTTTCCTAATTTGTAGAATCATGTATTAGTTTAACCTGCTGCCTTTGTCAGGTTATGGAAAAGGCAATAGCAGGAGAACTGACAACCTTTCTGCTGGACAATGGAATTATACCAAGCACGCAACATGGCTTTCTTCCTTAAAGATCCACAACCACAAACCTACTAACAGGCCTAAGGAAATAGACTTTGGAGCATCCATCGATGTAGCATTCCAGCAGGTCAGATGCAAGTCACGGTCAACAATGTCATATCTACAAGTCACAGAGTCCATGGTGGCGTACCGCAGGGCTCTTCTCTTTATTGCATACATACATCAGTGGCCTGTATTTGGAAATTACCTCATAAATTGCATATTTTTAAATAGGACTAAGGTCAACCTCTACCAGGTATTGGTCGGGCTAGTTTTCACCTTCATGGTGCAACATAAGCAGAACGGAGCTTAATAAGTTCCAGGTAATTAAAAACAAGGCGTTAAAAACTATCGCGGACGTACCTACATTTACACCCGACAGAGTACTTCAGCGTGATTTTCAAATGCAGAAGATAAACTAAAAAACTAACCGACGCACAGACGTATCGACAAACCCACTAATAACAGACTCACTTACGAGATTTAGACATGACACGACATACAAACTACCAAAAGACTAGCTCCCTGTTGGTCCATATCCAAATCCATAGTAGAGAGGCACTATATAATATATAATAGAAAAAGGCGCCAAAACTTTGCAGACAAAAACTTTTAAAAGAAAAGCAAAAGCCGATATCAAAATTTCTATAAAGGACAATACCTAAACAGTACACAATGGATAACAGATGTCAAGGGATAAAATCCTGACGTAAATATACATTCAAGAGTCGAGTCAAATTGCATATTTTGCAGATGCCACAGATATAATTAGCAATTCAAATAACAATGCACAACTGCAAAAGGACTTGGAAAAAATATCGGAGTAGACCGACAAGTGGATGCTTAGTCTAAATATCGACAAACGCATGGTTCTACACTTGGGAAAGAACAATTCAGAAACCCAGTACTTTATCAACAATAGTCAAGGCCGGGCAGTACAACAAGAAAAAGACCAGGAAGTACTCATTTCACACGATCTCAACTGGGAGTCACATATATATTGTCAAAAAGGCAAACACCATTCCTAACCCAGAAAGCCTTCTCCAACACCACAGTAGAAACGATGACGAGACTATATAAGACCTGCATACGTCCCAAAATGGAGTATACAGTTGCGGCTTGGAGTCCATACTACATTAAGGACGTTGAGCTACTGGAAAGAGTACAGAGAAGAGTGACACGAATATCAGACACCACTAAACATTTGCCATATCCCGATAGGATACAGATATCCAACATCACTACGCTGAAGGAACGATAAGAGCGTAGTGATATGATAGTGGTGTTCATAGTTCTATCTGGATATTACAGTCCTGCTATTGAACTTCTCCTGTTCCACCGCAACTAAACAGGTTACTCAGTGAAAATGATGAAAGAAGGGAGCTCCCTTCTCTTAAGAAGAAGCTTCATCACAAATAGAATCAACTGCAGGTGGAACAAACTTCACGACAATACTGTTACTGCGCCGAACAACAATATATTTAAAAACAAACTGGACAGAGAAACGGAAACATTAAGAACTGTGATATTAAGCAATAGTAGTTATGACAAGTATATAAGATTACAATAATCCGCTTTTTACTGATTTTTGGATCTGATTGAGCTCTAAAACGTTTAATTTTTACCAGATAAGAGTATTAGGAACACACTTAAATAATAAACTTATCATAATCTCGCATGACTTAACACACCCTCCGCATTATATCTCCCCCTCTTCGACTTTTGTAAATTATTACGCCTAGATTAACTCGCATCAACGAAATTGTTAACGACACGTGCGCGACCAAACGCGGAACCAATAGTCGCGTGCCGTTTCTGACTGACATTAATCACATGACTAAATTTAAACCTGACAAATCACGCGGTGACGTAATGAGTTATGGAGTATAAAGGGATGACGTCACATAATAGCATAGTTGTATGGTCAGGGTCAAGGGGGAGGCATAATGACAGACACTGTCTAAATATTTATATACCGTTCGAGCAAAAATTATTTTCATCCAAGGCGGCTTAGACTAAAAAACTTCAGGTCTACGTCCTAGAATTTAAGGAAGAAAATTTGCATTTTCAGCAAAATGGAGCTATTTGCCACTACGCATTACCGGTTAGAGAGTGGATTAACCAACGACGAAGTGCAATAGAGTGGTCAGCAAAATCTCCCTACCTGATTCCTCTTGATTTATTTCTTTGAAGCCACTTGAAAAATATAGAATGACACACACGCAGGGGCATTACCAGACAAACTTTCCTCGATGTCCGTGAGGAATTTCAATATTGTCTTACCAGTAATGGCGCACATTTTGAACACTTAATTCAAAATTTTTTTGAAACTAAATAAATTGGTTGCATTACTATTATATTTTTCCACTTAACTCGCAAGCCGATTACCCGATTTCACTCTTCTTGGCACAGTTGTATAGGCCATTTAATACCCTTTGCAACGATATATCGCTCGATGTTATTTGACATTTCAGAGTGAGGTTGGCTTGGGGTGTGAAGGTCAATAGTAAAAGTCTATCAAATATACGGGGTGTTATTTAATAAGTTTTCGATATTTTACAGGACGATTCCTCAGTTATTTATAAGGTAAAAAGTTCATATAAGCATGTGTCTGCAAGCCCTTCATTTTTAAGATACAAGGGCGTTCAAGATTAATTTTTAGGTTTGTTTTTCGTAAATAATTTTTGAAATAATGTCTATATTTGGATGAAAATTGGTGTCTAGGGGTTTTTTGAATGCGAAATTCGAGTTTGATGTTAGTGTGGCTCCCACTTATAGAGGGCGCCACCTACGTGTTTTTACTCTTTTGAGGAGTCATAACTTTTTTATACTTGCTTGTATTATATTTTTAAGCAAAAAAATGGATTTCTCTATCATTTTTACATGAAAAAAGTATACTTGTTAAAAGTCGCTACGAGCAATCGTTCTCGAGAAAAAGAATAATAAAGAAATAAATGGCATTTATTTGCATATCGCTATGCCCATATCAGAGTTTGATAAATAGCACTTATCAATAGTAATTTATGTTAAGTGCATGTAAAATTGCTGAAAATCATGCATGAAGGTTTGTTGCCCTAGAAACAGCTTGAATGCATTTCTATTGTTATTTACCAAAAAGTGCCCGACCGAAGGGAGGGCACTTTTTAAGGTAAATAACAATAAAAATGCATTCAAGCTGTTTCTTTAGGGCAACAAATCTGAGTGCATGATTATCAAGCCATTTTACATGCACGAAATATATTTTTTAGACTATTTCCTGAATCATTTTGATAAATTGACGCGAAATTGTCAAAGCAGAAATTTCAACTTGTTGTGACAGTGACAGTTATTCTCGTAGGTAACCAACAATGAAAAACCAGAAGAGTGCAATTTTCAACAGTAATATACCGATAGAGGAGGCGTCTTATCGGTAATACCGATGTTTTTAACAAGAAATCGATTTTCTGACAAATTTTTACGAAATGTAATTTTTACTTATAATCTGATATGATCCCGAGAGCTTTAGCTCGAGGGTCTTATCTTTGATTATAAGTAAAAATTACATTGAGTGAAAATTTTCTTGGAAAATCGAGTTTCGAGTGAAAAACGAAGGTATGAAGATAAGAAACCGCCTCTAGAGGTGTATTTTATTGGATAATTTACTGAACATAAAAATGAAGGCCGTCTGATAAAGGTAAATATACAAGTTAGAGGTGTTACTAATTTTTTATTTAAGTAAAAAAGCTACAAGCGTCTTTTCGAAAGCGTCTTTTCGAGCTAGCGGTAGTCTTATCGGGTAAGACGACCGTTACCAAGGTGGTTGCTATGAAAATGAGCGTTTTGATTGGTTCAATAAAAGTGAGGTGAATTATCAGCTCAATCGCGACCGAGGGCTGATTTTCACCGAAAATCAAGTGAAAAGCGCATTGTAGTTACAGTATATGAGGGAAATAGTCTCCTAAACATAGCCGAAATTAGAAAATTATGAAAATGTACTTTGCATTAGCCAATAATAAAAGAGAGAACGGCAGTGGCGTACATATTTTTTGTCCCTGTTAAAAATTGTAACACCCTGTATCTCAAAGATGAAGGGTTTGCGGACCCATGCTTATAAGAACTTTTCACCTTATAAATAGCTGAGGAATCATTTTGTAAAATATCGGACACTTTTTAAATAACACCCTGTATAATAATTAAAAAATTGATGTGTTTTTTGTCACATGTTATTTCCCTCCAAATCCAAAGATATTCAGGGTGGCTCGTTTTGAAATGAAAGGCATGTATAAAAGTATCCTGTTTTGTTCATTCGGTTTATTAAATATGAAAATTGTTGTGTTTTGATTGGAGATAAAGGTGAATAAAAACAACTGTCTTGAATATTATTTTTTCTACTCCTATACTAGTAAGAACCTACTTACGCACTGTCTACTGTATCAGTAAAACTCTTATAACACACACTATATTGTTATAAGCCAAGCTGTGCGTAAGGACAGTAACGTAATATATATATATATATATAAACTAGTGAATATTGGGGAGTGCAGCAAATGAAAGAGTACTCTTTAAAGTTATTCCAAGCTTTCGGAAATCATATATTTCATTTCCATCCTCAGGGAGACTACAATTTATATAAATTAAGATTAGGAAACCTCATTAGAACAATAAATAAATGATTTTACTTACAACTTTTTTGAGATTGTTCATAAGGATGTTCGTAGAATTAATATAGGACATGCGAGAAGAAAACGTGTTGAAACCCAAGTCAGTTACAATTAAAATCAAAAATTGGAGACAATACTAAAAACATTGTATATGGACGTAGAAACACACAATTTAAAATAAAATCAAAATTTTGATGTTCACATTTTGAAAATTCGTTACTAATTTGAAATTATGGAATTATTTAGCGGGAAATCATGACTTGCGTGCCTCCATTTTAAGTGACTGGTAGGTTAGGAAATACTGTCATTTTAACATGTCATTAAAATTGTCAAAAATATTTTTAATGCGGTTTACAATAAGAATAATATTAAATAGAGAGAATTACGGATTTAAGTGTTATCGTGCAGCAAACCTGAAAAATCGTTAAAATGCATTTATATGAGGTTCGAACTATTATCATTAGTATTGATTGTACGTAAGTTTTTATCTAAGTGGAGCAGATATGAATAAATTACACTTAAATGTTGGATATCTGTTCTTTTGTTCATACTATTGGGTTCTTGAGCAATAAATGTCATTTCCAAAAACAGTCTTTTTTTATAATTATTTTGTGAGGTTAGAATCTCAGCTGAATTAAAATTAATGTTATGGTCCATATTATTTGCATGTTCAGCAAGGGCACATCTCTCTGGATGGTGTCTACAGTCACTCTTGTGGTTAGTGATTCTGCTAGACAAGGGCCTAGTAGTTTGGCCTATGTATACTTTATTACAGTCTGCACAAGGGATTTTGTAGACAACATCTGATAGTTGGTTAGAGTGTGTTTTGTCTTTAAGTTTGGAGTGAATAGAGTTTATTGTAAGTACAGGCTTGTATGCAATCTTTATCCCCAATATTCACTAGTTTATCTCTTAACTAGTCAGCAACGACTACCCTCTCTATATATATATATATATATTACGTAACAGTTGCGCCATCACATCATTGCTCAATATCACATCAAAATTCTGAAAATTTTCAATACATTTTTTATGCGTCGCCTTGACAACGTCAATGTCTGCATTAACAGAGGCAATTTTAAACGTCAAAATTTTTAATTTGTATATTATTTTTGGTTAGGACATAGTTAGTGGTTAGCAGTTAGTAGTATGAGCGACTCCAATATTGAGATTGAGGGAACGCCACCAGAAATTGCATTACAAGCTGCTGCCGCGGCAAATAATTTATTACCCGAAAAATCCAGGGAGAGGTACGAAAAAGTATATCAAAAATTTATTGACTGGTGTATTGATAACCATGTGAGTACCTACTCAGAAAATGTTTTACTGGCATATTTCGATAATTTAACAAAAACCTTTAAACCCTCTTCACTTTGGGCGATTGATTCGATGCTACGCCCTAATTTAAGCATAAGGCACAATATTAATATTGAAAATTATCATAAATTACGAGCCTATTTAAAGAGAAAATCAGATGGCTATAAGAGTAAAAAATCCAAGATACTCACCGCAATCGATGTAAATAAATTCCTAAATGAAGCGCCGGATCAAGATTTTTTATTTATGAAAGTAGTTTTAATTTTTGGAATTTCTGGAGCTTGCAGAAAACAAGAGCTAAAGAATATAAAAATTACTGATATAGAAAACACTGGAAACACTCTTATTATCAAGATTCCTGACACGAAGACAAAAATACCACGTTCCTTTATAATTTCCGGAAAATTTTATGGCATATGTAAAAACTATATAGAACCTCGAAACCTTATTAAGGACACCAACATTCAACAATTTTTCTTAAACTTTCAAAAAGGCAAAGTAACACGTCAGGTAGTCGGTATTAATAAGTTAGGAGCAGTGCCAAAAAATATTGCAGAATATTTAAAACTGCCCAATGCTGCTTTGTACACAGGTCATTGTTTCCGAAGAACTTCCGCTACAATTTAAGTCGACGCTGGAGGTGACTTAATGGCCTTAAAGAGACATGGCGGTTGGAAATCTTCCACTGTGGCGGAAAACTATGTAGACGAATCCATTCTAAATAAAACTATAACTTCAAACAGAATCTTGCACTCCGTCGTAAATCATTCAGCATCTACATCCACATTTAATAAGTTGCCAGACCAGGATGAAACTACAGAATTTATTCCAACAAATATCATGACAATGAACACCAATCTAATGGAGAAATCAGCTGCTCCAATTATAATAAAAAATTGTCAAAATTTTACCATTAATTATAATAATAAATAGTTTTTATTTTCCATCTGTACCTACATTGTAAATTATAACATTTTCAATAAAGTTTGTTCGTTTGTTTTTTCTTGCAAAATAAAGCCTATTAATTGTATTTTTTCCCTAAGGTTTATATAGTTAACACTTGCTCTAATTTATAAAAAAAAAATAATAAGTCGTAGAAAAAGTATAGTACACAACTCGAGTGGTAAGCCTATTACACACTCTTTCGAATTACGATACTTGCTAACGCTCGTATCGTAAATTTCGAAATCGTGTGTAATAGGCTTCTTACCACTCTTGTTATGTAATATACTATATAAAATCCTTTTTATTTTTACGCACAACAGGAAGTTTAAAAATGTTTCCTTATACCATACCGATGGTTCGTTGCTGACTTCAGAATGTAGGGGGAAATTTTATTTATGGATTATGGAATGCGGGGGTGTCTATAATAGATATCAAAGGCGGTTTTGTTGTGATGCAAGACCGAGAACCTCTCCGCTTTTTAAAGAAGTGCAAGGGGAGTTCAATGTTTCAGAAATGATTAATGTACTGTTTTGTGAAGTGCATGGAATATAAAAAAATTCCTTGGTGAAATAATGCCTACATTTTTTTTATCTAATAGGGCCCGAAATTTTTTTTTGATATGTACATTTATTAATAAAAATATCATATATTAGTTTATTTTATTTTTCTTTCCACTATGAACACTGCACTGTTATACTCGCATCCGAAAATGTATTAATAAATTATATCCGAAAGGTTCGTTCTGTGTCAGACTGATTGAGACAAATTGAGATTGATTCAAATAATTCACTAATATAATAAACTGATACAGATGGTGCTCTTTCGATGAAAATACTAATGCCACTGTAAACTATACCGTACATTTCTTTAAGACGACTAATGATAAATTTTCGAATCCGATTTGTGCATTGTCATATTAGTACTTGAGCTAAACAACTAAAACTTGGAACAAATCAAACTTGGGGTGTTACGAACACCTTAAGATATAAATTTTTACAGTAAAGCTAAAAGAATTACTCAAAAATAATAAATAATAATAATAATAATAATAAACTTTATTCAATTATACATAGGGTATACATTGAAAAGGCAAGAGTGCAGCTGAACAGAGACTGCCTAGCTGATTTATACACTTATCCTTATTAGGTAGATAGATACGCTTTACAATAAAATATTTCAACTAATAGTACATTTCTTCTTCTCTAAATAGGTGAACATCAAAAAATAAAAAAAAATAAAATAAATTTAATTTATATAATATATACAATACATATATAGAGACATGTATTATAGCCGTACATAATAGCAGCAGGTTAGCCAGTAAGGTGCTGTTTTAAACGCTTGGAAAAAGATTGAACAGAGCAGGACCGAAGCGGAGGGGGTAAGCCATTAAAAAGTTTAGCAAGGTCATACGCAAAAGATCGCTCAAATATTCCGGTTTGATGACGAGGGATAACTATTCCATTAAACCTCAAGTTTAAGGTATTTACATCGGTTCTAAACGTAATCCTCTTATATAAGTACTGAGGATATTTGAGTTTAACAATTTTGTGATACAGAGAGCCTCTATGAATATAGCGCCTTGTCTTCATATCGAGCCATCCAGCTTCTACAAGTTTGTGACTTATTGGGCGTCTACGGGGAATACCATATATAAATCTCAAGCAATATTTCTGAATCATTTGTATCCGCTCAGCGGACTTTGCTGTTAAACACGGACCATACACTACATCACAATGATTAAATATAGATAGAACAAGGGAGTCACACAAAACTTTTTTTATTTTTTGGTTGAGAATGTGCCTCGAATTATATAGAACTCTTAATCTGCCGATGCATTTTTGGATGCATAAAGCAATATGTTTATTAAATCGGAGTTGATTATCTAAAATTAAACCTAAATTTTTTGCTTCTGTCTTTACAGGCAACACTTTATCTCCAACAGTAATGGAAACTATCGGAGTCAGGCGTTTGATATCTATAGGTCTGCCAAAAAGCATTACAACTGACTTTTCAGGATTCAAGCAAAGAGCATGGTCTCTCGAAACTCTTTCAATAACTTTTAGGTCATCATTCACAGTTTTGCACCCCTGTCTAATTAAGGAAGGCGGAAATGAGTGGTAAATCTGGGTATCATCCGCATATTTCTGGATATTGCAATTTTGTAAAAACTCTGGAAACTTAGACGTGTAAAGAATAAATAATAATGGCCCTAATATAGACCCTTGAGGAACACCACTGTTTATGTCTAGATACCCAGATTTTACACCGTCCAGAACAACCCTCTGCTTGCGATCTTTTAAATAACTTTGTATTAATTTAACCGAATTTAAGTGAAAGCCAAGATACCTTAAGATGACTAACAAGGTTTGATGATTTATAGTGTCAAAGGCTTTCGAATAGTCAAGCAGAACCAATATCGTACACCTGCCCTCATCAATAGCCCGAAAAATGTCGTCAGTGACATTCAAAAGAGCCGTTGCACAACCGTGTCCCCTCCTAAAGCCCGACTGAGTGCTGTCAATTAATTTTTCTGTTTCTACATAATCAACAATTTGATTTTTTAAAATGCGCTCAATAACTTTTGACAAAATAGGAAGAATAGAAATTGGTCTAAGGTCGCTATATCTTTTTGGGTTATCAGTTTTAGGCAAGGGCAATATATGAGCAATTTTCCAGTCGAGAGGGAACACTGAGTGAGTTATGCAAAAATTAATTAAGTGGCAAATATATTTAAGAATAAAAGGACAGCAAAAAATTACAAAATTTACATGAATCCCGTCGGATCCAACCGCTCGGGTTTTAATTTGTGACAAATATTTTGAAATTTCGTTTTCAGAAACGGTTGAAAATTCAAATTGTTTAGGAATTTTAGAACCAGCACTCCTATAATACTTATTAATATCTGGCAAAATAGTGGTTGGGGGAATGGTGTTGATGAAGAAATTGTTAATATCATCAGGGTTTGAAAGATGAGCTGGTATATTTTTATTTTGTTTACTATTAATAATATTAAGACGTTTTAGCGATTTCCAAAATACTTTGCTATTATTATTATTTAGTTGTTGCTCTAAATAAACTTTCTTTTCACGGCGAATTGCGTTATTTGCAAAATTTCTTAAGTCTTTATAGGCTGCATGACTTTCTGGTGTCTTATTTTTTTTGAATTTAAATTTAGCTTTGTTTCTAAGTTTTATTAAAAGTTTTATATTTTCAGTGATCCAGGGCAAATGTTTTTTTTTAAATATGGATGTTTTTAAAGGTGCATGCAAGTCCAATAAGGCGTTTATATTTTGGTTGAAAAATGCAATTTTTTCATCGATATTGTTAACATCGAAAATATTTCTCCAAGGTATGGATCGCAAGCAGTCATATAGTGCCTGAATGTCGATGTTTTTTAAATCCCTGTACGTAACCGGTTCCACTTGACTATTCTCCTTATGGAGGTCGATCACCGCAAAAATTAACTCTTGATCCGAGACACCAAGATGAAGAGTTCCAGATTGCAAAACACGTAACTCGTTAGATATTATTAGGTGATCAATTAACCTTGCAGAAGTTGGCGTTATTCTGGTAGCCTCATCAATAATTTGCTCCAATCCTAACAAATCCAAAACTTCCATATACGGACCAACTCCATACTCATTCAAATCAAACAAATTCAGATTAATATCGCCAAGACAGACCAAGTGATCAGTCCGAGGGAGAAGGTCGGTACAGATCCTTTCGAGTTCCGGAATAAATTTTTTTAATTGAAAATCTGGTGGTCTGTATATGCATCCTACAGTCACGGTTTCAGTTTTAAATTTAATTTCTACCCAAAGACATTCAATTACTTCGTGATATTGGTGACTCAGTTCATGAGGTAATGATGATTTTACATATAAGCCCACCCCGCCTCGATCACGCTCCAACCTGTCCCACCTATAAAAATTATAATTTTCAATTTCTATAATATGCCTACTTAATATATGTGGCTTTAAATTTGTCTCCCCCACTGCAACAACATCATAGCCTTCTTCGAGAATATGTTCTCTAAATTCATTAAAGTGTGCTGTTAATGAAGAAATATTTAAATGACATACTTTAAACTTTGTTGACGGCATAATAATCAAAATTAATTGTTAATAAAACCAAATGAAAACAAACAGAAATTGTGAAAAAAATTTAGAAAAAGATAAATAATTTAACTCAAAATAAAAAAAAAATATAACAATAATAATGTAGGACTTATAACAAATTATAGGTTTTCTACAACCCCTCATAAAAATTTAATATAATATTTAAAATTACGCAGTAAACAGTAACACTAGTGACAATAATAGTTAGGTGTACGTTGATTATTTATAGATCTCAAGAAAGTATATAGCAATAAAAAATTTGAACTTACAGAATGGTGGAGACCATATTCATTAGTGTGTGTAAACACAGTGATTGCACATTATAATTTAGAATTCACTTCGAATATCAGCCCACATTTTTTCAGAACTTACGAGCACTTTTTTATTATTATGAAAAATATACACCGACCCGCCTTGGGTCCATGCCGAGTTACCCATAACTTCACGAACACTTGTAAACAGTTTGCGATTTACGTTTGTTAACAATTCAGTGACTAAAAACTTACTATTTTTAAGTTTCTTTTTTGAAAAGAATATTTCGTCACGTTTCCAACGATGCACAAAAACTATTACAATCGGACGTGTTTTTTCAGTATTTTTATTTTTAGAACCTAATCGATAGCACTGAGATAAATCGGATTTTTGAATGCTTACATTTAATTTTGTTGTTATAAAGTTAATAACCTCCTTGTAGACGTCTTCATTTTTGATTTCCTGAATGCCATGGACGACACATGCAATGTTGTTATTGCGCATCTGCAAGTAGTTGTGTTCGGAGATTTGTTCTTCGGAGTGTTTTTGAAGAATTCCCAAATCATTTTTGATGGCCTGAATTTCAATTGTCACCATGTCTTTAAAAGTAGAAAGCTCTTCAGATAGGCTGGTTTGAGACTGGTCACCTGCTAAAGATAACCTAGGACGATTGAGGGTTTTGTTTTGGTTTTCAAATTCATGCATGAGGCGCTCAAACATGCCACTAAGTTTGTCGATACGACCATTTAATTCTCGAAGAGTTGGGGCCATCTCTTACAAATACAACTATGTAACTTTATCACTTTTATACAAAAACACTTAAATACGTTTATTGCACTCTTTCATTTAGTAAGGAAACTGAGATTTTTTGAATTTTCGAGGAGCCGATCAAAAACGTGTTAGCCAACGTACAGCGCCATCTACTACCTCCTAAATTCCAAGAAATTTATTTTTATTTATTGCTATGTTTGATAATAAAACTACACACTACATTATGTTGCTTTTCAGTCACATTTGACTTTGACAACAGGACAGGAATTTGTAAACAAACATTAAAGTTTTGGTTTGTTTAAGATTTTGTATATTTCGATTGAGAAAAGAAAAAGAACGCAGGTAAATATATACATGAAACTTTTATTAGATAAAACGGGATGAGACGGAGAATGAAGCCAGATGGCTCCATCTCGTGGTGCTGGTAAAGAACACCAATTCTTAAGCATACCTGCGCCCTCTGACATGGACTTACTACTTAGGGCGCAGGTATGCTTAAGAATTGGTGTTCTTTACCAGCACCACGAGATGGAGCCATCTGGCTTCATTCTCCGTCTTATCCCGTTTTTTCTGTTTTAAAAAAGACACCTATGCTTTTTCCTTTTGTCAGAACCTATAGTCTCACTGACGAGCTGTAATACAGCGAAACGCGTCTGAGGATGGTTCTGGCAGAAGGAAAAAGCAAACCCTTGATTTTTATTAGATATTTAACCATTATTTTTAGAGTTCAACAAGTAAAATAAAGGTGATTGTTGGATTCTTTGAATTACATGCAATTTTCGGTAAAAATAGGTTGGTAAAGTCTGTTCAAAGATTTAAAAAAGTGACTAACTGATCCCTAATAGGAAAGACCCGGGCCAGATGTAAAATTGAAATATGGCCGAACAGGTCAGTATTTTGCTTAGAAATTAATCATCACTGGAGTTATTAGTAGGGCAAATATTGTTACGACGAATGACAGATTTCAGTTGGTGCCAAACATATTCGATGGGATTAAATATACAATGGTATGGTGGAAGCCTTCAAACTGTACGCCCTAGACTTTTTGCATAATTATCACAGAAGTATTTCTTTTGTAGTTTTAAACTTTGTAAAACCTCAAATAATTGCCTTTTGGTGTAATCTTCCTGAAAATAAATGTCATTATCATACATGTAGTTTTGGATTGTTGCTTTTGTGTCATTTGAGGAGGGAGTCTTGGTCAACTGCCCACTATGGTGGCTTGCATTGTCCATTACAATTAGGCTATTCGGAGGTATTATTGGAATTAGCTTGTTTTTAAACCAATCTTCAATAAATCAACGGTGGTGTCTTCATGGAAATCCAGAGAAAAATCTTTAATGTTTTTTG
The DNA here is from genome assembly GCA_963920685.1 of Polydrusus tereticollis. Taxonomy (NCBI): domain Eukaryota; kingdom Metazoa; phylum Arthropoda; class Insecta; order Coleoptera; family Curculionidae; genus Polydrusus; species Polydrusus tereticollis. The sequence goes on along the minus strand of OY987333.1, from coordinate 24,181,889 downwards.
CAGACAGAGAAAGTCCATTTGGAATCCATCCGTCTCTAGATCCAACATGCAAAATGGTAATTCGTTTACCTCTTTTTTGATGACGCGCTTGTTTTACACTTGCCGCTTGAGTCAACCCAGCCCTTTTCTGGGGTATCATATGTGTCGAACCAGGTTTCATCCAAGTAAATAATCGGCCGTTGCTGATCTCTGTAAATCCTAATTTTTTGCAGATATTCAGATCGCCATTCCCGAATTTTACTGGATTCCATTAAAACTTGTCTTCTGTTAATTTTTTTAAATCTAAAACTCATGTGTTGGATAGACTTCTATAACGTTGTTCTGCCACACTTAACGCCAGTTTCACCTTTTCAAAGCTTCTTAATTAAATTATCTAATGTAGGCATGCTTTGTTCCTCGTATAACTTGTAATTTTTACGCCGTTTTATATCTTGATCACTTCCATCTACGTTCGAGAAAATGCCAGTATCGGTTCTTTTTTTCCTCGCTAAAATGGGATTATTCACAATTTTCCATACAGTTGATGTTGGAATTTTTGTTAATGTGACCGTTTCTTCTAACGCTGCTTGCTTGCTGACCGCACGTCTAATGAGAGTTGAATAAACATTGTTTATAACTTTCTTAGTTTTCACATAGAAGTGTTTTCTGCTTTTCGACTGAGATACATTGGGCTCACACGTATTTTCCATGACTCACACACTATTAAACAAACGCTGTATTACACACGAAGTAAGAATAATTACTAAGCTTAAAACTAACTAGAGTGGCTATATATACAGCCTTTAGAACATAATTTGTTTTATGGGATTAACCCTCTCATTTTGAATCAGGTAAAAATCGGTTTAAAATCACCAAACTATTACTTTAATAATGAAATTACTTCTTCCGGATTTGCAGTTTACTTTAAGACATTTTTAAGTACGGACCATAATTTACCTGCATTTATTCATTCATTCATTGTTTGTTTATGGCCACCCTTGGATAATCCCATTCAAAGGCAAAGTGTAACTTTCTTATATCTCTGGACAGGCTTTACCTAATTGTATCAACAGCAGCAGAGGAAATTATGAGTTTTATGAAATAGACTACTCAATTATTGGTCCCTCACGAAATTAGCGTAAGTAATTTAAAAGAAAGGAAGAAAAAAACATTCCGCCAGGTCTGGGTACATACCTGTGAATCGACAATCTTTGTTTAGGTTGTTACACCTGTTGCAAATAATGCAAAATATTCTGTTTTGCCTTGGGATCGCCACAAATTTATTACACTTCCCACACACAATCAAAATTTACCGCAATATAAAGATAAACATTAACACAAAAATCGTTAACAATAATAACAACACAGCTCGACGAAACAAACTGTCAATCAAATCAAGTTTTGCTTGAAATTACGAGATTAGTGTGTAAAAATTAGACGTTGTCAGCCTCCAGTTATATAAAATCTTTATTTGACGTGTTTGAGTTTACCAAAAGAGACCGTGATAATTTAAAAACACTTGTAATCACCAACTCAATGCTTATTTTGTAATTCTTTAGAAATATTTTTGCTAATATTATCATTGGTCTAATTTTCTACGGCACCCTCTTGTACCCTGTTTTAAACAAATGAAAGTACATTTGGCATACGCAGAAGTCAAAATGACCCTGATGCTCTACCTCAGTTGCTTCTTCAACTTATTCAGGGTAATAGCCATATTATAGTACTATACCAGGTGATGCATGGCTTAGTTGACATTGGAAATCGCATGTAAATTTTGAGGTGGCTAATATTGGCTCCCCTGTACATTTTAGATAAAAATCGTATTATTATTTTTTTAAGAGGCCGATATAATAGACCCATGTGCCAAGTTTGAATAAATTCTAATAAGCCAATCCTAACTTATTCAATTAAATGTGATGGCAAAATTACGAAATTTTCATAGTTTAGGTAACATAGCAAGCACCAGCAAATAATTTTTATGACGCTATTGTTAAAAATTGACGCAAAACTGGACATAACGACTAAAGACTATTGCACATTAAAAACTAATTTTCGTACCAATCCGGCAATCACACATCCAAAAACCATTGTGATTTTCTTACTACGCATTTAGTTTAGCATAACATACCTAAGACTACAGATTTACATTATTTACAACATTAATTAATTAAATGTTCAAACAACCCTCCATTAACAGTTAAACAATATCCTAACCAATTATAAAATTAATTTCTAACATTGCTGAGTTGATATTAAGAAATTCTGTCACATTCTAACCTTGAGAGAAATATGGGCAGGACAACCATCCATTTGGTACCAGATTTCCTGATTTTCGCGTACAACTTCTTCTAGTGCGGGCTCAATTCGATTTTGTAGTAAGTTCAAAAAGGTTACTGCTGTAAGGTTGCCTTCCATAAAAAATGGTCCAATAATGTAATGTCTTAAACTCCCGCCCAAGCATTTATTGTTTGTGGATATTGCGTCCGAGCACGAAGAAAACGATGTTCATTTTCTTGGCTAGGAGACCGGTAATTTTGAACATTTGGTTTATGTTGTTGAAGGTGAATGTTGAGGGTGAATATACATTCATCGGGAAAACAAATATTTCTTAAAAAAATCCCTATTATTATTTGATCTTTCCATTACCTCAAAACAGAATACCATTCTCCGTTCTTCATTACCTTGCCGTAGCTCTAGATGTTTTTCATACTTGTAAGGAAAATATTTATGTTGTGCGCGAACACGTTTGTAACAATAAACGACACAAAAAAAAACTTTAACCTGTGACTTCACAAGTCGACTGGTTCAAACTTTGCTTTACTTGGAAAATAAAATTTCTTTTGAATTTTATTTCATTATTATTTATTAACAGATCAATCACTTCATCATTTTATACCCTAGCATGGGTATGACATACTAACACATGTCTAACTTAGACTCGTCAAACAACCACTTAACTACTTTTAAATACTTTTAACCACTTTTACGTGAAGGATTTACCGTTCCACGGAGCGCAACCTAACTCTGTCAAAATCAGCGAGACACTCTTTACTTTACTACTTTCAATTACTTTTGACCACTTTTACGTGAAGGATTTACCGTTCCACGGAGCGCAACCTAACTCTGTCGAAATCAGCGTGACACACTTTGTTGACAAAACACTGGCCGTCTCGTACCGTATACCGACACCTTGACCAATCAGGTCCTAACACGTCACAATCCAAGATGGCTTCTTTCACGTCAAAATACTGTTGTTAACCAATAAGAATTGAGATTCGCTGTTACTATGCAAGCAGAGTTTATCGTACTTAAATTTACGTGTTAGGAAATGATACAAAATATCAGACAGATTTTTTATACATTATACGTTTTGATTTAAAGTTATATTTTTATGGATTTGTACAACGTTGCCATTACTTTAATATGCGGTATTGCCAGTTATATTGCATGTGAATATAATGTACTTTTCTCTATTTTTTAGCATTTAGTAGTTACATAAAACCAAAGTAATTTAGCACGAATGCGGCGTTGCCGCTTAGATTAGTATTACGTTACATTATATTTCCTAGAATTGAGTTCCACGCTTTTACTTTAACTTTGTACTGGGTCACGACAGAAATATGACGTGTGTCCCAAGCAATGTGTATATCTACACCTATTTCCGGTCAAAAATTAATTGTTTAGGCAAAAAAAAATTAGATTGGAACTTGAACAAACCTGTCCTAGTTGGATTGAAGATATTCTACTTTACTAGAAAATTATATGTTACTGAGAAAGTCTATTTAAAATGTGTTTATCCGTACAAATTAAATGCTCTAATAAATGTAAATTATAGTATAACAGATTGTGATGGACATTCGTATTGCCTTTGGACTTAAATTTACTAATGATAAGTTTAATTAATGAAATAAAAGGGATACGCTTATCAGGGAATTGAACTGAATACATTTCAGACACTGCTCTTAAACTGTTTCCCGTTTAATACCACTTAATCATAGTTACTTTTTCCTTAATGGAATAGTTAGCTATAATTAAAGCAAATTAAAAAACACAAACTTAAAATAAGTTTGTGTATAGAGTTGTCCCTTATCCTTTCCGTCAGACCCAATCCTTGGACGCGTTTCGCCGTTTACGGCTCCTCAGCAAGGCTCCGGGTCTGACGAAAAGGTAAGGGACCTTAAAGTGCTTTAACACAGAAATGCAAGTTGACGAATGAGAGTTGCAGCACGTGGCTACATCTCGTGGCAACCACACGTAATAATAAAAGCGCCTTCAATGAAAATGTTGTCACTGACGCTACTTTTCGTTTTGTCAATGCCTAATAATAATTTGCTGGGGCTTGCTCTATTACCTAAACTATGAAAATTTCGTAATTTTGCCATCACATTTAATTGAATAAGTTAAGATTGGCTTATTAAAATTTATTTAAACTTGGCACATATGTTTACTATATCGGCCTCGTCAAAAAATTGTAATTCAATTTTTCTCTAAAATTTACAGGGGAGTCAATATTTAGCCACCTCAAAATTTACATGGGATTTCCTATGCATCACCCGGTATATCTGGCGATGACGATGTTAACATTGTTTATTGTAATTTAAAAAAAAGTTGCGCTCAATGTACCCCATTGAGTTACTTGTACAAATATAATAAATATTTTACGAAATTTTTAATAAATACAATTAAAAACTAATAAAATCGTTGTTCACCAGGTACCCGAAGTAATTAGGTTAATGGAAACATTTTATTGAAAATGCATTTCCAAACTATTTGTTACAAACCAGTTAATGGCAAGAATCCCAGGACATTTATGGAAATTGTTGTGTTTTGATTTAATGCACTTTCCATCAAATTCCAAATGTTTGTTTGGAAAATTGCTCGTGGCACAGATGTAGATGAGTCAATATATTATTGAATAATTTAATTTTCATATTTCATATTGATTTTTATGTTTAATAAAACTGCAGCATAAGCTTCAATGCTTTAATTTCAGTATACACACTCTCGGTAGGCATGTAAATTTTGTTTTTCGTTTCAATGAATAAAAAGTACGCTTTGCAAAATATTTTACTCGACTTGAAATAATATTTTGCAAGAACTACAAAATAACACCTTGTAAAATGAACTTTATAAAACGCATATTTATTGAGAACTCATGTTTAATACTTTCATAAATAATACTTCATGATTTCCATCAAATATTCGTGACTTCACTACTTTATCTTAAAGAAAAATGATTTTTATTTGTTGCGGAGTGTTGGCTTGGCCTGTTTCCTCTTCCGGTCTGCCAGTTGGACATTTGTCACCTTCAGCTAGGATTTACACTGGCAAGTAGTGCTGTTCGTTCGGGGGCTGGTAAGGATGCCGTCGACCACAGCTTCTGTAAATAATGTTTTTTTTGTTTCTTCAATTTAGTTGTTGAAATGTAGGGAACTTTCTAGGTAAAAGATATTTTCTATCAAGATTAATTGTCATTTTTAAAAAATTGTCAATTTGTGTTATTTAAGGATCAATTTGCTCTAATTTGTTACTAAATGAATATTAATGTAATAAACTAAATCACGTTTTGCTTTTTAATGTTTCAAGGTTTTTAATAGAGAGTTACTCCGGAGGAGACGAGTTCACTCCCAAAATATAAATATTACCTGACTGCCAAAAAGGTGATGGTTGAATTCACTCCCAGACGATTTTATACCGTAATTAGAATAAGTATTTATGATACCTTAAAATCTAAACACTGTTGCCAAGTCATTCTTTTCGCCAAAGTTATTTTATTTCTTAAAATAAAACAGTAGCAAAGTAAAAAAACAAAATTAAAAAAAAAAAAAAAATTATTATGTATACAAACTTTATAAAAAAAATCAGAAAATTCCGATTCCGTACAAAAATTCCGCAAAAAATATGATATAAAGATTTTACTTATACAAATATATACAATTATACAAATACAAATAGTTGTCAAATTCTACATTTAAAAGAAATATTTTTTATAAATTGAAAATTGGTAAGGCGGCCGTTCTGTAGTTTCTTTAAATTATTTTCTATAAAGTTTTTTCTTAATACTATTTTCCGATCGTATACTTTCGCGACGGTATTAATACTTTGAAGCTTAATATAAGTATCTAGTTGGAAATCTACAAGAACATTTAAAAATTGATTAAAATTTGGATGTGCATTGTAAAATGATGCATTATAACGAGAATGAAAAGACTCGCATGCATTTGTTGTCCTTTTCAAAGACGACGAGTTTTCAGCCCAAATGTGAGGAGGAAAAGCTGATGTTTCTTCTATATAATTTTCAACCAAATAGTCATTAAATTTGACCAACTTTTCATTTTCTGGTTAAATTGAAACGATATCTAGAGCAAAGCACTCCCCAACGTCTTCTGCTTTTAGAAATGGCAAACCAAATATATAAGTTGGACATTTAGTTACCTCTGTTTCTGCACCGTTTTTTAACTGATACTCTTTGGCAAGACCTAACTGTTGAATTTTTCTAAACCAACTTTGACCCAGGTGAAATAGGCATTCCTTAATTTTAGTAGTTGGGAACATTTCCCGAATCGCTTTATGTATAGCTGCTTCAAAATCTGCAGTTATGATTTTTAGGAAAAACTCGTGACCGGTTACAGAGAGGTATGCTTCTTTGAAATAATGAAAAGCTAATTTATATGAAGCAGTGTTTTTATTTTTTAAAAGAAAGAAAACGAGAGGAACATAATGACCATTTTTGCAACCATGAATGGTAAATAATTGTAAACAAAATTTCGGACAATATTCAAAAGTGCCGTCAACATATAATTCCGATATTTCTGTTAAAGCAAGAAAGTTACTTTTACATGAAAACATGATTTTTTTCGTCATTTTTTAGAAGAAAACGTTCACCTCTATTTGTTTTTGTTTCTACAGAATTTAGTAAATTATGAAATTCAAAGATATCTTTAGGAAGTTTTGGTGCAGTTTGAGACCTAGCAACATACATATTTTTTCTAATTCTTTCAACGTCAGAAGTGGTAATAGTTTCACATTGGGATTCTCTTAGCTCCTTTCTGATTAAGCCCATTGGTTTTGCCGAAACATCTTCAACTGCTTTCATTTTCACTGAATTGCTTATAGTTTGCCTGTTCAGAATTTCTTCAGATATTTTGTCATGGTTGTGGAATAAACAAAATTCTATCACTTCAACACTGTCTGGTTTAGTTTTAACAAATGCCTTGCACGGCGGTTTCCGGGACGTACAAGCCCGTCTTTTTAAAGTGCCTTTTGCTAACAACTTGTGAAAAGAAAATTTGAAACCGTTGATAACTAACATGTCTTTGCCTTTTTCACTTTTAACTATTGAAGCCTCCATTGCAAACTTTTATTACACACACTATAAATCACTTCGTTTTAAACAAATTTGGTATGTTCAATTTGGTATGTGCAACTAATAAAGAATCACACTAAGGGTTTATTATTTCTATTATTTAACTCCTCCCCCAAATATGAATCAATTTGCTGATAATCTCTTGTTAATTATAGTTAATGTTAATTAAAATAATGAGTTCTCTAAATTTGAATCAATTTGCTGATAATCTCTTTTTAATTATAGTTAATGTTAATTAAAATAATGAGTTCTCTAAATTTTGCAATTAGTTATTCTGTGATTTATTAATATCTTTTACATAGTACGTTTTTTCTTTCCTAAGAAAAAATAAATGACTAACTCACCGTGCTTTCATAGATAAAAATACTATTTGGCAACAATGTATCAATTTCTGAAAAGTAATACCTTTTAATCCTCCTTTAATGCATATTCGCTTGGGAATGAACTCGACCTACCTATGTTGGGAGTGAATTCGACCCATGGAAAAACCACCTGGTCAGGCCGGGAGTAAACTCGTCCCTGCCCGAGTTACTCTACATATGTTTCGCCTTATTAGGGCTTTTTCAAGAGTATCTGATTAATACTAAATTTTAAGAAAGATCCTTAAACTATATATATCTTCTTTTATTGACCTAATTATATTATGGGGTTCTTTTATTGCTGTTTTGGAAAGTCCAAAGATGTTGATCGAATACATTTTTGTCAATAATAGGGGTATGGTGGAAATTTTGTTGGTCATTAGTAGTAATAAATGTATTATTTTTCAAAGATTTTTGGATTTCTAATTGTTCTAATAAATCTAATTTTTTGCTTTTGTTTTCAGCATGAATTAGTTCTATTTTATTTAGATTTATGAAATGATTATTTTCAATACAATTTGTTGACATTCCTGTGTTTTTAGCATTGTTTAAGATTGATGTTTTATGTTTTTTAAGTCTATTTTTAATACATCTGCCACTTTAACCAATATATACAGCATTACAATCTGAACAATGGATTTTATAAACACCTGACTTATCTGGCCTATCTATTTTGTCCTTATTATTCACAAGTATCTTACCTAAGTTTTGTTTGTTGACGCAAATAGTTTTTTTCTTAAATTATTTAACTTGTTGCTAACCTTATTAGTGAATTTTGATATGTGATTGACAAATTTGAAATTGGTTTCTTTTGGTGTATTGATACAATAAAATTCTTTCTTTAACAGTATCTTTTGTTTCTTTTTTAGTAAATTATCAATTAAGTTTTCTTTGTATCCGTTGTTGTCTGCTATCTGTTTGATGATACGGAGTTCTTTATTAAACTTTTCTTTATTTAACGGGAAAGTTACTAATCTATGTATAAGACTGTGAAAAGGAGATAATTTTATTTTCCATGATTGCTTAGACTTATAATGAATTACTGTGTCTGTAGTAGTGGGTTTTCTATAAATATTATATTCTAAGTGGTTGTCTACTTTTTTAATATTATTATCTAAAAAATTTATCTAAATGTTACATTTTTCCATAGTAAACTGTATGTTATTATTTAAGGAATTTAGTAAAACTAAAAACTGGTCTAAGTTTCTTTCCGTACCATTCCAAATGCAAAAAACATCGTCTTCGTATCTGTTCCAACAGTTCCAACAAAAAATGTGTTTAATAAGGGGGTTATTTGAATCAAAAGTTAACTTTTCAAAATTTGCCATAAATATTTCGGATAATAAAGGAGCAATTGGGAAATCCCTCTTTTGTTGGTAAAATTCTTTATTGAATTGAAAGTAATTTTGTCCAATACATACTTTAAGTGCATTTTTAATTTCTGTTTTTGTAGTATCTTCTATTGTGGCTTCATTAATTAAATTAGTTAAAATGTCAGTGAGTTATTTTATTGGAATTAAAGTAAAAAGACTTTTAACATCAAAGGAAACTAATTTTGCATTTTTAGGAATTGTAAGATTTTTTGTATTATCAATGAACTGAAATGAATTTTCAATTGCGCATTTTGAAAGTTAATTAGATTGGGTAATGTTTTATTTAGTTCTTTAGCAAGTTTGTAACAAGGAGCATTAACATATGAGACAACCGGTCTAATAGGATTATTTTCTTTGTGAATTTTGGGTAAACCGTATAAAAGTGGTGCAGAGGGATTCATGACTTTGTATTTCTATAGGTAATTTTTTGTAATAGTTGTACTTATCTTTATTGTTTTAACTAATTCTGATTGATATTTATTTGTTGGGTTATGTGGTATTTTTATAATCTCACTGTTCTTTAAGGGACTCTTGAAAATGCCCTAATAATGCGAAGCATATGTAGAGTAACTCTCTATTAAAAACCTTGAAACATTAAAAAGCAAAAAGTGTTCTAGTTTATTATTTTAAAAATGTTTCACAAGGAACCGATTCGATCGAATTTATTAAATGAATATTGGTTCAGTAATTGTGGCCCTGTTGTTATCGATTAGCGATAAATAGTGTAATATGACGTTCATGTTTTATATAAATGCATTTTATTGAATTCGCACTCATTATTTATGAAATATTCCGGAAGAACAGATGTTGTATTATATTATAAATACTATTTATCGCAAAAATAAATTGAAAACATTGATTAGTCCAAACATGTTTTAATTATAAAAGTTTATTAATAAAAATATGACGCAATATTTATTACACGGGGTCTTAATTGGGTTTATATGACATTAATTTGTTCTTTGATCGAAGACTGTTTGGGTCTTGTCGCTTAAGTTTTGAATCCGGCTATTGATATATTTGATTTTGTGTTGTTTACACTGAAAAAATTATCCAATACCTGATACAAGAAATATTATATCAGTTATTAGAATTCCGCATACGTGTTTGGACAGCGCGACAGTTGGCTTCTGTAACTAATCTCGCTTTGCTAAAATGTGGTTATAGTGGTAATAATTTACTTCTTATAGTAGTTATACCCTAAAATAGTTGTTCTTAGTAATTAGATTATTACTAGCGGTTATCCCCCACTGTAGAGGTATTTTAACAACAGCAAGTGAATATGTTTTAAGTATTATAATAATGTTACTAGTGACCAATATATTTTTGTGTACCGTTTAGAAGAATTGAAGCGTTCGGACGAATAACGGTCTATGTTACATTTTGAAAGTTAGGAGGAAAAACGATTTTAGGATCTATTGTTTTTCATAAATTTTAATGAGCGGAAATGTAACTTAGACCGTTATTCCACAATTAAAAAGACAACTAGCTTTTTGAAATAATTTTAATAATATTAAGTTTTAATAGTAATTATGTAGAAAAAAACTATTTACTTAAATATTTTTGGAATAAACAAAGTGATATAAACGAAACTAATATTAAAAAAAAAACTTAAAATACTTAAAAAATCATTGCTGTGGTAGTGATCTATAAGAATCAGCATATTCGCTTTTCATATATGGAATCATTTTTAATAAATCTTTTTTCTTATTTTGTGGTATGGGCAGGAGTTCATTATAAAGTGATTTTAAATCTTCCGGTTTTTTTTTTGACTTCCTGCTCCTATATTCTTGACCTGAATCTCTAAGATTTTTGCGCGAGACATCCTTCCAAGTTCTTAGGTTTATCTGCCTGGTTTTTCTTTTTGATTTATTCAGCCTACTAATATTACTAGGAGACAACCGCACAGGTCTGTTTTCGACCATATTGTTGTCTTCGTCCATATTTAATACAAATTACAACGTAAATAAACAATAAACAGATGTTAACACAACGGCGTTCTACACAACAATGAGTAACGCAAAAATAATCCACACACTGCGCCGACTGTAACATAGACCGTTATTCCAACTCGATATCATGTGTTGAGAGTCGCCAAAAGTGGCATACTAGCTACATCTAATGGTATATCAACAAACCAAACAATTTCGTCGATAATAAAGACTACATAGACCATTATTCCAATCAAAACTAGATTTTAGAAAAATTCTAGCATAGACCGTTATTCGTCCGAACGCTTCAATTGCTAATATCAGTGATAATCTAGATAATATCGAATATCATACTGTATTTTTTCCCTAAAAAGATAGTTTATACTCAATATAAGAAAGATTCTAATACCTATTATAAGAAGGTTCTGATACTGTGTATTAGGATATCTGATACACTGGGTGGTTCACTTACGAAAGCATATTTTCCATTAGATATGATTCGCCAGATGTTCCTGATTTTGATATGGCTCTATCCTAGTTGATTATTTTTTAGCAGAGACAACCTTATACAGATGAAAAATACCCAAAATATAATAAATAATATATTATATGGCGTTAATGGAAATAACTTATGATTGTATTTACTAAAATTTGTTCGACAATAGAAGGCATTCTATAATATTCTATATGCAATTCTGTATAACAAAAAAAATACTACCTATATTTATATATTACGAACGTATCTTTATTAAAACTAAAATAAAAAGAAACATGTAATTATTAGTTATAATACTTTAACACATATTTGGTTAAGGTTTTGAAAAAAAAAAGGTTATAACAGGTATATAGAATTTTAAGCTATACATAATATCAACAAATAAAATATATTAAATACTCAAAAATATAACTTACTTATTTTAAACAAAAAACTACAGCTTAAAGAAAAAACTATAGTTTTTATAGAAATATAATATATTTCTCAAAAAAAACTTACTAGCTTTATTATATTTTTCAGAATTTCGGGATTAGAGAATTCGGAATGATTTCGAACGATTTCTGCGACTGCTCTCCATGATTTCTAACACTAACTTCGAGATTTCGAGCGATTCCCCGACTATTTGTACAGGTGTTTCGGAGAGTGGTTGGCCTCTCGAATAAAATGCTTTAAAATAATATATCATATTATATATTATAGTATATAGAATACATACTTACTTACTTTTGTGCATATTATTATCAGTTATCACTTTATCACTTACTCTTAGGCATTTGTTTGTTTGTTTAACACAAGAAGCACGTGCAACGACGCGACAAGGGCGGTATTCGGGAACATAATAAAACATAAATGACCTGGGACCAGGTGGGGCTGGGGTAACGAATATCAATAGGTTTTTTTGGGAATATAGGATTTCTAATAACACGCAGTCGACAAATCGCTTCGACTATTATGCTGACTTTTATAAATGTCTGTATTATAAGTGCCTGAAACTGATTTGCTAAACGTCTAAGCCTTTCTTATACAGACAATAAGAAATATTTAAATAATTTACTCTAATCGTGCTAAGCGAAAATTTTGCTGTCGGTGCAAACTAGAGATTTACAAACTTTCTAATGGTTTTATTATTGTCAGTGTATGAAGGTTGAAAATTAAGGGCTTTAATGGCCGCTTTAGCACAAGAGCAATGATTTTCGACTTGAGCAAAGCATTTGACAAGGTCTGGCATGACGGATTCATTCTAAAGCTGATAAGATTGCCAAATTACCTAATAAAGGTTATTCACTCTTCTTTAGAGGACAGAATTTTCATGGTTTCGTCAGAAAATGCGATATCGACAGTGACACGCTAGAGCCGGAGTACCGCAAGGCTCCCACCTGGCGCCGGCCCTGTACAATACCTATACCTGCGATATACCAAAATTTGGTCAAACACAATTAAACCTGCTTGTTGAAGATACCGCGATCACTGCCACCGCCAAACAGCGCAGGCTAGTGATGTCGAAGTTGCAACGAGATATAAAACTTTTAGAGTCATGGTTGGATAGGTGAAAAATTCGCTTAAACGACGCGAAAACCCAAGCCATCTACTTCTCAAAGTCCAGAGTTAAATTTCCTGAAACCCGTTTGTTGGTCAAAAACTCTAGGATAATATTAAATACCTGGGTCTCTGCTTCGACAAAGCGGATGACTTGGAATGAAAATGCTGATCATCGCTTAAAAAAAGTAAATGGTCAACTTGGTGCCATTTTCTCACTCCTTAACAAACGAAGCAGAATCAACTTACGTACAAAGACTAACATACCGGGTGTTGCATCGTCGAGCGGGACATAGGAAATCCCATGTAATTTTAAATGGGGTCAATTATTGGCTTCCCTAATTATTTTAGAGAAAAATTCTATTTAGGTTTATTAAAGAGCACTAAAACCCACATTCAAAAGAATAACTTTAGATATTTTTGATGAGCCCGTTTACGGGCTATCGCCGATTTCTTTTTAACTATTTCTCATTTTTATGGCCCCGTATTTGCGGGCACCAGTCAAGGTAAAAGATGACTGTCAAATAAAGTTGTCATTTTGAAATGTGTGCTTTATTGTTATAAAAACTCGTACATCGAAAATATTAGCCATGAATTACACTTCTGAAGAAAAAATATTGATGATTAAATGGTATTATTAAGGAAATAGTTATCAAAATGTGTCAGACATGTTTGCTGCTCTGTATCCGAATAGACCGATACCTGCAAAATCTACAGTCGAAAGGACTATCAAGAAATTTGAGACAAAAGGCACTGTAATAAATAACTGCAGATGTGAAGAAAGGCAGGAACAAAGAAGAGATGCAAGAAATGATAGGGACTTGCAAGTTTTATTGTGCGTGGAAGAAAATGATGGGAAGATCAGCACAAGGAAACTTAAGGATGACATAGGATTAGATCACACCACAGCGTTACGAGCTTTGAAACGACATAAATATTATTCATACAAATATGAAAAGCACCAAGAGCTAAGAGATAGGGACGAAATACGACGACAGGAGTTTTGTTTTGGTATGATGGAAAGAGCAAACATGGATAGGGAATTTTTAAAAAACATTTGTTTCACTGACGAATGCACATTTATCTTAAACAATGAACCCAATGTTCAAAATTATCGATATTGGAGCAAAGAAAACCAACACAGGTTTGTGGAAACAAGGACGCAATATCCACAAAAAGCTAATGTATGGGCTGGGATTTTCGGAGAAAATATTATCGGGCCATTATTTCTTACACGAAATTTAAATGCAGAATATTTTTTGGAACTACTTGAAGATCATATTTTACCTACTTTACATGATGCCGCCAGGGAAAATCAGGAAGTTTGGTACCAAATGGATGGCTGCCCGGCACATAGTACCCTGGCTGTTCGGGAATATTTAAACCGTGCTTTTAATGGAAATGTTATTGGCTTAAATCATACAGTAAATTGGCAAGCCAGGTCTCCTGATTTATCGCCAAATGATTTCTTTCTCTGGGGCCATTTAAAAAACAGGATATACAAAGATAAAAAATACCCAAATCTAGACGAATTAAAAAATGCTATTTCTGCCGAATGCAATAGAATTTCAGTTTACCAACTAGCGAATGTAAGAAGAGAATTTTATGATCGCCTCGGTTATTGTCTAGCAGTCAATGGAGGAATATTTGAACATCTTCTTAAATTCTAAAGTTCTAACAATTTAATAGTACCTACCTATTAATTAGTTAAATATTGAAACATGTAAAATGTCATAATTAACCTTGTAATTGGATACTTTATTTCAGTTTTATTCAGATTAATTTGTACTCATAAATACACCTTTAATATTTTCGATGTACGAGTTTTTATAACAATAAAGCACACATTTCAAAATGACAACTTTATTTGACAGTCATCTTTTACCTTGACTGGTGCCCGCAAATACGGGGCCATAAAAAGGAGAAATAGTTAAAAAGAAATCGGCGATAACCCGTAAACGGGCTCATCAAAAATATCTAAAGTTATTCTTTTGAATGTGGGTTTTAGTGCTCTTTAATAAACCTAATTAGAATTTTTCTCTAAAATAATTAGGGAAGCCAATAATTGACCCCATTTAAAATTACATGGGATTTCCTATGTCCCGCTCGACGATGCAACACCCGGTATATAAGGCTATTGTCCAATCAGTACTGACCTACGAAATCCCTACCTGGTGTACTCTTAATAAGACACACTTTAAGAAACTACAGACATTTCGAAACAAAATACTTAAAATTATCGCGAATGCACTAGCTCTGCCGACTCTAAACATTTTGACAAACTTATTATAGACTACTACAGACGGACGGACGTTTCGCAGAACGAACTCATTACACAATCACATATACATGCAATTCCGAACAAACCATATAAATTACCTAGGAACTAGCTGCTACTTCGACCTTAATGATTAGATATAATAAAACAATTCAATAATTGAAAGTAGCTACTTTTCACGGACTTCTTCAGTTAAATAAGAGTTACTTTCATCAAACCCTTCTAAAGAAGATCTGCTTAAAGAACAAACATAATCCAAGCTGCATAGTTCTTGGAACCGGTTAGCTGTCTATAAGACGATGATGGTAGTACTTCTCTACTGTTACAGATTTATGCCAACGGGAACCCAGTCTTTCGGCAGAGTGTATGTAAAGTTTGGTCTGGCCGTCGTATGCGGGTCCATTATTAGTATGTTGGTCGATACGGTCGTACGTCTGTAATACTCTGTCTATGTCTGTAGTAGTCTTGATTGTCGGTTCCAGCGCACTAGAACTTATTCAGCTCGGATTTACTTATGTTGCACCAAGATGGCGCTCCATAAGTAAGTATGGGCTTAAGTAAGACCTTGTAGAGGTTAACTTTGGATCGATTACTAAGTCTACTCCACCTATGAAGCAGGAGGTAGATTAAGCTTAATTGACACAACGCTGCCTTGATTCTATTAATTGAATATAACCTCCAATTTAGTCTTTAATCAAAGATAAGTCCTAGGTACTTAACTTTCTGGCACCAATTCACTTTAACCCTACCGACCCGTTTCGGGCCGTATAACGCGACTTTTGGAGAAAAAAAGATACTTTCCTTCTGGAAGGATTCGAACAACGAGCAGTCATTTTTCCAATTGGTTTACATGTGACGACTAGCCACGGTTGCTTAGAAGTTGTAGTTATTGCAGTGTCATCAGCGAAAAGATAAAGCTACGTTTGCCTATCTCGCGGAATGTCATGCGTGTAAATGTTATACAGCATCGGGGAGAGAGGTGAGCCTGACGGCACTCCGGCCCTGATGTGTTTATTCACAGAAAGTGCGTTCTCCGACGAGACTGCAAAACTTATATCCAGCTCCAGAAAGAGCCTATACTACCTTGATGAGGCAGTTCGGAGCTCCGAGTCTTATTGGTTTCAGTAAAAGACAAGAGTTATAATAATATTCTGCGTACAGGGGGGTACAAAACACTAACTTTGCGATGTTCCACTCCATTTTGGTGCTTTATTTACCCTGATTTAAATTTAAGTGTCTTGTAAAAGTTGGCTTCATCAAAGAGCCCATTGGCTATATGAAGTACAACAAAGCAGGAATATGCTAAATGTCAGATTGATATAATGGCGGAAAAGTGGCGAATTATTGTACTTATATATAGGGTTTAAGATTGTAATGCCAATAAATTGAACAAAACGTGAACCACTATTTGACTGTCAATATGACACCTGATTACATTATGTAATATTTTAGGTAAGCAATGAAATAACAGTTCTCTGTTTTACTACACAGGCAAAGTATAAAACCTAAAAGGACAACTTTATCGCCTGCCGCACGTAAACAAAAGCGTTATAGAAAACAGACATGCGCACTTCGCACAGTTGTGGCCTAGTGATCGCAAAAGATAGACGAATAACAATCGCGTTCCACACAGCCACACACAACAATGACATCGGTCCGGTCATGAACGATCAAGGTTAGCAATTTCCAATTTAAGACCGCAAATACAAATCTACATAAAACAATCTCAATCGACGTTCCCACCGGGGATGTCTCACCGTTCCCCGAAACTATTTCGCGCAATAACCGCAAATTTATGCCCCACTAAAGGGATTATCGAAGCACAGGCACATGCAGCTCTTACGCTCGCTTATCGGCACCTACAGATTTTCTTCTAAGGATTTAGGATCCTCGATAAGAAAGGATAATGCATCTACTTTGCCTTGCCGAAGTTTGCCGTTACAAGATTTTCCGTACGGAGAAATGAAAGAGAAATATGTAGGGTATTTTTAAAGTTTTTATAAAAAAAAATCACATTTACACATGGGCGTAGCGTGCCAAAAAAGTTATAATGCCACGCATTATTCGAAAAAGGACCACGACGAATCGGTCAACTTCCAAAGCGACCTTAAAACTGGCAGTACGAGTGATAGAAAATAAAATGGCAGTTCGGAATGCAACAATATCATTTAATATATGAAAGACTCACTATTAAGAAATTGAATATTGAACGGGTATTTCAGTTGCTCAAGACAATGCACTTGGGCAATACTTGAAACAGGCTGCTCAACCTAAATCATCTAAAATCTAGCAACAAACTACACTTTAAAGTCTAACAGTAGCATTTTAGAAAAAGCAATTGTTCTTTCTGAAGTTATAAGACCATTTTTGAAAGCGCCGCCCAGGTAACTGAATGTTTTAAATAAAAGAAAGGGTAAAGATGGCTTTAACTAGTACCCAATAAAAGCAGAACTTGAAGAAAGAGCAAAAGAAATAAAAAATAAAGCAGAGAAGAAGAAAACTGTTGTGCGTCAGGTTTTGAAATCATCCTGATCTAATCAGGCGAGGAACCTGATTACGAAGATTCTTATGAATATGAGAGGGAAGACAAAAATGCACAATTATTTTATTATTTTATATTTAAATTACATTACCCTAACACTAGCTAACCTAATATTAATTTTACATAGGGATATTTTTTTGGGCGAAAATGGCGAGAAACTAATCGGTTCGCCAAATGCAATCCAATCGTGTGGTTGTTTATGGGGGTTGCCATTTAAGAAAATTCAAAATGGCGTCTTATCTGTCGAATTTGTAAATATATGTATTTTTTGACATTAAATTCGGCTTCCTTATCGAAAATCATTCAGAAATATGTAATTTGTTTTTTATGATAGTCAGCAGGAAAATCGCCAATCCGGTGAGACACTTAAAAAAATGTCCCTGTACAGTAAATGAAAATACTTTTATTCTTAACTATTACGATTCTATTAAAAGTAAGAATGCGGATTTGAGTGTTGACAATGCAGTGCAATTTACCGCAGATATGCTTAACGATTTCATATGTTATAAATACCTGCGAATATAATATAATACAATTTTAGGAGAATAGGCATGTTTAAGATTTTTAATTTAAAAACTCTCCCAATACACGCTCCTGAATAAGGTATTCTACCTGCTAACAATGGTAAATCCTCAAATATAACAATATATTGCGATAAATTCAGGGTGGACCTTCCTAAAGAATGCTCATTATTTGGATGCTTTAATATAAACACAATAGATTTTAAGGGATGATGTTTAAATTGTTCTTGAGACCCAGGTATGCGTTTTGCGTACTTAATGACCATTTATTACTTCGCGCCATTTGAAGATAGACCATAGTATTTAGTATAAATTATTGATGAAGTTATGAAAATTTTGGCGTGGTTCAAAAAAAGTTTTGCCTGCGGCACCTATACTTGTTGACCGATTTATCCCCCCTCCCCTCCCCCTAGCATAACTCCAATACTCCCTAAAAGTATCGAATAGCGTACATACTCTAAATATAATTTTATAATTGTACCTTTCTCTATTTATCTTGTTATTCTGCATTCTATTGTTTTTTCGCGCGACCAACGCGAAAATTAATTTTCTTATACTCACTATAGACTGAACTACAACGTTTTTGACGTGTTTTTAGTTCCCTTTGCATTTATATTGTTAATGAAACTATGTCTTATGTATTTTATAGTAATGAAATGCAAATATTAATATCTATTATTATTTCTACCTAAAAAAGCAAGTAAATAGGCTATATATATGAAATTTTAATACTTACCATTATAGCTTTAGTACTGACCTAGATAGTTGTTTAACTAAGTTTAATCCTATCAATATTATTTCCAGTTGATAACCATCACTATTGTATGCTTTGATCGACCAACTAGCAACACAATTTTACACTTTAGTCCTAATATGATGGACAATTTTCAGTTGGCTAATACATTTCAAATAACTCCACATTATTAACGTACACACGTTAGAGACAGACTTTGAATTCTATTGGGTTATCTATAAATTGTTTATTTGTGACAAGTTGGATATACTGAAATATTATTTCAGGACATAAATTAAATACAGCTAAAAATCTAATGTCAAATTTTGGGGCAGGTGAAATTGAAACATCATGTAGATGTAAGGATTTAGGGTAAAATTGCAAGTCTGTATTCTGTATATACAGTGATGGTCTTATAGCTACTGCCGCATCTCGCATTTCGTACGCAGTGGCTCCCTGCGCATATATACAACATACAATGTATAACATACATATATAGCATGTATACATATGTATAACAAAGAGCTATTTTTTAAGACACATTTTTATGCTGTGCAACATTTTCGAAAATTATAATATATGTCCATTTTGTTTAAAACACGTAATGTACAGGGGGGCAACCATGCGAGGTAAGCGACTGTAAGTATTAGTCGCAGAACTTCTAAAAAAAATTTAATTAACAAACGTGGCCATAAGAAATAGCTGGGAAATGTTTTTAAATTTCTAAAATTACCCACGCGGCTTTTACCACTTTTTAGGGTTTTCTGTCGTCTTTTTAGTAAAGTTAAAAAATATGAAACACTTAATTTAAAATTTCCATGAAAATCGGGAATATTTGGTAAGTTGTCAAGGAACGCCATCTACCGGTTAAAATAAAAGTGACAAAAAAGTTATTTCAATTGAAGCAAATCGAACAAAAAAATACCTCTTAAGCAAGAACAAGCTGGTTAAATTTGGTCAAGCCAAAATTGAGTTATTAGTATGTAAATGAAAAAAAGTTTAACACTCCCCCACCACCTTATTTTTAGAGATAGAGGAAAAAGTGCAAAACAAGAAAGAACCCAAATATTAAGGAATGAGAAGCAATTATCTACATAATATCAAATCCTTTTTTTACTTGACCATAGCTGCTACGCCCTCTGGTGGGCATTTTGGAAACTTAAAAATATTTTCCAGCTATTTCTTCTATTGAAAATATAAATGGTCCTAAGAATCAGAAAACGCCCCCTAAATGTTTGCCCCCCCTCCCCCCCGATTTTCTTTCTAGTCCAGTTCTTGGCAGGTATAGGAGGCAAGCAGCATCCCTGTATGTCTGAATATCTTAAGGACTTACTGTTTTTTTCTTCTTCTGTGCTTTATTTTATATGTTATTATTTTTAAATTATGTATGCATGTGTGTATTTTATTATTAATTTTTGTTGATCTAAAAATCAGTTTACATGCAACAAAATTTACTGATATACTGTCAATTTTGTGCAATGAAATACCTAAAAGACTAAATACCACAAATTGTGTGTTTTCTTTTGATTTATTTAATTCAGTAAAATAAAATTTCTTTTATAAATTCAACAGCTTAAAGTTTTAACGAAAGAAAATTTCCCACTCGTTAATTCTGTCAACGCTTCTAAAGGAAATAATATGCATCTACATAAAAATGACAGAGTATTATGCATTTTATCTCGGTCCATTTACTCGAACGTAAATGTGCTGTGTTTTGCTTATTATTTAAATTATTTTTAGAGCGCATAGTTGTGAGACTGTCGGCGGCATAATTTTATTTGTCGTTGTTGGATTCAATCAACACTTTTGTTTCACTTTGGAATTTAAATGTAAATGTTGTCTTTGAACGGTATAATGAAGGATTCGACACGATGACGTATACAGACTCGTACACATAATTAAAAAAAAAAACAAAACATATAAAGTAGGGCACCGAGTAGGGCACAGAAGAAGGGAAAAACAATAACACCTTAAGGGAATGCTCCTTGCCTCCTACTTTGTCATCAAAACAGAACTGTGGTATGGCAACAAAGATATTGATTAAACACACGATAACATTGACCCGTGATTGTCATGAATCGAGCGAGAATTGGTTGTTTACGTGATTTACCGACGTTCGCGTTTTCAACACCGTTTCCTGGTTTGTCTCTTAAGACTTTTAATATTTTTGTGTGCGAAAATGAATCCTCTTCAGGACATTGTTATGTCGTTGATAGAAACGCGTTCTTAAGGCGTTACGAAGCAGAGAAAAGGGAAATTCTACATGGCGAAAGACCTACTCCTCTAATAAGTACCCTATAGTTAAGGACAAAAAAAGGACGGCCGGCAATATACACGAACCCTTCAAATGTCTTATGTATAACACACATAAGTGGATTTGCAGGAGCCATTTTAAACAACGTTTATATTGTTGACCGTGTTTGCTTTTAGCCATAGTTAAAAACGTTTGGAGTTCGGATGGATATGGTGACTTTAAAAGCAAAATGCGGAAATGAACGGTAAAATTGTGTATTTTTTGTTTTGCATCATTTCATTGACTTGTTTTTTTTGTATTCGTGAAATTTGGGCTTGGTTCAAAAAAATTTTCGCCTTCCGACGAGCCTATCAGCAGCCTTTTTTCCATTTATAAAAACCGCACGCCCCTTAAAATGAGATAATCAAGTTATCGTTTTGGTTTTCGTTCATTGCGTTTTTCTTTCAATGTGGTTTTATTACCGAAGAACCCCTTAAACAACAACCGTATAATCTACTTTATATAATGTACTTTAGCTGTCAACGTTGCATTTAAAATCCTTTTATGGTCAAAGCTGTCTGGGAAATCATTCGAAAAGAAACTGGGAAACATATTTATCTCCCACTAAATTTCTCACTTTTACGATCTACCATCGGCTTAAACTAAGATATTTGCACGATACAACTTTATAGTTCATGGAAATGGGCAACTTTATTATGGAGAGAAAATTATGACTAAGGGATAAAATTCCTATAGAAAATATAATAAAGTTTATTAATATTTTTAGGATTTTTTGAAATTTTCAGTATTTTCTCTATTGAATCGTAACTTTTATAAATATGCATTTTCCAGAAAGCTTTACAAACACTAATTTGCGGTGCTTGTACACTGATAAAACTGTGCTCCCTTAATCAAATACTCTGATTTATTTGGTGAATAATTATTGGTAATAAATAAATGTGATTTTAATTAACTAAATTTGATTTAACTGAAATAAATGAGAGTATTTCGTTTTATTTGCAAAGTTATTTGACTGTTGGTTGATTTGTGTCAAATCGTAGAACCCTTCAAACAAATATCTTACCAAAAAACCACTAAAATAACAAAATCTAAATAACTAATTATTTAATCGTACTAATTTTTATTTAGGAACTAAATCCCGTTAATCGCTAGTTAAATCACCCAATAGAGAACTATTTAAATGTCTAGGTCATTTAAACTAAATAATTATGTATTTAGATTAAATCGTTAATATAAAACAACCAAATATTGACAAATAACTAATTATTTAATCGAAGTACATTTCAAGTTAAGAACTAAATACCTTTAACTTTAATTTAAATTATTCATTGCCGAACTTTTCAAATAATTTGGTCATCCAAACTAATAATTAAGTATTTAAATGAACTCCTGTCGCCTACTTTGGGCTTTGAGTAATTTGATTGGTTATACAAAAGTGGCCTGATCATCGCGTTTTGGTCATTGGTGTTCGATTTTGTCTTGTAGAAATTTATGAGTGAGAGTGAAATCTTCTTTGTTAGTGGCATAGAAGTTAGTGGTTCCATCAAAAATTAAAACTAAGATATGGGGAATAAACGTAATATGAATAATTATTTAGAAGATTGGGGTATATCGAGGGATATATCCCATATGTTAGATACTTTTCAAGGTAGGAAACTATATTTGAATCTTTTAGTTACGCATAAAACGAGTTAAAAAAGTAAGATAAGAGGCTAAGAAAAGATACTTGTAATACCTAATTTAAAATTTCGAACACAAAATCTTTTTAGAAGAATGTAGCCAGGTATTTATAAATCATGGCTACCTAGGTTACAAATAAGACAGTTTTTCTCAATTTTCACCATAATTTAATACCTATCAAACCTCCTAACGTAAAAACTATAATATAATTAATATAATATTAATAATTATTGTACCTAATATTTGCAAATTTGACTTTATTTAATTTTTTATCAAAGTTATACTTCTCTATAATGTTTTATTGACGTATATTTTAAGGGGAACAACAACTAATGGTCGGTTTATACAGCAAGATAACATAACATAAAAATAAAATAAGAGTTGAATCTACAGATCTGCCATAAGACGTTTATGGAAACACATAACATAACATAAAAATAAGAAATTAAATAAGAGATGGTTATCTTTTAAATTTTATGTTATTTTTATGTAAAAATAGTTGTGCGCGTGCGCGTAATTTGTCATAACCTTTATTTTGGGCAAAAATGTGTTTTTTTCTGTTGGTTTGCCTTATTATTTGAACACTATAAACAATTTGATAAGGTTTGAGATTATTATGGTATAGGTACTGATTAAACCATACTCAATAGCAACATATCAATATTTCTTATTTTTATGTGACGTCTGTATAAACACGTACTTGGATAAAATAAGAACTGATTCGAATGAACATTCTGATCTATTGAAAATTAAAAAAAGGTATTTAAACCAAATAAATTTATATTTGATCTAAATAAATATAAAAGACAAGTTAAACAATTATGTACTTGAATAAAAAACAATCACTTTGATGGAAATCACCGGTTTATTTAAATCAAATCACTGAAATTGTTTAATTAAATAACGTTGCTGTTACGGCTAATACATGTAAAACAAAAGTAAAATAAATATGTACTTGATAAAATATATATAAATATCAATCTAATTAACGTTTTGTTAACTTAACTTTTAACCTATTTACCTTAAGTCATTGAAACGGCTTATTTAAGTTAGGTTAGTGTTAAGGAAATAAATATTTGCTTGAATTTTGTATTTAGTGATTAGTTCCAAATAAAAAGTAATTTGTATCAAATCAGATGATACTAATTGAGGCAAATAATCCCTTGGTATTTTTCAAATACATATTTGTTTGGCTAATAGGAAACAAATATTTATTTGAGTCAACGGTAAATTTTTTTAAATCAAATAATTAATTTTATCAGTGTACTGTATTTTTTTTACCATACAGGGATTTCATTTTAAAACTAACCACTCTAAATATTTCTTGATTTTAAGGGAAATAAAATTCAACAAAAAACAATTTTAATATCTACGGGAAAACTTATTACACACTCGATAGAATTTTACTATTGGCCTCCACGCCTGCTCCCAAAGAAATAAATCAAGTGGAGGCAAGTAGGAGGATCGTGCTGGCCACTCTATTGCACTTCGTCTGTAATGCGCAGTGGCTAATTTTTGGATATTTGTTTATGCTACCAACAACTCTTACAGTACAAGGACTAAGTGCTCATTTATGACGTCATCACTTGGGGGCCGACGAATAACACGAACACGATATAATATTATAGGTAAGCTTTTTGTTGGGTTTATGATTTGGTGTGATTTCTAAATTTACCTATTCACTATAAGTAGGTAGACAATGATTTTAGAAATAACGATTTCAACTATGTACATGATCTTTAGGATATTGCAAGGTGCCTCTGCTTTAGTTAGCTATGACTGTTATTAGATTAAAATAGGTGGAGAGAAACAAACAAGTAAAATAACAGCATATTGTATGACAAGCAGGAAATGGTCATTCTGTGCGAGTTTTACACTATACTTTTTCTACAACTGTTATAATAGGTATACAATGTAAGCAAAGAAACTACAAATTTTACTCATGAGGAAATAAAATAAAATAGGATTCTTTCAATGAAATAATTTGAATTGCCATTTATGTTTGTATTGAGGTTGTCGACGTCACATTAGTCAACGTAACCATACCCGTGCGTTTTTAAACATTGTGCACTAGGTGCTAGGCAACAAAAGGAGTTAAAGAAAGAAGTTTGCGGATAGTTCGATTGCCACGAGATGTCGCCACGGGCAACTTCTCGCATATGTATCTAACAAAATTATATATAATAATATTGACAATCGTAGAAAAAGGTCTTTTAGCACGGACAGGATGTGGGTACAACATATTAAGTACTGATATTCCCACCACGTTTCCGCCTCTATAGTCTAAATAAGGGTTAATATGAATTTTATCCATTACCAGAGGGACATATTTGTCTTGCTAAATTAAATATTTAAAAATGTTTTGTCCATAAGCCAAAAAACTGTGACGTCACTAGCAAGATTCGCTCAAGCACTATGTCCTTGTATTGTAGGAGTTGTTGATGCTACTCGATACAATGTTCTGAATTGTGAATAAGATTGAAAGACTGCAATATTTTTTTTTTAAATTTGTATCTTCTTTTAAAAAGCAAATAATGACGTATGCCAAAAAACATTGGATTACAAAAAGGTCACACTTCAAAACAAATATAAGGAAGCTATATTTTACTGCTTAATTTTTCCACAGGGTGTTCTAACTCTTCTTTCTGCTTGTAAAATGATCAAGACATCAGTATGTTTTGAAAACTAACATTCCGAGACACAAGTCAACACTTTACTTAAAATTTCACCGAGATCGGAAAACAATTTAAAAAGTTACAGAACTATAAACCTGACGAACATTTTGTAAATAAAAGTGTATATATGATAATTAAACAAAAAGGAAAAAAGACGTGTAATCCAAAAATAAAATTAAACAATCAACTGCTAAAACAAGTATCAGAATATAAATATCTTGGTCTCATAATTTCCAACAATTTAACATGGAATTCTCAAATAAATAACATTATCAATAAAGTGGCTAAAGTGCTAGTAAATATTTAATAAAGAAACTACAAAGACTACAAAATAAATCAATAAAAGCTTTATTTGCCATAAATTATTATACACCCAGTGAAGACTTGTACAGAACATACCCATTTCTTACTATAAATCAAAATTTGAGCAAACCAAATTAATACATAGTGTACAAAATAAATTAATTAAAGCAAACACAGTCTTAAAACAAAACAAAAATTATTACAACTATAATATAAGATCAAAAGATGCCTTAAGAAATACATTTGCTCGCTCAAAGAAAAAACAAGACTCACGATATGAGGGAAGCATTCAAACCTATAATAATATTCCTGATGAACTTCTTAATGAACATCGAAAAAAAATACTGCATACCAACCTGAAAAAATATATTAAAGAAACAGTACCAAACTAATATAATATAGAAAATGTAACATGTTATTTAGACATTTTTTTACTTTCTCTGTAAAATGTAAACATTAGAATTTTAACTATTACTTTTACCATTTAAGGAATTTGTTAAAAATGTAATATTATTATATATATAGGCCTTATTACCAGATTTATCTGTTTCGAGGTCAGTAATAAATAAATAAATAATAATTATAATAATTAATAAATATTG
The DNA here is from genome assembly GCA_963920685.1 of Polydrusus tereticollis. Lineage (NCBI taxonomy): Eukaryota > Metazoa > Arthropoda > Insecta > Coleoptera > Curculionidae > Polydrusus > Polydrusus tereticollis. The sequence continues at coordinate 24,155,258 of OY987333.1, read as the reverse complement.
GCAATGCTGCATGTGGTACAAAAATGTCCTTAGTTTTATTTCGCGTACTTCCGCAAAAGGAATTTTTAAGCACCATGCCGAGGACATTTTCAGATCGGTCGACAATTAGCTGTATTATTCTACTGAGTGGAATTCAATGGTTTAAATACCAATAAAATGAAACAAAAGAAAATATCCCGTTAATAGTTTAGCAGAAACGGGTAGCAACCGAAATATAAATACGAGGGGAACGGTCATATGTCAAAAGACTTTTCTCCGTGTTTTTCTCGATCTAACTCAATACCGGCCATTTTTCATCTGTTTTTGCCATTCGAGCTTTTTGTATTTTAAAAGAGCGTAAAAACCAAAAGTGTTTATATTTTTTGTGCCATAAGAAATAAATAAAATATCGGTATACTTTTAAAACGTGGTTTCGGGGACTTTTAAAGCTCTTGGAAATGTCAAGAACAGATTTTTTTTTAATATAAATATAATACCCTTAAATAGAGTTTGTATAAGTTTACTGACTTGTATAAGTGCCTTTCTGTTGAAAAAAACTTTAACATAAACGTTGACAATCATTTTACACTTGAGCAAGTTTCTGCTTAAAGACTTAAATAATAGGTAGGCAAGTCTATTTTTACTATTAAACATCTTAACATCTAATTAGTTTAGTTTGGTGTCTGTAACATGATCATTCTAGTTACACTTTCAGTAGTATTTGCAAAGTAAGCAGTCCTTGTAATAGAAAAGTACATTTACATCATATCTACTTTGACATTTAGATATGTACACCGACTAAAATAATTCCAAACTATTTTGCAAAGTAACGAGTCCCTTTGAATAAAATAATATCTACGCCCTCACCCCCATTGTAGCAATTGTAATAGTTATTTTCTAGGCGGAAACGAAACGACAATAGCATTAAAATTTGTTATTTGTAGCTGCTTTCAAAGGGAACTAGTGATAGGAGTAAAGTGACAACTAGATAATTATTGTTCAAACAAATTAAATAAAGTGATAAGGAATAAGATGAAGTCTTGGCTCTCGCACAGAAATATATAACGCTAAAATCGTGCAGGTTAAAACGAATCAGTTTTAATTAATATATCTATGTGCCATTATATTACATTAGACAGTTGCAGCACGTAGCTACACCTCGTGGCAACCATACGCACCAACCCAACCAGGCCAGCGAGATTCCATATAGGTTCAAACGCTGGCAAGGCGACCCATCGCGGGCAATCTACGTTGGGTGGCGCTAGAAGCCAATGTGTCGGTTTAGCAACCGAAAGCTTAATATTAAGAAACAACTATTAAAATAAGTTTGTGTACAGAGTTGTCCCTTATCCTTCCGTCAGACCCAATCTTTGTACGCGTTTCGTCGTCTATGGCTTATCAGCAAGGCTCCGGGTCTGACGAAAAGGTAAGGGACCTCAAAGTACTTTTGACATATTTCTGTGTGGGTCTGACGGAAGGATAGGGGACAACTCTGTACACGAATTTATTTTAAGTTTATTGTTTTTTGATATTACATTCGTTTTCTTCTTAAATTCCCTCTATTTAGTCTGTACCTATATTGCTGGTGGTGTTTAGTTATTTACCATCAAGTGAGTAATGGACGAAGACGAATTGTTGTGCGATGCTGCATTAACTTTTGCAATCTAAAGAAAAAATATATAGAAATGTTTCGCTCGACGATAGTAAACAAATATTCGCCGACAGCTAAGAAATGAACGATTTTACTCTTGGCGAAGACACGCTCGAATCTTACTTTCGTCCAGTAGGCTGCACAGAGTTTACTTCAGTTCTTTAGTCGAAATTATCAGTCTAAAACTGAGCGATAAAACCATCACACAGCATCCGTTTATTAGATCAGTCAAATCGGTTCACTCATATCTGAAGATAGAACTGATATCTCTGTATCATCATTCATTCATAGCGAGTAACTAAACACCATCAGCAACGTTTAGAGAAAGAACTATTGAAGATTAATCTGGAAAACACAAAATTAATGACAAATTTCAAATACAACGTCTGGCAATAGGATTGAACGGTTTTTAATAGGCCACTGTGAAGATACAAAGAATAAATACCTATTTGGACTAAATCTGACGAAAACTAAAAATACAATTCTGAAAATTTGTTTAAACACTTTAGCTTGCAAATATCACATTCTTAAGATGACCACTGCTCTGCATTGCTGCAAATCGCACTGGAGATGGAGCTTAACGTGGTCTGAGCAAATCTACGTTTATGTTTATCGAATCACGAATTCTCTCTTTGAGTTGAGGAAATGTTTGGGGATGAGTAGAAAACTCTTTAAGTTCCAAAGCCTAAAGAGTTCTCTACTCATTCTCAGAAAGAGAAATCGAGGAACGTTATATACGGAGACCTTGCGGGCCATGCAATGTCGCCAAACCTTGAAATTAGGCGATTCGGAATCATCCGCTATAAAACCGCAATGCTCCTTCTACTTAGAAACCAGGCTACACATTGATCCCTTCTTTTGAGCCTCGAAGTTACAAATGTTTCTAGCATCTCAACATACCCAGCTGAATTGAGAGTAACGGTGTGTCTACTTAATAACGCACCCACTGAGGTGAAAGTGAGCTTCGTCAGACATGATCAGTTTATTAAGAACTTCTTCATTGTTATTTGTCCAAAAATTGCTTGCAGGAATTGATATGATTGACTTTATCAATATCAGTCAGCCTCTGAACTATCTGTATCTTATAGGGAATTCAAATCCTCATGTCGATTGCCGAACTGCAGAATGTGACTTTTTCAATATTTTCTTGTGTACGAAATGTACTGGTACGATAGCAAAATTTTGAGATTACACTCGCTTACCTATCTCAAAATCGAATTTTTTGTTGGACCTTTAGCATGCACTGGCAAACTAAATTCATGACAATTTCTCTGAGTTTGCACAATGGACAGAGTCAGGATAAACGATTTTACAGCAAAGATTCGTTGGTTGCCATTGTAATACAAAGTCTTCAAGAATAAACATTTTACGTACAGTATTTCAACGGCAATTCTTTCAAAACCGTTCAATCCTATTGCCAGACCTTGTACAAAGAAACCACATGAAATAAGACTGGACAGAGAACCAAACGAGAGAATGGGAAATATATTTAACAAGATAAAGTAAAACAAATAATGAAAAAGATAAAAACCGAAGCTGAAAACAACTACACCTAGTAGCGAGACGTAGACGCCAACAGAAAGACAAACATCCGTTCTATGTTTCGAATGTCGAAACATATGTACATTATAAAAAGAGTGTTAAAACGCGAGTGCCGCCGGGGAAAAATAGAAGAGATCAAGAATAAAATGGATCGATAGAATCAGAGAAGAAGCAAAGGAAAAATGAATGAAATGGGATGGAATACGGAACCTAACGCAAAATAGAAAATAATGAAAACATAAATACAGGACTCAAATTATCAGCTTTACACCAAAAGGTAGAAAGTCTTTCGATAAAGTAAAGTAGGTAATCTCTCATACAACATTTGCGTCTCAAAAGGCTTAGATAGTTCCAAAATTTGGCTCAGACAGTTCTGCAGTAAACTAACCTGTTAACTGGTTATAACAAAGTCTATTACGTACGTTCGCATAAAGCGCAGTTGTGATAAAATGTAAAATAAGTAAGTACCTCCGTTTGTTAAATGCCATTAGCAAAACAAAAGAATTATTGCCTGAAAAGTATGATTCCGCATTATCAACATTCCACACGATTAAACTCAAGAAGCCCATTATTCTAGAAGTACAAGCCAAGATGGAAATTTGTTTCCCATTATGAAACATCTTTTTCAGCTAGAAAGAGGAATATTCTTTTACCACTAACGAGTCCATTACCATTTTCAATTCCTATTAACGGCGTTTAACGGCGGGAATATTAAGCAGTTTGTTAATTAATCGAGCTATTTGGACTCGCGGACTGCATATTAAAGGAGGTTCGGTCTCCGCATCCCAATTGAGGGCAAATTTAAAGAGCAAGCTTTTATCTATTATGTATAGTTCCGAGAAGGCAGCAGCTGTACGCTATGGCTAGATATTGTTAAGAATTTAATAAACTCTCGTAAAAAAACAAATAGAAATTGTTCCTTACATTGAAATAATCCAAATTTCAGCAAATCTTTAAGATTATGCTCGACTCCCCCCTGGAGCTCCCAATGAGGTTTATTTGCTTTTTATGATCACATTTAAAATGAGTGGGTCTCCGTATAGCCAGAGACCATCAGTTGCGTCGCATAGGAATTACTAGGGTGTGTTTAATAATAAAAAAATTACGCATTGATTTCTAAACATTTAAAAAAAAGATCATTATTTAACAAAACAAACATAAATATACATTTATAGAAAACAGTAAAATTAACCCAAACAATATTATACAATTGTTAACGAACGTTCATTATCTAAATATAAAATAATGGGTTATATTTCTACTTTCCACATGTTATCAATATCCAAAGCCCAATATTACTGTCAGAAGCATAGGATCTGATAAGAAACTCTGTTGTTTATATTGGTGGTTTTCATTGATTTCCATGGTTTCGATTTTACGTCACTGACAATAATATTGGGGTTTGCGTATAGTTGTCATATTTTACGTGCTTCAAGCAATATACAAGATGTTTCACTAGTACCCAAACCGATATGAAGAGAGTCTATAATAACCTAAATTATAAATGTTTATAAATTTCCTAACTATTGTTACCTAATGAACACTAATTGATAATAATTTGACAAATTATATTCCACGCCGACATTAAAAAGTGTTATAATGACAATACGTTACAATTTTAAATTCATTATTACCATTACAGCGACTATTTCCCTCATATACTGTAACTACAATGCGCTTTTCACTTGATTTTCGGTGAAAATCAGCCCTCGGTCGCGATTGAGCTGAAAATTGCACTATTCTGGTTTTTCATTGTTGGTTACCTACGAGAATAACCGTCACTGTCACAACAAGTTGAAATTTCTGCTTTGACAATTTCGCGTCAATTTATCAAAATGATTCAGGAAATAGTCTAAAAAATATATTTCGTGCATGTAAAATGGCTTGATAATCATGCACTCAGATTTGTTGCCCGGTCGGGCACTTTTTGGTAAATAACAATAAAAATGCATTCAAGCTGTTTCTAGGGCAACAAACCTTCATGCATGATTTTCAGCAATTTTACATGCACTTAACATATTACTATTGATTATTCACTATCTGACATGAAAACATTTCATTACTGTCGCTACTGCTGCCATCTGCAGGATTTATAATGATAGGCTCTACCATGACTTCAACGCGTACATCTAAGTCCCACATTTTTTTTCTACGCCCTCGACATGTAATACGCACTTATGCCAATCTGCTGCTTGTACATTCGCTATTTCTGTTTTGAACAGTTGTTTAAGATCTTTTAATTTAAAAGTTTTTTTTTCACTTTTATCTGTGCCCATATAAGCTCGATTGGATTAAGTTCACAATGGTAAGGCAGTAAACTTAATATTGTAACACCTCGTTCACAAGCCATTTCATCCACTACATATTTCGTATATTTTTTTTTGTAAAGTCTTGCAAGATCGAGCAACTGCACTTTTAGCATTCTATCGCCAAATGCAATATTTTTTTTTCGAGCCAGTCAACAATCTTTCCTTTTCGCCACCCAGAAGTTGGCAAAGCTTCCCGACGACTGTGGTATGGTGCATTATCCATCACGATTACCGACCCACGTTCAATACAGAATTCCCATTGTACGCTCCCCAGGTTTTAAATGACGTCGTTTTATAACTTGTTGGTTACTATCACTTGAAGAACTCGCCTGCAGTATAAAATTTGTTGTTTTGAATAACCACCAAAATAATAAAACTGAATTGCTAATATCCTCTTGATTGAAACTTGTCTACGACACTGAACGTTGGTTAGAGGCGATAAGAAAACGTGCGAGCGCCTTTAGACATGGGTTTTTCTTACCTGCGTTGCGAAATTAAGTAGAGCAAGTACCGTAGTACCAAGTACAGTATGTCCTTCATTTAACCATGCCTCGTCCGTAAAGTAAATTCTTTTCCCTGGACAGCGATACTGTTGTATTTCTTCTAGATACTTTCTACGCCACAATACGATTTCTTGCTTTTCCACCAAAAGACTTTTGCGATTTCGTTTTAAGAATCGAAAATTCAATTCTCGTAGTGTACGCATTAGAACTCTTCGTGAAATTTTTTGCATATTTTCATCCCTTTCAATTTCGGCAGAAATTTTTTTAATTTCGAAAAAGAAATGCATCCACTTTCCGACGAATGGCTTACTTTGTTTGCTGATCAATAAAAATCTTTTTCCGTCCACTTGTTTCCTTCTGATCGGACACTTTAGTATTCCTATTGTCCTTGATAGTTCTATAAACAGTACGGCAAGATGTCTTAGTCAATGTGGCACAAAGTTCTGCTGCATCAGTGAATGATACTTCACTGTGTGTACTTAGAATTCCCTCATACACTTTTTTTACAATTGTACGCTCCCCAGGTTTTAAATGACGTCGTTTTGTAACTTGTTGGATATTATCACTTGAAGAACTCGCCTGCATTATAATATTTGCTGTTTTGAATAACCACCAAAATAATAAAACTGAATTGCTAATATCCTCTTGATTGAAACTTGTCTACGACACTGAACGTTGGTTAGAGACGATAAGAAAGCGTGCGAGCGCCTTTAGACATGGGTTTTTCTTACCTGCGTTGCCAAATTAACTAAAACAGGTACCGTGGGGTGAAGAGGCCCTTAATGACATGCCGATTTCGGTCAATTTTATGGAAATTTCAGTGGAATATATTAAAACTTGGCAACATGTAATGACCTATTTATGCACAATCTTCCCAAGCGGTTTGGATTGCTTTTATTTAACTTAAGAGTGGGCGAATCAATGTTAATTATTTTCGCCGCACACCGTTAATGGTTATATGTACGGTTTTACCAATTATTTTGAGACCGTAGTATAGATTATACTTTTTTAGTGTATATTCCTGTTCATACATTTGTTCAATAAAGCTTATGGTGCTACTCTCCAGTATTTTTCAGCTTAGAAAGGAGTTAGACTTTCTAGATACTTGTATTTAAGGTGTACGGTTATGTTGATTCAGGGCCGGATTAAGTATATAACATGCTATTAGTTCTTGTTGATAATAAAATTATTCTTGTATTTCTTATATTATTCTTGTTTTTTGTCTGATTATAAAATTAAAAATTACCGAAATTACTTTACAAAAAAAAAATACACATATAGTGTATATAATGCCTTCTTTCTCTCACTTTCGATATCTGCTACCGATATGGTGAAAATGTGGAAAGACAAATTCATAACTTGATACTAGATCTCAAGACAATGTTTCTGAACTAACTGTAAGAACAAACATAGGTTTAAATAACCCAGTAATACAGGCTAGTAAGACATACAATAAAATACCTGAAAATATTAGGAACATAGAAAGTTACAGATTACTTATAAAACAAATGAAATTAATTAAAGATATATTATAAAATCCGACCAGCATGATAAATAATTGAAAGTAGTATGTATTCCCGAGGCCAGAGCTTTAGACACTGTTTACGAAATTATTGTTCTTGTTAAAATGTATAAAGTGATAAATAAAGGATGCTTTCAAAAAAAATTGTACATATCTAAAATATTAAATCGTTAAATAACCATGTTTACTTCAATTCCTTAACCAGAGGTACGTGGAACCAGTAATGGTGATCCATAATATTCTAATTTTCACACTAACTGTAATATCACATAAACTGTCTCAAAAAACCACCAAAAACAATGAAAAATGCCTCTCAAATCTGCGGAATGCTACCATATGATAACAATCCATGTCACAGTTTGGTGACAATCAGCAAACGAAATAAATAAAACACGCCCGAAAACGAATATGTTTTTTACAACACATTCTTTTGATTTTTGGGTTGCTTTCTTTAGTAACTAGAAAGTGAAACATGTCATAAAATTTTAACCTCAACTAACTTCTTACTAAGCTGAAAAATACCATATGACTCATTTTTTGAATATAAGAGCGATATACTTAAACCTATGATATTGACTTGTATTTCAAATATAAAATATTGCAATTCTGTACCCTAAACATCCACTATAAATTTATAGACCCGATTTGAGCTCTGTAGGTTATTTTACACAATTATTATAAATTTGTTTCATTGAAAGTAATAAAATTGTTACCAAATTATATTTAATTATCTTTAAAAACCTATAAATTAAAAAAAGTGAAAAAAAAATATAAACTTGAATACTCTGTGTCCTAAAAACTAAGTATTATTGAACAAATGTGTATGTGAATTTTTATGCTTAGAATTAGCTCCAGATTAACAAATTAAAGGTTTTCGCACATACTGGGAAACACCCTCTATTTATCGCTTTGTTTATTCCGCATAAGATCAAGAATCGTCCCAGATTTTGCAAAGTCAATTAAGCATTAATGGAAAACAAGGAAATGGTAAACTGTTCTCCACAGTTTTTGCCCAGCCTGCGTCTTCCATAAAACTTATTCACGACGCGTTCCCTTCCTAATTACAAAGAAGATAGTAGCAACATAGGCGCCCCTGAATGTCCCACTTAATTGTATGGAAAATACGTTTTAAAATTAGCAGTTTTAATATAGCAGCAGGAACCGTGCGTGACCCAGCGTCACCTAACTGCCAAAGTTTGAAACTCTAGAAGATAATAGAAATATTTCAACAGTCATTATTACACTGTCAAAGAACTATCATTTTTTTAAGGAAATTGCGACGTGATTGTAATTAAAAATGAATGAAAGACGTGCAGCGATGAGTGCTGCCGTAATTACATTGTATTTATTGTTAAAATAGAAAAAAACAAGAACGGGTCGGCTTTGGGTAAGGTTCTGGGTGGCAAAACGTAATTTAAGAGGTATAAATGGGGGCCCTAGTTGCACCACCAATATTTCTACCCCCTTAAATGATGTGAGTGATCTCATTTATCTTAGTTCAATAGAAAAAGGGCCAATATTTGAACATTGGCCCTTAGAATAATTTTAAAATGTTGCATCCTCATTTATTACAGTTTCTTTTCTTCTTGTACTTCTCTTTGATGACCTGATGGGGCCGCGTTTATCCTCTAAATATTATCAAAGAATTGGAGACAAAACATTTAGTAAACCATCGTTGTCAAATATGTTTTATAGTCTAATACCGCCCTTACTCTAATTTGAGATGATTAAATATTATAAAGTATTATTGGGATAGTTGCTATTTGGAGGTCTCTGTTGTCTTCAATTTATTGCTAATTTAATGCTACTGCTTGTCCTAATATTCCTAGAATTAATGCAAAAATACATTCACGTTTTATGGTGTTTTTTACATCGGACGTTCATGATTTAACGCACACCCCTTTCGTCCCCTGCTACGCCCAACCCCGTCGCCAAATGAATCTCCCGAAAACGTCCCGCCACGGAAAACAACCGCTTTATTTATGACGCCGGAATTTTGTGCACTCGCCGAAAATGGATGGTTCTGTGTTCTGTGTTCGTTCGGTGCACAGATTCCTTCTGGCTTTTGCCGCCGGGCTTAAAGTGCTTTTTGCATCTTTTTGCTCCTGGGTGGTGCCCACGAAAATTTACTAGGGGTGGTTTTTACGTTCGCAGATTTCTTTTACTCACAATTGAGGTTTAAGACTGCTAAAAGTCTTGTGTTGGCTGCTGCCAGACCTGGATTTCCCAACAGGCTGATGCCTAGAGCGACAAAATTAAAGCAGAACATAATTATTCTCCTAGATCTAAGTTTCAGAGGTGCAAAATATTAGTACAATGTGTGCACAGATCTGAAGGATTTCCATGCCAATTTTAAAGTTTTGTATTTATGAAGGATTAATTATACTTATGGCAAAAAAGCTGACTTATTAATTGTATTAGGTATTGAAAAAAAGTAAATAATTTACTAATATTGTTAATTCGATCCCAGACCCCCGATATTGCGCATAATGACTAGTTGCTGACACTGTTTGTACTGCGCGTTATATTCAGCAAGATGGACACCCTGCAGATATGTTCGAGTATTTGAGTATAATGCGTTTAAATCTTTAAATATTGATATATCAAGCTCTAGGGGTCAATCTTATGACACTATGAAAATTTCGTAAAATGCGTCAATTTAGATCCGAACAGGGACAACTATTTATTTTAAAATATTTATTAGAACGGTAAGTTAAGTGATCCTATTTCAGAATTCGTTCGCTTGTTTACATTTTGTCGCTTCTAAACACCAAATTTTTTGGCGTTGTTTCGCTCATACTGTAAAACGTAGTGCTTAGTTTAGATTACAGTTATAAGACGATATATTATGTAACTAAATCTAGATTAAAATTGTGTCAAATTCATATTATAACATAATATGCCTAACTGATGAATATTAAAATAAGTAAACAAAAACAAATTTATTTTTGTTTGCAAATTGTTAGCAATTCCACCCGCTAAACCGCAAAGTCGAACCACTGTACACCGATCATGCATGGTCATAATACCTTAGTCAGCATAACAAAAAAGGAGGCAAATCGTTTTGGGAGGTGAAACGTATTTTGGAAAATATAGACAATAACAGGTTGTTGTGTAAAACTTCTCGTAAAGACAAGTTGATTTTTATTGTATATTCGTGTAATTAATATAATTCTACTGTTAATTGGAAATAGTTGCGTATTATTGGTTGGTCCCTAACATCAGAAGTGGGATAATTTTTTTTGTGTGTGGTGTGTGTGAACAGTTATCATACTAATAAAAAAGGAGGCATCCTTCCAAATCCAGTGACAGGATACAAAAACGTTCAGAAAATAGTAGTGTAGCGGGGGTAAGTCAGACAAGTCATATAAATTCGCACCCTGTGGGTCCATATTAGTTAATATCTGCCATAATATTAGATTTTAACCCACTTATACACTGTATCAGTGGTATAAATTCGATAATAAATACATGGGGGCGTGTCCGAAAAAACGCTCGGACACGTCAATTGGTATTTCTAGTTGCGCATTTTTTTCAATAAAAACTTTTTATACAGTGTGTTATGTAACACTAAAAAGCTAATAAGTAATACAAATATTTCTTGATAATGTAAAAAACAAAAAAAGACTCGCCGCGAACGTCTTGGCAACATCCTAATCTTAGATAGAAATTTCTTCCAACGTTACTGAACATCTCAGGCGTGACCGATCTAATCGCAAGCGTTATTCGTCTTCTTGAGTCAGCTAAGTCGAGGGGTTTAGTTTTGTATACAATATTTTTGACATAACCCCATAAGAAGAAGTCCAATGGCGTCAGATCAGAAGATCGTGCTGGCCATTCCATCGATCCACGCCTCCTTATCCACCGATTTGGAAATACTCGGTTCAGATACTGCCGGGCATTGATTTGGTAATGTGGTCTATGTGGGGCTATGCTCCATATCACCATATGAGCTGTAATGACATTATCACAAAATTATTTTTGATTTTTAATTCTTTATTTTAATTTTTAGCAATTAAGCTTTAACAGCTAAACGTAAAATAAAAAAGAAAACTTTTCTCCCCCAGATGTTATAATCAGTTTATTATCTTAGCCAAAAATGTTTTTTCCATAATTCAAATTTCACAATTTGATCAAAACTTCATTCATACCTCAATTTCAATACAATTAACCAGTTTATACAACAAGGCTTCAACCTTTACATGTATTATCCTATGAGTTGTACTTATTAATTTGTGACAACTTACATTTATGTTAAACTCGATGTTAGTATCCCCTGAAGATGAGTGCAAGGGCGGATCCAGGGGGGGGGGGCACTAGGGGCAAGTGCCCCCCCCCCGAGCGCGCCGCAAGAACCGAAGCTATACAGAAGAGGTAAGTTTTTTACAACTAAAATTTCAATTTTGTCGAGGGCAAACACATGAGATCCGGACTCCTCCTCCAAGGGAGGATTGGAAATGTGAATTCATTCTTATGACATTTGGGCGTTGTCCCAAAAAAAATTCGCCTGCGGCGCCATTTTTGCGCCTTCGGCGCTATTCACCCTCCGTGTTGTCTAACTTCTAACTAAATAGTGCCCCCCCCTAAACTTTTCCCTGGATCCGCCCTTGGATGAGTGCTTAAGCACTTTAAACAAACATGTCGGGAACTTATAATTTATGTTAATCATTAAACTGTGGAGGAAGACTGCATTGTTTCATTTACATGTTATGTTATTGTTCATACCTTATTACTTCAAGTAGCAAAATGCGAACTTGTGATAAAGAACTCAGGCAAAACTTTTGGTTTTCTAAATGTTGCTTTTCTAAAAAATTAGAGGAATGATCTTACAAATGAGGGTATTACAGATTCCAGATGGCATAAATGAATGCGGTAGAGTTTTAGCCTAAATGCAAAATAAATGATCCCCTTATCCCCTGTAGATTAGGCACGCATTTTTTTTCTACTACAAAAAAATAATTCACCAAGAATATTTTAGGTTCTCAAGTAAAACCTCACCCTACATAAACTGTTTGTCCTAGACAAGTCAAGTAAGGCCACAAGACCACTGCACGTCTGAAAAATACATTAGCCAAGTTCTTAATGACATCGAAAGAGGGCCAAACTGCACGCAAGATTGATGGTGTTGCGTCCCCCCTCTCGCGTGCTAATGACAGCGCCATCTGTGCCTTTAATGTTTATTGCTTTGGGTTGGTTTCGATTTCGCGAATTTACATTTAATTGGTTTTTAAGAGTTTGAAAAGTCTCCGTGCCAAACTATTTAATTCGTTAAAAGGGTTAAATGTTCATAAAACTTAAAGAATTCTCGCTTGCACGTCTTTTATGGCATTTCAATTTTGAGTGAGAGATTTTAACAGGAAAAATTTCTGAATAACCTTCGAGAATCCACTGTCTTATTAATTTAATTAAGTTGTCAACAGACAGATCTTTATTACATCTAACCGTATTTATTATGTAAAAATAGCCCCTGACCAGGGTTGAAAAAATCATGATTTTTTTGGAAAACATCGAAAATCGCGATTTTTTGAAAAAAATCAAAATTTTTTTGATTTTTTCGATTTTTTTTTTTGTTTGTATTTTTATCTATTTTTCCTATAAATAAGTTGCTATTTTCAACACGTTTTTGATTTTATTCCCACCGTCAGAGCTGCAAATTCCTGTCAGAACAAGAAAACCCTCCACTATTTATATAAAGATGCGTCCGCCCCACATACAGGGTCGTTGGTATGTATGGAAACGGTAGATTATTTCTTAAAGTAAAACAGCTAGCAAAAATTATTTTAGACAAAAGCTTTATGGTTTTGTAAAGCCTATCAGAATTAAAAAAAGATAAGTATACAGGATGAGTCAGAAAGCCGTAGAGGAATAAGGTTACCTTTTTTTTAATAGAACACCCTATATCTTAGAATATTTTTGGATTTTACATAAAATTATAATTATTTTTTATTGAGTGCATTATAAGCCTAAACCTAATAGCTTCTGAGATATCGACTTTTGAAAAATGACATTTTTGAACTTTGACAGCTTCTAGCTTTCTTACGGTACGCTATAGAGCAAAACGGCTTACATGTCCTTATTTTACTTTTTTGTTATCTTCCCGAAAATACCAACTTCCGGTTAAACCGGAAGTACTATATTTCCGGCTTTTGAGCTACATCCGGTTTAACCGGAAGTTGACAATTTTAGAAAGAAAGTCAAACACTAAGATTGGGACATGTAAGCCGTTTTACTCTAAGACGTACCGTTAGAAACCTAGAAGATGTCAAAATTCAAAAATGTCATTTTTCAAAACTCAATTTCTCGGAAACTATTAGGTCTAGACTTATAATGCACTTAACAAAAATTAATTAAAACTGAAAGTTTTTATTTTCTCTTAATTGTAAATTTCGATTTTAATCATGATTTAAATTGAAAAAAATCAAGTGATTTAAATCGCGATTCATGATTTAAATCAATTGATTTAAATCATTTCAACCCTGCCCCTGACCCTAGGTTTCTACTCAATCCAATCCAATTCGCCATTTTAAATCCAACAGGGAAATTGAACATGTCCTTGAAAGTTGTTAAGGACTGTGTATTCCTGACGAGGATTTTGCGTGACGCCATTACGCGAAACGATGTATGCTAACCCAAAAAAAAATCCCAGCAGCATTTCTCTACGTGCAGGAATTTTTCTTTTTTTGGCTCGAGGCAGATGCCGTGAGGAACGAACAGGTTTCTTGTTTCGAAGTGAATTTTTACGTGGGTAGTGTTTATAACCAATCAGGAAATATTACAGTTTAATGCCTGCATGGTGACCCGTAGCTGATAATAAAGAACTTTTATGCAAAGGATGAGAGAAATAACGTTTTTTTTAAGTTAATTTTGACGTACTAATAATCAAGTCAATCGTCATTTGTTTCTATAATGTACGTTTCTTTTTCTATAAATTGTCATATTCTCTTATTATATAAAAACAATAATTTGCTAGTTATTGTTTTTATATAAGAAGCACCGCGAATACTACAGTATTAATCGGTGAAATAATCTATAAACCAGACGTAGAGAAAGCCGACGCGCGACCGGGAATCCCTGAATTTTGAGGAATACTTATATAAATCAGGGCTTCGAATACTCTACATTTAGTTTAATGCGTAGCACTTAAATAATAACTTTAGTTTCTGTTTCGATAAAGTAATTGTTGCAAAAATGTTTCGTTGAAGTTGCAAAAATAGGCCTGTTGATTTTTGTTACATTTGCGGTAACTTGTAAGTACAAGAAAAGTATTACTGACTTTGTTATAAACTCGAATTTTGCATACTTTAAAGTAAATTCAGATCAGGATAAATCTTGGGCACCGCATGTTGTTTGTAAGATTTACGAAGAAGCTCTAAGGCACTGGATTAAATAAATAAGTAACGCACTTTTCTTTGGAATACCGATGGTGTAGAGGAAGTCCAGGAACCATACAGACGATTGATATTTTTGCCTTTGAAACATTAAAGGTCATAATACCAGAACTTTAAAACACATTGTGTATTCAAACATTATGTCGGAAATCAGACCAGTGCCCAAAATGTTGATATCCGTTTACCTGTGCTACAAGAAATTTTACAAAGTGATAGTTATTAAGCAGACGAACCCTGAGCTACTATTTTTTTTTTGGTTGGAAAAATGCTTTTAAGCAGACTACATCCTTGGTGTTGTGTGACGAATCAGTAGTACTGTCGGACTCGTAGAACTTGTCTAAATACCGACTAAAAAAACCAACCTTTTCGCCAGCAACTCCTCTGTTTTCTATCTCTCCTCATCTGTCTTCTATCTTTTCGTCGGCCTCCTTGCGGGTGATGATTTTAACCACCAGGGTTTCTATGGCTGCCCAGTTTTCTCTGCCGTCCAGCATTATTGACACCAGGTTATTCTCATTCAGTCTTGCGTTTGCCGCAATTTCGGCTGTCAACCTCCACAAATGTCATATCTTGTAATTAAAGAGCGTATGAGCCCAATCATCCCTAGGGTCACCACAATACGAACACGTCTCCGTGTCTCTTTTTTTGATTTTGACCAGGTATGTTTTAAAGCTTCCATGTCCTGTCAGAAACTGTGTAATGTGGTACCCAGCCCTTCCGTGTCTGCGTTCCGCTCATGGTCTTATCTGTATTGCTGTTCCATTCTCTTTGCCACTATTGACGCATGCCTTTCTGTGTCTTTAGTGTCCCTGTCTAATGCTGGGAAGTTTAGTTCACTTTACCGATTTTAATCTTTCGATCTCGTTCAATATAGTGAATAGCACAAGAGACTAGTTCGTTTAGTTCATTTAGTTCACTGAGTTATACTCGCACACGCATAGTGAAGCAAGAGAAATATATAAGGGAAATATTTCAAAGTAATATTATAAATAACAATGAAATCAAGTAAATAAATAAAAGAGAAGCATGGTGTTTCGAGGATAGTACAGTGCAACTATACCATTCTTTACTCTATGAAAGTCTTGATAAATATGACAAATTTTGTCTCTAGCCACGGCGCATCGAATGAGTGGTGTTTCAGCTACACCGCTAGTAAAAATTTCAATAAACTTCCTGACGTTGTCAGAAGAGCTTCCACCCAGTCCGTTTTTAAATCTAAAGTAAAGCTGTTTATTGCTCAATCAAGAGATCTAACATAGATTACCATACATTAGGTATATTTATTGAAATTGTTTATATAGTTTTTTAAGTATTGTTACATATAATAAGTTATTTACTATTCTTATTGGTTTATATAGCTAAAATTATGGCTTAATTTTTTATTTTACTAAGGGGTTGTATAAGAGCAACAATGTTGGATACCGCCCTCATATTTACTATTTTTTTTTTGTAAACCTTACTAGATATTCTTAATAAAGACATATTATTATTATTATTATTATTATATTTAATATTGTCATATCTCACGCTATCTTGGCCGAGTTGTACGTGAGGCAGCAGTCCACTTGTCCGACAGCCGACACCATCGGTCGGTTTCCTGGCTCTGGGTAGTTCAGGATCTGCTTCACGGTCGTCTCGCTCTCGTTCGCATTTTGCGTATAGTAAAAGGTTTAGTTCGCATTGATTCAATCTTTAAAGAATTATTGATTGAATCTTTTAGTTCAGCTATCACATTTGATCTTTTGAATTAGTTTGTTCGCGAACTACACACCTCTATCACTGTCTATTGGTCGCGGGCACTGAAACAGGTTTACTCTTTCCTCCGCTAGTATATGTAGCGGCAACAGACACCACCATTGCCGCGCATCCACTGATCGTTCTGTAGGCAGAAAGGATCCGGAGAGCCATTATTCTTTGCGCTTTCATTATCATGTCTCTGGCTATCCTTGGCTGGTTTTCTGCCTGTGCCCATATAGGGGCCACATATAGAATTATGGCTTGCATAGCTTTGGCCATGACCCTGCTTTTATCTTTTTTCGGACCGCCGATGTTTGGCAGCAAGATGCTCAGTTTGTTTTATGACTTTTATGACTTTCTCTGTTACGTATCTTATATGCTGGCAGTTGGATAGTTCTCCGTGTAGTATGACACCTAGATATTTCCCGGTCCTCGATTTCGAATATGACAGCCTGGTATTTTGGGAGTTCGTAAAGATCACCGCCCTTGTTTTTTCCGGGGCACCTTCTAGTTTCACCTTCTTTTCGTCCAGAAGCATACTTTCTTCAGTGCAATGTTGATGTTTTGTTCCAGCTCTCTTTTCTCTTTTGTGGTTGCTACCACTGCCAGGTCGTCTGCGTAGCATATTATTTTTGCATCCCGCGGTAGTTCGGTATCCATTACGTCGTCGTAGAAAATGTTCCGAAGGATTAGGCCCAGGACCGATCCCTGACACATTCCCTGTGCTCTTTTTTTCAGGTATACCGTGCATTGACTCAGGTACGACCTCATTATGTTTTAGAGATACTTACTTATTTTCCGGTCTCCCAGTTTCTTTATTATGTATGCCCATGATGCCGTATTGAATGCATTAGGTACTGCCGAGACTGATATGTTCCAACCTTCTTCTTTTGGTAAAAATGTACCTCAGCTGTTTTAGCTGGTCTAGTTAATGCGCTTGGTGCTTCCGAATATAGACTCGCTGACTAGAGACTTTTCATCGACTCGTCAAAAAGAAGCCTTTAGGCAGTTCTTTTACACAATGGCAATTGTTATGCTTCTGTTCCTGTGAGACCTTATTTGACCTAATTACAAGGAACTTACGGAAACCCTAAAGAACTTCTCATGAGAATAGACTACAAAAATCACAACCGGTTACTATGCAGCGACTTAAACATTTTAGGCCTTCTATTAGGTCAGCAATCTGGATTTACGAAATGTCCCAGTTTTTTATGTGAGTGAAATAGTAGAGCTAGAGAGACCAACACTGGGTAAAGAGAAATTTGTAAAAGAAGAGAGTATTTAACACCTGATAACAAGAATATTCTTTATGAAAGTCTAGTTGATCCTGAAATAGTATTATTACCTACATTCCATATTAATCTTGATTTAATAAAGCAGTTTGTTAAAGCGTTGGACAAAACAGGTCGATGTTTTCAATTCTTGACTAAAGGATGTCCCTGTCTATTAGAAGCGAAGATTAAAGAAGATATCTTGGTTGATCCGCAGATAATAATGGTAATAAAAACTTGAGTTTTAAGGAGCTTATAAGGATATTGTAAATAAATTTCTGAGAACTATAAAAGAGCCTGCAAACCTTGGCGATGTCAGTCAGGGGAGCGATTTCACCAAGACATTAAAAAAATGGAGAAGACGTGTCAGGGACAATGGGATACAGAAATTATGGCGGAGTATTGTTGAATGTTGAATAGGGATGCTCCTATGGCCGAATATAAGAAAAAAAAGAACACCAAACGGAGTTCTTCGGGCAAAAGAAAAAGTAGAGCAAATAGTAGTTCGTTTTCCTTTTGCTATATTTTTTATATTTTTTTAATAATATTTTGGTTTTTGATACTTTTTTATAAATAGAATTTTGTAAACTCATACCGTTTATAATATATACATTATGATTTATGTAGCTCTTATGACAATAAACCTTAGCTGATACTAAAAAACTAAAGACAGATTTGAAATCAGCGACACCAAATTAAAAACAGTGGCGTATTTAGGATTGTGACACGGGGGGGGGGTCCAGTCATCTTTTTAAAAAAAATGCGCCGCAGGGAAAATTTTTTTAGGTGCCACGCCCTTTTTTGGACTGTCTAAACTTACAAATTTTACGTTTTGATAGCCCGGCTCAAAAAAAACGTAGAAATAAAGCAATTTTTAAATATAAACGCCAATATTTGCATTTGAAGTATTAGTTTTTTGAAGGTATGTATGACGGTATACTATTTTACTCACCTGAATTAGAAAACACGGAACGAAAAATAAAATTCAACAATTAGGTATTAAACTAAAAGACTGTGGAAATCCCCAAACATCTGGAAAATTTGAAATAATGTTTCATGTTATTTATTGCAAATAAATGAATGTGAATTTCAGTTTCCTTTACTACCGAGTCCACGGGGGGGGGGTCCAAACCCCCCCGGACCCCCCCCCCCCCAATACGCCACTGCCCAAAAATCAATTGACATTCGATAATTTGTAAAAACGCAGACCTATATATAATTAACTTCAAAATAAGGTTTGACTTGCCGACCGTCATGAAAATCTAACGGTTGCAGGATGGTTCAACTCTCTAACAGATTTCCTGCTGCTCCCTCTAATCACTCTTAAATTATAGCTCCTCCACCAAGCTATATCGCAATAACACTATAATACTGCACAAACCCGGTCTTTGATCTTTCTTTTAAGACGTGCCTAATTGCATTAGCAAGAAATTAAATTACACTCGACAAACCCGTTGCTAACTCGTTAAATAATCATGAGCACCTTCCCCCGTCGTCAATGCGATCCCTGTTCAGTATCAGTAGGTATTTGTCTGCTGCATATTTAAACAACGTGTAATGCTATTCGACACCTGTACGCTGGATAGAGTTACTTAATACCCCGTTAAATAATCCATTTGGGAAGCCCCCCAGGTGCGGGCATCTGTACAAGAGTTCGATTTATTAACAACTTGTAAAACAATCTTCTGAGATCTTTCTGAAAGAAATCAAAGATTGTGTTTTAAAAAATTGAAACCCGGGTTGAGATTGATGAGATTATAGGCAAAAATAGTAATGCTAAATTTACTAGTAGCACAAGTAAAATTTTAAATTCCGTTTATTAGTTTCGCACTGGTTTTACATTTATTTTATAATGGCGAAAAATAAAACTTTTAGTTTTCAAGCCGTCATGCTTTAAAACAAGTTGTTACAGCGCTGTAACGACTAAAAGATACAGCCGATTAATACTGAATATTATTAAAACACCAGTGAAAGAATAAAAGAAATAAATAAACCTTAATATCCGAGAATTTAGATCTAAGAAGCTTTAAAATGGCTAAGAAGAGGGAATACAGCTTTAAGTAGGTAACAAAATATGTAGGATAAAGCTGTCATAAAACTGGATTTTATTAAGGGTATAATGCTTTAAAGGAGAGTTTATTAAAACTGTGTATTTTACTTATTTATATGTCTTCCTTAAACCTTAATAAAGCAGATCGAATATATAATAGTATATTAAAACAAAAGTTTCATAAGACACAATTTAAAGCACGCGTCTGTTTAATGAGACGAGTGCTGTTAACTATCTTATGAAACGAATATTTCATAATACTTTTTCTATTTGGGTAATTTTTAAGGAATTAAAAAAAAATTTCGTTAATAATTTCCAGTCAAAATTTTTATTTTTCTTGAAGTTGGCAACACTATGTTACAGAAAAAACAATTGGGCACCCCAGCCGCCATTATTTGAAAAGTAATACATATTTTTAATAAATTGTCATTTTTTGTTGTATTAGATCATTAAATATTATTTAATAATTTAGTGGTAAAAACGAATAAAAATGAGCCAAGACGGAAGACATACCCCACCAGAACTACGAGAAATCGCGGAAAATAATTAAAATAATCTCTTACTGAAGAAATCTCGCAATGTCTATCAAAAAGAGTATGCAGATTTTGAGCTATGGTGTGAGCAAAATAGTATAAAAGATATTTCAGAAAATGTCCTGATAGCATTTTTTAACAAAGAAAGTAAAATTAAAAAGGCTTCATCGGATGAAGCATTTTTAATTTACTTCATCGATGTGGCCAAATACTCAATGTTAAGAAGTTGTTTAAATATATACCGGGTGTTGCATCGTCGAGCGGGACATAGGAAATCCCATGTAATTTTAAATGGGGTCAATTATTGGCTTCCCTAATTATTTTAGAGAAAAATTCTATTTAGGTTTATTAAAGAGCACTAAAACCCACATTCAAAAGAATAACTTTAGATATTTTTGATGAGCCCGTTTACGGGTTATCGCCGATTTCTTTTTAACTATTTCTCCTTTTTATGGCCCCGTATTTGCGGGCACCAGTCAAGGTAAAAGATGACTGTCAAATAAAGTTGTCATTTTGAGGAATATTTGAACATCTTCTTAAATCCTAAAGTTCTAACAATTTAATAGTACCTACCTATTAATTAGTAAAATATTGAAACATGTAAAATGTCATAATTAACCTTGTAATTGGATACTTTATTTTAGTTTTATTCAGATTAATTTGTACTCATAAATACACCTTTAATATTTTCGATGTACGAGTTTTTATAACAATAAAGCACACATTTCAAAATGACAACTTTATTTGACAGTCATCTTTTACCTTGACTGGTGCCCGCAAATACGGGGCCATAAAAAGGAGAAATAGTTAAAAAGAAATCGGCGATAACCCGTAAACGGGCTCATCAAAAATATCTAAAGTTATTCTTTTGAATGTGGGTTTTAGTGCTCTTTAATAAACCTAAATATAATTTTTCTCTAAAATAATTAGGGAAGCCAATAATTGACCCCATTTAAAATTACATGGGATTTCCTATGTCCCGCTCGACGATGCAACACCCGGTATAGAAATATTGATATATCGAAATATAAAAAATTACAGTCGTATTTAAAAAGGCGTTCGGAGGGTTACACGCCAAAAAAATCAAAAAATTTAGAAATTGAGCAAATTAATCGCTTTATTGGACAAGCGGATGATAAAATACATCTAGCAATCAAAGTAAGTATTGCATTAAATAAGAATGTAGTTAACAAGATTGGAATGATTCCTAAAATTTTTTCTTTAAAATGACTTTCTCAGGGTTAGCAACGATATACGTTTATCGCAAACAAAAATACAATAGGTATCGACAAAAAAAACTTACCCATAATAAATGTAGTTGATCTTGAATATAAATTTTAGCTTATTGTTATAATAGGCTAGAATGGTGCCTGCCGCAGAGAAGAAATTACAAATATGTCAGTAGATGATATTGAATTTAGAGACGATATAATCATTGTGCATGTGCCCAAACCTAAAAGTTACATAACCAGGCAGTTTATAATTACAAATAGTGACTGGGTACAAATAGATAGATTATGTTTCCCCCACTTCACTATATAGCATCTCGCTCATTGTTCTCGTGGTGTCACACCTACCGCTTGGACTAAACTTTACTGCTATTTACGCTGTTGAAGGAAGTTGTACTGTGTTGAATACAGGTGTCATAAAAATTACGTACAGCTACCTACTTGCTTTCACTCAAATGGCAACGTACGAAAGAAAGAATATTTATTTTATATTAATTGAATCGAAGCGGGAGGTGTGACACCAGCAGAACAATGAGCGATATGCGAGTAGGGGAAACTTTATCTACCCATTTCTGTTCACTTTACAATACTTCATATTTTTACTCTTCTAACTCATTATTGAAATATGGGCGAGCACTGGATTTTCACACCGGTATACTTATAAGTAAACATTCAATTGGGTTTTATTTTACCTGCTGATACACCAGGAGAGTTATAAAAATTTTTGGTGGGCCACGAAGGTGAAGAATAAAAATTACCGGGCCAGGGCAGGAAAATGTTTAGGAAACTCTGCTCTACAGCAAATGTTTTTTATTAAGGTGCGGTCTTCGTCAGTCCTTTCGCACATTAATTTTATCGTAATCGTCTTCATTGAGTTCATATAAAACTTTGTAAAGGAATAATTTATTCTTATCTTTGTCTGGATGCCTCTTAATGAATACTGTGACGATTCTACGCACACAACGATTTTTAGTCCCATAAACGAAGATTATTTCTGTGCGCTCAGCTAGAGTATATACCATTGTATTACTTTTCGAACTACCTTTAAATGGCAAAGTGAAACATCAGTCATAAATAAATACTAAAAACATAATGTTTTTGTGGCTTGTTTAATTTTATACAACAAATTTGTCTCATTCCCTGTGGCTTATGAAGACAAGTGTGAAGGTCAATAGTAAAATTCTATCTGTTTGGGAAACATATTTTCTAATAATGAAAGTAATAAACATAAATTAATATGTCAGCGGCGCAACGACGTCTGCGAATCGGCAAATATTAAATTCACAGAACCGTTAATCAGTAGCTTTGCAATAGGTTTGCGGCTTCAAAACTTTATAGATTAGTTTCTGTAATGTTATAATCGACAACGCCTCTCTTGGTTGTTCTTCTCAGACCAGAGCGCGGTAGCAAGATAAACAACTCAGTATGCTGGTAAAAGTGAGCAGATGCTCCACGTCGGTAAAACAATAATAGCAAAGTGATTTTCTAATGTTAAAGTATGTGATATCTTGGGGATGCGTGCCCGGTAATAGAGGTTACTATTCTTTTAAATGTGCAGTAAAAGTACCGTATAGAACATGTCTTTTAAATAACCCTCGTGATAGTCAAACGGCAATGAGGCTGTAATTAATTCAAGTTCTGATTCACGCTCTACAGTAAAAACCAATGAAATCCTAACGGTATCTCGGTGCAGTGCTTTAGGGGTGTTAAGATGATGTATGCGTGTTTAACAGTGTAAATAGTGTAATATTGTAAGAGTGGTCAATAGTGGAAGAATAAAACGACATAGCAAGATGTGGATGATTCAGTGTCTATGTGAGGTCAGGGCGAATCCCTGTCTAAAACACTATCAAATGTATAATTAACTTGAATTGAATTGAATTTTTTTCTTCAAAATCGACACATTTTTAGGGTGGTTCGTTTTGAAATAAAAGCCCTGTATGGAACATATTATTAGGTATTTATTTTTAAAATTACTTGAATAATATTTAGTTACCTTAAAGAATATATTAACCTTAAAATTTACAACATTTTTGCCTCATACGCAAACATCAAAGGCAATTGACTAAACCGTTTTGATTAAATTATTTAGGATAGCAGACCTTTAGTTAAATTTTCGATGCGGGAAACACAAAGCTCGCAGCTCGCAGGACAAAGCAAGAACGATCAAAGTTGATGCTGCTAGTAAGCATTGGGAAAACATTGATCATCGTGCCTAAGTATTCCGAAATTAAAAACCTTTATTTGGACATAATAGAGAACAAAAAATTAGGCATTTTAATTTCCAGCAATTTAGTTAATAGAACATCATTTTTCTACTGACGTTTTATAATAACCCCTTTTTGATTGTCGTTTTTATTTTTAAATAACCTTCTTTTAGGCACAGCGTGCTTAAAAGTTTTTTAAGCACTGTAGCCACTAGTAGAGCTGGTAGAACATTCTGATTCATTAGATTTAACACGTTTGTTGTTAGCGTCCAAATATTTTTCACCAAGAATTTTTTCAGAAATGTTTCTTTTATTTTCTAAAGAATCGTCTATATACCCCTCAGCCACGGTATTTGACCGCCAACCTCCATGTCGCTTTAACATCAATATATCCGCTCCAGAGTCCGCTAAAAAAGTTGCTGAAGATCTTCGAAAGCAGTGACCTGTATGTTCATTTACCTTTGGAATCCCCAAGAACTCAGCAATTTCCTTTGGTGTTGCTTCAATGGTATTAATGCCCACTGCAAGTCTGGAACATTTGGAGTTTTTGTACATGATAAAAAAATTTTCATGAGTTATGTGTGCTGGACGTAATTGGGCGTACTTTCGGACAATATTAAAGAAGTTGATGCCGTCTATATAGCCTTCACTAATTACAAAGCTTCTTGCAACATTTATTTTAGTATTTGGAATGGTTATTTTAATTGAGGACTCCGAAATTTCGATATTATTCATCTTTAAATATGTCAGTTCTTTTCTGCGACATGCTTCAGAGATTCCCACAATAAGAATGACTTTGTCCAATAAATACTTAGTTCTTATCGTCTGCTTCTTTGACGAATCTTTCTATTTGTTCCTTGGAAAAAGCTTTCGACTTTTTGGGCTTATACCCCGTAGATTTCCTTTTCAAAAATGCGATTAGGTTTGTAAATGTCTTTATATGAACATTTTTATTTAAATAAACCATCGTTCGAAGCATTGAGTAAGTACTCCACAAGTTGATGGCTTATAGGCAACGGATAATCGTGAAAAAACATGCCGACGACTTTTTCTGATAAGTTTTTTACATTTTCTTCTTCACACCAGTTTTTCAATTTTTCGTATGTGCCCTCATCCAAACTCCTTGATTTTTGAGGAACAAGGTTCACCATTGCCTCATTTGCGGCATTTTCAATGTCTGAATCTTCTAAATCACTCATTTTTTACTTAATATTTTCCGCAGTTTTAGACAAAAAAATTCTTTCGAATTTTTTTTGACATGAAATGTGTAAATGGAACACAGGTAATAAAATGTTTGGTAAAATAAATTAAGTTTTTTATTATAAAGCGCCCGTAGAAGTTACGAAACAATGTCTTTTAGTCACTCTGACGTGTTGTCCAACTCGGCTTCGCCTCGTAAGACAACTTTCACGTCGCATACCTAAAAGACCCTTATTTCGTAACTTGTTGTATAAATAGCTATTTTATATGACGATGTCACAGATCGGTGCTTTAACAAATAGTTTTAATCTTTAAAAAAAGGGCAATTAATTTAAAATTTCCTATTTTTGAGTTTTTAAGTCATTCTAACGCATTTTTATAAAATGCTGCAGGGTAAATCAGCCATTTTAATTTAATTATGGCGGATAGAAGGAAGTTTGGTCGAATTGTGGGTCTTGGATTACGATAAGCTTAGTGAACAAAGCGGAGCGTTCAAAGTTGTTGCTTTTAACGATTCGGAGGGAACGACGCTGATCGGAAAAGTATTTTCAAATTTGAATAGTTGATTTTAAGTCTGGAGGACGGTAATAAAACGAGGGATATAATGGTAATGGCCGTTTTAACATTTTAAATATATTTGTGTAAACTTAAAGATATTTGAATTTAAATTAAATTTCAAGTTTACCATTTGGCTTTAAAGTTTAAGTACCGTAGTAAGTACCAATGATAATACTAGCACAATCCGGAGGAGCTTCTGGATTCTGAAAAACTTTTAAAAATTAAAGAATGATTTTTTTTATCCACTCGATTTCTCGCCTGATGCCTGCTAATGATAGTATAAATTATTTTGATTTAAATAACCAGCTGTGGTCCGCGAATTTGAATTTTCTTTGGTCTCTGAGGCATATGTCTCCAATATTTTATTGGGTACTAAAAGTAATGTTAGGAGGGTTGATCAAGTTACGCATTACGAATAGACGAGTTTAGGACTGAATTAAAAGAGTCTAGTGACCAATGCCACCCTATAAAAAGAATAAAGAAAAGCATAAAGGTATTACAGACTTTATGCAGCATGGGAATAGTGCATCATCATCAAAAGCTAGTACTCTATTATTAGCATAACAGCATCGGATTCTTTAATATCTCTTTTGGTAACAAGTGAGCTTCTTAAGTATGTCATCCCCTTATTAATTCAGCTACAAAATGTCAGCCTCGATTTTGCAAAGAAATATCAAACCTAGTTATTCAAACATTGGAAGAAATAAGAGCTGATAATGAAAACAGATTTAGTTCTATTTTTGCAAAAGCGTCTGCAATTGCTGGAGAAATCGATGCTGAAATTAATTTGCTAAGAATTACTAAGCGACAGACAAATCGTGCTAATTATGATTCAAATAATGTTCAGCAATATTATCGATTAGCAACTTTTCTACCATTTCTAGATTTTATAGTTTCAGAATTAAAAGGTAGATTTTCGAAAAAGCATGGTAAGATAGCAGCGTTATGGAATATCGTTCCCATATACCTCCATAAACTAAGTGACGAAACATTTTTTGAGGCAGTAGTAGCCCCTAATATATATAAATCTTCAGATCGCTTGGAAAAGGTTTGTTAAATGAATGAAAATATTGAATGTTATTTATCGTTTATTTATAAACAAAATGATAGTTACAACAAAACTGGAAAACCCTGTGATTTTTTTACACTTATTATTATAACTAGTTGAACAAAATGACACACCTATTATATAGTTTACAATTTAGTAAATTAAACATATATATATCTACGTTTAATGTACCTCATTGTTAAGCTTAACAAAACAAATAACATAATAAATATATGTATACTTAGAACACTAAACAACTAAATAAAAGTATGCTTTGGAACAATATAAAAGAATGAAAATGACGAGTATTATATTAACCGTATATTTATTTAGAGATCTATGAAGTAAAATATGTAGGTAGGTACCTAAGTATTTATATAAAAAAGGAATACATTTATATTATAAGCTTATATCAGAATAATTTTAAAGCTAAAGGGAAAACTGTAGCAATGTAAATATCTACTTAGTTTCTTAAAAATGGCGCACCTATTAGTAAGGTTTCTATTAAATTTCGTTAATATGCTTACCCAATTTAACAAGATTCTCATAAGAGGCACTGTTATTTGGCACTTTACAGAACTTTGCTTTCGTTCTATATTTTAATTTAAATATAACATTATTCTATATCACGTTCAAAGAGCACAATCAGACTGACTTGAAAGTTGAATTTGCATGTAGCGTCGGCGTCATCTGTCAATTCCTAGAATTTCACACCACTTGTTGCCGCCTGTCTTTTCATTAACACGGGTTTAGGTATTTTTACCCGAGGCCGTGTAAAAAAACGATTAAAGAATAAGTTTTACACTCAATGTGTTAAAATAACCTTCTAGCGGGGTTTATTTATACGCTAATATGGTGTTATTAACTGTCTTTGTACTTAATTTTCCTGATAGAGTGTAAAATGAAATAAATAACACCCATTCAACAAAATTAACTTTTTAGATAGTTAAATTCATAGGCAAATTTAATGCAACAACTTTGGTCCCATATGAGTGTAAAGATTTGGTAAATTATGTTGATCCGTGTGTTAACATTACTACTACTTTTTTTTACCACTTCTGGTAACAATTCCAGTTACAAACTAAATCATATTTACAATCGAGTATGGGAGCTTCACGACTTAATGGTCTTGCCTTACTTTACATTCATCAAAAGTCAAAGTATGTCACTTCCGAAGAAGTTCTGGAGGAACTTTGCAGAAATCACAAGAGGAAGCTTAAACTGCATAATATGTTACACACCAACATCGAAGATTAATTATTTCTTTTCGTGTTTTTTTTGTGACAGGTAAAAGTACTAAGATATCAAAAATAAAAATTTATTAGTTGTATTTTACTAATAAACGTAAAATGGTGTGATGTCAAATTTTAATTTTTCAATTAATCGGATTCTGGACCCTCCCTTGTTATAAATATATACCGGGTGTTGCATCGTCGAGCGGGACATAGGAAATCCCATGTAATTTTAAAAGGGGTCAATTATTGGCTTCCCTAATTATTTTAGAGAAAAATTCTATTTAAGTTTATTAAAGAGCACTAAAACCCACATTCAAAAGAATAACTTTAGATATTTTTGATGAGCCCGTTTACGGGTTATCGCCGATTTCTTTTTAACTATTTCTCCTTTTTATGGCCCCGTATTTGCGGGCACCAGTCAAGGTAAAAGATGACTGTCAAATAAAGTTGTCATTTTGAAATGTGTGCTTTATTGTTATAAAAACTCGTACATCGAAAATATTAAAGGTGTATTTATGAGTACAAATTAATCTGAATAAAACTAAAGTATCCAATTACAAGGTTAATTATGACATTTTACATGTTTCAATATTTTACTAATTAATAGGTAGGTACTATTAACTTGTTAGAACTTTAGGATTTAAGAAGATGTTCAAATATTCCTCAAAATGACAACTTTATTTGACAGTCATCTTTTACCTTGACTGGTGCTCGCAAATACGGGGCCATAAAAAGGAGAAATAGTTAAAAAGAAATCGGCGATAACCCGTAAACGGGCTCATCAAAAATATCTAAAGTTATTCTTTTGAATGTGGGTTTTAGTGCTCTTTAATAAACCTAAATAGATTTTTTTCTCTAAAATAATTAGGGAAGCCAATAATTGACCCCATTTAAAATTACATGGGATTTCCTATGTCCCGCTCGACGATGCAACACCCGGTATAATAACTATGGAATGTGACAACAGACCTTATTTGTATATACTATATTTCTGAATTGATACAATAATTCCCATTCCATTTTACCCCACATAATAAACAATCTCTTGTATTCCTCCACATTCTCTTAAAGATACTCCTCACGTAAAAAAACACTTTAAGCTTAGATTCCCGGTATCATCAATTTTTCTATTCCCACATTTTCCGGAAGACGAATAAGCTCTGACACGTAGCGATGCTGCAAAAGTTTTTCTAAGCGTTACAATCCATCGTTACTGGTAATGGCGTCACGCGAGATCCTCGTCAGGATTGTAAGGTCCTTTACGAGCCTCAAGGACACGCCGGACCCCATCTCTATGTCGCCTTTGAAATGCCAAATGAGACGGGATTAAGTCCCCGTAAACCTTTGGGTCAAGGGTTGATCCGACAGACAAAAAAATGTAAAAAGGGATTGGTGTTTTGGAATGTTGTCAAGTCAATTATAGTTAATGGGTTATGTCATAATGTAATCTCTTCAAAAGGATTTTTGTTACACAGTTCAACTAAAAATGTGAAAAAAAGTTCCTAAAAACCTATATCCGGAAATGCCTCGTTTCGGAGATACAGGGTGTTAAAGTTTTATTTTCATATTTGTTTTTTCTAAATAGTTTTTGAAATAGTGTCGATATTTGAACTAAAATTGGTATCTCGAGGTTTTTTGAAATGCGAAATTCGAATTTGATGTTAGTATGGCTCCTACTTAAAGAGGACGCCACCTACATGTCCTGTTATTCTTTTGAGGAGTCATAACTTTTTATACGTGCTTGAATTACATTTTTAAGCATACAATACAAAAAATTGAGAATTTTCCCAGTAGAATCCAAATATGCAGGGTGTTCCATTTAAAAAAGTAAGTTAGTCTCTATGGCAACCAAACCAGAAATGACAGAAAAAATTCATGCAAGTAAAAATGTGGGGTATAATTTACTGAACAACTTTCATAAATGTCACTTTTTCGTATACGAGGTAATTCAAAAGTTACAGGCATTATGCGTGACTTTTTTGCCACTCTGTATAATAATTGTTCTCAATATCCAGTACTTGTTAAGTAGGTCCCTATGCATACACTTTCCTTAATTCTAAAACTTACAAGTAAAAATTTATATGTCTATAATATTTGCTAATTTTTTACATTTCCATCTTTAATGCCATATAA
The DNA here is from genome assembly GCA_963920685.1 of Polydrusus tereticollis. Classification (NCBI taxonomy): domain Eukaryota; kingdom Metazoa; phylum Arthropoda; class Insecta; order Coleoptera; family Curculionidae; genus Polydrusus; species Polydrusus tereticollis. Next base: position 24,125,163 of record OY987333.1, on the reverse strand, counting down.
TAGTTCCATTTTCCATTATTTATATTTTCATTTCCCATAATCATACCACTGTAAGATAATATTTCCATTCCATCTTTCACAAATCATCCTAAAAAAAAAACCTACAAAAAAGAATTGTATACTTCTTGCTCCGCCGCCAGTGCGTCTCTTGATCTTCTTAACTCCTCTTTGTTAATTTCTCGACGAATCGTTGTTCGCAACCCCTTGCGATAACGTAAAACCATATTATATATGAAGAAAAAGACAACTGCTACTACCAGTGTTATCAAAAGGTATTCTGATAGCGAAAGTCCGCTGTTTGACAGTTGACTCCTTGCGTCCCAATTTGAGGCTTGGTTAATAACTATTTCCTCTTTTGATTTGGCACTACCCATTTTAGATCATCTTAGAGCCTTTCACCTTTGAGTTTAGCGGCTCGCAGGATCGCCATGTAATAATTCCAGGTTAGGGTAGGTTGGTGGTTACCAGAAGGGTTCAAATAAAACGGTTCTTCATTCGTTACGACAACTGTATAATATTCTCTCTATGAATGCAAGTAGGTTTCTACATCAAAAGGTGTTCCACTTACGAACTGCTTACTTAACATAATATAAGATTATTGATATGACGGCTAATCATAACAACTAATTAGTATTGTAACCAAATAATATAATATACTAATACAGGGTGTTTTACCCTCATATTACAGTTCCGCCTTTTTTCCAACTATGTTCTACAACTGGCCTCTGTTTTCAATTTACTTGAATTTACAATAAAAGTCTTTGATCCAACGCCGCCCAATCCGATCAATCACCTAAACAAGAAGTGCGCCGGCGGCGCTGGTCGAAACCCTATTAATGCGATAAACTAAAATATTATTAATTTTTACAATAATCGAATTTCGAGCGCTAAGGACGATATGACAACACTTGGTTGATGGCATAGCAATATGAACGTAATAAATAAAAATATTATAGAATCTGATTATGGTGGCGACCTCTCGAGGATTTTGTAGAACGAAAAAGAGAGTATTCGCACGTTCCCTTTTTTCCTATGCTCTCCGAAGTTCTGTTACGTAGCTATTATTATTCTGTGATAACGGACTTGAAACGTTGAACTATTAATATATTGTTTTTAGGCTTTTTTCGTTCATAATATACTTTCCATTAACTCTAATCCTGAAGCAAATCAAACTTAGTTTTTTTACAAATAAAAATGTGACATGATATGACCAATCTAAAAGCGCATCCAAATATATTTCCAAGAACTTAGTTTCACTGGCAACGTCTACTCGATTCGATTCCTCAAAAGATATACTGGGTGGTAAGTTGGACTCGCGCCAACTTTTGTTGACGACAGCCAGAGTGAAGGAAAAGAAATGGTCTTGGAATTCGGCAGAAACAAGGGGGTTGTTCCAGAATGCGGAACGAGGAAGGAATACAAGTTTAACAGTAGAGAAAATTGCTAAAAGTACAATTATTATCATAATGGATATGTTTAGTGACATAGAAAAATTTAACACCGAGAGAGTTTGTTTAAAACTAGTCCTAATCAATATGTCTATATTACCATAACATTAACATAACATACATAATATTCTTTATTACGATAATAAGGACGCTTTAAGATAGTTGTATATCGAATATACGGTAATTATTTGGATCGCCGTAATAGAGTATTCTTCGCTAAAATTGTTTATATAGACTAATTAAATAATCACAATTTTTTTTATAACAGGTTATTTTTCTTTTTCCTGGATTTTGTCATTCTATCTTCAAAATCAGTGATTAAACTTGCACCAAAAATTTTATCAGTTTATCAAAAAAAACAAGCGAAAAAACTGCAAATTTAAGTAAAAGAGATGTTCATTAAAATTCTGAAAACTGCAGAAGAACTTTTCAGCGGTTTGTTTTTGAAAACTTCCAGTTTTACCAAGACGTCGATGAAGACTGCTAAATCATCATATGATGCGGGATGACAAGATTAGGGTATTTTTCCTTATAAAGACGCCTGGCTTCTAATGAATTACCGTTGACCAGCTCATATCGCACATTTCACTGCTTGTATAATTCATTTTGAAAAGTTTGACAGTTTAACAACTATTCAACGTCGGTATGCGATGCCTTTTCACCTTTTTCTGTTTTTCGCTCCAGAAAATGTTATTTATCTTTTTCTTCAGGTACCAAGTATGCCTTTCATGGAAAAATTATAGAGAAATCTACTCATTTGCTTAAAAATATTCACTGTGGCTCAAATTAAAGGAGTACACTTTTTAATTATGAATATTTTTTTTCATTTTGCGCTGATTTAATTTATTTTTGGAGTGATGATGAAGTGAAATCGTCTCAGTAAAATGTGTAATTTTTATCAAAATATTTTTAACAGGTTTTTTTCAACAAACGTGCGCTTATGTTCGTTGCAAACGAAAACTGAATTATTTAAATTTGAGATGATACGTTTTTTTGGTAGTTTAACTATCAAAAATTTTCCAGTATAGGTCTCATTGTGAAAGATTTTAAAATTCAAGAAATACAATTTATTTTGTTCAATCTTAATTAACTAATTTAATAATATAAACAATTAATGATATGAAGACTAACTATCACTTAAAATCGAAAGTAGTCTAAATATTTACAGGATAACATTATGAATATGACCACCATGATTTTCTATCACCGATTGCAGTCGCCTTCGCCATAGCTCAATAGCTGCATTGATTATGTCCTGCTTAAAATTATTCCAACAGAACTGTAACCTTTCCTTTAGCTCTTCGATGGTGTTAAACCTTTTACCATTGTGAACATTTGCCTCTAAAATTCCCCATATGGAATAGTCAATACAGGGTTTAAGTCTGGACTCTTGGGTGGCCACATCTCCGGTTCGATGTATTCGGGGTATTGCTCAAACAAAAACATTATTGTACTCCGAGAGGTATGGGAAGGAGCACCGTCTTGTTGGAACACGTAATCGTCGCAGATTGCTTCAATTTTAGGAAGCAAGTGATGTAAAATTTGTTGTTCATACGCGTTCGAGTTGAGTTTTACTCCGGCATCTACAACAAGGAGACTTGACTTCCCCAATTTGGAAACTGCCACAGAGACCATTACGCCAGCTGAAAAGTGACTTCTCTCGATTAAAAGATTTTCCAAAGGGATTTCCCTCTTTACTCGAACATTGCGTAGACCCGATTATTTTGTGTATTCTTTTGCGACCTCAAGTAAAACATTTTCTCATCTGAAAACCATATCTTTGCGATATTTTCCCGAGAACGGAATCTTCATAGTAATAGATTACATCTTACTAATCGTTTCTCCTTCACATTGGCATTAAGTTTTTGACAGTAAACTTTTTTAGAGACTTTAAGTTGGCAATCATTTTTTATAATTCTTTAAACTGTAGAACGGTGAATTCTTGTTCTTTGTGCTATTTTTCTGGTACCTACATATTCTTCAGGTCGTACATTTTCTATAATATTTCTTACCATGGTAATATTTCCTTGAGTTCTTGAAGTTTTCTTCCTTCCCCTTCCAACTTTTATTTTTATGGATCCATTATTTTCTCTAAGATGCCTTAAAAACTTTCCAACTGTTCCAACATACCAATTTTTGTCAGGAAACTCCTTTACAATTTTTCTTGCACCGTAATTATGCTTTTGTCGAAAATATTTTATAAGAATTCGATCCTCTTCACTTAAGACTGCCATTGTGTACGGATTAGCTTTCACGAATCGTACAAAACGTCAAAAATAACATTGTTTATTATTTTAATAACAGTCATGGATACTCTGATTTTTAATAACGGTCATGGATGCTGCGATCATGGTTCAAACGACTTCAAATTTCCAAAATGATAACCGCAATGTTTTAGTACATCAATGATCAAAATAAATTGTATTTCTTGAATTTTAAAATCTTTCACAATGAAACCTATACTGGAGAATTTTCGATATCATCTGAAATTTAAATAAATCAGTTTCCGTTTGCAACGAACATAAGCGCACGTTTGTTGAAAAAAACCTGTCAATCCGGCCCTGTTCAAAATATTTTGATAAAAATTACACATTTTACTAAGACGATTTCAGTTCATCATCATTCCAAAAATAAATTAAATCAGTGCAAAATGAAAAAAAAAAATTCACAATTAAAAAGTGTACTCCTTTAATTTGAACCACAGTGTAATAGTGTAATGCAAGCACGTATAATAGTATATTACATAACAAGAGTGGTAAGAAGCCTATTACACACGATTTCGAAAGAGTGTGTAATAGGCTTACCACTCGAGTTGTGTACTATACTTTTACTACGACTTCATATTATTTTTTTTATAAATTAGAGCAAGTGTTACCTATATAAACCTTAGGGAAAAAAATACAATTAATAGGCTTTATTTTGTAAGAAAAAACAAACGAACAAACTTTATTGAAAATGTTATAATTTACAATGTAGGTACAGATGGAAAATAAAAACTATTTATTATTATAATTAATGGTAAAGTTTTGACAATTTTTTATTATAATTGGAGCAACTGATTTCTCCATTAGATTGGTGTTCATTGTCATGATATTTGTTGGAATAAATTCTGTAGTTTCTTCCTGGTCTGGCAACTTATTAAATGTGGATGTAGATGCTGAATGATTTACGACGGAGTGCAAGATTCTGTTTGAAGTTATAGTTTTATTTAGAATGGATTCGTCTACATAGTTTTCCGCCACAGTGGAAGATTTCCAACCGCCATGTCTCTTTAAGGCCATTAAGTCACCTCCAGCGTCGACTAAAATTGTAGCGGAAGTTCTTCGGAAACAGTGACCTGTGTACAAAGCAGCATTGGGCAGTTTTAAATATTCTGCAATATTTTTTGGCACTGCTTCTAACTTATTAATACCGACTACCTGACGTGTTACTTTGCCTTTTTGAAAGTTTAAGAAAAATTGTTGAATGTTGGTGTCCTTAATAAGGTTTCGAAGTTCTATATAGTTTTTACATATGCCATAAAATTTTCCGGAAATTATAAAGGAACGTGGTATTTTTGTCTTCGTATCAGGAATCTTGATAATAAGAGTGTTTCCAGTGTTTTCTATATCAGTAATTTTTATATTCTTTAGCTCTTGTTTTCTGCAAGCTCCAGAAATTCCAAAAATTAAAACTACTTTCATAAATAAAAAATCTTGATCCGGCGGTTCATTTAGGAATTTATTTACATCGATTGCGGTGAGTATCTTGGATTTTTTACTCTTATAGCCATCTGATTTTCTCTTTAAATAGGCTCGTAATTTATGATAATTTTCAATATTAATATTGTGCTTTATGCTTAAATTAGTGCGTAGCATCGAATAAATCGCCCAAAGTGAAGAGGGTTTAAAGGTTTTTGTTAAATTATCGAAATATGCCAGTAAAACATTTTCTGAGTAGGTACTCACATGGTTATCAATACACCAACCAGTCAATAAATTTTTGATATACTTTTTCGTACCTCTCCCTGGATTTTTCGGGTAATAAATTATTTGCCGCGGCAGCAGCTTGTAATGCAATTTCTGGTGGCGTTCCCTCAATCTCAATATTGGAGTCGCTCATACTACTAACTGCTAACCACTAACTATGTACTAACCAAAAATAATATACAATATTAAAAATGTTGACGATTAAAATTGCCTCTGTTAATACAGACATTGACGTTGTCAAGGCGACGCATAAAAAATGTATTGAAAATTTTCAGGATTTTGACGGCTCATGGCCAATGTGATGGCGCAACTGTTACGTAATATATATATATATTACGTTACTGTCCTTACGCACAGCTTGGCTTATAACAATATAGTGTGTGTTATAAGAGTTTTTCTCCACGACCATTACTGAATGCAATAATTCCAAAATCATTTTTGATAATAGAATGTAAAAATTCTCGCTCTTGAGTCGGAATATTTATTCTGAAACACTTGCTTCTTATGCGTTTTGCGTGTATTTTCATTCCATAACAAGATACGGAATGAATATTCTGTAATTGATCTAAACGACATAGGTTGCCATTAATTTCGAAACTGTCAGTGTCAGATAAAAATAGCCGCGTTATAATAATTATTTTCAGACAAATTTTAGTGCAAGTCAAAAAATGAGTGAAAAATCGGATGAATCAGATATGGAACTGGATAATACTCCACCTGAAATTAAGAATATTGCGAATAAATAACTTAATTGCTTTGTACAGATTTTATTTGTTTTTATTAGTACTTTTTGGTCGTGGAGAAAGTATAGTCTGCTACTCGGTTAGAATCTACTATACTAATACAGTAGGCAGTGCGTAAGTAGGTTCTTACTAGTATAGGAGTAGAAAAAAGAGTTATGATTCCTTAAAAGAGTAAAAAGACATGTAGATGGCGCCCTCTATAAGTGGGAGCCATACTAACATCATATTCGAATTTCGAATTTCAAAAACCCCCTAGATACCAATTTTAGTTCAAATATTGACATTATTTAAAGAATTATTTAGAAAAAACAAAAATAAAAATAAAACTTTAACTGTATCTCCATAACGAAGCATTTCCGGATATTGGTTTATAGGAACTTTTTTTCATATCTTTAAGCATTGAAACTCATCCTGAATTTTTCGCAATAGTAATAAAACACCCTATGTCTAATGCTTTAAAATTTTTAGGATCCTGCTTATAGTTATCAAAATTAATTGTTTTAAAATATTCGGCAAAATATTTTGCGGCTTTAATTCGACAACTGAAATAGAACATCGAGGGGCAAGTATCTCAAAATTCGAAAAGTTTGTTTCCGGGAGAATTCCGTCGGCCATTATTAAATGTTTGATGGAGGAATTTAATTTTGATAGGAAAGCTTGATTCATTATAATTTAGATCCATGTATATTTGCATTTAAAGGACTTTTACAAACACCTATGCACGCCAGGAATTTTAAATATTAGATGTGACTATACCTTTCGAGTTTTAAGTGGCCAATTTCACCACAATATTTCCACACAAAAAATTCTAATCACACATTACAAAACAAACCCCTGAAATATCAATAGGTCGCTCCAAACACCCCAAACTTTTTAATTTAAAAATAGGGAGTACTATATGTACTCAAATACCAAATTACAAGCAGTCGGGGGGATAAGGCTTTAATATTCCGTGGTCTCCGCACTGGAAATGCCTTTAGGTTATGGATACGGTACACAACGTTAATACTTAACGGACCGCCGTATAACTGCAAACGATTTATTATTCATTGGATATTACTAAAGAACGGGGTTAAAATTTTTCAGGGCTAAGTTTGCATGCCGTAGGCATCTGTGAGTCATTATAATAATAATGATATTCAAACAGGCAGGACGTCTTACTAACTTTATAATTTTGTTTCAGATTGTCTTCACCTGCAACTGTACAGAGATTCGAAAGATCGCTACAAGCAAGGTCAAACGAAAGCTTCCTTATCACTGCAACAGTTCCTCGGCCTGGAAACAGGTTTTACATTGGACAAAGAGTCCCATACGGTAGCAATTGTATGTCAAGACGTCGTGGTAGTACTGGCTTTCGACAATCGGGAACGTTTAATGCAATGGCAGATCAAGTTGAGTACTCATCTGAACGATGGACCTCATTTTTTGGTTTTGGTGTCAAGTTCACCACTAAAAACAAAGTAAGTTTTTAAACGTAAAATAAGAGGAGTGAAATAAAAATAATATATTTAATTTGATTAATTTATCGTCGTCATTATCACCACAGTCAGTGCCCACTGCTGGAGTAAAGCCCGAGAAAAGCAAACAACAAGAAGCGACAAAATCCCGAGTTTAACATTGATTAAATGGGGACCAAATTATATGTACTTCACCTTGAAATTTTGACAGTTGGCCGGGTTATTACACTAAAAGAAGCACTAAAGCGATGAAGTAAATGCTTTACACTGAAATAAAAAATGTGGGTTCTAATTGCTTCATGTCTTTCTTCTATAATATTGTCGGCAGTATTTCTAATACGTCGAATTAGTGCATCCCGAGTGTCCACTTTTACTTTATACACTTCACTTATGAACCAGCCTCATAAACAATAATCTAGTGTGAGGCCTGGAGATTATAAAGGCTAATTAATAAGACTACCGCGACCTATCCAACGCCCTGGAAATCTTTCGTCCAAATGTTGCTTGACCTGACGAGGTTGTAGGTGCTGCACTCTGTGTACATAGTATGAATATAAGCCTTGCTCGTGGAAGTGTGTTTTTGACTCTTTTTTGTGGAATTTCCAATTGAGTACCAATTCTTCCTGAGCTGGTCGTTGCATCATCTTCTACTAAATCCAGAATATTTTCTACTTCTTCTAAACCTTGTCAAGTAGCTGGTTCAGATGCTATGTTAACACTGGAAAGCTTACCGGTCTCGCACAATTTGTTGAAAACTAGGATAAATACGTTTCTATAAGGATGTCTCTGATGTATAAACCGTTGAGGACATTCTTCAACAGTAACTGTAGCACTTCCATTACAGAAAACATAAACAAACACCATATTTGCATATTGGAAATCTTAGGTGTTTGGCATTTTTTAACACTTTAATCATTCAAACTTAAAAACTAACGTTCAAATAAGCTGGATTTATAAACTCGAAAAGTTGGTGAGGTTGAAGTTATGATCAAGTTGGTGAGGTTAGATATTCCGAACTCCGAACATAAAAATTGGTTATCTCGAACTACCCGGGAAGTTTTCGAACCTTACATGAGCTTTACATGAACAACATGAACGAGTGTTTAAATGGAACTGAGTGTTCCCTTTAGTTTAAATTGAACTCATATTTCCAACACCAACTGAACCTCAACCTCGCCAACTTTTCGAGTTTATAAATCCAGCTTTCTGTCACAGTACCCTGACGCATTGTCAAAACAACAAAGTTTACAAATATTTTTGAGTCTCGAGCATGGCATACCCCGATTATGCAAAAATCTGGATATCTACAAGTGGAATGCTAAATGAAAATTTTTAATTTTGCTTTAACGTGAAAACAAATAAAAATCGCATAAGAACGTAATAGGTTTCCTGGAATTTGGTCTCTGCTCCTCACCTTGTATATCTCCACCGACCGCGACGTTTGTTCTTAATTGCCAGTTCTTACCCGCGATGTTGGTAATATCGTCTATCCATTTCTGCGGTGAGCGGTCAGGTGACCCCTTTAATGTTCTATAAGGCGCTATTCGAAACTTTTCTTTGTCCATCTTGTTGTTCTTGCTATGTGTCTTGTCCAGTTCCGCTTGGCTATAATGTTAACCCCATTGACGACCTTTGTTCTCTGTCTTATCTCGCAGTTCTTCAGGGAAGTAAGCTGCCAACCATAATTCGCTTCATGACACATTGAGCTTCGAGCAAATTTTAGCCGATTTTTTTATTAATGTAGTCTATTCCACACCATAGATCAAAGGGAACACTGATTGAAATCCTTGCTTTTTAGAGATGTACGTGTTGTTTCTCTTAAGTGTTTGACTAAGCCTTCAAAAACGTGGTTCAATTTTTCTTATTCAGAGTTATTGTGTGGCATAAATACAAGGTAGCCTAAAAGGTATGGTGAATAATTAAAGGCATATTAAACCAACAGGTAGGGACAGCCCTAAGGGAATGGGCCATCAACCTCTCCAAGGAGGAATGGCGACAGACGCCCGGTTGTAGACAGGCCAAAGATTTCATAACTTGGACTGATAGGGCTAAATTAGAATGCATTCTCAACAGATGTATGCGTGCTCTGAATCCTCTGGTAGGACTTCTAACCCGATGTGTTCGGGATGCTTAGAGGACGAGGAGACATAACTGCACTTCCTGTGAACTTGTGAAGCCTTGGGAAGACTCAGACGGCAAGTCATTGGGACAGTGGCAGACCATTGCTTGAAATAACGCCCTGCCCTTCATGAGAAGGTCGGGTAGGTTTGACGAGGGCTTGGGTGATTAAGTGGATGGGTGAAAACCCAGGGGTGGCTAGAAGGATCGTATTTGGTCTACTTGCCAAGTCCGTGTGCCTACCCTCACCTACTACTACTAGCGATCCTTTTATTTGAACGGTTCGGTAAACCGGCAAAATTATAAAATAATTGGTCTGATAATAATTCTTGTTGGGCTGAAGATCAAAAACTTGCGTTCTTTATGTTTTGTCTAGAATCTCGAAATGTATCAAAATTTGTCAAAAAATGCGGTGTTGCATTTTAAGAACATTTTTGAAATAACGCCCAATCTGACAACAACTCGTTTATTTTTTCCACATATTTTTCTTAGTTGGACCAATCCCTTAAATTTTGCTTTAAGAACTATAAGTCTATCTCTTCAAATAAGAAAGTTTAGTCTATGACAAGTCTTAAAAAATGGGGTGTGGTCTGTGGGTATATATTTGTATTTAATATTCATAATCCCATACATGGAATTGAATTAGAAATATTTATATTTATTGATGCACCCTGTATATTTCTAGCGTTATTAAAAATGTGTTGCCAAATTCACTTTTAGAAAAACTGTACCCTATTCGTGGGGTTTTAAATTTTCGTTTGCAATTAAAAAGGAAGTTAATAAGGATTAATGCACTCTTTAAGTTTGGTCTGTTTCCTCTTGACTCACCTTGTATAATAAACCTGGATACTAAATAATTTTCCTGTTTTTAGGCTTCCGCCAGGCCCAGCCAGATTACACGTTCAAGAGCGAAGTTTTTGCCTCACAACAGGAGTTCCACCTCGTGTAGCCGGAGAATGGCAGATAGCAGACCTGAGACGGTACGGGGTGGTAGACGGTCGCTTTTGTTTCGAGGGAGGATCGAGATGCCTGAAAGGAGAAGGGTTATATGTGCTTTTGGCGGATCAAGGAGATGAAATTATGGCCGCGTTGCAAGCGGCTGCAACCGGTAATTTGCATTCGTCCAGAAAGAGGCCTGTTTCCAGAAATATGTCTGGTAAGAAGTCTTAAAATTCAGTGTTATCGGTAAAATGACCTTTGTTTCTCTTTAATCAGTTCACGATAGTCCCGCTAGAAGATCCCAGATGAGAACCGCTGGTGGTATAGCATTAGAGTTAAGAGAAAGCGAGGCCTCACTCACCTCAAGAGCTAATTCTCCATATACTGATTTGGACAGCAACTATGGCTGTGGTGATAGCATCTCTAATGATGGTTGGAACCAACCCTCAATTGAACGGTGTATGAGTTGTATAAGTAAATTAGGTAAGTTTGTCCATGACCCTATACTCAGGATACTCGGATTTAAGTACACGAACTCAAAATCGAAGTAATTTTTGTTTTTTTTTGCAGGTGCTATGTCCAGATCATCTACCGCTACAGTTACCGTAGGCCCTACCCTCGGCACTCCATGCTGGGAGCACACGTGCGACAGACATTCAATGAGCAGTTCTAGTGATAGCTCAGGATGGAGTCAGGCTGTGACTAAACCTCCCCAAAGACCTCCAAAGCATGGATCAAGTTCGCCTTCACCAAAGAAACCTGCAGCTCCACCACCTCCGTCTTATGATAACTATGATGTTCCTAAAATGCCTTTTCCAGTGGTAAGTTAAGGACAGTTAAGATTAGGCTAAATTTTTAACTTTCGTCGAACCATTTTTTAGGGGCCAAATGAACATTACGACACTCCGCGGAAACTCAAAGAATGCATCGGCTTCGAGACTGTACAGAAGCCGTGTGGTTGTATATTGAGGATTCGACAGCCCGAACCGGAGAGGCCGTGCGTGTGTCAACGTCTCATGAGTTGCTGGTCAGCTCCTGAGGATTCAGTACATGCCGTCTATGCCACCGTTGACTATACTAAAAAGACTTATCGGTAAGTTGGGCGCCTTTCTGTCGAACCTTAATTTAAACGACTTTTGCATATATTTTAGATGCCATCCAAATCCGGGCACAATGAACTACGCCAATTTAATCCCCGTAGTCAATTCTTCGACTAACAATAATTCTATTAAGAAGCCTACAACGACTGCCCAGCCAGCATGCAACTATGAAAACATGGATTTTGCTCAAACCCTCCAACTGTATGAAAATAGCAAGGAAATATCCGAAAGAGCCAAAGCCTTATGCACCAAGTGTGGACATGCTCAAAACGATTATTTGTTAATGGAGCCGAGCAAGGCGATTAGTCAGCCACATCCTGGGTAAGACATTGACGATAAAAGAGCTGTTTCTACATTATTTATGATAGTAGTTTTGTTGAATGAAGCAAAATTATTGAAATTAAATTTACGATAGAAGGGTGCTAATTAATTAAGTCGGCTTCCACTTAACTAGGCGCTTTATAAATTTATCATAGAGAAACTTATATAGTGTTGTCTTGCTCAAACCAAGGTTAAAACGGCATTATAAAGACATCGGTAATATAAACGCGATAAACTTATTGGTTATTTATAAATCGGAGAGAGAAGCACATCTAATTTTCAGTAATTATCAAAACACCGCTTTGTGAGACAGAACAGGGTGAGTAGAGGGTGGTGTCGGGCTCTATATCAAAAATAATTATGAGCAAATCTGGACTAAAATTACGATGATCAACTTTTCTTTGATTTTCGGGTGCGTATACATACATGCCACCTTCGTACAAAGCTTCCGATTTTTTGTCTAGTTTTGAAAATACACTGGCTTCACTGGTGTCACTAGTAATGAGATGTTATGTACAGAAGACTTCAATATAAACGTTTTGGATATTCTCTCATCTGATGTTAACCAACTCAATTCTCTACTAGAGTCTGTAGGTCTGACTCAATTAATTAATAATCCTACTAAAATCTCTTCTACTTCTGCCTCATTGATTGATCTCTATTTAATCTCTAATTCCGATTTAGTAAAACACTGTGACACTTTGCCCGGTCCGGCGATCTCGGATCACGAATGTATTGTTTGTGAAGTTACTTTGCCTAACAAGATAAAAAATGTGACTTTCAAGGAATACAGAGATATTAAAACATTAACCTCCCACAGTTTATGGCAGATCTTCAATCAATTCCCTGGAGAAATATTTTTGACCTCGGTGATATCAATAGTAAGGTGGAATTTATCAATAACAATATTATCACTTTACTGGCCTTCCATACTCCGATAAGACGAGCAAGATTTACTAAAAACAACTACCCGTGAATTACTGATAATGCTAAGAATTTAATTAACCTTAGAAATCAAGCACTACGTAAGTTTAAAAAAATCTAAAAAATTTAGTACCTACATTGGGTTAATTCAGGTTATTTATTTATAGTCTTAAATGGTTTGTGAACTCGATCATCATTAATAGCTCTAGCAAACTTTGGAAACATCAACTAACAAAATCATGTGACACTAAGCAGGCGGTCAATTTGCATTTTAATGAGTCTCAAAGTGCCAGCGAATAACCGCTCCACTAACTCGCCCTTGTAATCCCGGACGTCATACTCGCAAACTACAGCCGACATAAAATAAATTGATTTACTTTTCAAGTAACCCAGGCTGGAGTCGGCATGCCTACACTGTTGTAAGAATATCAGTAACGCAGAATAGGAAAGTCAGGCTTGACGATAAGCAACGAAACATACACCATGTATCGACCCAGTGTCGGCAATTTCGTACCTGCCGCTAAATTTAAAGTGAGGTTATGGTTATATCTAATACTAATTTTCGACTGGAAAGAATTTGTATATTGATCTGTTGTTTTTGTGATTATTCTTGAAAGAAAAGAACTAAATTAGTGTAAAATTTTGTTTTTGGTTTTGGTTCTCTTTGGACATTCCGAAAAGTTAAGCGAGTAAATGACGTAACTTTCACGTCTAAAAATATTTTGTATTCACCAGTAGTCCACTTTCAATTGAAACTACTAAATACATTGTGTAAGCGTTTATTAGGGATAATTTCATACTTCAACCAACAAAACGAAAGCAAAGGTAAGTACCTACTATTAATTGCAGGGTATTGCTGCTGTAGGACAAAGGATTTCTAGATTTCTAGTATTGTACTTATGTTAGTGAAGTTTTATAGACGAAATCTCTAATTTTTAGTGTATATGTGCTTAATTTTTTAGTAAAATTTATCTTTTATTTATTTTTGCATATCCTTGTCGCCATGCTGGATTTATGAACTACTTTAAACTTTACCACTTTATGCATTTTAAGGCCATTTTTAGGTTAACTCGAGGGTGAGCTTTATTGGCAATTGAATTGAATATTGAGATTTTAAGAAGTTGGCCAACAACTTCTTAGTCATCTAAAATGTCCCGTTATTATGGGCACTTTATGTGGTAAATCCACCTAAAATCCCCATCAAGTTAACCCAAAAATGGGCTTAAAGTGAATAAAGTGATAAAGTTTAAAGAAATTTATAAATCCAGCATGGCGATAAGGATATGCAAAAATAACCAAAAGATTAATTTTACTAAAAAATTAAGCACAAATACACTAAAAATTAGAGATTTTGTCTAGAAATCAAGAAATCCTTTGTCATGCAGCAGCAATACCCTGCAATTAATAGTAGGTACTCACCTTTGCTTTGGGTTAGTTGGTTGAAGTATGTACTACCACTAATGAACGTACAAACACAACACTACCTAGATCTACTTATGAAAAAAATGGCGTCAGCGTCATAGAAAAAAGCTTAAATACGGATTTGCCGCTTACTGCCCGAGCCGCGAGCCTACGTTCGTTCGCAAGGTTGCCAACAGGTTAACACAAAATTACTGGCAAAACTTTACTGTATTCCTGGTAAAGATAAAACAGCATTTTCACTACACTAATAATATAGTCAGCACAGAGTAAATTTATTATTATTTTTGCTTTTACCTTATCGACTGATTACTATTATCAAAAAAAGTAAAATTATGAGACATGATGCATGGCGTTCCTAATAAACTGGCAACCCTGTTCATCCTCGTTGCAGATGGCAAGATGGGCTGCGCGCGCAGCCAATGCACGATTATGAGGCGATTATTCTTTTTTTTTGCGTCAGCAGAGGGAATGTCTTGTAAGTTATTATAGTTTTTGGGTAGAAATAATAAAAAATATATCACACCAGATATCACCAAGTAAAGTCGACAATATGACGTGAATTAAATGAAATCAGAAATTCGGCAATTAATTGACGTCAAAATGTGGTCGATTCTTGGTTGACTGACGGCTAGTGACCAGTAGTCACCAGATACTGACGTCATCTTGACGTGCTTCTGCGAACTGGGGACATGGAAAACAGAGTTGAAACTGAGGTATAAAGTGATCTTATATATTATTCAATATATTTTAAGTTTAAAAAGTGGATTTTCGTTATTGGGTGGACAAGTTAAATTAAAAAACAATGGTCGGCCGACCGCTAAAATGTTGAACTTAATTAACACGGCAGAGAGCGCCAAGGGGAGTAATAGGTCATTTTCAGAAAAATGGTATCAAAATATTGCATGGCTTACTGTTAATGAAACCACAGATCTATGTAGCTATGTAGATCTGTGGTGAAATCAAAATTAAACTGTTTTGATGGCCAATCATTTTATTTTCAAATAAAAAAGCGAAAATTAAAATCCGTAGTGCGAACTGTTTTGGGGTATCCAACTAAAACTTCATTTATTTTATTTAGTATCTATTCGACTCGATTGTCACCTGCATCTGATCCAATGACCGAGGATTTTCGTGTCTGAAGCGCGTTAAAACTTATTCTCGTAATACAATTAAGCAGAAACGGCTGTCAAGTTTGTCACAGTAATTATTGGTAACTAGGTACTTAATAGAAACAAAATTTGAAAAGAATCTGCAAAAAACATCTGAATTTATGCCTTGACGCGTAATACATGATTTTGTCGCCATTTTGCAACGTCTAAATTAGCCGTATAGAGTTAATTTAATAGGTTTGGAGAACTCCAAATTATTTTTCATGGTAGTTAATTTTCTACATTTTCTTAAACCAACCTTTTTGCATAGAAATAAACAAAATGGACGGGAAATTTAATAATTTCCCAGGGTTATTCAAATATTAGAATAGTAGACTGTGCATGGTCTTCAAAAATTTTTGACCTGCGGCGCTTTTTTTAAACCTTCCTGCACTTTTGCCGACTCTAGCTACGCTACTATATGCACAACACACACATCACCCTTGTTAATTCATTGATGCAAAATTGTTCTTTCTAGCTACATCCCCATGTCGCCAGCCGTTAAACAACGGCTCAGCAAGGCGCTGTCCAATAGCAATCCGAACCTGGCTCCGGCCCTGGATCGTTCCAGCAAACCAGCCCCGGGTTCTGCTATGCTACACGCTGGCGACGTATACCAGAGAAAACAAATTTTGGATAATGCCGATGATCTGGATAGCGCCAGAAGAAAGAGATCGAACAGCGCAGATTCGAGTACCAGTCGCGTCGAACCGGAAGCTGAACCGGATGTGGCGTCGCCCTGCAAATGTGCTGGACAGGCTGCGCAGACGGCACAGTTGGGTAAGCTTAGCCCTCCATAATACAATTTTTCAAATTATTTTGATTATAGTGATCGTTTGTTTTACATTTCATTTTTGTTGTTTCAGTGCGTCGATCGTCCAGCGTTCCATGTAAATCAAACCGCGATTCATCAAGCTCCAACGATTCGGGCGTTTTCGAGCTTCCTCGCCGTTCGCAAATGTCAGCTAACCTCACACTGCCCAGACGATCAAAGAGTTCCGATCCTTTACGGGATCTTAGTTTTCAATTTAACAAGGCTACCGAGGGCAAGTCGGCCAGTGCCGAAGCCGAAGTACCGGTAAGTAACCTGATCTTCTGATTTATAAAAATACGTTATGCCTAATTTACAAAACGGTTTTCGAGATATTAATTTCAATCTTTGTTTTCGAAAAACGAGACCTGCAATAAATGCTGATATTTTTAAGCTCCAAGGTACTAAGGCACTGAAATGTGGTTGACAGTTAGGCAATACCCGCAGACCAAGACGTACATTTGGTTGCCTAAAAATATATTCCTACATATTGCTCCCGGATATAAAGAACTTTATAATGTCGTTTTGTTTATTTATTTAAGGTGCTTTATTGTTAATAGAAAAATACAATATTTATTCTTATTGACAAAGCTACTAATACTAATATACTCTAAGAGTTATATCATTACGTGGGAGTAAAGTATTGATATTAGGTGATTTCAATATACCCAGTTTTTTCGATGACAGGCAGAGAGATCCGAGTGAAAAAATTTAGTTCAATCAAGTTATCAACTAAATAAAATCGGAAACTCCTTCAATAAAATATTAGATTTAGTCTTCGCGATCCCAAAATAATTGGCAAAATTGTTCTTATCGCCATTGACGGTGTGCGGAGAAAATAATTAACATCGATTCACACACTTTTAACTGAAATAAAAGCATTTAAAACCGCTTGGGAAGATTGTGCAATAAGTCGTTACATGTTGCCAGGTTTTAAAATATTTTATTTAAATTCTCATAAAATGTACCAAAATCAGCATGTCATTAAGGGCCTTTACACCCTACGGTACTTGGTCTACTCAATTTGGCAACGCAGGTAAGAAAAAACCATGTCTAAAGGCGCTCGCACGCTTTCTTATCGCCTCTAACCAACGTTCAGTGTCGTAGACAAGTTTCAATCAAGAGGATATTAGCAATTCAGTTTTATTATTTTGGTGATTGTTCAAAACAGCAAATATTATAATGCAAGCGAGTTCTTCAAGTGATAGTAAGATAGTAACCAACAAGTTACAAGACGACGTCATTTAAAACCTGGGGAGCGTACAATGGTACAAAATGTGTATTAGGGAATTCTAAGTACACACAGTGGAATATCATTCACTGATGCAGCAGAACTTTGTGCCACATTGACTAAGACATCTTGCCGTACTGTTTATAGAACTATCAAGGACAATAGGAATACTAAAGTGTCCGATCAGAAGAAAACAAGAGGACGGAAAAAGATTTTTATTGATCAGCAAACAAAGTTGGCCATTCGTCGGAAAGTGCACGTAACGCCTTTACCAATGGACTGTCCACTGGATTGAAAGCTCCTTCAGGAAAAGGTCGTCGATTAATTATAACCCACATCGGGAGTGATTCTGGTTTTCTTGGAGGTGGGTTAAACGTGTTTGAATCTCGTAAAACCGGTGGTTATTATGAGGATATGAACTCGGGAGTGTTTGAAGATTGGTTTAAATCCATCTTAATGCGTATTGAACGTGGGTCGGTAATCGTAATCGATAATGCACCATACCACAGCCGTCAGGTGGAAGCTTTGCCAACTTCTGCGTGGCGAAAAGGGAAGATTGTTGACTGGCTCGAAGAACAAAATATTGCATTTGGCGAAAAAATGCTAAAAGTGCAGTTGCTCGATCTTGCAAGACTTCACAAAAAAAAATACACGAAATATGTAGTGGAGGAAATGGCTCGTGAACGAGGTGTCACAATATTACGTTCACCGCCTTACTATTGTGAACTAAATACAATCGAGCTGATATGGGCACAGATAAAAGGCGAAGTGGCGTGTGAAAATAAAACTTTTAAATTAAAAGATGTTAAAGAACTGTGAAAAACGGCAATAGCGAATGTACAAGCAGCAGATTGGCATAAGTGCGTATTACATGTCGAGGGCGTAGAAAAAAGAATGTAAGACTTAGATGTACTCGTTGAAGTCATGGCGTCATGGTAGAACCTATTATTATAAATCCTGCAGATGACATCAGTAGCGACAGTAATGAAATGTTTTCATCGTCAGATAGTGAATAATCGCTGTCATGCTAATAATGAATTTAGAATTGTAACGTATTGTCATTATAACACTTTTTAATGTCGGCGTGGAATATAATTTGTCAAATTATTACCAATTAGTGTTCATTAGGTAACAATAGTTAGGAAATTTATAAACAATATATAATTTAGGTTTAGGTTTTGCCCTTAATCCACTATTATATTTTTTCATTATCATGTAGTATAATAAAAAACATTATGAAAATAACATAGACCGTTGCTTTATTAATCTTTTTGAATTTTATACCTGCGTAATTTAGTTTCTCTAATTACTTCAATAGATCACCAAATGTAAAAGCTTAATTTATTTTTCAGTTTAATTTATAAGTAATATTATATTTATTATAGTAAATGTAAATATATTATAATAATAAACAAGAAATTCATATATTTTTTGAATTATTATTGTTTAAAATGACACGCCTATGGAATTAGCGTTCCTTCCCCTTACGTCTTGTACACCCCGGTAAAAATGAGTCACTGCCAATTATTTTGGTACCGGATTTATAGGGAACTTATTCCACTAGTTGTAGAAGACAACCTTAACATATCTCTAGCGCTTAATCCTGATAGGAGGATCGAATTTCCAACCAATACATGTCGGAGTAAGTATAATTTGAGAAAGGCCAGTTTTCATTTGCTCTATAGCTCTATGCTATGTACAAACTGGTCTGATGCTTACAAGTCTAGCGATATTAATGCCGCCTATAAGAGATTCTACGAGTTACTTTACGGTCGGCAATTACATCACACAAAGTCAACTGACTCACCACCAGAATTTACAAAATGTAGTTTTATAAGTGTAAGAGGGTTTAGTCTGTTTTTGTTCCTTGAACATAACGTAAAGGTATAATATTATTAGTTTTGGAAAATATTTTTAAATATTTGGAATAGTTTGGAGATTATTAAGTCATTTTTGTGCATCTCGGCCTAATAGACTACATCAGAAGTGGTTAAACGTGTGTGAGGGGTAATTTAAAATAGTTAGGCAAGATACCAAAAAAAAAATCAGATCCAGAAAGCGTTCCTATACTCGTCGTATTCGAAGAATTCGTCATCCAGTAATAGCAGCAGCAGTGGTAATCAACGCAAATGTAAGAGAACAAAAAAAGTCACACAAGGAAATCTGTAAGTAAAAATGATTTTCTTAATGTGTTGGAGTCGAATAATTTGCAGCCATAACAACGCTTGTCCCAGAATTCGATCCGAGAAGTATGAACGTTACGTAGTGGATTAATATTATTAAATATAACGCTCAAAGTTATAAGTGATCAGAAAATTTTATTATACAGTGCATTCGTAAAGTAGACCACGTACAGGTGGACTGCAGTGGCTCGTCGTGTGGGTGGAATCAAGCGGGCAACCTTAGTTGAGCACTTGCCATGAAAATATTTGTAAAATAGATTCAAGGCGCCAACCTGTCTTCGATGTTTGGGGCTTTCCAGGTTGTTTGTCAGATCATGGTCACCGATCAAGCGAATGGCTCTTTTTTGAATGTAATACAGCAATCTCAGGGTATGTTTAGGAGCAGAGCCCCAAATATGCGAACAATACTCCAGCGATGGTCGAATTTGGGCTTTATAGAGCATTAAAGGTTGTTGGGGTGTATAGAGGTTCTTATAGTTAGGAAAAGTATTCCAAGCTTCTGCGAGGCTGTCTTAGCGATGGCCGCAACGTGACTATGCCAAAAATATGAATATCTAAATTGCCGCCCAATAAATGAATTGATGAAGCCAAGGGAATCGAGTGTCCAGTCATGACTATATCCGGTTCTTCAACATTAACTTTTTTAGAAAAAACTGCCGCCTGGGCTTTTTAGCGTTGAATTCTACTTGGTTACCGTCACCCCAAGACAGAATTTCTTCCAGGTCTTTGTTGAGATCTGAGACCTCTTGTTGCCTATAAAAATGTGCATTGGCAGCCGATTTCCGAGCATCCAAAGTAAAAGATGAAACAAGTGTGATGTCATCAGCGAACAGTGTGTGTATAAAGTCTGGAAACGGCTTAGTAACATCACAATTTATTGGCCGATTTAAACCAAATTTGGTGCAGTTGTGTAAGAGGATCTGTCGCACCGAATGATGATATTGGCGTTGTTGCCAGCTTTTTTAGTTTGTCTGAAATTCTAACGAATTTTATATTTTTAAATGTAACACCCTGTATATTTTTTTATTTATAGTTTTTACTTTAAATTTGTTACACTTTCGGTATAACATACTTTGTTCCTAATATCAGTAGTTTTCGAAATAACGAGTAGGTACAATTAAGAAAAAATATATTTTTTATATTAAATGTTCAAACTGTTTTCCCTGTACAGCTTGACAGTGTGCTAATTAAAAATAAGATTTTTCAATTGTGTTATAAATCATTTCTGGCGTTATTAATTCAAACTCGTCCCAAATTCGACGCTGCAAATCGGTCAAATCTTGAGGTTTTGTGGTATAAACTCTGTTCTTTAAGTGTCCCCATAAAAAGAGTCGTTAGGCGACAAATCAGGGGACCTAGGTGGCCACTTGATTGTACCCCCCTCTACCGATCCACCTGTTCGGAAAAGTGTTGTTCAAAAATTCGCGCACGTTTCGACCAAAATGGGGAGGAGCTCCGTCCTGTTGGAAGAATCTACTTGCATAATTTGAACCCATCACATTTCGTATAGTAGGCACTATTTGCGTTTCCAAGAGCTTAGGGTAAAGTTGTGATGTCAAATTTTCATTGTGTCTATTGACTTTACCATTTAGCATAAATGGTGCTTCGTCCGAAAATACTATAAATTTGAAAAACTGGTTATTTTGGTCAAACCTTGACATCATACAGTCACAAAATTCAATTCTTCGCTCATAATCAACTTCTGATAACTCTTGAACTACATGTATTTTAAAAGGGTGATATTTATGTTTAATTAAAACATTATGGACGGATTTGAAGCAGAAATTTTTCTTAATGAAGAAACAGGGGTTTCAACAACATGTTGTAAAATTTCTAAACTTTTCTCTTCATCTACTACTGCTGGTCTTCCTAATTGTCGCCTATCTGCACAATTTCCAGTTTCTTCGAACCGTCGACAGTTTTTAGAACAGTTGCTTTTGAAGTTGGATTTCGGTCTGGAAATGCGTCATTAAATATATTTTTAACCTGTTCGTAAGACCTGACCCTATCGCCATATCCTCTCATCATAACAATTGTAATTCTTTCACTTTCAGTTAAAGACATTTTTGCGTGTAAGAATGACAGCTTTTATGACTTTACATCAAAACTGAACTGGTGTTTTATTTATTAATAAATAAAACACAATTTGTTAATATTTTCAAAACACGTCGTTATTTCGAAAACTACTGATATTAGGAACAAAGTATGTTATACCAAAAGTGTAACAAATTTAAAGTAGAAACTATAAATGAAGAAATATACAGGATGTTACATTTAGAAATATAAAATACGTTCGAATTCCAGACAAACTAAAAAGCTGGCAACAACGCTAATATCGTAGTTCGGTGCGTCAGATCCTCTTACACAACTGTACCAAATTTGGTTTAAATCGGCCAATAAATTGTGATGTTACTAAGCCGTTTCCAGACTTTATACACACACTGTATAGGATTTTTAGTTTTTTTCAAAAGATCGGTAATGAATAGTGAGAAGAGAGTGGGCGAGAATATAGAAACTTGAGGTACTCCGGCGTTGATGTTAAATGTGTCTGAAATAAATCCGTCCATCGCCAGTCGCAGAGAACGGTCTTTAAGAAAGCTTGACAGCCATGAACAAAATTGCACCGGCATTCCGTTTGCTCTTATTTTATGCCATCCTCGGTCAAAGGCCTTGGAAATGTCCCATGCTACCGCCCGAGACTCCGTACTGCGTTGTTCCAAACGCGAGTAACATAGACGAGAAGGTCTCCTATTGATCTAGACTTACGGAATTCATACTGGCAGTCACTAATATTGAAGCCTACCAGGTACTTTAATGATTTTTCGTTGATAGCCCTCTCCATAACTTTTGATATAACCGAAAGCAATGCGACTGGACGATAGTTGCTTGGCAAGATCTTCTTGCCCTCTTTGGGTATGGGCTGGACTCGCGCAGTTTTCCAGCAAGAAGGAAATATTCCTTTTTTGTAAGATAACTCAAAAAGCTACTACTACTACTACTACTGTTGACCCCCCCCCCTCCCTAAGTTGACGACCAAATTTACAACTGTGCAGCTTCTGCTCATCTTAAACTAAACAATTTCTTATTTTTCCGGCTACTTATATACACGGTGTCCTAAAAAATATGATCGATTAGGTTATATGCAAGAATGCTGGCTAAATATGGCTACGTGTATTAATTTTTGGAATAAAAGACGTTTATTTGAATATTATTAATAATTAGGGATCGGGTCAAAATAGGGTCCTAAGGTTATGTAACATTTTGTCCTAGATCCCCCCATAACCGAGCTAAAGGATCCCAAAGGGGAGACCGTAAAGATGTTTTTTTCTTAATGTTTTCGAAACTAATAATTACAAATTTGAAATTCAGTTATTCTAGTAACCTTTACAGACCCAATCGAACCATTGTGGTTAAAGGGCAGAGTCAACTATCTTTTTATTATATTGCTTTTTATATTTTCTTGTCTCAAATTAGAAAACTTTAACGTTTCTTGCAAAATAAAGATACTCCCAAGTTGGACACGATTTGAAGCAACGTTTTCGAGATTAAGTATAAAAATCAATGTGAAGAAAGTTAGGTATATTTTAACTCCGCCCTCCCGTATTTCTGACGCTGCTCGGTTACATAGGAGAAAAGTTACATGACTTTCGGACCCTATTTGGACCCAATCTAGCTGATCCCTAATTATTGACCATACTCTTTAGGTCACCCTGTATAACTTTATATGATTGCTTAATTTGCACAAAAAAAAACAACAACTATAAGATGTTATAAACATTTATTTATAATACATATTATACGTTACGGAAATACAGTTTAAAAAATGTTTTTACAATAAAAGTTGCTGAAATTAATAATTTTATTTTCCTTCATCTTCTAGTTTGTCCATTATTTCATCAGTCACCATTTGTGTAGATGATGTTAACATCGTTGCCGATAATTCTGGAAACTACACCATCCATCTCACCATCTTTTATAATATAAGACATAAGTAATATCACTGAGATCGACATAATGAGCCGAATTAAATTTTGTTACGAAATCACTTGGTAGATATGATATATCAATGACAAACTTAACAAGATCATCAATTATTTCGGCACATTTCCACTTAGATCTATAGATTCGTAGAGATATTTTTCACATACTTAGATGTGCACCAGCCATAAAATTGATTGTGTCCTTCACATACTTCTTATACTGACTTTCAATTGAATCCACATGGGAACCATCATATTATTATGTTGCAAACTTATATACGTATCTTGAGATTCTGACTCTGTTTTCTGTTTATTTTCTTTCAACTGAAATTAAAAAACATGATATTGACTATTTTGACTATATAATATATCCTTTACATTTTCTTAATTCTAAACACCCAATATTTAATTATCTCTAGTTTACCCCCAGAGAATACATATGAGCTTTGTCCCAAATACTTTATGTAAAGGTAAATTTGTCGCAAATTCCTCTGATAATAATATTTCAGCAATACGTTTGGGAAAGACAGTCTCAAATGTTACGCCAATGATTTATTATACAAAGTAACAACAACACTTTTATCAAAACGTGTTGTCATGAAGATGATCTTAATCATTTTATTAATTTCAGTCAAGGACTCCTGTGAAATACTGATTAGTGTTGAACTTAAAATACCTTTAATAATAAATTCCACAAACACAATATTTTTATTTTAAAGCAACACCAAGTAATGCCTGTGTGACAAATGGAACCATATTTATAAGATCCATAGGGGGTATAATACCACTTACTTTTATAAGGTTAGGTACTTTCAAGGTTATACAAAATGTTCAAGGTCAACCATACACAAGTACACAATATCAAGGTAAAATATAATAGCATAGGTAAGGCTGGTCAAGTTTAAGAGTAGAGGCCAAGATCAAAGAGTGGGGGGCGGGGAATCCCGCAAACTTTGACTTATAAGGAATGTTACCCCACTCTTAAAAAAGAGGTTAGGTTAGTCAAGCTCAATGTTAGGGTAGTCAAGCTCACGTCAAAATCAAATCCAAGGTAACGATTAGTCAAGGTGCCAGTAACCTTGAGACCTTGCAAGTGACCTTGAAACTTGGCACGTGCCCTTAAGACCCTGCAACGGACCTTGAGACCTTGCAAGTGACCACGAGAACTTAAAACCTTGCAAGTGACCATGAGAACTTAAAACCTTGCAAGTGCCTTGAAAATTTTTTCAAGGTCACTTGAAATCTCGAAAGTGACCTTGACACCTTGCAAGTGACCTTGAAACTTTTTTCAAGGTCACTTGAAATCTCGAAATTAACCTTGACACCTTGCAAGTGACCTTGAACTTTTTCAAGGTCACTTGGAATCTCGGTCGTGACCTTGACACATTGCAAGTGACCTTGAATTTCTTTTCAAGGTCACTTGGAATCTCTGTCGTGACCTTGACACCTTGCAAGTGACTTTGAACTTTTTTCAAGGTCACTTCGAATCTCGGTCGTGACTTTGACATCTTGCAAGTGACCTTGAACTTTTTTCAAGGTTACTTAAAATCTCGGTCGTGACCTTGACAGCTTGCAAGTGGCCTTAAACTTTTTCAAGGTCACGTGGAATCTCGGTCGTGCCCATGACACCTTGCAAGTGACCTTGAACTTCTTTTCAAGGTCACTTGGAATCTCGGTCGTAACCTTGACACCTTGCAAGTGACCTTAAACTTTTTTCAAGGTCACTTCGAATCTCGGTCGTGACTTTGACATCTTGCAAGTGACCTTGAACTTTTTTCAAGGTTACTTAAAATCTCGGTCGTAACCTTGACAGCTTGCAAGTGACCTTGAACTTTTTCAAGGTCACTTCGAATCTCGGTCGCGACCTTGACACCTTGCAAGTGACCTAGAACTTTTTTTCATGGTCACTTGGAATCTTGATCGTGACCTTGACACCTTGCAAGTGACTTTGAACTTTTTTCCAAGGTCACTTGGAATCTCGATCGCGACCTTGAAAAGAAGTTCAAGGTCACTTGCAAGGTGTCAAGTTCACGACCGAGATTCCAAGTGACCTTGAAAAAAGTTGAAGGTCACTTGCAAGATGTCAAGGTCACGACCGAGATTCGAAGTGACCTTGAAAAAAGTTCAAGGTCACTTGCAAGGGGCCAAGGTCACGACCGAGATTCCAAGTGACCTTGAAAAAAAGTTCAAGGTCACTAGCGAGATGGCAAGGTCACGACCGAGATTCAAAGTGACCTTGAAAAAAGTTCAAGCTCACTTGCAAGATGTCAAGGTCACGACCGAGATTCCAAGTGACCTTGAAAAAAAGTTCAAGGTCACTTGCAAGGTGTCAAGGTCACGATCGAAATTCCAAATGACCTTGGAAAAAGTTCAAGGTCACTTGCAAGGTGTCAAGGTCACGACCGAGATTCCAAGTGACCTTGGAAAAAGTTGAAGGTCACTTGCAAGATGTCAAGGTCACGACCGAGATTCGAAGTGACCTTGAAAAAAGTTCAAGGTCACTTGCAAGGTGCCAAGGTCACGACCGAGATTTCAAGTGACCTTGAAAAGAAGTTCAAGGTCACTTGCAAGATGTCAAGGTCACGATCGAGATTGCAAGTGACCTTGAAAAAAGTTCAAGGTCACTTGCAAGGTGTCAAGGTCACGATCGAGATACCAAATGACCTTGGAAAAAGTTCAAGGTCACTTGCAAGGTGTCAAGGTAACGACCGAGATTCCAAGTGACCTTGAAAAAAGTTTAAGGTCACTTGCAAGATGTCAAGGTCACGACCGAGATTCGAAGTGACCTTGAAGAAAGTTCAAGGTCACTTGCAAGATGTCAAGGTCACGACCGAGATTCCAAGTGACCTTGAAGAAAGTTCAAGGTCACTTGCAAGATGTCAAGGTCACGACCGAGATTCCAAGTGACCTTGAAAAAAAGTTCAAAGTCACTTGCAATGTGTCAAAGTCACGACCGAGATTCCAAGTGATCTTGAAAAAAAGTTCAAGGTCACTTGCAAGATGTCAAGGTCACGACCGAGATTCGAAGTGACCTTGAAGAAAGTTCAAGGTCACTTGCAAGATGTCAAGGTCACGACCGAGATTCCAAGTGACCTTGAAGAAAGTTCAAGGTCACTTGCAAGATGTCAAGGTCACGACCGAAATTCCAAGTGACCTTGAAAAAAAGTTCAAGGTCACTTGCAAGGTGTCAAAGTCACGACCGAGATTCCAAGTGACCTTGAAAAAAAAGTTCAAGGTCACTTGCAAGGTGTCAAGGTCACGAAAAAGATTCCAAGTGACCTTGGAAAAAAGTTCAAGGTCACTTGCAAGGTGTCAAGGAGATTCCAAGTGACCTTGAAAAAAGTTCAAGGTCACTTGCAAGGTGTCAAGGAGATTCCAAGTGACCTTGAAAAAAGTTCAAGGTCACTTGCAAGATGTCAAGGTCACGACCGAGATTCAAAGTGACCTTGAAAAAAGTTCAAGGTCACTTGCAAGGTGTCAAGGTCACGACCGAGATTCCAAGTGACCTTGAAAAGAAGTTCAAGGTCACTTGCAAGGTGTCAAGGTCACGACCGAGATTCCAAGTAACCTTGAAAAAAGTTCAAGGTCACTTGCAAGATGTCAAGGTCACGACCGAGATTCCAAGTGACCTTGAAAAAAGTTCAAGGTAACTTGCAAGGTGTCAAGGTCACGACCGAGATTCCAAGTGACCTTGAAAAAAGTTCAAGGTCACTTGCAAGGTGTCAAGGTCACGACCGAGATTCCAAGTGACCTTGAAAAGAAGCTCAAGGTCACTTGCAAGGTGTCAAGGTCACGACCGAGATTCGAGGTGACCTTGAAGAAAGTTCAAGGTCACTTGCAAGATGTCAAGGTCACGACCGAGATTCCAAGTGACCTTGAAAAAAGTTCAAGGTAACTTGCAAGGTGTCAAGGTCACGACCGAGATTCCAAGTGATCTTGAAAAAAAAGTTCTAGGTCACCTGCAAGGTGTTAAGGTCGCGATCGAGATTCCAAGTGACCTTGAAAAAAAGTTCAAGGTCACGACCAAGATTCCAAGTGACCTTGGAAAAAAGTTCAAGGTCACTTGCAAGGTGTCAAGGTCACAACCGAGATTCCAAGTGACCTTGAAAAAAGTTCAAGGTCACTTGCAAGATGTCAAGGTCACGACCGAGATTCAAAGTGACCTTGGAAAGAGTTTCAAGGTCACTTGCAAGGTGTCAAGGTCACTTTCGAGATTTCAAGTGACCTTGAAAAAAGTTTTAAGGTCACTTGCAAGATGTCAAGGTCACTTTCGAGATTCCAACTGACCTTGATAAAAGTTTCAAGGTCACTTGCAAGGTGTCAAGGTCACTTTCGAGATTTCAAGTGACCTTGAAAAAAGTTTCAAGATCACTTGCAAACCGTCAAGGTCACTTTCGAGATTCCAAGTGACCTTGAAAATAGTTTCAAGGTCACATGCAATGTGTCAAGGTCACTTTCGAGATTCAAGTGACCTTGAAAAAGTTTCAAGGTCACTTGCAAGATGTCAAGGTCACTTTCGAGATTCCAAGTGACCCTAAAAAAAAGTTTCAAGGTCACTTGCAAGATGTCAAGGTCACTTTCGAGATTCAAAGTGACCTTGAAAAAAGTTTCAAGGTCACTTGCAAGGTGTCCAGTTCACTTTCGAGATTCCAAGTGACCTTGAAAAAAGTTTCAAGGTCACTTGCAAGGTGTCAAGGTCACTTTCGATATTCCAAGTGTCCTTGAAGAAAGTTTCAAGGTCACTTGCAAGGTGTCAAGGTCACTTTCGATATTCCAAGTGACCTTGAAAAAGTTTCAAGGTCACTTGCAAACTGTCAAGGTCACTTTCGAGATTCCAAGTGACCTTGAAAATAGTTTCAAGGTCACTTGCAAGGTGTCAAGGTCACGACCGAGATTCCAAGTGACCTTGAAAAAAGTTTCAAGGTCACTTGCAAAATGTCAAGGTCACTTTCGAGATTCCAAGTGACATTGAAAATAGTTTCAAGGTCACATGCAAGGTGTCAAGGTCACTTTAGAGATTCCAAGTGACCTTGAAAAAAGTTTTAAGGTCACTTGCAAGATGTCAAGGTCACTTTCAAGATTCCAAGTGACCTTCAAAAAAGTTTCAAGGTCACTTGCAAGATGTCAAGGTCACTTTCGAGATTCCAAGTGACCTTGAAAAAAGTTTCAAGGTCACTTGCAAGGTGTCAAGGTCACTTTTGAGATTCCAAGTGACCTTGAAAAAAGTTTCAAGGTCACTTGTAAGATGTCAAGGTCACTTTCGAGATTCCAAGTGACCTTGAAAAAAATTTCAAGGTCACTTGCGAGGCGTCAAGGTCACTTTTGAGATTCCAAGTGACCTTGAAAAAAGTTTCAAAGGTCACTTGCAAGGTGTCAAGGTCACTTTCGAGATTCCAAGTGACCTTGAAAAAAGTTTCAAGGTCACTTGCAGGGTGTCAAGGTCACTTTCGAGATTCCAAGTGACCTTGAAAATAGTTTCAAGGTCACTTGCGAGGCGTCAAGGTCACTTTCGAGATTCCAAGTGACCTTGAAAATAGTTTCAAGGTCACTTGCAAGGTGTCAAGGTCACTTTCGAGATTCCAAGTGACCTTGAAAACAGTTTCAAGGTCACTTGCAAGGTGTCAAGGTCACTTTCGAGATTCCAAGTGAACTTGAAAAAGGTTTCAAGGTCACTTGCCAGGTGTCAAGGTCGCTGTCGAGGTTCCAAGTGACTTAAAAAAAATTTCAAGGTCACTTGCAAAATGTCAAGGTCACTTTCGAGATTCCAAGTGACCTTGAAAATAGTTTCAAGGTCACTTGCAAGGTGTCAAGGTCACTTTCGAGACTCCAAGTGGCCTTGAAAAAAGTTTCAAGGTCACTTGCAAGGTGCCAAAGTCACTTTCGAGGTTTCAGGTGACTTTGAAGAAAGGTTGAAGGTCACTTGCAAGATGGCAAGGTTACTTTCGAGGTGTCAGGGTCACCTCTAAGGACTCAATGTCACTGTTAGTCAATGACACGTCAAGGTTAATATCCAAGGTCACGATTATTCAAGGTTTCAGTTAGTTAAGTTCAGTGTTAGTTTTGTGAAGGTCACGGTTAGTAGCCCCTTCCCCTCACACACGCACATCAATTTTTAGTGCCTTAGTATAGCAGAGTTTAAAGATATCCGCATTTTCGTGTTTTTCGAAAACGGTAACAGATATGTTCAGTGTTAGTTTAGTGAAGGTCACGGTTAGTAGCCCCTTCCCCTCACACACGCACATCAAACTTTAGTGCCTTAGTATAGCAGAGTTTAAAGATATCCGCATTTTCGTGTTTTTCGAAAACGGTAACAGATATGTATGTAACGGTAACATATATATATATACAAAAGGGATGTTGCTAAGAAACTACTAGAGATTGTAAAAATAAGTTTATATGCAGGTCTGCGTTT
Organism: Polydrusus tereticollis; assembly: GCA_963920685.1. Lineage (NCBI taxonomy): Eukaryota > Metazoa > Arthropoda > Insecta > Coleoptera > Curculionidae > Polydrusus > Polydrusus tereticollis. The sequence goes on along the minus strand of OY987333.1, from coordinate 24,094,958 downwards.
AAAATTTCAGTGCCTACTACTTTTTCGTAAAAGCACCGCATTGTCAAATTTTGCGTCTAAATGTTTGTAATTAGTCAACAATTGATTTCATCTTTTCTTTCCAGGTTTGTCCCAACGGTAGTACAAGTAGCGGCACATCGGACATGTCCGACTACTTCGAGACTCTATCGCTATCTTCACACAGCTCAAGCGTGGAACCTCCCCCTCCCTCTTGCACCCTGAGACCCCGATCAGGCAACGAATACTTAAGCATGCAGAGGCTGATTGCTCCAGTGCCTGAAGAGCATCACTAGATACGAAACTAACGAAACTAGTCAAGTCAAGTTAGCGAGCAATAATGGATACCGTAACATTTTTCTTGAGATTTATGTGTAGAAGTGGAGTGTGTTATATTTATTGAGATCCCAAAAGCAATGGCAAAATGGGATTATGAATTTTCAAATCTGTAGGTTATCGTAATACGACAACGAAAAATTGCAAATTAACCCCATACTGGGAATGAAATTTAGAAAGGTGCCTAACATAGAGCCAAAACTTTAATTATTGTCTCCCTATATTTCATGTCAAGCATATACGCATTGCATATTCCATATCTACACACAGTTAGCGCGCTAAGTATCCAGGTTGTTACTTAGGTAACTTTTATGTTTTACCTTATCGAATTGTGGCATCTATATCTAGTAACCGATTGCATCAACCTATGGGGAAACCCCTACGCTAATAGGCTAAAAAAGTCATCATTGTCCTCACAATGAAAGACGTTTTTGTTCTGTATCTCTTCAAAAATAGCAAGAAATAAACAGCATAGGCAGTAAGAACTTAATAGTCAGAAGGATTTACTCGGTATATTGTGTTGATTCACAGTCCATAGAGTGTTGAACGACTTCACATACTTCGCGTATGGTACTGGCAAAGTTTACAGAATGAAATTCTGTAAATTTTGGTGTTGATAAATAAAAGAATTCTGAGTTCACGTGGGGAATTCATTTAGTCCCGTTTGCATTTTTTTTAAGGGTCGCTTGTAAGTTTATACTTTTTTTAACGGGTTGGTACAATCGGCTCTTCTTAGACTTTTCAAAACGATTTTACACTGTAGAATATTAGAATTTATACCTAGTCCTATTTTAAATGTAAAAATTGTAAACATTTTAAATGTTTCCGTTTGTAAATTAGATAATATTATATTTATAATTTTATTAGTTTGAAGAAATTATGCAGGTTTTTACTTGGTGTCTAACTGAAACATTTTATTACAAAGTAAGGTCCTCTATGATACAGGTGTATACATAAAATACTACTTACTATTGCGTACTATGTATAATCGATTAACCATTTTTCCCTGTATAAATACAATGTATTTACTTAAAAATAAAATAAATTATTCGGTATATATTTGTCTTTCAATGCAGAAAACCAAACAACAAACAAAAACAAATAAGCAACAATCGAAAAAGATCAAAAATCTGTCCTAAAAGCTAATCGAGATTTAAAAATGTGTAGCACGATAAGTTGCGACGTTGCCAAATGCCCACAATTCACAGAACCTACTGAATCATGAGATTCTTGTCCAAAATTTCCCGGATTTTAAAGAAAACGGCGATCTGGAAACACCGCAAAATCAATGTGCTACACAAATTTTAATCGTTTTAAAATTTAATTTTTTAATCCCCTCTTCAAATTTTTGTTTTGCTCACTTTCGAGCTCACTTTTAACAGAAATCGTAAATTTGTGCGAAGAGCCGGTTTTCTGAGAATTAATCGAGAATGGATAATAGCACGTTGAATTGCGACGTTGTCAAATGGGTAAAATTTCCCAGAACCTACTGAATTTTGAGATTTTTTCACAACTTTCCCCAGATTTAAAGAAAAACAAAAGCGATTTGGCAACATCGAAAAATCAGGGTGCTAAACAAATTTTAATTTAGTTCAACATTTTAATCGACTCTTCGCAAGTTTTTGATACTTTTGCGCACTTTCAACAAAAATCGAAAATTAGTGTGAAGGGCCGGTTAATCGAGATTAAAAATTATGTAGCACGTTAAATTGCGACGTAGCCAAATGCTCAATATTCACAGAACCTAATGAATCATGAGGCTCTTGTCCAAACCAAAATTTCCCGAATTTTAAAGAAAACGGCGATCTGGAAACACCGCAAAATCAATGTGCTACACAAATTCTAATCGTTTCAAAAATTAATTTTTAATCGCCTCTTCAAATTTTTGTTTTGCTCACTTTCGAGCTCACTTTTAACAGAACTCGTAAATTTGTGCGAAGAGCTTTTCTGAGAATTAATCGAGAATGGATAATAGCACGTTGAATTGCGACGTTGTCAAATGGGTAAAATTTCCCAGAACCTACTGAATTTTGAGATTTTTTCACAACTTTCCCCAGATTTAAAGAAAAAGAAAAGCGATTTGGCAACATCGAAAAATCAGGGTGCTAAACAAATTTTAATTTAGTTCAACATTTTAATCGACTCTTGGCAAGTTTTTGATACTTTCGCGCACTTTCAACAAAAATCGAAAATTAGTGTGAAGGGCCGGTTAATCGAGATTAAAAATTATGGAGCACGTTAAATTGCGACGTTGCCAAGTCGAGCAAAATTTCCTTTAAGTTACCTACTGAATTTTGAGGAATTTTTCCTGAATTTTACCAGATTGTAGAGAAAAAGCAATATGCGATATCGCAAAATACAAATATATATACAAATTTTAATTTAGGTTTAACTTTCTAATGGCCTCCTTTCAAATTTTTGATATTTTTGTTCACTTTTAACAAAAATTTGTGCTAAAAGCTTTAATCGAGATTAAAAATCGTGTACCACGTTGAATTCTGACGTTGCCAAATAGGCAAAACTTCTTAGAACCTAGTGACTTTCTTTTTCCCCAGATATTAGGGAAAAGGCGGTTTGGTAACATCGAAAATCAAGGTGCTACACAAGTTTTAACCTAGATTTAACTTTATAATCGCGTCTTTTTAAATATTTGTTCAATTCGTTCATAAGCGAATCAAAATATGCTAAAGGCGTATGGTAAACGCAATGATATTGGTGTCTGTGTCGCTTAAGCTTCGTTTACACTACGTACTTGCCGCCCCTAAACTTGCCCTGTGTACTACAGTGAAAAGAATCTTGTCAAATTCTATCAAATCAAGAAAGATGCGTAAAGATGCCGGTTACAATAAATGTTTCGACGAAGCCGACAAGGACTTGATAAAGCGGAAGAAACTCTGAAACAGCGGCTCACTAATGACGAAACCCAAATAAACTGTAGCATCACTAGTCTTTGGAGAGCTCTGTTTAAAATGGGCTTCAGATATCGCACAATTGACAAAAAGCGAGAACCTATGGAATCCCAGCGAGAACAAAAATGGCGTCGTAAGTATATAACATCGATAAGAAAATATCGTTCTGAAAATCGTCCAATAATTTACCTCGATGAGACATCGTTTGACACGCATGATACACCATCCAAAGGATGATCCGATTCTTCCGGCAGGTGTAAAACAAGAGCCGTCAAATAAAGGGGAAAGAATTACCATTTTACATGCCGGGCCAGAAGACGGTTGGGTCCCAAATGCCTTGTGGCTTTCTACAAAAAATATTTAAGACTCCTGCGTAGACTACCATGAAGATACAACGGCAGATCTTTTTAAAGAATGGTTCAAAAAATGTCTTCTACCAAATCTTCCTCAGAATAGCGTGATAGTAATGGACAACGTGAGCTATCACAGTCGCCAATTATATAAGGTTATATTATAAGGTTTCAGGTTCAAATGTATAATAAATATAATAATATATAAACACATCATACGAGTATAATTACTTAACTTCCTTAGTCCGACCCTTTACTTCACCTTTATACTTTACATATTTATTGTCCACAAAATAGTTCTGTTGCAGTTAATAGGTCAAAACCATTTATTGCGAGAAGAACTATACCTATCTTGAAGGTTTCGTAATTCAAGATTTGCATTTCTATAGGTAAGTGTATCAATAATTATACAGATGATCAATCCTAGATAATGCAACAACAATGATCAAATTAAAATTACCTTCGCCCGGTGCGATATTATAGACTGCTTGACATTAACAGTTAATAGAAACAAGTATGACTAAATGATACAATGAGATGGATGTGTCATAACTTATTCTTTGCTGTACACATAAAAAAATTGAATGACTATAGTAACTATAACCATTGATTAAAATCTCGATCTGAATCTTGGCTATTACAAAATGGGTGTATTTAATAAATGAAGCATCGAAAGCGAATGTACGAAGGCGTAGAAGGGCCAGATAAAATAATAAAATAAAAATTTCTTAAAATTTCGACTTATAACACGAAATTTTTAAAATTTCGTCTTATAACATGAAATCTTACTTAAAAATTTCGTGTTATAAGTCAAAATTTTAAAATTTTGTGTTATACAGGGTGTTCATTTGAAAACTTCCCACCACGGATTTATCGAAAACCACTGATTAAAAGAAAAAACGCCGAGACACGTCAAAAGATTTGCCAAAGGGGACAACTTTTTAACCAAAAACTACTTCACCCCCTTTTACCCTCTGCCCCCCGGGGTCATCCCCTTAAAAATTTTAAATGACAAGGGGTATCAAGTAATAGCTTGTTTAAAAGGTCTTTCAAAGTGCTTTATTTTGACGTTTGATTTTTTAAAATTGGTCGATTCGTTTTCGAGAAAATTAGAAAAAGCTTTATTTATCTTAATTTGTTCAGATAGAAAAAAAAACACACGAAAATATCACTTTTTATTTCAATAAGTGTTCAAAAACCAACATAAACAGCAATTCGAAAGATTAGACGTGGCAGCAACCAAATAACAACCAGACTTTTTTCAGCCATCTATTTATAAACACAGATAACATGGGCGAACTGTATTTATTCTTATACCTGTCTAGTTTTTTTTAGTTGCTAAGGAAAAGAAAGAATTTAATTTGCTGTCAGTTACCTTTGTGACAATCTTGGGATAGTGAAAATTAATTTATTGATTCAGATTTTACTTCCAAAATGGTTTACACACTAGCCGAAAGAGTGGAAATGATTCTAATTTATGGTGCCCAAAATCAATGTGCTCGGCAAACTGCCGTCACATTTAACGCCAGACATCCGGAAAAGATAACTTCGCATAGGTATGTTTTGGACCTTGTTACTAAATTTGCTCAAACTGGATCTGTTGCAAATAAAAAACGTAATCATCGTAGAGTTTTGGATGAAGCCGCTCAAGTTGAAGTTTTGGGTCATTTTGGCATAAATCCTAATACTTCATTACGCAAAATTGTTGATGGACTGGTATTTCATTAGGCTCTGTACACACAGTTACTAAATTACATAAATTTCATCCATTCAAAATGAAAATATTGCAAGAGTTAACCGAAGATGATTTCGATAGGCGAGTTGAGTTTTGTGAACAAATGACTGCAGCGATTAATGATAATACCATTCATGCAAAGAATATCTGCTTCAGTGATGAATGCACATTTTATCTAAATGGATTTGTTAATAAGCATAACTGCAGGTATTGGAGCAATGAAAATCCTCATGCTTTTGTAGAAGGGCATACTCAGTACCCCCAAAAAATTAATGTATGGGCAGGCATTTTAGGAAACAAAGTGATTGGGCCATTGTTTATGAATGGGAATTTAAATGGAGGCATTTATTTAGATATGTTGGAAAATACCATCAATCCGCTTATCACTGAAACCATTGAAAACCAAATCGAAGACGATGGAAACCCTATACTTGATGAGGCTGAAATATATTTTCAGCAAGACGGCGCTCCTCCTAACTATGTTCTTCCGGTTCGGCTAGGGCTAGACGACGAGTTTCCAGATAAATAGATAGGGCGAAGAGGGCCTATAGAATGGCCTGCTAGGTCTCCTGACTTGACGCCATTAGACTTTTTTCTATGGGGCCATTTGAAATCTATTGTGTTCACTCCCCAACCTGAAAGTTTGGATGAACTTCGTCAACGCATCATCGAAAGCTGCCATGATCTCCCACAACATGTTTTTGAAAATGTCCGTCAGGAATTTGAACATCGCCTATATCATTCTTTGGCCAATAACGGGCAACATTTTGAACACTTAATGAAATAAAAAGTGATATTTTCGTGTGCTTTTTTTTCTATCTGAACAAATTAAGATAAATAAAGATTTTTCTAATTTTCTCGAAAACGAATCGACCGATTTTAAAAAATCAAACGTCAAAATAAAGCACTTTGAAAGACTTTTCGAACAAGCTATTACTTGATACCCCTTGTCATTTAAAATTTTTAAGGGGATGACCCCGGGGGGCAGAGGGTAAAAGGGGGTGAAGTAGTTTTTGGTTAAAAAGTTGTCCCCTTTGGCAAATCTTTTGACGTGTCTCGGCGTTTTTTCTTTTAATCAGTGGTTTTCGATAAATCCGTGGTGGGAAATTTCAAATGAACACCCTGTATAACACAAAATTTTAAAATTTCGACTTAGAACACGAAATTCTGAAGTAAAATTTCGCGTTATAATACGAAATTTTAATAATTTCGTGATATAGCTCGAAATTTTACTTTAAAATTATGTTATTATTGAATTATCGAAGAACACCTTATTTCTATAACGCGATTCTACGAAGGCGTTGAAGGGCCACATAAAATAATTCAATAAAAATTTCGACGTATAACACGAAATTTTAAAAATTTTGTCTTATTACTCAAAATTTTGAAATTTCGTCTTATAACACGAAGTTTTACTTTAAAATGTCGTGTTATAAGATGAAGTTTTAAAGTAAAATTTCATGTTATAAGCCAAAATGTTTAAAATTAAGTTAGTTAATAAAAAGTCGCCATTTTTCTGGCTTATACTCTATTCTAAAATTTGCCATAACTCCAGGAACATCACTACAATAAACAAGGTTACCTTCTTGAGATAAGAAAGGAACACATTATTTGTCTCTACTTCGATACCAATAAAAGGGAGTACCCAGAGCCAACAATTTTTTTTTTTTAATCTAGATCCTAAAGGATCTGCTTAGTCCTTTGGAAGCCCTAAGTCTCTAACTAAATCATTCAGTTCAGATTGAGTGAAGAAAGTAGGTTCGCTTGTGTCAGGGTTGTAGCAATCACCGTCATCATCACTATCACACGGTGGAGGACTTGGTTCAGGGGCATCTAAAATATCATCCAAAGTATCTGAAGGAGAAAATATTGGTACTTCGGGTCTATGAGGAATAGGGCGAATGGCAGATGGAATATCAGGATAAGAAATTTCTTTTTTATTTTTTAAACTGAAGCTTTGCACGTTACAAGAACAAAAATAGCAGTCGTTGCCATGATTTTCAGGTTCTCTCCAAACCGTTGGTATTCCAAAAGGAAAGGACTGTTTTTAGTGATAGTGACACAGAACTAAATTTAGAGTAAAATAGATATTAAGTTGCCAGAACTGATTATTGTAAAACTTTTCTGTGTGTACACATATTTAAATCTTAAATCTGATTTTAATCTTGTATTAGTGTGTAGTGTAAATCTTAACATTGTAAATTTTAATCATAATAACTCGTAAAAACATTTTCCATATACCTAGCGTACTTTGTTGACGACTGTAAAACCTTAATTTTTATTGAAATGAATAAATCTGTATTTCTGTATTTCGTTAATTTTTATTGTACTTGTCTCAATATATTATTATTATAACAATTGATCTATACTTTCATTTGGTTTAAAATGTCTCTTTAATTCAAAATAGAACATAAATCAATATGTGCTATATTTTTAACCCGACTCTGCACCCATTTATTGCGGCTTGAAGATGTTGGGACCTACACAATTACCAGGTAGTTAATTTATTGCAGTAAAGGTCAACGATACAATGCAAACTTTACTATACATACCAACAACAGCATCCCATGGTTAACTAACCCGAAAAAACATGTACTTAGGTCAAAACATAAACAAAGAATAGGGTCATAGAAAGTAAGGTAGGTATCGCTCAGAATGCACCTGGAGGGACAAGGTAATTTGTTACCTAAATGGGCCGAGGGTGACAAAGGAGTGCGGGAAATGTAATTAATAATAAATATAGCATAATATAAATATGACACCAAACCCGAGCGGTGTTGCCAATAGGAGCACACATTAATTTTTAGCAAAATTGTGAGGGATTACGAGAAACCGGAATAATTTGAAATTTTTGGGGAAGTTGTGCTAAAATGATTAATAAATTATAACTGATTTAACTAAGAAAATACTGATTCTGACTAATCTGATTAATTTCTATTTTTTTTGAGTTTATAATTAGAAATTTTTCTTTTCTTTTTTAATTTTTTGCAATTTTAAGGAACTTTACAATACATACAATGATTTTTCTACAATACATAGAATGATTTTTGCACATTTTTAATACAAATAAAAATAATTAATGATGCTGATTCCCCGGTTTCGATTCGTTAGCGTCTGATTTTTCGCCTTGGAATATTTATAACCGCGACTATGATAAGTTTAATTTGCGTGGTTTTGGAAGAGACCCATTTGATCTAAATTAAGGCAATGTTAGAAAACTGGTATCACACTTGTACCATAAAGAAAAGCATACCAATCTAAATGATCTGACAAACAAATTCCACCAAATTTACACCTTCAAAGGTAAACTACATATTACTTATATCAATATTATTGTCACAAATTATTTAACTAATATATTTTCTGTATTTTGTTCTTTTATAAGTTCGTAGGTGTTATTAAAGTTCTTTTCACGAAAAATGGTTCTGATTTAATGACTGCAATAAAATGGGTGCCAAGTGCGGTCGTAAATACCCGTAAATTCCCAGTATTCATAATCGGAAAGTCTACACCATGGACGAAGAGCAACGCGTACCTACATTAGAAACTCTGAAACAGCGGCTCACTAATGACGAAACCCAAATAAGCTGTAGCATCACTAGCCTTTGGAGAGTCTTGTTTAGAATGGGCTTCAGATTACGCACAATAATTGACAAGAAGCAAGTACTTATGGAATCCTAGCGATTACAAAGATGGCGTCGTGAGTATATAACATCGATAAGAATATATCGTTCTGAAAATCGTCCAATAATTTACCTCGATTAGACATGGTTTGACACGCATGACACACCATCCAAAGGATGGTCCGATTCTTCCGGCAGGCGTAAAACAAGAGCTCCGTCAAATAAAGGGAAAATAATTACCATCACCATCCTGCGTGGACTACCCTGAAGATACAACGGCAGAACTTCAAAAATTGTCTTTTACCATACCTTCCTCAGAATAGCGTAATAGTAATGGACAATGCGAGCTATCACAGTCGCCAATTATACAGTGTGTACATGAAGTAAGGGACAAATTAATTATTTAATAATCTAAAAACATTTTGTAAAAATCCTCGGACACGTATGTAATAATATTTAATTGCGCATATTTTGACTTATAAATTTATTATACTCATGTAGTAGATATGACATTACTGACGATTTTTTTAAACCCCTATATTTTAGTCCAGATCTGTAGTCTCCAAGAACAGCTGATTTCAAAAACATAACACACTTAGGGCCTAAAATTGATAGTTTCGTAGCTACAGGGTAAAAAAAAATATTTTTTTAAAAGTATTTTTAATTTAAAAAAATAAAATAAGCTATTTAATTAAGTGTTGAAATTGTCCTCCTTCTTGTGCCTGGCAGTACCCCAGGCGATCAATAAACTCTTGTTGGACTTTTATTATGGTTTCTTCTGAAATATTCCTGCATTCTGTTGTTATTCGATTTTATAAATCGTCAATATTGGCAGGTTTTATTTTATAAACAACATTTTTCAGGTGACCCCACAAGAAGAAGTCCAGTGGTGTAAGGTCTGGAGACCTAGGCGGCCATTCAATAGGCCCACGTCTTCCAATCCACCTGTTCGGAAAAACTTGATTGACATAATGGCGCACTACTGCTGCATAATGTAGAGGTGCGCCGTCTTGTTGGTACCACAAATTTTCATCAAGAATTGCAGGATTACTTCTACTCGGATATAAGTTAACTAGCGTAGGCATAAGAAAGTCTTGAAGAAACTGAAGGTAATTTAGCCCGTTTACATTGTTGTCAAAAAAATATGGCCCAATAATTTTGTTTCTCACTATACTCGCCCAAACAATAATTTTTTGAGGATATTGAGTATGATGCTCACGCATCCACCTGGGATTTTCTTGTGCCCAATATCTACAGTTTTGCCGGTTTACTTCACCATTTAATTTAAAAGTAGATTCATCCGAAAATAGGATATTTTCAACAAACAAAGGATCTGCGTTACATCTTTCCATTAATATTTGACAAAACTTCATCCTACGATCCGGATCATCTTCATTCAACTCATGAACCAGTCGGATTTTAAACGGGTGCCATTTTTCTACCGTCATAGCAGCCGCCTCATGATATATGCCAATCTGGCGGACGCTGTTATGGGGGATCTTCTTCTATAGCCAGTAAAATATTTAATTTATTATCATCCGGAAAAGCTGGACGGCCTTTCCTGGGAAGATCTTCCACAGAACCCATTTCTCGAAATTTTGTTTCAAGTTTACTCACAGTTGATCTAGTGATTGGTCTTTCTGGGTACTTAGCGTTGAACAAAATGCAAACTTCTTGTTGGGTATGAATCCCATCACCTAATCCAATCATCATAAGAATTTCTCTTCTTTGTGTGGGAGATAAACGCATAGTAACACCTAAATATTAAAATTAATTTTATTACCTACTTCTACTAAACTTACTAGAAAAATTCAATATAATGACAGCATAATGTCATTATTTAAATACCATAGTTTTATAACAGCAAATAAGCCTATTTAAAAAAAAACATAACAGCAAATAAACCTACTTTTAAAAAAAAATATATCCTAAATAAAATTATTTGTTCTACCCTGTAGCTACGAAACTATCAATTTTAGGCCCTATGTGTGTTATGTTTTTGAAATCAGCTGTTCTTGGAGATTACAGATCTGAACTAAAATATAGGGGTTTCCATTTAAAAAAATCGTCGTTAAGGTCATATCTACTACATGAGTTACCCTGTATAATAAATTTATATGTCAAAATATGCGCAATCAAAAATTATTATATACGTGTCCGAGAATTTTTACGAAATGTTTTTAGATTATTAAATAATGAATTTGTTCCTTACTTTATGTACACACTGTATAGGGCTCCAGGTTCAAATAATACGAAAAATGTGATATTTTAGAAGTTTCAAAGGCATTCTGTATAAAAAAAAGTATATGTTTGTGACGCATTGGCTCACACCTTATTATTATATTTTCAATGCCATAGAGCACATATGGCACCAATTGAAATCAATTGTTAGGTCAGAAAATACTTCCCCGACTTTAAGTTATAGTGTTGCAGAATTAATAAAAAAGTATGTTAATGATATTTCCCCAGATAGTTGGAAAAATTCAATCCATCACGTAATTACTGTAGAAAATTCTTATGTTGCTCTGCATAATACAATTAAGCCGATTATAATTCATTTAAATGAGGATAGCGACAGCGAAACAGAACTAGATATAGAATAAAATTATACATGTAAATAAATATAAGTAGTACCTATTTCAAAATTTCTACTAATATTTACTTTTTTTTTCATTTCATTAAATTAATATAAACACATCATACGAGTATAAATACTCAATTTCCTTAGTCCGACCCTTTACCCACCTTTATACTTTACATATTTCTTGTCCACACAATGGGATCGACCCTTTAGTTTTATTGCAGTTAAAAGGTCAAAACCATTTATTGTGAAAAGAACTATACCAACTTCATATTTGGATACAAAACAATATTGGTATTGTTAAAAAATTAAATCCTAAAGATTATGGTTGCGCAATGAAAAATGAATTATTAATACCCAATTGTTACACATCGTATTTATTTTGTGTTTTGGCAACGCTTAATTACTTGACTGGGACCTTATTCCGGACATGCATTTTTGCACAGTAGGAAACAAATATGACTCAGTACCCGGAGAATTTATTCATTCATACCTGAGGATAGCAGAATGTAAATAAGATACTATATTATACTTTTCTGCAGTCTTTGCGATGAATATCTCATCATCTTAAGTATTAAGTTTATAAACTCATACGATACATCTTGGTAAAACTAAAGATACATTCAAAAGTTAGACTTTCTAAAAACTATATTTAATGTCGTCAAAGTAAACATAGAAAGACTACACTGACACTTTTTATAATTGAGCTCACAAGAATAAGGCATTGTGTGTTTGTATATAATCCATATCATATGTAGCCGACTATTTTTATAGAATTTTAGTTCACCCTGTATGGGCGACTAAGTGGGAAGATATTATTTTCTCATATAAAGACAAACGCTCCGAAAATATTTTTTTAGTACCAGCGCCTAAATTTAAAGTATTTAAGAGACAGAACCTAATTGGACGAAACAAACGTGATATTTTCTACGCAGTAAGAACTTAATTAAATAAAAATAGTGCATATTTACCTGAAATAATGACCAACACGTTGTGCGCTTTGTTGTTGGTGTTCTCTTTCTTAATATCTTTAAGTGATCCGTTTCAAGTCGGAAAAAATGGATATCCAAAATTCCCTGCACCAATTAATTCCTGTGGGAGAAGGATCACCCACTGGCGTCCAGACAGAGAACCTCGAGTAATAGGGGGTGAGGAAACGCCACATGGGGCAGTGCCATGGCAGGTAACAACTAGAAAAAAGTAGATATTTAACTAGAAAGACATTTGAGGAAAATACTAAATGTAAAATTAGGCAATTATAAAATGCAAAGAAAATGGACAAGCAAATAAATAAGAACCTGATCTTTTTACTCTAATGCAAATTCCAACAATTGTTTCATATTTTGTCAACAATGAAAGTCTTGTTTCACCATTTGTAACTAGCACCATCATTAGAAATGTCAATAATATCGCCTATTTTTTTTACAGTATGTAGGTGTTTTAAAACAATCAAACTAAATGCATAATCCTAAAAACCCATTAAAAAATGAAAGTGGTTTGGAACAAGTTATTTAAATACCAATTTACATCAATAAAATAATTGACTAGTGATCTTCTATTTGCAAAACGGTGAAAAGAGGAACTTAATAAGTACGAAATCTGAGAATAAGCACCTAATTAAGTGAAACACATCTATCAATTAAATGAATCATGCTTAAAGAATTTTAGACATATCATTAGTTTCTCATTTTTTAATTGTGAACAAACATATTTTTCATTTAAACTTGATCCTGTTTACATTCTAACACTCTTTAAGAAACTACATTTCGTGGTGTATGCCTCAAAGATTTCACATTCTCGATTCTGGTGTAGCCCTACAATTTTAAAATTACAATTGTACCAAAGTATAACGCATTTGAAACCGGTCCAGTAAACCCAAAAACTTTTTTCTTTCTTTTTGGTCAGTTAACTAGTTTTGCATTTTAAAACACTTCTCCAAAATATTTACAAACAACTTAACGCAACCCAAGATCTCTACTCGTTAATTTAGCCATATACAGGGTGATCCACGATCGAAGATACGTTAGACGTGGGGTACATGGAAAACGAGTAATATAATTGTTTTGAAAATTTGGTTTCCTACATAAGCGTACATGCTCCATCCATCTAAAATATTTTCAGTCTTCCAGTATTACCGCTTCTATCAAAAAATTGTGCTTGCAGCTTCCCTATTTTAAATGAAACACCCCGTATATTATCAAGTTTTTAAAATCACCCTATACTTGGGATAATACTGTCCTATATACAGGGCTGCCCAGAAGTCCGGAATAAAATTAATATAGCCTTAACCTGTAACTTTTGGGAAAAATGCTCGGACACGTCAATTTAGTTTTATATATGCTCACATTTTGACGTTATTCGTTTGTTTTTTTATAGACATTTGTTAAAGATATGACGACATTGATCTTTTTTTTTAAATAGAAACATACAGCTTGTGATACATTATTTGAAAGCTAATATCTCGTACAGTGTGCTCATAAATTTTGGCGCGATTCTGTCAAGCAATTTGAAAATGGCGACTGTTAAAAAGTTCAAAAAAATTGCTATTTAAATAAGCGGAAATGATAAATTATTGATGTTTTTTTTACTTTTCAAGGTAAGGAATCTTCATTGTTTCACGTTCCGACATTTTGTGACATTGTGAACTTGTAAAATTAATTTAGGTATTTCCGAAGTATTATTTTACAATTCTCTAAACAAAAATGGTTTTGTCGGAAAGGCAGCGTATCGAAGTCAAAGTGAAGTGTGCACTTTATTTAATGCTAGATATCCGGAAAATCAAATTTGACAGGGCACTGTTAGAAAAATATTCCACAAATTTGATGAACATGGCACAGTAAAGGACTTGCCTAGAAATGGACGGCCACGTGTTTTACGCGACGATGAAAAATTGGAAATTGCATTATCTCTGCAGGATAATTCGCATGTTTTAATAGTTTTATTGGCTCAAAATCATGATACATCTAAAGGTAATATTGGAAGATTTTTGAAAGCAGAAAAATACCACCCTTATAAAGTATGTCTTGTCCAAGAGCTTTTAGAAGATGACTATGATAGGCGTTTGCAATTTTGCGAGAAATGATGAGACGAGAATAATAGGTTTCCACAGAGCATATTATTTTCGGATGAAGCTACTTTCTATTTAAACGGGGTGGTTAACGGACATAATTATCGTTTCTGGAGTCAAGAAAATCCACGATGGATATTTGAAGCGCATACTCAGCGGCCCCAGAAAGTAAATGTATGGGCAGATATCATTAATAACCGAATTTTAGGGCCATTCCTTTTGGAAGGAAACCTCACAGCTGAACGGTACCTGGATTTCTTTACCTTCGTGTTGAGGCCTGCTCTAGCTGTAATTTTTCACAACGAAGTAGATCCAGATATACCTAATGAAACAATTTGGTTTCAGCAAGATGGTGCTCCCCCGCATTTTGGTGTCAATGTGAAAAGATATTTAGATCAGATATTTCCAGGTCGCTGGATTGGACGACGTGGTACAATTGAATGGCCACCGAGGTTCCCAGACTTAACGCCTCTAGACTATTTTCTTTGGGGATATTTAAAAGAAAAAGTTGACCAAAATGGGCCAAATAATATTGAAGATTTGAAAAACAAAATTAGATTGGAGACACATAACATACCCGCTGAAGCCATTCGAAATTCCGTCAACGGATTTTACCATCGTCTGGGAGCATGCCAAGTAGAGGGTGGAGGACATTTCCAGCATTTGCCACGTTAAACCACCTTTTTGTCGTGTTTTGTTTTGCCTCGTTACATTTTTTATTTTTTTTTGACAAAATAAATAACAAATAAACCATAACTACTATTGCTAAGTCACAATGTCACAAAATGTCAGAACGTGAAACAATAAAGATTTCTTTCCTTGAAAGGTAAAAAAAAAACATCAATGATTTATCATTTCCGCTTATTTAAATAGGGATATTTTTAAAACTTTTAACAGTCGCCATTTTGAAATAGCTGGACAAAATCGCGTCAAAATTTATAAGCATACACTGTACGAGATATTAGCTTTCAAATGATATATAACAGGCTGTATTTCCATTTAAGAAAAAGAAAAAGTTACAGGTTAAGGCTATATTAATTTTATTCCGGACTTCTGGGCAGCCCTGTATATTTCTTACTGTTTCCGAGATAAGAAATAATTTCTGTTCAATATTGCACAAAACATGGCCTTATTTACAAATTTGTAAATTCTCGCTCTAAACGTTAATACCAGTAATGTCAAACTTTTTAGACTGCCATATTATCTAATTAACTACTATGGATAATACTGAAAGAAAAAACTGAAAATTTGATAATTAAAGAACAAATGGGACGACCTAACGGTTAAGCATAAAGAAATTGTAAATTATTTGAAAGAAAATTTAATGCCCTTTTCATTTTTGGAATAATATACGGGGTGTTTAAAAAAATGTAGTTTTGACCATTTGTGATTGTCATCACTCATTACAACTGATTTAGTATTACCTATTACCTCTGCTATAACCAAAAAAATATTTTATTAAATCTACTATCAATTATAGGCAGTGGCGCAACCAAAGGGCTGCCGGTTTAAGGGTTATTTTGATTTTTCTTTTAAAAAATGATTCAGTTTTCACATACCGGTTCCCAGTATACCGCAATAAGCGAGATAATAACTAATTTCTTGACCTAGTAACAAACAAACATCAATAACACTAAATAAAATATATATGGAAATATGCAGAAATCTTAGAACTAGAAATAATTAGCAATTTAGCGAGAAAAAAACCACAAATGTTTAAAATGTTTCTGAGCAATTTTGTTTCCCTGGCCGGCTCGTTCACCGAATCTTACTTCTCTGGATTTTTACCTATAGGGTAGATTAAAAGATTTGGTTTTCCAAGAGAAATCAACAACCAAGGAAATAAATGGACAGGATAAGAAATGTCGTTAGAAGCTTATCGACGGCTGAAATTGAGGCAGCTGTGTTTTCTACTGAAAGAAGAATTGCTTAATGCTTAGAAAATTCCTGGTTCCGTCGAAAATGTATTTAAGAAACAACACAACAAGTGGTCCACAACAGAAGAAAAGCAACTCAATGTAATGCAAGCGGTTATCGAAGACCCGAAAATTTCTTTAAGAAAATTGTCAAAAACTATTCCAGTTGACGTCAAAAAGTCTTCTGTTAGTAATATTTTAAAAATAAATAAATTCCATCCATATAAACCGAAATACATTCACACGCTTCTTCCCAGAGATTTTGAATCCCGTTTCCTATTTTGCGCGTGGCTCCAAGGCGAGTGTGAAGTTTATACTTTTTTTGCAAGACAAATATTATTTACAGATGAAGCCATGTTTACTTCCAATGGCGTGGTATGCTCCCAAAATTGTCGGTGGTGGAGTGACAACAATCCAAATTTTATAATCGAATGCCGTAGTCAATATTCATTTAAAACCAATGTTTGGTGTGGCATTCTTAATGATCGGATCGTTGGACCATACTTTTCCGACAAAATTAAAATGCTGCCATTTACCTGGACTTCTTAAGGAACCAGTTCTCTTAATTTCTTGACGAACTGCCACTAAATACAAGACGTACAATTTGGTATCAACATGATGGAGCCCCATGCCCTAGTACTAACACAGTAACTGTGTATTTGAATGAAGTATTTCCGCACCGTTGGAAAGGCAGGCGTTCAAATATTCCTTGGCCAGCCAGGTCGCCTGACATCACACCCCTGGACTTCTTTTTATGGGGCCGATTAAAAGAAATGGTGTATGGGCATAAACCTTTTTAGGGTATTGACCATCTTGAAGCAGTATTAACAAACTGTGTCCAAGAAATAAGAAATCACTCCCAATATGATACGGGCGACAGTAAGAGAAATTACAAGGCGTACTATAGTTTGCATGGAAAAAGAAGGGGGCATGTGGAGATATAATTTTTTACTTTAAACTATCTGTTTTTAGATCACTTTTATCATGTAATTGCTAAAATATTGTTCATTATTCACATTCACAATTTATTTTTGCTCTAAGGAAATTAAATGTTTTTAATATTCCTGATAGGTAGATAGGTTGATTTTAGAACATGAAAGAATCTCGCAATATTTTTTTACGTAATTGGTTTCCAACAAGAGGTAATGAATGCTCAATGAGTTTTTGATGGTACCCTGTAAATTAAAATATTTTAACGAAAAGTTGTATCTGACCACATTTTGTAGTCCTTAGTAAAGTTTTCTTATAACAATTTGCTTTAAAACAAAAATTGAGGGTACTTCCCTCTTAACGTTATTCTGTGTTTCTATATTTTGTTGCCGCCCTATACATGATATCGTAAGTTTTGATATGTCAATATTATTTGCGCATCAAGCAGAACTTTTTATAAAGAATAACTGTTTTTCGTAAAATCAACAATAAAGAAAATTTTCATATGTCTAGAACTTTTCTGAACACGCTGTATATTATATGCAGGGTGTTTCAGAAGTACGGTACGTAACTTAAGTAAACGTAAGTTTAAAAAAAAATAGTTTTTTTATAATTTTTTTACACATCCTCATTTTACTGAAATTTGGTACCGTTATTTATATTGATAAGCGGCTTAATTAGCACTAACTAGATTAAATTTATTCAGTGGCGTCCCGGTGAGCACCTTAACAAATATTATCGACAAAAAAATGTACGCCACTAACCTTTTTTTTTCGTTTAGATTTTTTTTTTCGGATTACCAACTAATAATACAACTTTTTTTGTTTCTAGAATTGTTTCTGTATCTTGCTTCGTTTTCGGGAGAAAAACTTAAAACCACTATTGCATGTATTTCAAAGTTAATTAAAATATTTAAATTAAAAATAAAATTATTTTTATAAATAATGATACAAAAAAATGTTACAGTTAATATTTGAATATAAGAAATCGAATATTTGAATATTCGAAACCGAATATTTGAATACTCATAGATAATATTCGAATATTGAATAATTTAAATATTTGAATAATAAATAAAGTGAGTACTCGAATACTTAAATTTTAGAAATTCGGAGCACTACTATCGACATAATAATATTGATTTGAACTCTGTTATAGATAGATTAAAAACAATAAAAACTAGAAGAATTATTTTGTAAAAGTATTGGTTGTTTATTTTTATTCTTTGTTTGCAGAATACATTTAATATAGTCTAGCGGCAGTATTTCATGTTCGTATTTTTAACCTACTTAGGATTTTTTTTTTTTTATTTAGAATATAAACTAACCTGAACTGAAGGTTGAGATACCTACTCATTTAATTTTCAATAGACATATTATGGCAGAGACATAAGCTAGTTACGAAAACGTTTTGGTTCTAATATACAGGTTGCACTCAGATACCATGGCAAATTCCGCTGCGGCGGAGTTCTGATTTCCAGAAGAGTGGTACTTACAGCGGCACACTGTTACATAGAAAATATGGCGGTTGTGGCCGGTACGACCAATCATCATGACCATGGGATTCCTAGACAGCACATCAAAGTAGAAAAAGGAGTGATACATCCAGATTATAGAAAGTTAGGACCGTACAGTTACGACATTGCTGTGCTTATATTGGACAGCCCAGGTAATATTTGAGGAGCAGAAAGTCAAAAGAACTATTGTCCAAACATATCAAATAAAATGTTTTAATTCAATTTATTTTACATAATATAACCATTTTTTTTATTGCAAATACAACACGAAAACTAATTTCTTCAGGAAGCTATTTTAATTATTTTAACACTAAAAGGATTTATAAAATAAAACAAACAATAATATACCTATACTACAAGGAAAAAACTTAAAAGTTAAAAGAAATATTAGGTACCTACACGAAAGTTGCTTTTTTCCTTTTAGGACTTAAACTAAACGAAAATGTAAAACCAGCTTGCCTTACCCACGAAACTCCAAACCCAGGCAGATGGTGTGAGGTGTCAGGGTGGGGGGCTCAAGATCCACGAACACCAGGTCGACCATCCGTCGTATTGCGGTCTGCTGCTGTGCCTATATTATCCTTAGAAACGTGCAGAAAAACAGGGATCTATGGAGGAAGATATCAGCCCATTCTCGATAGCATGCTGTGTGCTGGACATTTAAGAGGTATAGGTACCATTTTTTAGGAACTATAGGCATATCTGATTCTTTATGTTGCAGCGACATGGCAATTACTACCTACCATTGAATATACCCCTAGATACCTAGAAATAAAAGAAAATTAATAATTTAAGTAGGTTAAACGGTTTTAGATAGAAGCACAAACATTGAGAAATTAATCTTTGATCGACTTTAAAATCAAAAGTTCATTAACAAGCATGGGTCCGCGCAACGACTCTGTTTCACCCGAGGCGGAATAATAAATTGCCATAATTTGCATGTCTGGCATGAAGAAAATCCCCATGCAACAGTATAGACAAAGCACCAATAAAGGTTCATGGTCAACATGTCGGCGGAGATTATTGGGAATCATCTCATTGGAACGTTCTTTATTGAAGGCAGATTAAATGGTGCCAGGTATTTACAACTCTTGCAACAAAATTTAAACGAATCATAGATATCTCCGGGGTAAAGATTATTCATATTAAAGAGGAAACGAAAATCCAAAATTCTTCACAAATATTTAATATTTTGCTCTACGCGTTTCGGTTTCTTAAAGCATTCTCAAGAGCTGTCTAAAAAGTTCATTTATAATAATCTCAATTCAAAATCAAAATTATTAGGTATTACTTACATAATATAATCGAAACCTTACATTAAGGACACAAACAAGTTCACAATGGCGAACACAGGTTAACTAACTATTTAAAATTGATCAACGGGATAAACCCAAAAAACATTCAAAAAAATAAAACAAAATATATACCGAACCAGAGCGACATCTAGGTTGCACAAAAGAAGGTACGATTATTTAAACAAATATTCACTGCTTAAATTCATTCACAATTCTCGCTGCTTCTCTGTAGTGGGCGTTGACAGGATCGTTCAAACACTCAATCTGATTATTAATCTCTAAATTGGCTATTTATATATTTTCTAAAAAATTCAGCTTATGGCCTTTATTCGCATTATGTAGCATTTTAATGTTGTCTTTAGTATTAAAAGTATGTAAATTCTCTCTTAAATGTAGGCCAAAAGCTGATCTCTTGTCATTAGGCGATTTCTGAGAGTTCAAATGTTTTTTTATTCTAATATTAAAACTACGTCCTGTCTGACCAGCATAATAACAAAAACTACTGATACTAGGAACAAAGTATGTTATACCAAAAGTGTAACAAATTTAAAGTAGAAACTATAAATGAAAAAATATACAGGGTGTTACATTTAAAAATATAAAATTCGTTCGAATTCCAGACAAACTAAAAAGCTGGCAACAACGCCAATATCGTTATTTGGTGCGTCAGATCCTCTTACACAACTGTACCAAATTTGGTTTAAATCGGCCAATAAATTGTGATGTTATTAAGCCGTTTCCAGACTTTATACACACACTGTATTATGGCCAACAAGATAATGTTAATTAAATTCAACAGGTTAATGGTCGTGGAACACGACCATTCTTTTTTTATTTTACTTTCTTCATCAAATGAAAGAGGAGACGACAATACAATAAATAGGATCCCTTTTTACCTCAGTTTCAACTTGGTTTTTCATGTCATTGCGTGGTGCGTGCGTCCAAAATAGATATTTTATTTAAATTTTAAAACACTTACCTGAGGTCCTAATCCTAAACAGCCCTATAAACCAAACAGAAAGTTTTGTCTTTCAACAGACCACACTCACTCTGACTTATTTTACACTAATTCAGTCCCTTTCTTTCAAGAATAATAACAAACAACTGATAATTAACGACTATAACAACTAACAAATAATAACAACAACTAACTATCTAACCTTTTACTTTAAATGTTCGTTCCAACCCGCTATTCTATGCCCTAACGATCATTTCCAGCCTGTCCATTAAACTTTGCACTTGGCAATCGACTGTTGCGGTGGTAAATTAGTTGTGCGACCGTTCGGGAGACTGTACTGCATGGTACCGCTTTTGGTAGGGTTGTTACAAACCCCAAATTTACAGGCAAATCTAATTTTGCCGTTTCTGACGGTGTGTGAAATTTTTAAATTATGTATTGTAGGGACAGTAGCGTATGTTTAGTTGCCTATCCTAAAGCCTGGAATTTTGAAGTTATTTCTTATGTCAGGGTGCGCTTGCCGGACCTAATTGTGGTTACAAAGGTGACTTGAAAAGTAAAACAATAATTTGATGGATGTGTACGAGTAATCCACTATAACGTCCTGGATCCATATCAGTACGGCTTTCAGAAGCAGAGTGGTGTTCTGGGTGCAACAGTGGATTTACTGGAACACATTACATCTCAGTTGGATCTAAATAAATATGTGACTGTAGTATATATTGATTTGAAGAAGGCTTTTGACACTGTGGACATAGAAATGCTGCTGGAAAAACTATATAAAATGGGAATAAAAGGAGTTGCCTACAACCTGATGCAATCTTACTCAAAAAACAGACAGCACTATACAACTATCAATGGACGGACAAGCTCTACTGCCACGGTAAATGTTGGAGTACCGCAAGGATCTATACTTGGCCCCTTAGAATACTTGCTATACGTACATAATCTAAAGTATGCTGGACTTAAAGCTAGGTATTTTATGTTTGCTGATGACACTGCGCTTGTTTATTCGGATAGTGATATAAGCAACCTAGAATCAAAAATAAATCAAGACCTGCAGATCTATTATAAATGGTTGTGTAAAAATAAACTTACTCTAAATGCTGAAAAAACAGTATATATGACTTTTAAACAAAAAAATAAACCTAGTGGTGTCTTAAATTTATACTTAAGAAATGTGAAATTAAAAAATGTTACCAACTATAAATACTTAGGACTTATAATAGACGATGGATTGACCTGGTCGAAGCATATAAACAGTATACTATCAAAAATAGCACCAATGATTGGTGTTATAAGAAGGTGTTCAAGTTTCATAAATAATAAAACTAGAACTATGTTGTATAGCGGCTTCATTGAACCACACTTAAGGTACTTAATTCCATGTTGGGGAAATGCCGGACAATACCTGCTTGACAAGTTACAACGATCACAAAACAAGGCTATTAAGGCACTGTATAACATGAAATATTATACTTCTTCAGAAACCATTTACAACCAAACAAGAATACTAAACATAAACAAGTTGAGGACTTTAGAACAAACAAAACTAATATATAACATAAAAACAAAAAATATTAAAATAAACTCTGAACTAAAACAAACAAACGAATTCCACCAATATAACATAAGACAAAAATTAAATTATCGTACTGATTTTGCAAGAACAAAAAAAGCTCAGGATTCACCAATTTATAGAAGCATTCAAACATATAATACCATACCTCACGAAGTTACATCGCTCACTAGAATGAAGAAACTATGTCACGAACTAAAAACATATTTAAACTCAAACTAATAGACTCACTTACCTACTGTTTACTATACTATAAATTATATATTGTATAATAATATTATGTTGCTTTAAACTGTAACCTACCTTATCTATTGTAAATACTTAATGTTTAGGCCTTATTATCAGTATTGTTACTGTTTCAAGGTCAGAAATAAATTTGTTTGAAAAAAAAAAACCCGCTATTCTATGCCCTAACGATCATTTCCAGCCTGTCCATTAAACTTTGCACTTGGCAATCGACTGTTGCGGTGGTAAATTAGTTGTGCGACCGTTCGGGAGACTGTACTGCATGGTACCGCTTTTGGTAGGGTTGTTACAAACCCCAAATTTACAGGCAAATCTAATTTTGCCGTTTCTGACGGTGTGTGAAATTTTTAAATTATGTATTGTAGGGACAGTAGCGTATGTTTAGTTGCCTATCCTAAAGCCTGGAATTTTGAAGTTATTTCTTATGTCAGGGTGCGCTTGCCGGACCTAATTGTGGTTACAAAGGTGACTTGAAAAGTAAAACAATAATTTGATGGATGTGTACGAGTAATCCACTATAACGTCCTGGATTGCAGGTTATAAGGGCGATTTAAAAAGTGGAACGGTTATTCGCTGGCAGTTCATTATAAAAATGCAAATTGATGTAGATAAATAATATAATATAAGTACTCTCTGTTGTCTGTTTGACACTGGGTCGGCACTGCCGCCCCTGAAAAGCTGCCACTGATTGAATATTTTCTTTTCTAGGGGGTATTGATGCTTGTGGAGGCGATTCGGGTAGTCCATTAGTGTGCGAGTTAGATGGAAGATACGAATTAGCAGGCATAGTGTCATGGGGTGACGGATGCGCCAAAAAGGATCGACCAGGGGTTTATACAAACGTAGCTAGCTTTTTGGATTGGATTAGAAAAATTGCATTAGAAAACGGCTTGTTTCACGATTTTTAAAATACGATTTCCTGACTGACTATAGATTAGTTCAGGTCTCTGTGATGAGTTAAAAAAGACTATTGGTCCCATAGTAAATTCTGAAGGCAAGAAGATCAAGTTAACCCATATGGGTGTATATATGCGGACTATTAAAGCGTGCTAGCACGTTTCTGAAGTCTGACTGAATCAAAGCAATATATATAGTAAATACAAATCACTTGTGTTTTGTTTTAATATCCTCTTACACCACACTACTTCTATCCTCCCGCTCATACAATGGGAATTCCTTATATTTTAGTTTTCTTTATTAGAAATCAGCTAAAGAAACGTTAAGACTTAGTTCATATAGATGCGAATCACGAATTGCGAATAGCGAATAACGCTCTGATTGGTCAATTTCTTTGAAATATTTGAAATTGACCAATCAGAGCATTATTCGCAATTCGCAATTCGTGATTCGCAACTATAAAAAATAACTTGTCTCCACTGTTTTAATATACAATCACTATTAATTTAAGCCTACTCTTTTGCCATCTCTTCACTAGATGGGGCAATCAGAATTTGTAGAAAACTGTCGTTCTCCTCTGGGGCATTGACCATTTTCATATGACGTCACAGGGTCGGCGGCCATTTTGCTTGGATGGCAAACAAAGCAAATAAACACAAACACAAGTGTTTACCAAGTTTTCTTACAATTTACCTTGACTCTTGACCGTAATTTAAGATCTGTGTTCGTGTAAAGTGCCCTAAATAAAAATGCCGACGTGTTGTTTAGTGGTAAATTGTGGGATGAGGGGAAATAGGGACAATGTACGTTTTTTTAGAGTTCCTGCAGTTCCTCAAAACGCTGGAGAAAACCTCACTCAACTCTCACGAAAACGGCGTGAAATGTGGATAAGGGCTTTAAAAAGGGGCCCCTTAAGTGACAGCTAGTTAAAGTATGGGAGAATTTGCTTCAGACATTTTATTAGGTAATATTTGATTTTTGGTATGATGGCCTAATAAAATGATCTGATGTAAACATTTGTAGGAGCTCCAGCCGAATTGGTAAACAAAGACAACCCTGACTGGATCCTGAATCAAAGTATGGGGTACTTTAATCCAAAAGAAGCAACTCAGACTCGAGTTGACAGAAATGAGAGAGCTCAGAAACGCAAACGAGCAAAGTTTCAGGTAGGTGTATTATTGTAAATAGTAGGTAGTACTAGGATTGATTGTATTATGATGTAGACATAGTATTGATTAAGGTTGAAGTTTTTTTTTATTAAGTTATCTATTCTTGTAGATGAATAACAGATTGAGGCACCAGACGAAGCTACTTCGGGAAACATTTTCTTACATCGAAAGCTTTCTACTGGTCTGATACATTTTTTCCTGGTGATGAACTTGATTTTATAAAACGTTTTAATTTATTAGATTGTATTGTGTACTATTTTAATTGCAAATTTTAAATTTTTGAATGTATTAGTTCAGTATTTTTACTATGTATTAATTTGACTTTTATATGTTTAAAAAACAGCATAAATAAACTACCTATATAAACATAAAACTGTGGGTTTAGGCCCAAATGAAATGGTAACAGAGTTATTCAAAACCAAAACCTTATTATAACTTAATCTTACCTTGCCGACTACAACATAAGAATTGGGATGTACTACCTTTACATTAACATTTTGCACCAAACCATATTCATACAATTTGAATGCTTGCAAGCCTTTGTATGCCTTCAGCGTCTGGCCAGTGTAAAAACTATGCGTTAATATCCTTATATTCTTTATATACCTTAGTTTACCAAGTCCATCATTGCTACCTCTGACAAAGACATTAAATTTCCGACATCAGTCTCTCCAAGTAGATAAGGATCAATATCACCAATAATTTTAAGTTTGGCATCATATCTACATTTAACATCGCCACTAAGAGTCTTATAATATTCATTCCTTCCATATTTTATCATGAATTTTAAATTTTACACAACAGAATCACAATATAAACAACAAAGGTCGAAGCACACACAAGGAAGTTCAAATAAGTATTACGATAGGAATACAGTCGGAACACGAAAAATTATTTAAGTCCAGGTAGCACAGGTATAGATACTTCTTAGAAATGGTCATAAATGAATCCTTAAATTACTTGGAAACTTATCAAATTAGACCAAAAGAGTCTAATAACTCATTAGCACAAACGGGCATGAACCTTTGTTTGCCATCCAGGCAAAATGGCCGACCTGTCAAGCCCACGTGTTTGAAAATGATCAATTGTAGTCAAAAACTAACCAACTAACCTTTATTGTTCTGTGGTCAAAAATATGACATGACAATGACTGATGACATGACAACGACTCCGACTTCGTTGACATTTGTAAAAAAATTGATAAAAAAGAGTAGAGCGTGTTTGTCTATTTGTTATGGTAGAGAATTATTGAGTTGCGTTATCTACACAATTAATTAAAATAAAAATGAGCAGCAAATATAGCGACGACAGCAGCAGCTCACAGGGTAATATATCCGGGTTTTCAGGATCCATATAACAACGAAAATATCCACTTTTAGTTCTGTTTGCATGTCTTTTTTTTTTAGTGTTCCCTTCTAATAGATATTTAAATTTTGTCAGTGTTTATTAGGGAGCAGAGACAGATCCAGATCCAGGAGTCGTTCACCTAGGAGGGACAGTAAAGAAGTGAGAAATGACGGTAAAAATAAAAAAGTTGAAAATGTTGGGTTAGGTGCCAAGAGTCGACTTAAGAGCATGAGTATTCAAATGAAGCTTGGGGCAGCCAAGACCACTACGACAAGTAAACCAAAAATGACTGTGGCAGCAGCTTTTAGCCAGGATAGCGACGATGAACCTGAGCAGATGCCTCCGGAAGCAAAAATGCGAATGAGAAATATTGGCAGGTCAGTGTTTAAATTTAGATCATAGTACTCTATGAATCAATTTTTTAAACAATTCTGTAATGGTTTCGTGTGAAATTCGCACTATTTTTGAATGTCCACAAGCTGACCTGCCTTTGTGCAGAACTTCAACGTTGTTATTAATAAGTAGTTTAGCAGACCAAAAAATAAAATACTTCATACATTTTAATCAACATAAATAGTATTAGTGATCAGTAGTTTGTGTCCACCTAAACTTGCACAGAGCCTAATAATAATTATAGATCAAATGTCAAGAAATCAAAGAGCAACTTAACTAAGAAGTTAAGTACTCCTTGAATAAATACAAGATTTACCATGTATTGTTGTCATTAATCATGATCATTATTTTAGTTTATCTCTTCACAACTCTTAACCAATTTCTCAATCGGACTTAGAACTTGTTGCATTTTATCTTTTTAGAGATACTCCCACTTCTTCGGGACCAAATTCCTTTGGGAAAACAAAACATGGATTCTCAGATGCCAAAAAGATTTTTGAGAAAAATCTAAAGGAAGCGATGGATGCAGCGAGAGCAGATGACTAATATTGAATAAGCACAAATTCATGCATATGGACTGTTAGGTTTCATTGATAGACTAGAAAATCCTTCTTCACATAATATGATTTAGAACTAAAGATTGCATTTGCACTTGTGTTTTTTAATATGTGAATTAGGTACATAAATATAGTTACAATATTTTATTTATAAATTATTTTGTCATGTCCTACAGTTAATTAGGCACAAGTTTTCATAAAAATTTTGATATTATTTCAAAGTTAGTGTGTTAGTATGATTATGTAGGTATTTGAACCAGTGGACCTGATTTTGATAGGTTAGAATCAAAAAAAATCTGGCAAAGAAACTAAGTATTAAAAATAACATATTAGAATAAAATTATACTTAAAGAACAGTCTATTTATAGCACCTAATACAGCCTCCTATGAACCCTTTGAATATACATTTGTAAGAAGGATCTAAATAAAAGTCCTAAAAAAAATTGATGCAACATCACAGATTTGATATTTTTTCTGATCCTATCCTATTTTGAGGGTTATTGACATCAGAGTTGAAATAAGACTGTAGCTCCATCTTACCTTAGCATTCTCACTTTTGGTGCACTTCATCATTTATTATCTCATCTAATATCGTTTTATAGTTTTGCCATGTTTTTAAAGACTGTACCCCCTCTATAAATTCTGCTTAATTTGATAAATGAATGTTTGAAACCAGTGAAATAACCTGCACTAACCTTAGTCTTCATTGCAGTGAAACATGAAAACAATAGAATTGATGGATTTTGATGATAATATCCTGTATGCATCCATCCCACTTAACACACTTTGTTAAAATAACATTAAAAAAACGTGAAAAGGGTAATGTTTTTTTACGTAACTTATAATATCGTGATAAAAAAGTTGTTTAATACAACGTTAGTTTTTGCAACGTAATACTAATATACTGTCAGCAACAACATCAATGTTTTTAAGTTGTAAATTATAACGTTTTATTTTCTAATGTTACAAACACATTATTTTATGAGTCTAGATCTAACGTTAGATAAACTAACCTTTTTTTATCTTTTAAGTAACGTTTTCAAATTTACCGCGCGATTGGTGTAGCGCCTCACGGGGCGGTTTCCTCAGTTACCGATGATTGCCCTTAATGCGCCATTTTTTCTTCTGTGTTGTGGAGACCTGTTACCTTTTGTTACCTGTTGCTATTAACGCAGTAAGTATATGGCTTTGTGCAATTTATTGGAAGAATTGGAGGCGTGCTGCTTATCTTTGGAAGCCAAGAAATACCGTGCAGACCACTACGTGCCACCATGCATCTAGAAGAAGGCAAGGATTTGTCGAGCCTAATTTTGCTTTTGTGTCGGATATGCAAGAGGCCCTTCCTAGCAACCTATCGGATGATTATGTACAGAAAATTCGTCACTTTAACCCAACTATGAATGATAGACATCCCAGAGAGATTGAGCATTGAATTATATATAGGTACTTAGAGCTAAATTGAGAATTGAGGTACCTAAGTAGTAGCTAAGTATTTAGTTTTGCCTTTCATAATGTTTATAAATCACTATTTAGCACAAATAGATACAAAAAAAAATGCCATTTTAAATTTAATAAAGAACAATTATTTTGGTTTTTGTGTTAGTTTTTTCTTGGTTATGTTTTATACGATTAATATGTAAGTACATATATACCTACTTCTTGAAGATTACCATAATAATACCTACCTACCTAAGTACTTTTTAGTTAAATATGTGAATTTTTACCCATTCTATTTAAATTATTAAATTAAAGCATGTTTTTAGGTATTATGAACCGAAACAATCAGGCTGAGCAAAGTAGATTAGAATAACGTTGTTCTACATCAAATTTTATACGTTAAAATAACATAAAAAAAAACAACGTTTTTAAAGGAAATGATATTTTACGTTAGAAATAAGTTGGTATATCGTTAATTTGCAACAAAATTAACACATTAAAAAAATGTTAAAATATCTAACGTTATATACACTAACGTTATTTAGCGGCCGATTAAATGTTATTTTCGTGTTGAAAATAACGTTATATACTTTATACATCATCAGCGGGTCGACGTTTTCCAACACAACGTTAAATCTAATGTTTTTTTAACGTTATTTGGTTAAGTGGGATCTGTTCCGCATTCATGCGCCCCAGCATACTAGAAATTTAATATTTAATTGCACATAAAACATGGGAATATTTTACCATTCTGCAATAATTAAGTCGTCGCCAGTTAATTCTGGGTAACTGACGGATGCGGTTATATGACTTTCAACCTTCATAATTCTGCTCTATGGGGTTTAAATCAGGGATGCGAGGTGGCCATTCATCAACGGAATAGCTATATTTAGCATGAAATATCAGAGCGGGGCCCACACCCTATTTGCAAAACATTTGCGATTATTATATCTCACAAGAATAAGCGAACCAAGAATGCGAGAACGTGAGAATAAACAAACCTACAATGCAAAAACAGTTCAGACAAAAATAACATGTTTAATTTTACCAGTAAGGTACCCTAATTCTTTGTCTTAAATGCGGTTTTACCTTAAAATTAGTTTTCGGGATTAAAAGCCAACTTATTTAATATTTGTCATTTATATTCTAAAAGAAAATACAATGGGTCTAGAAAACTGCACAGAAGAATAAGCCAAGGTGTATGTGTTAATTAGTAAGTAAACCATAAAATAAAAATGTTAGTAAAGATAAAGAAAAAATTAGCAATAAAAAACAGTAAAGATAAGAAAAAGGAAAGGTACATATATAAATATAAAATCTTTGGTACGATTAAAAGTAAGTCATATAGCTATATACAAACATTTTTTTTGAATTTCATTGTTAGTAGGTACACATAAACATATTATTACCTATATTTATAGTCTACTGCACAATACAAAAAACTATATATTATGCTTCTATATCTATTGTGATATTGTAAATAATGCTCTGTGAGCTCTTTTTGTATGTCTGTCTGTGACCTGTCTCTTTATATAGGGTGTCTCTAAAATGTATATACCTATGTGCATGGATTTCGGAAACCGTCAACCTTGAGACTATGGTAATAAGTTAGATTATAGCTAGGCTAGATCGGCATATTTTAGCCTATATGAAAAGTATCAGTTAAAAGGAAATACACGAGATATTTATGCGAATAGGGCTCTATATAAGCCATTATTAAAAACTAATAGTATGACGTGTTATGGATAAAGTGCCTATACAGTGTTATGCTTTTATTAATTTAGAAAAAGTTTATATTGATGGTTGCGTCGAACAAATTAACTTATTTGTAACTATATCAGTCATCAGCATGAGCATACACTGGGAAGTCAGCATACCAGCCAAAAGCTCCATGATCTCCAGTATGAGCGCCAAAATCTACGGCATCGTGGTGGTCTCCACCCCCTGCTTGCCTTTGCTGACGAGGCGCCACTGCATCATCTTCATGTTCAGTTGGATATGCAACCACATATACGCAGATTAACGCAACGGTGTATAAAAGTGCCAAAAGCTAAGGGAAAAACGAAAAAATTAAAATATTATTATTGTTTATTACTAATGACGGATTTGAAACAATCAATTGTTATATATATAACTTTGCATTAAAATATATCACGACTAGTTTAAAATAAAATAATAATTTAATTTTATAATTTACTTACTTACATATTTCATATTTATTTCCTACACTTTACAATAAATGTATATTTTAAATTGGTTTAACGAGACTAAGCTGTAATTTTTATGTAGTACTATTTATATTAAACAAAATCACTTTCACTGTGCCATAGAAAACTTTTTTTGATCGAAAAATCAATTGGTTTAAAAACTACATACCATAGAATTAGTAAAAACACAAATGCTGCGGTTATTTGGAAATTTAGAAACAATTTATCATTATTTTACCGAAATATTTTCAAATTATTTGACAAAAAAATAATTTTACACGCCTGTTATTGACCGCATCGAACCCAGACTTTCTTTTTCATATTTACCGCCATGACGAAACCGGTAATGCTACCAACCTAAATCTGAATATCCCTAAAAAAACTTCAACTTCCGCTACGCTCTTTTCGCAAGTGTCAAAAGTGATAGTGACATCAACATGGTAAATTTTAATGTTTTTTACTTAAAATACTGGAAAAGTTAGAAAAACACCATTATTTCCATCAAAATTAGACCATATGCATGCATTTTTACATGTATAACAAATTTTTGCCAATGAAAAACGCGTTAGAAATTATGCCTAACAAACCTAACCTATAAGTCAATTTACCATGCATGCTGTGGCTTAAAAAAATAGAATTTAAATGTATCCTTCGTTTTAGACCTGTAAACGTAGAAACGGAGGACGCGCAAAGCACGGAAGGGGCCACGTTAAACCCGTGCGCTGCACCAATTGTGCCAGATGTGTTCCTAAAGACAAGGCAATTAAGAAGTTCGTTATAAGAAACATTGTGGAAGCTGCTGCTGTAAGAGATATTACTGAAGCTTCAGTATATACACGTAAGTTTTCTTTTATTGTAATAGGCGATTGTTAGGCCATGTGAGTTAGTAGGCATTTACGTTGTACTTTAACAATAACACGTTTCTTTCACTTTTAGAGTATGTCCTTCCTAAACTCTATGCTAAACTTCATTACTGCGTGTCCTGTGCTATTCACAGCAAAGTAGTACGTAACAGGAGCAAAAAGGACAGGAGAATAAGGGCCCCACCTCAGAGGAACTTCCCTGGTCGTGACAACAGGCCACAAGCTGCCCAAGCAAAGTAGTTTGTATGTTGTAATTTAAGTTAATATTTTAATAAAGGTAAACTTTATTACATATTCCCAAAGTTTCATTTGAAATAGCAGATTTCTATGATTTCAAACAAAACAAATATTAGTAAAAAACTTTCACTAAACATACCTTAATACCATAGGTCCACTAACATTTATTTTTTTAACTGATCAGGATTGTAGAACAAGATTTTTCTTCTAGTCCATAATATTTAATTCAAGCCCTCAAAGAGTAAATTATATAGGTGCAGCAACATACCGAGTGTCTATGAAATTATTGTTGAAAGATATTTTGGTTCCTGCTAACTAACTGAAGCAAAAGGCATTAAGACTTCCAAAATGCCTTTAGCTGATAGATATTGATACTAAACAATGTAACTTCTTATTAAAAAAAAGAAAATTAAATTTTAATGCTTAAAGAATTATGTAAGGGCCCAACTTAGGAAACTCACTACTCTTCCCAAGTCAATTGCATGCATAAAGCCAATTTGTTGTCATATAATGGGCCTTAAGCTGCAATTTTAAGGAAGGGTAAATATCAACTTGTCATAATATGTCATTAAAAAGGTAATTTTAAGTGTAATAAAAGATGCACATTGTTTGGTGAAACCGGAAGTAACATTCATTGAGTTTTTAGGAAAAAATTAAGATTCCACTCCAACAGTAACCCAAGTTTGAATGAAATATATTTTATTAATATTTTTGAAACTACTTCAGTTTGTTTCAGTGATTTTGGTAGCAGAACATTTTTGCACCATAGTTTATAAAACCAACTATTATTAATTTTTCTTGTACCCTTAAATACTCGCATATCATTAGGGAACACCCTGTATACTTAAATAAAGTAAAATTTTATTGTGGTGTTCATGATACACTATAATTTCTTTATACTTGTAGGATTTGGATAGGGACTGGAGGGTAAACAGTAATTTTAAAATAAATAGTAAGTCAGAGCTCTGATACTCCAAAAAAGTATCTTTGGTATTAGATAATTAATAAAAGTATCTAGATACTGTACTAAGTTGCCTTAAAAGTAACAAATATACTCAAAGTAGTTTAGATACTTCTAAAGTAAGTCTGTAATTTTTGTTAATGTGAGTCAACCATGCACATACTACTTCAAAAGCATCCAAGATATACTCCAAAAGTATCTTAAGATACTTCCAATGATAATTAGTTACTGCTTAAAAGTATCCAGTATAAGATACTATTAAAAGTTAGTAATAGATATTTACGTTATAAGTCCGGTAAATCAACTTTTACAGTATGAGTGAAATGTTTCGAGACGAAGGAGCCGAGTCTGGAATTTTGAAACGAATACTGTAAAGGATTTGCCGGACGAATGACGTACAATATTTTATTTCATACTGTTCTGTTGAAAATTATAATTATGTTTTGAAATTATAATGAAGTTTTATTCTGCGTCGTATATTTCAAAAGTGCTTATATTTACTGGTGGAAACATTGTGTGTTTGACATTGATTAAACTAAAACTTACAAATTTCAGTCCGGTAAAGAAATTTTACAGGACTAGTCCGGTAAAAAATTTTTACCAGACTTATTGCTGTAAAACCTTATTTTCTGGACTAAATTCAAATATGTAAAGGTGTGTTTTACAATACAGTATGAAATAAAATATAGTAACATTCTCCTTCATGAAACAAGTAACTTAGTTAGCATCAGTAACTTGATACTTTTAGTAACAAACAACCATAAAGTATTTTTTTGTAAGTTACTCACAGCTCTGTAAGTTTCTGAAACAAATTATCCAGTGGATAATGGTTCTCTGTTACAAAAAGTCACCAATTGCAAACTATTTTATTTTACCAAAAAAATCACTCGATCAACAACAAACATACTCTGATATGTCCATAATATTTATTTGTAGCCCTGTATTTTAAAACTAGTACAATATGTTATAACTTAACTGTAAGTCTTTTCTCTTAATACTGATCAAAACAATGCTGCCAATAAGCATTCGATTTTTATACATAACCCTATAAGCTTTGCCTACGCCTACAAAAATTGAATTTAACATAGGTAAAAAGCATTATTTATAAAAATAACTTTTTACTACATCTTTAACTAATATTCCTTATTTGGTTTTAATATTTTTTTTTATTTAAATTTAGGTTTAATATTGATTTGATAATTATCACACCACCTATTTTTTGACATTATATCCCTGATTATATTAATTTCAGAAAATTGTTTGTGTTTTTACCAATTCAAGACTCTACTCATACAAACCTTACAATAAATACAATTATTTATAAACTTGTGGACAAATATCGGAATTATTGCTACTTAAAATGTCCTTTCTTCATTTAATGAAATCAATCTTTGATTCAAGCAAAACACTTCCCTTTCCAGTGGGTTATAAACAACATCCATTCTAATGTGTATTTCAATTCCAAATAGGCTGATATTTTGGTGTAAAATTTAAAAATAAATTATTAATATTAAATGGCACCAAAGCAAATCTCATATTTGTTTGGGTTTAAGTCCAGGTCTTGACTTTAAAATCACAACTATTTTTGGTTTTAAAATTACTTAACGAATACAATATAGTGCTCTGTAACATATTTTTTAATAACTATCATAATTTCTTACTGCCTAAAAACATCAAGAATGACTAGAATAGACCTATAAATTAAAATTGTATAATTATACAATCATAATTAATAAGAAAATGCGCCTAACTAATATTTTTTGAAAACCCGTCGTATCTTTCCACTTTCTTTTTATTATGTGAAGCTAAAATATTTATAAGTCGTCAGATTATAAGCAAAATACGCACAAAAGTCCTTTTCTTTGTTTGTTCAATTCAGCTGCGTTTTTTTTTGTACCGGGTGATCTGTTATATTTTGACCACCCACCTTACTCACTCATTTGAAGAGATATCAAAAAAACTTTTAGCACTAAAGTTGTAGGATCTGTTATTAATTTTTAGGAAATGATATAAGACGAAACAAATGAATAAATTAAAAATGGCAAATATTTTACAATTTAATGTTTTCTTAAATGGAACACGCTGTATATTATACGCTCTTCTAGTGGAAAATTTTATTCTGGTTTCAAATATATATGGTTTGTATGGTCTATTTTAAAAGGTTGTGTTAATAATTACAATTTTAATAAATAACATAAGTAGGCCTATACAAAATAATAATGGCCTATTGAATATGGGGTATTCGAAAGAAGAAAAGTTTAAAATCTTTGAGATTTACTTAAAAAATAATAGAAATAAATACAAGGCGCGCCAAGAGTATATTTAATTATATGGTGAGAAAAGTGAGAATCTAAATAGAATGCCAAGTCTAAATACTTTTAGAAATATATACAATTTGGTGCAGACCACAAAATCATTAAAAATAAATAAAAGAACGGTGATTACAATTGAGAAGGAAGAATTGGAAATTCTTCTCTATTTTCAAGGTAACATAAAATCGTTAGTTGTTGCTAGTTGATTGTGTAACTCAGATTTCAATGTTTCTAGAAAAACCACTGAATTCTATACGCGAAGCCATGGCGGATTTAGACAAATCATATTGGAAAGTCTTAAAAACTTAAAAAAAATATAACATGCATCCATATAAATTCCATAGACACCAAAAATTAAGTGAAAGCGACAAAGAAAGAAGGCTTAATTTCTGTAGGAATATTTTAGCCAGACTAGAACAAGATGGGGAGTTATTTTCAAACATTTTATGGACTGATGAATCCACTTTTTGTACCTTGGGATCACCCAATAGAAAAAATTTGCATTTTTGGGCTGGTGTTAATCCACACAAAATCCTGGAAACAAAAAGATGGAAGGCGTTCATTACATCTATGGTGCGGTATATTAAGTGACAAGAATATTGGTTCAATATTTCTTGAGAACAATCTGACAGGAACAAGATATATGGAACTTTTAAATGCTGTAGAAAACAGTGTATATGAGTTACTTTTAAACGTGGCTAACTCCATAATTTGGCAACAGGATGGCGCACCTCAGCATAACGTTGCCCAGGTTACTGAACGGTTCAATACTAATTTCGAAGTTTGGATTGGGAGATATGCTGTTATATCCTGGCCGCCTAACAGTCCCGATTTAACACCACTTGACACGTTTCTTTGCGGAACTTTGAAAAATAAAATATATTTTAAAAACAATATATATAAATTCAAAAGTGATCAACGAAATAAATAATATTAATACTAACCATCCCAATTGGATAACTGCGGCAATTAATAAATTAAAAACGGGGTATCAAAAATATATTGATGCAAACGGGTGTCATTTCCAGCATTTATTGTAAATGGATTGTTATTTTGCTGCTTTTATTAGGTAATACACTGTTTTACAAAACAAATTTTAAATATGGGTTTATCATCCACTAGTATCTGCAAAAATTTGTTTTTCCAATGGGGATATATGTAATGTTTCGGTTTTTGTCTTTTGTTGATATTCATATTAAATTTCATTAATTTTTTCTATATTTTGTAGTATCTACATACCATTTTTAACAAGAATAGTTTGCCTGTAGACAACTTATATTTAGTAAACAAACAAAGACGTAGTAACACTTGCCGCACATTCAATACGCTATTATTATTATTTTGTCCACGCCTACTAATGTTATTTATTAAAATTGTAATTATTAACACAACCCTTTAAGATAGACCATATAAACCATATATATTTGAAATCAGAATAAAATTTCCCATCAGAAGAGCGTATAATATATAGGGTGTTCCATTTAAGAAAACATTAAATTGTAACATATTTGCCATTTTTGATGTTCATTTGTTTCTTCTTATATTATTTCCTAAAAATTCATGAAAGGCCTTACAACTTTAGTTCTTAAAGTTTTTTGATATTTCTTCAAATAAATGAGATAGGTGGGTGGTCAAAATATAACAGATCACCCGGTACGTACATATTGACGAAATGAGAAAGTCCAGTGACGATTTTTATATTACAGCACAGATTTACCCCTACCATATGCGAATCCTAAACTAATCAATACAATATAATAGACTATATTCAAAGTCCAAAATTTCTGTCAGTGACTTATCACTTACCATATAGACAGCTCCGGGTTGTGCGACGTCAGGGGAATAATTGCAGTGGCTTGTACAGATCTTACTTGATTTAATGTATTTTATAAAGAAAGAAAAAAATCCCCGAAGGGTACTTTTTACCCCCTTAGGGTGATGATGACCAACTCGCCTCCGCGAACTTCCCCAAACTCATTTTTTGAAAAAGGCGCGGAAAGAAATATATTTTCCTTTGCCTCTACCCGTAGAGGTTGCAACTATTGCCTGACCACTAAGAGAACATCATTCTACGCCCTTTTACACTGGTATCAACAAAAAACACCTGCGAGTGTCTAGCCAGTTATTTACTGAAA
Organism: Polydrusus tereticollis; assembly: GCA_963920685.1. NCBI lineage: Eukaryota > Metazoa > Arthropoda > Insecta > Coleoptera > Curculionidae > Polydrusus > Polydrusus tereticollis. The sequence goes on along the minus strand of OY987333.1, from coordinate 24,057,405 downwards.
ATCACCCCTAACAAGGGTGTTTTTTGGGTCTTTTAAGAGTGAAGTCGCGCTCGGATCGCTCCGGGAATCGTGTTCTGCGGTTTTTTGCATAATAATATAATAATAAAATAATAACAATACCCAAGGGCGCTTACACGCCAATTCATGACTCGATAACATTTAATTTTTGATGTTCAATGACGATACGAATGGTGGAAAATGCCGTTCTATGCAATTTATCAACAGATTCGCATCTAGTAGGAGCAATCTGTGATTATAGTATACAGAGTGTTATTTAATAAGTGTCCGATATGTTGCAGGACGATTCCTCAGTTATTTATAAGGTGAAAAGTTCATATAAGCATGGGGCAAGACCTTCATTTTTGAGATACAGGGCGTTAAAAATTTATTTGTATTTTTGTTTTTCGTAAATAATTTTTGAAATAATGTGTATAATAACACCCTGTATAAAATCGTCATCAAACATGGTAGTCAAAACAAAAAAAAATTATCAGTAATAGTAAATTGTAGGTTTGCTATTTTATTAAATTATGAACAAACGTGGCCCTAATAAAGACAACAATTAATTAACACCAAGCTTAAATAAGGAGGCGTCAAAATACCCTTATTTTCCATTTAAAACATATATAAGAGTTACTTACATTTAATAACACTGACTGGAAGAGCTAGTTATAAATTGTATTCCAATGTAGGTGATTAATAAAATAGTAAGAGGTCAGTTACAAGATTCGCTTACATAAGCTTGGTCTTAAATACTTTTTGAAATAATTTGGAGATTGTCACACCAAGATAAGTTTGTTTTATACGCGGCAAACGCCCATTTGTGCTCTTAATTTGGTTGGGTTCATTATCTAGCTATTTGCAATAAATGTATAATTCTAACAAAGTTATTTTTCCTTGGTGTGAAAACTCTGTACCTAGCTAATCCTAATAAATACTCATAATATATTGTTCTCCATTAAAATATCGTAAATTTATTTAAACTCTGCAAATATTAAGTAAAAATTTCGAGCTTAATCACAAAGTATTCGACTTAAAATTTAGAAAATTTTGGCTTAGATTGTATATTATTAGGCCTAAAGCATCGTTCCAAAGTGCTTCAATCTAGATACCGATTGAATTTATTAGGATATTAACAGTTCGTGGCACATGTTTTATACAAAATTCTCTAGTGGCTACAGAAAAAGTGCGTAAAATATTCATTGAATAAGTTTCTAAATTTTTTCCCCTTTTTTACGGATCAATAAAAATGCCAAAGAAAATAAAACTTGCCAACTTTCGAATATGAAATTAAAGGACAACCCTTGTCACTGAAAAATTGTATGCAAGGTTAGTTAGTTGGGGTCAAAAAAATTATCAAATACAGCAATAACTCGATAAATAATAAAAATAACAAAAATCCTTAAAAGAACAATATTATAGAGAATTTTATTTCCAACCATTTTACTCTCTTCACTTTTCGTCGCAAAATCAACAGGAACCGAACTACACGTGAAAAGCATTTTTAACCCCTTCGAAAATGGTAAAGTCGAGTAATAATTCGATGAATAATAAAAATATCGAAAATTCATAAAAGTACAATATTATAGAGAATTTTATTCTCAACCATTTTAATACGTTCACTTTTCATCGCGAAATCAACAGGAACCGAGCTACACGTGAAAAGCATTTTCAACCCCTTCGAAAATGGTCAATTTGAGACATAATTCGATAAATAATAAAAATATCAAAGATCTTAACAGAACAATATTATAGAGAATTTTATTCCCTGTCATTTTATTATCTTCACTTTTCGTCGCGAAATCAACAGGAACCGAGCTACACGTGAAAAGCATTTTCAACCCCTTCGAAAATGGTCAATTTGAGACATAATTCGATAAATAATAAAAATATCAAAGATCTTAACAGAACAATATTATAGAGAATTTTATTCCCTGTCATTTTATTATCTTCACTTTTCGTCGCGAAATCAACAGGAACCGAGCTACACGTGAAAAGCATTTTCAACCCCTTCGAAAATGGTCAATTTGAGACATAACTCGATTAATAATAAAAATATCGAAAATTCTTAACAGAACAATATTATAGAGAATTTTATTCCCTGTCATTTTATTATCTTCACTTTTCGTCGCGAAATCAACAGGCACCGAGCTACACGTGAAAAGCATTGTCACCCCCTTTGACAATAGTCAAACCGAGCAATAACTCGATAAATAATAAAAATATCGAATATTCTTAAATGAACGATATTATACAGAATTTTATTCCCAACCATTTTACTATCTTCACTTTTCCTCGCGAAATCAACAGGAACCGAGCTACACCTGAAAAGCATTTTCAACCCCTTCGAAAATGGCCAATTTGAGCCATAACTCGATAAATAATAAAAATATCGAAAATTCTTAATAGAACAATATTATAAAGGATTTTTTCCCCGCCATATTATTCTCTTCAGTTCTCGTTGCGAAATTGCCAGGAACTGAGTTACACGTGAAAAGTCTCGCCCCCGTCAAAAATGGTCAAATCGAGCATACATACTACATAAACGTAGAAAAAAAAGGAACATGGGATATGATAGGTAAAGGTAACATGTTTTTATTTTGTTGAATAGATCCTAGATAGATAGACAAATCGTATATTTTTAAAGGGCATTTACCGTCCTTTGACACCCAATTAAAGTACTTTATTTCGAAATAAAGGGTTGTCCTTTCAAATAAAGGACGGTTGGCAAGCCTAATGATAGTTACTTTCTAATATTAATGAAACATCCTGCATGTTAATTAGACTCTATAATAAATTAGACGCGAGTTACCGGAGTGTCTTCGAAATTTATTTAGTTTTGATATTCTATGAATATTTAGGGTGTTTCACCTTTTAAAAGCCATCGTGTGTTAGTTTTTCAAACAACCCCCTAAAAAAATAACCATCGATGATTTAGATGTCCTCTACATATAACATTGATTACTTTTCCAACCTTTTTAGGTCACTTTTCTCAAACAAAATTTATTATCAAGCTCAGAGTCAACCATGATGATAGTTTTTGTTTTCATTTATGGTTGCCATCCCATAATAACCTTCTTAAATGGTACAAATATCCCGTGATAGGGTTCACTGTAATAAAAATAAATTAACAAGTGTTAATTCATTTATGTTTAGACTGTAAGTATAGGGGGTGTCTTGATAAGAATGCACTCTACATACATACTGCGATGACCACCTGTAGTTGGTAATCTCACGTTTGCAACGACACATAAATCTACTCCAAAAATGGTTGAACAACTGAAAAATTCTTCTAAATGAAGCCAAAACACACGCCATCTTTTTCTCGAAATCACGACTCCCAGAAAACGGAGTTAAGGTCAACAGTAGACAAATTCCATGGAAAAACAACAACTTCAGCCTGAACCACAGAAAATAGCCATCATCCAAACTTATTCCATAGACTTTTCTGAGAAAGAAGCACAATAATGAAGAAGACTGAGAGATCAGATCTAACTCAAAGTCCACATATAAGAAATGGAAATTTAAAAAAAGTTGAACATTACTAAATCCTGCAAACTCTAGTCGGCTTTAAAAACATTTTTTTTTAATTTGACGTTATTTGCAACGATTTATTTTCAAATGCGTGAATACGAACAATAATCTAGAAATTATAGAATCTTATCTAAAAAATACATGTAGTAAATAATTGATTTTATTTATTACAAATAATTCTAAAATATATAAAGTATTTTCTATGTCCAAAAAATGCCACCCTCTTTCTCCAAACATAAATAGTACCACTGGCAAACAATTAGATACTGCTCGAACTTACATTATTATTTTGAAAAGTCTTCCAATAAACTCATTGCCAAGGAATCCACAAGAAAAGTCCATGGGTGTAATGTCTGGAGATCGCGAAGGCCAGGTTATGGGATTATCGTAAATAATATGACATAAAAAATGTTTTTAAAGCCAACTAGAGTTTAAATACAACAATAAAAACAAAAACATTTTAAAAAAGGTGTTTAAATCTGTACTGATGATGAGATTTTTAGTCCGAAACGTCTAATAAATAATAAGCGTGATATGTCGTTGGACTCGGAATAAAAAGTAGAATTCATAAATCATAAACTAAAAGTTTACGACTATTTAATAAAACAAAGTTGATGATGGTTGTGAAAAAACGAAACGTCGGATTTAAAATTTAATTAAAACTTGTTGTAGAGGAGAAAAAGTGGCAATGAGATTGTTATTTTGACATATCTCTACAAATAAAATCAGAAAATAATTAGAACGAAATATCTTCCGAATATTTGAAATTTAAAAATAAGACATTGCAGAATTCAGTAATGCGCAATTTTCTTCTGATTTATTCATCTCTTGTGTGTCCTATGATGACGATATCCCTGTAGAGTGCATTCCTATCCACCACACCCTGCATACTGTTACAGTACTTTATTGAAACAGACAATAAAATTTACTTACCACTGAAAATACCTTCTACTCCCGTAAGTTCCATCACTCATCCCTTCTGGACAAGTCAATTGAACCCCCACAAACTGTTCCTGACCCTGTGTTACTACCGGCCCGACATATCTAACTCTCCCTCCCCTCACCCTGCCTTCTGGAGTGATAACTTTGACCCAGTTGTCAGGTTTAAGATCACGGGGCAAACGAGGCAAGAAGGGTTGCCAACCTTGGGGGGGTACATTGTCCCTGGCGGGTTCTGGTGCAGAAGCTCTTCGGGGCACTGACCGTTGAGTTTCACTGCAAATATGAGTAAAGTATTTTATATTTTTTCTTTGTATAAAAAGAGTCCTTGTGGATATAGAACATGTCAAAATAAATAAGAGCTACGTAAAAATAAACATAAAAGCTGCATAAGAGTAAATAGAAGCTACATAAAATTATCCCAAAATCATATCACAATGGTAAAATCAATCAAACATTATAATATATCTTATAGCTAAATTATATTTAATTTTTTACTTATTTTCAAGTTTTCAAATTTAGTGTATTTTAATTTTTGTATTATATAAGTACACGTTTATATATTTTATTTATTTAATGAACAACTTTTTAATATTTTCAATTTAATAAACGAACCTTATTGAAGATCCAAACCAATTTAATCATCTTGTATTATTCCACAATAATATTAGAAGCATTTCCAAAAATTTTGACGAAACTAAATTATTTTTATGTCAACTACTCAACTAGACCATTATTTTGATGTTATAGTGTCAACAGAAAGTTGGAAAGTTTTAATATAATAATAATTAATATAATAATATAATAAAACCTATTTTTTTTTTAAAATGGAGATTCAAGTAAAATTTGTAATTATAGACCTATAACATTAATATCTTTATAAGCCAAAAGTTTTTGAAAAAAGTTTAAAAATACGAATTGATAATTATTTAGAAACAATACAATTTATTTCTAAAAAACAATTTGGGTTTCAATAAAATAAATCGACGCAAGATGTTATTTGCTATCTAACAGAGCAAATATATAACGCATCAGATAATTAAACACCTTGTATTTGTATTTTTCTGGATTTAGCAAAAGCCTTTGATAGGGTTACCTATAATTTACTAATAAGAAAAATTGAAAATATTGGACTTAGAGGAAAGCAATTAAAATTAATTAAAAACTATCTTCAAAATGGACCAACTTATGGTAAAATCGATAAAGAAGAAAGCTATCCAAAAGTATTTAAATATAGTATTCTCAAGTAACAATTTAAGGATCATTATTTTTTAATATTTATCTTAATGATTTATTTAGTACAAATTCCGATGGGAAAATTCATAGTTTTGCAGATGATACTGGTATTTTTTATAGCGATACAAATTGAGACAATTTAAATAGGATTTTAAAATTATAAAAAATTGGTTTGATAATAATTTATTAACAATTAATTTTAATAAAACAAATTATCTTCCTTTTACTTTAAACCTAAGTGATGTACAGGGTTATCCAACCAAGACTAGACAAGGCGATTTTTTGACTTTTCCTGTACTTTTATAAAAAAACTGAAATAGCCATCTTAAGTCATTTTCTCCCGCGAATTCGAATATCTTCAGCAAAAAACAATTGAACATCAAACAAAAGTACTAGGGGTCACTTTGATATTTTTTTAAATGGGGTGCCGTATTTTTAATGAGCTTATCCGATTTCTCATATAAATTTTGACCTAAAATGTTGGATTTTTTATTCAAAAACGCCTTTTTTCTTCAGTTTTAAATTCGGAAAATGTTAAAAAAAAAAAATTAAAAATCCAACATTTTAGATCAAAATTTATATGAGAAATCGGATAAGCTCATTAAAAATACGGCATCCCATTTAAAAAAATATCAAAGTGACCCCTAGTACTTTTGTTTGATGTTCAATTGTTTTTTGCTGAAGATATTCGAATTCGCGGGAGAAAATGACTTAAGATGGCTATTTCAGTTTTTTTATAAAAGTACAGGAAAAGTCAAAAAATCGCCTTGTCTAGTCTTGGTTGGATAACCCTGTACCACAAAATTTGGATAGTACCAATATCAATAAAAGCGATAACATTCAAATTTTTGAAGTTAATCCTGTAAAATATTTAGGAATAATTTTTGACAGTAAATTAAATTGTAATTTTCAAGTAGAATATTTGATTAAAAAATTAAGAAGTTTACTACGGATTTCTAAAAACATTAAAAAGTTTATGGATATAGAACATCTAGAAATAATATATTATTCATTAGTTAAAACTCATTTAAATTACGGAATTTTATGTTGGGAAGGAATAGAGCTTTAGTTAAAAAAGGAATATCTTTATCCTTCAAAAAAATTATATTCAGAAACGGAAAAGATAAACGTATTTAAAAGAAAAAAAAAAGAACCTTACACAGTTTAGAGACCTTACCCATAATACACGCTATAGAAATGAAATATCCATAAAACCTAAATAAGTCCGTAGAACAAAAATCTTTTAAATATGTATGTTTTTATTTAAATGATTATTTATCAACAAATATTAAAAAAATAATTTCCTTAAAAAAATATAAAATTGAAATAAAAACATTAAACGATTTAAAAATATTATTGGAAATGCTTAAACTAATTAATGTTATTTAATATTATTGTGGAAAAATTATATAATTAATTTCTTTCAGAATTTTATTACATCTAACTTCAAGAAAGTAGCGTTTATTGCATATTTGCACCTTTTTATAAGAACTATTCTTAAATATTCATTATTTTAAATAATAATAATAGTAATAAGTTTATTTCAAATATAATAAACATGTTAATTTGTTATTCTTTAATAAATTTTATTATTTATATTATATTATATATATATTATTATAAAAAAAATAAAAATTTTAAATACTTTTAAATAAATGAGACTGCCCCTAACAAGCACGTCATCGGGGAATTATATTATAAATATTAGAAATAAACTTATTATTATTACATAAAAATCTATTTGCAAAAGATGAGAAATGGATGGCACACTGCAAAATCCTGTTTTAGGTCAAAAATAACTTACCCATACGTTGCTGAATCTTTGCTAGTCACCATACAATCTATAGATCTCCTTAAATAATTTTCAGCTTCTTCTACTAAGGAGTCAGTACTGTCGCCACTGTCAACAGTACTCCAATCGGTTCTTAATTCTGGAAGTGAACCATTTGCAAAGCGCACCTGAGTTAGAAATATAATTACTATAGATTTAAAATAAATAGCTCCAACTTACTTTTGAAGGTGCCGATTTCAACAAGGCTCTCCTAGAAGGTGATACTGGTGCAGAACACCGCCTGGAAGGCGCAGGAGGTGATAGAGGGTAAATACTGCTATACCGCGACTGAGTCTGACTACTTTCACTAGGTGTAGCTGTTGTAGCTGTCCAAGGAAATTTCTGAGACTGAAAACAAAAATGATTTGTGTCTTCTTTGAAATATAAAACCTGATATACTCTTACCATGCACCCAGGCGAATATAAATCTGTGGCTTTCAGAAACTGCCCATAAGAGGTTACTGTTGGCGGTTTCAGAGCACCCGGAAATAAATGATCTGCTGATCTGGATAACTCTGGAACCATGCTGGTAAAACCAATGTCTGACAGTAAAACTCTTCTAGCCTCAACTGTTTTCTCAGATAACCTTAGCCTTGAACCTGGCAATGGATATTTAGAGGGTAGAGTTGTAAAGTTTTCACCCATCTTTCCCTGAAACAAATAGAATAAAATATCTACATAGGGTAAACTACCCAATCGTTGTCACTCAACCAATTATTGGCACTTCTCTAAGTTTTTGTTAATTTAAAAAATCTTGCTAAAATAAAGCCAAAATATAGGATATCAGAGTAATAGCGACAACCCTGCCTAATATTTGCTGACCATTACGCCGTTTGTGCAATTTTGGCGCCAGTTCTCGCGTTGAAAAGTGTCGTTCGATATCCTGAAAGCCCTGTAAAATTAGCGTAAAGGTAAGAATGTTCTTGGTAATTATATGATATTTTTTAACTTTAAACAGAAAAATTGAGGTATGTAGCTATTGTATATTGTAGATAAACATTGTTTTAAAGCTAAAAAATGATGTAAACCATTATAACCTAACATTTTAATTATATTTATTGGGTGCCAATTATTGGGTATGTAAATTGCTCGGTTTCTATTTGTTGGCACCCATGCCAACTATTGGTATAATTAGTAAGATTTGATTGCCCAATTATTGGCACTCAAATTTCTTAATCTTTTTTTGGTAAAAAGGTGTGTTCATTTAAGTTTTTGCTATGATTTTCTTAATATTAATTTAAATAATTTTGTTAAAAAATAAACTAGTAGTTTATAAAAATATGATAAACAATTTTTAGATGGTAAAAATAAAGCATGGACCAAAAAAGTGTAGCGAGAAAACAGTTCAAAAGGCTCTTAGTGAAATTAAAAATGGAACTGCAAAAAAAAATGTAGCAAAAAAAATATGGAATCCCTAGATCGACGTTGCAGTTTAGATTAAGTTCAAAATATTCTCTAAAGTAAGGCACGGTCCTAACACTTACTTAACCAATGAAGAAGAACATCAGCTTGTTGAGTGGATTATTGAAAATCAACGAAAAGGGTTTCCTAAAAGAAAAATTGATCTTCAACTTTAGGTGAAAGAATTCATGGATGCCAATCAACGACCTAATCCTTTAAAAAATAATATGCCAGGTAAGTTATATTTATCTTTGGTATTTTTACCCAGCATATCTTAAACACACTATAAAAACTTCAAAAATCCCTTAGTATGAGCACCATGTTCACCATAAACTTTATTTTTAGGTGAGCACTGGTATAACTCATTTTTGCTTCGTCATCCTATTTTAAGTAGTAGAACTCCAGAGGCCGTTACAGCAGCGTCATCAAACTTTTCTGAAAACGATATTCGAAAATGGTTCGCGGACATTGAAGCATATTTAAAGTCAAAAGGACATTTCCGTATTTTAAGTGATCCCAGCAGGATATATAATGGGGATGAACAAAAAAGCAATAAAATGGGATAACTAACAAAAACTCCTCAAAGGACAGGAAAGAGGAATTCACAGAGAGTATCATATGTTTTGATTTCATCTGAGTATAAGAAACATCTCCAGGAAAAAGAGGATATAAAGAATGAAAAAGAAAGAAAAAAAGGAAGAAAGTCAATTAAAAAGGAAAAATAGAGCTGAAAGCAAGTTACTGAATAAACAACCCGAAAAAAAAACGAAGAAAAAGAAGGACATAGAACATACAACACGCTCACAACCAGTCAGGTTAAATTTAATATGCCTGGTATTGCAAGCATAGAAAAAAATAGGTATAAAAATTTTCTTGAACGAGACGTCAAAAAAGAAAATATTTTTGAAATAAAACCTCAAGAACTGTTGACTACTAATAGTCACATAAGAAACCTATTTGCTGATGAACCTGACGAGGCGAACTCAACAACAATGTCCGGTAATAATATATCACCAGAAAAAGAAACGCCAACAAATAATATAGTAGTAAAAAATTGCTTATGTTTTATATGTACCTACAATATTAGTGTTACCACTGTTGGAATTAGATGTTGCTCATGTAAGAGGTGTTATCACGTAAAACGTTTAAAGAAACAAGAAATTTACAAAGAAAATTTTATATGCACAACCTGTATTTTGCAAAACACATAACTTGATTTTTTTTTTTAATTCTTTACTTAATTTTAAGTGTTACGTTCCCATTAATAACCAAAGCTTCACTGTAGTTTTATAAGTAAAATATATGTACCTATGTTTTTGTTTTATGTAGCACTATTTAAGATATCTAATAAATTGCTAAAATATTTATTAATACCTAACGAGGTACCTATCTACCTACCTTTCCTTTTTGACCTCCGTAATTTTAGGGGTGCCACAATTAGAAAAATTAGTGTGCCAATAATTGGCATATGGGTGCCAATAACTAGCAAATGCCAAAAAATACAATCTAACGAATTTAAATATTTTTTGCAACATTGTTTTTAAAAAACAGGTATCAAAAAATATAAAGTACGGTTTCCTGTTTTGTATGAAAATGTAAAAATAGCATATACCCTATTTATTCAATTTAATTTCACACAAAGTCCATATCGTTACCTTAAAGTGCCAATAATTGGGCTGTTCACCCTAGACGTTTTTACGCAAAAACTATATTTTTACCTTATTGGCAAGACTACTTTCAGATCTCCATGAGGATCCAGGCAGCGCAGATATATCAGTCTGCGCCCCAGATTCTCGCCTAGAGGCATTTGAGTGCGTTAAAATAGGCCTAGATTTTCTTGGGTTAAGGCCTTTGGCAATAACATCCCTAAAACAAATTCTCATTAATCCCACTATAGACAGCAAAATATTTTATAAATTGTATTGCTCTTACCGATGTGATAAAGGCCTATATTGTATTGGATTAGGACAAGTATTTCTTCTTCCAACCATATATTCCATCTCATGAATGCCACACTTAGAAATATCAGTCTCCACAATCCTAATTCTTTCATCAAACCTATCGAAACTTTCATCCTTTTCTAAAGATTTGTTCTCAAAGCTAGAATCTTGATAGGAGTAATAGCTCTTGAAACTTTTTTCATGATTTATAGAATTATCAGAACGAGAATTGAATATTGAGTTGTCCCTCTTCATTTCAAATGATGACTGATGATAATTTGTGGTTTGGTCCTGTGCATATTCATCAACATCATTAAAAACATCATCATCTAATTCTCTGTCTGACACTTGATCAATATCACTTAATGGTAAGTTAAGAAGATTTGAATTAGATTCCCTAGTATCTATGGGCACAAGTTCTTCTTTGAAATCTTGATCCTTGGTATCATCAGTAGTAAAAATCAGCTCAATATCATCAACCTCTTGATCCATATCATTTTGAGGACTTAAAAGTTGTTCATCATATTGATTCTCAGTAGATTTTTCTGATCTCTTTCTTTCTCTTTGGTCATTCATTGTGGTGTCATTAATATTCTGACAGAACCTGAACTCTCTGCTGACTGAGGGTAAATTGGAAAAACTTAATGTTTTGGTAAATGACAATTTTTTATCCAGAGGAGATTTAACTATTGTTAGGCTCTCCAAAGATCTGCAAGTATCAGAACCTTTTTTCTCGGCTTTCAGAAAAATTCTTGTTTCTAGTTGGCAAAGTCTTCTTGGGCTTACCTTGGGACTTAATATAGGTGATATTATAGTTACTTTTTTGGTTTTTGGTAGATTTGCTGGTTTTAAGTGTTCGGTTGGTTCATCATTTTTTACTGATTCTCCTGTATCTTCCGGAGGATATTCTGAATGGGTTCGTGTCCCTTCCTCAAATCTAGGTCCAACTAATTCTTCAGGTGCCTGATTTGTTTCTTCAGCTAAATACTGCAATTTCTCCTCACTTCCTTTAGCAGTATTATTGGTTACACTTTGGTTATTTTCACCACCTTCGTGAACTTGATCTTCTGTGGTATCTGGAAATACTTCAGGGCTGCCATATAGGTCTTGAATGATTTCCGTACTATTATTTTCTAGCACAAGACAACTGTTTTTAGGAGAGTCTAAATTCGCTTCAGTTATTTGCTGCCTTAGAACATGATTTTCTATGGACAAGGCTTGTATGACATCTTGCACGGATTCAATTGGCCATGCCTTGGATTTTAACTGTAAAATTTCTCTTTTACTTTGCTCTAAGGCTGTTCTTAAGGCTACAATAGTCTGATGAAGTGCTCTTACCGTTTCTAAGCCACCACTGCTTTGAGACACTGCACCCCCAAAATCCATTTTAAGAATTTCTCATCCATACTGCGACTTTATTTATAATTATTTTTGCACTGATTTTTTTAGTATTTTTCTCCACCAACGTCGAAGACTATAGGCAGGAAAAATACGACGGGTGCATGACACGACCCAAAATCTATACTGTAAGTTTTATCGGCGGCATTGATTCTGATCAAAAATCTGTATATCCAGGAAAGGAGCCTAGTAACGCGCTAAACAAACCAATTAACATGTTTTGCACTGCCCTATACAAAAATTATGAGTATTTCAAACAAGCGGAATCAATACTGGCGAGGGGTCTGATTTTTATACAACCCCGGGAATAGTATGCAGCAATCTACGACATCCTGCGCATCAGACGTTTTTGTTCAGCACACAAACAAATGTGTATTGACGCAAGTCTCGTAAGCCCAAACAATAAAATCCCTCGTCTACGTTGACAAAATAAGGATTTCTCAGCATTTTTATTTGCTAATTTGGAACTTGACCACACTTAACCCAGTTTCTCAAGACGTGCTTAATAAGCAATACTTTATAAAGCCAGAAATATACATTCACCTAGCAGGGTTATAAAAAAGCTCGCAAACTTGAGATGTTACCTATAAATAGTATGGCACATTAGCGGAAAATTAAATCAGTACAAATTTGAAAGTTGCGCCATTTTATACAGCTGATTGTCAAAATATTACGCGGGTAAGCACGGCTGATCCGTGATTGGTGTAAAATCATGGGTGAAACTCATAGGCTAGGTAGGCCAGAATCTCATAACCATAACACGTGACGTAGCAGCCTACTTGGGGAAACTTACCACCAGAGGGACACTATAGACTAAAGTTTCCTGTCTATTGTGCGGTGATCACGAATTTAATTTCCTAAATCCGTGGCTGTGGTCAAAAGAATATTACAGCTACGCAGCTATATAACTTTTATAAGCAGGTTGGTTAGTTCAAGCCACGGATCTCACTTCCTAAATCTGTGGCAGTTTCCACGAAAATATTATGAAAAATAAACTCGAAGGCAGTGGTTGTGATATGATACAGACCAGACAACGTGAGAGTCACGCCTAATGAGCTGGCAGAATTGCGCATATAAGGGGCAGAGAGACATACTAAAGAAGAATAGATTATAGGTTATGTTATATTTAAAATATTACTTTATTTGTACAAAACTGTTTAAAATGCTTTCTTACAGTGTTTTAAAACGAGTTAATCAAGTTACAAAAACATTTGTAAGGTATAAACACCCACCCGACCATTGGGTAAGTGGTAAAATATAGGTTTATGTTATGTTAGTGCCTTAAAATTCAAACAAAAAACAACATCTTGAAAATACACAATTCCTATCCAAAGAAAAATTAACACGTAAACCATTTTGTAGTTATTTAGATCATTCATTATAGAAAAATAATGTTTTAGTCAGTATTGCGTAAAAAAGTACACCCAGTTGACAAAGCCTTGGTTCACTTCGATGACTTCTATAAGCAAGTCTTTGCTAAAAAGTGGCTATCTATCCGAGAAGGTCTTTTGGGAAAGCAAAAGTATGTCGCTGTTATCAACAATTATGGAGATAATGAAGAAACAATGGCAAAACTAGAGCTTACTGGGGCATTGAATGTGCGAACCTTATTTAATTTGGAGAAGGAATATATAAGGGAAGAGTTGGAAAAGAACCGTAGAAATTCTGCATTGGAAAAAATATATAAAATGGATGAAGACATTGAGAATCAAGCCCAAAAAGCCCTGGATGAAACACTCAAAAATCAAATGAAAGAATCTGAAGTTAAAGTATTCAATGCTAGTCAATATTCACTACAAAGCAGTTTGGAAAGTGCTGAAATTGATGCTCGTAGGATAGTTGATGCAAGAAATGCCTTATCATCTGAAATTTTGAATGAATTCATTCCTGCTACGAAAATTAAAGGCAAGGAGGATTTTATTCTTGAATCTGCTCACTACAAAATGTTTGACAGTTCCTCTAGTTTTAAAGTGAAGACAGTAAGGGAATATGAAATTCACTTTCCTGAACACCTCAATGTCTACTGTTATGAATTAGATAATTATAGTGCCTTTAATCCAGCAAAAAAGGCTTCAACAGGAGTATTAAACTACTATTTAATGGATGGTGGTTCAATTTTGCCTGTTTTGGCTTTAGACTTGAAACCAGGCTGTACCATGTTGGATATGTGTGCTGCACCAGGTGGTAAAAGCCTCTTAGCTCTACAAACTCTATATCCGGATCGTGTGGTATCAAATGATGTATCAAATTCTCGACTTAATAGAATAGAAAATGTATATAAGCAATTTTTATTTGACTTAGATGAGAGATGGTTGAAAACTGGAAGAGTCCAACTAAGTAATAGCGATGGAAGATCTATTACATTAGATAACTTTGACCGAATTCTTGTAAGTTGAATATTATAGTCCGAAATTTTAATTTATACTATTTTAAATGAGTTTATGGTTAAACAACATAAATGTTTCAACAGTTATAAAAATTAATGAAAATATCGTGAACTAACCTTTATTGTTGTGTGGCTGGAAGGTGCATGTATTTCATGTGTTGCCCTTTTATAGGTGGATGTACCATGTACCAACGATCGTCATTCACTGAAAGAAAATGATAATAACATATTCAAACCATCTCGTATAAAAGAAAGACTACAACTACCCGAATTACAATCTGAACTTTTATATAATGCCCTTAAATTGGTAAAAAAAGGAGGCATTGTGGTTTATTCAACTTGTTCTTTGAGCCCTATTCAAAATGATGGTGTTGTGCACATGGCTTTGAAAAAACTTTGGGAAGAGACAAACATACACATAATAGTAAAGTAAGTAATAAAAATGATTAATAATGCATAATTCTATATTAATAGTCTCTCACTTACTATTGGCAGCCAGCCAGCACATTTTTATCCCGTTGTGACTTGTGAGGCACACAGAGTTTTCAGGGTTTAACCCAATTGCTGCCCGTCAGTGAGAGGACACACTATATCTACTAACTGTAAAACAACAATGTTTTTTAGGGATCTTACCCCGGCACTACTCCAAACACGAAGTGTGTATAAATTAGTTGACCAAACACTACTGAAATATGGGCATCTGGTTTTACCTTTTAAACAACAAAACTATGGCCCCACTTATTTTTGTAAATTACAAAGAACTGAATAAAATACTTGATAAACTTATTCTCGACACCAAACTTGCGTTCACTTTGCTTCATAATTACGTAAAAAGTTTTTATATTTGGCGGTTTAGGTTTGCGGAGATGTCAAACAATTTGTCATGCATGAGGCGCCGTCTATATGTTGTAAGCTTAACTTCAGCAAGCGGTTTAGATCTAGCAAATCCTGAGCAACATAAATGCTAAATGTCGAATTTGTTTTTAAAATAATAAACGACAAACATGTTTAGTTTTTGCTCTTGTCCATGACCAAGAACCAATCACTATTATATACCCAACTAACCCAAACCATCGATCCAACTTAAGTATATATTATGTATGAAATGTAATGTATTTTGTACCTTATTTTTCTGTGATTCCCAACCGTTCAACGTGTAAAAGTTGGCTGCAATGTTGGTTGCCTAAGCTAATTTTTTGTGTTTACGGCAGCGACTTGCCGTATTCGTGTAGGTACTAAATGTTCGATATTCGGGCATGTGTGTAATGTTACCAAAATCCTGGATTTCCCAGGATGTCCTACATTTGAGACTTGAATTTAAGCGTCCCTCGAAGACCTCTTCCAGAACCCGCAATGTCCTGGATTTTATAAATGGCTTAAAAAAATTTTGAAACTGAACAAAACTTTAAACAATTTTCTTTGCTTTAAAGTTTATATACTAGTTTACAATATTTTAGAAACTCCAAGAGAAGAAATTAGTCAAAGGATAAATTAATGTCAATTTCTTTGGTTTTATAGCGACAAATCTTTTTTACAAATTTAGAAAAATATGCGAATATATATATCTTGATTTAATATTTCAATTTTAACAGTGGCGTGCCTACGGGCACTGACTTCGATATTTCTGAGGAAAAAAAATGGTACACTACCAATGGTTTTTTCCCCAATAAAAACATTTTTGAATTTACCGTTCAATATAAGAGCTTTTATTCCTGCAACTTGCAAAATTATTACATTACGGGTTGGCACATAGACAAGGGAGATGCGCTTTGGAGTTGTAATGAGCAGCTGACAACAACAACCACAACAAAACATTACAATTAATATGGAGAGACTATTACAAAAATTGTTGAAAATGGCCCACCTTTTCACTTAATAGCATCCTTATCCGCCCCCCTTCTCATGGAATTGTGCACTCGTTGAAATATTTCCGGGGTAAAAGGTGACATATTACAAGTTGGCAATTTTTGATTGCAGCAATTTTTAGTTGCGGCAATGATATTATCGCTTTACAGCGTGCAACTGTTTACCATTTTTCACTTTGATTTCGTACACGCTGCCAACTTAATAAAATGACAGATAACCTAACTAATTCGCGTTGTTTTGGGTATGCACAGTTCGTTATTTATAGAAATTAAAATGCATAAACCTCATGTAAATGGTATAAATAACAACAAAAACAAACCACAGTATAAAAATAAGAGAAATCTAGATTTGAATGGTAGAACCAAAAACACTTATACTTTATCAGGTTAGTGGCACTGCAATTACCAAATAATTCCCCAGTTTGCAACTGCAATAAAAATGGGTACGGAGCTAAAGTAATAAAAATTGCAACAGCTGATTACTAAACTCGCTGTGCGCATGCTCACGCTCGCAATAAAAATCGTGCAATTATCATTACAGCAATAAAAAATCCCCAACTGTGATGCGGCCTTAAAAGCCTGTTTACATTAGGTGCAAAAAATGTCATGCAAAGTATTATATTGCTTCTGCAAAGAATTGAATTGCGTAACCGTTTACATATGCAAGTAAAGGATGCAAGCATTTTTATAACCAGTTGTACCGAACCAATAGCATTAAATAATTTTGTATTTATTTATTTTTTCTGTGTTTATACTTTTTACATTATATTTTTAAACTGGATAGCAACCACTGCAAACAACGAAATATTTTAATTTACCTTGGCTTGGCTTTGCTCCGCATGAATCAATGAATGAATTAATTTTTTTATGTTGGTAGGTACCTGTGATTTCACACGAAGATTGTATGTAGCGCGTGCTCTAATTTGATTTAATGCAAAGTGTTGGAGAAATGATTGCTCAAATGCAATAAAAATAATAAAATTAAATGCAACCAATGTTTTCAGAATTAATACTACTTTTTGTCTAGATAAAATAGCTGCTTTTTAAATATTATAACTTGCTACAGCTATTATTCCATTAGCAACACAATTCCTCAACGGTCAGAGAAACAGAGAAACAAAATGCATTTAATTAATGTTTGTATAACGAATAATACTGTCGTCTGGACAAATAACAATTCAATGTTAAAGCGTCTATTTTTAGAGCTTGTAAAAACGCCTATCCTTTGACACGTTTTGTCGCCAGGAAAGTAAGCCCATCGCGATACAAAAAACTTGAAAAATTACAATTGGTCCAAAGAAAGCATGGTGGAACAATAAATAGCCTATTAGAGACAAGGCGGGAAATATGTTACCTTGTGATTGATCCGTATGACAACGGGGCGTGATTTTCTGGCGACAGAGCAAACGGTCTCTCGCGACCGACTGCGAGTTAAACCATTAGAAGGTAAACACGTACGTTAAAATTAACGTGTGTCGTCGTCTGTCGGACATGACAAATTTGCATTCGCTTAACAAAAAGCACCAAGTAATAAATATATAGTAGTTAGTAGATAATGTTATAGAAGTTGTACTGTACTAAAGTTAGTAATTAATCATGTATTAAAGAGTTATCTGGTAAACAAGTGCCGAATTGGATGAATAAACGCCAAATTAAATGTGATCTAACTGTCTACTTCACTTAGCCAAATATAGAAAACCAACCAGTGAAATAACCTAAACCCGAGGAAAATTCAATGCCTCACTTTTAATGTTGGGAGTTAAAAATACAACTTGATTCCCACACAAAGAAAATTGCAACAGCTCATTGCAAAGTCGCAAGTGCGCATTGCACGATTTTTATTGCGAGCATGCGCAAAGCGAGTTTAGTAATCAGCTTTTGCAATTTTTATCGTGATTGTGAGAAATAGCTCCGGACCTATTTGTATTGCAGTTGCAAGCGCAACTCTGGGGAATTATTTTAATTTCAGTGCCACTAATAATAAATTGAGAATAAATATAAAATAAATGAAATAAATAATTTACAACGCACAGACTTGAAAGACAGAGACTTAGGTACTAGAAGATGTCAGATGTAAAAAGCAAGTGCCATATTCCATGGCAACTATTTAGATTTATTGCAAAATTGTACTCTTCAATGATTAGATTAACTTTCTCGTACAATACAACAGCTTTTATTTTTTTACTCAAAAACGGCGCATCACAGGAACACAACTAAGGAGAGCTCTTAATGTTTCAAATTGAACGGTGAATCCAAAAATATTTTTTATTTGGGAAAGAACCATTGGCGTATCACCTTTTTCCTCAAAAATATCGAAGTCAGCGCACGCCACTGTTAAAGCTAAAATTAATTTTTGAATTTAAAAATATGCAGCTTTACTATTAGATATTAATTTTTAGGTTACAGTTTCTTTTAAAGTAATGACTATCTTTATTTTATTTGTAAATAAAGTTAGGCGAGCCTCAAAGTTACTTTGTCGCTCTAGAGCGCGAATAAACAGGTAATTTTGAAGTTAGCGTCTAGAGTTGACTTGTGTGTTTGATCATAAGGCTGTATATCCACCAATAAACGTTGAGCCGATGACGCGGCCAAAATGAAAAAACGCTTTTGAGAAGGGATTTTTTATGTTTTAACAAATTTCTATTCGAAAATGGGTTTAAGTATGTCTAGTAAATGGTACAACAGCTCAAGAAACGAAGGGAAAGCTATGGGAAATATCTGCCAGAATGGGAATACCAAAGACTTTTGCTATAGGCAATCATTTATAATAAAATTATATATACTTAACAATAATACGATGATAACTAATTAATCACCGACTTTCGCGTTTATATGCCTGCTACCGTTTTTATTATTAAATTAACAGTATAATTTACACTTTTTTTAACAATTTTCGGCCAATTAAACAAAGAGAACGCAGCATCAAACTATCCGTAACACGCTCTTTTACACTTCTGAGATTTTTCATGGTTAAGCGATTTTTTTCATACTTTTTTTTAAGTTGAATTTTGTTTTGCGCGTTGTTTCATGCAGCGTCATAGTTTATTATTTTTATCTCGATATTATGTGTTACGTCTTCCAGAGAGAGATCGTAGATGTAAACATAAAATATATATACAGTGTGTCCACGGATTGACTATCGAAGAGGAAAAACTTTTTTATTTGTGGGTTTATGAAAAAAAGTTATATTTCATAAAAACTCCTGCTTGTTCTCAAACAACCAAAAAGCATATTATTTTTTCAAATTTATATACCGGGTGTTCAGAAATTAGAAAAATATGAAAAAAGCTAAGAACAAAGTACCCTTATGTGTAAAGATAGGATAAAAAGTAATTAGTAAAAGTTGTTGTGGTTAAATACCTACGTCTCATTTTCAAGTTTTGACTTATTAGCTAAATGTACAGAGACCGGCAAAAAGTTCCAACTCATAAAATATGATTTGATTTAAATTAACGCATTTTGCAAATTAGTTAGTCTTTAGAAGGTATTATTCTGTAAGATCTTTAAAGTATACGTTTCGATGACAATGGACGATTGTCCTCGCGGAGCGACGTATTTAACAAATTAAAAATGTTGCCAATGTCATATTGCTCAATTTATGACAGTGAAAAAAAAAATGCTAACGTTAGAACAAAAAGTATTTATTGTCCAATGTTATGGTTTAGGAGAAAATATCTCATACTCGTATGTAACCAAAATGTTTAATGAGAAATGGCCAAATCTTACCATTAACCGAATATCAGTTAAATCTATTGTTCCAAAATTTAGAAGAACAGGAAGCGTTTTAAATATTAAAAAGAAGAAAACTCCTATCAATGAAGAAGAAAATGTTGGGGCAACTATTGCGCTGGATTCCGTTCGGCATTTTCCCAAAACATCGCTAAGGATCAGAGCATCCCAAATTGGACACATTAGTAAATCATATTTGCAAAAAATTTTCAAAGCTAATAAAGTCAGGCCATATAAACCTAAATTTGTTCATACTCTAGAAGCAAATGATGATGCCAAAAGACTTGATTTTTGTTTATGGGTTGGTCAGAAATACTTACAAAATAGAAACTTTTTTCATAATATTATTTTTTCCGATGAAGCTACTTTCTTAACTAATGGAGTGGTTAGTTCCCAAAATCTACGTTACTGGTCAACTGAGAATCCCCATTTTCGAATTCATTGCAAAAGACAGTACTCCAAGAAAGTTAACGTTTGGTGTGCAGTTACGTACAACGGAATAATTGGACCGTACTTCTTTGCGGCAAATATGAATCAGTTATTTCCAGTGTAATAGTAAGTGTGTCTGTAGCGCCATTTTCAAATGATACCTTTTCATTTTATTCACTACTTATATCCAAAGTCCAAATTTTTTCCACAATATTAATGAAACACCCTGTATATAAAGGAAAAGCTTAAAATGACATGTAGGTTGGTACAACAAGCACTCTGTATTTAATATCAGTATGAAGAATCTTTGTAGCAACTGGAATAATTTGGTTTAATTAGCATCTTTAACGATAATCTGCATGTTTACCCAAAGCTTGTGCACAGAATAAGTAACTTGTATAACCGTTATTTGACGTTGCAAAAAACTTTTCGCGGTCCAGTTTTCGTGTTTTATTGTCTGTGACGTAAACAAGATTTTATTTGGACTTTTATTGTAGTTTGTTGCTGGTTGTTTTTCGACCGGTACATTTAGGGCGTAAAAATCGAAAACCGATCTTAAAAAATATCTAAAGTGTAGATTCTTGATTTATTTAACTTACTACTGAAATAGAAAAATAGCTCCTAAAATTAGAAAAGTATTGAAGTATTGTTGGTTTGTTTAACACATTGGATCATTTTAACAAATTGGCATATCCATTTTTTTACTTTTAATTCAAAACGGTATTTTCACAAGCTAAATATTGTTAATGGGAGAGTTAATTGAAAAAGTCCAGAAGAAAACAGGTTAAAATAAAGTAAAAAAACTCTCGCAAAATTCACTAACACAAAAACAATAATCGGACAAATGCTCTCGCGGAACCCGTGTTTCATAACCCGAAAAATCGTGATAGAAAAGTAATAAAACTCCCGAATCTATGCAGGGTAAACAAGATATTTCGTAGGTTTAATTATAATTTAAAAGTCGCGTGATAGGGCCTTTAGCCGAGCGGCCCCGAAACCCAGCGCTGCAGACCGATGACCATCGCGAGGAGGCATGCAGGCCCGGATTTGATTTGAGAATTATAAATAATAAGGTATTAGAGTATGTTGCTTAATGCGAGAGAGTAATGAACCATTATTGAACTATAAAACCCAGAGGTCTTCGCCGTATTCCATAGGTGTATAGTCCAATTATTATTTTTGTACCTATGCACTTGTTTTACTTAAAAAAAAAATACCTACCTTGGACAAAATAATGTCTGAAATGCAAAAGGATGATATCAATCCATGGGTAAGCATGCTGAATGCTGAAAAAGGAGCTACTGGAGATTGTAAAGTGGAATAAACCTCTTTGTACGAAATTTGTTGTCGACGAAATCGCTTCAAAACGAAATATAACGGTACTTCGCCTTCCACCATATCACCGTGAATTTAACCCCATAGAATTGGTGTGGGCGCAAGTAAAAGGGTTTGTAGCAAGGCATAACACCATTTCTAAAATGAGAGACGCTGGAAACTTCTTGCAATAGGGAATAAAGAGAGTGGATTGTGAAAAATGGAATAAGTGCGTCGAGCACGTGATTGATATAGAAGAAAGAATGTGGGAAGCTGATAACATTCTAGAAAACACTGTAGAGCCCCTTATTATTTCTCTGGACCCCAACGACGGTAGTTCATCGGACTACTCGGAACATGATGACTAAAATTTAAAAATTAAATTGTATTGTAAGTACAACATGGTAGATTTTTTTACAAATATTAATATTTAAACTACCTGTAGTAACGCCGCTGTTACTACAGGTGTTTTTTATTCATTTCATTTCATTCACCAAACTCGTCTTTCTATTGTATGCTAATTAGGGTGACCCTAATTTAGGACCGATTCGGGGTGTGTAGGTCTTAAATACGGAATTTTTAAAAGCAATCATTACAATTTACCTAAAATTTACCAGGCAACCTTTAAGGTGTCCACCCTGCTTAATGAGTCCTGTCACTGCAAATTTAGATTTTGTTACTCTCTGGCATTAAGCAACAAAGTATATGAATTTCGATTGGTTTGATTAAACATTGTAAAAACGAATCTGCTCTGATCTCATATGATGCTCCCCCCCCCCCCCCTTGACGTAATCGAGTAAACTGGTGCACTGGTGCATATTCATATTGAAGGTAATAATTAAAGGAAACCAAGCAATAATTCGGTTTAAGAAGATTTGACAAGGAAAAATGTTGCTCATCATACAAGTAATTTATGAAAAGTTTCGAAAGCTTATAATAATATAAGCTATTAATAATATTAACTAAGGTATAATTAAAATCTGACACAATCTAATTAATGACTATTTTTATTGGTTTTTAATTGGTCTCCTCAGCTTCATAAAGAATTATTTCTCGTATATTATGTTGCATATATATGTATACACGTTCTGTTCTGTCATTGTACTAGTGTTTTCATTCTTATATCCCATACAGTTATAGTTTAAACAAGACCGTGGAAAAAGACCATCAGACGTTCATTTAATCTATCCAAACAATTTCATATTTAGATTGGGTACCTACCTTAGATATGTTGCGGAAGATTACGCTAATTGACAATTGTATTTTTTGAGAACCTGCAATCACGGGATATATTAGAGTTATTAAAATTTGAAAAATCTTTCATATATATAGAAATGTAACAATTAGAAGAACAATAAAGTTGTAAGTATGAATTGCCTGTATGAGTATTATTACGGTAAACAATAAAAAAAATGGTATACATAAAAACGGGGACGTATAGGAAAGAATACATGTATTACCTTATTTGCATATTATGCTATACCTACCTATGCAAATAAGAATAATTAGTTTTTAGTTTTTTATTTGTTTTTGGCGAATTATACGCGAAAAATAAGATTCCTTGCATAGATATTAAATTGTCACGAGCGCATTCTCATCATGACCACAAACAAATTAAGTTTGCGGTAAAGTATTGTTTAACGCAAAATACCAGTGAAAATGAGAAAATTTAATATAAGCATCGATTCAACTGATATATCAATGGTATAAGCTATAGAGATGGGTTTACTACTTTCATACTTTGTGTGCTTTGCATCAAAGATCGTAGTGCTTAGCGGTAGATTTGATTAATTGCTAATTTATCCAATTTCTTGAATAATTCACGCAATAAATTTTATGCAACAGCACAAAAACTTCATTGTTCAAGCGTAATTTCGAAACGGGGTTAGAGTAAATGGTGAGTGGCAATACAATCAGCGTTCAAACATGGACGATTTTCCTAACGTCGCTTTTACTGCTGGGGATTTTTACCATTGTCTAAGAAGAACTGTGGCTCTGTTTAGGGAAACAGGTTCTATACAACATGAAAAAAGGAGCAGGGAAGACCATCTGTAAGAACAGAAGAACTTATTGCAAACGTTCGTGAAATAATGCAAAATACGTCAACAAAATGTGTAAGGCACCTGTCTCAAAAAGTGGGGAGATTTCATGGACCATACAGAACTATTCCTAAAAAATAGTTAAATTTGTTTGTGCAAGTATTCCACAAAATACGAGCTGCAGACAGGGACGCGCCGTCTATATGGGCAAGGTCGTGCGGCGCACGACGGCGCCAGGCCTTCAACACAAATTAACATAAAACTAAAACAATTATCTATGAGTACCGGTGGTGAAAATGCATTATCCGCCAACACCGACCGCCGGCGCCGGTCGGCGACCAGTACCAGTGGTGAAATTTTACTTCTCCTCTTCCTGTGGGGGCACGAAAATCCGCGTGCGTTCGTCGTGCTGGTTTAAACTTGCAAAATATTGCGTGTTGGTAATCGATGTAGCAGGTTAATTTTTCATTTTTAGCTTGATAAGCGCATAAGACGTATAGAGTGCCTTATACTTGCTATTACGTATCTACCGCAATCGTAAAAAATAATTACAAATAAGGTAAGTACCTAAGTGATTAAGTTAATTAATTAACAGGGATGCAAATAATTGTTTTTCTTTTTAATAACTTTTGTTTATGAAGCAAATAAGGCTTAGTGTTTAATGTTTTTTATTTATTTTATTTAGATGGCCAGAGAAGAAAAAAAGAAATTGTCTGGTTACCAAAACTTGCTTAACAAGCGGAAACGGGAGGAATACTTGGAGAAAACCCATTTCAAAATTAGTAACTTTTTTCGAAAGACCACACAAGACACTACTTCAGATAACAGTGATTTTCTACATTCAACAAAATCAAACTTGCCATCAAAATTAGAAAAGCAAGCTAATGAGGATGAAGACCCAAAAGAATTAGATCCTCATACGTTTCAGTCAGTGTCGGTACCATCATGTTCGAGTAAGCAAGACGAATTATCCGAAGAGGCGCCCATTTTTAACGATCCTGGTCTGTGGCCAGGTGCCAGAACTTATCGAAAAAGGTCCAATGCATTATAAAAATAAAACTATGTATCCTAAAGACAAAAGTGGACGTAAGTTTTCCGATATATATTTTACTCAAATTTTGTTAAATGGTGAAAAGGTTCAGCGTCATTGCTTGCTATATTCTATTGAAAAAAATGCAGTTTTCTGCTTCTGCTGTAAAATATTCAATGACCCCAACCCCAACAATCCATTGACTTTTAAAAACACTAAATTAAGTAACCAAGACGGTTTAAATGATTGACATTATTTAGGCGAACATTTGAGAATTCATTCTGATGTCTTTTATGTACTTTCTGTTTGTCACAAATAAATATAGACATTAGTACTAAAAGTATAGAGTTTTCTTCAAAAATTTCAACGATCAACTATGAGAGAGGGGTGGTAATTTTAGCTCAATATTATAACATTGGTTAAAGGCGCCTACCATTATTTCGCACGACCGACGGTGACAAAAATACTTGGCGCGTCCCTGATTTTCCTTTCTGTATATTCTCACTTTGTTAATTTTTTAAGCAACAAAAATTAATTTGCCCTTGTTTACTTATTTTAATGTTCATCATGTCATAATATGAATTTGACACAATTTTAACCTATATTTGATTAGATATTATTGCCCCCTTATAAATTCAAAAAGAAAGCAAAAATAAAGTATAGGACCTTAAATTTTTGAATTGGTTCTAATTGTACTAATTTCTACCAAGCAAACAGAATCTATCGATACAAGATATCGATATTCTAATGCCCGAACATCTCTTGAATATATAACGGTCGTTATTATATACATCTTTTAAACACAAAAAAAAATAAAAACTTCGACGTGCCCTACCTACTACTAGAACCGATCAAGTGTAACAGAAATCGGTACGAAATTTTTAAATTCCCAACGTTACCGAGAGACCGAGTTAGTTCGTGACAATATGCAAAAAAATCAAAACTCTCTTGGGTAAAAGTGAACGAAAATTATTTCAGAATTTTTTGCGATTGATGAATAATTGACTAAAGTGTGCTTTACTTTCATTCTTGGAATCAGAAACTCTGGCATTTAATTTTAACTATGTTTTAAATATCTACCAATATCTTTGTTAAAGTATCGTCAAAATTGAATTACCTGGTAATGATAAGTTCAAAACTAATAAGGGTTAAAGACTTACATCGACGGATTTGTTCTGAACTATTCTGAAAACCTCAGAAAACGAGCTGCCTGCTTGGTATGTCCACCTTGTCGGTGATCGGTCTCCATTTATTCTTCCTGGGACATTTCCTGACACTACTCCAAATTATCTTGTGGACGGAGACACATTGCCAAGGTAGATGAAGGGGAGAGTGCTGGTTGTCTCTCTACACTCTACACTAATCTATCCAATTTATTTTTAGATGTAAACCGAGTTCTAAACTATCTTTCGAGAAATTTAAATTCGGTTGAATGATTCCAAACAAATAAAACTTTTTGAGATAGGACAAATATACAAGTAATACAATATGCTTCAACAAAAGAAAGTAGATATTTTTTATACGCTAGAACTGAATGTCATAAGGATATTTTAAAACTTGGCTATACTAAAACCAGAAACTTATTATCCTAGACAAAGCAATCCTCATAATACAACTTTACTGTAAAATAAACTACAATTAACACTACCTTGAGTATGATAATGATATGATTTGTCGAATAAAAAAAAAATAAAAAAGGTCAAAGAGAGTTAGTTTTATACGCCTTGTCAGAAAACACCGGGGAACAGCAAAAATGTTTCCGAGACCAAAGTAGCAAAATCTTACTTATTTTATTATACTAACTAACAATCTGTCTTGCAAAAGTCTCAGTTGGCTCCGGTTTTATAGATCCATGCTAATCATGATAATTACCTCTGCCCGTAATTTATGGGAAAATTCGACTATTAAATGAGAAGTAAAGTCTGTTCAGAGATATAAGAAAGTGACCAACTGATCCCTATTAGAAAAGACCAGGACCAGCTGTAAAATTGAAATATGGCCGAACAGGTCCGTATTTTGCTTAGAATTTAATCATGGTTTGTAATAGAAATAAGTAAGACATTAAAATGTTTAAATGTGAAATTACAAGTTATTTTATTATTAAAAATTATATTTATGATTACAAAAATTTACAAATTATTTGGGACTTATAATAATTATTCACTTAATATATAAATATCACTCTGGGTATCATCATCTGTTCTAATTATTATTTGTGCTATATTGTTTATATGGATATAGGATTTTTCCACTTTTTCAACATGTGTAACAGAATTTGCCCAACTTTGTGTAGTGATGTTAAAAACTTCAAGTTTCTATAAGCTCAAGTACACTGGAGTTAATAGTAGGGCAAATATTGTTACGACGAATGGCAGATTTCAGTTGGTGCCAAACATGTTCGATGGGATTAAATATACAATGGTATGGTGGAAGCCTTAAAACTGTATGCCCTAGATTTTTTGAATAATTGTCATAGAAGTATTCCTTCTGTAGTTTTAGACTTTGTAAAACCTCAATTTTGGTGTAATCTTCCTGAAAATAAATGTCATTGTCATACATGTAGTTTTGGATTGTTGCTTTTGTGTCATTTGAGGAGGGAGTCTTAGTCAACTGCCTACTATTTTTTAGCTTGCATTATCCATTACAATTACGCTATTCGGAGGTATATTTGGAATTAGCTTGTTTTTAAACCAATCTTCAAATAAATCAGCAGTGGTGTCCTCAAGGTAATCCGGAGAAGAATCTTTAATGTTTTTTGCAGACAGAAAAAGTCCATTTGGAATCCATCCGTCTTTAGATCCAGCATGCAAAATCGTAATTCGTTTACCTCTTTTTGATGACGCGCTTGTTTTACACTTGCCGCTTGACCCAACCCTTTTCCAGGGTCCATTTGTCGAACCAGGTTTCATCCAAGTAAATAATCGGCATTTGCTGATCTCTGTAAATCCTAATTTTTTGTAGATATTCGGATCGCCATTCCCGAATTCTAGTGGATTCCATTAAAACTTGTAATTTCTTAATTTTTTTAAATCTAAAACTCATGTGTTGGATACACTTCCATAACGTTGTTCTGCCACATTTAACGCCGGTTTCATCTTTAATTATCTAATATAGGCACGCTTTGTTCCTCGTCTAACTTGTAAATTTTACGCCGTATTATATCTTGATCACTTCCATCTACCTTCGAAAAAATGCCAGTATCGGTTCATTTTCTCCTCGCTAAAATGGGATTATTTACAATTTTCCATATATACAGTTGATGTTGGAATTTTTGTTGATGTGGCCGTTTCTTCTAACGCTGCTTGCTTGCTGACCGCATGTTCAATGAGAGTTGAATAAACATTGTTTGTAACTTCCTTAGTTTCCACAAAAAAGTATTTTTTGCTTTTCGACGGGGTTATTTTCTGAGATACATTGGGCTCGCACATATATTCCATGACTCACACACGATTAAACAAACGCTGTATTACACACGAAGTAAGAATAATTACTAGGCTTAAAACTAACTAGAGTGGCTATATATACAGTCTTTAGAACATAATTTGTTTTATGGGATTAACCCCCTCATTTTGAATCAGGTAAAATTCGGTTTGAAATCAACAAACTATTACTTTAATAATGAAATTACGGCTTCCGGATTTGCAGTTTACTTCAAGACATTTTTAAGTACGGACCATAATTTACCTGCATTTATTCATTCATTCATTGTTTGTTTATGGCCACCCTTGGATAATCACATTCAAAGGCAAAGTGTAACTTTCCTATGTCTATCTCTGGACAGGCTTTACCTGGATTTATGATACCAGGTGTACTTTATAAGGGGTTTAAATACATATAACATAAATCCTAAATTGTTAGTTAGTTGTATTTCAACCACCAGTTGATTGAAAGCTGTTGGTATTTGAGAACTGAGAGAGTATTGAACAAATGTCACGAGTTTCTTTAAATAAGCCGGATCATTTTTGTTGTATAGTGGTAAAGTGACTTTTGTGAAACTTAGCCCTTTAATACAAAAGGCTTACCACTTGTATTTTGGCTGTAAAATTGGAGACCAGGATAAAAATTGGGCTCCACACATCTGCTACTACAAAGTGCGTCCAACATTCGCGGCTGGCTAAGTGGAAAAAAGCGTAAGATGCCCTTTGCTATTCCTATGATCTGGTGAGAACCGAAAGACCACGTTACTGACTGTTACTTTTGTTTGACACCTCCTATCAAAAAAGGCTCTTCGAAGAAAAAAAGGTCTGCGATACACAATCCAAATTCACAATCCGCCATACGCCCGGTGCCTCATAGTGACGAGTTGCCTGTACCTAATCCACCTCAGGAATATAGCCTTGACTCTGATGATGATCCAATGAATTCAAACGGTAGTGTACTGGAAACTGTCGCCGGCCCATCAACCTCGCAACACTCCGATTTTGTCTGTAAACTTCACAGTAAAAAGCAGTGGCGTAGCCACAGGGGGGCCAGGAAGGCGATCGCCCCCCCCCCCCCCGGCCCTATTGGCCTGTCGCCCCTTTACTACTTAAAAAATAATTCTTAAAAAACAACATCGGTCTTATTTTATTTTTAGTAAAGAAGAGCGATCGGAATAAACTTAATAAAACCGGTTTTGAGAGCGCCCCATCATATTTAATTTATTTTTTTTTATATAGCGGGTTTTAACTTCATTTGGGGCCAGACCCCTGTTTCCTAGAGTGCATGAAGATGGTGAATTCCTACGAAATTTGGGCGTGGTCCCAAAAATTTTTTGCCTGCGCCGCTTTAGCTCCGCAGTCTGCGCCCCTACGATAGTTCGCCCCCCCCGCCCCAAAATGCTGGCTACGCCACTGTTAAAAAGCCTCACAAAATAAGTCAAAGTGAATTAAGTGACCTTATAAGGGATTTGGAATTGCCTAAGAGAAAATCCGAACAATTTTTGTACCTCGATTGCGACAATGGAACTTACTTCAAGATGAAGTAAAAGTTTCTGGGTACCGCAGCCGTCAGAAAAACCTAACAACCAGTTTTTAACATGGAAAACAATTTGGTGGCCTGTAGGGACATTGAGGAATTAATGGCAGCTTTAAATCTCGACTATGATGATGATGCTTTTCGTTATTTAAAAAAAAAATCCCTAGAATCAGTGACACTAAAATTAAAGAGGGAATATTTGTGGGTCCCCAGATTAGGAAACTTTTCGGAGATGCGCAATTCGATTCCATACTTCAAAGCACGGAAAAGGACGCTTGGAATGCCTTTTAAATGGTTGCAACAAATTTTTTAGGAAATATAAAAGCAGAAAACTATAAAGACCTGGTTGCCCAACTTCTTTTATGTTACCAAAACCTAGGGTGTAATATGTCGTTGAAAATTTATTTCCTGGATTCTTATCTGGATTACTTTCCGAAAAATTGTGGTGCTGTAAGTGACGAGCACGATAAGAGGTTCCACCAGGATATTTCAAACATGGAAAGAAGGTATCAGGGAAAATGGAACTGTGAGATGTCAGTCGACTACTGTTGGACTATTACGAGAGATGCCCCCGAGGCTGCTTTCAAAAGGCATGCTAAGAAGCGTAAAATGAGTGTCTAAACTTTAGACTCACTGATAAAAATGTGCTATTTAATTGCTATTGTTAAACCAACAATATATTGTTTGTATATTCATTGTAAATGCCTACAAATTAAAATGTTCATTGTATATGCCTATAAATTAAAATTTTGTAACAAATAATGCGAGCCAACAAAATCTTTTATAGATATTTTTTAGTTACTTGGGTATAGTTTAATAAAAAAAAAAATAGGTTTTGTTCAGGAAATAAAAAAAAAGTTGAAATTTGCTCCCTAGTGAAACCTAACATTCACATTGTCTTGGGTTACAAATTTAGCACGCAAAATCCCATAACACCAATCCTGATCATCATCTATCTCTACAATTTCCATTTTCTTCGAACCGTCGGACAGTTTTTAGAACTTAGTGACTTTAAAATTGGATTTCATGTTGTTATTAAATACCTCTTCGTAAGACCTGACCCTATCACCATATCCGCTCATCATAAGAATTATAATTCTTTCACTTTCAGTTAAAGACATATTTGCATGTAAAGATGGCAGCTTTAATGACTTTACATCAAAAGTGAACTGGTGTTTTATTACTTCGTTTTCGAGATAAAAAAAATAAAAGCCACTTCATTGCATGTCGAAATTTTTTTTTTCTCGAAAACAAAGTAAGATACGAAAAAATGTCAAGAGATGGAAAAGTTGTACTTTTAGCTGCTTAACCCGATAACAATATTATATTTTTCAGTGGCGTACATTTTTCTTGTCAATATTATTCGTGGGACTGCCCCTCGGGACGCCACTTACTTACTTACTCCGTGGCTTACAACCCTGGGTGGTTTTTTGCCGACAAGACTACATGCCTCCATTGTGTCCGATCTAACATCAGACCCACTTCATTTATATTAATTATTGCTCTTAGATCTTTGGCAATATTGTCCTTCCACCGCAGGCGTGAGCGGCCTAGCGGTCGTCTTCATACAGGAGCCTCCTCAGAAGCCAGTTTGACCCCACGATCATCAGGAAGACGCCTTGCGTGAACTGCTCACTGTAGTCTCCTTGCTTTGACTTCTCTAACGATGTTGGCCGCTCTATATTGTTCTTCTCGTTCTCTATTGCTACGCAATCGGCACCGTACCGATCACTTTATCGTCAGTGGTCCCGATGTTCCATCCCAGATGGCTCCATATATTTTCCTTATAGTGCTCGGCGTTCAAAGATGCGCAGTCGCTTCTCGTTTGCCACGGTCAGTGTCCACGTTTCACAACCATACATCACCACTGGTTTTATTATGGTCTTGTAGATTGAGATTTTAGTTGTCTGTGTCAGTTGTTTTGATTTGAGGAGCTCATTCATTGCAAACAGACATCTGTTCCCTGCTTGTATTCTGCAATTTATCTCTTCTGTTCCATCTGCATTTTCTAATAATATTGCCCCCCAAGTACCTAAACTTCTTGACCCGTTCGAAGTTATAGCTGTCATTGTGATGTTTTGTCCTATTCTATCTCTGTTCCTGCATACTGTCTCCGGTTGTGTACATATACTTAGTTTTTTCCTCGTTTATTCTTAACCCAATGGTGTGTGCTTTGTTTTTAAATCCGATAAAGGTCTCCTTGATGGTTAATCTGCTGTTGCCAACCATGTCCACGTCGTCTGCAAACGCCAGTAGTAATTTTGGTTCAATGTTTCCAAAAAGGTTTGCGTGGTTACGTATCTCGGCTTTTCTGATAACATGTTCTAGTGCGATGTTAAACAACGGTGGTGAAAGGGCGTCGCTCTTTTTAGCCCATTATTAATTTCAAAAATATCTGAGTACTCCGGTCTCACTCTAACTTTACTTCTGGACCCATTGACACAAACTTGTGTCATTTTCACCAGTTTCTCTGGGAATCCCAGCTCTTCCATAGCCACCCATAGTTGTGCTCTCGAAACACTATCATAAGCCTCTTAAAAATCTACGAACAGTTGGTGTAGTTCTCGGTTAAATTCCCAGCCACACTGGTAGTCTCCGATGATTTCCTCGGCATACGGTTTTAATTTCTCCAGCAGGATATTGGCTAGCACTTTGTTGGTAGTATTTGTATATCACGAACTACCGACCAATTAGTTTAATCTCGACATTTACCAAAATTTTTGAAAAGTGCTTAAAAAGTAGATTATATGGTTTCAACTAATAAACTGAATGATAGGCAGTATGGATTCTTGAGGGACGTTAGCACTAATGATGCCATGTTTGAACTCATAAATAATATAAAAAGTAGTCTGGATAATGGTGAAAAGTGTATTGCGGTCTTTTTAGATCTGGCAAAGGCTTTCGACACTGTACCCCATGGACTACTCATTGGCGTTCTGGAACAGTATGGCGTTCGCGGTGTGGTTCTTGATGTCTTCAAAGATTATTTAACAGAGAGAAGGCAAGTCGTGAAAGTAAGAAATGTATATAGTGATCCATTGGAGGTAAAGATCGGTATCCCACAGGGTACAGTGCTGGAATCCCTTCTCTTTATTACATATATTAATTCCTTGTTAAATCTGAACATAGATGGAGTCAGTGTATCATGTGCCGATGACACGGTTCTGTTCTTTAGGGACAATTCATGGGAACATGTTAAAAACAAGGTGATTAAGGGATTAGAAAAAGTAAAATGTTGGCTAGATCAAAATAAATTAACTTTAAATACTGACAAAACATTCTATATTGCGTTTTCGATGACTGATGCAAATAGACCGGCATTTAATTGCATAATATTGACTGAATCTGACCTATATGTATAAAAGAAACGAACACAATAAAATATCTGGGTATTACAATAGACAAAAATTTAAAATGGACTAATCATATTCAAAACTTAACAAACAAAATAAGGAGTTTACTTTATAAGTTTTACTTAATACGAAAGATACTTCCTAAAAAGTTACTAATTCAAATATATAAATCGTTAATAGAATCAATTCTTAGATATGGCATTATAGCTTGGGGCGGGCTATATGAGAATGCACTAAAGCCATTGAAGATTGTACAAAATTTTATTCTAAGAATTATTTTTTATAGAGACAAACTGTATTCTAGTGACCTTCTCTACAGTGAAAATATTTTAAGTGTCCGATGCATATATTACCTAAGCAATTGTGTCCACTGTTTTAAATCTAAAAACAAAACATTTGTAAGTCATTGTTATCAAACTAGACATAATGCTGGTGGAATGATGGTTGTACCCTTTAGAAGATATGATGCAGGTCAAAGATATGCATCAATTTTAGCACCAAAAATTTATAATTTATTACCCCATGATATACGATCCACAACTAAATACAAATCTTTTATAAGTAAATGTAAAAGCTTCATTTATGGGAATATGTATATTGATAGATTATTATAAAACCTGTAACATCGTACTCTCTCTTGACTATTATTGACATCGTACAGTAGTTGGTACAGTTTATTTTATTTATTGTTCCGCTTTTTGGGTTAATTTGTATAGTGGGTATAGGTACTTTTCTAATTGCACATACAGGTGATTTATCACCTAGGTGCATAATACATAATGTAAGAACATCAAACAATGTCATGTATTAGTATTATTTTTGTGAAGTGTATTTACTTATTTCAATAAAATTAATATTTAATAAAAAATTAATTAATATTTAGGAGTGTTATACCCCTGTAATTTTCCGGGTCCGTCTTCTCGCCTTTTTTATGTATTGGTACAATTATACCTTACACACTATTGGGTTCATTTGGGATCTTCTCCGTATGCCATATCTTTGCGACAAGCTTGTGTATTGCTGTGTGCAGGGTCTCTTCGCCGTGTTTCAAGCATTCCGCGGGGAGCCCGCCGCTTCCAGGGGCTTTATTATTTTTTAGTTTCTGTATGGCTTGCTTGATTTCGAGATATATGGCTTGCTTGATCTCGAGATAGATGGGTGGTGCGTCTTGTACTTCTGCTGATTGTAAAGTTACTTCTAATTTTCTTTCTGTGTGTTCAATGTTAAGAAGTTTGTGGAAGTATTGTGCCCAGGTGTTCATTACTTCGTTTTTATCTGTTATCAGCTGTCCTTTTTCTTTACGTTATTGAAGCTCATAGTTATCATCTAGTTAGTGCAAACTTAGCGTCTAATCACAACGAACAACACTGCTATATTTCACCAAAATCGGCAAAAGGAGAGATATTAATAAAAACCCGATTTTTTTTAAAACTTTGACACCCTGTATCTTGAAAGCCAGACTTTTTAGGACACATATTTATATGAACCTTTCTACTTAAATTTGATTCAGGAATGCGCCTTGGAGTTACACCCAATCATTAAGGAACACCCTGTATTTTAAGACGCCTTGTATAACCGTTTAGTTTTAATGAAAAGAATTGCGTTCAAATGATAGCCAAGATGAAATCAAAAGAACTTTAACAGACAACTTAAGTCTGCAATCTGTGTCAATTTATAAGCACGTACTCTTATTAAAAATGATGATGGCAGAAACAGCCTTTTATTTCCGTAAACTTTCGGGCCTCTTACACAGTTATAACGGATGTCTTATTTTTTATATAATTTTGAAGGCATATAGGTATTGAAAATTCAAGTAACAATAAATGCTCCCACGTTCCCACGTACCTACCTTATAGCTAGGGGGGAGGTGGAAAATTTTTTTATATGATTGTGAATAAAAATAATCCATTTCTGCAATGAGGTCCCCTCTGTGTTTTTGATTGACTGTTGTAATAAGAGAGGCTTTACTATATCGTTTGTTGGCATCTGCCATTTGTTCTAAAAATTGCTCGTCAATGCTAATGTATCATTATGAACTACGATTATTTTAAACAATAAATTAACTAGTTGAGGTGAATATACACACACGGAAAAAAATGAAAAATAAAAAATGTCAACAATAATGTATCTTTCCATTTGCTACAAGTTGTAACATTTATCTTAACATTCGTTAAAAAAAATACTAAAAATATTTTAAAAATCTCAAGTGCCTGTTGAAATTTTTACTTCTGATTTGTATTTGTCACTTTGTATATGAAATCTTGAACTGATACTTGTAAAATTTAATATAGGTTCTATCAATATATGTGAGACAAGACTATACTATTAATCGTTAAATTTTATTGTGTAAAATACATAATGATATGTGAGTTTCTTTTACAATTTCTATGCAACTTTACTCCAAGTATAAAATTTGTAATTTAAAACAATTTGTTGTAGAAACTTTAAGTCAGGTTTTATACCTATCCAAATATAAAAATCTCCAGATAATTTGCAGTATTTATTACACTGGCTTAAAATGTGTAATTTAAAACAATTTGTTGCAGAAATTTGAACAATTGTCAGGTTTTATACCTATCCAAATATAAAAATATCTTTAAACTACTTTAAAATGTGTAATTTAAAACAATTTGTTGCAGAAACTTAAACAATTTTCAAGATTAATACATATCGAGATATAAAAATCTTAAACAATTTGTAGTATTTACTACACTATTATAAACCAGCATATGGTATTAAGTACTTTAGATCGCTAGAGACTGCTGGAAGATGGCGCTGCCTATATTATACTGCCAACGCAGAACAATATCGATTTTTCAACGGTCGGTTGCCAAGAGTAAATATAGTAGACCAAAATTTACCTAGGGTTACTGTTGAGGAAGTTCGCTCTTTCCTGAGGGTCATCAACCCAAAAAAGACGCCCGGTTTCGACGGCATAAAAAACAAAGCAGTCAAAAACTTGCCAAAAAACACAGTTCTGGACTTGGTAGACATAACCCAAGCAATCATAGAAAAAGGCTGTTTCCCAGACATTGGATATGGGCCACAATGGTGTTGATCCCAAAGACGGGTAAAGATCTAACGTTGGCA
The DNA here is from genome assembly GCA_963920685.1 of Polydrusus tereticollis. Lineage (NCBI taxonomy): Eukaryota > Metazoa > Arthropoda > Insecta > Coleoptera > Curculionidae > Polydrusus > Polydrusus tereticollis. The sequence continues at coordinate 24,020,935 of OY987333.1, read as the reverse complement.
GACAGCTATAGACCGATAAGTATATTATTTTGTCTTGGCAAAGTCGTTGAAAAACTAATACTTAATCGGGTAACCGATTTTGTATTTAACAATGACGTACTATTACCAGAGCAGTTTTAGAGCGGGTCATTGCACGGTGCGCCAAACAACAAGTCTCGGTATCAACATACTTAGAGGGTTCAATCACCACCAGTCAACGGGGGCAGTCTTTTTCGACATCTCAAAAGCGTTTGATAAGGTCTGGCATGACGGACTTATTCTAAAATTGATTAGATTAGGCATGTAAGATGCTCTAATCAGAGTTGTTATATCGTACCTTGAAGACAGGAAATTCGCGGTGTCAACAGACAATTCAATATCTGAAACCAGGATCGCGCGAGCGGGGGTCCGTGTACAATACCTGTATACAGCGGACATCCCGCACAACAGATACACACAATTGTATTTGTTTGCTGATGACAGTGCGATTACTGCTACCTCAGAAGTGCCCTGGAGAGTGGTTTTACGCCTGCAGCGCCATGTCCTGCTTCTGCAGAATTGGCTGGGAGCCTGGAAGATTAGGTTAAATGAGGGAAAACACAGGCAGTGTTTTTCTCGAAGGCGAGACTAAGGTTGCACGAAGCAAGGGTCAAGGTAAACAACAAATCCATAGATTGGAGCGCTATAGCTAGCTATCTTGGCCTCACCTTTGACAAAAAACTGTTTAGGAACGACAATGTTGATAATAGAATTAAAAAAGCGAATAGATAAATGAGCGCAGTGTACCCCTTACTCTGCGCAAAAAGCAGACTTAAATTAAAAAACAAAACACTAATTTACAAGACAATAGTAAGACCTGTACTGACATACGGTGTACCAACCTGGTGCACCGTAAACAAGACAAGACTTCTAAAAACACAAAGACTACAAAACAATGCATTGAGAGCGATGACAAACGCACAAAGACATGTACCGACCGCAATTTTGCACAGAGACCTAAAAATTGACACTTTTTCTGACCACTTAACAAAATTAATAACAAAATACTTTGAAAGGACAGACTTATCGACAAATCCAATGATACAGAACATCCCTCGATAAGACACATACATTTAAATACCCGAAAGATTGATTCCCCCCTTGAAGCGAATAAAAACATCTAAGCATATACGACAAAAAATCAAAAGAAGCAAAAACATTAAAGAAAAGAACAACAAATAAACAGCAGAACATACAGCAACACAACAAAACCAAATAAGGAAAAAACAAATAAAATGAAGTAAACACCCATCAAGAAAAATCCAGAATAGTGGAACAAGATGCAAAACACAGCCATCAGAGCTAACTTAAGAGCTCTTCCAATACGCAGAAGAACGGTCGGTATTCGGTATGCTCACTTGTCATAATTGTGCCCTGTGCTGCCGAGAACCAAAGAGTTCGAAACCGGTCTACAGGTAGCAGTAGTGTAGCATCCTACCATTGGAAACAGAGATTCTGAGATTCATTCTATCCCTTCCGTTAGTTTCTGTAAGAGATTTCCTGCAAATTGTTGTAAAATGTTTAACAAAACATTTTCAACAAATAGTTGTGAAATGTTTACCAAGACATTTAAACTTTTCCTGTAATATTATATTGAAATATATCGAACAAAATATGGTGAAATTGTTAACAAGACATTTTAATTTATCCTTAAAACAAGTGTACATTATTTATTTTTGTAAACATTTTTGGAAAAATCACTATTTCTTTTTCCGTGCGAAGTTAAACATTATATTCATAATTTAAAATAACAACCATATTACAGTCACCGTTTATATTTGGACTGTGCTACAGTAGATGTTATACATCGTCAGGGAAAGTAAGGAACGGACTCCCTAACTTCCTGACCACCACACTCCTTGAGCCAAAATTTGGCAGGTAGGTATCATTTTACAGAGTTGTATAAGGTGGATAAAATTACCTTTAGATTATCACATTATCTACACCAATGGGCAGAAAATTGCCCATATTCTTTAAACAAACAATTCTCAGGACAATACTTTATGTTAGAAAACAATGAGATGCTTTGATTCCTGTAAATTGTTAAGTACCTCCGCGTTTAAGCTTATTATTTATTGTTATTGTTCTCGAGATCCGTTAAAATCTACTGTAAGAGTTATTAAATTAAATACGAAGCACATTGTTTTTCAAGTACTTAGGATATTTTAAATTACTAGATCTGACTACTTTTCGTGTGTAATGTAGTAATTAGATATTGTCTGGCTTTGTAGACGTGGATCCTTAATTGTTTGGTTAAGTAGAACAGTCCGTTTGTTTAGAATATATCGTCAGTTAAATATTAGCATTTTTGCCATTCTCCGAAAATTGAGCATTTAGTTCTAACATTTCGATTAAAATATTTAAAATTTCGTTGAGGTTAGTTTCATACACTTTTTTAAATTTTCGCGAAAAATATTATAGGTAAGATGAGTACAAATTATTACTATTCAAGTTCTTATAACATTTTTTTGAAATCTCAAGAATAACGAGATTAATCAAAAACTGGCATTATTTATGTTTTGTCTAGAATCTCAAGATGCATCAAAATTTGTCAAAAATATGCGGTACATATTGCCATATAAGAAAATAAGTTTTTTTTTTTTAAATAGCGCCCAAAAGCCGAATTAGCCCCCCCCCCTTAAATAATGCGAACAATATTATATAAAAACACTTTTAAAAATTTTGTGCAAGAAATTGTACGATTTAATTATTGATGTATGTCTATTTAAGACTTGAAATTTTACCCCAGTCTAAGGCCCTATCCTCACGCAGCCACACCACAGCAACACAACATGTATAGGCGACATGTCGCTCGAATGTTGCTGCCGTGTATTTAAATGCAGGCATGCACTGTCAGAGAAGCAACATTTCCAAATTCATACAGATTTATGCAAATTGCGTTGCCAATTTCCTCTGCTTCATGTGAACGATCCTTTTAAACAACGAGAAGAATCAAAAATTGGCTAAGGTCGACCATGGGTCAAGATCGATTCAGTTTTTTAGCACAATGGCATTACCAAATCCCTGAGGTTAGATGATGTTATGGAAGAATTTATTAAAACAGAAAATCGGAAACTGTTACTTCAATCAAATGGTATTGGGTATATATTTTTTCTTATTATTATTTTTAATAAATACATCTTTTTTTAATTTCCTTTATTCTTTCAGTGTTAATATTTATTATAAACTATTAGAATTGATTTTACAGTAAAATACATAGTTGCCTTACATGGACGCATATACAAAAAATTAAACTTTTCATATTAGTGCCCATATTTTATGACAAATTTCCTTTTTTATGGATTTTTGTTGTGCAGCTAAATACTACTCAGTTAGACCTTTCATTTAAGGTATAACAAAGGGGGTGTTGCCATTTGAAATTTTAAAGTTTTAAAGTTGTGGGGTGGGGCGCCTAGGGGGTAACTGATCCCCTGACTAAAGTATGGTGGTTCTAGTTCCCCCTGCTCAAGTAACATTTATACCATATCGCGTTGTTCGAACTTTTGTAGTATTCTAAATATTTGCAATAAAAGTTTTCAAATTGACGACCTGTATGTATGTTTGGTTGCCTGGAATTTTGAAGTTCTTTCTTATGGAAGGGCCGGCTTGCCGGTCCTAGTTACAAAGGCGACTTGAAAAGTAATACAATTAATTTGATGGTTTACTACGACGTCCTGGGTTACAAGTTATAAGGGCAATTTAAAAAGTATAACGGTTATTCACCGGTAGTTGGCGGGTCATTAAAAATGCAAATTGATGTAGATAAATACTGTTTGTTGTCTGTTTGACACTGGGTAGGCACTGCAGACCCTGCTGGCCCTGAAAAGCCGCCACTGTTAAGTTGAATTTCAATGCAGACAAACGTTCAAAAACAAATTAAAGTTGACGGATCAAACGGGGATTAAAAGAAAGTTGATCCACCGTGAAATAATAGTTTTTGTAGACTAAATAAAAAAAGATTTAGAAATGAAAAGTTTTGTATTAAGTGTATAATCTTAACTTCAATGCAGAGCGCTTTCGGCCTTAAGCCATCATCAGTGCTTCTTTGTCAGGAACCAGGAAGGAAATACTGCCGAACAAACCTTAGTGGACATTTTCTTTAAAACTGTTACAAAGAACACTACATAAAACACATTAAAATACTTGTATATGGGAGGAAACTTTGGGGATGAACCACTAAGAGGTCATTTTAATTTTTTATTGCAACATTTTAGCCGAAGTATTTTGGCCAAATAGTAATAGTTTTAAAGAAAATGTCCACTAAGGTTTGTTCGGCAGTATTTCCTTCCTGGTTCCTGACAAAGAAGCACTGATGATGGCTTAATGCCGAAAGCGCTCTGCATTGAAGTTAAGATTATACACTTAATACAAAACTTTTCATTTCTAAATTTTCCAAAGTGTACACAGCCACACTCCCCCCTTTTTAAATAAAAAAAAAGCTGTTGTAAGAAAACAAATTTTTTTATTTTAAAATGCATGTGAATTTCTGGAAAGTAAATAAACTTAATCCCTGGCCGATTTTGGATGAACAAAAATATCCAGACATTTTACAACACTGTATAAATACCAAAAAATATCACAATTAGCTTGGCTTGACGTCTGCTCGCGGACTAAACACAACTTAGAGGGACGAATGGTTTTGAGTGATACACAATTTATTTTGGGACATGCGCATACAAAAACATTTTGCTGCCACCTCTTGTTGGTCGTAGTTCTCTGATCACATAGGTAAAGTCCGTCTATCTATCTTACAAACTCATTATAAATGATACTTCCTTACCGTCATAATAACCTATTGTGTGAGGTGTAAAACTCGGTCACCTGATCTGGGGACTTCAGGTACGGATCTATTTAAAGACTATTATGTTATTACATTTTCTCAGAAATCCTCTTAAAATAATTAGGGTTAAATAAAATAGGTTTATTTTAGTTATTTAAATATGCTGATTTTTGGTTTTAAAATTCAGTAGATGTTTGTATTGGTTTAGACAAGAAGTAATATCTAAGAATGTTTCGTCTGTGAGAAGAAACCAGTACGCCGTGGATCTACGGGTCGGGACAGAAACCAATTAAAGCGTGATATTTTATTAGTTGACACAAAAAAAGTAATCTTCGACGTTTACACCACCCTTCTTGAACGTGGTTTTTCAAAATTTGGTGCAGTGGAGGAAGCGGCAGCTTTGACACGCAGGCCAGTGAGCCACAGTGTGGCTTGTTGTAAATAAACCTATAGTGGAGAGAAGAGGAAAGACTCTTTTACTTTTAAGAAACTGAACGCGACGGATGTCGATATATTTCGTAGAAAAATATATGCCATGTCATGTGACAAGTGATCCCCACTTTAAAAACCCTATTGCAAGGATTAAAAAAAGATGATACAGGAAAAGAGGGTTGTCGTGAGATTCTAACGAAATGTATTTTAAGGACTCCCTTGTTGATTATCACGATGATACTAAGGAGAACTATTTGAAGACTGGTTTAAAAACAAATTATTACCAAATATACCACCAAATAGTGTGATAGTGATGGATAATGCGAGCTACCACCGTAGTAGGTGAAATAAAGTTCCGTGTTCTAATGACACAATGTTTACTAGCCCAACGATATGGAATTCCTGTATTCATTCGTTAAGATGTAATTTCCATATTTAATTTTGGGCAAAAAAGGCCCCAATGACTAGTAAAAGTTAAAGGCAATGCCTAACTGAACCTGTAGTTCGGATCATTAGTTACCGTCCACAAGAAAATTCAAAGAAATAATATTCATTGTTGATTAGGATTATGCTAAATTCAATATTGGAAATTATATAGGCAAAAAAAAATTATTTAAAATTAATTCAAAAGAAACTTATCTATTATCCAATAAATAATTAGAAATAGTTATTTAAAAACTAAGAAAGTACGAAAAACATGTTATTATGCAATAATCCCAGAATTCATTGCCCTGCATGACTTAAAAGATTAATAAATGACAACTTAGCATGTAAACTGCCACTTTTCAATATGCAAAATAAACTTGATTTATTTCTGCGATTATCACCTCCTTTTTACAGCTCTACCTACCAGCTTTTAAACGATTGCTCATAAATCCTTTTCAACAAACGTATCACAAAATTAAAAATAAAATAGATATCTAATATACAGGGTGTCTGGAAAATCTGGTAAATCTCTCGGATTCAGAAGAACATAAAAAAGTAATATGACAAGTTCCTATAAAATCTTTTCATATATGCCCTCCCTACGGAGATATGTGCCTCCGAAGGACGCTGCTGGCAGTGGCGTACACACACGGGGGGGGGGGGGGGGGGGTGTTTGGACTGACAATCAACAATGATTTTTTTCCAACTATGTATGACACTTACCAATATATATATAGCCATATAATAATATACAGGGTGTTATGGAAATGACTTATTATATTTTAAGGGGCCACTCCTAAGGTGGTCTAGAGTTACACTTGATAGTTTTTTTTTCTAAAATCGGAAGTATTTTGAATTTTGTAAAATACCTTAAAACCGGACTATGTGCGCCTTCCATGATAGTTCAATGCCCCTGAACACATGTGTTTTTGACAAGACAAACTGCTGGAATGGTAATTGTTTAGTTTAGTGCAATTAATGTTGAATTTTGTGCTAAAATTTCGTATATAGACTAATTGAGGGTAGCTGATCACAATTTTCCTTTTGCGTTTTTACGGCAAATGCACTGGTTTTGAGAAAAAAAAATGTTAAAGTTTTTCACTTACAGGTTAGGGTATTCTTTTTGAGGTTTGTTTATTTCGATATCTTTGGGTGTCGCGTTTCACTTTCCTTTCAATTTCCTAGATTTTATGGTTTTCCCTTCAAAATATGTGATAAAACTTTCACCAAACTATCTGTTCATAAAATAAGAACAACATTTTAGCAAAAAAACAATGGAAAAGGCACAAATTTAATTAAATTCGTTGTTAATACGCCGACAAAGTAGAAGCGTCTCTTTTCAGATTCATTGCACTCACGTTGCCAGATTGTTCTTCTTTTTCTTGTAATTATTAATGGCTTCCATCCAGGAGAATGATATGCTAGCTCGAGCCAATAGGATTCATTCAATTAATAAAAATGAATTGAAAAGTATAGGCAATTTATAATACACTAACAATCTGACAACATGGGTGCAGTGAACCTGCAAACAGGCTCCTTGTACCGTGCAGTTTGCTTCTGCTTTTTTGGCCAGCTGTCAGTGAGCTGTCTCCCGTCTTTTTCCAGATAACGTAGAGTTTTCTGTTCGCTTACAAGTTATCCCGTTTTTCAGAGTTTCCTTGTGGCATATTTCGTTTATTTCAACTCAGAAGTGTATACTATGACTCCGACAAGTAATATTTTATTGGAAATAGCAACATTTTAGGATTACATGCAAAATAACATACCGGTGAGTTAGAAAAACTTTAACATTTTTTTTCTCAAAACCAGTGCATTTGCCGCCTAAACGCAAAAGGGAAATTGTGATCAGCTACCCTTAATTAGCCTATATGTATACGAAATTTTAGCGAAAAATTCAACATTTGCACTAAAGTAAACAATTACCCAAATCAGCTGTTTGGGTCATTGGCGCGTAGGTGTTTTGGACCTAAATTTTTGAAGGCATTTTTCTCGAATTTCTAGCTTCGAGCGCCATTTATAGCAATTTTTCCCCAATTCGTCTCGACCTATATATTTACGGGTTAAAAAATAATAAGTCATTTCCATAACACCCTGTATATTACCAATATATAATAGCCAAAAAAATATAGTTAGAATCGTTTTAAAAAAATATGTTATGTATTGATAATAATGAATGGCAATTAAATCAGCACCTCACTGTTTATCTCGATTTCGCATAGAAGAGAGACGAGAATTTAAAAAATCATCTAACTCGTGCATTAAGAGAAGCAAATTATGTTAGTCCTCGTATACAAAATAAATTCGTGCAATTCAATAATAGTGCAAATTATTGTAAATAAAGTAAATGCATCTAAAAGTTTCTCGATAGTAGCAGATATATCCGGAGTAGAGCAAAGCTTTCCTTGTGTGTGCGTTATGTCGAAAATGAGACCTATAATGGAAACCCCTCAGAATCTGGGAATTAACTCCCAGTATATGGTTGGTCAAGGATATGATGGAGCTGCTGCTATAAGTGGCCAATTACAGGGACCACAGAAGCACATCAGAGAAAAAAATGATCTTGCTATTTATGTGCATTGTGCCTCTCACATTGCCTAAATTTAGCAATCTCTGATGCTTGTGAAATATCAAGTACCTATTCGAAATTGTTTTGGATCAATTGGGAACATATATAATTTTCTCAATACACCACAACGGCAAGCCATCCTAGACAAAGCTGGAATCCGAAACATCCGCTACAAGACTGAAACAGTTATGCCCGACAAGGTGGATCCAACGCCATGAATCGGTTCTTGTCTTCCTAGAACTTCAGCAAGCAACAATTGATGCATTAGAAGTAATATCACAATGGAATGATAAAGCAACTTCTTCTATGGCAGTACAACTATTGGCTGTCATAAGTAGTACGGATTTTTAAGTATCACTTCATATTAGTGTTAAATTGTTTGCTATAACTTTGCCGTTAAGTCAAGTCAATTACAAACAAAAAATCAGGATTTATCAACAGCCCTTGAACTAGCCGCAGACGTCGAAAATATTTTAACTGAAACACGAAATAAAGTTGAGCAACAATTCCATACTATTTTTCTTGAAGTGGGTGAAATGTGTAACAAATTGGAAATAGGATTAAGCATTCCTTGTCGAGCTGGCAGGCAAACAAAATGATGTAATATTATGACAAAGAATGCTGAGGATTATTATAGGATTTCTATTTTTTAATTCCTTTTTTGGACAACCTTTTATATCAAATTCAGAAACATATTGTCCAGCTTCAGATGCCTCTTTCCTGTTAAGGGTTCAAAATTTGTAAATCGCTGTCAAAATGATGCACGAGTACTACTAACGAAATACCAATCGATTATTAACTGTGGTTTAGAAGAAGGAATTGGCGAATTGAAAATGTGGTGGTGCTGATTCCTTACACGTACCGATGAAAATGATGATTCTAAAAGTGCGATGACTTCTTAGGTAAGTGTAATGATGAAATATTCCCAACAGTAAGTAAACTGATTCAGATTTTTTGTACACTTCCTGTTACCACTGCAACAAACGAAAGATCCTTTTCAACGCTTCGTAGATTAAAAACATGTCTTCAAAATATTATTGGAGAAGGCAGACTTAATGGTTTGGCGCTTCTTAATATACACAGAGATATTATAGTATCTCCGGAGCAGATTTTAGAAGACTTCGCAAGACATTTGCGTAAAATGAATATACATTTGTAATTTGTAATAATCTATTTTGTTAACTTTTGTATTATTCGTTGTAATCGTCTTGAAACAATATCTCTTGCAATATAAATTTAAACGGTTAATTTAAAGACTTCTTATTTTGTTATATTTTTTAGGCACTTTGATGTATATTAAACCCATCGGTCTTAAAGAAGCTCATAGATATTTGTTATGATTTGCATTTTCATTTCAAAATACCTCCCCCCCCCCCCCCCTAATATAAAGGAAGTCTGTGAACGCCACTGGCCGCTGGAAATCGGCTTTTCTTGAATAAAGTAAGGGCCTCTTAAAATATTAGGGTACCAAGTTTTAAAGTAGTACGTTAAAAAATGTTCATTAATTTTAAAAAATTCGATTTTTACTTTTTAACTTTACCACCCTGTATCTCGGAAACGGAGCAATTTCGGACTAAGGTAAGTTGCTTTAAATCGCTTTATTTTGGCCTCAGGAATATGTGCTCAGATTTTGTACAGACCTTTTAGAGACACCCTGTATATTTTTGAAATTAAGGAATAATAACCTTTCATGAAATAAAAAAAATACACATGGTGTTGCATTAAAAACCCTATACATTTTAAGTTTTTTTGGATTTCTTATAGGAAGCCACGTAGATATGACACAAAATATCTTTGAAATCCCTGTACACCGCTTTAAAATGATACCCATGACTTATTCATTAGCGTCCACAAGGTAATATGCGACCATTAATCGAAAACCTGCTACCTCCTTAACTAATAACACACGCAACGAAATTGTTATAAATATGCCACTTTCTTTCTGTAAAAACGTTTAGCTACCCATGTCACAGGTAATCTGTGACCATGTTTTAATTATACTTAAATGGGCTCATAACATATTTTTCCATTAAGCCGTTTTGGATATTATTTTATTTTTCCATTTATCTGGTTCTATTATAAAAAAATATATATAAAATGAAGAACAAAGAGATAATCTTCATCTTCAAATGTACATCCAATTGCAAATGTTTCTTCTTCACTAACTACATATTTTAAAGACCAAAAATAAACAGGGAAAAGAGAGGTCTCGTCCTAACCCATATTTCGATGGCACTGTGAAATCGTGGCAAGTCGAATGTAGTGTGCGATGATGACAAAAATATTACGATTTGTCCGATGCGTCCGTTGAGTCCGATGCGTACAAATGCGCGCTTACCTTTTAGAGAGAGAGCAGTTTTCCTGTGCTAGATTTTGCCGGGATGCACATAAGTATCATCCTAAAGCGGTAGGAATTTTCATTATTTGGTATTTGCTGCAGAAAGAAAATGAGCAGATAATGTTCGAGAGATAAAAACAAATGAGCAAGATAAATAGCAGTAGTTTAAAATCACTTTGCTGGCTATTTATTAAACGATCTAGCAATTAAATGAATCCTATGTTTACGTCTTGAAGTAATTTTTAAGAAAGAAAAGCGCTGAGCTGTAATGTAAGTTTATTTTTATGTATATAGGGTGCGTGCAAGATAAGTACCCCGATCCTTCATTTAAAGGTACAGGGTTGTGATTTAATATTCGTGCGTGCAAGATAAGTACCCCGATCCTTCATTTAAAGGTACCTACAGGGTTGTGATTTAATAACGGATAAATTCAATACAAATTAAAAGGGGGGCGTGTTCGAAAAACCCCCGAACCCGTCGAATTTGTTTTTGGATTGCGCGTATTTTAACATAAAATGTAGATATACAGGATGTCCCACAAAAGTGTAGCAGAAAAATATTTTTTCCTTAAATGGAAATCCCTGTATATTAATTGCATTTTCGGATTCTCCGGAAAATTCTAGACATGTTTCATGTAAACCTATCTTCAACTGTTCACGAAATATTTACGTTCATTGTAAATATTTTTGATTAAGAATACAGTGACACTTTGTCAAATATTAACAACCAGAGGTGTAATTTATTTCGTGGACAGTTGAAGATAGGTTTAGGACATTATACATGAAACATATCTAGAATTTTCCGGAGAATCCGAAAATGCAATAATATACAGGGATTTTCAATTTAGGAAAAAATATTTTTTCTACCACACTTTTGTGGGACATTCTGTATACCTACATTTTATGTCAAAATATGCACAATCCAAAAACAAAATCAACGGGTTCGAGCGTTTTTCCGAACACACCCCCATTTAATTTGTATTGGATTTATCCGTTATTAAATCACAACCCTGTATATCTACATAATATTAAGAGCCCAGTCGCGTATTGGGCCTAAGAAATATGTACAGGGTGTCCAGTTTTCGTGTGTTTTCATATACCAGCTCTCTTATTATAAAAGATAGGAAGATGTGGTTTGCGGCTTTCTTTTCTATTATTTTATGAAACTTTCATTGCCGTAAACGAAATTTTCATAGCCCTCTCAGTTTCTGATTTTGAAAATTTGTAATTTTTGACGACAATGAGGTAAAAATGGGTTATTATAGAGTTTTTTATGTAGAGTTCAGTGGCGTAATTAGTTTTTTTCTAAAAAGTATTGTTTTTGAGTTATGACCCAAATTTGTGTTTTTTTTTTAATTGGACACCCTATATTTATTTCTTTTAAAAAGGATAATTTTAACATTTTTTGTACAGAAGGCTAGCAATGAACGGATAGCCATGACAGAAAAGAAAATTCTGTAAATGCGCCATTACGGAACCAGGCGCGGATCTAGGATTTTGTCCAGGGGGGGGCAAAATGGAAAAGCGCCGAAGGCGCTAAAAAAATAGCGCCGCACGCGAAAATTTTTTGGGTGCCACGCCCTTTTTTGAATCATGGTGCTTGGTTCTCAAGTGGGAAAATAAAAAATACAACACAAAATCCTCAAGAAAATCACAAAAGCAACCCCGTGCGTTTAGGAGTGGGGGAGTTAATTTTTGCGATTTTACCTATCTTCCAGAGAATTCGTTGTAAACAAACAATTTCATAAAATTTTAATTTGTTATTTATGTAATAATGCATTTGATTTGAATAATGCTGTCTAAAAAAAAAAAGAAATACAAACAATTTAATTTGAAGTAATTAATGCACTTAAATACTAAATTCCAATCTTGTCCTAGGGCCAGCTTTTGCAAATCTTGAAATTACTTTCTCAACATCAATGGGAACATGCCTATGGATGTGCATTAGGGCAAGACCGAGGGGGCGGTTTTCAGTCATGGTTGCTCTTAAATATGTTTTAAGGCGCCGCAACGACGAGAATAACCTCTCAGCAGATGCATTTGTCACCGGAAGGGTTGCAAGGATTAGTACAAATTCATGTATTATAGGAAATACATCCTTATCGCAACAAGCCAATATATCCAGAGCTCTTATGGGAAGCTCTTTTCTGAAGCTCTGTTCTTGAATCCATTTCTCTCTCCACAACAACAATTCATCTTTTAGCAGAAAAGAAGCAGCGCCCTTGTCAACTTCAAGAAGCAATCCAAAGCGGTCGAGGAGGGACTTTATACTTATGTCATTTTCACCAGCAGAATTTTTGACAATATTTTCTGGAATGAAAACTGATAGCTGAAAGATGTCCAAGGTTTCGGCTGAGAATCTTTCTCGCAGATCTGTGAGAACAATGTCTAGCAATGGTGCATAGATTGATACTCTGTAGTATTCCTCCGCTGAATTCATTTGATGGTTGGCACGATAAATTTGGCGTCCACCATGGCGAGGGATCCGAGGAATATTCAGCTCGACACCCAGTTGATCGGCTAGATTTTCTGCACGCTGCCAGATCAGATAGCCTGTACCCTCTTGGGAATTTGCGTTTGCGACAGTTTGCGTAGCTCTGTTCTGGGACCGCATCAATAAGTAATTAAAATTAACTTGCGGAACTGCGGAAGGATACCAATATTCTAGTGGTTAGCGCGTAGACTTTCAAGAGTTTAAAGTACAGAGTACAGAAGGTTTAAAAGTAGACTTTCAAGTCGTGAACCCAGGTGCAAAGCTGGTGAAGGGAATTTTTTGTTTGTTTCTTAAAGTTTATGCAAAAAAAGGAAAAAGTGGATTTATTGCAAAAAGGTTAAAAGGTAGATCTATTCTGTAACAGGTTAGAGCTTGTTATTGGTTATTGCTTGTATACATCGTGTTACCTATGTGCTTTGGTCGGTCTCAGGGGGGGGGGCAATTGCCCCCATTGCCCCCCCCCCTGTATCCGCGCCTGTACGGAACATTACTAGTATTTGTTTGATTTTCCAAGTTTATTTTTTATTTCTGTGAAGAATTGTTCAACATGGCACAAAATAATAAATATTACGATTTGTCCGATGCGTCCGTTGAGTCCGATGCGTACAAATGCGCGCTTACCTTTTAGAGAGAGAGCAGTTTTCCTGTGCTAGATTTTGCCGGGATGCACATAAGTATCATCCTAAAGCGGTAGGAATTTTCATTATTTGGTATTTGCTGCAGAAAGAAAATGAGCAGATAATGTTCGAGAGATAAAAACAAATGAGCAAGATAAATAGCAGTAGTTTAAAATCACTTTGCTGGCTATTTATTAAACGATCTAGCAATTAAATGAATCCTATGTTTACGTCTTGAAGTAATTTTTAAGAAAGAAAAGCGCTGAGCTGTAATGTAAGTTTATTTTTATGTATATAGGGTGCGTGCAAGATAAGTACCCCGATCCTTCATTTAAAGGTACAGGGTTGTGATTTAATATTCGTGCGTGCAAGATAAGTACCCCGATCCTTCATTTAAAGGTACCTACAGGGTTGTGATTTAATAACGGATAAATTCAATACAAATTAAAAGGGGGGCGTGTTCGAAAAACCCCCGAACCCGTCGAATTTGTTTTTGGATTGCGCGTATTTTAACATAAAATGTAGATATACAGGATGTCCCACAAAAGTGTAGCAGAAAAATATTTTTTCCTTAAATGGAAATCCCTGTATATTAATTGCATTTTCGGATTCTCCGGAAAATTCTAGACATGTTTCATGTAAACCTATCTTCAACTGTTCACGAAATATTTACGTTCATTGTAAATATTTTTGATTAAGAATACAGTGACACTTTGTCAAATATTAACAACCAGAGGTGTAATTTATTTCGTGGACAGTTGAAGATAGGTTTAGGACATTATACATGAAACATATCTAGAATTTTCCGGAGAATCCGAAAATGCAATAATATACAGGGATTTTCAATTTAGGAAAAAATATTTTTTCTACCACACTTTTGTGGGACATTCTGTATACCTACATTTTATGTCAAAATATGCACAATCCAAAAACAAAATCAACGGGTTCGAGCGTTTTTCCGAACACACCCCCATTTAATTTGTATTGGATTTATCCGTTATTAAATCACAACCCTGTATATCTACATAATATTAAGAGCCCAGTCGCGTATTGGGCCTAAGAAATATGTACAGGGTGTCCAGTTTTCGTGTGTTTTCATATACCAGCTCTCTTATTATAAAAGATAGGAAGATGTGGTTTGCGGCTTTCTTTTCTATTATTTTATGAAACTTTCATTGCCGTAAACGAAATTTTCATAGCCCTCTCAGTTTCTGATTTTGAAAATTTGTAATTTTTGACGACAATGAGGTAAAAATGGGTTATTATAGAGTTTTTTATGTAGAGTTCAGTGGCGTAATTAGTTTTTTTCTAAAAAGTATTGTTTTTGAGTTATGACCCAAATTTGTGTTTTTTTTTTAATTGGACACCCTATATTTATTTCTTTTAAAAAGGATAATTTTAACATTTTTTGTACAGAAGGCTAGCAATGAACGGATAGCCATGACAGAAAAGAAAATTCTGTAAATGCGCCATTACGGAACCAGGCGCGGATCTAGGATTTTGTCCAGGGGGGGGCAAAATGGAAAAGCGCCGAAGGCGCTAAAAAAATAGCGCCGCACGCGAAAATTTTTTGGGTGCCACGCCCTTTTTTGAATCATGGTGCTTGGTTCTCAAGTGGGAAAATAAAAAATACAACACAAAATCCTCAAGAAAATCACAAAAGCAACCCCGTGCGTTTAGGAGTGGGGGAGTTAATTTTTGCGATTTTACCTATCTTCCAGAGAATTCGTTGTAAACAAACAATTTCATAAAATTTTAATTTGTTATTTATGTAATAATGCATTTGATTTGAATAATGCTGTCTAAAAAAAAAAAGAAATACAAACAATTTAATTTGAAGTAATTAATGCACTTAAATACTAAATTCCAATCTTGTCCTAGGGCCAGCTTTTGCAAATCTTGAAATTACTTTCTCAACATCAATGGGAACATGCCTATGGATGTGCATTAGGGCAAGACCGAGGGGGCGGTTTTCAGTCATGGTTGCTCTTAAATATGTTTTAAGGCGCCGCAACGACGAGAATAACCTCTCAGCAGATGCATTTGTCACCGGAAGGGTTGCAAGGATTAGTACAAATTCATGTATTATAGGAAATACATCCTTATCGCAACAAGCCAATATATCCAGAGCTCTTATGGGAAGCTCTTTTCTGAAGCTCTGTTCTTGAATCCATTTCTCTCTCCACAACAACAATTCATCTTTTAGCAGAAAAGAAGCAGCGCCCTTGTCAACTTCAAGAAGCAATCCAAAGCGGTCGAGGAGGGACTTTATACTTATGTCATTTTCACCAGCAGAATTTTTGACAATATTTTCTGGAATGAAAACTGATAGCTGAAAGATGTCCAAGGTTTCGGCTGAGAATCTTTCTCGCAGATCTGTGAGAACAATGTCTAGCAATGGTGCATAGATTGATACTCTGTAGTATTCCTCCGCTGAATTCATTTGATGGTTGGCACGATAAATTTGGCGTCCACCATGGCGAGGGATCCGAGGAATATTCAGCTCGACACCCAGTTGATCGGCTAGATTTTCTGCACGCTGCCAGATCAGATAGCCTGTACCCTCTTGGGAATTTGCGTTTGCGACAGTTTGCGTAGCTCTGTTCTGGGACCGCATCAATAAGTAATTAAAATTAACTTGCGGAACTGCGGAAGGATACCAATATTCTAGTGGTTAGCGCGTAGACTTTCAAGAGTTTAAAGTACAGAGTACAGAAGGTTTAAAAGTAGACTTTCAAGTCGTGAACCCAGGTGCAAAGCTGGTGAAGGGAATTTTTTGTTTGTTTCTTAAAGTTTATGCAAAAAAAGGAAAAAGTGGATTTATTGCAAAAAGGTTAAAAGGTAGATCTATTCTGTAACAGGTTAGAGCTTGTTATTGGTTATTGCTTGTATACATCGTGTTACCTATGTGCTTTGGTCGGTCTCAGGGGGGGGGGGCAATTGCCCCCATTGCCCCCCCCCCCCCCTGTATCCGCGCCTGTACGGAACATTACTAGTATTTGTTTGATTTTCCAAGTTTATTTTTTATTTCTGTGAAGAATTGTTCAACATGGCACAAAATAATAAATATGAAAATGATGAAAAACACGATATGTTTGTTTGTTTTATCCAAGCTAATGAGGACGCGAACGCAGCTTCGGAGCTGTATTTTGATAGGTAAATTTTAAAATCATTGGTTAGGTACCATTAGTATTCATAATAGAAATAAAAAAGTTTTAATCATTATTGTTATCTATTATAAGCTTTTTGTTTCATATTTAAATTTTTCGTAGATATTCAGAAAGACAACAACCTGATAAAAGAATATTTGCACATCCATCAATGTTGTGCGTGTCCAGAAAAGTTCTAGACATATGGGAATTTTCTTTATTGTTGATTTTAGGAAAAAAAGTTATTCTTTATAAAAAGTTCTGCTTGATGCGCAAATAATATTGACATATCAAAACTTAAGATATCATGTACAGGGCGGCAAAAAAATATAGAAACACAGAATTACGTTAAGAGGGAAGTACCCTCAATTTCTATTTTAGAGCAGATTGTTATAAGAAATGTACAAGGAACAAACAACCACAAACATCTTTATAAGCGTACAATCATTGAAACACGTGTAATTGTTTTTTAAATTAATATATATTTTACTGAGACCGAGACTTTGTGTCTACCAACCCCATAGATTTGTAAAATCAGGTCTCTCTGAGAATATGGACGACTTCTTTCAATTATTTTCATTCTGTTAACATTAGCCGCGAACAGGGACGCGGCCGTCCATATGGGCAAGGTAGTGCGGCGCACGACGGCGCCAAGACCTTAAAGGCGCCAGGCCTTCAACACAAATTAACATAAAACTAAAAAAAATTATCTATGAATACCGGTGGTGAAAATGCATTATCCAACAACACCGACCGCCGGTCGGCGACCAGTACCAGTCGTGAAATTTTACTACTCCTCTTCCTGTGGGGGCGCGAAAATTCGCGTGCGTTCGGCGCTCTGGTTTAAACTTGCAAAATTTTGCCTGTTCGTAATCGATGTAGCAGGTTAATTTTTCATTCTTAGCTTGATAAGCGCATAAGACGTATAGAGTGCCTTATTTGCTATTACGTATCTACCGCAATTGTGAAAAATAACTAGAAATAAGGTAAGTAAGTGATTAAGTAAATTAATTAACAGGGATGAAAATAATTGTTTTTGAAACAAATAAGGCTTAGTGTTTAATATTTTTTATTTATTTTATTTAGATGGCCAGAGAAGAAAAAAAGAAATTGTCTGGTTACCGAAACTTGCTTAACAAGCGAAAACAGGTGGAAGACTTGGAGAAAACCAATTTCAAAATTAGTAACTTTTTTCGAAAGACCACACAAGACACTACTTCTGATAACAGTGATTTTCTACATTCAACAAAATCAAACTCGCCATCAGAATTAGAAAAGCAAGCTAATGAGGATGAAGATCCAAAAGAATTAGATCCTGATATGTTTCATCCAGTGTCCGTACCATCATGTTCGAGTAAGCAAGACGAATTATCCGAAGAAGTGCTCCTTTCTAACGATCCAGGTCTTTGGCCGAGTGTATTGTCTCCAATCCAGGTGCAAGAACTTGTCGAAAAAGGTCCAACGCATTATCAATATAAAACACTGTATCCTAAAGACAAAAAGGACGTAAGTTTTCCGATATATATTTTACCCGAATTTTGTTAAATGGTGAAAAGGTTCAGCGTCATTGGTTGCTATATTCTATTGAAAAAAATGCAGTTTTCTGGTTCTGCTGTAAAATATTCAAGGACCCCAACCCCAACAATCCATTGACTAAATTAAGTAACCAAGACGGTTCAATGATTGGCATCATTTAAGCGAACATTTGAAAATCCACGAAAAAAATAAATCTCATTTTCAAGATTTACGTGTCTGGTCAGATTTACTAGAAATATTAAAAACTAATCGAACCGTTGATTCAGAAATGCAAAATTTATTAAAAAATGAAACTAAACACTGGCGCAGTGTCATTGATTGAAGTTGATTAAAAATTATTTACGATCTAGAATGGGTCAAGAGCGGTTATGAAATCTTGCTATGATTTCTATAGAGTCTGACGTTTTTAAGCAACTTGAAATGGAAAATCTTGTTAATGTATTTGCACAAAGTAAAGCTAGAAAAGTCCAATTTTTGTAAAACCTCTCCATCATGTATCATGATCATGTATTATCTGTTTCAAAACAATCGCTATTTTATTTCTTTATTTTTTTTTAATATTTTGAATTAATGTTTTGTAGCTTTGATACTGTTTTTGTTTTGTTACTGTTGTTTCGTATTCTATTAATATTTTTGTGTACTTACTGTTTGTCACAAATAAATATAGACATTAGTACTAAAAAGTATATAGTTTTCTTCAAAAATTTCAACGATCAATTATGAGAGAAGGGTGGTAATTTTAGCTCAATATTATAATATTGGTTAAAGGCGCCTATCATTATTTCGCATGACGGCGCCGAAAATCCTTGGCGCGTCCCTGGCCGCGAACTCCAGCTTCTCCAACATTGAATTCTAAAGCCACCACTGGTTGGTATTTTATCGCTGATTTTGCACGAGAAAAGGACATTCTATGTAGATATATTTTGTGCTGCGACGCGACGGTCTAAAAATATCTCGAAAGAGTATATTTTATTCTACACACATACTATCACATTATCAGAAAATTAGATCAGGCAGAAGAAAGCCGTATAAATTAATCTAATCATTACAAGTAAAGCTGAGGTCATGGTACATTAACAGAAATGTTTTCCTTTTTGCAAAAAAAAAGTATTTTTGCCACGACTGGCGACAATGTTAAAAACCGCAAGTCGTGATAAATTCCGCGATATATATTTTATGGAGCAAATATCGCGCATTCTTGTCTAAAGTGCGCTAAAACCTTTATTTACAGGGTCGTACTAGAGCTAAAAATAAACATGATTTTATTTGAAATTCTAATTCACACACATAGGTAAATCTATGCCGTTCGTAGCTCCAATGTTTCGGAGGGAAAATATCCGCCTGGAAAAAATCGTGTCAGGAGTGGTAAAAAAAGTAGTATTAATGTTAACACCCGGATCAACATAATTTACCACATTTTTACACTCATATGGGACCAAAGTTGTTGTATTAAATTTGCCTACGAATTTAACTCTCTAAAAAGTTAATTTTGTTGAATGAGTGTTATTTATTCCATTTTACACTCTATCAGGAAAATTAAATACAAAGACAATTAATAACACCATATTAGCGTGTAAATAAATCCCGCTAAAAGGTTATTTTACATTGAGTGTAAAACTTATTCTTTAATCGTTTCTTTTTTACACGGCCCCGGGTAAAAATACCTAAACCCGTGTTACGGAAAAGACAGGCGGCAACAAGTGGTGTGAAATTCTACGAATTGACACATGACGCCGACGCTACGTGCAAATTCAACTTTCAAGTCAGTCTGATTGTGCTCTCTAAACGAGATATAGAATCATGTTATATTTAAATTGAAATATAGAAACAAAGTAAAGTTCCGTAAGTGCCAAATGAGAGTGCCTCTTATGAGGATCTTGTTAAATTGGGTAAGCAAATTAACAAAATTTAATTGAAACCTTACTAATAAGTACGCCATTTTTAACAAACAAGTAGGTATTTACATTGTTACAGTTTTCCTTTTAGCTTTTAAATTATTCTGGTATAAGCTTATAATATAAATGTATTCCTTTCTTATATAAATACTTAGGTACCTACCTACATATTTTACTTCATTGATCTCTAAATAAATATACGATTAATAT
Organism: Polydrusus tereticollis; assembly: GCA_963920685.1. Classification (NCBI taxonomy): domain Eukaryota; kingdom Metazoa; phylum Arthropoda; class Insecta; order Coleoptera; family Curculionidae; genus Polydrusus; species Polydrusus tereticollis. The sequence continues at coordinate 24,000,475 of OY987333.1, read as the reverse complement.
AGATAATACTCGTCATTTTCATTCTTTTATATTGTTTCAAAGCATACTTTTATTTAGTTGTTTAGTGTTCTAAGTATACATATATTTATTATGTTATTTGTTTTGTTAAGCTTAACGATGAGGTACATTAAACGTAGATATATATATGTTTATTTTACTAAATTGTTAAAATATATAATAGGTGTATCATTTTGTTCAACTAGTTATAATAATAAGTGTAAAAAAAATCACAGCGTTTTCCAGGTCTGTTGTAACCATCATTTTGTTTATAAATAAACGATAAATAATACTTAATGTTTTCATTCATTTAACAAACCTTGTCCGAGCAATCTGAAGATTTATGTATATTAGGGGCTACTACTTTCGGCTTTGATTAAGTTATTCAATCATGTATCAAACTAAGCAGAGGTTAATAATGTAAAACATGTTGAATGCATACTTTTTTACATTTTAATTATAAACGCCTGGTTAGTTTGATACGGGATTGAATAAGTTAATCAAAGTGGAAAGTATTCTAGCCCTTGGTAGATTATTTTATTACACTCACTATAATAGTAAAGTCACACCCAAATAAAATAAAATTTACACTACAATAATATGATATTTACACTAATTAATCACAAATTACCATTAAAAAATGGTTTACTTACACCTCTCATTATTTCTTTTACATCCTAGAAGAATAGGTTTACAATCTGTGAGTTTAATTTACACACGATAGTGTAAATGTACCTTCCCCTAAATTGAAAGAATTAGCACTGATTAAAAAGTAAAAAAAACAATCAAAAATATCTTTTTTCCACTACTAACCTATAACATCGCCATTATTGACCGATTATTAACGTTAGAAATCGTTTTTCTCTACCTCATAAGTTATTATTGACCATGGTCAATAATAAGGCATTGAAATCCATTATTGACCGATCTTCAAGAATCTATTTGAAGGCAGGTAACTTGATTTTTTGATTGTACAACTTGAATTCATAAACATGAATGTGGTTAGGCAACCAGATAATTATCAGTACATATTAGATTACTTGATATTGTAAAATATCGATACAATCAACATTTTTTCTGCTTCCATCCTTAATTCTGGAGGTGTACACATAATATTATCACTAACATTTTCTTCGCTCATTTTTTAAAAAAACGGAAAACTCGTGAAATCTGATGACATAAATGAACAAAAATTGACATTCACAAAGCCACCTGACAAAACAACAAAATATTTTGCCAATTCCAAAGCGCAGGTAACTTGATTAAAAAATATACTTATACCTACCTATAATTTTTTATAATTTTAATACTATAAAGATAAATGTCTTATAAAAGTTTGTAGTAGTGGAAAAAATATTATATTAACCACGGTTTAGACAGCTTATAGCCCTCGCGTCTTAAATCTTGCCGCTCGGGCAATAATGATGGCTGTCTAAACCTTGGTTAATAATATACTATTTTACCAGATATACTGATAGGTTAATATACCCTATTCAGTGTGGTCCTATATGTACCACCACTGAGTGTTAAATTTAACACTCAATTTTTTACTGTGTAGTGACTCACTAATTAACTGAAGCTGAATTAAGTTGCTTTGTTCCTGACTTGGACTTTCCGATGACAAAAGCAGAACTTCTTGGATCTTGTCTGCAGCAATGGAACCTTTTAGAAAAAATAGTTAAGGCATAGACCTTGGTCTATGGTTAAGGTATCCATATTATTCCATATCCAGGATAGACAAGCAACATTAAAATAACAAAATGTATTATAAGTTGATAATTGTTTGATATCAAAACAGATTTAGCAGACCAACACAAGTAGAGGAAAACGGACAGTTCTGGCTCAGGTGGTGCTGGTGGTGCTGGTGGTGCAACTAACCCGGGTGGTGCGGTGGTGCGTTTTATGACCTAACCCGGGTGGTTCGGTGGTGCGTTTTACGATCTAACCCAAGTGGTGCGGTGGTGCGTTTTATGATCTAACCCGGGTGGTTCGGTGGTGCGTTTTATGATCTAACCCGGGTGGTTCGGTGGTGCGTTTTATGACCTAACCCGGGTGGTTCGGTGGTGCTGTTTTACGAGACCAGTGATGCTGGTGGTGCTGTTTTACGAGATCAGTGATGCTGGTGGTGCTGTTTTATGATCTAACCCGGGCGGTTCGGTGGTGCGTTTTATGACCTAACCCGGGTGGTTCGGTGGTGCTGTTTTACGAGACCAGTGATGCTGGTGGTGCTGTTTTACGAGATCAGTGGTGCTGGTGGTGCTGTTTTATGATCTAACCCGGGCGGTTCGGTGGTGCGTTTTATGACCTAACCCGGATGGTTCGGTGGTGCTGTTTTACGAGATCAGTGGTGCTGGTGGTGCTGTTTTACGAGACCAGTGGTGCTGGTGGTGCTGTTTTACGAGACCAGTGGTGCTGGTGGTGCGTTTTATGATCTAACCCAAGTGGTTCGGTGGTGCGTTTTATGATCTAACCCGGATGGTTCGGTGGTGCTGTTTATGAGCTAACCCGGGTGCTTTCGTGAGGCGGCTCTGTCAATATCTCTCTACTGTGTTAATTTATGCGGGTAATAAAACCGACAAGGGTCGGATCGGCCTGCATGCTTATAGAGGTAAAAAACCGCTTTAGAATGTTTTTGGTATATCTTTTTTAGATAATTTTGGGGGAAATAATTTGCCTGAGATGCCAATTAAAAAAAGCCTACATTTAATTGTATTTTAGATTCTTGAATTTTGTACATGGATTAAAAATCTACTATTTCTTGAAATTGTATACATTATGTTAGATAATTAAGGAATAAAAAAGATGAAAATAGCAATTATAATTAGAAAAAAAATATTTTAATGTTATTAAGACTTTGTAAATATCTGTAAAAACTGTTCTAAATCCTGTCATTTCTGAAACTTGTATACTGAGTGTTTAGAATTTAGTAAAAAATTAAAAAAATGTTTTAACGTTATTAAGCCCTGTGAAACTTTGTAAAAAATGACTAAAACAGTCGCAAATCGTCCTATTTTCTTAAAAGTGTATACTGAGTGTTTAGAATTTAGTAAAAATTAAAAAAAATGTTTTAAATTTGTTAAATCATGTGAAATCTTGTATAAAATGACTAGAACCATTCTTAATCATGACATTTCTGAAAATTGTATACTGAGTGTTTAGAATTTAGTAAAAAATTAAAAAAAATGTTTTAACGTTATTAAGCCCTGTGAAACTTTGTAAAAAATGACTAAAACAGTCGCAAATCGTCCTATTTTCTTAAAAGTGTATACTGAGTGTTTAGAATTTAGTAAAAATTAAAAAAAAATGTTTTAAATTTGTTAAATCATGCGAAATCTTGTATAAAATGACTAGAACCGTTCTTAATCATGGCATTTCTGAAAATTGTATACTGAGTGTTAAAAATTTAGTAAAAAATTAAAAAAAATGTTTTAACGTTATTAAGCCCTGTGAAACTTTGTAAAAAATGACTAAAACAGTCGCAAATCGTCATATTTTCTTAAAAGTGTATACTGAGTGTTTAGAATTTAGTAAAAATTAAAAAAAATGTTTTAAATTTGTTAAATCATGTGAAATCTTGTATAAAATGACTAGAACCGTTCTTAATCATGGCATTTCTGAAAATTGTATACTGAGTGTTTAGAATTTAGTAAAAAATTAAAAAAAAATGTTTTAACGTTATTAAGCCCTGTGAAACTTTGTAAAAAATGACTAAAACAGTCGCAAATCGTCCTATTTTCTTAAAAGTGTATACTGAGTGTTTAGAATTTAGTAAAAATAAAAAAAAAATGTTTTAAATTTGTTAAATCATGTGAAATCTTGTATAAAATGACTAGAACCGTTCTTAATCATGACATTTCTGAAAATTGTATACTGAGTGTTTAGAATTTAGTAAAAATTAAAAAAAATGTTTTAAATTTGTTAAATCATGCGAAATCTTGTAAAAAATGACTAAAACAGTCGCAAATCGTCCTATTTTCTTAAAAGTGTATACTGAGTGTTTAGAATTTAGTAAAAAATAAAAAAAATGTTTTAAATTTGTTAAATCATGCGAAATCTTGTATAAAATGACTAGAACCGTTCTTAATCATGGCATTTCTGAAAATTGTATACTGAGTGTTTAGAATTTAGTAAAAAATTAAAAAAAATGTTTTAACGTTATTAAGCCCTGTGAAACTTTGTAAAAAAATGACTAAAACAGTCGCAAATCGTCATATTTTCTTAAAAGTGTATACTGAGTGTTTAGAATTTAGTAAAAATTAAAAAAAATGTTTTAAATTTGTTAAATCATGTGAAATCTTGTATAAAATGACTAGAACCGTTCTTAATCATGACATTTCTGAAAATTGTATACTGAGTGTTAAGTATTTTAGTTGAAAATAAGATCATAAATCATCTATACAAAACAAGCGCCCCTTATGGATTTGAACGAAAATCATAGATTCGACTATTTTCATGAAAAATAAATCTAAGTACGGAATAATGCAGGAAGATTATCTATTTTCTTGGTTTAGAAAGTGATGTAGTTAAGATTTATAACTTAGGAATAAATAAATTATTATTAATCTTTTCGACCTATTTCTCTTGCATATTTAATTTCTTTGATAGTAAGAACTAATCTTTTTATTTTACAAAGTAAAAAAAAAAAAGCTAAAGATCGGCGTTGTCAGTCAGGTATAAGAACTGATTTAACACGATGGTTTTTGTACAAACGTTCACATACAATTGTATGCTTTTTAACCGATTGTGTCGGAAAAAAATGACGATTTATAGATTAGATATTTAGACGAAGAGCTAACCTTCTCAATAAAGTATTGATTATTGCCCTGCTAGCTAGACAACACTTTTTATGTTAGTCAAAAAAAATTTTTTTTTTTCGGACGCTATTACAGATTTCATCGTTAACTAACAAACATTAAGACCAAAAAATTAGCGTGCAAGATGAAATGTATAGGTTCACTTCATTTCTACATTATTTTACAACTCTCAATCGCATTAAAAACAAGATCGAATAAAAAATAACTTATGACATATGGACGAAAAATGTTTTTCGGGCTATTTAGGTTAGCGACCGCATTACGTCTGAAATACTACATTTTTCGAGCTTATAACATAATTTACTATTTTAACGTTAAAATAGGGGAAATGATGTATCGAAGTGGGTACTTTTTTTTGTCGGTCACGAGATTATAGTTTCTTTTAAAATGAGCTCTAATATTTACAACACAAATTATCCTTTAAGCCACATTAGTTTAAAACTCGTCTGTCGCTTTCCCTCTATCGTGAGATTGATTAAAGTATAGCGTAGTATATATTTAGATGAATTTCGTAAATGTTGAATACTTTCAAAACTGAAAAAGCCGCCCTTTGCAATAAATATCTCCGTAGAGTTAGGTATCCTGCAGATTAAGGGTATTTCAGCGGATAATCATATACAAATTCAAATACCTCATTTGTTTCGGAGCAGTAACCATCAACTTTTACACCATTTAAAACAGCTTCTTTACCATTAGCAGCATGTAAGATGTTGATTTTTCTGTGATTCTCGGTCCAAAGTAACCAATCTATGGCAATTTTGCTCTGCCTGTTTCTCCATCGGTATCCATTTTTTGGTATGATTCCTATAGTATTAGGCTTCAAAAAATGTCTTCTAAAAATTGCATTGCATGCTGAAGCAATAGTTGTAGCTTCAGTAAATGGACATACATTGGTAGTTTGTATAAGTTGTTCTCTAAACTTTAAACATGATTGCGCAAGGATTTCGACATCCGATACGCAGTAGTCTACCAGATCTCTTTGCATATCGAAACCATCATTTTCATGTTCTACAAACCATTTAAGAAATTTGGCTCTGTCTTCTTCTTTCATACTATCTGAGGAGTAATATTGAATTGATGGTAGAGGTCCTATATAGTTTTCATTTGCCTTTGTATTAAATAGGTGCGGGAAGTAGCCTTTTTTAAAAATATCCTCAAGTCCAAATGCCTTTGGTAGTTTGGCTTAAGGCATAGGGAAATAGTTAAGTGAGTCGATAAATTTTACATTTTCAAGTTGCATCGTAATTATTTTGGTACCTCTCATGATTAACTCAGGTGTAAAATCTGTCTTTGTCATAATATAGTTTAATATAAACTGGTGATCAAAAGCCTGACCATTATGGGCTATTACAATAATTTCTTTAAAGTTTTTCCTCATTTGTAACAAATGGCTAGTAAATGTTCCCGCTGGGTCTATACCTCTGACTTTTTGTAACTTTAGACCACATTTTTTTACAAGTATCTGCTTCAGAATCCATGCACTCATCGCAGTATTGTTTGAAAACACAGAGATTGACTTGATGTAAAAACGTTGAATTTTCCAATAGTTTGTCTTGGCTCGTCTCTAAATCGTAGAATACAAAAAAGATCATCTTTAATCTTAGCTTTTCCCTTATCAGACCGAATATAACATAGATGATCCTCGGATGCATGTTTATTACAAATTTTACAATAAATTTCACCACATGCATGTGCTCTTTTGGCTTTAATGGTTTTTAATCAAATAGAACATAGTTTAATTTGTTCGCATACTGTAAATTTGCCTGACGAATAATCCTTTTTATGATTTTCGTAACAGTTTTGACTTCTAAAAAATCATAGACAGTCCTGACATTTAATTTTTATTGCTATTTCACAAGCAGAGACTTGCTGACATGCCTGACAGCTTCCACCACATCGGTGCTCATTTTTGTGATCATATGGGACGTAACACTTTTCACAAAAATAGTTAGAACAAAAAGCTGCTGTCAGCGATGTAATTACATTAAAATGGCTTTTGTAATGTAATAAGTTCAGCCGTTTATTGCTTTCAGTTGAACCTTCAAATATAATATTTCGTCCTTTTGATCCATAGCTATAAACAACTAATTTATATTCTTTTAGATGATTTTGAAATTGTATTAACTCGGGAATTCCACCTCCTGCCTCAGGAATGCTAATTTTAGCTCTCTCCAACAATGATCTTGTTCTTTCGGTTTGAATTTTACTAATATCTCTTCCAACCTTACTGAATTCGGGATCTCTTTTATTATGGGCAATGGCGACTACCAAAGCATGTGCTAAACACAGGTTATCGGTATTTTTAATACTTATAATACCTCGTCGCTTGTCGCATTCCTCGTGAAAGCTGTTATAATTTTTTCCTCTTCCCCCACCAACAGGTAATCTAACAGTTGTCACACTAAGACAAAATGATTCTGTATTAAGACCTGCTGAGTTTGACTGATAAATGCCACTTATAACACTCCAAACATCTTAAAAGGTTATGTCTTTAGCTGCTTTGAAGCGAATCCAACCTTCTCCTCGGTTGAAGTCTTTAGAGCAAAAACTAAAAGCCGCACGATCTAAGGGTTGTAGGCCTTCTGTAGCGTTTTGAATAATTTGATTAATTCCTTTTTCCGCCCAACCAACTGGTTCAACTCCCTGTGGAACAGGTTTTAACTTAAACTCTAGAGTGCGTCCTGTAAGGTTAAATTCTCGTAACTTTTTAACAACGTCTTTAACAATAATAAACTTCTCCATCTTTCTTTTTTTTTTTTTTGTTGTTTTATAATCTACTATCTACCTACATAAAAAAAAAAAAAACAAGTATATTTTCATATTTTTATCGGTCTTAAGTTCGATTTCAAAAGCACACTCCCACTTTTTGATAATTTCACAGTCTAAGCACATAGATCTTATATTTTTTATTTACGATCAATTCATCTTTATTCGCCAATCGTCTCAAACGAGTCTGCTTTTGAAAGTAATATAACCTTAGTATTCAGAAAATATTAATGATATCGGAGCCTAAAACATCCTTAACACTAAAAAATCATTATGTTTCCTAACAAAACCCATCATCTTGTCTATTTAGCTTGCTTTCCTATTGTTTAGCAGGTTAAATAAAATTATTATTTCGCTCTTTTTGTCTGTACTGAATCGTTAGGGAAATACGATTCTAGTCCTATAAGAGAGACAGTTAAAATTTATGTAAGCAATCAGAAATCCTACACTATGAGCTACTTAGTTAAAATTTCATATTTCCTTCCTGGATCAGCTAAAATTTGTGTTGTGTCGGTCAAAATTTATAAAATACGAAAAAAATGCTAGATACATTTTTATCATGACTTTCTATCTAATTCCATCTTATTTCAAGGTATAATTCGGTTGTCAAAATGAGAATCTAAAAAATCCTCGTGTTTCCTCACAAAACCCATCATCTTGCCTATTTAGCTTGCTTTTCTATTGTTTAGCAGGTTAAATAAAATTATTATTTCGCTCTTTTTTGTCTGTACTGAATCGTTAGGGGGGATACGTTTCTAGTTCTATAAGAGAGACAGTTAAAATTTATGTAAGCAATCAGAAATCCTACACTATGAGCTACTTAGTTAAAATTTCATATTTCCTTCCTGGGTCAGAAAAAATTTGTGATGTGTCGGTCAAAATTTATAAAAATACGAAAAAAATGCTGGATACATTTTTAGCGTGACTTTCTATTTAATACCATCTTATTTCAAGGTATAATACGGTTGTCAAAATGAGAATAAAATAATTTTCCCATGGTTTATGTCATCTTAAAAAAGTCAAAAGGTTATATTCTGTAGAGGGTCAGATACATTCAAATTTAAAAATTTTCTACAAGAAGAATTTTAAGATAGTATTATAGTAAATAAAAATTCTATACCTCCAATATTTCTTGGAAACATATCGTGTTCTAGCGACATAACCCAAAAGTACCTCTATTCAGAAACGCATCGTACTTTTCTTGTCAAACTTGACTTTGTTGTAATGTTGTATGCAGAGCACTTTGAAAACAAAAATTAGATTAGAAACCGCCGCCTCTTAAGGTATACTTTTTTAGGTCTTACATAGGGTACACTGGTATACAGAACAAATGTCATCTTTAATTGTCTCATTGTCCCATCCATTACATTATTATAATCTTAAAGCACCTGTTACCAGCATTATCTATTTTTATGGTTTTCATAAAACATAGCGATTACCGATGAAAATTAAACGAAAACTCAATAAATAACTTTTTTTCAACTGAAATAGACTGATTTTCGATGGAAAAATGTTACTTATAACTAAAAATGAATATAAGACATATACGCAATGATATTTAGAATAAATCAATCTTTTCTAAAATTACTATGAAATATTCACAAAATCGTTTCGTTATAACCAAAGTAGCAAGGCTTGCAGATTTCGTATAGAGTTCAAACGCGATACTGAGATGATCTTTTTTTTATATTTTTGTAGGATAATTCACCACTACGTTGTAAGTACTTGAGAGAGGACTTTCTTGAAAAATCCTCAAATTTCTCTGCAATTTTGTTCCTTCTAGAGTTAAATTCACACAGAAAACCCCGTATTCTTATCTTTCAGGTTGGTATATTAAAAAGGGCTTATTAGTATGGTTTAGAAAACAAGCAATATTAATTAACGGATGTTTTTTCGTCGTATGAAGAGTTGAAAATTTTTTTTTTTTTCCACTCCAATGGTTGCGATGCAGAGAGTCGGGTTTCATCATAATCTTTCAGGGTAGCTCAGGTTTGATTGCATGTAGAGAGTCGGATTTCATCATAATTTTTCAGGGTAGCTCAGGTTTGATTGCATGTAGAGAGTCGGGTTTCATCATAATCTTTCAGGGTAGCTCAGGTTTGATTGCATGTACTAAGGTTAGTGCTCCTTGCAATCGGTTTCAGGTTTGACGCGCCCCCCTCAGGTTTGTTCAGGTTTCTCAAACACTTGAGAAACCTGAACAAACCTGAGGGGGGCGCGTCAAACCTGAAACCGATTGCAAGGAGCACTAACCTTAGTACATGCAATCAAACCTGAGCTACCCTGAAAGATTATGATGAAACCCGACTCTCTACATGCAATCAAACCTGAGCTACCCTGAAAAATTATGATGAAATCCGACTCTCTACATGCAATCAAACCTGAGCTACCCTGAAAGATTATGATGAAACCCGACTCTCTGCATCGCAACCATTGGAGTGGAAAAAAAAAAAAATTTTTCAACTCTTCATACGACGAAAAAACATCCGTTAATTAATATTGCTTGTTTTCTAAACCATACTAATAAGCCCTTTTTAATATACCAACCTGAAAGATAAGAATACGGGGTTTTCTGTGTGAATTTAACTCTAGAAGGAACAAAATTGCAGAGAAATTTGAGGATTTTTCAAGAAAGTCCTCTCTCAAGTACTTACAACGTAGTGGTGAATTATCCTACAAAAATATAAAAAAAAGATCATCTCAGTATCGCGTTTGAACTCTATACGAAATCTGCAAGCCTTGCTACTTTGGTTATAACGAAACGATTTTGTGAATATTTCATAGTAATTTTAGAAAAGATTGATTTATTCTAAATATCATTGCGTATATGTCTTATATTCATTTTTAGTTATAAGTAACATTTTTCCATCGAAAATCAGTCTATTTCAGTTGAAAAAAAGTTATTTATTGAGTTTTCGTTTAATTTTCATCGGTAATCGCTATGTTTTATGAAAACCATAAAAATAGATAATGCTGGTAACAGGTGCTTTAAGATTATAATAATGTAATGGATGGGACAATGAGACAATTAAAGATGACATTTGTTCTGTATACCAGTGTACCCTATGTAAGACCTAAAAAAGTATACCTTAAGAGGCGGCGGTTTCTAATCTAATTTTTGTTTTCAAAGTGCTCTGCATACAACATTACAACAAAGTCAAGTTTGACAAGAAAAGTACGATGCGTTTCTGAATAGAGGTACTTTTGGGTTATGTCGCTAGAACACGATATGTTTCCAAGAAATATTGGAGGTATAGAATTTTTATTTACTATAATACTATCTTAAAATTCTTCTTGTAGAAAATTTTTAAATTTGAATGTATCTGACCCTCTACAGAATATAACCTTTTGACTTTTTTAAGATGACATAAACCATGGGAAAATTATTTTATTCTCATTTTGACAACCGTATTATACCTTGAAATAAGATGGTATTAAATAGAAAGTCACGCTAAAAATGTATCCAGCATTTTTTTCGTATTTTTATAAATTTTGACCGACACATCACAAATTTTTTCTGACCCAGGAAGGAAATATGAAATTTTAACTAAGTAGCTCATAGTGTAGGATTTCTGATTGCTTACATAAATTTTAACTGTCTCTCTTATAGAACTAGAAACGTATCCCCCCTAACGATTCAGTACAGACAAAAAAGAGCGAAATAATAATTTTATTTAACCTGCTAAACAATAGAAAAGCAAGCTAAATAGGCAAGATGATGGGTTTTGTGAGGAAACACGAGGATTTTTTAGATTCTCATTTTGACAACCGAATTATACCTTGAAATAAGATGGAATTAGATAGAAAGTCATGATAAAAATGTATCTAGCATTTTTTTCGTATTTTATAAATTTTGACCGACACAACACAAATTTTAGCTGATCCAGGAAGGAAATATGAAATTTTAACTAAGTAGCTCATAGTGTAGGATTTCTGATTGCTTACATAAATTTTAACTGTCTCTCTTATAGGACTAGAATCGTATTTCCCTAACGATTCAGTACAGACAAAAAGAGCGAAATAATAATTTTATTTAACCTGCTAAACAATAGGAAAGCAAGCTAAATAGACAAGATGATGGGTTTTGTTAGGAAACATAATGATTTTTTAGTGTTAAGGATGTTTTAGGCTCCGATATCATTAATATTTTCTGAATACTAAGGTTATATTACTTTCAAAAGCAGACTCGTTTGAGACGATTGGCGAATAAAGATGAATTGATCGTAAATAAAAAATATAAGATCTATGTGCTTAGACTGTGAAATTATCAAAAAGTGGGAGTGTGCTTTTGAAATCGAACTTAAGACCGATAAAAATATGAAAATATACTTGTTTTTTTTTTTTTTTATGTAGGTAGATAGTAGATTATAAAACAACAAAAAAAAAAAAAAGAAAGATGGAGAAGTTTATTATTGTTAAAGACGTTGTTAAAAAGTTACGAGAATTTAACCTTACAGGACGCACTCTAGAGTTTAAGTTAAAACCTGTTCCACAGGGAGTTGAACCAGTTGGTTGGGCGGAAAAAGGAATTAATCAAATTATTCAAAACGCTACAGAAGGCCTACAACCCTTAGATCGTGCGGCTTTTAGTTTTTGCTCTAAAGACTTCAACCGAGGAGAAGGTTGGATTCGCTTCAAAGCAGCTAAAGACATAACCTTTTAAGATGTTTGGAGTGTTATAAGTGGCATTTATCAGTCAAACTCAGCAGGTCTTAATACAGAATCATTTTGTCTTAGTGTGACAACTGTTAGATTACCTGTTGGTGGGGGAAGAGGAAAAAATTATAACAGCTTTCACGAGGAATGCGACAAGCGACGAGGTATTATAAGTATTAAAAATACCGATAACCTGTGTTTAGCACATGCTTTGGTAGTCGCCATTGCCCATAATAAAAGAGATCCCGAATTCAGTAAGGTTGGAAGAGATATTAGTAAAATTCAAACCGAAAGAACAAGATCATTGTTGGAGAGAGCTAAAATTAGCATTCCTGAGGCAGGAGGTGGAATTCCCGAGTTAATACAATTTCAAAATCATCTAAAAGAATATAAATTAGTTGTTTATAGCTATGGATCAAAAGGACGAAATATTATATTTGAAGGTTCAACTGAAAGCAATAAACGGCTGAACTTATTACATTACAAAAGCCATTTTAATGTAATTACATCGCTGACAGCAGCTTTTTGTTCTAACTATTTTTGTGAAAAGTGTTACGTCCCATATGATCACAAAAATGAGCACCGATGTGGTGGAAGCTGTCAGGCATGTCAGCAAGTCTCTGCTTGTGAAATAGCAATAAAAATTAAATGTCAGGACTGTCTATGATTTTTTAGAAGTCAAAACTGTTACGAAAATCATAAAAAGGATTATTCGTCAGGCAAATTTACAGTATGCGAACAAATTAAACTATGTTCTATTTGATTAAAAACCATTAAAGCCAAAAGAGCACATGCATGTGGTGAAATTTATTGTAAAATTTGTAATAAACATGCATCCGAGGATCATCTATGTTATATTCGGTCTGATAAGGGAAAAGCTAAGATTAAAGATGATCTTTTTTGTATTCTACGATTTAGAGACGAGCCAAGACAAACTATTGGAAAATTCAACGTTTTTACATCAAGTCAATCTCTGTGTTTTCAAACAATACTGCGATGAGTGCATGGATTCTGAAGCAGATACTTGTAAAAAAATGTGGTCTAAAGTTACAAAAAGTCAGAGGTATAGACCCAGCGGGAACATTTACTAGCCATTTGTTACAAATGAGGAAAAACTTTAAAGAAATTATTGTAATAGCCCATAATGGTCAGGCTTTTGATCACCAGTTTATATTAAACTATATTATGACAAAGACAGATTTTACACCTGAGTTAATCATGAGAGGTACCAAAATAATTACGATGCAACTTGAAAATGTAAAATTTATCGACTCACTTAACTATTTCCCTATGCCTTAAGCCAAACTACCAAAGGCATTTGGACTTGAGGATATTTTTAAAAAAGGCTACTTCCCGCACCTATTTAATACAAAGGCAAATGAAAACTATATAGGACCTCTACCATCAATTCAATATTACTCCTCAGATAGTATGAAAGAAGAAGACAGAGCCAAATTTCTTAAATGGTTTGTAGAACATGAAAATGATGGTTTCGATATGCAAAGAGATCTGGTAGACTACTGCGTATCGGATGTCGAAATCCTTGCGCAATCATGTTTAAAGTTTAGAGAACAACTTATACAAACTACCAATGTATGTCCATTTACTGAAGCTACAACTATTGCTTCAGCATGCAATGCAATTTTTAGAAGACATTTTTTGAAGCCTAATACTATAGGAATCATACCAAAAAATGGATACCGATGGAGAAACAGGCAGAGCAAAATTGCCATAGATTGGTTACTTTGGACCGAGAATCACAGAAAAATCAACATCTTACATGCTGCTAATGGTAAAGAAGCTGTTTTAAATGGTGTAAAAGTTGATGGTTACTGCTCCGAAACAAATGAGGTATTTGAATTTGTATATGATTATCCGCTGAAATACCCTTAATCTGCAGGATACCTAACTCTACGGAGATATTTATTGCAAAGGGCGGCTTTTTCAGTTTTGAAAGTATTCAACATTTACGAAATTCATCTAAATATATACTACGCTATACTTTAATCAATCTCACGATAGAGGGAAAGCGACAGACGAGTTTTAAACTAATGTGGCTTAAAGGATAATTTGTGTTGTAAATATTAGAGCTCATTTTAAAAGAAACTATAATCTCGTGACCGACAAAAAAAAGTACCCACTTCGATACATCATTTCCCCTATTTTAACGTTAAAATAGTAAATTATGTTATAAGCTCGAAAAATGTAGTATTTCAGACGTAATGCGGTCGCTAACCTAAATAGCCCGAAAAACATTTTTCGTCCATATGTCATAAGTTATTTTTTATTCGATCTTGTTTTTAATGCGATTGAGAGTTGTAAAATAATGTAGAAATGAAGTGAACCTATACATTTCATCTTGCACGCTAATTTTTTGGTCTTAATGTTTGTTAGTTAACGATGAAATCTGTAATAGCGTCCGAAAAAAAAAATTTTTTTTGACTAACATAAAAAGTGTTGTCTAGCTAGCAGGGCAATAATCAATACTTTATTGAGAAGGTTAGCTCTTCGTCTAAATATCTAATCTATAAATCGTCATTTTTTTCCGACACAATCGGTTAAAAAGCATACAATTGTATGTGAACGTTTGTACAAAAACCATCGTGTTAAATCAGTTCTTATACCTGACTGACAACGCCGATCTTTAGCTTTTTTTTTTTTACTTTGTAAAATAAAAAGATTAGTTCTTACTATCAAAGAAATTAAATATGCAAGAGAAATAGGTCGAAAAGATTAATAATAATTTATTTATTCCTAAGTTATAAATCTTAACTACATCACTTTCTAAACCAAGAAAATAGATAATCTTCCTGCATTATTCCGTACTTAGATTTATTTTTCATGAAAATAGTCGAATCTATGATTTTCGTTCAAATCCATAAGGGGCGCTTGTTTTGTATAGATGATTTATGATCTTATTTTCAACTAAAATACTTAACACTCAGTATACAATTTTCAGAAATGTCATGATTAAGAACGGTTCTAGTCATTTTATACAAGATTTCACATGATTTAACAAATTTAAAACATTTTTTTTAATTTTTACTAAATTCTAAACACTCAGTATACACTTTTAAGAAAATATGACGATTTGCGACTGTTTTAGTCATTTTTTTACAAAGTTTCACAGGGCTTAATAACGTTAAAACATTTTTTTTAATTTTTTACTAAATTCTAAACACTCAGTATACAATTTTCAGAAATGCCATGATTAAGAACGGTTCTAGTCATTTTATACAAGATTTCGCATGATTTAACAAATTTAAAACATTTTTTTTATTTTTTACTAAATTCTAAACACTCAGTATACACTTTTAAGAAAATAGGACGATTTGCGACTGTTTTAGTCATTTTTTACAAGATTTCGCATGATTTAACAAATTTAAAACATTTTTTTTAATTTTTACTAAATTCTAAACACTCAGTATACAATTTTCAGAAATGTCATGATTAAGAACGGTTCTAGTCATTTTATACAAGATTTCACATGATTTAACAAATTTAAAACATTTTTTTTTAATTTTTACTAAATTCTAAACACTCAGTATACACTTTTAAGAAAATAGGACGATTTGCGACTGTTTTAGTCATTTTTTACAAAGTTTCACAGGGCTTAATAACGTTAAAACATTTTTTTTTAATTTTTTACTAAATTCTAAACACTCAGTATACAATTTTCAGAAATGCCATGATTAAGAACGGTTCTAGTCATTTTATACAAGATTTCACATGATTTAACAAATTTAAAACATTTTTTTTAATTTTTACTAAATTCTAAACACTCAGTATACACTTTTAAGAAAATATGACGATTTGCGACTGTTTTAGTCATTTTTTACAAAGTTTCACAGGGCTTAATAACGTTAAAACATTTTTTTTAATTTTTTACTAAATTTTTAACACTCAGTATACAATTTTCAGAAATGCCATGATTAAGAACGGTTCTAGTCATTTTATACAAGATTTCGCATGATTTAACAAATTTAAAACATTTTTTTTTAATTTTTACTAAATTCTAAACACTCAGTATACACTTTTAAGAAAATAGGACGATTTGCGACTGTTTTAGTCATTTTTTACAAAGTTTCACAGGGCTTAATAACGTTAAAACATTTTTTTTAATTTTTTACTAAATTCTAAACACTCAGTATACAATTTTCAGAAATGTCATGATTAAGAATGGTTCTAGTCATTTTATACAAGATTTCACATGATTTAACAAATTTAAAACATTTTTTTTAATTTTTACTAAATTCTAAACACTCAGTATACACTTTTAAGAAAATAGGACGATTTGCGACTGTTTTAGTCATTTTTTACAAAGTTTCACAGGGCTTAATAACGTTAAAACATTTTTTTAATTTTTTACTAAATTCTAAACACTCAGTATACAAGTTTCAGAAATGACAGGATTTAGAACAGTTTTTACAGATATTTACAAAGTCTTAATAACATTAAAATATTTTTTTTCTAATTATAATTGCTATTTTCATCTTTTTTATTCCTTAATTATCTAACATAATGTATACAATTTCAAGAAATAGTAGATTTTTAATCCATGTACAAAATTCAAGAATCTAAAATACAATTAAATGTAGGCTTTTTTTAATTGGCATCTCAGGCAAATTATTTCCCCCAAAATTATCTAAAAAAGATATACCAAAAACATTCTAAAGCGGTTTTTTACCTCTATAAGCATGCAGGCCGATCCGACCCTTGTCGGTTTTATTACCCGCATAAATTAACACAGTAGAGAGATATTGACAGAGCCGCCTCACGAAAGCACCCGGGTTAGCTCATAAACAGCACCACCGAACCATCCGGGTTAGATCATAAAACGCACCACCGAACCACTTGGGTTAGATCATAAAACGCACCACCAGCACCACTGGTCTCGTAAAACAGCACCACCAGCACCACTGGTCTCGTAAAACAGCACCACCAGCACCACTGATCTCGTAAAACAGCACCACCGAACCATCCGGGTTAGGTCATAAAACGCACCACCGAACCGCCCGGGTTAGATCATAAAACAGCACCACCAGCACCACTGATCTCGTAAAACAGCACCACCAGCATCACTGGTCTCGTAAAACAGCACCACCGAACCACCCGGGTTAGGTCATAAAACGCACCACCGAACCGCCCGGGTTAGATCATAAAACAGCACCACCAGCATCACTGATCTCGTAAAACAGCACCACCAGCATCACTGGTCTCGTAAAACAGCACCACCGAACCACCCGGGTTAGGTCATAAAACGCACCACCGAACCACCCGGGTTAGATCATAAAACGCACCACCGAACCACCCGGGTTAGATCATAAAACGCACCACCGCACCACTTGGGTTAGATCGTAAAACGCACCACCGAACCACCCGGGTTAGGTCATAAAACGCACCACCGCACCACCCGGGTTAGTTGCACCACCAGCACCACCAGCACCACCTGAGCCAGAACTGTCCGTTTTCCTCTACTAACACATACATAAAACCAGCCAAAAGCATTACAGGAAGAAAAAAAGTTGGACAGTGACCTAAAAATATTAAAGTCAATTCAGATTAAATTCCAGCAGCTATCCTAGATTCATAAAAATTTAGTAATACCAATCATAACCGAACAGTAAACAACAAGGCCATAAACCCGCTAATGCAAAACAAAAGTATTGAAATATTAAACAGTGTAGCGGCTTTCTTGACAAATAAATGCTTAAGTTTATTTTTAAAAATATTCTTATTATTATTGATAAATAAATTACCATTTAATGCATTGAAAAACTTGTATCCTTTGGATTGGATAGATATTTCTGCAATAACGCCGTGTTGTAGGTGTAATCTGTTCTGGTTTGAATAAAATGTATTTCTTTTTTTATAAACGAAAACACAATACTAAAAAATATAATTAGTCAATACCCTTAAACTCTTATAGGCCTCACAACATAATTCTCTATATCTATCTCTAATATACGTACTGGATAAGTTGTTATAGGGCCAATATATTTTGAAAAAAGTTTAACTGGAGATAGATATTTGCGATTTTCACAAAAAGATCGGAATCCAGCTCTTGCCGTGCTATTTCCGGGAGAAGAATCCAGACTTACCTAATTCAAACGTTTGGCATCAGCAGGACGGGGCTCCACTACATTTCCGCATAAGTCCGTGCCTACTTAAACGATATTTTTCCAAATAGTGGATTGGAACAAGAAGAATAATTGAATGGCCACCAAGACCGCCAGACTTAATCTACCTTGTTTTATTTTTTATGGGGATACATCAAAAATAAAGTATTTAAGACAAAACCTGCAGATTCAGAGGAATTAAAAATCCGTATTACTCATAAAATACGGTTAATTCAATCATCGAAATTATATCTAATGTACAGGATGTCCAGTTTTCGTGTATTTTCATATACCAGCTCCCTTATTATAAAAGATAGAAAGATGGGGTTTGCGGCTTACTGTTCTATTATTTAATGACACTTTCATTGCCGCAAACGAAATTATCATTGCCCTCTCAGTTTCTGATATACAAGGCCATTTTGCTTTTCAATAATCCTTATTTTCGTTTCTCTATATTATTACTTTGCTCATGACAAAAATAAATGTGTATTTGTTTACTTATTTTAATATTCATAAGCTTGGCAGGTCATGTCATAATATGAATTTGCAATGAACAAGCACACAAAAATAACACACCATCGCTAACATAATCCAATTCGCTCTTAAAATCAATAATTTATTTGATCAAAAAATGTAGAATTTCGCGGACATGTTTAAATTATAGTTTCGCCTTAAGTAACGTACAATAAAAAGAACCTTTGGTTGAATGGCAACCAGTTATACGGATGCAGACCTGGTTCCAAAAAGAAAATCGACATCTTTAATTGATTAAGTCGTAGTATCATAAAAATAAATATAAAAAGGTCTAGATGTTCCTTTATCTCGTTTTAACAAAGTGTAAAATTGCCACAGAAGAAAGAGCTATTTAAAATGCTCTTTTTTTTTAAGAAGGCGTTGCCGTAACACGTTAGAAAGTGTATCGAATTTATTCTAATAATCCGCTGCATAAAAACAATAAAAAAACTGTTTAGGAAGATGAATTTAATAAACTTCGCCAGACTATTATATTAATTGAATTTCGATCTTTTTAAACAGTAGCTTTTACTTTATTTATTTCACAGAAAAAAAGTGAAAAAATTAACAATATCTTTACAAATGTATCCTAAGTAAAAGTAGGTTTATTGGAAATAATTATTTGATTTATATTATAGATATCTCATCTTGTCCCATGGAATTGAATAATCTCCTCTGCCTTTCTTACAAAAAACTGACATATTGTAAATAACTATTTCGTGTAGCTTGTTCCTAACTGCAAGAAATAAATTCAGGACACTAAAAATAAATGAAATTCGATGCTTAACCAGAATCTCCTATTTTGGAAATCATTTAAATAATAATAAAATTCATAATTCCAAAAAATTAAGTATAACAACTTCTTGACCATAGTACGTCCATAATAACGGAAGATTTGAAAGGAAAGTTGCATCGTTGTATGATGCGGTTTTGGTGAATTAAACCGTTTTATTTCTTTTTAATGTAACGTTTTTTTTTGGTTAAAATCAAATTAACTATTCTTATAATGGCATAAAACAAATCGGAAAATAGAATAGAAAATATTATTAAACATAATTATCGTAATTAACTTCGTAGCGATTATAAAGTCAACTGTATGCTGTTCACAGTAATGACACATTAAGCAGACTTGCTTGCAGTGGTAATGATACCATTATTTATGTTAGTAAAGAGCCTTTCTTTAATCTTAAGCACAGCTTGTTATATGGGTCACAATGGCAAAAATATTTTTGCAATAGTTATTATATTGTCCTACTGCAACTATAATCTTAACAAAACAAAAATGAAGTTTTTTTCACAGCTGTGTAGTTCAGTCCAATAAAATAAACGAAGAGGTTTCAATTTGCAAGAAGATATTCCAAAAAATAATCTTACACGGTACAATTCAAATTCAAGATATTATTTTGGTCCTAAACTGTAGCCCTGTGCGTTGAGAGTCACAGTTTTTAGGGGCCACGCCCAACTATTGGTAAGAATTCACCTAAGGGCAAAGTTGGGTACTTATTTATCTACTTTTTTGTTTTCGATATGGAGAAAAGGTTTTTCGACGTTTTGCTTTTTTGTCAGTCTAACCTAAATATGATATTTTCAAGGGGATCATTTAAATTGAGGACACAATCTTATTGTTTTTTTCAAGTAAAGAAATTCTATTTATTTAACATCTTAAGTGTTCTAAGTAAATAAATATTTCTACGGGCAATTATATCTTTAAAACAAGACTTCATATTTATGTGTGTAAGGAAAAATTGGGGAGGGGAGTAGATCTCTGTATTAAAGAACATGTTTCGACCTTAGAGAAGGTCATCTTCAGCAATAAAAATAATTGTTATAGGTAGTTCGGGAAATAATTGTTGACATTATTTACGCATTTTTCTATTCCAAAGGTAAAGGAAACTTTTGAGCTTTAGCACAAGTCGGAAGTTTATTCATATTAAACAGTTTATGGAGTTGGTTAAAGAAACATGAAAATAAGGGAAAGCCTACATAAGTAGAGATTTAGATGTTTCTACTTTTTTTATATATTAAGATTAAGTTATACAATTATATAGTGTGTCATGTAACAGTGGCTAATACTAACTTTCTTATTTTAAATGCAACACCCTGTATATTATTCAATTTTTGGATTCTTCAGAAAATTGTAGACATATTTTATGTACAATATCTTATACCTAGGTATATTCAACTGTTTCGGAAGTACATATTAAGTGTTTTCAGATTTATTGCAAAAATCAACAACACACTAAAAAACTAATAAGTAATACTGTTTATTTCATGATAATGTAAAAAATAAAAAAAAAAAACATTAATGTAGGAGATGTTGAAAATTGATGTTAAAATGTTCTTACTAATATGAAATAAAAAGAAGGTATAAAATAGTTTTGTTTACTTTCGTTTAAGACGCCTGACCTTAGCAAATTGTTGTCTGTCTTCATGACAGTAGTTGTCAGTGTTATAGTCGTTTGAATTTCGTAAACTGCATATCAGAAAAATGGTTTATTTAACAGAAATGCATAAAATAACAATTCTACAGATGATTGGTTAAGGAGATAAAACACGGACACAAATGGAAGTTGCTCGCTTATTTCATGAAAAATTTCCAAATTTGCCGCCTATAACTCAAGGGACAATTATTAGTAAAATAGAAAAGCAGTTTCGCCAGCTGGGACATGTAAAGCAGACAAAAAAGTAGCTGCCAATGCAATAAGTGATGATACCAAATTAGATTTTATGCTTCAGTTTCAGGAAAACCCACATACTTCTAGTCGAAAAACAGTCCCAATGTTCGATGTTTGCCATTCATCGATTATTCGAACATTACAAGAAAATAAAATGATACCTACTCGTGAGCTCATGGAAGACGATTTTGATAAGGGAACGTATTTTTGTGAACAAATGATGGCAATGTTAGATAACAATGTGATCCAATTAGAACATGTTTTGTTTTCTGATGGGTGCACCTTTACACTTCACGGTCATGCTAATCGTCAGAATTGCTGATATTGGTCTAGGGAAAATCCTCACTGGATAAGAGAAGAACATACGCAATATCCTGAAAAGTTAATGTTTGGGCAGGAATTGTTGGAGATCATATCAAAGGTCCCTTTTTCATTAATGGCAATTTAAATGGCGATAATTATTTAGCACTGCTCCAAAATAATGTCTTTCCAACTTTGACAAACCTATATCCTGATCCAGCAAACCCACAACTTCCAGCGAATATGATATGGTTTCGGGAAGATGGAGCACCGCCCCATTACCAAATCAATGCCCGGCAGTACCTCAACCGAGTATTTCCAAGTCGGTGGATAGGGAGGCGTGGATCGATGGAATGGCCAGCACGATCCCCTGATCTGACGCCATTAGACTTCTTCTTATGGGGTTATGTCAAAAATATTGTATACAAAACTAAACCCCTCGACTTAGCTGACTTAATAAGACGAATAACGCTTGCGATTAGATCGGTTACGCCTGATATGTTCATTAACGTTAGAAGAAATTTCTATTTAAGATTAGGATGTTGCCAAAACGTTCGCGGCGAGCATTTTCAACATCTCCTACATTAATGTTTTTTTTTTTGTTTTTTACATTATCAAGAAATAAACAGTATTACTTATTAGTTTTTTAGTGTGTTGTTAATTTTTGCAATAAATCTGAAAACACTTAATATTTCCGAAACAGTTGAAGATAGATATAGGATATTGTACATGAAATATGTTTAAAGTGTTCTGGAGAATCCAAAAAATGAATAATATGCAGGGTGTTGCATAAGAAAGTTAGTATTGGCCACTGTAACATGACACACATTGTATAAAAAGTTTTTATTGAAAAAAATGCGCAACTAGAAATACCAATCGACGTGTCCGAGCGGTTTTTCGGACACGCCCACATGTATTTATTATCGAATTTATTCCAATTGGCTGATACACACTGTATAGCCGAATTACCGAATTAAGATAAAATTTGTTAAGAGTTTTAAGGGATTTTCTTGGTTAAATTGGCTGAAAGTAAAAACAATCGCGATATTTTGCTTGGTATATGTAAAATCAGCAAAATTATTGAGTAAAAGTGAGACGATAAATATCAAACAGGGATAATTTAATTTATAGTAAGATACATATTGTTAAGTTATAGTTATAGGATTTAGGATTTGTATAC
Source organism: Polydrusus tereticollis (assembly GCA_963920685.1). Classification (NCBI taxonomy): domain Eukaryota; kingdom Metazoa; phylum Arthropoda; class Insecta; order Coleoptera; family Curculionidae; genus Polydrusus; species Polydrusus tereticollis. Next base: position 23,977,455 of record OY987333.1, on the reverse strand, counting down.
AATAATAAAATATTGAATAACAAGTATTAATTGAAAAAGAATACATTGTTGGTAAAACAGGGAACCCAAAGAGCGCGCCTCCTATTTACTTATCGAGATATCACTAATAAACCAATTTGTTTCGTGCACTCGGTATAGGTATAGTACCAAGAAAAATTGTTATCACAATGCATTAGGAATTTAACACTAAAACAAAAAGAAGCTCCACAAACTCTCCTTTAAATATTTTTATTCATAATTCATATATAATTTTAAACTAAATTCAGCAAAGCGTCCTTATCAATATTAAACATTGACTAGTTATTTTACATATCGATCAGCACAATTAATTTTCCATACAATTTGCACGATATAAAATGTTGCGTTTTGCAAAATAAAACACGAAACATTTTGCATAAACACTAGAGAATATGTGAGGTTTTTCTACCAGATAAACGCAAGCAATTTTACTTTTAGATGCATTATTTTTACTTTTACCGATCCAGCGAATAAGAAAGTTGTATAAAAAATTGGTTCTACTGATTCCGCCAATTTCTGGCTCCATGTTTTAGAGTCTAAAGCAATGCAATGAGGTAAAAGACAAAATGACGTAAGATATAGGGAAAGAGGATAATTTATGTATGCAGTGTGTACAAAAAGTTCCAGATCACATATTTCAAATAAAGATTACAGAACTATTTTTTAGTACATTATATTAAAAAAATTATAAAATTTAGTTAACTTCTTGTTAACGACTCTTAGGCAGGGTTGGGTCAGTAGAAAATTTCTAGATAATCTACCTAGATAGAAAACTGGCTTGCGACAGGCTAATTACAATTTACAATTTATCAAAAAACATAGCCTAAGAAAATAAATTAATTATTTTCATATGGCGTCACAGGCTCGGCGGCCATCTTGCTTGGAAGACAAACAAAGTAAATAACCCCAAGGGTTAGGGTTATAAATTCAAGTTAGTTTACAGACCTTTGGTCAGTGGTAAATTGTGAGATGAGGGGAAATAGGGACAATGTATGATCTTTTAGAATTCCTGCAGTTCTGGGACTTTCATAAGAAGCGCTTAAAATGTGAATAAGAGGTTTGAGACGGGACCCTTTAAGTGACAACCAATTAAAGTCTGGAAGAATTGGCTCCACATATTTTATAAGTGGTAATATTTGATTTTTGGTTTGATGTCCTAATTAAATGATCTCATGTAAACATTTCTAGAAGCTCCAGCAGAATTAGCAAACCAAGACAACCCTGAATTGAAATATGGGGTTAAAGCACCTGACGATGATACTTCGGGAAGTATTAGAGAGGAAGGAAATGTTGAAATAATGAAAACTGTTCACATGTTGCCACACAGACAGAATTAAGCATGAATGATTAATGCACACTTTTTCAACTAACCAGAATCTAATTTTGCATGATAAAAAAAACATATTTGATACGTTCTTTGGCGCCAAATTAATTGTGTACCTATTCATAAATAAAGTGAAGTATGAGCAGAGTTTCTGTAATAGATAGATTTTTAAATTAAATTTAATTACTACCAAGCAGGTTAAAAATGAACTCCATAAAACGTTACAGAGTCGTTGTGGGAAAATACTTGCTTCTATTAATAAGAAGATGTATGATTTATATAGGTATGGATAAACTACGAAGCCGTAGAAAGGCCACCCGAAAGAAAAAAGTATTTTAATCTCGGAATTCCGACTTAAATCTCGGAATTCCGAGATAAAAGTTGGAATTCCGAGATAAAAGTCGGAATTTCGAGATTAAACTTAAAACTCGGAATCCCGAGAATAAAGTCGGAATTCCGAGATTAAAGTCGGAATTCCGAGATTAAAGTCGGAATTCCGAGATAAAAGTTGGAATTCCGAGATAAAAGTCGGAATTTCGAGATTAAACTTAAAACTCGGAATTCCGAGAACAAAGTCGGAATTCCGAGAACAAAGTCGGAATTCCGAGATTAAAGAATTCCGAGATTAAAGTTGGAATTCCGAGATTAAAGTCGGAATTCCGAGATTAAAGTCGGAATTCCGAGATAAAAGTCGGAATTCCGAGATTAAAGTCGGAATTCCGAGATAAAAGTCGGAATTCCGAGAATAAAGTCGGAATTCCGAGATTAAACTCGGAATATTACACGAAATGTTTCTTTCTTTCGGGTGGCCTTTCTACGCCTTCGTAATAAACTGATTATGACTGATTAAATTAAATTAATACTTAAAAAAAAAAGTTTTACCTAAATAAAATTATATTTTCTTGTGTCATATAAGTATTGTACTTCCAGTTTTTAAGTCAATGGTTGACTGACCAGGGATTATCTCCCTGATCAGATAGCTAACAGCTTGCGACAAACAAACATCGTAGCTTAGAGGGCTGTTTTGAAATATGTAAACCAATGTACCTGACATTAAAGAAGATTTCCTTGGGATGCATTAGTTTTTCCCGCCTAACCACTTTTTGTATGAATAAGTCACACGTTGATAAACAAGAACGTGCAGAAATTATTATTAATTTAAAGTACTTAAGGAGTGCCTGGATTCTGGTTTTTATTTATGATCGAAGGAAAATGTCGCTTAATTCAGATTTATTTCGAATTAATTGGACTGGCTACTAAACACCGACAACACGTAGGCGCTCTTGGTAATTAAATTTAACTTTGTGCTCGCTGTATATGGCCTAAATATAGACAGGTACCATCAACTAACGAAATCAAAGATATTTATTGCATCGTGATGACTTTACCTCACTCAATTTATAGACGTCGTTATTTTAACGTAAGAAAATCTTATGGTATATATTAATATATAAAAAAAATATATATTAATCCTTTTTCCTAGTGACATATTAAAAACTAACAATTGGCATGTGCGTATTTCGTATATCATATTTTAAATGACGCCAGTTAACTATACCGGTTGAGTCAACGATTGCGCGGAGTAATTTTATGCCGTGAAGATAAGATTTGTCGATAATAAGCTTTTGTATCAGGGAGGAAATTCAAAATCCCCATAAATGAACACTGTAAAGAGATAGCAAGAGCTTGTAATCATAACTTAGCTCCTTCTAAAATCAAGTCCAACTTTTCTAGGCATGTATCTACAAATAAACATAACTTTAATCCAGATACAAACACTAAATTTCTTCACTTCTGTAACAAAAGTTATAAATTAGATCTTCTCGAAATAATGGAAATTAACAAAATAATCAAAAACCCAAACATAGATTGTGTAAATGACCAAATTATTCATAGCAGTACTAATTTTTTCAATGCTCTGAATCTGGACAGATCATAATCAGAATATAGTCTCTCTTACATAATATATACCTCTTACTGTTTCTACTCAATACTTTCTAGCTCCCTTTTGCAAATTTGATTATATCCACCTATTATTTTTAAGTTTGAAAGTTCTTCATCATTCTCCAATGTTCTGTTGAATTAATTTAAAAATCCAGAATATTCCCATTGTTACTGTGACAGCTAAGTTTAGTGTTATCCACCATCCCTGAAAAGTGTATTTTTAGTTCAGTACAGCGCTTCATCGGCCCCCCAAAAGACATTTACAACCCCTCTCAACATAACATAACCAATTGGATCATTTAATTTGTGGACATATGTTTATTTTCTGCCAATTCTTAAGTACTGTATACATCCAGTGATGACAAATACTATTGATTGATCGATACTGTATTAATTTTGTAAACTTAACATCGCGTCATATACCGGGTGTTGCATCGTCGAGCGGGACATAGGAAATCCCATGTAATTTTAAATGGGGTCAATTATTGGCTTCCCTAATTATTTTAGAGAAAAATTCTATTTAGGTTTATTAAAGAGCACTAAAACCCACATTCAAAAGAATAACTTTAGATATTTTTGATGAGCCCGTTTACGGGTTATCGCCGATTTCTTTTTAACTATTTCTCCTTTTTATGGCCCCGTATTTGCGGGCACCAGTCAAGGTAAAAGATGACTGTCAAATAAAGTTGTCATTTTGAAATGTGTGCTTTATTGTTATAAAAACTCGTTCATCGAAAATATTAAAGGTGTATTTATGAGTACAAATTAATCTGAATAAAACCAAAATAAAGTATCCAATTACAAGGTTAATTATGACATTTTACATGTTTCAATATTTTACTAATTAATAGGTAGGTACTATTAAATTGTTAGAACTTTAGGATTTAAGAAGATGTTCAAATATTCCTCAAAATGACAACTTTATTTGACAGTCATCTTTTACCTTGACTGGTGCCCGCAAATACGGGGCCATAAAAAGGAGAAATAGTGAAAAAGAAATCGGCGATAACCCGTAAACGGGCTCATCAAAAATATCTAAAGTTATTCTTTTGAATGTGGGTTTTAGTGCTCTTTAATAAACCTAAATAGAATTTTTCTCTAAAATAATTAGGGAAGCCAATAATTGACCCCATTTAAAATTACATGGGATTTCCTATGTCCCGCTCGACGATGCAACACCCGGTATACTATAATTTATAAAAAAAAATTTCTTCTCCTTCATAAATTTTAAACTGTTCCATTATCCACTCACAATGTTTCTTCTCAGATCTTAATCTCACATTTAATCAGAACTTCATTCATTTCTTAAGATAATTAAACATCTCACATACCAAGTCTTCAACTTTTAAGTTACTATGAGTTGTACTCATTAATTTGAGACAACGTTTTGTCTACAAAACTCGATGTTAGGTAAGTCGTTAAAAATTTTCTTTTACGTTCATTGCTCGTTTTAACTTTGTACTTTCCTTTATAGTATCCCCTGATGATGAGTGCTTAAGCGCTCGAAACATGTAGGGAACCTTTTCATCTATCATCATTTTTATTAAACTGTGGAGAAGGACTCTGCTTTGTTTTATTTATATTACATCAACTCCACTGAAAGTATGGACTATTTCTTCAACTTTTGTATTAAGGTATGGTTGGATATAAGTAGTATAAAGTTACATTTCTTTAAATAGGACACCCTATATCTTAGAATATTTTTGGATTTTGAATAAAATTACAACTATTTTTTATTAAATGCATTATAAGTCTAAACCTAATAGTTTCCGAGATATCGACTTTTGAAAAATGACATTTTTGAAATTTGACAGCTTTTAGCTTTCTAACGGAACCTCTTAAAGTGAAACGGCTTACATGTCCCTATCTTAGTTTTTAACTATCTTTCTAGAATTGTCAACTTCCGGTTAAACCGGATGTAGCTCAAAATCCGGCAATATAGTACTTCCGGTTTAACCGGATCTTGGTGTTTTTGGGAAGATAATAAAAAAAGTAAGATAGGGGCATGTAAGCCGTTTTGCTCTATGGTGTATCGTTATTTAGGGTTGGGTAGTAAAGGGCTGATTCAGTCCTAAAGTCCTAACTAGATTAAACTTTTTAAGACGCCTTAATTAAGATTTTTGACAAAAAAACATGTTCGCCGGGATATTTTTGAAAATGTTTATATTGTTTAAGCAACTAAAACTAAAACTTTTTTATTTTTAGCATTTTTTCGTATCTTGCCTCGTTTTTGAGAGAAAACATAAAAATTACTTTATTGCAATCAATAAGAAAAAAGTATGTTTTATAAATAGTTAAAATCTGTCTTTATTGAAGTCCATGGACATGGCGTAAAGTGATTTTTATTCATGATTAAGCAATTAAAATTAAACGAAATTCATCTTTTGAATTCTTTTCGTCAGATTAACTACTTTCGATAAAACAAATAACGTTATTGATTACTGCAGTGTTTTGAAAGTAGCAAAAAAGTAATTGTCTAGAGCGAAAAATCTACCTGAGAAATCAACCACTACGCCATATTTTCGCAAATTGTGTTATAAATAAAGTACTTGAGAGTTTATATATACATCTGTGACTGTACTGTATAGACTAGACGTACAACTTATTTATTGGTATGTTTTAATATAGTAAATTGTAGAACTTATTGCAAATTCATGATATAGTTCTGTTATCTGTTGCACCGGTGGAAAGTAGGTTTTTGCTCATTACTTAATTAGTGTAAGCTTCATAGAAAAATATCATTTATTTCCGATTAACGGTTCATTAAAATAATCTAAAACATGTTGTCACATCTATGCAAGGAAAATATAGCGTGTAGATATTATACAAGGTGCTCGCCTTCAATAGCGCCTAAACTATAAGAGATTTATTAAAATGTGGTTTATAAAAGTTATAGGGTTTACAATGGAGCATAAGGTAAAAATATTTTAGGATATACAGGATGACTCAAAAAACTGGAACTAGGTACATAATTATTTTTTTTAAATGAAACACCCTTTATATTTTTTCTCTCTCTGATTCTGCTAGAAGGAAGCTCTAGTTATAGTCATATTTACTTTTTTGAATTTGGTTAGCCCGTTGTCAAGTAATTAATCATAGTTGTCCATAGCACCAATAGAATTAAATAAAATGTTTGCGATAAGTACCCTAAAGTACTTGGTATGTAAACATATCACTAGTTGTTCTATTTATTATAAAAGATGTTCGTGCTGACACATTTCGCTAATTTAAATATGCATTATTTCAATTTTTTTTTAATAGAATGCCTTTATTTTTTGTTAAGTGTTATGTACCTAAACCCTAAACCTTATACTTTTTGAAATATTTTAAAATTTATGGTAAGCTACACAACAAAAAATAAACGCATTTGAAAAATACACTTCAACAGTGTAAGAAATATAGGGCTTTCCATTTAAAAAAAATTGAAATAAATTTATATAATAACAAATAAATAAAAATATTTAAATTAGCGAAATTTGCCAAGTCAGCATGAACACCCTGTATAATAAATAGAACAACCAGTGATGTGCTTACATACCAAGTACTTTAGGGTACTTATGGTAAACACTTTATTTAATTCTTTTGGTTCCATAGACAACTATTAGTTACTTGACAACGTCGCAATCAGATTTAAAAGAGTAAATATGGTTGTAGAGCTTCTTTCTAGCGGAATAGGAAAGAGGAAATATATATAGAGCGTTTCATTTAAAAAAATTTATTTTTATGTAGTTCCAATTTTTTGAGCCAGTATATAGGAAAGTATTTTTACATTATGCTCCATTGTAAACCCTTGAACTTTTATTTAACACCTTTTTATAAATCCCTTATAGTCTAGGTGCTGTCGGAGGCGAACACTTTGTTGACACACCCTAGGAATTGAAGCTATTTGATGAGAAGGACGAACGAGAGAAGTTGAGAAAGACCTATTATTGTTTTAAGGTTTTAATTATTGCTATAATATATCGAACTTCATGAAGTTATGGTTTACTCAAATTACAAACCACACTTTTTATTTTGATCATTTTTCCACTAAATTAAAAATCATATTGCCCTTTTACCCACCTCCCAATTAAGACTACAACCTCTTAATGAATGATCCGCCGCCCAGAACATATAAATACCCCCTAATCATCCTACATGCCCAACAGTATTTACCGCTCACTCTCACGCGAAAGTCAAGTCCCCCTAGTGTCTTAAAACAATCGCAACGTCCCTTCCGTAACATAGTACAGTATAATACCATTCTTCCTTTTCGCCGTTCTTCCTTCCCAAACAAATGAAAAGCACCTGAAACACGCGAACGAACGGCCACGGAAGAAACGGCAGAAGATCGCAGTGGCCTTGCCTCTATGTGCTGAAACAAGTGACAAACCGACCGGTGGAATCGTAGTAAGCGGTGGCGTTATAACTGAGTGAAGTCACAAGGCCGGGCAAGGTCGTTCTTCAATTGTTGTCAGCGGGTCGTTGATTTCTTCAGTAAATCGCATTTTCTGTATCTTCGCGCATATATTACTAAAAATTGAGTGCGTTGCGAGGGGGTTAATATGACATTTGTTTCGATTTATCGCCGGTGATTTTTTGAGGCAGTAAAATCTGAGAACTAATAAAAACAAATTATAAAATTATATAAATAGTAACTTAGAGAAGAAATTTAGGAGAGTAAAGGTAAGTTACAATAATAATTGATTTTATGGATAGTCTGGAAGAAAGTAGAAAAGTGACATAAATTTGGGTGTATTTGAATTTTTCGCTCCTATTTGTTTTATTATTAGGGTTGTAGTATTCTACAGTTAAAAATTATTAATTAGTTATACAGCTAACATCCCTAAAAACGACTAAAATCCAGATCCAAGTACGAATTAAAGCGAAAGTTAATTAATTTGAATAATTTGATTTATTTATTAAACTACTTTTACTTAAAAATATTCTTTAAATATCATTTTCTTAAACATATGGTTTTTTACTGTAGAATATTAATAAAATAGGCATATTTAATGTTAAAACCTTTCCGTATTTGCTAGATTTTATAAATTTTACAATTTTTATAATCTAGTATCCAGTACTTGGCCAATTTCTTGTATAGTCACAATGCAAGGGGCCCTCTGCTGATTATATTTGAGACTGACCGCTTTATTTCAATCAGTAGAGCCGCACATTATACCAAGAAGCTTCAGCAGTTTTTGCTTGGCCTCGATTCCCGGTTAAAATAAAATTTAAGAAAAAACAAAATTATATCTCTTGGCGTACAGATGTTTGATATAATGATCCTCAGTAAGTAGATCACTGTTGGTTAATTATTCGAAAATGCAAAAGAACATATCGATAATAATTGTCATTATGGTTTCCAATTTTAGTCTTTAATCACTTAATTTAATTATATAAAAAAACGGATTTTTAAGTCCTCTAAATCTGCAGGTTTTGTCCTAAATACTTTATGTTTAATGTGTTCCCATAAAAAAAAAGTCAAGGTGGGTTAAGTCTGATGATCTTGGTGGCCATTCGATTGCTCCTCTACTTCCAATCCAACTTTTTGAAAAAATATCGTTTAAATAGGCACGGACTTGTCCGGCGTAATGTGGTGGAGCCCCGTCCTGCTGATACCAATTGTCTGAATTTTCTTCTCCCTGAAATGTTGCGGTAAGACCTCGAGTCAGATCTTGTATAAATATCAAATATCTATTTCTGGTTCAACTTCTTCAAAACATATTGGCCCTATACCTTAAATAGTTTCATCGCTAGTTAAAGAAAACCATCTTCAGGGTACCCCGTTTGGGGGACTGTAGCGCCCTCAGGAGGCATTTCTCCATATACGTTTATAGGTAAAAACTTAATTTAATTTTATAAAAAAAAAGTGCAGGCCCCCATCTTTAGCAGATTAAGCAGCTTTGTGATAATTGATTCTGAAGTTGTTTTCGGTGCTATCTGTGGAACAATTTGTGTTTCTTACTAAATTATGCATATAAGTATGCAAAAAATCCATTCCAAATTTCTTTTCTGAACAGTTCTCTTATCCTTTGCAACCAGTAAATACAACCAAAGAAAATTATAGCTACGCATACAACTCACCGACATAAAACCAAACTCGATAAATAATACAGGTCTGCAAAATAAAAATGTTTGAAAATTGTTTGTATTTTGATAGCTGATTTGTATGTAATTTCCAGTGCTGATTTCAAAAACGAAATCCATTTTTTTCTATCACGTCAGGTTATCTCGCAGAAAAGAAACCTACTTTGGGTAAAAAACTAAATTTAACCCAATTTTTACACTTGTTCTTCAGGTTCTAGCTTTTATTAAACAGGTAAAAGATGTCAAAGTTTACATTTACACAACAGAATATTGAAAAATGTTAAATTGTCATTAGTCAAAAACAGGGTCGTAACTAGGTATAGGCAGAGTAGGCCCATGCCTATGGGCGCAAGCCAGAAGGGGCGCAAAAATCATAAATAAAATTATTCTGAACAATGATAAATTTAAAAATGTTTATTAGAATAGATCTATCTGGCCAAAATATAAAAACTTCTATTAGAATAGATGGCAGGTCAATATCAAGGGGTCCAAGCTAGGATAAGGATATTGCCAGAAAATCCTACTGCAAGATTTGTCCCATGCTCTGCACATAGTTTAAATTTAGTGGCATTACACAGTGCTTCAGTTAGTCCCGAAATAATAACCTTTTTTGGAATGATTTAAAATTTAATTTTTTTGCGCATTCCACGGTACGCGGGAGTAAATTAAAAAATACAATAAATATTACTTTAAAAGGCTTTAGCGATACAAGGTGGTAATCCAAAGCATTAGCATTGAAGGTACTTATCACTCAATTTAAATTGGGTTTGGACCTTTTAGAAGAGATGGCTGATGTTTCAATATATTCTGGTGAAACAATAATTGAGGCAAAAAATTTTCAAAAAATCTTAAAAATTTCGACTTTATAATTCTTTTAGTTTTTTGGTCATCTTTATTAGATAAAATTAATAAAGTAAATCTGTTACTTTAGAAAAAGGAATAAAACATTAGATACAGCATGAAAACACATTAAAGGGTTATTGGAAGAAATCAAAGCAGATAGAAGATGGTTATTTTGAAAAATCTGAAAAAAATGCTTTGCAGATTTGTCAAAATTGCAATGTTTCAACTGAATACACGGAAAAAAAGGAAAAATTAAAAAAAAGAGCGGTGAGCTTGCTAATGATTTTTATTTAGACTCAAAAACAAAACAAAAACAACTATTATTTCATCGTCAGTCATCGATTCAATAATATAGCAGTTTAGTAACAGATATAAAGGTTTACATGAGAAAAATTATCAAAAAACTCTCGGTCGACAGCTTATTTATATGCCAAAAATAAATTATCATACGTGTTTCGTCCGTACAGGTATCATCAGACCTTAATGGCTGCCACGACCAGATTAACTGTTTATAATTACCTAGATAATGCAGGGTGATTGGTGTATATGTGTGATTTAATGGTACTGGTTGACATCAAAGGGTCAGCATCCTTCTGTTAATCGATTATTATTATCATATAACACCACTAAGTAGTCATTTTACGCTACGCGAAGTTTACTTGCTGTACCCTTTTACAATAAATACATTTTTTAAACTTATCAAAGAACAATTTCTTTTTTTATTTTACTTAATCTAGGTAATTATATTATATGTTTTTAAATATTTTTTCTTTTCCTTTTATCTTTTTTATTTTTCGTTTTTGATTTTTATCCTCTTTTTTATCTAAATTTTTTCTTGTATTTTTTTTGTATTTTTAATTTTTTTATTTTTATACTTATTTATGGTAATCAGGTAGATAGTCTGTAAATTAGTGGTTCTTTATATTTTTATCTTTGCCTATATATGTTCCGATATAGGATATTGTAAATACTGATATTATTTAGGGAAAGAAGGTGGTTAAGATTATAAGGTTGTTTTACTAATTTAAATAAATTATTAATTAATGTATTTCGATAAATCGCTTGTTTGGAGCCACTGCCAGTCATGCATCATTCTGTCTTTTGCATGTATTATCCTCTTTTTTTTATCTAAATTTTTTCTTGTATTTTTTATTTTTTTTTTACTTTTATACTTATTTATGGTAATCAGGTAGATATTCTGTAAATTAGTGGTTCTTTATATTTTATTCTTTGCCTATATATGTTCCGATATAGGATATTGTAAATACTGATATTATTTAGGGAAAGAAGGTGGTTAAGATTATAAGGTTGTTTTACTAATTTAAATAAATTATTAATTAATGTATTTCAATAAATCGCTTGTTTGGAGCCACTGCCAGTCATGCATCATTCTGTCTTTTGCTTGTATTACCATGTCGGTATATGGCAATTTAAAGTGGTTTATAGGCGTTAATATTTTTATTGCATCTTTGGCTAGTTATCTGAAAGGGTAATAGGTAAGATGATTTTGAACATATTTAACGATATATACTATTATACAAAATGTTACGCATATTGAGATATCATCGTTTTGGTGAATAAGGAATAATAAAAGTTTTGTCAAACACTCTATCTGATTGTATATTTTTGTCCTGTATTTCATCGACGTAGAACAAGTAATAGGATCTCCATGTGATTAAGAAGATTTTGTGGCTCAGTAGAATTTACAAAATGAATTACTGTAACATCCAAATTTGACTTTATAACCGAATATAATAAAGTGTGAATAAAATCTTCGTTCAAATATCTTATTTTAAATAAAATTTTGAATGAATAACAACAGACGCAGACTTATCGTTACATAGGATATCTAATTAACAAAAATTATAATTTGTCAGAATTACGATTTAATAGAATACAAAAACAAAATTAAAATGAGAACCACGGTTTCTAATACAACGTCGACATCCTCGTCGCATCTCTGTAGTGGTTACGTCTAGCTTCATTTCCGCCTTCATTATTTCTGCTGCCCCATTAATTTTATGAATAAGATAGTTTTGATCTCAAATTCTCTCATTGTACACCAGTTCCTTCATTCGTCCATAGACATGATAGTCGACGGTGGTCAGATCTGGGTATCCAGCTGGCCATAATATCGGTTCATTTTGCCCTATCCATCTTTTAGGAAATTGATTGTTCGAAAACTTTCTTACAGTTAATGCAATAACAAAAATAAAATTTTGATAACTGCCTCATGTCGCTAAACTGCACTCGATGTTGATACGATATGCGTAACACTTTGTATAACGGTATATATGGTTAAATATAGTTAAAATTATGTTACATGTCACTCCCTTTCAGACATACGTCGGTGAACCAAACACCCTGCGTAATATTAATTTTTTGCATATCCTAGAAAACGTCTTGGTTACCCTGTGCCAATTTGTTTGTACTCTACCAGTGGAATTAATAACTGTTGACATAGTGTTTAATTCATTACACTAATTGACTATGAAAATACCAATAACAAATTGATTTTATGTCTTAACTTCATGCTAAAAACGGCAAGCAAATTTTAATCAAACTGTTAATTGTACTGTATTTTAAGTCAATATTTTCTTACTTGAAGGAAGTGGCAAATTTAGCACTTGATCAAAGGACAATTGGTACGTTAAGGCAGCATTTTAATTACCTAATCGGATATTAATGTTTTATTTGTGTTGCCTGGTAAATAATCTATGAGGTATTATGTCGCTACTTAACCAATTTCAAGAACAGATGACAAGTAAATAAGTCTATTGTTGTGTAATTTGCAAGATACTAAAAATAGTGTGTAATTACGTATTTTCCATGACCGTGTCTAAAATGCGTTTTTTTGGTAATGCTATTTTTAATTTTATTGCATGTTACCTTGGCATATTTTGTTTGTTGTTTTTTCTATGCCTCACCTTCATCCCTCTGCGTTCACTGCCGGGGCATTATCATCCCTTGAATGATTCCATATTATTACCATACTGCATCCAATTGGTTCAAGTTAGTTCAGGTTAGTTTTTGCAGACAGAGAAAGTCCATTTGGAATCCATCCGTCTTTAGATCCAGCATGCAAAATCGTAATTATTATACCTCTTTTTGATGACGCGCTTGTTTTACACTTGCCGCTTGAGTCAACCCAACCCTTTTCCGGTGTATCATTATGTGTCGAACCAGGTTTCATCCAAGTAAATAATCGGCCTTTGCTGATCTCTGTAAATCCTAATTTTTTGTAGTTATATTCGGATCGCCATTCCCGAATTCTATTGGATTCCATTAAAACTTGTCTTTTGTTAATTTTTTTAAATCTAAAACCCATGTGTTGGATACACTTCCATAACGTTGTTCTGCCACATTTAACGCCGGTTTCATCTTTTTCAAGTCTCTTAATTAAATTATCTAATGTAGGCACGCTTAGTTCCTCGTATAACTTGTAAATTTTACGCCGTATTATATCTTGATCACTTCCATCTACCTTCGAGAAAATGCCAGATCGGTTTTTTTTTCCTCGCTTAAATGGGATTATTCACAATTTTCCATACAGTTGATGTTGGAATTTTTGTTAATGTGACCGTTTCTTCTAACGCTGCTTGCTTGCGACGGGGTTATCTCCTGAGATACATTGGGCTCGCACATATTTTCCATGACTCACTCACGATATAAAAACAAACGCTGTATTACACACGAAGTAAGAATAATTACTAAGCTTAAAACTAACTAGAGTGGCTATATATACAGTCTTTAGAACATAATTTGTTTTATGAGATTAACCCTCTCATTTTGAATCAGGTAAAAATCGGTTTAAAATCACCAAACTATTACTTTAATAATGAAATTACGTCTTCCGAATTTGCCGTTTACTTTACGAGATTTTAAAGTACGGATCATAATTAACCTGCATTTGTGTATTCATTCATTGTTTGTTTGTGGTCACCCTTAGACCTTGGATAATCCCATGCAAAGGCAAAGTGCAACTTTCTTATATCTCTGGACAGGCTTTACCATATAAGCTGATTGGAAATAATGGATGCTTTGTAATAAATATTAGCTTCATTTAGATGTACTCTCTCATGATGTATAATTTTTTATGCCTAAATTAATTTGAGTCATAAAAGAATAAAACAATTATTGGATGATCGTAATAAAAAAATTTCCATTCAAATTTAACAATTTAATTATAAATTCAAAAATTCGAAACTCTAATTGTCAAATTAGAAAGATTAAGTTTTATTCCCCTTTAAAAATCTGCTTGCTTTTTTTTTGTAAATACGAGAGCCTGGAAGATTTATTACTATTAATTTTTTATACGTTCCTGATTTGATAGACGCTTTTTAGTATTAGATAATAATTTACAAAATGCGGCAAATTATGAACATGATAAGCTTACATGGATGACGTCAAAAACCTTTAAGAATAGTTTTCCTATAATGGCTTGTCAAGATCTTAATGAGATTTTTCTTTATGAACCGTCTGAAAGAAGAAGGTATGTCTATTTTAATTTTAGTGCCTATTCGCTTTTTTTAAGGAATGCTCGAGAGTTAATTTGCTTCAATTACCGGTAGTAAATTTAAATATGGAGTATACATAAACATGTGTAAGAAACCCTGCTCTCTAACCAAATATTTATTATGTTTATGCATATTAATACGCACTACTTGAAAGTAATAATTTTCGTTGATGTATACTTAAGTATTTAGGTTTTATCAAAATATTAGGATGTTTCTGTTCTGGAAGAACTACTAGAAACTTTTTTTACATTTCTTTTAAATATCCAAATTTTTTGAGTCTAGTCTATACTGCCAATAAATGCTTTAGCCCGTTTTTTGTCGCTCAATATTTATTTTGCCAGTTATTGCCATTTTCTCATAAATAATTAACAAATAAGATCTTGGAATTACAGATAACTAATAGCTTTGTCATTAAATATAACAACTTACCTAAGTCCGAAATTGCTCCGTTTCCGAGATACAGGGTGGTAAAGTTAAAAAATAAAAATCGAATTTTTGAAAATTAATGATCATTTTTTAACGTATTACTTTAAAATCTTTAGATACTTTTTTGGAAGAAGAATCCTCGGATTTTTTACCTGTTTGATGGACACCTTTAAAATTTTTTTTGCAACAGACTATTTAAATGTAAATATTTTTCGTATTTTTCCACTGCTAATTCACTGACCACATTTCATCCCCAAAGATAACAGCAAACATTTTTTATTCAGAATAATTTAAATATTTCGGTGCGGCATCGAACACTAAAAATCGATATATCTCAAAAACGGCTTACTTTAGCGGATTTTCACAAGAGTATCTTTTTTGTTCCAAAATGTTCAAAAAATTAGCTCCTTAATAAAAAAAGGAAAGAACTACACTGATAAAAAAAGTTATGGCCATTCTAAACCATAAGAAGTGCATTGTAAAGCGCCCTCTAATGGCCACAGTGAAAAGGTGTCCGTATTCGGGTTTTGCATCCCGAAAAACTCCCGGGTACCAAGTTTTAAAGTAATACGTTAAAAAATGTTCATTAATTTTAAAAAATTCAATTTTTATTTTTTAACTTTACTACTCTGTATCTCGGAAACGGAGCAATTTCGGACTAAGGTAAGTTGCTTTAAATCGCCTTATTTTGGCCTTAGGAATAAGGGCTCAGATTTTGTACAGACCCTTTAGGGACACCCTGTATAACAAAGAAAATTACAATATCATATTATTGTCAAATTACATATTACAAAAAGTCTGTGTTTAAAAAAAAAATTATGATACTAAAAATCGAAAAAAAAAAATTAATTAGGACAAATCGTTTTTTGTTTTCAATCGGCCGGAAAACAAACACTTTCTAGATCATTCTTTAACCGGAAAATATCAACCTACTGGCCTACACACAAAAGCAAATAAGACGGGCCGGTAAAGTACTCTTTCATTACCTCGTAATTTTTTACTTTATTTCCTATTAATAGTTTCTAACCATTTCAGTTCCTTGAATATTTTCCTATGCTATACTATAGAGTTTTCCAACTCTCTAAAAGTATACCGGGTGTTGCATAGCTTAGTTGAACATAGGAAATCCCATGTAAATTTTGATGTGACTAAATATTGGCTCCCCTGTATATTTTGGAGAAAAATTGTATGATCATTTTTTGAAGAGGCTGATATAATAAACACATGTGCCAAGTTTGAATAAATTTTAATAAGCCAATCCTAGCTAATTCTATTAAATGTAATGGCAAAATTACCAAATTCTCATAGTTTAGAATAGATAATACAGCAAACACCAAATTATTATTTGGTATTGACGAAACGACAAGTAGCGTCCGTGACAACATTTTTCTTCAAGGCGCTTTAATTATAGCTAAATATGAGCTATTTCATTAAGGAAAAAGTAACTATGATTAAGTGGTATTACACAGAAAAAAGTAAGAGCAGTGAAACGTTTTCAGTTCAATTTCCTGATAAGCCAATCCCTTTTATTTCATTAACTAAACTTATCATTAGTAAATTTGAGTCTAAAGGCACTGCACTAAATAACTGTAAATGCTAAACTCAGAATGTCAATAGCGCTGACGAAAGGTTACTGAACATGGAGGAAAATAAAATGATTAGCACGAGGATTCTTGGGCAAGCCATAGAAAAACATCAAACCACAGTGTTGCGCATTTTAAAAAAACATAAATATTTTCCCGACAAGTACGAAAAACATCAAGAGTTAGAACGAAGAATAGTATTCTGTTTTGAGGTAATCGAAAGAGTAATAATAATAGGGATCTTTTGAGAAATATTTGTTTTACCGTTGAATGTAGGTACATTCACCCTGAACAACAGACCAAATGTTCAAAATTGCCGGTATTGGAGCCAAGAAAATGAACATCGTCTTGTTCATACTCGGACGCAATATCCGCAAAAAATAAATGTTTGGTTTGTTTTATTTACTAGCTAAAGTTTTATGATTAGCTAAAAAACTGTATTTCGTTAGAATGTGACAGAATATCTCAATATCAACTCAGGAATGTTAAAAATGAATTTTATGATCGGCTAGGATATTGTTTAGCTGTTAATGGAGGGTTGTTTGAACAATTATAGGTTTAGTAGGGATAACATAATGGTGTCCTTTATTTTGGATGTGTTATTGCCGGATTGATGAATCGTAAATGTGTTTTCAATGTGAAATAATCTTTATTCGTTATGTTCAGCTTTACGTCAATTTTTGACAATAGCGTCATAGAAATTATTTGCTGGTGTTTGCTGTATTACCTAAACTATGAAAATTTCGCAATTTTCTCATCACATTTAATTGAATAAGTTAGGATGGGCTAATTAAAATTTATTCAAACTTGGCACATGGGTTTACCATATCGGCCTTTTCAAAAAATTACAATACAATTTTTCTCTAAAGTGTACAGGGGAGCCAAGATTTAGCCACCTTAAAATTTACATGGGATTTCCTATGTTCAACTAAGCCATACATCACCCGGTATAAATATAGTAAGCCAAATTGCCAGCATCGTCCTGTGAAATAGTACTTTCCGGTCTTGTAACGTAATAGTAATATGCAACATAAAATTTGCCAACTTTTGTAAATAATTTTGTTTAAACCCCAACATTATTGTCAGTGACTTAACAGTTGAAGCCATGGAATCTACCAAAATATTGTGTTGTCATTGGTGGTTTGCATTGGTTTCCATGTTTTCGACTGTTACGTCACTGACAATAATATTGGGTTTGAGATATAGTGCTAGAAAAATACTGTGTGCCCTCGAGTGAACACACTATGATGGGTTTTACGAGGAAGAGTCATTCTTTATAAAAACAATTCTGCTGGTCAAAAAAATCAATTTACCATATAAAAATCAGAGATCAGAAGAAAAATCAAGATCCCGCCCAGGAAAATTATAATTATTTATTATTTTACACAAACTGCTCATAACCAAAGTTGTTGATAAGCCAAAATAGACCCTAAATACAAATTTTAAGACCAGAATTCTAGTTTTTAGAATAATTCTGCATATCAACATATTTGTCCGTTTTCTTAATCAATTTTCCGTACAATTTACGAATGGTTCGCGGCACATTCAGTTCATGTATAGCTTCTTTTATGAGCTTTTTTAGTGTTTGTGAATGGACTATTTTGTTACATGCTGCAAATTATCGCATAAAACCACTATTATTATCATCAATTTGAAAACTATCAATTTTATATCCAAACTTGTATTCAGGATCTATTTTGGACTATAAATAACTTCGTTTTATGGACATATTGTTTAATATAACAAATAACTATAGATCTCTCCTCACGCATTTTCATTTTTCTTCAACATTTTAACGCTCTATACACTGTACAGGGTGTCACAGATTCGTTTATCACTACAGGGATATCGTAAACCGCAAGAGATACGAAGACGGCTAAATGGGGTCAAAGTTACGTAATTTGATGCTTCCAGAAAGAAAACACTTGGAACCCGAATACTTTCGGCGATATTCGAAATAAACAGAGAGATTGTCAAATAGAATTTTTCTGATTTCAGACGAAACTAAAGGGATATTCAACAGACGAAATGAACATATTTGGAGCATTGAAAATCCTATGGGAAGCCGTGAAATCCGGAAACAAATTTAATTTAGCGTTAATGTATGTGGCAGTACAATATTAGGACCACATTTTTAATAGCGCTGTTCCGAAGTTTGTGGTTTGAGCAAGATGGGGCTTCTCCCCATGATATCCTTAGGGTACGAGGTTTTCTAAATAATGAGTTTACTCAAAAATAAATAGGCAATAGAGGTGTTGTAGACACTGGCAAGCAAGATCTCCTGATCTGTCGCCACTTGAGTTTTGTTTGTGGGGGGGGGGGGCTTTAAAAACACTATTTATAAAACCGAAATAAATTCTATGGAAGAATTAATTATAAAAATGCAACAATCTTTCCGCAGAATTAGGCGTAGATCTATTCAAAGAGCAATTGATAAGGTTAGGGAAAAAATTCGAAAATGTATCGCTGCTCAGGGAAATATTTTTGAACATCTACTTATCAATAACACTGCGGAACAGCAAAAATGTTTCTGAGACCAAAATAGCAAAATCTTACTTATTTTAATATACTAACTAACAATCTGTCTTGCAAAAGTCTCAATTGGCTCCGGTTTTATAGATCCATGCTAATTATGATAAATACCTACCTGCCCGTAATGTATGGGAAAATTCGACTATTAAATGAGAAACATAAATCCTAAATTGTTAGTTAGTTGGATTTCAACCACCAGTTAATTGAGAGCTGTTCGTATTTGAGAAATTAGAGAGTTTTGAGCAACATGTCGCGAGTTTGTTTAAATAAGCCGGATCATTTTTGTTATATATGTGGTGAAGTGACTTTTGTGAAACAACACTTAGCCTTTTAATGCAAGAGGTTTACCACTTGTATTTTGGCTGTAAAATTGGAGACCAGGATAAAAATTGGGCTCCCTATATCTGCTCCTACAAATGTGCGTCCAACATTCGCAGCTGGCTAAGTGGAAAAAAGCGTAAGATGCCCTTTGCTGTTCCTATGATCTGACGAGAACCGAAAGACCACGTTACTGACTGTTACTTTTGTTTGACACCTTCCATCAAGAAAGGTTTTTGGAGAAAAAAGGTCTGCGATATAGTATCCAAATTTACAATCCGTCATACGCCCGCGTGTCTAATAGTAGTCATAGTGATGAGTTGCCTGTACCTAATCCACCTCAGGAATATAGCCTTGATTCTGATGATGATCCAATGGATTCAAACAAATGTCGCCGGCCCATCAACCTCGCAAGACACCGATTTTGTCTGCGAACTTCCCAGTAAAAAGCCTCACAAAATAAGTCAAAGTGAATTATGTGACCTTAGAAGGGATTTAGAATTGCCTAAGAAATAATCCGAACTATTGACCTCTCAATTGCGACAGTGGAACTTACTTCAAGATGAACTAAAATTTTGTGTGTACCGAAGCCCTCAGAAAAACCTAACACCATTTTTTAACATGGAAAACAATTTGGTAGCCTGTAATGGCAGCTTTAAATCTCGACTATGATCCAAAAGCCTGGATTCCATAATGGAAACAAGTAGCCTTCAGTCCCAATTGGTAATGCAGTCTACATGAAAGAAACGTATAGCAATTTGAAATTGTTACTGGAGAACATACAATATGAAAGATATAGAATAGAATTTTATTTAACTATGGTTGTACAAAAAATATACATTATAGCAGGTCAAAAAAAAAACAATGTTTAAAATACATAGTAAATAATATGACAATGAAAAAAAGTAACATACAAAAGAAAATATTACAAACTAAAATAAAATAATATAACTAGACATAAACATAGTACAAAGTCGATACATGGCTAAAATAAAATATTACGTGGTCAACGAATGGTACGCACTGCCTCACAGAAAAATATTTGAGGCAAGGAATTCCTGAACAGAATAAAAACAGTGTTTTAAAAGATAATTTTTTATTTCCATCTTAAACCTTTTCTCGCCCAAACTCTGCATTTCGCTGGGCAATTTATTATAAAGTTGGAGGTTTAATAAGTTTTTAACAGACTTTGCCAATCTTAATCTTGGTATCAGGAGAGTATCCTTTCTTAACTTATACTTATGAATCGTACTGGATGACTGGTAACTTGATTTTTTCTGGTGAATTTCCACCAACGAATAAAATATAAAAATGCATGGCAACGGCATTATTTCGAGTCTTTGAAATATGGGTCGACAATGTGCTCGATAATGAGAGCCAGTAATAGTTCGAATGGCTTTTTTTTGAGTTCTAAATACAATTTGGGCTGCGGAACTATTTCCCCACAAAGCTACTCCATAACAAAGTTGAGAATGAAACAAGGCAAAATAGCTCATCCTCAACACATCAAAATGTACGAACGCTCTGAGTCTGCGCAACAAAAAGTTAATACCGGAAAGCTTGCCACGGATCATTTCCACATGGCACGACCAATTCAATTTATCATCTATTTTAATACCCAACAAATTCACACACCTGCCCTGACCTACACCGTTACTTGTTGAAATTTTTAATGACTGTGTTTTTTCGGTATTAAGTTTAAACTTATTAGCCTGAAACCACTCCTGGGCTTTTTCGATGCAATTGATTGAGATTGTATCTAACGCGTCTGCGTTACTATCAAAAGAGACAATGGTAGTATCATCAGCATATAGCATACATGTGGTTGGTCGCATAAAATGACATAGATCGTTTATATAAATGATAAATAATAATGGGCCAAGGATGGATCCCTGGGGCACCCCAAAACCGTTATTTTTCTTCTGTGACATTTCACCACAAAACAAGACATGTTGGGATCTGTCCGAAAGGTAAGATTTAAAAAGACTAAGAGCAGTACCCCGAATGCCGTAAAATTGAAGTTTGTTTAAAAGTATCTCGTGGGAGACACAGTCGAAGGCCTTAGAAAGATCACACAGCGTAACAACACAGTGTTCTGAACGCTCCAGACCCTCAACTATGCTTTCTACCACCCTAATAACAGCCTTAGTAGTTGACAATCCCGGCCGGAAACCGAACTGGGAAATATCAAAAAAATCATTACTCTCGAAATACTTTAGAATACGGTCCTTAAGGATACGTTCAATTATTTTTCCTATCAAAGGCACAATGCTAATTGGTCGATAGTTATCAGGTATATTAGGGTTGCCTTTTTTAAAAAGGGGTATTACTTTATTTGTTTTTAAGCAACTCGGGAACTTGCCCTCCAAAAAACACCTATTAATGAGTATTGTAAGTGGGGATAATATTAAATCAAAAGTACCTTCTAAAATTTTATGGTTAATGTTAAAAATATCAAAAGATGAAGTATGTTTTATAGCCCTAAACACATCAAACACATCCTGCTCGATTACCGGAAAGAGAAAAAAAGAAGTGGATTTTTGAGGTACGCTTTCTAAAAGGGTCGAATTATTTAGGTTTATCTCTGGCAAATTTTTTATAATAATGGGAGCCACTTCGACAAAAAAATTGTTTAAATCGTCCGCATTTAATGTAGATTTATGAATAGATATACTAGTGTTCCTTTGTTCGCCCTTTATTATTCTCCAACTATCTCTTATCTTATTTTCCGAATAAATCAAAAAAGAGTCATAAGCTGACCTCTTAGTTTCTTCAATGGATTTTTTATAATCTTTTTTCAGAATTTTGTAAAGTTGTTTATACAGGGGACATTTATTAACTGAATGTATAGTTTTAACTGCATTAAGCTGATTCCTTTTTGCTCTCAATTCGTCAGTGAACCAGTTAACTACCGGTTTATGCTTCTTTTTTATTCTTTTTAAAGGAAATAAAATATCGATATTCTTTAGATATAAATTGTTTAAAAATTCTCCTAATTGATCAGCGTCAGCTTTCTGATCTTGAAACAGACGCCAATCCGAAACCAAAATTATATCCCTCAATAAATCCAATCCCTGTTCGTTTATTACCCTATGCCCCGTAAATACATCCTCAGTGTCAATCTTACCCTTAAACATTATGAATTGTCCGAAATGGTCAGACAGTCCTGGATCCAGAACACCGCTAACAAACAAGTCCTCCTCTATGTCGGTCACAATATTATCTATGCATGTTGAGGATAAGTCACTCCGCCTTGTACAATCAAAAATTGTCTGTTTAAGCCCATAAGAAGCAAATGTTGATAAAAGTTCGCTCAACGCCACTGACGGATTCTGAAAATCTATATTAAAGTCACCCAGAAAGATGATTTTTTTATTCGGATTATAATATTTTTTTAGTAGTGCCTCCAGCCGACTCACAAATATATCATACATGCCATTACAGGACCTATACGTTGTAATAATCATGGTTTTGCACTCTGTTATTTCTAAACCACAAAATTCGGCATGAATCTCAATGTTAAATTCTGAAAAATCCAATTCCCTGACGCACAGCGATTCCCTCAAAAATATGCAAACCCCGCCATGCCTAAAGGTTAGCCTACTAAATGAAGTTAACAAATTATATCCCACTATATTAATTTTTTGCAAATTAATGTCTGTAAGCCAGTGTTCTGAAATACAGAGTAAGTCACAACAAAAATCATTTAAAAAGTCTGATAGCAAATCAACCTTATTTGACAAACATTGAATATTTATGTGAAACAGACTTATCATACCATTCGTCCCCAGAAATGATTTAGCAAGATCCAAATCAAACATATGACCACTCTCTCCATCAGGAATATTGATAGTGTTGTACGGGATGGTTATTTGGTTACTCGAGGTATTTTCCGCTTGTGTAAAAAACGATTTATATATAATTTATATGTGATGGGCTACATGCTTGGTGAAATGGATATTTCATAGTAGAGGAAATTAAAGTAGTACTTGTTATATTTCACAATAAATTTCAGTTTCCTGACACGTTTAAGTAAAAAAAAAAGCCTAATTACTTAAGATAAATATACAATAAACGCTGTCTATAATTACCAACGAAAAAACCCATAATTATTATACACAGTATCATTTTCCTAATTTTATTACGTAGATGTAAATACCTCTATGATCACACCTGTAATTTAGTTGTACCTTTGGCCAATACCTGTAAATTAAGGACCAAAATAACCTTTCTCATCTGTCAATTTTTATTTTAATGACATGTACAATTTTTAACTGTCTTACAATGCCTTTGATAATGACCCGCAAGGGTTGAAACACGTGTCAGGAAACTGAAATATATTGTGAAATATAACCAAAACTACTTTAATTTCCTCTACTATGAAAGATATAATTGGCAAATTTGTGGGAATTTAAAAGTTGTGGCGATTTTGCTTGAATTGCAGCTAGGTTATATGAAGTACCGCTACTTCCTCTGCGAATGGGAGTCGAGCACGATCGGATCACTACATAAAGAAAATTTGGCCACCGAGAGAGTATTTTGAGTCAGGAAAGAAAAATGTAGCCTACTACCGTCAATTCATATTAAACTGGGACTGGAAATTTTGTGAAGGCCATGGACAAAGAAGGCCGTGCTATTAGTTATTTAAAAGAAAAGTTTCGTAGAATCAGTGACACCAAAATTAAAGAGGGAATATTTGTGGGTCCCCAGAGATTAGGAAATTTTTCGGAGATGAGCAATTCAATTCCATACTTGAAGGCAAGGAAAAGGACGCTTGGAATGCCTTTAAAATGGTTAAAACAAATGTTTTAGGAAACATAAAAGCAGAAAACTATAAAGACTTGGTTGCCCAACTTCTTTTATGTTACCAAAACCTAGGGTGTAATATGTCGTTGAAAATTCATTTCGTGGATTCTCATCTGGATTACTTTCCGGAAAATTGTGGTGCTGTAAGTAACAAGCACGGTGAGAGATTTCACCAGGATATTTCAAACATGGAAAGAACGTATCAGGGAAAATGGAACTGTGACATGTTAGCCGACTACTGTTGGACTATTACGAGAGATTCCCCCGAGGCTGCTTTCAAAAGTAGCGTAAAATGAGTGTCTAAACTTTAGACTCACTAATAAAAATGTGCTATTTAATTGCTATTGTTGAACCAACAATATATTGTTTGTATGTTCATTGTAAATGCCTATAAATTAAAATGTTCATTGTATATGCCTATTAATTAAAATTTTAAAACAAATAATTCAGATTTTTTTTGCGAGCTAACTCAAAATCAAAATCAAATCAAAATTTTTATTTGCCAAGATACTTTACAATAATGGTTACAAAACTTTTTTACAGTGTTCTAGAGCACAATATATCCATAGGATTTGTGTGTGCACTAAATACCTTAAATAAGTATATATCTAAATCTAATCTTTATTTAGCAACAGCTTTGTAGTGTATTAATACCTCAGACAATACTTGTAACATTTTTACATGAATTCATTTTACAGTATCATAGAATATATTTATTCTTGAGATGTACCAATTTTAACGCTAAACTGGATTTATAATAAAACTGTATAGTATAGTATTATACAGAGATTTTACATAAACCATGGTATTTTTTCACAGATCTTACGAAAGTTAGAAATAATCCAATCATTTATTTTGTGCTTTATTTTTGGATACCTGTCCTTTTTCAAGTGTGGCGGCATAAGGTTTATTATTTTAGGCATAACATACCTTTAATAGGTATTTTTTAGTTACTTGGGTGTACTTTAATAAAAAAAAATAGGAATTGTTCAGGAAACAAAAAAAAAGTTGAAATTTGTTCCCCAGTGTAAGTTAAATAAGGTACTTTTAACAATTTAGTCAAATACCCTATTATAAAAGAAAAATTAACCACGAAAATTGTTTGCTTGTCCACTTTTTCGCGAACCCTGTAATATAAAATTGAATACAATTTAAAATACATTGTATGAAGGCTGCTATTTTAAATAACTAAATATTTACACATGTCATGATAATCTAACAACCTGGTAGACCACTACTTGTAATGTTAAATTGTTTATTCGGTGAAGTAGGCCTACTGTAGCTAGCGCGAATGTTTTAATAGCAATTAAAACAAAATTCCTTGTTTGGCAAACTTCTGCGCATGGGAAAATGCTCAATTATAATTCCAATTTTGTTTACCCAATTAAAAACGTATTTATAGACATGTGGATGCCGACAAAAGACCTTAAGTCTATTTTTATAGGAATAAATCCGGTATTTAAAACAGTTATTTAAACAATAGCGCGGTCGTTTGCACTAAGCGGATTCACCAAAATGAATTAATTGTCTACAAATTATGGAAATATCACAAACTTCACTGCAATTATTTATCGTCCCTACCGCTCATTTCAATAGAAAAAGAATTTCGGTCTCTTCAGAAATCAGAAAATTTCACGGAAAAATATTCGTTATTAACAGATAGACACATTAACTAAATTTGTATTGATTTAAATACATACATGCATTGTTGATATCTTGTACAATGTTTTAATATTTATAAATAACTTTTTGATCTGCCGTTCTAGGAATAACATTTTTATACACATGTGCGAGGCACTAGCTGCCACTGAAACTCAGTCCGACTCAGGTTCCACAGAACCAAAAAGTATTTGGTTTGATATACATCTGAGAAGCATCAGGCGTATGCTGCAGTGTTGCCGTAAGCCAATCCTAACTTATTCAATTAAATGTGATGGCAAAATTACGAAATTTTCATAGTTTAGATAATACAGCAAACACCAGCAAATTATTATTTGGCATTGACAAAACGAAAAGTAGAGTCAGTGACAACATTTTCATTAAAGGCGCTTTAATGAATAATATAGCTATTCCATTAAGGAAAAAGTATCTATAATTAAGTGGACACATACAGGAAACAGTTTAAGAGCAGTGTCTGAAATGTTTTTAGTTCAATTCCCTGATAAGCCCATCCCTTCCATTTCATTAATTAAATTTATCATTAATAAATTTAAGTACAAAGCATCAAACCACAGTGTTGTGCACTTTAAACAAACAAATATTTTCTCTACAAGTATGAAAACCATCAAGAGCTACGGCAAGGTGATGAAGAACGGAGAATGGTATTCTGTTTTAAGGTAATAGAAAGAGCAAATAATAATAGGGATTTTTTGAGAAATATTTGTTTTACCGGTGAATGTACATTCACCCTCAACAACGAAGCAAATATTCAAAATTGTCGGTATTGGAGTCAAAAAAATAAACATTGTCTTGTTCATACTCGGACACAATTTGGGTGGAGATTGTAGGACATCACATTATTGGACCATTCTTTATGGAAGGCAACCTTACAGTAGTAACCTGTTTGAACTTACTACAAAATCGAAATGAACCCGTACTAGAAGTTGTACGCAAGAATCCTGCCCATAATTCTCTTATGGTTAGGGAATACTTGCAAAATATTTTTAACGGAAATATTATTGGTCTACGCCATCTAATCCTTCGGCCAGCCAGGTCTCCTGACCTTTCATCAAACGACTTCTTTCTGTGTGGTCACTTAAAAAATTTCATTGATAGAGATGTAAAATTTGAAAATCTAGACCAGCTAAAAAACTATATTTCCTTAGAATGTGACAGAATTTCTTAATATCAACTCAATAATGTTAGAAATGAATTTTATGATCGGTTAGGATAATGTTAACTGTTAATGAAGGGTTGTTTGAACATTTAATTAATTGTTATTTTTTAGTTGTTGTTGTGTTTATTCGTTATGTCCAGCTTTACGTCAATGTTTTGGGCGGGTGTATTTTCCTCACCAGAAATCTTGTTTTACCTGCGTAAATAAAAGGGTCCGATAATCCGATAGGTATTTTGCTCACTAAATGCAAATATTAGTAGATTAGGGGTGGTCAATTAAGTTTTATGGCCCAAGAAAGAATTAGGGTTTTACCGGGTTTATGGTATTGTATACGGAACTTTCGGCCCCATATTGGGTAAGGTACCTGCTAGAAATTTAAGGTCAAGTAATCTTGCAAGAAATTTCGGCCCCAAACATTGCAGGTAATGCGAATTGAACCAAACAGGTGGATTAGATGCCTTGTTAGCGCTGTTTAACCAATATAAGTCTATAAAAGGGGCAAACAATTAATAATAATATTCTCCGGTGAACTTGAAAAAGGCGAATTGGAACCAAAAAGGTGGATTAGATGCCGTGTTAGCGCTGTTTAACCAATATAAGTCTATAAAACCGCATTAGCCGAGTACCTAAGTATCATAGTTTATTATTAACGAGTGAGGAAAATGCCTATAGGATAAATACGTCTTCATATTTCTGGTGAGGAATATACCTATCCAATTTTATGGCCTTTGCGGTTGCATGGTGAGGAATTTACCTCCGCCCAATTTTTTACAATAGCAGTATTACCTAACCTATGAAAATTTCATGGATTTATCATATTGGCCTCTTCAAAATATTATAATAGAATTTGTCTCTAAAATGTACAGGGGAGCCAATGTTTAGCCACCTCACCTCCACCCGCCAGACGACTGAAACTCAAAAGTGTGCATGAGGATTCCCGTATGTGACATCTTAGTAAATATTAGAAAAAATCTTTAAAAAATAACACTTGCGTCTCGTTGAACCCGATGAAAAATTAATTAGTTTTAAAAAAGTGATCGAGTTTTTGGCCTTCGTGCATTTTTCGGATTAAATTTCGTTTTTTTACTTTTTTATGTTGTACAGTTGAGTTCAGAAAGAAGTAGGACACGGATTCTTATCCTATGTAAACCAGTCTTTTAAAAAACATCAAAAGTTTGACATGACACTGACATCCTTTTTAAATTATTTAAAAAAATATATTTTTTACAAGTAGTTATTGATTCAAAGCATAATGCCTAGGCTTGACAATGTTCAAACGACTCAAATAATTGCGTTTTTAAATGACGGAATACCTATACGAGACGTTGCCGCTATAAAGCTGGATTTATAAACTTGACGTTCCGTTTGCGTCATGCGTCTGCGTCTGCCGTCTCAAATTAAAAGCACAATATTCCATAAGGTCATTTATAGATGCCGCCGGTCTCGCCGTCTGCGTCGCGCCTGCCGTTCCGTGCCGCCAGACATAAACCAATTTTATCTTTTCCGTCGCGGAGTCGTAGAAACGCTCGTAGCAGGTTTCAAGAGCCAATCAAAATCGTGTTTGTCTGTCACGTGATATTTAGTAAATAATATTATTCTAATTGACGCCATTTTGAACCATTCTTGTGTTGTTCGTTAAGTCCATTTTCAAAATACCAAAAACACCAAAGACATTCGAAATACACTGACATTTTAATAACAGAAAAAAAACAGGTTATGTTATTGTTTTCTGACCAGAACGTCAGAGCCAACGTCAAGTTTATAAATGGTCAAATTTTGTATCTACGGAGGACGACGCAAACGTCGGACACGTTGCCGACGCAAACGGCACGACGTCAAGTTTATAAATCCAGCTTAATGCACGTAGCAAAAAAAACGGTAGAAAATATTAAGTACAGATGGGAAGCGGATGGAACTTTGGATAAGAAAAAGCCTCCTGGAAGACCAAGAAATACAACGCAAGAACAAGACAATGGTCTTGTGCAATACTTGGAGGAAAATCCCTTTCAAATAATGCGAGCTGCTATTCAGCAAACTAATTTTCCTGGTTCGAGACCGACAGGTTGTCGTAGGGTAAAAGAATCCCATTTAAAAAATTATGTTGCCGCCAAAAAAATTAAATTAGGGGAAGAACACAAACAGGCACGAATTATTTTTGCCCTAAATAATATATTGCGGCCAGACTGGAATAGAGTAGTCTTTACTGACGAAAAAGTTTTTCAGTCTACGGTCAACAGACATATCAGGGTATACAGACCTCGCAATACAAGATATACTGAAAATTTTATCAGTAATTCCGAAAGATCAGGGAGATTTTCGGTAAATGTATGGGCATGGGTGAGTTATCATGGACTTGGAGTGTGTTGGATTATAAATGAAAGGTTTAATGCAGTCACTTATAAGAACATTTTGGAATATATTATGATGCCTAGTATATCGCAACATTTCCCTAACCAGAGCTTTATTTTTCAACACGACAACTGCCCGGTTCACAGCGCGGGTATGGTCAAAGATTGGTTCCAGAGAAATAACGTGGAAACTTTGCCGTGGCCTTCAAAAAGTCCCGATATTAATATAATAGAAAACGTGTGGGGTCTAATGACACGAAAAATATATAAAGCAAATTTCAGACCAGCTAACAGAAATGAACTTGTTTCATTTATTGAAGAAACGTGGAACGAGTTAAGTGATGATCTTGATTTTGTAAGAGGTCTATACTTATCGATACCCAATAGACTGAATGAGCTTTTACAAAAAAATGGAGCGATTACTAAATATTAAATAGTTGTAATTGTCTTTTTTAATTAATTATTGTGTACAATAAAATGTTGGAATTAAGTTAACTTGTTATTTTTTAATGAAACGAAGAAAAAATGGAATAAAAATTATAAATATGACACATTTAAGTCTAGCCCAATAAAAAAAAAGTTTAGTCTGTTATAATTTGAACACAGTCAATAGCTTGTCCTACTTTTTTATGAACTTTCGGGGATTATGGGTAGGTTTACAACACACAATCGATGTCCTACTTCTTTCTGAACTCAACTGTACATAAGCATGTTTCAAAATAATTGTTTAACTTTTGTTATATTTTTTTTTTTAATTTTGTGTTTATAAGCGTTGCCTAAAAACCTATTAAGCCTATCAAGCATTTGGGTTATAAATTCAAGTTTTCTTTACAGTTTGCCCTAAAATTTGAGATTTCTATTCGTTCTGCTAATAATAAAAGTGCCCTCAATAGAATGCGGTTCTATTGTTTTGGTAAATTGTGGGATGAGGGGAAATAGGGACAATGTGCGATCTTTTGATATTCCTGCAGTTCCTCAAAACGCTGAAGAGAACCATAATCGATCCTCACAAGAACGACGTGAAATGTGGATAAGAGCTTTGGAAAGACATTTTATAAGTGGTAATATTTGATTTTTATTATAATGACCTAATAAAATTATCTGATCGATGTAAACATTTCTAGGAGCTTCAGCAGAATTAGCAAACAAAGATAACCCTGAATGGATAAACGTTTAAACACAAATTAAAGTTGACAGATCGAAACAATGACTTTGACATCAATGAACAACTCTCCAAGGTTAAGGAACCGCTCATCAGTTTCTTTCAAACTTTATAATTGGCCTTGATCCATAGTAAAGTAACATTATAAGATACTAATAAGATAAATGTCAGTAACTTATTAAGATTTTAAAAACTGAAAACAAATCACTACTTATGTTTGTAAACGAGCACGTCGATTACCGGCACATGACAATTTGTTTCAGTTATCGACTGTGTGTGATGATTTTCCACAATTAAAGGTTTGTACACTCTTTCTGTATATGCATGTACATTTGAAAATCTAAAATAGATTTAAATCACTTATGCTTATAATGTATGGCAATAATACAAGATTTCGATACATTTATTAGGTACTCAACAGAATCTTGCAACATACGGCGACGTTGCATTAAAGAAAATTATATGATGCTGTGTTATGTTAATTATTATGTATTATGTCAATTACGGCATGTGTATGTTCTATATTTTTCATGTGTGTGGTACAAGAATCAATCTATCAATAAAATATTCACAGACTCATCTTTTTTGATGGTGTTCTTTAGATTGTGAGTTTCCTGTACGTTTTTTGTCCGCACCTATACCTACATTCTTGCAGATAAAAGTTGCTAAAGAGACAGTACAGCAAACTAGGTCAAAATAAAACATATACATTTTTTACCGCTTTCTTAATTGTTTAAACCGTAATTGTTTACAAAAATGTGAGAAATTTCGGTAATTTAATGATAACCTAACGGCATCTGGGTAAAAATAGAACCTTAATTAAGGCAATAATTAATTGTGTATGACCGCCCCAGGTCGATCATAATATTACCGCTTAGTGTGATAATAAAATTAATGTAATTTAGCTAATTACCTATGAATCTATGATTCATCCGTTTTAATAGCTATTTAAGGTACTACCTATAGTGTTTTAGGATATACGTAAGTCACGCGAAAGTAAGATTTGACCACGAGGCCGTAGGCCAAAGGGGTATGATGTTTTCAAGGGACTTATGAAAGATATAACACACGAGTTCCATACAATACTTTTATCCAACACTTTCACATATAATGATTTAATGCGACAGGTTTTTGTTTAATGGAAGCCAGCCAAAATATTAGCATTCGTCGACTACGAGAAGGCTTTTGACTCGGTAGAAACATGGGCTGTTCTGAGCGCAATGGATGATGCAAGAATAGACACAAGATACTCCAACCTTATAAAACACATTTATGAGAACGCTACGCTACAAATTCTCATCGATGAAGATACATTAACAGATAAGATCAACATAGAAAAAGGGGTTCGTCAGGGTGACACAATATCTCCAAAGCTGTTTACACTTGCACTAGAGAAAGCCTTTAAGAACCTGCCATGGGAAAACAAAGGCATCAGCGTAGACGGAACTCGTCTAAGTCACCTTCGTTTTGCCGATGATATTGTTATCATTAGTAGCGACATAGAGGAACTAAGAGCCATGTTGGAAGAACTGAAAGAGACATCAATGCAAATTGGACTCAGAATGAATCTAGACAAGACGAAGGTGATGACCGGTGAAGACATAGATATAATTGTGGACGGCCATAAAATTGAACAGGTAGAGGAATACGTATATCTGGGTCACGCCATCAGGCTGGGAAAACAGAACCAAACCTCAGAGATATCAAGGAGAACAAGATTAACCTGGGCGGCGTTTGGTAGGCTCAGCTACATTTTAAAATCTCACGTCATCCCAATTAACCTTAAAAGGAAAGTTTATGATGCCTGCATCCTACCAGTAGCAACATATGGACTAGAAACTATGTCTCTGACAAAGAACAGTGCAGAAAGGCTCAGAGTAATCCAGAGAGCCATGGAGCGTGCAATGTTGGGAGTCAGCCTGAGAGATCGCTGGACAAATGAAGAGATCCGAAGAAGAACAGGGGTTGCAGACGTTATGAGAGGAGTGTCACAACTTAAATGGCGATGGGCGGGTCATGTTGCCAGGCAAGACCCTTCCAAATGGGCGAACAAACTAATACAATGGCAACCCAGAGCCACTAAGAGAAAAGCAGGAAGACCACTACAGCGATGGCGAGATGACATCCAGAGAATAGCGGGGAGAAATTGGTTTCAGGCAGCTCTGGACAGGGAAACATGGAAGATGTTGGAGGAGGCCTACATTCAGGAGTGGATGATGATGGGCTAAGGAAGAAGAAGAAGAAGAAGAAGCCAAAATATGTTAGGGACAAGCCGCAAGGGCTGATGTTGCCCCCCCCCTCCCCCCCCCCCGTGACGTGCCGGTATCTGAAAGAAATCTGTCCATCGCCACCCGCAGAAAACGGTCTTTAAGAAAGCTCGACAGCCATGAACAAAATTGAACCGGGATTCCGTATGCTCTCACTTTCGTTAGGAGCCCTCCTACCACACTCGCTCAAAGGCCTTGGAAATGTCCAGTGCTACCGCCCGGGACTCCTCATGATGTTCTATTGCGTTGTTCTAAACGTGAGTAACATAAACGAGAAGGTATCTTGCTGCTCTAGACTTACGAAATCCATACTGGCGGTCGCCATACCGAATGACGGACAAAATGAGGTCTATCTATTTGCCGACGACACTGCAATTACTGCAAAATCCAATAACCGTTGTCAATAATCTCGAGATTGCAGCGCCATATTAAACTTATAGAAAAATGACTTTCGGCTTGGAAGATTCGCCTGAATCCTTCCAAGGTAAAGACCAATTCTTCTCGCAAAGTCACATTAGAAGGTTGGAAAATAGGCCTCGTGTCACAGTTGAATTAGTGCCAGGAAGTTAAATACCTCTGGGACTTATCTTCGCTCAAAGGCTGAATTGTGTCATATAATATGTGTACTAGAAACCATAGTTTTGTTAAGGTCAATTAAGGTGAAACGAACTTTATATAGGTGCATTTTTGATTGTATTGTGTTTTATCAGCATTGGGTATCTGGGCATGGAATTTCAATAGAATTCAGTTTATTGGAAACGGCCTTTTATTACACATGGCGCTGCGAAATTAAAGAAAAATTCGAACGTAATAATTACAGTAAGAAGTGTTCATTTCGCGATGGCGGAATTTAGGGGTATTGCACCTCTTGATATATCTGGTGATGTACCAAAAAATTGGAAATTTTGGATACAAAAGTTTAAAAACTTATAGCGTTCGAACGGCGTCGCAAAAGTACACAGATCCGAACTATATTTATCAAGCTCAACCTGCCAGAACCCTGACATTGCATCAAGTGTGGAAAACATTTTTGCTCCACTAAGTTTAGCACTTATTTCATCACATAGACAAAACATAGACAAGTGATACAAAAACAAAACTATGATCGAAAGTGTAGTGTGCAAAATAATAGGTTTAGCAAGAACCAACAGATTCTATACAAAGCAAGATTAAGTGATAAGAAATGGCAAAAGGGTTACACAAAGAATAAAAATAAATTTAAACCAAGGTCGTTTGATATAAGAACGGATAATGATAAAGTATTGTGTAGAAATACAAAATTTATTAAAAGGTATCCTGTAAATTATGGTTCTTCTTATGTTGATTCGGAAAACGAAAGTATATTAGGATTAGATGATGAAAGCGGAAATGATCAAGGCTCAAGTTTGGACGACGACATTATTTTTGTACCTACAACCACCAGATCGGGAAGAGTAGTTAATCCTCCTCAACAAGCACGTATCCAGGGGGGGGCCCAGGGGGCCCGGGCCCCCCCCCCCCCGAAATCCCGAAATTTGAAATTTTTTTCCATTTGACGTTTTTCATAGAAATTTCATTAGTACTGATTTAACTTTTGTTATTAACAGGTATTTTTTGTTGAACATTAAAAATGCTCAAACTTCTTTCAAACATAGTAGCTGTTTATTGTACACCTTGTAATGTCTGTGGTCCAGAGTTTAGTTTTGAATAATTTGGTGTTTAGCGTTAATTTAGAGTAATAATAGAGTTTTCTGTTTCTTTTGTTTTTCAGAGGAATATAGTCATATAGTATGTGTACTAGAAACCATAGTTTTGTTATGGTCAATTAAGGTGAAACGAACTTTATATAGGTACATTTTTTATTGTATTGTGTTCTTATCAGCATTGGGTATCAGCATTGGTCAGGCCGGTTCTGACTTATGGTACACCTTCATGGTGTAACATAAGCAGAGCGGAGCTGAATAAGTTTCAGGTAATTCAGAACAGAGTGCTTAAATTGATCGCAAATGTCCCGAGGTACACAATGAATTGTGGATTGCACAATGCAATCACACATCAGACAGAGCAATACCTGACTCGACACACAAACTACCGAAAGACTGGCTCCCTATTGGCGAGCCCAATCAACAGTAGAGAGGCACTATCAACACCATCTAAAAAAAAAAGACGACAAAGCAGCACTAAAAGTATTAGAATAAACACGCACGTTACACAAACAAGCTGTTGCCGATACGTCGATAGAAAAGAAGTCAAAGGATTATCCTAACTTAAGAACACATAGAAGATCCCGGAAGAATGCTACTATAATAATAATTGCTGACTTGTATAAATAACTGGACTTCAGATATAGACTCGGGGGAATCAATCGATGTTGTTTACTTAGACTATGAAAAGGCGTTTGACAAAGTTCCAATAGAAAGACTGTTATACAAACTTGAGCACTTTGGAGTCCGTGGAAGGTTGCTATGGTGGATCGCCTGCTTTCTCAGGAATAGAACATATACGGTTCGTGCAAATGGAGTTTCATCTGCCAGTCACGCAGTACTCAGTGGCGTGCCTCAGTGCTCAGTTCTGGGGCCCCTACTGTTTATTACTTACATCAGTGATCTATCTTTGGAAGTGACCTCACCCATTTTTTATTTTGCAGACGACACGAAATTGTACTGTAACACCAAAAACAGTGAACAGCTCAGGCGAGACCTGGAGATCCTGTCAGAATGGACAAATAAGTGGAAGTTGAGACTCAACGATAAAAAGTGCACAGTTCTGCATTTGGGAAGAAACAACCCAAATCTACAGTACACACTTAACAACAGTACCTTACAAGCAGTCAAGTTGCAGAAAGACCTGGGTGTGCTTCTGTCCAATGATTTGAAATGGGAATCGCACATTGCTTCTGTTGTTAAAAAAGCAAATTCTCTAATCTACCTAATTCAGAGAGCCTTCTCCAACACATCTGTAGAAATAATGGCGAAATTACACAGAACGTACGTTCGACCTAAATTGGAGTATGCATGTTCAGTTTGGAGCCCTTATTACGTCAAGGACATTGTACTGTTGGAGAGAGTACAAAGGAAGGTAACTAGAATACCAGAGGCCACTAAAGACCTACCATACCCAGAGAGATTAAATCAATTTGGCATACCAACATTAAAAGAGAGACGAGAACGAGGAGACATGATGGAAGTATATAAAATACTCTCTGGACACTATAGCCCAATGATCGAACTTTCCGTATTCCAGGGAGTTGAGAGGTCACACCAAAAAACTAAAGAAGGAAAAATGTGCCTTGCTGCTGCGGAAAAACTTCATTACAAACAGAATTGTGTACAGGGGGAACAGCCTACAAGAAGAAACGGTTTCTGCTCCTAATGTCAACACATTTAAAAACAGACTTGACAGAGAAAACTCCAGACTCAATAACCAATTGGTGCATTATCTTTGATTGTATGTCTGATATCTGTGATTAACCTCAAAAAAACTATCCAAACATTTTTGAATAATTCCTAGAAATAACGGCTACTTAAAATAAATATTAAAGCAATAAACTTATCGGCATTGACCGCCTTTATTGCAAATAATAATAATAATAATAATAATTGTCTTTGTGGTCTTTTTACTTTATATACTCAATCGTACACTCAGGCACCGCATCAGGCACGACTGGCTCCTGCCTTAAAAACGACCACAAATCAATCAATAAAAAGGCAAACCAATGGTAATCACACATACTTAATCATTAAAAGAGTAACAGCCAATCCACAGTCAAAGTTGCAAATTAGAAATTAAACCCTCCAATCGTTATTATGAAGAAAAGCATAATAAATCAAAAGAAGTAAAGGATAAAGGATGCCAATCCAACTTAAGTCTAAATAAATTAAAACAAAACTTCTGTCTTCCTCCACAAATGATATACAGGGTCGTTGGTATGTATGGAAACGGTCGATTATTTCTTAAAGTAAAACAGTCAGCAAAAAATATTTTAGATAAAAGTTTTAGGGTTTTTTAAGGTGTATTAGAATTTAAAAAAAAATTAGTATGCAGGTTAAGTCAGAAGACTGTAGAGAATCAAAGTTACTTTTTTTTTAAAATAGAACACCCTATATCTTTGAATGTTTTTGGATTTTACATAAAATTACAATTATTTTTCAATACGTGCATTATAAGTCTAAACTTAATAGTTTCCGAGATATCGACTTTTGAAAAATTACATTTTTGAACTTTGACAGCTTCTAGCTTTTTAACGGTACCTTTTAGAATAAAATGGCTTTCATGTCCCTATCTTACTTTTTTATTATCTTCCCAAAAACATCAACTTCCGGTTAAACCGGATGTAAGTCAAAAGCCGGAAATACAGTACTTCCGGTTTAACCGGAAGTTGATGTTTTTGGAAAGATTATAAAGAAGTAAGATAGGGACATGTAAGCCGTTTTACTCTACAACGTACCGTTAGAAAGCTAGAAGCTGTCAAAGTTCAAAAATGTCATTTTTCAAAAGTCCATATCTCGGAAACTATTGGGTTTAGACTTATAATGTATTTATTAAAAAATAATTGTTATTTCATATTAAATCCAAAAATATTCGAAGATATAGGGTGTTCCATTTAAAAAAAGGTAACTTTGGTTCATTACGGTTTTCTGACTCAATCTGTATACTTATTTTTTCAAAATTCTAATACACCTTTAAAAACCCTAAAACTTGTATCTAAAATATTTTTTGCTAACTGTTATACTTTAAGAAATAATGGACCGTTTCCATACATACCAACGACCCTGTATATTGTAAAATTATTTATTTTTTTTTTATAGCGATTGTCCCTACATGTTTCGAGTAGAGGAAAACTAAGAGAGCTGGCTCAGGTGGTGCTGGTGGTGCTGGTGGTGCAACTAACCCGGGTGGTGCGGTGGTGCGTTTTATGACCTAACCCGGGTGGTTCGGTGGTGCGTTTTATGATCTAACCCAAGTGGTGCGGTGGTGCGATTTATGACCTAACCCAAGTGGTGCGGTGGTGCGATTTATGACCTAACCCGGGTGGTGCGGTGGTGCGTTTTATGACCTAACCCGGGTGGTTCGGTGGTGCGTTTTATGATCTAACCCAAGTGGTGCGGTGGTGCGATTTATGACCTAACCCAAGTGGTGCGGTGGTGCGATTTATGACCTAACCCGGGCGCTTCGGTGGTGCGTTTTATGATCTAACCCGGGTGGTTCGGTGGTGCGTTTTATAACCTAACCCGGGTGGTTCGGTGGTGCTGTTTACAAAATAACCCGAAATTAAACCCGACTTTTTACGACCTAACCCGGATGCTTTCATGAGGCGGCTTCTCATCTAACCCTAACTTGAACCTGAATATTTATGAACTGACCCGAGATAAAACCCGACTTTTTACAACCTAACCCGGATGCTTTCATGAGGCGGCTTCTCATCTAACCCTAACTTGATCCTTAATATTTATGAACTGACCCGAGATAAAACCCGACTTTTTATGATTTAACCTTAGTGAAACGCCGCTGCTAAAGCGGGATAATTAAATCCCAATTTTTATAAGCCATCCTTAAACCCAACTTTTTACGATCCGACCTGAACCATCCTTAAACCAGACTTTTTATTATTTCCCCTTAGTGAAACGCCGCTGCTAAAGCGGGATAATTAAATCCCAATTTTTATAAGCCATCCTTAAACCCAACTTTTTACGATCCGACCTGAGCCCTCCTTAAACCAGACTTTTTATTATTTTCCCTTAGTTGAAACGCCGCTGTTAAAGCGGTATAGTAAAAAACATTATTTATTATTTCCCCTTAGTGAAACGCCGCTGGCGGCTAGTAAAGCGAAATAAATCCCTAATTTATATGGTCTAACAAGATAAGTATAATAAAGCGGTACATTTGTCACCCCACAATAATTATTTATACCTAAATAACCCACTCAAACCCTCTGCCGACTGGATTTAAAAGAAAGGGACATAAACCTTTATTTATTATTCCGAAGGACCCTCATTAAAATTCAGTAGCATATCTAATAATTGATTCCAATTTTTGCACCACTTATATAAAATACAATAAAATAATTACCATCTAGAACCATTAACTAGCGATTTCTTTCTACTTGAAGTGGATAAATTATAGGACTATCTTGTAATGAGAACAGAGTAATAAAAAGTAAATAAAACTTAAATACGTATAAAATACCAAGCAGGTATAGGTACTATACAACTTGTGTTCGCCATCAGGTAGAACCCCCAATAAAATTATGAATATCAGGCGTAGGCAACAATAAGCAAATCACGTTGGTTTTTTAATTTATTATTAATCTGGCTAACTTAAGAAACTCACAATATAACGACCATCCAAAAAAAATCATAATACATTACTGGGTGTGAAAGCAATTGCGCTGCAAAATATAGTGTATACCGACTCTGAGGTAGTTAATTAAAATCCCAATTAGCGCTAAAAAAAATCAATTAGATATTTACTTTAGATATTTTAATAAAAAAATTCAATATTATTAGCGTCACCTACGCATAGGGTTAAAAAGTATGAGAAACTTTGTGAATATCATTTCCCGTGATTCTCTCGACCACCACATTTCAATATTCTCACCAACATTTAACTTTTGAAATTAGCATAACAAATCCTTTACAATGAATTAAACAAACACATACATAATTTTAAAATCTCATAATAAGAATATAAACTAAAATTATAATGCGTAGCAGGTCCAAAATCTAACAAGTTTCGACTAGTCAAATGACGTCAGTTTACATCTGCGAAGAATACCCAAATCTCGAACCATAAAAAATGGTCAAACTGTGTCGGCAAATACCCTTCTATGATGCAGGGGAAGGACAGGTAACTCGAGATGTTTATAAAGAAACGTTAAAGAACATTATTTGCTTATTTCTAGACTCTTAAAAATTAGATGCAATCGAACAATAAATGTTTTCATCATGTATATTTATCATTAACACATTACCTTCGACATACATAAATTCAAATTGATAATTACTCGCCTTAGTACTTTTTTAGAAGCTTGAATCTTTGCATATAACCGTCTGAGGATACCCAAACTTCCCCTAACATATTTCTCCGCAACCGGGGAAAAAGAGGTAGAAAAAGTAAAATATCAACTCCAAGTACCTTTGCGAACAATCGGCAATAAAATAGAGTATTTCAGTTTTTAATTTTTCGTAAATAAAAGCTGGTTAGATTAATAGTCTCTGTGAATATAATAACATAAACAAAGTGATATGCCGTAAATTTAGGAGTACAGTATAAATTATGCCTCTATTAAAATATACCGCAATAACTAACTACCAAAGGATTTTTGATATTTTGAATATATTTGATGCTCATAGCATTATCACATTTCCAAAGGCTCTAAATTTTAGAAAAATGTTCTAATAGAATATGTCTATCAATATAAAGTAAAGGTATTGTTAGGTTTTTTTTAAAAAATACGACCTACAACAGTCTCTGCTACAGCATGGCTGACTCTGTAGAAACTTCTGTGAAACCATAATAATTATATCAATAATCGAGTTGTCGTTATGATAATATTTTCCTCCAATATCCGACTCCACTATCCATAAAAGTTATGTTAGGAAATTCATAATTGAGCGCATTGTAATTTTTTAAAAAGAAATTCACTTCACACACAAAGATGTAGCCATTCAATCCATGAAAATAATGCAAGTCAGTATGCGTATGTTATGGCTAACTGTTTAAATGTCTATTCCTTCCACGTTTATCGGAAGAAATACTTTTTTTATACTAGTATTTTAGTTGAAAATAAGATCATAAATCATCTATACAAAACAAGCGTCCCTTATGGATTTGAACGAAAATCATAGATTCGACTATTTTCATGAAAAATAAATCTAAGTACGGAATAATGCAGGAAGATTATCTATTTTCTTGGTTTAGAAAGTGATGTAGTTAAGATTTATAACTTAGGAATAAATAAATTATTATTAATCTTTTCGACCTATTTCTCTTGCATATTTAATTTCTTTGATAGTAAGAACTAATCTTTTTATTTTACAAAGTAAAAAAAAAGCTAAAGATCGGCGTTGTCAGTCAGGTATAAGAACTGATTTAACACGATGGTTTTTGTACAAACGTTCACATACAATTGTATGCTTTTTAACCGATTGTGTCGGAAAAAATGACGATTTATAGATTAGATATTTAGACGAAGAGCTAACCTTCTCAATAAAGTATTGATTATTGCCCTGCTAGCTAGACAACACTTTTTATGTTAGTCAAAAAAAAATTTTTTTTTTTCGGACGCTATTACAGATTTCATCGTTAACTAACAAACATTAAGACCAAAAAATTAGCGTGCAAGATGAAATGTATAGGTTCACTTCATTTCTACATTATTTTACAACTCTCAATCGCATTAAAAACAAGATCGAATAAAAAATAACTTATGACATATGGACGAAAAATGTTTTTCGGGCTATTTAGGTTAGCGACCGCATTACGTCTGAAATACTACATTTTTCGAGCTTATAACATAATTTACTATTTTAACGTTAAAATAGGGGAAATGATGTATCGAAGTG
Organism: Polydrusus tereticollis; assembly: GCA_963920685.1. NCBI lineage: Eukaryota > Metazoa > Arthropoda > Insecta > Coleoptera > Curculionidae > Polydrusus > Polydrusus tereticollis. The sequence continues at coordinate 23,935,919 of OY987333.1, read as the reverse complement.
GGTACTTTTTTTGTCGGTCACGAGATTATAGTTTCTTTTAAAATGAGCTCTAATATTTACAACACAAATTATACTTTAAGCCACATTAGTTTAAAACTCGTCTGTCGCTTTCCCTCTATTGTGAGTTTGATTAAAGTATAGCGTAGTATATATTTAGATGAATTTCGTAAATGTTGAATACTTTCAAAACTGAAAAAGCCGCCCTTTGCAATAAATATCTCCGTAGAGTTAGGTACCCTGCAGATTAAGGCTATTTCAGCGGATAATCATATACAAATTCAAATACCTCATTTGTTTCGGAGCAGTAACCATCAACTTTTACACCATTTAAAACAGCTTCTTTACCATTAGCAGCATGTAAGATGTTGATTTTTCTGTGATTCTCGGTCCAAAGTAACCAATCTATGGCAATTTTGCTCTGCCCGATTCTCCATCGGTATCCATTTTTTGGTATGATTCCTATAGTATTAGGCTTCAAAAAATGTCTTCTAAAAATTGTATTGCATGCTGAAGCAATAGTTGTAGCTTCAGTAAATGGACATACATTGGTAGTTTGTATAAGTTGTTCTCTAAACTTTAAACATGATTGCGCAAGGATTTCGACATCCGATACGCAGTAGTCTACCAGATCTCTTTGCATATCGAAACCATCATTTTCATGTTCTACAAACCATTTAAGAAATTTGGCTCTGTCTTCTTCTTTCATACTATCTGAGGAGTAATATTGAATTGATGGTAGAGGTCCTATATAGTTTTCATTTGCCTTTGTATTAAATAGGTGCGGGAAGTAGCCTTTTTTAAAAATATCCTCAAGTCCAAATGCCTTTGGTAGTTTGGCTTAAGGCATAGGGAAATAGTTAAGTGAGTCGATAAATTTTACATTTTCAAGTTGCATCGTAATTATTTTGGTACCTCTCATGATTAACTCAGGTGTAAAATCTGTCTTTGTCATAATATAGTTTAATATAAACTGGTGATCAAAAGCCTGACCATTATGGGCTATTACAATAATTTCTTTAAAGTTTTTCCTCATTTGTAACAAATGGTTAGTAAATGTTCCCGCTGGGTCTATACCTCTGACTTTTTGTAACTTTAGACCACATTTTTTTACAAGTATCTGCTTCAGAATCCATGCACTCATCGCAGTATTGTTTGAAAACACAGAGATTGACTTGATGTAAAAACGTTGAATTTTCCAATAGTTTGTCTTGGCTCGTCTCTAAATCGTAGAATACAAAAAAGATCATCTTTAATCTTAGGTTTTCCCTTATCAGGCCGAATATAACATAGATGATCCTCGGATGCATGTTTATTACAAATTTTACAATAAATTTCACCACATGCATGTGCTCTTTTGGCTTTAATGGTTTTTAAACAAATAGAACATAGTTTAATTTCTTCGCATACTGTAAATTTGCCTGACGAATAATCCTTTTTATGATTTTCGTAACAGTTTTGACTTCTAAAAAATCATAGACAGTCCTGGCATTTAATTTTTATTGCTATTTCACAAGCAGAGGCTTGCTGACATGCCTGACAGCTTCCACCACATCGGTGCTCATTTTTGTGATCATATGGGACGTAACACTTTTGCACAAAAATAGTTAGAACAAAAAGCTGCTGTCAGCGATGTAATTACATTAAAATGGCTTTTGTAATGTAATAAGTTCAGCCGTTTATTGCTTTCAGTTGAACCTTCAAATATAATATTTCGTCCTTTTGATCCATAGCTATAAACAACTAATTTATATTCTTTTAGATGATTTTGAAATTGTATTAACTCGGGAATTCCACCTCCTGCCTCAGGAATGCTAATTTTAGCTCTCTCCAACAATGATCTTGTTCTTTCGGTTTGAATTTTACTAATATCTCTTCTAACCTTACTGAATTCGGGATCTCTTTTATTATGGGCAATGGCGACTACCAAAGCACGTGATAAACACAGGTTATCGGTATTTTTAATACTTATAATACCTCGTCGCTTATCGCATTCCTCGTGAAAGCTGTTATAATTTTTTCCTCTTCCCCCACCAACAGGTAATCTAACAGTTGTCACACTAAGACAAAATGATTCTGTATTAAGACCTGCTGAGTTTGACTGATAAATGCCACTTATAACACTCCAAACATCTTAAAAGGTTATGTCTTTAGCTGCTTTGAAGCGAATCCAACCTTCTCCTCGGTTGAAGTCTTTAGAGCAAAAACTAAAAGCCACATGATCTAAGGGTTGTAGGCCTTCTGTAGCGTTTTCCACCCAACCAACTGGTTCAACTCCCTGTGGAACAGGTTTTAACTTAAACTCTAGAGTGCGTCCTGTAAGGTTAAATTCTCGTAACTTTTTAACAACGTCTTTAACAATAATAAACTTCTCCATCTTTCTTTTTTTTTTTGTTGTTTTATAGTCTACTATCTACCTACATAAAAAAAAAAAAACAAGTATATTTTCATATTTTTATCGGTCTTAAGTTCGATTTCAAAAGCACACTCCCACTTTTTGATAATTTCACAGTCTAAGCACATAGATCTTATATTTTTTATTTACGATCAATTCATCTTTATTCGCCAATCGTCTCAAACGAGTCTGCTTTTGAAAGTAATATAGCCTTAGTATTCAGAAAATATTAATGATATCGGAGCCTAAAACATCCTTAACACTAAAAAATCATTGTGTTTCCTAACAAAACCCATCATCTTGTCTATTTAGCTTGCTTTCCTATTGTTTAGCATGTTAAATAAAATTATTATTTCGCTCTTTTTGTCTGTACTGAATCGTTAGGGGAATACGATTCTAGTCCTATAAGAGAGACAGTTAAAATTTATGTAAGCAATCAGAAATCCTACACTATGAGCTACTTAGTTAAAATTTCATATTTCCTTCCTGAATCAGCTAAAATTTGTGTTGTGTCGGTCAAAATTTATAAAATACGAAAAAAATGCTAGATACATTTTTATCGTGACTTTCTATCTAATACCATCTTATTTCAAGGTATAATTCGGTTGTCAAAATGAGAATCTAAAAAATCCTCGTGTTTCCTCACAAAACCCATCATCTTGCCTATTTAGCTTGCTTTTCTATTGTTTAGCAGGTTAAATAAAATTATTATTTCGCTCTTTTTGTCTGCACTGAATCGTTAGGGGGATACGTTTCTAGTTCTACTAGAGAGACAGTTAAAATTGATGTAAGCAATCAGAAATCCTACACTATGAGCTACTTAGTTAAAATTTCATATTTCCTTCCTGGGTCAGGCAAAATTTGTGATGTGTCGGTCAAAATTTATAAAAATACGAAAAAAATGCTGGATGCATTTTTAGCGTGACTTTCTATTTAATACCATCTTATTTCAAGGTATAATTCGGTTGCCAAAATGAGAATAAAATAATTTTCCCATGGTTTATGTCACCTTAAAAAAGTCAAAAGGTTATATTCTGTAGAGGGTCAGATACATTCAAATTTAAAAATTTTCTCCAAGAAGAATTTTAAGATAGTATTATAGTAAATAAAAATTCTATACCTCCAATATTTCTTGGAAACACATCGTGTTCTAGCGACATAACCCAAAAGTACCTCTATTCAGAAACGCATCATACTTTTCTTGTCAAACTTGACTTTGTTGTAATGTTGTATGCAGAGCACTTTGAAAACAAAAATTAGATTAGAAACCGCCGCCTCTTAAGGTATACTTTTTTAGGTCTTACATAGGGTACACTGGTATACAGAACAAATGTCATCTTTAATTGTCTCATTGTCCCATCCATTACATTATTATAATCTTAAAGCACCTGTTACCAGCATTATCTGTTTTTATGGTTTTCATAAAACATAGCGATTACCGATGAAAATTAAACGAAAACTTAATAAATAACTTTTTTTCAACTGAAATAGACTGATTTTCGATGGAAAAATGTTACTTATAACTAAAAATGAATATAAGACATATACGCAATGATATTTAGAATAAATCAATGTTTTCTAAAATTACTATGAAATATTCACAAAATCGTTTCGTTATAACCAAAGCAGCAAGGCTTGCAGATTTCGTATAGAGTTCAAACGCGATACTGAGATGATCTTTTTTTTTTTTTTATATTTTTGTAGAATAATGCACCACTACGTTGTAAGTACTTGAGAGAGGACTTTCTTGAAAAATCCTCAAATTTCTCTGCAATTTTATTCCTTCTAGAGTTAAATTCACACAGAAAACCCCGTATTCTTATCTTTCAGGTTGGTATATTAAAAAGGGCTTATTAGTATGGTTTAGAAAACAAGCAATATTAATTAACGGATGTTTTTTCGTCGTATGAAGAGTTGAAAAATTTTTTTTTCCACTCCAATGGTTGCGATGCAGAGAGTCGGGTTTCATCATAATCTTTCAGGGTAGCTCAGGTTTGATTACATGTAGAGAGTCGGGTTTCATCATAATCTTTCAGGGTAGCTCAGGTTTGATTACATGTACTAAGGTTAGTGCTCCTTGCAATCGGTTTCAGGTTTGACGCGCCCCCCTCAGGTTTGCTCAGGTTTCTCAAGTGTTTGAGAAACCTGAACAAACCTGAGGGGGGCGCGTCAAACCTGAAACCGATTGCAAGGAGCACTAACCTTAGTACATGTAATCAAACCTGAGCTACCCTGAAAGATTATGATGAAACCCGACTCTCTACATGTAATCAAACCTGAGCTACCCTGAAAGATTATGATGAAACCCGACTCTCTGCATCGCAACCATTGGAGTGGAAAAAAAAATTTTTCAACTCTTCATACGACGAAAAAACATCCGTTAATTAATATTGCTTGTTTTCTAAACCATACTAATAAGCCCTTTTTAATATACCAACCTGAAAGATAAGAATACGGGGTTTTCTGTGTGAATTTAACTCTAGAAGGAATAAAATTGCAGAGAAATTTGAGGATTTTTCAAGAAAGTCCTCTCTCAAGTACTTACAACGTAGTGGTGCATTATTCTACAAAAATATAAAAAAAAAAAAAAGATCATCTCAGTATCGCGTTTGAACTCTATACGAAATCTGCAAGCCTTGCTGCTTTGGTTATAACGAAACGATTTTGTGAATATTTCATAGTAATTTTAGAAAACATTGATTTATTCTAAATATCATTGCGTATATGTCTTATATTCATTTTTAGTTATAAGTAACATTTTTCCATCGAAAATCAGTCTATTTCAGTTGAAAAAAAGTTATTTATTAAGTTTTCGTTTAATTTTCATCGGTAATCGCTATGTTTTATGAAAACCATAAAAACAGATAATGCTGGTAACAGGTGCTTTAAGATTATAATAATGTAATGGATGGGACAATGAGACAATTAAAGATGACATTTGTTCTGTATACCAGTGTACCCTATGTAAGACCTAAAAAAGTATATCTTAAGAGGCGGCGGTTTCTAATCTAATTTTTGTTTTCAAAGTGCTCTGCATACAACATTACAACAAAGTCAAGTTTGACAAGAAAAGTATGATGCGTTTCTGAATAGAGGTACTTTTGGGTTATGTCGCTAGAACACGATGTGTTTCCAAGAAATATTGGAGGTATAGAATTTTTATTTACTATAATACTATCTTAAAATTCTTCTTGGAGAAAATTTTTAAATTTGAATGTATCTGACCCTCTACAGAATATAACCTTTTGACTTTTTTAAGGTGACATAAACCATGGGAAAATTATTTTATTCTCATTTTGGCAACCGAATTATACCTTGAAATAAGATGGTATTAAATAGAAAGTCACGCTAAAAATGCATCCAGCATTTTTTTCGTATTTTTATAAATTTTGACCGACACATCACAAATTTTGCCTGACCCAGGAAGGAAATATGAAATTTTAACTAAGTAGCTCATAGTGTAGGATTTCTGATTGCTTACATCAATTTTAACTGTCTCTCTAGTAGAACTAGAAACGTATCCCCCTAACGATTCAGTGCAGACAAAAAGAGCGAAATAATAATTTTATTTAACCTGCTAAACAATAGAAAAGCAAGCTAAATAGGCAAGATGATGGGTTTTGTGAGGAAACACGAGGATTTTTTAGATTCTCATTTTGACAACCGAATTATACCTTGAAATAAGATGGTATTAGATAGAAAGTCACGATAAAAATGTATCTAGCATTTTTTTCGTATTTTATAAATTTTGACCGACACAACACAAATTTTAGCTGATTCAGGAAGGAAATATGAAATTTTAACTAAGTAGCTCATAGTGTAGGATTTCTGATTGCTTACATAAATTTTAACTGTCTCTCTTATAGGACTAGAATCGTATTCCCCTAACGATTCAGTACAGACAAAAAGAGCGAAATAATAATTTTATTTAACATGCTAAACAATAGGAAAGCAAGCTAAATAGACAAGATGATGGGTTTTGTTAGGAAACACAATGATTTTTTAGTGTTAAGGATGTTTTAGGCTCCGATATCATTAATATTTTCTGAATACTAAGGCTATATTACTTTCAAAAGCAGACTCGTTTGAGACGATTGGCGAATAAAGATGAATTGATCGTAAATAAAAAATATAAGATCTATGTGCTTAGACTGTGAAATTATCAAAAAGTGGGAGTGTGCTTTTGAAATCGAACTTAAGACCGATAAAAATATGAAAATATACTTGTTTTTTTTTTTTTATGTAGGTAGATAGTAGACTATAAAACAACAAAAAAAAAAAAGAAAGATGGAGAAGTTTATTATTGTTAAAGACGTTGTTAAAAAGTTACGAGAATTTAACCTTACAGGACGCACTCTAGAGTTTAAGTTAAAACCTGTTCCACAGGGAGTTGAACCAGTTGGTTGGGTGGAAAACGCTACAGAAGGCCTACAACCCTTAGATCATGTGGCTTTTAGTTTTTGCTCTAAAGACTTCAACCGAGGAGAAGGTTGGATTCGCTTCAAAGCAGCTAAAGACATAACCTTTTAAGATGTTTGGAGTGTTATAAGTGGCATTTATCAGTCAAACTCAGCAGGTCTTAATACAGAATCATTTTGTCTTAGTGTGACAACTGTTAGATTACCTGTTGGTGGGGGAAGAGGAAAAAATTATAACAGCTTCACGAGGAATGCGATAAGCGACGAGGTATTATAAGTATTAAAAATACCGATAACCTGTGTTTATCACGTGCTTTGGTAGTCGCCATTGCCCATAATAAAAGAGATCCCGAATTCAGTAAGGTTAGAAGAGATATTAGTAAAATTCAAACCGAAAGAACAAGATCATTGTTGGAGAGAGCTAAAATTAGCATTCCTGAGGCAGGAGGTGGAATTCCCGAGTTAATACAATTTCAAAATCATCTAAAAGAATATAAATTAGTTGTTTATAGCTATGGATCAAAAGGACGAAATATTATATTTGAAGGTTCAACTGAAAGCAATAAACGGCTGAACTTATTACATTACAAAAGCCATTTTAATGTAATTACATCGCTGACAGCAGCTTTTTGTTCTAACTATTTTTGTGCAAAAGTGTTACGTCCCATATGATCACAAAAATGAGCACCGATGTGGTGGAAGCTGTCAGGCATGTCAGCAAGCCTCTGCTTGTGAAATAGCAATAAAAATTAAATGCCAGGACTGTCTATGATTTTTTAGAAGTCAAAACTGTTACGAAAATCATAAAAAGGATTATTCGTCAGGCAAATTTACAGTATGCGAAGAAATTAAACTATGTTCTATTTGTTTAAAAACCATTAAAGCCAAAAGAGCACATGCATGTGGTGAAATTTATTGTAAAATTTGTAATAAACATGCATCCGAGGATCATCTATGTTATATTCGGCCTGATAAGGGAAAACCTAAGATTAAAGATGATCTTTTTTGTATTCTACGATTTAGAGACGAGCCAAGACAAACTATTGGAAAATTCAACGTTTTTACATCAAGTCAATCTCTGTGTTTTCAAACAATACTGCGATGAGTGCATGGATTCTGAAGCAGATACTTGTAAAAAAATGTGGTCTAAAGTTACAAAAAGTCAGAGGTATAGACCCAGCGGGAACATTTACTAACCATTTGTTACAAATGAGGAAAAACTTTAAAGAAATTATTGTAATAGCCCATAATGGTCAGGCTTTTGATCACCAGTTTATATTAAACTATATTATGACAAAGACAGATTTTACACCTGAGTTAATCATGAGAGGTACCAAAATAATTACGATGCAACTTGAAAATGTAAAATTTATCGACTCACTTAACTATTTCCCTATGCCTTAAGCCAAACTACCAAAGGCATTTGGACTTGAGGATATTTTTAAAAAAGGCTACTTCCCGCACCTATTTAATACAAAGGCAAATGAAAACTATATAGGACCTCTACCATCAATTCAATATTACTCCTCAGATAGTATGAAAGAAGAAGACAGAGCCAAATTTCTTAAATGGTTTGTAGAACATGAAAATGATGGTTTCGATATGCAAAGAGATCTGGTAGACTACTGCGTATCGGATGTCGAAATCCTTGCGCAATCATGTTTAAAGTTTAGAGAACAACTTATACAAACTACCAATGTATGTCCATTTACTGAAGCTACAACTATTGCTTCAGCATGCAATACAATTTTTAGAAGACATTTTTTGAAGCCTAATACTATAGGAATCATACCAAAAAATGGATACCGATGGAGAATCGGGCAGAGCAAAATTGCCATAGATTGGTTACTTTGGACCGAGAATCACAGAAAAATCAACATCTTACATGCTGCTAATGGTAAAGAAGCTGTTTTAAATGGTGTAAAAGTTGATGGTTACTGCTCCGAAACAAATGAGGTATTTGAATTTGTATATGATTATCCGCTGAAATAGCCTTAATCTGCAGGGTACCTAACTCTACGGAGATATTTATTGCAAAGGGCGGCTTTTTCAGTTTTGAAAGTATTCAACATTTACGAAATTCATCTAAATATATACTACGCTATACTTTAATCAAACTCACAATAGAGGGAAAGCGACAGACGAGTTTTAAACTAATGTGGCTTAAAGTATAATTTGTGTTGTAAATATTAGAGCTCATTTTAAAAGAAACTATAATCTCGTGACCGACAAAAAAAGTACCCACTTCGATACATCATTTCCCCTATTTTAACGTTAAAATAGTAAATTATGTTATAAGCTCGAAAAATGTAGTATTTCAGACGTAATGCGGTCGCTAACCTAAATAGCCCGAAAAACATTTTTCGTCCATATGTCATAAGTTATTTTTTATTCGATCTTGTTTTTAATGCGATTGAGAGTTGTAAAATAATGTAGAAATGAAGTGAACCTATACATTTCATCTTGCACGCTAATTTTTTGGTCTTAATGTTTGTTAGTTAACGATGAAATCTGTAATAGCGTCCGAAAAAAAAAAATTTTTTTTTGACTAACATAAAAAGTGTTGTCTAGCTAGCAGGGCAATAATCAATACTTTATTGAGAAGGTTAGCTCTTCGTCTAAATATCTAATCTATAAATCGTCATTTTTTCCGACACAATCGGTTAAAAAGCATACAATTGTATGTGAACGTTTGTACAAAAACCATCGTGTTAAATCAGTTCTTATACCTGACTGACAACGCCGATCTTTAGCTTTTTTTTTACTTTGTAAAATAAAAAGATTAGTTCTTACTATCAAAGAAATTAAATATGCAAGAGAAATAGGTCGAAAAGATTAATAATAATTTATTTATTCCTAAGTTATAAATCTTAACTACATCACTTTCTAAACCAAGAAAATAGATAATCTTCCTGCATTATTCCGTACTTAGATTTATTTTTCATGAAAATAGTCGAATCTATGATTTTCGTTCAAATCCATAAGGGACGCTTGTTTTGTATAGATGATTTATGATCTTATTTTCAACTAAAATACTAGTATAAAAAAAGTATTTCTTCCGATAAACGTGGAAGGAATAGACATTTAAACAGTTAGCCATAACATACGCATACTGACTTGCATTATTTTCATGGATTGAATGGCTACATCTTTGTGTGTGAAGTGAATTTCTTTTTAAAAAATTACAATGCGCTCAATTATGAATTTCCTAACATAACTTTTATGGATAGTGGAGTCGGATATTGGAGGAAAATATTATCATAACGACAACTCGATTATTGATATAATTATTATGGTTTCACAGAAGTTTCTACAGAGTCAGCCATGCTGTAGCAGAGACTGTTGTAGGTCGTATTTTTTAAAAAAAACCTAACAATACCTTTACTTTATATTGATAGACATATTCTATTAGAACATTTTTCTAAAATTTAGAGCCTTTGGAAATGTGATAATGCTATGAGCATCAAATATATTCAAAATATCAAAAATCCTTTGGTAGTTAGTTATTGCGGTATATTTTAATAGAGGCATAATTTATACTGTACTCCTAAATTTACGGCATATCACTTTGTTTATGTTATTATATTCACAGAGACTATTAATCTAACCAGCTTTTATTTACGAAAAATTAAAAACTGAAATACTCTATTTTATTGCCGATTGTTCGCAAAGGTACTTGGAGTTGATATTTTACTTTTTCTACCTCTTTTTCCCCGGTTGCGGAGAAATATGTTAGGGGAAGTTTGGGTATCCTCAGACGGTTATATGCAAAGATTCAAGCTTCTAAAAAAGTACTAAGGCGAGTAATTATCAATTTGAATTTATGTATGTCGAAGGTAATGTGTTAATGATAAATATACATGATGAAAACATTTATTGTTCGATTGCATCTAATTTTTAAGAGTCTAGAAATAAGCAAATAATGTTCTTTAACGTTTCTTTATAAACATCTCGAGTTACCTGTCCTTCCCCTGCATCATAGAAGGGTATTTGCCGACACAGTTTGACCATTTTTTATGGTTCGAGATTTGGGTATTCTTCGCAGATGTAAACTGACGTCATTTGACTAGTCGAAACTTGTTAGATTTTGGACCTGCTACGCATTATAATTTTAGTTTATATTCTTATTATGAGATTTTAAAATTATGTATGTGTTTGTTTAATTCATTGTAAAGGATTTGTTATGCTAATTTCAAAAGTTAAATGTTGGTGAGAATATTGAAATGTGGTGGTCGAGAGAATCACGGGAAATGATATTCACAAAGTTTCTCATACTTTTTAACCCTATGCGTAGGTGACGCTAATAATATTGAATTTTTTTATTAAAATATCTAAAGTAAATATCTAATTGATTTTTTTTAGCGCTAATTGGGATTTTAATTAACTACCTCAGAGTCGGTATACACTATATTTTGCAGCGCAATTGCTTTCACACCCAGTAATGTATTATGATTTTTTTTGGATGGTCGTTATATTGTGAGTTTCTTAAGTTAGCCAGATTAATAATAAATTAAAAAACCAACGTGATTTGCTTATTGTTGCCTACGCCTGATATTCATAATTTTATTGGGGGTTCTACCTGATGGCGAACACAAGTTGTATAGTACCTATACCTGCTTGGTATTTTATACGTATTTAAGTTTTATTTACTTTTTATTACTCTGTTCTCATTACAAGATAGTCCTATAATTTATCCACTTCAAGTAGAAAGAAATCGCTAGTTAATGGTTCTAGATGGTAATTATTTTATTGTATTTTATATAAGTGGTGCAAAAATTGGAATCAATTATTAGATATGCTACTGAATTTTAATGAGGGTCCTTCGGAATAATAAATAAAGGTTTATGTCCCTTTCTTTTAAATCCAGTCGGCAGAGGGTTTGAGTGGGTTATTTAGGTATAAATAATTATTGTGGGGTGACAAATGTACCGCTTTATTATACTTATCTTGTTAGACCATATAAATTAGGGATTTATTTCGCTTTACTAGCCGCCAGCGGCGTTTCACTAAGGGGAAATAATAAATAATGTTTTTTACTATACCGCTTTAACAGCGGCGTTTCAACTAAGGGAAAATAATAAAAAGTCTGGTTTAAGGAGGGCTCAGGTCGGATCGTAAAAAGTTGGGTTTAAGGATGGCTTATAAAAATTGGGATTTAATTATCCCGCTTTAGCAGCGGCGTTTCACTAAGGGGAAATAATAAAAAGTCTGGTTTAAGGATGGTTCAGGTCGGATCGTAAAAAGTTGGGTTTAAGGATGGCTTATAAAAATTGGGATTTAATTATCCCGCTTTAGCAGCGGCGTTTCACTAAGGTTAAATCATAAAAAGTCGGGTTTTATCTCGGGTCAGTTCATAAATATTAAGGATCAAGTTAGGGTTAGATGAGAAGCCGCCTCATGAAAGCATCCGGGTTAGGTTGTAAAAAGTCGGGTTTTATCTCGGGTCAGTTCATAAATATTCAGGTTCAAGTTAGGGTTAGATGAGAAGCCGCCTCATGAAAGCATCCGGGTTAGGTCGTAAAAAGTCGGGTTTAATTTCGGGTTATTTTGTAAACAGCACCACCGAACCACCCGGGTTAGGTTATAAAACGCACCACCGAACCACCCGGGTTAGATCATAAAACGCACCACCGAAGCGCCCGGGTTAGGTCATAAATCGCACCACCGCACCACTTGGGTTAGGTCATAAATCGCACCACCGCACCACTTGGGTTAGATCATAAAACGCACCACCGAACCACCCGGGTTAGGTCATAAAACGCACCACCGCACCACCCGGGTTAGGTCATAAATCGCACCACCGCACCACTTGGGTTAGGTCATAAATCGCACCACCGCACCACTTGGGTTAGATCATAAAACGCACCACCGAACCACCCGGGTTAGGTCATAAAACGCACCACCGCACCACCCGGGTTAGTTGCACCACCAGCACCACCAGCACCACCTGAGCCAGCTCTCTTAGTTTTCCTCTACTGTTTCGACCATACATACAGTCATCTTCAGGGGAACTAAATCGAGTTTGGTTTCAGTTTTAGTAGTTGCCTCAAATAAATGAGCACAACTTTTTAAAAAGTTTTTAACAAGTGAAATTTTGTTAGTTGAAGACTAGCTTGGCTGAACGTGATGGATAAATAGATGAGAAAAGTTTAAAAAAAAAATTATTTTAATTTTATATCAATTGGTAAAAGCAATAAAATGTGGTTATATGCAGCATGCTTTTGATTTGGATTTTATGATTGTTATAAGGAAAGTTTTTAAGTAGTATAGTGTGGAGAAATCAAAAAAGAAAAGACAAACTATTTTACTCTTAACTAGTTAAAGATATTTTAAGAGTGTTCACTCGAAAAGGAATCTTCAAAAAAAGTCAAGACTTCAATTCAATGAAAGAAAACGATCGGTCACTCGAGTTTTGTTATAAAACTAAAAAATTTTAAAACCAATATGGTTGGGTACCTGTAAAGCAAATCAAGAATGGCACTTGTTTTTATTTTCGCGTGCTTAATTCTAGCCGATCTACGAAACATCAAAGTGCCAATTAATGACTAATGAACTATTATAGCATGCTTTAAGTGCCTGCCAGAGTTATTATTCTGCCAATAAAGAACTCTAAGGTAGTTCTTGAGCTATAAAATAGATTTGATGACGGTATTTCTGTAATTAAAAAAAAATCTAAATTATAAACAGTTGTAATGAGCCATAAGTAGAACGACTTATGTACAAAATAGGTGTAGAGCTGATGATGTTAGCGTTAGTGATGGAAAAGATCGTTATACAGTGCAAGTTTGTAACTTGGAATAAATTCAGTAAGTCCAGTATGGTTTTTTTTTGAAAAATGCTCGGACACGGCTGTTAATATTTAAGGGATTCAGCTTCGCGACGCTGCTCGTCTGTTGTATTTGAGCATTTGAGCTAGTTAACACTATGAACGGTAAAGTCGCTAAGGATGACAACTTCGGAATTGGAATGGTGAGTTTGCAAAAAGTCGCTTGGCGGGTGGTAAAGGCAGCATATGATTTTAGTAATTTTCTGCGTTGATATTTTAAACCACATTACTTCAAAGTTATTAGGCTCGAGTGTCTCCTCTCGTTGAAAAAATATCAATGCGGGCAAAGAGACAAAGGCCAAAATTGCGCCTAAATCGGTGATGTAAGTCGTACCCACACAGTAAAAAATTGAGTGTTAAATTTAACACTCAATGGTGGTACATATAGGACCACACTCAATAGGGTATATTAACCAATCAGTATATCTTGTAAAAAAGACATTTCTTAATGGCTTTTTACTTTTTGATGACTGGTATTTATGGGTAGGTGCATTTACACTATCGAGTGTAATTTAAACTCACAGATTGTAAACCTATCCTTCTAGGGTGTAAAAGAAATAATTAGAGGTGCAAGTAAACCATTTTTAATTGTAATTTGTGATTAATCAGTGTAAATATCACATTATTGTAGTGTAAATTTTATTTTATTTGGGTGTGACGTTACTGTAGTAAGTGTAATAAAATAATCTACCCAGAGTTAGAATACTTTCCACTTTGATTAAGTCATTTAATCCCGTATCAAACTAACCGGGCGTTTATAATTAAAATGTAAAAAATTATGCATTCAAGATGTTTTACATTATTAACCTCTGCTTAGTTTGATACATGATTGAATGACTTAATCAAAGCCGAAAGTAGTAGCCCCTAATATATATAAATCTTCAGATCACTTGGAAAAGATTTGTTAGATGAATGAAAATATTGAGTATTATTTATCGTTTATTTATAAACAAAATTATGGTTACAACAGAACTGCAAAACCCTGTGGTTTTTTTTACACTTATTATTATAACTAGTTGAACAAAATGGCACACCTATTATATAGTTTAGAATTTAGTAAATTAATCATATATATATCTACGTTTAATGTACCTCATTATTAAGCTTAACAAAACGAATAACATCATAAATATATGTATACTTAGAACACTAAACAACTAAATAAAAGTATGCTTTAAAACAATATAAAATAATGAAAATCACGAGTATTATATTAATCGTATATTTATTTAGAAATCTATGAAGTAAAATATGTAGGTAGGTACCTATTTATTTATATAAAAAAAGAATACATTTATATTATAAGCTTATATCACAATAATTTAAAAGCTAAAGGGAAACCTGTAGCAATGTAAATACCTACTTAGTTTCTTAAAAATGGCGTACTTATTAGTAAGGTTTCTGTTGAATTTCGTTAATATGCTTACCCAATTTAATAAGATCCTCATAAGAGGCACTCTCATTTGGCACTTTACAGAACTTTGCTTTGTTTCTATATTTTAATTTAAATATAACACTATTCACGTTCAAAGAGCACAATCAGACTGACTTGAAAGTTGAACTTGCATGTAGCGTCGGCGTCATCTGTCAATTCCTAGAATTTCACACCACTTGTTGCCGCCTGTCTTTTCGATAACACGGGTTTAGGTATTTTTACCCGGAGCCGTGTAAAAAAACGATTAAAGAATAAGTTTTGCACTTAATGTGTTTTTAGCGGGGTTTATTTACACGCTAATATGGTGTTATTAATTGTCATTGTATTTAATTTTCCTGATAGAGTGTAAAATGAAATAAATAACACCAATTCAACAAAATTAACTTTTTAGAGAGTTAAATTCATAGGCAAATTTAATACAACAACTTTGGTCTAATAATTATGAGTGTAAAAATGTGGTAAATTATGTTGATCCGGGTGTTAACATTAACACTACTTTTTTTACCACTCTTGAAATGATTTTTACCAGGTGGATATTTTTTACTGTGCAGGATTGAAATAGCTGACCGTACTAATCGATGACCTGACTTTAGATTAATGCGAGTACCTGAGGTTTGGTAGATTGTGAATGTTAATTGGAAGCTGCTAATTTTGGGTCTTTTAACAACTTCAGGTGTCACACCACTCACACCATTTCCATTTTGGATGTTGTCCAAAGGACCCGCCTGACTGTTGAAAACGGTGGATGTTGGCATAACTTCGCTTGATGAGGTACCAGGACCAGCCCCTACCCGTAGATCCGATCGAGGGACGAAGTTAACTCCGGAGCATTTTGATTTTGGAACCATCATCATAGCATTTTCTATATTAGTAAAATTCTAATTATCTGATAGAAAAAATGTTAGTTAAACATTCTCCTCAGTCTCGCTTGATTCTCCTAAGGGCTGTAGCTCCATCATCCCAGCGTCTCTGGGATTGGCTTCTGGTCGTCAGTTGCCTTTGGCTGGTTGACGGGATAATCTTATATAAATGTGTCGTCGTCCCCATATGAACAATATCACGGCTACCATTCCTGCTGCTGTGATTCCGCTGGTCACGTATGAACTCTGCTGAATTTTCTTCCAAATGGTACTTTGCAGCTGCTGCCGAATTCTTCATTGCGTTGAACCGGGACTGTATTTTGATTATACAATCTTGCGATACTTGTAAGATGCCGGTGTTGTTAAATGGGATTTTTTCTCTAATGTCATTACACGTCAAGGCATGCATGGTTGCTTCCAGATCATGGACATAAGGACATTTTCGGAACTCGGCAACGAGGGCTAAGTAAAGTAACTAACCAAAATAAAGAAATTTACTTTTAAATGCTTAAAAAGAGAAAACTTTTATCTTAATACTTTTAACACGTGGTTCTTTGTTTCTTTGCTGCTTTGTCTAGATATCGACGCTAATTAATTTAGAAAATTATTCAGAAGAATAAACAGAAAAGTCACCTATCGCGCAATTCCATCAACATTAAACAAAAACAAACTAGTTCAAGCATCAAAAATTAATTAACCGATATTTCGCCAACGCATATTTCGGATAGGTACTTTTATTTTTTTCTGCATTCACGATTTCTATCGAAAATCTAGAATTTAGTGTCACAGGTAATGGTTATGCTATCTCTAATATCACTCGATTTAAAAAAAAATCAGAGTTAAACCATAGCGTACACCGATGCGATACGGTTTAATCTGTGCTATATTTTGTTAGAACCAGTGAAGTAGAACTTGCAAACTTCATAATATGTTATTGCAGGAGAACCGAATTTTATTTTATTTTGGTAGTCCGTCTTAGGCCCAATTGTATAGGTTGGAACTAACTCAAAAGTGGAGGTTAATCCAGGAGTTAGTATAGTAAAATGCACTGTATAACCAAAGGTTACCTCCGACCCTAGGATAAACCGTCAACTTGCGGATTGGGTATGAGTTAACTCGCAATCTTGGGATAAAAAGGAACCGAAACTACTTCAGGCTGAACCACAAATAATCGATACTGATAAAAGGTTTGCGCCAAACAGCCTAGTAGTAAGATAATGTAATATATTCTGGCATCTTAGACACGACGTTCAAATAACGTAACACTAAAGTCATAGGCGTAATTCGGTGGTGGCAAGGGGTGGCAGTTGCCACCCCAGAATTGTCGAGCCCAGTATTTTGCCACCCCAGAATTTTGAAGTAAAAGTCTGAATAATTTACAAATACCTAAAATTAAAAAAATACAAGTCTACAACAGAGAATTTTTTAACTTTATCGATTCTACATTAATCATGCTTAGCTTAGCACAAAACGATGGCAAGTGTTTTGAAAACTTGTAAATTAAAAACTTAGATAGAAACATTGGAGTAGTAGACTTTACGTAATGAAATAAGGGACATTAAATGCGTGAGTTTTTCGCAAAGTTGTTCAATCACTGCACAGATATCGCTGACAAGTGCGGGTTTAAAGCCACCGAGCTGCCAAGAAAGATAAATTCCCTCAAAAATTGGGGGAGGGAGTGAAGCTCCATATGAATCTATAGAGCAGTACTTTAAAAGAAGAGGACAGGCTTCAAAAAAACGACCTAGATGTATTTAACCAATTAAGCAAAGTTCTAAGTGGAACTGATGTAGACACAGCCAGTGTACAGGGTTATCCAACCAAGACTAGACAAGGCGATTTTTTGACTTTTCCTGTACTTTTATAAAAAAACTGAAATAGCCATATTAAGTCATTTTCTCCCGCGAATTCGAATATCTTCAGCAAAAAACAATTGAACATCAAACAAAAGTACTAGGGGTCACTTTGATATTTTTTTAAATGGGATGCCGTATTTTTAATGAGCTTATCCGATTTTCTCATATAAATTTTGATCTAAAATGTTGGATTTTTAATTCAAAAACGCCTTTTTCTTCAGTTTTAAATTCGGAAAATGTTCGTCTACCGTAAAAATTAAAAAAAAAAAAAAATTAAAAATCCAACATTTTAGATCAAAATTTATATGAGAAATCGGATAAGCTCATTAAAAATACGGCATCCCATTTTAAAAAATATCAAAGTGACCCCTAGTACTTTTGTTTGATGTTCAATTGTTTTTTGCTGAAGATATTCGAATTCGCGGGAGAAAATGACTTAAGATGGCTATTTCAGTTTTTTTATAAAAGTACAGGAAAAGTCAAAAAATCGCCTTGTCTAGTCTTGGTTGGATAACCCTGTACCTACAGGATGTGTGTAAATATTAAAATTTAGTGAATTTAGAGAATGAACTTCTTCTGTCTGAATTGAGATGTTTTTACAAAATGGAAGAATCAAGAAACAAAACTATTTAAGAAAAAGCTGACGTTTCTGAACATAAATCTTTAAAAGGTGTGTTCCCTATACTTTTTGAACTTTTTCGTTTGTTTTTTACGATTTCAATGAGAGGTCTTTTTCGTGCTTACGGCGGTTAAAAACATACACCAGAAACACCATTGGCCAGGAGAGGTTGTCCTCGTTAGCTCTTTTGGCTATTGAAAGGAGTGTTAAAGTAAACATTTCCAAGGTTATTGATGACTTTAATTTAAGCCAGAAGAGAAGACCTCATTTGGTATAAAAATAACTTGTGTACGATGACATTGAGTAAAAGTAAAAGTTTTTTTTGTATCATGTTTACTTGATTTTTTCTTTTATCATAAACAAATGGGTTGAGTTGTGTGTGAAAGATAATTACTTTACACGTGGTTTAGTTAATAACTTAAGTCATTAAAAATTATTGTTTTAGGGTCAATTGTTAGCAATTAAATTATTGTAAAAATAGGGTGAAAAGCTTCAAAAACTAACAAATTTAAAGCTAGTTTATAAAAACTGGCCCTGGGACCTCCCTTTCACCTGGGGGGTATTCCATACCCCCCGACCCCGGGAGGTCTTGCCACCCCAGTTAAAGAGCTGAAATGACGCCTATGACAAAATTAATTTATCCGTGCTTATAAAGGGTGTTTCGATATAAGACTTTCCGGATGTCGTTATTAAATAAAACAAAAGCTTAATAACAGGAAGTTAAGCTTTTTGATTACAATTATACGTGAAACACAATATCTAACATATGACCACCGCGACTCCTTTGGCAGGAAACAACTCTTTTGCAGAAACTATTCAAGACAACTGAGCATATTTCTGGCGTTATATCTCGATTTATGCGGCTAATCACCTTTTTTAAATCTTTAAGTGTTTAGGGATTGTTTACATATGCTTTACACTTAACACACGGAAAAAAATCGCTTATAAAATTTTTAAACAATATTGCATATTATATTTGTAACATTTTTACCTACAAATTGTTAAAATAATTATTACAAAAATTTAAAATTAGTTCTATTAAATTGCAAAGGTGTACTGTTGACTAATTATCTACTTTCTCATACCCTTTTCTGTCGAATATAAACCATTACATTTCCTGTTAACAAAAGTTACAGCCCCTTATATCGATGGCCTAGTTCTAATACCCCGTATCTGACATATTTACGATTTTGAGATTTCTGTTGCTTTAAAACCTTGAGATCTTTTTCTTACTGTTGCCAAAATCCCGTATCTCTAACTTTTAAGGAAATATTTAAAAATCAATATAATCTAATAGCCCGTATTGAACGGTACTGGAATTTCGCATAAAAATAACCTGTATCTGACATTCGTCCATTACCCGCCATAACCTCAACGTCTATCTAGTTTATTTGTGTTTTGTTTGCGGAAAGTGACTTCCACGGTAAATGTATCTATTTTATTTCTAAGCATTATAGTACTAGAAGTATCTTGGGCAAAATAAAAAATATTCTACGAACTTATTTAACTACAAAAATGGTAAAGAAGATAGAACTTACGATACGGGGTATTGCCCTTGAAACAAGTGGAAGTTTTATTCAAGATGGACACGATACGGTGTATTGGTGTATTGCAGTTAAAAAAGATAAGTTTCTACAAATTAAATAAATTATAATAATATGTTTTTTATTGTATTATTTAAAGTTATTCAAAGGCCTGGCACGATTAATTTTTATCTGTACCAACCACTGGTATTGCAATGCAGCAATGCCCGCGAAATTCAAAAATTTTAAGCCATGCACTCGTAATCAATTTAAAGTAGTTCGGGGGCGGCACGGATCACCTTACTGAAGCCTATATTTAGAAAAAAATACACCATTATCTAATATTGCAGAATACTTTGTTTCACCAGGCAGTCCAATGAATCCCTCATTTTAGTTTTTATAAACCTTAACCACGTTTTATTTTTTTAGATGAGTTCACAAACTATAAAAATATTGGCTATGACTCTTGGTGCAAATAATGAAGAGCTGATTTTAATTACGCAACCTCCAATAATTATCAATGATATCGAAAGACTAAATGACAACACTAGCAAATGTAACAATGAATATCTACATGCAAGTGACGTTGCAATCTCTACAAATGACCTTAACCTAAAATCGGAACCTAACTGCGAGAAAAGTAGCCAGTTTGTTCTAGGGTCTAACTTACCTTTACTTTCAACTGTAGAGACTAATCACAGCTGTAGCAACTTGGAGTTTGAAATCATATCTGATGAACTTCCGATTGTAGAGACCGAACAAAACTTAACCGACTGGGGCTTCCAAATCATATCAGAATCTAATAATAATATACCTCTCGCTGTACGGAAGGGTGAACAACATATTTCAACAACTCGGACTTTGAAATCATATCTGATGCTGCAACAACCATATCGGCTGATAAAATCTTCACCAACTTAGAATGTGAAATCATATTAATTGATGCACCTCCGACTGTACAGGCTGATAAAAACTTCACAAACTTGGAATTCGAAGTAATATCAGACACAGAAAAAAAAAGAAATTCAAACCACCTCATCTCCAAATCTAAAGGTGGAAACTAATTACTAGAACATCCCTGGATCAAATCCGTATTATGGTACAAGTGGAATTGACGGAAATATTCCCAGTTCTACGCAATCTAAAGTATTAATGGAGAACATCTTGCAAACTAATTTAATTTTATCCCCGGCAGAATTAAAAGCTAAAAATAAAAACGGGAAGGACATAGATTATGAAGCTGTAGAAGATGTATCATCACAAGAATTTTCAGAACATGAGGTTGTAGATGAAAACATACAAAGTAGAAAAAGGAAAAGGCATGCAAACAAAGAACAGTTGACTAAAATTAAAACAAAAACCCACAAAATGTACGGAACTGATTATATTGGCTATGAAAGAAATAAAAATAAAGAAATCACTTATGGTGTCAAGAGGCCAAGCAGAAAAATGGGGAATCTATGTATTTGAAAAGCCTGCCAGAAATCATCAAAACATTTTTGCGATACGTTTACGGAGCAAGAAAGAAAAATTATGTTTGATGGCCTTTGGAACAAAATGGATTGGGGAGCAACAACGAGTTTATATAACAAGTAACATAGAATATACTTCCATAAACAGGTCATCAAAGGGTAAAGAGCAATCGCGTAGAAATGGTACTTATTGGTACTATTAAGGAAATGAAAATAATGTGAAAAAAAGAGTTTGCAAGAAACTGTTTTTGTCTACGTTTGATCTTAACAAGTTTGTCAAGCTGACTGAAAAAGCCAGATCGAAACCTTTTCCATTTAAGGCCATTCAAGTAGAACACACATTTTTTAAAAATTTCGTGAAAGATCCATCTTCGATTGCCTATAAAAGTATCCGTCCAGGAAAAATGGCAAAAGATCCAACTGTAACTGATCTTCGCGTATTATTATACGATTTAAAAGAAAAAAAGATACTGTATAAACTAAATTTTAGCGACGATTATAACGCCATCCCCGCACGAATTAATGTAAAAAGTTTTGAAACCCTTAATAACTATCCCCAACTGCATAAGCAGAGATTAAAGATCAAGCGGGACAAATTTAATAACTTGCAAGAATTAAAATCTCTTTTGCCAAGAGACTGTCATAGTTTTTATGAAAATTTACCAAAAGAATAGGCAAAAGCATTGATCAAACTACTAGTTTTAATGTTCTTACAAATTACTTTTGTTAACATGCCATTTACATTTTTTCTTACCTATATTTATATAAACCATATTTTAAAATTAAAATAAAAAACACGTTCAATTAAAATATAAATATTTTGTATTTAACTGTTTTCAATTACCTGTATCGTAATTTTTTAAGAAACCTTAGATTTCAATAGCCCGTATCTACGCGCTAACCGTAAAAAGTAAGAAATAGCCCATTATTTTTAAAAGAACTTAAGTATCCCTTCACCTACATCTGCTAAAAATTAAAAAAATAATTTCAAGGGGTACACAAGTAAAAACAGGTAGTTTTATGTCATTCCTGTAAAAAGGCTTAATTTGAGATACGGGGTATTAGAACTAGGCCATCGATATAAAATTTTGTTAATTGTTGTGTGAAAGGAAACTACAATTTGGAGGAAACCCTTGTGAAAATAAACAGCGTTGTCGCTCTAAGGCCGATGTTTGATTTTTTGCTTAAAAAGTAAAATATAATTAGAGAAACTTCTACGTACTAAACACACAAATAAAGATATTAACGTACGGAACATCTTTTTTATGACTTTGAATAACTACCTGGAAATATGGGTATGATAAAAGAAAAATAATAAAAAATCAAGAGGAGCCAAGTCGGGAGAATTTGCTGGCCACTCTATTGCACTTGGTCGGTCAATCCATCTGCCAGGGGACCGTTGGTTAAGCCACTCTCTAACTGATAATGCGTAGGGGGAAGGAGCTCCATCTTGCTAAAAATGCAAATTTTCTTCATTGAGTTTCAGGATGCCACTTTATTCACTTGATTTTTTTACGCACTCCCCAGTCGGCAGGTCGCAACTGACAACTTAAGGCCGCACGAAACCAGGGATTGATGGCCTTTGGAGGGTGCAAGCCGGGATGGTTGTCGTGACTAAGCACCGTGGTTCGGAACCCATGTTAAGCTGTAGGTCCCCTCGGGAATGGACCTGGCGACGAGCGAAGAGGTGAAAATCCCAAAAAAAAAATTATTTTATTTTTAAATTATATTTTTTAAATTTTACCCACCGATAACGCCGCCATAGGATTTTACCAACTTCGACCAATAAATTTAATGACTCTTGACAAGCTTCATTAGTTAATTATCACGACCAGCGAGGCGTATAATTGAAAACAATCTATAATAGAGCTTTTTTATTGTGTTGCGCCTTGGCTCCTGGTTTGTCTAATTTATTTAATTATAATCGGTTAATTAATAAAATCGGCGACTAAAGGTAGATATCCATTGGTGTATCATACATTATTTTTTAAATTGAAAAATCTATGTAGATCTGGACATAAACATTAAAATAACCAATACATTATTCATTGTCTTTTTTCTTAAGTTTATTGAAAAATCTAATAATCTTATTACGTTAATGCGTGTTTTTGTTATTTTGTTGTCATTTAGCACATTTAAAATACAACAACCCTTTCCTGGATCATGCGTTTCAAAAATCTTTTTTTCCTGATTTCATAAAAATATAGTTTGATGCCTTTCTAAAAAATTTAGGAGTTTAGGAAATCTTCAAATTTAAAAATTTATACATAAAATATCTCCTGTTCATGATATAGGGTTAAGTGTAAGAATAGCTGTATCCTGCAGGCTACAGCTAAACTTCGCCCTATAGGCATCTGATTTTTTGAAATATATTGTATTATTTGTTATATATTTGCCAATAAAAGTCGATTTATTATTATATAAAAAAAAAATTTAAAAGAAATAGTTCTTGGTTTAAAAAACGACTTTTACTGGGAGTAGATTTTCCTCAAAATTCTTAATTGCAGGAAGAACTAGTTTCGAATTTAAATTTTCTGTTTCCTGATCCTGTCGATTTTAATGTCTCGAATAGAAACATCTGGTTTCAACAAGATGGTGCGCCTCCTCATTTCGCCAGAGCTGTCCGTGAATATCTGGATGTAGAACTTCCAGGCAGATGGATTGGTAGAAGAGGCCCTATTCAATCGCCACCCAGATCTTCAGACCTTACTCCCTTAGACTACTTTTTATGGGGGTACTTGAAATCCAAGGCTTTTAAGATGAAACCAACAAATTTCGACAAATTGAAAGAATGAGTGTAGGTTAACTTCTCCCGAAGTTATTAGAAATGTTCGAAACGGGTTTGTCTTCCGTTTAGGATATTGCCAAATAATGAATCGATAACATTTTGATTTTGATTTTGTTTAAAGTAATCGATGCCGTCATATCTCTAATTTAGGATAGACTGTATGAATATTTTTTTCAATCAAAAAGACCAAATCTGACATCAGGTCTGGCCTCACCAAAATCGTAGGTGAACCAACTCAGATTTCAGACCGAGATGGAGATTTTGCTAGTTTGTTGGATCTTTTCTTAACTTCAAACCCCGTACACTGTCACCGTAAAGCCTCCTTTAGGAACGTCTGACCTTTTTCGAACCTTTCGTTGGCGGAACGTTTGTTTTACCTCTGACGATCCATACATCTGTGCTAGAGAAGTATCGGATGTTATCCTTACTGGAATGGAAGCCTTCATACTTGGAAGCATTGGTTTACCAAAAACTGTAAGCGAGCTGTTGAATCAAAAAAGTATTTCTACCGACAATGGCGTCAAAACCCTACCGCCGAAAATCGTACCATCTAGGTTAACGCTCGAAACCAATGAACGCAAACAATAAACCGAAGCAAGGAAGCACACAATCAGAGGACCAAAGTAGTCGATAGCTAAGGTAGCTACGTTCTTCAGTCAGATCTTTACTAAGTCGACCATTCCATCTCTAACAAGTTCTGATGGCACCATTGCGACCAAAGCACAAGAAGAAGCAAACTTACTGGCGGACTGTCCTCTTTACATTGAACGGAGAATTTTCAGGGAAAAACTCCACCAAACATTCCCCCTGTAGAATCGAGAATGCCCGAGATTGTTTTCCGGCACCGCCATGTGAAACGAACCTTGAGGAGTCTTGACCCCAAAAAGCTTCTGGTCCTAACAAAATTCCAGTCGTCGTAATTAAGGCAAACGATGATAAATTGACACATTTTGTAAGCTTTTAACTTATCTTAGAAAAAAGGGATATTTCCTTCTTGCTGCAAAACTGGAGGAGTCCAGCCCATACCCAAAAAAAGGCAAAAAAATAGGAACATTTTAGATTTAATAAACCAGTATTCAACGGATATACGCATTTATCCGAACCAACCCCCACGATAGAGACATAATATACACATGCCGAATTGTACACAAAGTACTCGTTCTATGCTAATCAAAAGTAGCAGATGTCAAAAATAATTTTTCTTTGATGCCCCGGTAATAAAAATGATAAGACGACAACTTATTTGCATATATGTAGGTATGTATATTTAACGTTTAAAGGACTTGTTTTATACTCAACAACGCCCAAGAAAAACTACGCATAATGGCTCTTTGGTTTAACATATTATGTAGTAAGGCCATAAGGAATGGAATTATTTGAAGCACTTCCTAATGGGTAAAGGTGCATCTTAAACATCACTTTTAGTGCTGACAGAGAGATCTTAGTGCTTCCTGATTGTGCTTTAATGACCCGAAGGAAAAACCGTAAATGGGCTTGCAAATTATATCGATTGGATTATTTTATAAAATTTATTCTCTTCTCTTTTATATGTGCAACAGTTAATCAAGGGGGCTATGGGCTGCAGACCCCCTGCTCTGCGGAGCATCGAAAAACCTTCAGAGCGTCTAAAGAGATCTAGTATCTATTATTTATGTAACAAATTCACAAAGACATCAACAGTCAGTTACACGAGAAACCCTTTTAAGACTAAGCTCCAAAGAATTTTTACTTTTAGATCTGCAATATGTGTATGCTCACGTTCTTTCGCTCTAAGAGGATAATTAATTAATTAAAGTGGACATGCAATGAGCCTTTAAATTTAGATACCTAAGAACACTCTTCCGCTTTTAGTTTTTAGTTTGCTTTTTTAATCATACACATTTGGGAAATTTTGGATCATCTGCAAAAAAACTTTAGAAAGAGTCCAGGGAAGTCCAGGGAAATAGAAAGAAAAATAAATGATAAAGGTGGAGCAAACATTCCCAAGCAACATTTTATACCTTTATAAAAGCTGTAAGGATGTTCTAACAGCAAATATTATAAGAATTGAAGTTGTATAAAACCACTGTGTAAAGCAAAATTACTTTATAATATGTTCTCTTTTAAATATTGTATTAGTGTATTGTAGTAGAAATAATAAATCATATTTATAAACATTAATAAAACGCTCATACAGCTAAAGTAATAGAGAGCTTATAAATAATTCCCAAAAACGTTTCGTACGCAACTATTACAGCACCTTGAGCAATTGTGAAAATACTAATAAAACCGTTTTATAGAGGTTATTCTTTGCAATAGATTTGGTATAAAAGAGATAAAAGTTGTTTCAAATGTTGCCAATTTTTTTAAGAACCAATTATTCTTGTAATATCAGTCGCAAATAGCAAAAAGTTATATAATATGGCTTCCTCCATGTAGCTCTCAAAGTTACAAAATGGATAATTATTATATAAACAACAAATCTAAGTACCTCGAAATGTGACTATTTAGGCCAAATTATATAGGTTGGAATTACCTATAGAATTAATATAAAGGCCCCTAAGCATCAGAAACACCATCAAAGAAGTGTCAAGAAGAACAATTGTTTGTATTGAACGCAATGGACAGCACACAGAAATGTAATTTTAAATTTTAAGTTTTTGAATTGTTTTTAATATAATATTCAAATATCAAGAATAGTTTGTTATAAATTAAAAAGGTGGAATTTTAAATTATTATAATATGATATTTTATTAGAAAATAAGACTCTTTTCAATTTAACTATTTTGTTAATATTAAGGTGTTTTACTTTTAGACACAAACTACGTTTTCAAAAATACTTATTTTATGAAGCTACCTTATAGAGGGTCAAAAACAAATAAACTTTGCATCACATGTGACGAAATTTTAATAGACCTATTTGGATTTTGTAGAAAAACAAACATTTAATATGGCACCAGTTTAAAGGAAATGTGTCTGGAATAAGACATTGATACAACTAAGAAGTTTTATGTAGGTTGCATTGAGTTTTATTTTGCGACAGTGGTGTAATTTACAAAATATGGGTAAAAAATCAAAATTATCTTATGCAACTGAAATTTTGCATATTATGTGCTAAAAATGGGATTTAAAAAAGCTTTTTCTTATAACTTCTTTCGATATTTTGAAAATGAACCCCACTTTTTAATTTTTGTTGGAAAAAAATTAAAATTTGACCGATAATGCGAATAACGTGACTACTATTTTTTGGGTAAATTTTCATTTCGATCGAAGCAGAAACTGATGCCAAAGTCAAATTTCGAAGAAAGCTACTAATAAAAAAAAAATCCCATATGATGCGGACTTTACTGGTCACACTGTATATATGTTTAATTTACTAAAATGCATTTTGTTCAACTAGTTATAATAATAAGTGTAAAAAAAATCACAGGGTTTTCCAGTTCTGTTGTAACCATCATTTTGTTTATAAATAAACGATAAATAATACTCAATATCTTCATTCATTTAACAAACCTTTTTCAAGCGGTCTGAAGATTTATATATATTAGGGGCTACTACTTTCGGCTTTGGTCATTCAATCATGTACCAAACTAAGCAGAGGTTAATAATGTAAAACATCTTGAATGCATAATTTTTTACATTTTAAATATAAACGCCCGGTTAGTTTGATACGGGATTAAATGACTTCAGCAAAGTGGAACGAATTCTAGCCCTGGGTAGATTATTTTATTACACTCACTATAGTAAAGTCACATCCAAATAAAATAAAATTTATACTACAATAATATGATATTTACACTAATTAATCACAAATTACCATTAAAAAATGGTTTACGTACACCTCTCATTATTTCTTTTACACCCTAGAAGGATATGTTTACAATCTGTGAGTTTAATTTACACTCGATAGTGTAAATGTACCTACCCATAAATAAGAAGAATTAACACTCATCAAAAAGTAAAAAAACCATTCAAAAATATCTTTTTTACTAGATATATTGATTGGTTAATATACCCTATTGAGTGTGGTCCTATATTTACCACCATTGAGTGTTAAATTTAACACTCAATTTTTTACTGTGATAGATATCTGACAACTTGACTTGCAAATATACCCTGATTTCAACATTTAAGATGGTCACAATTTCTTAAGAAGGCACTTTTCGAAATCTCCGACGTGTGTTTCGTCTTAATTTTGGTCGTCCGGTCTACTGGTGGCTTGAGATTTTTTTTGGGAAACCCTGCATTCTGGTAGTAAAATTTTTTGCTTATAAAACATCCAATTTTATCAGTTTCAAATTTTATATTCTACCATATACAAGGATGAGCCAAACACCACAAAGTAAAATACTATATCCCTCTATCAAAATAACGCGCTTTATGACGGTGAATATAATTTTTGTACCAATTAAGATTAAATGTAAACACCGAATAAATATTCAAAAAAAAATAATAATACATGCTTATACATAAAAAGTAAAAAGTCAGATGTGCTATATTTTAGCATTCCGAAAATGACGTTGAAACGACTGTACCGTTGAAATGATGGTAATTTACAAGTTGGCATTCGTTTGTCCGTTTTGTATCATACCGTATGTTCGAGGGTATTTCAAGCTAACATAAAAACGAGAATTAATTTTATATATGTTTATATGTACAAGTTTTATTGTCGATGGATGGTGTATGCAGAAAGTAGCGGCAACTTTGATTTTTTAAACGAAACGCCCTGTAGGTATATAAACTCATTTCTGAAATCTGTTAGACTCTTAAAATAATATTTCCTTATTATCAAGTTAAAAGGGACTCAATAAATCGTTTGCTGTATTGTGATTATGTTTAGCAGATACTCGCCCAACATACCTTTGTTTTGTATAAAAGTCCATACCAATTGAAACCAAATGGAAGAATATAATTACTCTGAACAAACCTTGTTGCATAAAATTGACAAAAGTTATAAGTAACGGGCAGGAATATGTTGTTAAACCTATTTTCCGCGTTAACTGTAGAGTAAATAGCCAGCAGAGAAGCAGAACCAAAAATTCGATAACGAAGCAATACCACTAACCTAACATATTTTGACAGATTTTCTCTAAATAAAGGAACTAAAAAATTGAAACTATTTATGTTAATAGATCATGGAAAAATAAATAAATAAAATACACTTGGGAAAATGACTCAAAAATCAAGGAACGCTGAATATTTACCCCAAAATTCCTAGTAGCAATTTTAAAATTGTCTTAAAGGAAAAGGAAAGAAAGTCAAAAAGTCTTTCTCCACTAATTTAATAAAAGAGCAATCAAAGGCTCAATTTTTTCGTATTATTAAGGCTACATGTTTCGAAGGTAGTGACCTTCATCCTCAGGAGACAAAGAAATGTTGCTGTTAGTATTAGCAGTAGAGAGAAAATTATAGGTGGAAGGTTACGTTGATGGAGCTTTAAAATTTGTAAAATGTATTGAGAAATGAATAAAACTTGGTGAACGCAATCAGCATACCGAAATGTTAGATAAAATTTAGTTCGAATGTATTAGTACAAAGTTTTGAACTAAATTTTATCTATCTTTGATTACTTTTTTATTAAATTAGTGGAGAAAGACTTTTCAACTCCACTTTGAGAATTAACTATTTCTTTAAATTGTCTTAATGGCTTTTAGAATTAGCTTTAAAGAGAAGTCGTAAAAGAGCTACCGGTGAATAATGATCCGCGTTTTTAAAAACATAGAATCTGTTTCTTGGTTGCATGAGTACCCAGGTATACTTCATTCCACAATAATTCGTTGATTTCCCGACCGCAATAAAATTTAAACCCAGCCACAAATAAGTGCCTTTTGAAAGGGTACAGGTCCTGATTACCTCCTAATTTCAATAGTTTAGGTTAGCTATTTTCAACAAAACAACAAATATAAAATAATAGTTAAGTATTTTTATTTTAATCATGTAGTTAAATAGCTATTAATATTTATACAAAAATACTAATCTACAATATTATAATATCATCTATGCCTAAACTAATTATTAAGGGCCTTACGTTACTATTAATTATGTTATTATATTGGTATATTAGGAAGGTTAATGGCAAATTGCAGGTGTTCAATATAAAGCAGTCTCTTCATCTGAGTTCATCAGTCGTTTGGTGTTTGTCAAGCTGTGCGTTAAAGGTATTTTCGTGTGTGTTATCGAGCATCCAAAATATGTCAGATCTGTGTAAAACTTTAGATATTATTGCTTCCGGAAGTTATCACTTGATGCCAAAAACATCATAAGGAACGTTTACTGTACCCTTTTAGAAAAAGGGTATGACCGGAGTGCAAGTTTTAGTGAAACGAGTATTTTAACCAAAGTTGCATTAACGACAGTAAAAGATATAGTGACCAAACCCATCCAGCCAAGGAAAAAACGGTGTGACAGCGGAAAATTGAGAAGCATCGAAGAAGCTGATAAAGACTTGATTCGGAGGAAAATTTATGACATGTACAGTAAACAAATAGTCCCAACAATAGATACGCTAAAAAAGGTACTTACAGCAGACGAAACCGACATTTCATCTGGCAAGACAAGCCTTTGGAGAATAGTAAAAGCAATGGGTTTTAAATATCGTACCATTGACAAACGACAAGTACTAATGGAATCGCAGCGTCTACAAGTATGGCGTAGAGATTATTTGAATCTTATCAGACAATATAGGGAAGAAAATCGTTCAATTATATACTTGGACGAAACTTGGTTTCATACCCACGACACTCCTAAAGAAAGTTGGAGCGATTCAACAATCAAATGTCAAGCTAAAGCTCCCTCAAACAAAGGACAAAGAATTACGATATTACATGCAGGTTCAGAAAATTGATTTATTCCGAACGCTCTATTATTGTCTGCGAAGAGAATTGCCAATTCATCTTTTGATTACCATCAAGACACGGATGCTACATTGTTTGAAGATTGGTTTCAGAATCGTCTGCTTCCGAATGTGCCCAAAAATAGTGTTATTGTGATGGACAACACTAGTTACCACAGTCGCCAACTAAGTAAAGTGCCGAATTCAAATAATACAAAAGTGGAAATTCAAAACTATATGTTGGAAAATAATATAATATATTTCGAGGAAACCTATACAAAAAGGACCTTTTAAATGTTTTAAAAACATTCAATATTGAAAAAGAATATATCTCTGACAATCTCGCAAGTGCTAATGGTCACACAGTTCTACGCCTCCCTCCATATTACTGTATTTTTAACCCAATAGAACATAATATATGGAGCCAGCTAAAGACGATGATTAGAAGAGAAAACACATCCCCTTCACTAAGTAGTTCTGTTATAGAATTAATTATTTATTTATTTAGCGTATGGCTACATCACAGGTAAGTAGAATTAATAAAAAATATGTAAATAATATCCCAGTAGAAAGTTGGAAAAATTATGTGAGACACGTGGTCCAAGTCGAGGATTCCTAAAACATATAAATAGTAACGTAAGGCCCTTAATAATTAGTTTAGGCATAGATGAAGACGATAGTGATAGTGAAACAGAGCTAAACATAGAGTAGGTTAAGTTAAATATTGTATTATTATAATATTGTAGATTAGTATTTTTGTATAAATATTAATAGCTATTTAATTACATGATTAAAATAAAGATACTTACCTATTATTTTATATTTGTTGTTTTGTTGAAAATAGCTAACTTAAACTATTGAAATTAGTAGGTAATCAGGACCTGTACCCTTTCAAAAGGTCCGGTGCCTACACAATAGATATTTGTCAGGCAACTTATTTATGGTTGGGATTACGACTGAGGGTTGTCATTTAAATTTTATTGCGGTCGAGAAATCAACGAATTATTGTGGAATGGAGTTTACTGGAAATTTAATTATAATTGAGTTTATATTCGGACGACTCTTAATAAACGAAAAAATTACAGCCGACATTACTAAGTTTCTATTTTGGGGCCATGCAGATGTTGCACCAAGCATAAGACCAAAGAAGTTAAATTTGGGTTATAAAAATACTGACTCTAAAATTTTTATTAAAGCACTTGCTAGGTCGTTGCTATTTCTTCTCAGGAGACCCTCGTACCACAAAGAATAGTATACCTGCTTCGTCGTTGATAAAAGGGTTGTCAAGTTATTTACCACATGATTTACCACACTATTTAAACCGATAATTCACTGCTCTTTTACACTAAAACACCAACAAAACAATAGAAATCGAGAATTCAAAGTATTCAAACAAAATGCAGCAGATCGAAGAGGAATATTATTTTCGAGAATGACATGGAAGTTTCAGAACTAGTAGATTTTAGTTGGACCCGAAAAGTCTGAATAACCCTCAAATTATTTCCAGACGTTGGATAATTTTACCTTCTCCAAGCAGTTTCGACTGTATAAAGCTCCTGCCATAGAATGTGTAGCTTACGCAACATAACTCTGGTGAGCATAGGAAAAGAAGCGAACTAGTGAAAACGTTCTTTTTGGTTCTAGAAATTCCTCGAGGGGTCGCTACCATAATCAGGTTCTATATTATTTTAATTAGCGCGTTCATGTCGCCATACCATCAATTAAGTGTTGTCATATCGTCCTTATCGCTCGAAATTCGATTCTTGTAAAAATTAATATTATTTTAGTTAATCGCATTAATAAGTGCTTTTGTATAGGTGATTGATCGGGTTAGACGGCATTGGATGCAAGACGTTTTTGACTGGCCGTAGAAAATCTCATGAACAATTTGCAACCTTTTAATGTTGACTCCCCTATGAATTTAATATCAAAAATCTATTGGACTTTTTTGAAGGTCTTTGTTTGATTATCCCATTAAGTACAATTATTTTTTAACTATACCTTGTACTAACGTGAAGCTGTCTTCTTTTTAGGTAGGTAATAATTACAGTATAATAAATCAAAAAGTTTACATTTTAACTTTTAACTTAATCTTTACTAAGCTAAATGACATCTGAATGATAAAATCTAATCACAGATTTAAGACTCCAGTAATCATAATTTCTACATTCCGCTCATGGAACGGCTTAGTAAATTATTATTACTTCAACATTAAGTACTTAAGTACCCATTAACCAAAGCATAAATGATGATTATTTCATTAAAAAAAGATACACA
Source organism: Polydrusus tereticollis (assembly GCA_963920685.1). NCBI lineage: Eukaryota > Metazoa > Arthropoda > Insecta > Coleoptera > Curculionidae > Polydrusus > Polydrusus tereticollis. Next base: position 23,902,642 of record OY987333.1, on the reverse strand, counting down.
CAAATAATTTACTTTTGATTTCAAAAGATTAATTGACATGGTCCACAGAATGAAAGTGGATCTAGATTTTTTTATTCTTAGAATAACTGGGTGGTCTATAACCAGTGGCGTATTTAGGGGGGGTCCGGGGGGTCTGGACCCCCCCGTGGACTCAGTAGTAAAGAAAATTGAAATTCACATTCATTTATTTGCGATAAATAACATGAAACATTATTTCATATTTTCCAGATGTTTGGGGATTTCCACATAATAATAATTGTTGAATTTTATTTTTTGTTCCGTGTTTTCTAATTCAGGTGAGTAAAATAGTATACCGTTATACATACCTTTAAAAAACTAATATTTCAAATGCCAATATTGCCGTTTATATTTAAAAATTGCTTTATTTCTACGTTTTTTTTGAGCCGGGCTATCAAAACATAAAATTTGTAAGTTTAGACAGTCCAAAAAAGGGCGTGGCACCTAAAAAAATTTTGCCTGCGGCGCATTTTTTTAGGGAAGATGAGTGGACCCCCCCCCCCCCCCCCTGTCACAATCCTAAATACGCCACTGTCTATAACCATCAAAGGAAATATAATTTATACAAAGCAAAATAATGGCGACTGACAATCAAGGGCGTGTTGATAAGGGGGAGGAGTGACTACCCCCATTGCCCCATCCCTAGAAGTATTTTTGGCTATAATTTTCACCCGCACCTGCGGCGCTTTCTTACTGCCACGGCTCATGTTTGTGTTATTTTTTTTTTCGAATATCGATTTTATCTTGTCAAGTAATTGCTCCACAAATGAATTCAAAATATTGTCCCTATACCGCTGTGCTGTTACTGTATCATGGAAAAAAATAGGACCAACAATTATTCTTCGGGAAACAGCCAATTTTTTGAGAGTGCAATGTGGACAAAGAAATGGGATTTTCAATACTGCACATGCGTGTATTCTGAGAATTCACATAACCGTTGAGGTGGAACCAGGCTTCATCAGAAAACAATGTCATGTCTAATGAATTAATTTTTTCAAATAAATTTTGGGAAACCACTGACAGCTGACAGTAATTCCTTTCAAAATCTGCATCTGGAATACTTGCACTTTATAAGGAAACAAATTTAACAGTTTTTTTAAAAATAGTCCCGCATGTTCCATAAGATCTTCCCACTTCTTGAGAAAAGCGTCTTACTCACTTTGTTGGCGTATTTTGCATTATTTCACGAGCGTTTGCAACAAGTTCTTTTATTCTTACAGATGGTCTTCCAGCTCCTTTCTTATGTTGTATACAGTGTGGTCATTTAAGTGTGCAATAACATATGGGAATTTTTTTTTATTACCGATTTCTCATAAAATTCGATTCTTGATAAAAGTTGGTGCATGTTCGGTAATCATATTAGGTGCACTTGGAATGGTTGCAAGTCAAACGGCGTACAGGGTAGGGAAAAAAATATAAAACTTGTACAGGAATAAAATACCCCAGAGAGTTCAGCAAAATGTTATTAAGAAAAGTTGTTTACATTAATAATTTCCCAAGGAAAAAATTTTTTTTTATTCACCCTAAAGGCCTTCATAAATTGATTAAAATCAAATCAATTTCACATATCTTTGTTCAAATTCAAGCATATTTGTAAAATTAACTTGAATTTTTAATTTATTATAAGCAATCACAAACGTCATGGTTGTTGCAGGGCCGGATTTAAGCACTAGGCTACCTAGGCTACAGCCTAGGGGCCCGCACCACAAAGGGGCCCGCACCGCACTACAAAGGGTCGGGTCCCGCATCACTATACCACTCTTCAAGTGAAAAATGTTCCTATGTCAATTTTTTTTTGTTTTACTAAATTAATAATATAAACGTTTGGCGATCGTTATCATCATACAACTATTCATCATTTGGTTTAATTTAACGTAATGTTTGGGTGCTTGACCAGCCTGACGAGAATATCTCCCACCGTCTGCTAGCCGGAAATTTCGCGAAGGTGACAGAAAACACGGAGGCATGCGGGCGCGAGGAAGATAATTCTAGAAGACGTTGCTGTCGTATATAAGAAAGGCGCACAAGGCCTCTTAAAATAAATGTTCGTTTGTTACCTCTCGATTGTGTCGAAGCACCGGAAGTTGAGCTTACCCCATCAGAAAAATTTCGAACACAGAATTTCCTTCCTATCATAGATCAATTTGAATCAGCATTGAGGCATACAAACTAATTGATACCCGTTTTGGGTTTCTCAACAAGTTGAGTACACTCAATAATGAAGAGATAATTGCAGCAGCTCAAAATTTAGCAGAAACCTATTACAATGACTTAGATGAACAATTGGGAAATGAACTGATTCAGTTCAAGTTTTTGTGCCACGAGTTTAAAAACAATGACGACGATAATGAAGAAGTCATTAGTCAGGAGAGGTGGATGTATGGGCTCATCTTAAAAAAAAACCCTTAAAGGATGTTTTCCTAATATTGAGATTGCCTTGAGAATCTACCTGTCACTCATGGTCACAAACAGCAGTGGAGAGAGGTCATTTTCCAAGTTAAAGTTGATTAAAAACGGGCTTCGAACATCCATGTTAGAAGAGAGGCTAAGCGCTTTAACTTTACTCAGCATTGAAAGTGACATTTTAAGGCAAAAAGGCTATGAAGATATTGTAAATAGCATCGTTAGTACGAAGTGCAGGCGTAAACTAATTAATTAGTCATTAAGATTCTGAGACACTATCGTTTTAGTTCAGGTTATGTTAAGTTTGATTCTTTTTAAAAATTCATTGTTTGCTTTTGGATTAAATAATATAATATAATATAATATAATATAATATAATATAAAAAGTGAGTTTTGTTTTTAAAATTTTATGTTATTTTTAAAATCGTATTGATCATATTTGCATATTTAGAAACGCAGGCTTTAATCTCAACTTTGTATATACTTTTCTATAGAAATGTTAATAAATCATGTCAAATATTTAGTAATGTTCAGTTCATTTCATTTTTCATGAATTTATTAAATTCTAAATGATGTCTATAGGTAAGTCGTATGTAAATTTTCTATAATTTAATAAAAAACTTTATTTTTTTATTTTTAAGTTTTAGATAAGATAATTGCTGAATTGCTGAAAATGCGTTGTGTAGGTTCTAAAAAAATATTTTCCCCTGTAGGGCTCGCACCACAAGGGCCCACAGACTCTAAATCCGGCCCTGGGTTGTTGCAACGACATTAAACACAACTTTAAAATATCCGAAAAATTCTTTATGACAAGATAAAACATTAGTAATAATAATATGCAAATTAAAAAACTCTCATTTAAAGTGCAAAATTTTTATTTTAAATGTTTATTAAAAAACTGTACAAATTAATCGACAAATATAAAATCCTACTAAAATAATCGCAGATAACCTATGGAAAAAAACCAATAAGGGTTAAAAGTAAACATTATGACAGTTTGGTGGCATTATTCATTCTTAAATAATTATTGTTGTTATTTAATTTCAAATGCCTCCTCCAATACAGTTAACGTTAGCCGAGAAAGATGTGGACAAAACTATAAAACAGTGCGTGAAGCAAGAGATATATTCAATGAACGACATCCAGATAAACGAGTTCACTATTCAGTGTAAGCAGAATTTTAAATAATTTTAAACAGAACGTACCAAAACTGTATGTACTGAAGAAAATCAATTAGAAGTACTTCAAGCAGTTGTTGAAAACCCTAGAAGATCCACCCAAGAAATTTATGCTTATACGGGTATTAAAAAAAGCTCCGTTAAAAAGATTGTTAAAAAACAAAAATACCATGCCTATAAGCCAATGTTTATTTGCACGTTTCAAAGACGAGACTATGACTTGCGGTATAATAATAATATAATAATAATAATAATAATAATAAAGGTCTTTTTATTATGAAAACATATATAACTACAAAGAATACAAGGCAATACAAACAGAAGCAAGGCGCAGTCTAGCCTAAGCGGCTACTCTACTGAACCCCGCAATGCTTGCTAAAATTAAATAATATATATAGATAAATGCTGCTAAATGCACACATATAATATTATAGGCATAATATTATGAAAAGGAGAAAATATATTATTATACATAGTAGCTGAAAAAGAAGAAAATATACAGAAACGAAAGGAAATATGTAACATTCAGATTCGATGGATATATAAAATATATGTAATACAATAATTATGAAGAGAAAAAAAACAAAATAAATAAAAAGTTAAACTAACGGAGTGATTCATTTTGAGAATTAAATAAATATATTTTATATTGCGATTTAAATCTATCACTATTAAGAAAAGTCAATTCTTCAGGTAAGGAGTTATACAATTTTACCGCGTGATATGTAAATGACCTTTGAAACATGGCACTCTGATGGTGAGGCATCGTCATTCTGTTAGGGAACCTAATGTGGCGAGCATGGATATTATCACGAGATACCAATTTAATTTTCAGGGAAAGAGGCAGGCTAGGATTTTTTAGAATTTTAAACAAGAAATTTCCTAAATGCAAAGTTCTACGATTGTTCATTACTAACCAATTGAGATATTTGAATGTGTGAGAAATATGATCAAACTTTCGAAGTCCAAGAATCAAGCGTGAGCATGTATTCTGTACTTTTTGTATTCTATTTTTATCTGCCAAATCAAGGCATGGCCCATAAATGAAGTCACAGTAGTTAAAACTTGATAAAACGAGACTCTCACAGAGCAGTTTCCGCAATTTTAAATTAAGGATATGACGATTGTTATATAATATTCTTAAGGACAGATATGACCTTTGAATTAGTTTCTTTACATGCTCTCTAAACCTTAATTCACTATCCAGTATTATTCCCAAGTTCTTCGCCGTCTTAACCACGGGGAGCACAACACCATCAATAAGTATACTGATATTATCAGTTAAAAAATTAACGTTATTTTTATTCCCAAAAAGCATTAAGGATGACTTTGATGGATTTAACCTCAAATTGTGATCCAAAGAAAGCTTGTTTAACACATTCAAATCTTCGTTTAGCAAATTTGATGCCTTTATATAGTCTTGGCAGTCGAAATGAAGGAAAATTTGTGTGTCATCCGCATATGCCTGGACCTTACAGTGCTTTAGGGATTTTAGGATATCAGAAGTATAAATAATAAAGAGTAGAGGCCCTAAAATAGATCCTTGAGGCACACCAGACAAAATTTTAATTTGTTCCGAGTAATTGTTTTTATAGGCAATTCTTTGAAACCTGTTGTTAAAATATGATGCAATAAGATGTAAGGATGATTCTTCAAAGCCATAATATTTTAACTTTGCCAACATAAGTGAATGATTAAGGGTATCAAAGGCTTTTGAAAAATCTAGTAGAACTAACGCTGTGTTTAGTCTTTTATCAATTGCTGCCATTATATCATCTGTGATGTTAACAAGAGCGACAGAGGTGCTAAAGTCTTTTCTAAAGCCACATTGGCTATCTGGTATTATTTTGTTTGTAACACAGTATTGAAATAATTGACCATATAAAACTTTTTCAAAAATTTTAGAAAGTAGCGGTAATATACTTATGATTCGGAGATCGTTAAAAGTTATAGGATTATTAGATTTAGGCAATGGTTTGCCAACAGAAATTTTCCACTGATCTGGAAAATAGTTAGCCTCTAGACAACAATTGATGATATGTGTGACATACTGATCTACGTGCGGGCTACAGGATTTTAACATTTTCAAAGAGATTTCGTCTATACCAGCAGCATTAGAAGTGATTGAGTGAATTATTTTGTGAATATCTGCTATTTCAGTCATTCGAAAAGAAAAGGACAGGTCATTATTAAAAATGCTATTATTGTAAAAATTCTCCTTAGGGCCACAATCTGAGGCAGTCTGCAAATACCTACCAAAGAATGTACTTATATCATTAGGATCAGGATATTCTATGATTTCTGCATGTGGATTCAAGGACAAATAGAAGATCAACGTGATTTCCATAGACACATCTTTTTGGGGATGAATCCACGCAGTGGCGTAACTAGCCTTCTGACCTGGGGGTGGCCTAAGGTGGGCCTGTTATTGTTACTTGTAGTGGCGGCTCGTGTAGATGCGGGCCGGCGTAGAGCCTGCCGCAGGCGAAATTTTTTTTGGACCACACCCAAATTTTAACAAATTTGGTCAATAGTCAACAGTAATATCACAAGATCTCGTTTTTTTATCGGTTAGATTTTTCAGCTGTCACGAAAACTTTTTTTGGAAATTTTTCGAGTTGAATTTGGACATGTTTATTCTGATTAGATCCCGAGAGCGAAGATCGAGGGATTTAATTTTTGAATAAACAAGCCCAAAGTTCAACGAGTATTGCAAAAAAAGTTTGAGTGAAAAATGGAAAATTTAACCAATAAAAAAATGATGGTCGAGTGATGTTTGGCAAGATTATTTATTATAATTTATATAGATTATAATTATAAATTGATGCTATATTTGCGAGGCGAGTAGCGAGCTTACAAAGTCAGCCTTTTTCTGGGGGGGAGCATAGCGACGTCTGGGGGGGGCCCGGCCCCCCTAGGCCTCCCTGTAGTTACGCGCCTGAATCCACGTTCACAACAAATGGCGTTGTTTCTTCCCAAAATTGTAGGTGGTTGTCAGACGAAAATTCAAATTTTGTTATTGACAATAAAAACCAGTATTACCATATTACCAAGAAACAAACGTTTGGTGCGGTATTATTAACGACAAATTAATAGGGCCGTTTTTTTTTTCGCCAAAACCTAACTGGTGATACCTATTTACATTTTTTGGAAAACGAACTGACGGATTTTTTAGATAATATGAAGATAACACGAGTATACAAGAATGACATAAAATATGGTTTGTGCATGATGGTTGTCCCGCTCATTCTGCTAGAATTGTTTCTGAATGGTTAAATGGGGAATTTGGTGAGAAATGGTTAGGACGAAATACCGATCCACGGTGGCCTCCTCGTTCGGCAGATCTCACCCCATTCGATTTTTTTTATGGTGATATTTGAAGCAAAAGGTTTACAAGGATCGACCGTTTAATAATGTTGGGAGCTTGAAAATTCGATACGATTTCATTGCAGAAATATTCCAGCAAGTGTATTGCGATCCACTCTTAGTGAATTTTATGATCGGACAATTAAATACATTGAACGAGAAGGTGGACATACAGATACACGTCGATAATTTTTTTACACATACATAATTTTTTTTTTTTCTTCGTTTCAAATATTTTCTGTTTTATTTTTTTTTTATTTGTTTATTGTTAAGTTATAAAAAAGAGCCGATAAAAATTGGTAAAACCATTGGCACCATATTCAAATACGTTTAAAAACATTGTATTTCTCGAGTTTGCACTAAACGCATACATAATGCATACATTGTTTTGTTCAGGGCCGTAGATAAGGGGGGGGGGTTAGGGGGTTTAACCCCCCCCCCCCCCATAACAACGAATGTTCAGTTCTACCTTGTTAACCACCGTAAATTTTAATAATAATTCTAATAAATTGCCAGAGTTTTCTTACCTAACCCCCCCCCCCCATGGGTAACGCCTAGTTACGGCCCTGGTTTTGTTATTAATGCCACCAAACTGTCATAATTTATGTTTGTCGAATAATCTGTAAAGTTTTTTAATGAACATTTAAAATAAAAATTTTGCACTTTAAATGAGAGTTTTTTAATTTGCATATTATCGTTACTTATGTTTCATCTTGTTTAAAAGAATTTTTAGGATATTTTAAAGTTGTGTTTAATGTCGTTGCAACAACCGTGAAGTTTGTGATTCCTTAATAAATTAAAAATTCAAGTTAATTTTACAAATATGCTTGAATTTCAACAAAGATATGTGAAATTATTTGATTTTGAATTTATAAAGATCTTTTGGGTGAATATTATTATAAAACAAAAATTTTTTGGCAAAATATTAATGTTTTCAAAAAAAAATATTTTTTTTTATTTTAGGAGGTCACGTTTTTGAATCTATGAATAACTTTTAATTCGAAACAACTTTTCTTAATAACATTTTGCTGAATTTTCTAAAATAGGGGTTCTTTTATACTTTTTGACCTACCCTGTACGCCGTTTGACTTGCAACCATTCCAAGTGCACCTAATATGATTATCGAACATGCACCAACTTTTATCAAGAATAAAATTTTCTGAGAAATTGGTAATAAAAAAAATTCCCATATGTTGCACACTTAAATGACCACACTGCAGAACTTGCTTCCCTAAACAGAGCCACGGTTGTTCTCAGGCAATAAGAAAAATTGCCAGCAGTAAAAGCGACTTAACGAATATTTTCGCGAAAATCGTTCAGGCACAAACACTGATTGTATTGCCACTCACCATTTACTCTAACCTCGTTTGGAAAATACGCTTCAACCATGAATTTTTTGTGCTGACCCGTAAAATTCATTGCGTAAATTATTCAAGAAATTGGATAAATTAGCGATGAATCAAATTACTTCGACGGAATAACTGATTTATTGATAATGCTGATATTTATTGACACCAGCAGTACAGTCTGAGATGCAAAGCACAGTTTGATGATAATAATTCTTGCTCGCAGGGTAATAAATACCTACCCCCCAGCAGACCATTCAAAGTTACGCCACTGTTACGCACGGCAGCAACGATTTTACCGTTCACTTCCGCAAAAATGTACACGTTAGTTTTCGAAAGCTATACAGGGTGACGCGGATCTAAATGAACATACTTCAACACAAGACAAAGAATACCTTGGGGGTTCTTAATCACCCATCTTTGATAGTTCAATTGTCGATAGTTAATAAGATACAGGGTATTTTATGAACTTCAGCAATTTTTTGTTCTTGTCATATTTTTTAATGCACTCCGTATAAAATTTTCATATTGGGTCAACATCTGTAACCTATCTGTCGCTTAAAATTGCAGTATCAGAAAATTTTAAATTCCAGGCCCGTATTAGAAAAAGTTGACATTTTCAATTTTTACATTTTTAACACCCTGTAGATCAATTTTTTCAAAATATTATTTTTTTATTGGAAAGAGCATAAAGAATTGACCCTAACGGCATAATTTTCATAGTTCCCGCACCCATTACTTGATTAGAATAAATGGTTGTTTTGTAAAAAATTTTAAAATGGTGCATATTTGGAAATTAGAAATTAAGAAAATAACAATAAAAAAGCAAAAACTGCTTCCGAAGAAAAAAAATAAATGTACTAAACGTTTAATAGTTTTAACGAGACTAAATTTTAGGGAACAACACAACAACAAATAACAAAGTAATAATAATAATAACAAAACTGCAAGATAATGATTGCTTTTTAGACATCGACAAAAAATCGTAAATTACAGTCAGAAATTTTTTTTCAACATGATGGGGCCCCACCACATTTTGCAAGGGTTGTATCTGAATTTTTAAATATTACGTTTCCTAACAGATGGATAGGCCGTGGAGGGCCCCATTTATGGCCAGCCAGGTCGCCGGACTTTAATCCTTTGGATTTTTTTTTTCTGGGGGAATATGAAAAATTTGGTTTATTCAGAAGAAATCAACACGCGGGAGCAGCTTTTGCAACGAATTATTAATGCTTTTCAGGAAATAAAAAATAACCCAGACGCAATTAGAAAAGCAGTGTCAAATTTAAACATCAGAAGACGAAGATGTGAACAAGCCAATGGAGGGCATTTTGAACAGCTTCTTAAATAACAGTGTTCTGCTAAAGTGCTCTTAAAATTAATTCTTGCTAAAACTTTTTCTACGTATTAGATTTTAAGCAGTCGATTTTAACTTGCAGTTTTGTTATTATTATTATTACTTTGTTATTTGTTGTTGTGTTGTTCCCTAAAATTTAGTCTCGTTAAAACTATTAAACGTTTAGTACATTTATTTTTTTTCTTCGGAAGCAGTTTTTGCTTTTTTATTGTTATTTTCTTAATTTCTAATTTCCAAATATGCACCATTTTGAAATTTTTTACAAAACAACCATTTATTCTAATCAAGTGATGAGTGCGGGAACTTTGAAAATTATGCCGTTAGGGTCAATTCTTTATGCTCTTTCCAATAAAAAAATAATATTTTGAAAAAATTGATCTACAGGGTGTTAAAAATGTAAAAATTGAAAATGTCAACTTTTTCTAATACGGGCCTGGAATTTAAAATTTTCTGATACTGCAATTTTAAGCGACAGATAGGTTACAGATGTTGACCCAATATGAAAATTTTATACGGAGTGCATTAAAAAATATGACAAGAACAAAAAATTGCTGAAGTTCATAAAATACCCTGTATCTTATTAACTATCGACAATTGAACTATCAAAGATGGGTGATTAAGAACCCCCAAGGTATTCTTTGTCTTGTGTTGAAGTATGTTCATTTAGATCCGCGTCACCCTGTATATTACCCACTAAGTATAATAAGCGACAAAAAATACGAGATCGTTATAAACCCGGTAATTTCGGAAACCAATTTAAAAATCTATAATGGTTTTAATTTGGCGCTAATTTTCGGTTCTGGACGTGCGAGCGTGTGTCATGATCGAGTCGAAAATGATGGGCTTAGGTGTTAAGTTTTTATGTTCCTAGGCCGTTCGAAATTTCGATAAAGGAGCAATTAATCATCACGTAATAACGGTGGGTCGGATCGCCGTTTAACGGCTATCTAATATTTCTTTTGGATAATTGAGTGGGCAAAACATTGTGTGATAAATCCATAATTATTTCCTTTGGAAGCCTGATGCCTACCTATATACGGCACAAGTTTGAATTAGCTATGCCGAGTTAAAATATAGTTGTTATATTTTTTACAATTTGCTGCTCAGGAATTCAAATTATTTCAGATTCCCGTCAATGATCTAACTGTTATTTTTGGGTATGGTCAAGCGGCGTAGGTAAAAGTGGCGACTTTTCAGGGGCGGCAGGGCAACAACTCATACAATACAAGGACAAGTTCTCAAGCGAATTTTGGTAGCGACGTCACGGTCTGGCGGCCGATCGTGGTAAAACATGTATTTTGGTAAAGCCGGCTTTAGATCCTTGTTGTTGAAGCGGACTGTCAGATTATCTATAATTCCTAGTTAGGTAGAATGCGCTTTGAAATAAGTTTTCTCTAAGTAGTTTGTTTAAAACTTAGTTATTGACACAGGTCTAATATAATTTCACAACAATATTTAATTTGGATTATTCTGGAGTTAAATAAGAAAAATAACAAGTACCAATATTACTGTGGGAATTTACGGGTTTTCTCCTGAAAAGCGACAGATGTTTGTACGTAAAAATATAGTGCATTAGCGGTTTAAATAGTTTAAACTTGAATACTTGTAGTTTGTTAATTTTTTTCATTTTAAAACCTTTCTTAAAATACATTTCCTTAGAGTCTTACGACAAGACTATTCCTGTATCATCTTTTTTAAATCTTTGCAATAGGGGTTTCAAAGTGGGGATCATGTGTTCCCTGTACATGGCATATATTTTTATACGAATTATATCGACATCCGTCACGTCCAGTTTCTTAAAAGTAAAGGAGTCTTACCTCTTTCTTCTCCCCACTATAGGTTTATTTACAACAAACCACAATGTGCTGACTGGCCTGCGTGTCAAAGCTGCCGCTTCCTTCAATGCACCAAATTTTGAAAAACCACGTTCAAGAAGGGTGGTGTAAACGTCGAAGATTACTTTTTTATGTCAACTGATAAAATATCACGCTTAAATTGGTTTTTATCACGACCTGTAGATCCACTTGGCGTACTGGTTTCTTCCCACGGACGAAACATTCTTAGATCTAACGTTTAATTGGCAACAAATAACTTCTTGTCTAAACCAATACAAACATCTAACTGAACTTTAAAACCAAAAATCGGCAAATTTAAATAACTAAAATAAACCCATTTTATTTTAGCCTAATTATTTTAAGCGGATTACTGAGAAAGAATAATAATATAATAGTCTTAAATAGATCCGTACCTGGAGTACCAAGATCAGGTGGTCGAATTTTAGAATGTCTCCTTTCCGGATAATCTTGGGCAGTTCCCATGACTCTCCAAAAATATAAACCATATTTTTATTAATTCTTCTTGCAAATGATACATTTTAAGTGTAATTATACAAAACAGTAACAACCAATGTCAAAAATTAGGTTAACGCCAATAATTTTTGTTTGTCGTTAAAAATAATTTAAAACAGTGAATATTAATAATTAATAAAAGGGTATTAATATAAGTTCTAAGAATTTACGCTTACTTCATTATATTAAAATTCCATCAGACATTTTATTCATTTCATGTTTTAATAGTTATAAAAACATATTATGTAGAAAGTTAATTAAAAAAGTCAAGAAAGATTATTTCGAAAATCCTATTACTAGATCATTAAATCTACGTAAAGAATGTTGGAAAATTATTAATGATTTAAGAAGAAGAAACAACATAACGATGTGGTTCGGGTTGTTAGCACAGTTAATATGCACTTGTTTGCGGATGATACGTTGATGTAGTTCTCATCAAGGGATATGGAACTTAAGGTTGATTCTATTAATATCGCTTTGGACGGTATTTATAGGTATACTTGCACAAATTTATTGAAAATTAGCGGATCAGAAACTAAATTTATTATAACAGGGGCTGTGTGACACCATTATGTTTTTCTTACTAAGCCTTTAATTTAACATAACATACCTAAGATTACAGATTTTCACAAAAATATTAATTAATTAATAGTTATTTATGTACCAAGGGCATTAAGTAGACTATAATGCCCGGCGAAAACTATCCCTCAGGTCAACGGTCCTCGGACTAGTTGCTTTCGCATTCCGGGAATTATAGTATAGTATATATAGTATATATAATATATAGTATATATAATATATAGTATATATAATATATAGTATATATAATATATAGTATATATAATATATAGTATATATAATATATAGTATATATAATATATAGTATATATAATATATAGTATATATAATAAATAAACTAGTGAATATTGGGGAGTGCAGCAAATGAAAGAGTACTCTTTAAAGTTATTCCAAGCTTTCGGAAATCATATATTTCATTTCCATCCTCAGGGAGAAACTTTTTTGAGATTGTTCATAAGGATGTTCATAGAATTAATATAGGACATGCGAGAAGAAAACGTGTTGAAACCCAAGTCAATTACAATTAAAATCAAAAATTGGAGACAATACTAAAAAATTGTATATGGACGTAGAAACACACAATTTAAAATAAAATCAAAATTTTGATGTTTACATTTTGAAAATTCGTTATGACTTCAAGTCATGATTTCCCGCTAAATAATTCCATAATTTCAAATTAAGTAACGAATTTTCAAAATGTGAACATCAAAATTTTGATTTTATTTTAAATTGTGTGTTTCTACGTCCATATACAATGTTTTTAGTATTGTCTCCAATTTTTGATTTTAATTGTAATTGACTTGGGTTTCAACACGTTTTCTTCTCGCATGTCCTATATTAATTCTATGAACAATCTTAAAAAAGTTTCTCCCTGAGGATGGAAATGAAATATATGATTTCCGAAAGCTTGGAATAACTTTAAAGAGTACTCTTTCATTTGCTGCACTCCCCAATATTCACTAGTTTATTTCTTAACTAGTCAGCAACGACTACCCTCTCGGTATATATAATATATAGTATATATAATATATAGTATATATAATATATAGTATAATATATGTATATATAACGCCTGTGATGTATACAATACTTTATTTTACATTAATTTTAAAATATAAATAGTTAAACTTCTGCATTTTCTTTGACTATATTTTCGCAAATTTTTAGTATTTAGTTAGCTTTGATCGGTTGTCATAGAATAAGTTTGACGGTTGCTAAGGGTTGTTTATTTTAGGCGTCTTTTACGTTTTATAAACGAAAATATGGAAACTCCATAAAATATTTTAGAAAATGCTGAAAAGGCTAAAAAAAACTTATTACCGGCAAAGTCTAAAGCCCTGTACGACAAGGAGTATGAAAATTTTCTAGAATGAAAAGTAAAAAACCAAATTACCGTGATTACTGAAACAGTAATGATGGCTTACTTTCAGGAATTGGTATGTAACCCTTTTGCTCATTGGTAATAACAATTTTTAATTATTTTTACTTTATTTTAGTCGAAAAAATATACCCCAAGTAGCCTTTAGACAAAATATTCCCAGGTAAAGTCTGAACTAATAGTGAAGGAAAACATTAATATTTCAAGATATTGTCAATTAATAGCATTTTTAAAAGTTAAATCAAAGGGATATCTTTCTAAAAAGTCAAAAGTTTTGGAAGATGAAGAAGTTTAAACTTTTATCAAAAATGCGCCGAATGATACCTTCCTGCTGCATAAAGTAGTACTCGTAATGGAAGTTTTTGGCAGCCTAAGACGGGATGAGATGGTAAAAACGACCATTGATGATATTGAGGATAAGGAGCCTGTTGTGCTTGTCAAGGCACCAGAAACTAAAACTGCTACGCCAAAAAGTTTTAGTATAATCGTAGGAGACCAAACTGATGCCTTAAAATTGGTTAGACAGTACCTTGCATTAAGGCCAAAAGGAATTAAGGAACGCAGATTTTTCCTTACATACCGAAATGGTAAATGCCTAGCTATACCTGTGGGTAAAAATACACTAGGACGTGTTCCTTCAATCATAGCAAAATTTCTTAATTTAGAAAACGCCAAGAAATATACAGGACATTGCCTACGTCGGACCTCGTCCACACTTCTTATCGAGGGTGCAACCCTTAAGCTACACGGAAAGTGAAAGAGTAGAAGTGAGCGAAGGGTTATATAGAGGAAAGCATGACGTCGAAAAACCGAATAGCAAAAATGATAGCTAGCTCTGTCACCGAAAAAGAAAATATGTTAATTAATGTTGAAATGGAGTAGGAATCCGCATGCACATCGAGAAACTCAGCAATCGAGTCGCAAAATTTTATAGTTGGTCCAGCTTGTTTCTCAGGAAAATTCAAAAGTTGTACATTTAACATAGGAAAAACGGAATAATATTACGTAAAAAAATTGTTAAAAATAAATACAAATTTTGTTCAATATTTTCTTTAATAGTAATTACCTGGCATTACGAAAATCACCGGGCATTATAAACTTTATATCCCGCTAATATTTCCTATGATATTATGATGTTTATAGCAACAGTTTCTAAGGTATTGTAAGTAAATAACTGATAGATTAAAAATGAATGTTCAAACAACCCTCCATTAAGGGGACAACCATCCATTTGATACGAGATCTCCCGATTTTCGCGTACAACTTCTTTGTAGTGCAGGTTCAATTCGATTTTGTAGTAAGTCCAAATAGGTTACTGCTGTAAGGTTGCCTTCCATAAAAACTGGTCCAATAATGTGATGTCCTACAATTCTCGCCCAAACATTAATTTTTTGTTGATATTGCGTCCGAGTATGAAGAAGACGATGTTCATTTTCTTGGCTCCAATACCGGCAATTTTGAACATTTGGTTCGTTGTTGAGGGTGAATGTACATTCATCGGTAAAAAAAATATTTCTCAAAAAATCCTCATTATTATTTGCTCTTTCCATTACCTCAAAACAGAATACCATTCCCCGTTCTTCATCACCTTGCCCTAGCTCTTGATGTTTTTCATACTTGTAAGGGAAATATTTATGTTTTTTTAAAGTGCGCAACACTGTGGTTTGATGTTTTCCTACGGCTTGCCCGATAATCCTCGTGCTAATCATTGTATTTTCCTACACGTGCAATAAAATATGAAGATCTCTATTATCCCTTTCTTCAACTTTATTGACATTCAGGGAATTGAACTGAAAACATTTCAGAGACTGCTCTTAAACTGGTTTCTTGCATAATACCACTTAATCTTAGTTACTCTTCTTAGTGGAATAGCTCATATTTAGCTATAAATAAAGCGCCTTCAATGAAAATGTTGTCACTGACGCTACTTTTCGTTTTGTCCATGCCAAATAATAATTTTCTGGTGTTTGCTATATTACCTAAACTATGAAAATTTCGTATTTTTGCCATCACATTTATTTGAATAAGTTAGGATTGGCTTATTAAAATTTATTTAAACTTGGCACATGTGTTTATTATATCGGCCTTTTCAGAAATTATACTTTAATTTTTCTCTAAAATGTGCCGGGGGGAAGGGGGGGAAGAAGGGGGGGGGGGGCAATATTTAGCCACCAAATTTACATGGGATTTCCTATGTTCAACTAAGCCATGCATCACCCGGTATCTAAGTATACTGATTTTGTGATTTCAAATAAAGTCATGATTTAATTGTGTTTGCTTTTAAAACAACAAAAACTATTTATTTATCTACTGAACAAGACACCTACTTGAGAATCGCGTGTGTTCCGCTCCTTAAGGCAGATATTTTTATATGTGTATTTCACGACTTCGTTACAAAGTGGTGCATATCTTAACAGTATATAAATAATGACCGATATCAAACGAGAAGTAGTTACAAAACAGATAAAAATAATTTGTGTTGGCAAATAAGTATAAAAGTTGTGTACAAAAAAAAATTATACTTCTCTTTTTTTCCAGATGCATCATCAAGAAATTACCATTTTGCTTACATCAACGTTACTTTTAACCGGATCCCTTGCTGCACCGACGCTCCGACGCAGCGTCCAAGAAAGTGGCGACCGACAAGCAAAAAATTTAGCATATTTTGACTACATTCAACCAGAAATAGATTACGAAGGCTACGGGGTTGACAGTGAAGAGTTCGGGCCCGTGGCGGTAGAAGAGAATGATCTTAGCCGAACGATTTCAAGCAGGAAGAGGTTGCGACCTCAATATAACTCACCCATTTATTACATAAGGTTGCCACCACAACCCTATATGTTTGTACCAGGTACCGAATTTTTTTTTTCTAATTTGAACAAATAATATACTGATTCTGATTCCTCAGGTATTTTTATGAGAAAAAGTTCATAACAACTTACCTAAGTTCATGTGTGATGTTTAAAAGAATTATCTTAGCTAATTTTATCACGCTTTCTGTTGTTTTGTTTCTTAACAATACGGGAAAAAGTAGGTAATTAGTCTTAAAAGTGTACCCCTTATTTAATAGTACATTATGATATTAGGAGAATAAGAGATACTTTATGTGCTGAGCGTGGAAAAGGAGACATTCCATGCGAAGCATATTATAAAGTATCTCATTCTCCGAATATCATATACTATTTTTTCTTCAAACGTGCATCATATTATTCGAGATATAATGTATATTCCCTTTTTGGTATCGTTATCATGGATACGTACTTGTTTGGCATCTATCAAAACAAATATTTCAAATCCGATGTCCCCTCAGTTGAGACCGAATAAATCTACAGATAATGAGTTTAGAAGTGCCTGATGATCCTCCCGAGTTAGTAGAGGCAGCTAGAATAGCTATTCAAAACTTGCTGCCGACGAAATCTGGTGCAGTATATGAAGCTGCATTTGTCAAGTTCAACAAATGGTGCACTGGAAAAAAAGTAATGCAATACTGTGAGAACGTTTTATTGGCATATTTTAACGTAGCGCGTTAAAAATTCCCTCGAGCTGTCATTACTGCTTAGTTTCAATTTATATTTCAAAGCAAGGTTTAGTTTTAATCTATCTTTCGAAAAGGGAACGTTTAATTTGGGAATTAAAGTAATTTGTGTAAGCTGTGTTTTTCTCTTTCATCATGTCAACTACTCAAAGTTTAAGAAAAGATACTTGGGTGTTGTACCTAATTGGCAATTACAAGTCACAAATTATTGGAAGCAAACTTCCTTCTAATAAAGATGTATTAAGTGTACTGTTTCTTAACTTACGTCAAGTAAAGTTAAATTTTCATGAAAGTGCTAAGTTAGTAATTGCGAAAATGCTTGTTTTCTGGACGCCGCAAAGTAAAAAGAAACAACGTTTGCCGATAAATTAAACGATTTGTTTGATATCGCTCACGCAAACTCATTTAAAATGTTAAAAGTTAAAGAAGATATACAGTTTTTGGTCAGTCAACGAAAAAAAGATCATTCGGGTGATTCGGGATTTATGTATGGTGTAGACAAGAAGGAGGAAAGGTGCAAAAATAGAGAACAATATGTATCTCCGAGTTTTACTTTAAAGTATGCAAAATACGCGTTTATAAAAAAGTCAGTAGTACTTCTCTTGTACTTTTTCACAATAAAATTATCGCAAATGTAACAAAAATCATCAGGCTTATTTCTGCAACTTCGACAGAACATTTTTGCAACAAATTACTTTGCCGAAACAAAAACTAAGGTTATTATTTAAGTTCTATGCATTAAACTTAATGTGGAAACCCTCATTTATGTAAGTATTCCTCGAAATTCAGGGATTCCCCGTCGAACGTTGGCTGGTTTATAAATTATTCCGAATATAGGGATTCCCCATCAGTATTTCACCTATCAATACTGTAGTAGTACTGCTTCTTAAATAAAAACAATAATCAGCAAATTATTCTTTTTATGTAATAAGAAAATATGACAATTTCATACAAAAAAAACTGGGTGTTTGGTAGAAGGTGACAATGGCATACCAAGAAGGAGATAATAAAAGATTAAAAATAAAATGATTACTGAAAATTCGTCCAACCAGTAGTAGATAACTTCTCAAATCTTCTTGAATGGTAGGGTTAGTTCAGGTTAGGTCTTTCATTAAAAATAACCTGAGAAATCACCCTCTAATTTTTTTATTACTTAGTAAACAATATAAACTAATCTGTTTTGGTTTTTCAGGCCTGGGTTACGTTTCGCAACCCGCACCCAACCCAATGTCCCAATTTCTCAATGTCCCGGTAAGCTTCATCTCGAACGGAAAACCGAACGGAATCTATCAATGGACGAACGACATCGAAATTCCGACGGCGGCGCCACCACCGCCGCCGACTGCTAAACCTAAACCGGTGAAAAAGCCTTTGAAAGCTGACTCGACAATCCACAGGTTGCCTGGACAATTTACTTTCAATGGAAGACCAAATGATATTTTTGTTCTCAGAGACTCGTATAACTCCTTGTATAGTGATGTTTTGCAAAATTTATATCCTTAAATTCGACTTGGGTTTTGAATTAGGGCTAAATGAGACTTATTGTATTATTTATTTTTAATGTGGATAGAAATATTTATTTCCCATCAACTATATTTTATATTTACGAAGACGACGACTAAGAAGTGAACTTTTGTGAGTCAGGGTCTCGAGTAAACCAGGTTTCATCCTGGGTCGTTTACTTTAGCATTTAAAGGCATGCTGTAAAGTGATATTCTGCAGAATGTATTAGGGTGCAAAAACCCTTTTTTTCTAAAACAGTAATTTTAATGATTTTTGAATGTAAATTGTTTTTTTGACACGTCTCTATCGATGATGTCATATCTACTACATGAGCTATTCTGTACAATAAATTTTTATGTCAAAAAATGCGTAATTTAAAATGATTATATACGAGTTCGAGGATTTTTCCGAAATATTTTTGGATTGTTAAATAATGAATTTGTTCCTTACTGTATATACACACTGTATAGCGGGTCCAGAAACCATCTTAACAATTGAAACGTCTTTAATTGTTAACTATACCACATTATTCATGAAAAGTTCGACTTCCACTCAAAGCTAAAATGTTGTACGCGCTCAAAAAGGTCAGCAATTTCAATCAAGTTTTTATTTTGACTTTTCTTTCTAACAACTGACAAGTATCCCCGTCGTCATAATAAATTAAAGCACCAGTTAAATAAACACTTTTTTTTTTCCAAACAGTCTGGTTGAGTCTGCAACATAATTCCACCCCATAAAAGAACTTGCTTCTTTAATCACGTACTTCCAGCTTACACAATTTCGTAAAGTACTTCCCAACATATTTCGTTTGGCTTAATGACTGCAATAAAACCCCTTATAAACTCGGCTTTCGCTTTCGCAGAGACGTATTAACCCACATTTATTTTTAATGCCAGTTTATAATAACAATAGATAGGTACATTACTTGATTTGTTATCAAAATTAATAAACTGTCTAATTAAGGTTTTCTAGAAACAACTTAATTATGAGGATAATTCTCAAAACTTTTTAGTTACAGGTACCTACTTGTTTATATAGCTTATATAAATAGTAAACATAATATTCGAAATAGATTAGCACCTATCTATTTTAGTTTAAAACAGTGTGCAACAAGTTAATATTAAAAATATGTGGAGACCTTGGGAATCTTCAGCTAATGCGATATCTAGCTACCCTAAACATTCCAGAAAGCATTTATCTTCTGACGCCAAAATGATCGTAAAAAATGTATGTGAATCGTTATTAAAGAGCGGCCACCTTAAAGTAATTGCCATTAAAAATACTAGTGAAATGACGAAAGTTCCATTATCGACGGTACGAGATATTATGCTAAAAGGACATTTTAAAAGAAGAGTTCGCAAAGATACCGAAAGAATAAAGTGCGTAGATGATTGTGACAAAGATGTTATTCGCAGGAAAATATACCAAATATATCGAGAAAATGTTGTGCCCACGTTAGATTCTTTAAAAATACGGTTAACAACTGACGATACAACGATATCATGTAGCAGGACAAGTCTTCACCGCGCTTTGCAAGAGATGGGATTTAAGTATAAGATATTAAACAAGAGATACATTATTATGGAGTCCGAAAGATTAAGAACAATGAGATTTCTGTACCAGGGAAATAAAAAAGTTTAGATCCGAAAAACGTTTAATAGTTTATCTGAATGAAACGTGGTTTGACACTCATAAAACTGTCAAAAAGGGATGGGTTGATTTAACTAAAAAAATGCCAAAATAAAGCCCCTTCAAATAAAGGAAAACGAATAACAATAATTCATGCAGGTTGGGAGAATAGATGGATCCTTAATTGGTTATTACTGTCGCCAAAAAATATAAAGGATTCAAGTCTGGACTATCATGAAGATACCAAGTCCGCCCTTTTTGAAAGCAGGTTTAAAGACAGTTTGCTTCAAATGTACCAGAACACAGTGTTATTGTGATGGACAATGCAAGCTACCAGAGCCGGCAACTGGAAAAAGTGCCGAATGCATCGAGCAAATCAGTACCCCTTATATCATTTCATTTCAGTAATATAAACAGTGATGCCAGCTGAGGTAAGGTAATTTCGCTGGTTGGCACGCTTATCAACAGTTTTATATGGGTAATTTTACCAAGAAATTCTTTAAAAACGTAGGTTTGGCAATAACAGGTAACGGGGTTTCCTTGGGTATTTACAATATAATAAAACTATTATTGCAGTTATTAGGTCAAACGAAATATGTTCGGATGGACTTTAACTGGTCTGCGATAAGTATTCAGCTACTCGAATCTGTTTATCGGCTCCCTGTAATACGGAGATTACTTTTCCTTCAACGATCAGAACTACATCATCTAATTTTATATGTTGTCGGTCTATTTTCTTCTTCTTGACAAAGTGGGCAAATATTATTTTGTCCATCATCTCCAAGAAATTATTAAGTAGCATTCGTGACTGTAACAGTCATAACATAATTATTTCTTTCAATTTCTTTCAGATCTTCATTAAAGCTGTCATCTTCATTCTCTTTGGGCCCCGTATCTTCAGGGAATTTTAGAAATTCGGAACCATGCAGCCACAGTTTAGGAATGAGTTCACCATTTTCGAGTTCCGATCTAGTTGCTTTGTTTGCTGGAGTTTCTTTGGTCGAAATCCAATGCCATTGTTTTACATCGATGCACTCCTGAATTTCCCTTGAATCCATCGTAGTACGCACTTTGAGTCAGTCGAGAAGTACAGCGAATAAATTTCGACTTCAAGTTCTTGTCTAAGGTCTAGTCCTGGTATTAATAATGGTTTAGTGGGTGCTACTCGTGCTTTAGCAGTTATTAAGGAAGCATCAATAGCGTCTAGTGCTACTACTCGAATAAATCCTGTCGAACAGAATGTTTTTCACTTGCATCACTAAAAAATTGGGGCTCTATTCTTACCATTGTTGGACTCCTTGGAGGATAGCATCGAGGAATCTTAATGTTAGATGTTTGCGTTAACTTATTGAGCCATTTTCTTCAAATTTGTTGTTGTGTTTTAGGTAGAATCTCGTCCCATTCTATTCCTAGACGGAAAATGTTCTGAAGTAATATGCATCTAACTGTTGCGCATAAATACAGACCAAGGGGATCAAAAACTGACATGACAAATTTCAGTAGTTCTCTTTTTGTCAGCGCTTGATCTTGGGCTACCTTGACTCCGAATGTATATGTGTCTGGTTCCCATAAGATACCTAGAATTCTCTGTAGTGGAATACTGTTCTCATGAACATTTATTTCCTACAAAATTGATAAATGCGAAATTTTAATTTTTTTTTTGTTTCTTTTTTTAAACGCGTCTGACAGAATTTGGGTGTGGCCCATGAACAAAATAAGGCACACCAGACGTTGGTTTTAAAAGAATACTGTTTCCGATACTCCATTAGAAAGTGGGATTCCCATCACTACGTAACCACCTACAGTGTTGGGAACACACCACTTCATTTGAGGTGAACGTTGCTTATAATATATTTTTTGCATCTTCGACCTCACCTTTAAACCAGGAGCCAAACGAAAATCGCGATTCAAAATCTGTAAGCCGCAGTTTGTGAAGAAATTTTGGTTTATTTAAATGAAATACAGTTTGGGAAATTTTTCTCAATGAAGTTTTTAAATGATCCGCGATAGCTTGCAAAGCCTCTATTGTATTGGGTATTTTGGTCCGTCCGCCAAACCTGGTAAGTATTTGTCTTAAAAAAAATATATTTTTCAAAATCAGTATGTTTTCAAATTCAAAAGTAAAAACACGATCAAATTATTAACTAAATATCATATTCGATCAATTTTTTCTATTTTGAATAACACGCCTTCAATTATCTTTATTTTTTTGAAACCCACATTTTTCCTTCGAGTGTATTTTTTAACAAGCAGAACTTTTCAAGAAGAGTGAGTTTTCTTCGTAAAGTAAAAATAGAAAAGTGTTTATACATAAGTATTTGTTAAGATGGTTTCAGGATACGTTGAATAAGTCCTGGACCGGGAAGTATATAAGTGCAAAATTACGTAATATATAGAGCAAATAAAAAAATGTTTCTTCCAAATACAGGGTGTCCCATTCTTAATAATAATTGATCATAGAGGAATAGGCGACAGGCGATACTTAAAATCAAGATGGGATTGAAATATGCCTTGGTTCAAAAATGGTGGAATTATATTTTTTTAAAGGTGATAGATTTGATAAGACTCTTTTTTCTAGTGCTTTCACATTTTTTTTAATGTTCTAGCAAAGAATAGTCTTATTTAATAAAAACAATAATTTTAGAACAATAAAAACAACAAACAAATTATTAAAGCCTAATAGTTTGTAGTTATTGTTTTCATGAAAATCTGCTGCATTTCTACAGTTTATTATTTTAGATGATGCGAACAACATCTTGTCACCAACCAAATAATTAAGCAGAAATCTGGAACTTTGAAACACATAACTGAAATTCTTAACCTATATTTGAAATTAAATACTTCAGGAAATATTAAAGATATTTTAACGCGGTTCGAAGCATATTAGGGCTTGTTGTTTGGTCTTATGGTAGATTGATTAGTTTTGGTTTGTATGAATTTTACTTCCACCATACAGGGTGGCAAATGAAACAGCGCAAATTTATTAAAATTTCACGGGGACGCCATTTCTTTCCAAAAATACTTTTTCTATATTTCTGGGTTTTAGAAGAATCACTGGTTCAATTGTAGAAAACAAATTTTCGAGGTTTCTAAATAGACGATGTTTTCCCATTTCTCAATAATGGCTTAAGTTCACTCTTCAAACGTTTGTGCAGTCTTATCCCAAGGTGTCACCAATAATAATTTTAAACGGGACCATTGGTGCTCTATTATGTTAAGGTCAGGAGATTTTGCGGGCCAATCCATACGATTAATGTTATTGGCTCGCAAAAACTCTGTTACAATATAGGCCCTGTGAGGCCGAGCATGGTCATCAATATACAGGGTGTTTAATTAATAATGCGAAAATCAGGATGAATTTCCCTGCTTAAAAATATAAATTTTTTAAGCGGAACAAAACATATATACGTCACTGCCATTTTCTCTTTTGATGACACGATTATGTAGGCAGTTAAATGGCTAATGCGAAGTACCTTTTGATCATTTTTTGATTTCGGCTTTGTTTAGGAGGTAAATGCAATTGTATCAAGCTCTGATATGGGTATAGCGATATGCAAATAAATGTCATTTATTTTTTTATTATTCTTTTTCTCAAGAACGCTTGCTCGTAGCGATTTCAACCAAGTATATCTTTTCCATGTAAAAATGATAGAGCAATCTATTTTTTCGCTAAAAAATGTATTACAAGGACGTATAAAAAAGTTATGACTCCTCAAACGGGGGAAATAGACATGTAGGTGGCGCCCTCTACAAGTGGGAGCCATACTAATATCAAATTCGACTTTCACATTTCAAAACACCCCTAGATACCAATTTTAGTTTAAATATCGACATCATTTCGAAAGTTATTTAGAAAAAAAAATTTTAAACTAAACTAACCTGTACGAAGCAATGCATTTTCGCGCATGGGTTTGTACGAGCTTTTCTTCATATTTTCAAGCAAGGAAACTCCTTCCGAATTTTTTTGCAATACTAATAAAACGCCCTGTATGAAAAATTCAGATTGATTTACATAATCTTATAAAATGATTAACTTATTAATCGCAAATAAATAAATCAATACACAATTATCATGACAATATTGATTACATTAATTCAGGTTAAAATATGACTTCTGTCACCAAATTAAATCGAAAGAAATCTGTTACTGAGAAAATAAAACATAATTATTATTAAGATTGAAAAAAAATATTTTTTTTCACTCTGTATAAAACCTTTTTAAAGTACGAAATATGCCAAAGAAAAGGAAGAACAATAAGTTGAAAAGACTTTTTTCGAATAATTGCGAGAGAGGGTGATAAAATACGAAAGTGACGTTTTTCGATTAAACTCTAAATTACTGCAAAACTACGATGTTTATTTAAAAATCCCGAAAGACGTTTTTTTTACAATTGAACCAGTGATTCTCCTAAAATCCAGAAATATAGAGAAAGTATTTTTGGAAAGAAATGGTGTCTACGCGAGATTTGGTTAAATTTGCACTGTTTTATTTACCACCCTGTATTGTCGAATTAAAATTCATACCAACCAAAACGAATCAATCTACCCTAAGATCAAACAATAGACCCCAATATTCTTCGAACCGCGTTCAAATTTCTTTAAAATTTCCTGAGATATTTAAATTCAAATAGAGACTAAAAAATTTCCTGATGCGTTTCAAAGTTCCTGCAGTTTAGAAAAGCACCATTTTTGTTTCGAATTATCAATGTGTCTACTATAAAATTCAAGTCAAAATGTTGAAAATAAAGGGAAGAAATACAGTATAATTTATAATTATGTTTTTTTTTTATCTAATCCTTAGTTTTAAAATCTAAAGACATACTTACTTTTAGATTAGACATTTGGTTAATTTTGAAAGTAAATGTAATGTTAAGTATCAAGCTGAAGCCGAAACTTATTGTATTTGATTTTTATTTTATACAATAATGTTTTTCATTTGTCCCTCTTTCGATCTCCAGTACCGCCAACTATATTGCTCTGTGACCATGAATAACAAGACACCTGTATGTATGTTAATACGCTACCTAAATACTGTAGTATAATAAAGAAAACTTAATAGTAGATCAGTATTTTGTAAAACCTATTTAGTATTTATTTTAGTCTCTAGGTACAGTTAATATAAAGGCCAACAATAATTTATTGTAAGGTATTTACCATGAGAATATGTATGTGTGTCTTGAACATTATTTCCGTACTTGATAAGAATAAATGATCAGCCTAAATAATTGATAGGAGAGTTGGGCCATGTTTAATGAATTACAAATCATTTAATTTATCGAAAATAAACTTTTTATAGATATCTTACCTCCTGAGAAAAATCACGTCAACTCTCCCCTATTGATTGATTAATTAACATTTTTGTCACACCTAATTATAAAACGTTATTATATACAGTGGCCGCTACAAAATTAGTGCTGTTATGCAATCTACCTGAGTAAATACATTAATTATATGAGCAAAATACAGGATGTTATTAAAGTAAGACATGAACTTGTGTATTATTTCCGTAATTATTAATTATAAAAGGAAGTTTACTGTAACAAAATCGTAAAATTGTAATAAGACGTAGGACGTAGCCGACATAGGTCTTCGTGTCGCCCATAGTAACCGGCTCCGGCTTCTTATTAAATAATACGGAATACCTATATGTTCTACAAATAAAGAGGTAAGGTAGATGTGCAATTGTGCATGTATGCTCCATTCCACAATAATTCGTTGATTTCCCGACCGCAAAAAAATTTAAACCCAGCCATAAATAAGTGGCTTTTGAAAGGGTACAGGTTCTGATTACCTACTAATTTCAATAGTTTAGGTTAGCTATTTTCAACAAAACAACAAATATAAAATAATAGGTAAGTATCTTTATTTTAATCATGTAATTAAATAGCTATTAATATTTATACAAAAATACTAATCTACAATATTATAATATCATCTATGCCTAAACTAATTATTAAGGGCCTTACGTTACTATTAATTATGTTATTATATTGGTATATTAGGTAGGTTAATGGCAAATTGCAGGTGTTCAATATAAAGCAGAGTCTTTTCATCTTAGCTCATCAGTCGTTTGGTGTTTGTCAAGCTGTGCGTTAAAGGTATTTTCGTGTGTGTTATCGAGCATCCAAAATATGTCAGATCTGTGTGAAACTTCAGATAATATTGCTTTCGGAAGGTATGGTGTAACGAAGAAAAAATATTTATCACTTGATGCCAAAAACATCATAAAGAACGTTTACTGTACCCTTTTAGAAAAAGGGTATGAACGGAGTGCAAGTTTTAGTGAAACGAGTATTTTGACCAAAGTTGCATTAACGACAGTAAAAGACATAGTGACCAAACCCATCCAGCCAAGGAAAAAACGGTGTGACAGCGGAAAATTAAGAAGCATCGAAGAAGCTGATAAAGACTTGATTCGGAGGAAAATTTATGACATGCACAGTAAACAAATAGTCCCAACAATAGATACGCTTAAAAAGGTACTTACAGCAGACGAAACCGACATTTCATGTGGCAGGACAAGCCTTTGGAGAATAGTAAAAGCAATGGATTTTAAATATCGTACCATTGACAAACGACAAGTACTAATGGAATCGCAGCCTTTACAACTATGGCGTAGAGATTATTTGAATCTTATCAGACAATATAGGGAAGAAAATCGTTCAATTATATACTTGGACGAAACTTGATTTGATACCCACGACACTCCTAAAAAAGGTTGGAGCCATTCAACAATCAAATGCCAAACTAAAGCTCCCTCAAACAAAGGACAAAGAATTACGATATTACATGCAGGTGAAGAAAATTGCCAATTCATCTTTGGATTACCATTAAGACACGGATGCTACATTGTTTGAAGATTGGTTTCAGAATCGTCTGCTTCCGAATGTGCCCAAAAATAGTGTTATTGTGATGGACAACGCTAATTACCACAGTCGCCAATTAAGTAAAGTGCCGAATTCAAATAATACAAAAGTGGAAATTCAAAACTATATGATGGAAAATAATATATATTTCGAGGAAACCTATACAAAAAAGGACCTTTTAAAATGTTTTAAAAACATTCAATATTGAAAAAGAATATATTATCTCTGACAATCTCGCAAGTGCTAATGGTCACACAGTCTTACGCCTCCCTCCGTATTACTGTATTTTTAACCCAATAGAACATATATGGAGCCAGTTAAAGACGATGATTAGAAGAGAAAACACATCCCCTACACTAAGTAGTTCTGTTATAGAATTAATTAAAAAATGTGTAAATAATATCCTAGTTGTCCTAGTAGAAAGTTGGAAAAATTCTGTGAGACACGTGATCCAAGTCGAAGATTCCTATAACACAATTAATAGTAACGTAAGGCCCTTAATAATTAGTTTAGGCATAGATGAAGGCGATAGTGATAGTGAAACAGAGCTAAATATAAAGTAGGTTAAGTTAAATATTGTATTATTATAATATTGTAGATTAGTATTTTTGTATAAATATTAATAGCTATTTAATTACGTGATTAAAATAAAGATACTTACCTATTATTTTATATTTGTTGTTTTGTTGAAAATAGCTAACCTAAACTATTGAAATTAGTAGGTAATCAGGACCTGTGTCCTCTTAAAAGGTTCGGTGCCTACACAATAGATATTTGTCAGGCAACTTATTTATGGTTGGGATTACGACTGAGGGTTGTCATTTAAATTGTATTGCGGTCGAGAAAACAACGAATTATTGTGGAATGGAGCATACCTACAGAGGGCTTTATTTTAAAACGAGCCAGACTAAAGGTCTCTTAATTTTGAGGGAAATAAGATGTGACGTAAAATACGTATGTTGGAGAAACGTGTTTCAACACGTCAAAAAGAATAGGTTGGTAAATGCTGTGGGCGTGCGATTTCAATCTCTGCTATTTTTGTTTGTAAATTGAATAAAGGTTATAACTTGTTTACGCGGTTATTTGCATTCAGTCACGTAGCTAGACCAAAGAGCGTCGCGACGGTACTTGTGAAACGTCAATATTGAGACACTAGCTCCCTATTGGGCGAAAGATAGGTTGGGTCGTATCGCGCGCCGGTCGAGAGAGAGAGAGACAAAAAGCACGGCGTAACGGTCAAGAGGGCAGTACATCCCCCACTCCCTACGATACCGGGGCGTTTTTTGTGATGTACTTTCAAGTAATAGTTAGGAAAAAAATGTAAAAAAGTAGTTAGTAATGTGAACGTTAAGATCGATCAGTGTCTTTGTCGTGTAATATGGTACCATAACCTGCATTAAGGAATAAAAAGACAAAGACAAGTGTCCAGAGATATAAGAAAGTTACACTTTGCCTTTGAATGGGATTATCCAAGGGTGGCATATAAACAAACGATGAATGAATGAATAAATGTAGGTAAATAATGGTCCGTACTTAAAAATGTCTTAAAGTAAACTGCAAATCCGGAAGACGTAATTTCATTATTAAAATCCATCCATGGCATCATAGGGCCATATTTTTTTGATAACACGTGCAATAGATCATATTTAGAAATGCTGGATACATTTTTCAATGATGAACTCGAAAATCTACCATTAAATTTTCGACAAAATATGTATTTTCAGCAAGATGGTTGTCCAGCCCATTTCGCTCGTGAGGTTAGAGAATGGCTTGACCGCAGATTTGGTCCAAGGTGGATTGGCAGGAATCGCCCAGTTTTGTGGCCCCCAAGAAGCCCCGACTTAACCTTGGCGGATATGTTTTTATGGGGCCGTTTAAAACAAATTGTTTTTGCTACCGCAGTGGTTTGGTGATTTTAAATCGATTTTTACCTGTTTCAAAATGAGAGGGTTAATCACATAAAACAAATTATGTTCTAAAGACTGTATATATAGCCACTCTAGTTAGTTTTAAGCTTAGTAATTATTCTTACTTCATGTGCAATACAGCGTTTGTTTAATCGTGTGTGAGTCATGGAAAATATGTACGAGCCCAATGTATCTCAGTAGATAACCCCGTCGAAAAGCAGAAAACACTTTTCTGTGGAAACTAAGGAAGTTATAAACAATGTTTATTCAACTCTCATTGAACGTGCGGTCAGCAAGCAAGCAGCGTTAGAAGCAACGGCCACATTAACAAAAATTCCATCATGACCTGTATGGAAAATTGTGAATAATCCCATTTTAGCGAGGAAAAAAGAACCAATACTGACATTTTCTCAAAGGTAGATGAAAGTGATCAAGATATAATACGGCGTAGATTTACAAGTTATACGAGGAACAAAGCGTGCCTACATTAAATAATTTAATTATAAGAGGCCTGAAAAAGATGAAACCGGCGTTAAATGTGGCAGAACAACGTTATGGAAGTGTATCAAACATATGGGTTTTAGATTTAAAAATATTAACAAAAGACAAGTTTTAATGGAATCCAGTAGAATTCGGGAATGGCGATCCGAACATCTACAAAAAATTAGGATTTACACACTGATAAAAATGGGTGTCTTGACCCAATGTATTTGACTCTCTTGGCCAATTTTTTCCTATTACAAGAGACATTTCTTTGAAGCAAACGAAAGTGTCTTGTCACTAGTGAACGGTGTCTCTTGCCATATTTTTTAAATTCTCTTGGTTTTAATTTCTCTTCGCGTAAGTCGAAATTTCTTGAACCAAAATATATAAAAAATAAACTCAAGCAATACCTTAAACCAAGAAAGTTTCTCTTCATGAGAAAGTTGCCAATTAGGGCAAATTAAGAGACTTTGGATGAAATCCTGCTGGGTCTTATAGAAAGAGAAACTTTCTTAAACGGTGAATTAAAAACTCTTGGCGGTTGCCCCAAGTTTCGGTTTCGGTTTGAAGTGAAGAGAATTTTCTCTTGCCTAAAGTCCGAACCGCGGCGACGCCGACGACGTGTGCTTAGGAAGGGGGTAAATCATATTTCTTTCCGCGGTACACCTTCATTTGTTTTTCGCTGCATTAGCGTTGCGGGCTTACTAGTTCCGTTGATTGTGCCAACGTGATAGTGTATAGGTATTATAGTATTATGATTAGTATGAGTGATGCGAATACCCTATTACAAACGTGGCGATTACACCACTTAGCGCCTGTGTTTGAAGGTAAGAATAGAGTAGGTAATTAATTTGTATTAAGAAGCTAGACGTCCTTTTAGATGGAAACAGCATTAAAAATTTCCTTTTCATGTAAGGGGATATTTATGACTAGGTATATAATACAGGTTATAATGTAAAAACTAAAACTTCATTTATATGTTGACACCGAAAGTTTGAGAAATTTAAGGTTTCTTAAAAGTATTTTTACATTTTGCAAAATGGCTGCAGTTATCCGTTGTTACACGTAGAACTGAATTAAAAGACTTTTTCTCTTAAAGTTCCTTGGGTCTTCCAATAAGAGATTAATGATTTGTAATAATAGCATAATATATGGTTGGAAGACCAACGTATTATGATAAAACCCTACGCTTTTAGGACAAAATATTAATAATTTGAGGGAAATGTTATATGTATTGATGGTAGTCAGTAATGGATATAGAAAAAAAAAAACGTTTTATTAAATCTTGGAACCTAATATTTTTAGTTTATTATGATTTACTATTACTTTATGCACAACTCAGTGATTGATTTTCAATTTTTTTAATAAATTTTTTTCTAAATCTAGTCCTTTTATCGTGTAGAAAAAGAAAATCATATATGTATATTATTAATAAATACAGGGTGTCCAGAAATTACATTGCCAAAGTTTAGCCATATTTCGGAAACACTGGGAATCGAAAGTCAGAGAAAAAAATTATTACTAAAGTGACCGTGAGAAGATCCTGGACAAAATTTGTTTTCCCTAAATTTCTATAGTAATTTCCAAGCTATGGCCGGTGGCCACCCTTAACGAAACACTATGTAGGTCTATAATAGATGTCCCAAAACGTATTCTATAGAGCCTTTTAATGATTGTGCCCACAGAAAGTGGAATTTCTTGAAGATTTTGTTAATTTCTATATGCAATAAACTGTTGTGTTGTGGCTTAGTTTATGATTCGTACATCACCTTTTATTATTTTTTTAGAACAGAAAATTGATCATTTCCTATAAAATTTCAAGTAATAAAGGATTTGTGATTGAAAGGAAATTTGGACCACGGAGTAAATCAAATCGAGACTGCAAAATATTGAGACTTAATTTTAGCATTGATGTTGTCAGTGTGCCTTGGGTGAGCAATAACAATATTTTATACAAAAAAGGTTTGCAATGCACTTTAGTTTACTACATAACATTATGTATGTGGTTAATTCTCAAATAAGTCCTTCCTTTGGCGTATTCATTTATTATTTCAAAAATGTATGTTCAAATATCGTGATTTTTCGTTATACGTTAGTTAATTATTAAAGGATGTCAGAAACTTAATTATAATAAAAAAAAAATCTGCAGTTTTTTTTTTAAGTTTGAAAACCTATGAAAATGTCACATAAGTTACATGTAACCAACTCGCCGTCATAACTAGCGATACAATTTTAGGCAATAAGTATTTAAAAATTAATAAATATAATTTATCAATTTAAAATAGGCAGTATGTTTCTTCGTTTTTGTATAGCAGTTTTATTTTTTATGTCAAAATGTTACCTATTAAAAAAGGTTAAATCGCTGTAACCACAATTTAAGTCGCATAAGTTACTCTAACTTTAATTTTAATTCGATGAGAAATGACAACACTGGTCCAGTTAGGTGTTTTCTCCAAGACAACCGAAGACAGTGTGTAAACCGGTTCAGCTGACAAATTTTGATTATTTAGATTGTAATATTAGAAAAATAAGGTTTTATCTTCGAAAACGGGTAAGTATGTTTATTATTAGTCACATATGTTACTATAATAATTAACAAATTATATAAGTTATCTAAACTTCATCGTAGTAAACCTAACCTACAAACTTCATGCTTCTGGCAGGAGAATCTTAAACGTTGCCAGCTTATGTAAGATTAAAGTAGCAACATGAAAAATGCAGATTTGTCACATAAGTTACCGTCACATACGTTACCGGTCGAATGGTAACTTATGTGACCGTAATAACTTTTGTGACAACAAATCATTTCTTGTGTTCCAGTTTAATTAAAAAGCAATATTTTATTGCAGAAAATGGCACTCACACCTGCCGAAAAGCAAAAACGGTACAGGGAGCGGGTAAATGCTGATCCAGAAAAACGTGCCAAGTATCTCAAGAAAATGAGAGAAACCGCTCAAAAGCGGAGAGACTTAAAAATCGATAAATCTATTAGTGATTTATCTGAAAGGGAACAAAGGCAAAAACGCAAAGAATGGAAAGAACGGCAAAGAAAGAGTCGTCAGAGAAGAAAGCAGCAACGGCAGGTACTTGAAAGAACTTTGGCAATTACTCCACCAAATACACCGCCACCATTAAATAATGAGGCACAACCAGCCAATGTTTTAAGGGGAAGAAAAAAGGTCAGAAAAGATAGAAGTTCAGCTTATCGGCGTATTAAGATATTAGAAAAGGATCTTGTAAAGGCTAAAACAAAAGTTTCTAAATATAAAACCAAATTACATCGACTGAGACAGAAAAACATTAAAATTAATGTTTCAACTTCGAATTCTCCTTTGAGTAAATTAAATACTGAACTAGCAGCTACACCGCCGCTTCCTAAGACAGTTAAGAGAAATCTCTTGTTTCATAGCAGCGTTGTGCACGAACTGCAAAGCTCCTACCAAAATTCTAATAATGAAAGGTTTAAACAAAAAATTGCCAATATTCTTGACACGCCATGTATTAAGAAGTATAAGTTACAGAAACTCGCTAGAAAGAAACTTGGAGTTTGGGCTGATCCGAAAAAAAATATGACAGGAAGAAGAAGATTTAGGAAATTACAGTTAGAAATAAAACAGTTTTTCGTTAGAGACGATAATAGCGTCCAAACACCGGGGAAAAAACAGACGATAACATTCAGAGGTGTAAAGAAACAAAAAAGATTGCTTGTTGAAAATTTGAAGATCCTACATGAAAAATTTCTTCAAGAAACAAAAACACAAATTAGCTTTGCATCATTTTGTAGACTACGTCCATTCTGGGTAGTACGCGCCAAATTGTCCGATAGGGATACGTGCCTTTGCAAAAAGCATGACAATCTGCAAATGAAACTGAATACGTTACATCGTGAGAGGATGATAAATTCTAACAATCTTGAAGGCCTATGTAGTTTGGTAAACTGTACCGAAGAGTCTTTACAATGTATGACCAATCAGTGCAAGACTTGTAAGGATAAAAAGGTGATTACTAAAGCTATTGATTTAGACAAGACAGTGAAGTGGATGGAATGGCAAATTGAAAAAAGTGAAATCCAAAAAAATGAGAAAACAGTACAACTTTCAAAAACTGTAAAGGTAATAAAGGAGGGAAATCTTTCAGAGTTAACTACGATATTTAATTTAGAATTTAAACTTCAATTTTGTCCCCATGTGTATCGTCACCGGCACCAATATAAACAAAGCACAATATGTAAAAACGAGTTATGCTATGATGAAGCAGCTATCCATATGGACTTTTCTGAAAATTATAGTTGTAAACTAAGTTCAGAGATTCAGTCTATGCATTTTGGAGCGTCCCACAAACAAGTTTCTCTTCACACGGTTATAGTGTATTTAGAAAACGCTACACATAAGGCATACTGTACTATTTCGGATTCCAGAAGGCACG
This sequence comes from Polydrusus tereticollis, assembly GCA_963920685.1. Lineage (NCBI taxonomy): Eukaryota > Metazoa > Arthropoda > Insecta > Coleoptera > Curculionidae > Polydrusus > Polydrusus tereticollis. Next base: position 23,868,321 of record OY987333.1, on the reverse strand, counting down.
ATCCAGCAGCTATATGGGCTCATCTCAAGCCAATTTTAGATGAGCTTCGAGAAAAAAATATTGAAACGGTCCACTTCTTTAGCGACGGTCCAGCATCTCAGTACAAAAATAAAGATAACTTGTACTTTTTTAAAACCTTTTTTCACAAAATGGGCTTTAAGTATGGTTCTTGGAACTACTCGGAAGCATCGCATGGGAAAGGGGCACCAGATGGACTGGGTGCAGGAATAAAAAGAATTAGCGATAGTCTGGTCGCTAAAGGCAATGACATAACTGACGCAAAGTCATTAATTGACAAAGTCCAAAAACTGTCTACAATAAAAATGTATTTAATCGCGGAAAATAATATTACACTAATGGACAAAGAAAAAGAAGGCGTCTTAGTTAAAAAAGTTCCTAGGATTATGAAATCACACCAGGTTGTTTCTTTGGAAAAACAGGACACTATTTTCATAAGAGATTACTCATGCTTTTGTAAAAAATTACCCGTTGTTGATGATTGTTATGGCATGAAAACGGTGACTCTTTTGTCCAAAGAAAATTCGCAACAGTCCAAGATTAATAATGATGACGAAGTTAAAATCGGCAATTGGGTTATTACTTCATATGACGAGATTTTATATCCAGGTATTATCACCCAAATTGATACCACTGAAGAACCACCTTCATATCAAGTGAACTGTTTAAAAAAAATTGGGGATAACAAATTTATATGGCCAAATAAAGAAGACAAACTCTGGTATAAAATAGAAGACATAAAATTTAAAAATCTTGATAAGCCGACGCATGCTACCGACCGTATTATTGTCTTTAAGGAAGAAGATTGGCAACAGATTAAACGAAGTTATAATTTCTAAATCATTAGTCACATAAGTTACCAATGTCACTTGAGTTACCTTTAATTTTTTTCTTGTTTTGATTAGGTCTTACCAATTATTTTTATGTTCATTTTATTATTTTTACTGTAATAAAGTATTTTGTATAATATTCTTACTTCAAATTATTGATATTTATGTGATACATCCCTAATTTAGGAGAAAGTAACATATGTGACAAAGTCACATTATGTTACTTTCAGAAATTAGTTATAAATTGCTAAATATTGGAAAAAGTGCACTGCTGATACTTAATTCCTTCTTCGAAACAAGTATATTCAACGAATTCTGCAAAATATTAAAGTTATTCAACTATCTATTTTCAAAAATATTTTCCTTAAAAGGAAGGACTTATTTGAGACTGACCCATGTACTAGTTATACGTTGTTATTGGAATTAAAACTATATAAATGTTCAATACTTGAAATAATATATTTTCTGTTATTTATGTTGTTTAACTGACTTGTTTATGACATTATAAGTCATGTAATGTAATGTAATATAAAACCATAAAAAAAAAAGGTTTTTTTTTGTGTGTTAAGATTTTAGATGATGATATTGATAGTGTCAAGTCAATATGTCGTAATTCCAAAATTGACAACTTTTCCTACAATTACAATGCCTAAAGTTTCTATACGATAACTGTTACCTACTGAGTGTTATTTAAGGAATAACGAAACGAATAATAAGATGCTTGTTATTTTCTTACCCTTGTAATATTATTGCTATTCTTCTCATCTCAGGAATAGTTGGACGTTCTGAATTATTCAACATATTGACTTGACATTATCGATATGCTGTATTCATATATCTATAGCTATTAATTTTAAATAATTTCGTCATATTATGATTTTAGTTTTTAAAAAGCCTTATTCACTGTTGATAAACCTTGCTGGGTACCTAATTTTAACGATCTAAAGAAAATATGAAAAAATATATTTTTCAATAGTTCCACACGTATCTAAAAAATAATATTCGACCATTTTCCAAATATCACTGTTGAAACAATTATGTTTGACTTTTTACTGCTCTGTACTTAGTTCGTTGTTAATAATAATAATGATATTAATATGGTCGACTGAAATTATAAAGTGACGAAGGCGCTGCTAGGTATCTAGGTAGGTTTTCTAAGAAATTCGCTCTTGAACAAAGAACATTAAAGCTCTTACCTAAAGTACTCTTTTAGTTGACTTAATGAAAAAAGTAATTGTACTAAAATATTTTAGGCATTAATCCAATAGCGTAGGTATTAAACCAAGATAATACAATTGCGAATACGCTACTAGAAATCTAGCCTGCATTTAAACGAATAACGTTACACTCTTGCTCCAAAAGTATTTTTCGTTGATTCAATGTAAAAAGCAACAAAAAAAATGAATGAAGGGATTAACTCAAGATTGTGGGTCTTGAGCCAAATTTGCAAATACGTTAGTGAAAGACGCTCTGGAATATATTTTTCTTAGTTCAAAGACTTTTTTTCTTGGACCAAGTGCGTTATTTTTTACCTAAAACCGAAGACCTTGGGGCAAAGGATTTTCGAAATTGGCTTAAATACACCTCCGATGTTGCCTGCATTACACCATTACTAATCTGTCTTTAAGACCTTGCCTTAAACGCCATTGCTTTTGGCTAAAAGAAAAGTCACGTTGGTTTAAAAGAAACGAAAGAACTTACGACAAAAGAATTAAAGTTTTGAAGCAAGAGACCGCGCATTTGGACCTATTGAAAAGCGCGAGGCTTTTGAATGAATGTTATAGGCTTTTGGTTCAAAGTATCCTTTTTTTCAGTGCAGAGATCAGCAAAGGCCGATTATTTACTTGGATAAAACCTGGTTCGACACATATGATATCCCGGAAAAGGGTTGGGTTGACTCAAGCGGCAAGTGTAAAACAAGCGCGCCATCAAAAAGATGTAAACGAATTACGATTTTGCTTGCTGGATCTAAAGACGGATGGATTCCAAATAGACTTTCTGCATAAAACATTCAAGATTCTTCTCTGGATTACCATGAGGACACCACTGCTGATTTATTTAAAGATTGGTTTATAAACAAGCTAATTCCAAATATACCTCCGAATAGCGTAATTGTAATGGACAATGCAAGCTACCATTGTAGGCAGTTGACCAAAACTCCCTCCTCAAATGACACAAATGCAACAATCCAAAACTACATGTATGATAATGACACTTATTTTCAGGAAAATTACACCAAAAGGCAATTAATTGAGGTTTTACAAAGTTTAAAACTACAAAAAGAATACTTCTGTGATAATTATGCAAAAAATCTGGGGATACAGTTTTAAGGCTTCCATTGTATATTTAATCCCATCGAACATGTTTGGCACCAACTGAAATCTGCCATTCGTCGTAACAATATTTACCCTAACTATTAACTCCAGTGTACTTGAGCTTATAGAAACTGAAGTTTTTAACATCCCTTCACAGAGTTGAAAAAGTGGAAAAATCCTATATCCATATAAACAATATAGCACAAATAATAATAATTAGAACAGATGATGATAGCGATAGTGATATTGATATATTAAGTGAATAATTATTATAAGTACCGAATAATTTGTATATTTTTGTAATCATAAATATAATTTTTAATAATAATATAACTTGGTGTCTCAGGTGAAAGAATTTGAGCCTATAGTTGCCGGTCCTCACATTTTGCATACTCAACTACCTCTGGCGCCTGCACTATTATATCTCTGAACAGACTTTAAATGCTATAATTAATGAAAGTAAAATCCGAAGAAAATGAGATATTCCTTGAAAAGCAGAGAGAAGAAGTTTTCTCGTATGGCAGTGGGTCTGAATTAAAGACAACAGAAAAAGAAATCAAGAAAAGCAAGAAAAAGATGTCAAGGCGAAGGAACAACGTGAAAAAAGGAAAAGGCAATTTATTTCTGATCAAACAATATCAATGTCTTTGTCATCTTCAGACAGCTCTGGAACTGACGAAGAATATCAACCTATAGCGTCAACTTCTGCAGCAACGTCCAAGCTATTCTAATCCAACAGTTAGTGAAAAAGCTTACACCGCTTTTGCGCGGTATCTTTGGTTTCTTTTGGAGCACTTGAATGGCTTTTTTATGACTTGAAAACTAAAGACAAAATGGTAAAGAATCTAAAAATGTGAAGCAAGACTAATTTGCCACGACGTAGACAGACAGCTAAGGAAAAGTAATTTTTAATTAAGATTTTGTGACTGAACGGACAAGCAGTTTTTTTTTATGTTCATTCATCTCCCCGAAGAAAAAAATAAGTCTAAAGCGAAAGCATATATTTCATAGAATATTTCCCTTATATGTTAAAGTTCCCATAAGAGAAATGCAATTTTCGCAAAATTACAGCGAATATTTCCCTCATATATAAAAAATCTCATAAGAAGTGTGGTCTTTCGCAAGAATTACAGCGATAATTCCACAGTAGAAGCGATAATTCCACAGTAGAAGCGATAATCCCCAGTAGGTAGCTATCAATCATAATCAAGTTTTTACTACTACTGTGTATCAATCATACAAATCCATAATTTTTGACTGTTTATAAATATATTATTTATTATGTACTTTTTTTAATTTTAATACTAACTTAATACTTTACATTATATTTATAAATATATTTAAAAAATAATAATAATAATATTATTATATTTTCTTTACCAACATTGGAGGCGTCTTTTGCATATCCTGGTATATGGGTATTTAAGTGTAACCACGGTTACCGCAAAAACTTTTATTATTGAACTTACTTATGTCAATCTGCGACATTTAAAAAGTGAATTGATTACAAAAAAAAACATTTTATTCCTAATTTTAAGTATATTTTTAATAAATTTGTTACTTATTACGTAATTTATTGTACAATAATGTTTTTTTTTTAATATGAAATACAATTTTTCGGGAAATATTCCACCGAATACCACTCGTGCATCAAAAATAACCAGATAATTCTGCTTTCAAGCGTGTTGTAGTATTGTAACTGCATTCGGTGTTTTTTATTTTTGATTAAATCTCGAAAAAGCCCTCCTTCTTCGAAGTCGGGCTCTTTCGGATTTAATCAAAAATGAAAATAAACTCATTCAGTTACAATACAACACGCTTTCAATCAGAATTATCGGTAATTTTGATGCACTAGTGGTATTATACCCGAATATTTCCCTCATATGTTAAAGTTCCCATAAGAGAAATGCAATTTTCGCAAAATTACAGCGAAAACAGCACTGCCAGAAATCGAAAATTGTATCGCAAGTTTATATTGTTGACGAAACGTCAAAGCGGGATTTTATTGTTAACAAACGTCAAAAAATGTAATATTTTCTGTTAAATAAAATATTTAAATTTACTTGATTCGAGTTCTTAATTAATTTGGGAAATATTCAAATAAATTACACTCGTGCATAAAAATAACCAGATAATTTTTTTATTCAATGTGTTTTTTTTACAAATTGCAATCGTTTGTTTTCATATTTTACGAAAATGCCCTCCTCCTGCGGAGTCGGGCTTTTTCGCAAAAATATGAAAACAAACATTTGCAATTATAAAAAAACACATTTCATTCAAAAATTATCGGTAATTTTGATGCACTTGTGCACTTACCCCCGAAAACAGCACTGCCAGAAATCGAAAATTGCATCGCAAGTTTATATTGTTGACGAAACGTCAAAGCGGGATTTTATTGTTAACAAACGTCAAAAAATGTAATATTCTGACAATTAACGTCATCTTATTGAGTGACAGCAGACAAAATTTTAATTTTACTGTTAGTATTTTCTGTTAAATAAAATATTTAAATTTACTTGATTCGAGTTCTTAATTAATTTGGGAAATATTCAAATAAATTACACTCGCGCATAAAAATAACCAGATAATTTTTTTATTCAATGTGTTTTTTTTACAAATTGCAATCGTTTGTTTTCATATTTTACGAAAATGCCCTCCTCCTGCGGAGTCGAGCTTTTTCGCGAAAATATGAAAGCAAACTCTTGCAATTATAAAAAAACAGATTTCATTCAAAAATTATCGGTAATTTTGATGCACTTGTGCACTTACCCCCGAAAACAACTTTCTACTCCATCAAAGACCTCTCTTGTTTAGTATCTTATTGTTTTGTTTTTAAATATTATGTTTTTTATAATTGTTTTCGCTTTCGTGTACTTCTTATTTATACATTAAGGAATAAAAATAAAGTTGTTGAGACAAAATATTTGTTTGTTTGTTTTTTGGACCACCCTAATGGTACACCATTCAAATCACTATTGATACTATCCCCATGTATATTATAGATAACCTGCATTGTTCCGCCAATGGGTGGGCGACCAAATCGACCTAATCTATGCTGGAAGTGGAACGCCCCTGTTGATCGCCATGTCGTCCATTTATTTAGAGGTTCTAATATTCTAAATTTCGCCAAGTCATACATAATAGATTAAGTATACTCTATGTGAGGTTATTGGAACCAAAACTATTCTGTATAGGTCTTCGGAAAAAAATTCAACACGATACGGTTTACGCCGGCATAATTACAAAAAAAAACAGACGACCTTCATGGCTTCTTTTTATATTAATTTACATCTTATTGTTTAGACATCGAGTGAATTTCATTGGCAATTTACTTTTTATGCGTCTGTAAAGTGGTAAAAGCAGTGTAATCAAATTGCTGCTTTTAGTGATTTTCAATAAATACAGAGGGCTTCCCAGAAATCCCGCATAAAATCCATAGATTTGATAATAAGATGCTTAGACACGTCAAGCTAATTATCTTAGTTCAGGTTAAAAATTCGTGGTGAATTGAAATGAACTACTGCATGTGAAATGGTCCAAACATACATTTCCTTAGTTTTGGTATAGGTAGTGTTTGTATTCAGGGAGATCATAATCATGAAAAAATGTTCAATGCATAGTTCGCCCCACTAATGTCTAATACAGCGCGGAGTCCTACACCACAAATTATCACCTGGGCCTTGATAATTGTTTTATCTCTTTCTATCGTATATAATATTGAATTAGTGGTAATGTGCTTGCCATCATGACAACTTCAGAAATTCTACAGGCGTTTGCGGAAATTAAAATTATATTATTTCATTTATATTAACTAATAATTATACAGGGTGTCAGGGAAAATGTGGGGAATCTCTCGGACTCAGACAGAACATGAAAAAATAAGATGACAAGTTTCCTATAAATTTTTTTCTTGGTCCCCCCCTCCCCCTACGGAGATATGTGCCCCTGAAGGACGCAGCTGAAAATCGGTTTTCTTGAATAACTTTCAAAATACTTAATATAATTTAATAAAAATTTAATGTGATGGATATACTAGTAAGGACCTCTTAAAATAGTGCCCTTGAAACATATTTAACTTTTTTAGTTTAGGTCAGTTAGTAGACACGTAATTATTAGTTATAATACTTCACCACATATTTGGTTAAGGTTTAAAAAAAAAAGGCTATACAGACTGCCCACGGATAGGGTTAACAATAGCACAAATGGATGAAAAATTTCATTTTTCGGGAAAAAGTCATTCTTGATAAAAAGTTTTGCTTGTAAAAAAAATGCAATTCACGAAGAGAAAATTTTGATTTTTTATACAGGGTTTGAAAAAACTTTAAAAACATGATTTTTCTCCAAGAGTAAACTACCTTAATTTTTCATTTTTGACCAAAATACCAATTAGGAAACTTATTTAGAATAACGTTTGTAATTTAAATCTGAGAATTAAAATAAGTCTTCGATTTTTTTAGTTTTTTCAATTTTTAGAGGTAAATGAAAATTTTGCTGCTCAATAAAAATATTAATATAAAATTTTTGTAAACTCTATTTTCATAATGGGTGGTGAGTATCTTATTTTAAAATTTTAAATGCATTCCTACCATCTTTTGTAAAAACAAGGAATTTGTTTACCTTTTTATTACTTTGCTTTACGTATGGGGCAAATTTGAAGTTGTCAAATAGAATTTGATGTGTTTTGAAAATGTTGACCTTAGAACAAAGGGTTTATTTAGTTCAATGTTACGGTGCGGGCGAATGTTCTTACAACTTTGTGATAGAGAAATTTAATCAAAGATATCCTAACGTTTACGTCTCAAAAATGGGACTTCATAAACTATCAAGAAAATTTCAGCCAACTGGTTCAGTTTCCAAATAAAAAAAAAAAAAAACTATGATCAGAATGACGCAGCTTCCCTAATCGTATTGCAGTCTGTTGCTGACAATCCTACCCTTTCATTAAGAAACCTAGCTCAAGAACTTGATGTAGTAAAAAAATGTCACATTCGGAATATTTTAAAGGCAAACAAAATATTCCCATTTAAGCCAACTTTTAATCAAACGTTGGAAGAAGGAGACGAAGCCAAACGTTTAGATTTTTGTTTTTGGGTCGGAGACAAAATTGTAAGTGGAAACAGTAATTTTCATAAATTTATCATGTTCTCCGATGAATCGACATTTTCAACAAACGGGAAAGTGTCTTCTGCGCATATTAGATACTGGAGCAAAAATAATCCCCGTTTTAGAATTCCTGCTAGAAGACAATATTACAAAAAAGGAAATGTCTGGTGTGCGATTTCACATTATGGCATTATTGGCCCATACTTTTTTGAAAACACGTGTAACCGTAGGAGTTACCTTGAAATGTTGGAAACATTCTTTTCTGACAACCTAGAAGAATTGCCTCTCCAATTTAGAAGCGAAATGTACTTTCAACAAGATGGATGCCCTGCGCATTTCGCAATTGAAGTGAGGGAATGGCTTGATAATACATTTGGCCACAGATGGATTGGTCGGAATGGTCCGGTTCTGTGGCCCCCAAGGAGTCCCGATTTTTCAGATGCCTATCTTTGGGGACGCCTCAAACAATTAGTGTACTACCGTCCAATTGAGAACGACGTACAGCTTCTAAAACAGCGAATTGTTGAAGCTGTTCAAACAATTTCTATTAAAGAAATTCGAAGAAATTTTGACCACATTCGTTTACAGCTGGAAAAATGTGTTGAATATGGAGGGGGGGTTTTTGAATAGCAAATTATAAAATTATTATTTGTTGTTATTATAGAGAATTTTTTATAATTGGTATGATTACTCTAATAATGCTAAGCGAAAATTTTGCTGTCGGTGCAAACTAGGGATTCACAAATTTTCTAATGGTTGAACCATTATTCTCAGTGCAGGATGTTAAAAATTTAATCATTAAGCTGTAAAGCTTAGTCCGCCCTTGGTAAACTAAACAAGCTAAGTATGTTTCAAGTGCACTATTTCAAGAGGTCCTTGCTAGTGTCCATCACCTTAAATTTTTATTAGTACTTTGAAAGTTATTCAAGAAAAACGGAGTTTCAGCGATGTTCTAATGTTTTAAAAATACCATTTTTTTTAATTGAACACTTTACTTTAAATAAAAATGTCAGAATCAGAATTTACCTGTACGCCCCCGAAGGTTGCCAAAATTGCAGCAGATGTCGTGGACAATATGTTGCCAACCAAATCCAGTAGTATTTACGAAGCTGCGTTCAAAAGATTTCAGAGATGGTGTAATGAGAAAGACATCAAAATAATCATTTTGAAAATGTACTCTTGACGTATTTCTCTGAACTGGCAAACAAACAAAAAATGAAAAGTTCAACAATGTGGTCACGTTTTTCTATGATAAGGTCAATGCTAAATATCAGGCAAGGGATAGAGATAAGCAAGTTTTTGAAGCTACGTGCTTATTTAAAGAAGCAAAATGAAGGCTACACTCCCAAAAAACCTAAAAAATTTACCCGGGAACAATTTGAAAATTTTCTATCTGAAGCTCCTAATCAGAAGTATTTGGGAATTAAGGTAAATTTAGATATTAGGTAGGTACCTACGTCAAAGAATACAAGTTTGAAGAAATTGTAAAAATGAGCGTTGATGACATACAAGACTTAGGATCTGCCATTCACATAAGAATTCCTGACAGTATAAAACTAGAAAACCGCGATCGTTTACTATTTAAGCGTATATAAAAATGTGCATCATTACGCCCAGAAGGCATGAATGAAAAAATATTCTTTTTAAAATTTGTAAATGGTCGCTGTTGTCGCATGGTAATGGGAATTCATAAGATAAGTACTATTCCTAAGGAAGCTGCAGTTTTCTTAAAATTGCCTGATGCCACCGGTATAGGTATTCATACCGGTCACTGTTTAAGGAGAACTTCAGCTACACTGCTTGTAGATGCAGGTGCAGACATTACGTGTTTAAATAAGCGCCACGGGGGATGGAAATCCAGTGATGTAGCCAAGGGCGGTTTTGCGGGGGGGGGGGGGAAGTAATAGGGTAATTACCCCCCCATGAATTTAGAATTTTAAGCATCATTGAAAAAAGGGCGTGGCATCCAAAAATTTTTTGCCTGCGCCGCTATTTTTTTCTAGCCCCCCTCCATGTTAAAAAGTTATAACCGCCCTTGAGTGTAGCTGAAGGATACATTGAGGAATCCATGACCAACAAGAAAGATATTGCAAAAAATATTTTACAACCTCATTTCACTAAACCAATCCCTATTAACATTGACATAAATTCAACAGCAAGTGGTTCCACGGAGGGTTTAACGCTAGAAAATAGAAGAACAAGTCAGAATCGCAACATCGCAACACCTTGTGTTAATTTTTCTGGATCCAGAATAAATAACTGTACTTTTAATCTGATGTTTAATAAATAGTTCATTGTTGTATTTTTTAAAAATAAATAAAGTATACAAATATCCAATATTTCTTGTATTTTTCAACATTATTTATTTATGACACGCACACACTTTTTCTTCCGCTGCCTATAGCAACCGTCTACTGTAAAAAAAGCAAAACTTTAACGTCAAAAAATTAGTAGAAAAATGTCAAGTTCATTGACGTTTGAAGAAAAAAAGGGTATTTCTACAAGGGGTTGTTTGGGAAGGGGGGTTAGTCCAATTTTTTTTAATGCAGAACAAAAAGTACTTTTACTTCCGCTGCCTATAGCAACCGTCTACTGTAAAAAAGCAAAACTTTAACGTCAAAAAATTAGTAGAAAAATGTCAGTGCGCAAAGTTATGTTTTCCCGCACGCGAAAGCAGTTAGACGAACGACGCGAAGCGGAGTTCGGATAAGCTTTAAGTGCGGGAAAACTACTTTGCGCACGTGTTAGGAACAATATTTTTTCTACGAGTGAAATAACTATATATTTTTTTAATTTTAAATTTTTATTGACATCAAAAACAACTATATCCCCCTTTGTTCGCACCATTTGGAAAACAACTCGTACTGTTTCTCGTATTTTTCTCGCGATTTGGCAGGCAGCAATTGCAAACTAGCCATGTTGGCGGCTTCTAGGACATCTTCTGGAAGTTCTTCTTCAGTGATATCCATTTTTAAAACAGTTTTTTTTATTTTAAATAGGTGAAAATGCTAGTGAAAATTTTGAAGAAGACCTCTAAACTGACATGAAAGCGTTGTATGACAATGTATTTTGGTTGCTAAGGGAACAAACCGCATTTGACACAAAAATACTTGATTTTTTTTAACTTGAACAAAATTAGAGGAAAATATAATAATGCAGATTTCAAAAAAATTTTGAGCCGCAAGGCACAATACTTCGGTATAGTTTATAAGGCAACACATAAACCACCTGTCAACTTTGTCTTGTTACAATATTTTTGTATAAATATCTAAAAAAATTATAAAATATAAGAAAAAAACGCGTCTATAATATGGTAATTTTGCTTTAAAATAAGTGTGCGGGAAAAAAAATTTCCCGCACAGTGTGCGGGAAAGTGCTACTTTGCGTATGCAAAAGTGTGCGCAAAGTAGCTTCTTTGCGGTCACTCGTAGAAAAAAGGGTTTTTCTACAAGGGGTGTTTGGGAAGGGGGGTTAGTCCAATTTTTTTTAATGCATTAAAGCTTAAACAATCTTTGAAGACATCTAAAAAATTTAAAATTAAATTTATCAATATCGTAAAATAAAAGTTTAGAGTTTCAAGCAATATAACCCTTTTATTTCTATGATATAAACGCTTCAATCATAAAAAGAAATCTCAAAAAATGTGGAACGCTTCACGATTTTGCGTGTCATCCTTGCGCAGGGGCCATGCTAATCTTCTCTGTATCGTTCCAATTTTAGTATATGTACCGCCGAAGCGAGTACAAGTGTTGTTCGTCAAAACTCCTATATGAACTTAAAACAAGTCGGGAACTAACGGCAGTATAATAATTAAAATACCTAGTGCCGCGCCATCTACCTAGCTCTAGTACTACTAAATTTTAAACCTAGCGCCCATCTATGAGATTTCTTCAGAAGTTTAGATTAGAGGGAGTTATATTTTGCAAGAATAGCTCATTTGTAGTGGCACCCTCTTTCATAACATGAGTTAAATATCCGTGTAAGATAACTTTAAAGTTTACTATGCGATAGTTTTTTATTCTTTTATTACTTGGAACAATTCAGGACCATACGTCCATCTTTTTCTTAATTAAACGATAAGACGAAGAGAATATATGTGGTCTGTTTCAATGAAGACTCCGGCCAAATAAAATGATTCTATCAATAAAATTCATGAGATACGTTGTGCAAAAAAGTTCCTCACGGAATTTCGTGCCAATGCCAAAAATCGATTAGTTTATTGTTGGACGTCTAGTCAACTGCAACTCGGCGCTAATTTAGTGCCCATTTTTCTGTGATATAATAGGTAAGTTGTGTCATTATATCTTTGTGTGTGATATATCCATCTTGAACAAAAAAAGCGTCCGTGATAAATATACTGAAAAAAATGCGGGAAGTGTGCAATCGAATTTCCCTCAAGGTTCTTTCTGGAAAAGTGCTAGTTATGTAACGTTAAATTTTGTCTTTGTTAAAAGGAAAATTATGTCTAGGACTCAAAAGCCTTAAATGTCCAATTCTGTTAAGTTTAAAAACTACAAAAAACTTCATTTTTATGATGGACTTTGAGGTTAAAATTCGGAATAATCTGTATGGGGGTTTCCTAACCGTTCGAGAATCGAGAAATGTCCAAGACTTGTTCAATAAATTCACCTTCTCTTTCTAGTTCATTTAAGATATCGCTATCACTCGGATGACGTTGGCTCGATACAATTCGATAGTTACCCAATTTCGTGACGCATTATTTCTGGGAAGCACGTGAATGACGTCATTTCCATTGACGATCATTTATTTTTATCCCTCTGATTACGTTACGTCTTTTGTCACACTTTTCGACGTTAATAATTGTTATCACGTTATCATTATCATTAGATGAATATTTAAGAGCAAAGTGTAAACCGATAAGTGGTTTATCATTTAATTTACCCTTTAAACTAAACTGCTAACACGTGGTTTGGTAGTACACGTGGCCATGTGACATCAAGAAAGAGTAGATAAAGAGATACACAGGTGTGATGGTCTGATACAATAATTAATATTGCAACTGTGTGATGTAATATTTGTCGCGTTCACATAGCAACAAGTAATAAAGCTAGCTCCATGCAAATAGATAATTTAATTTTTAAAACAACTTATTAAAAATAATATTTTAAATTTTCAAGGGCTTGTATGTTACCCTATTATCCTCTTTGATGTTACTTAACTAAATGTTTAAACTTTAGAATAGCACCAAATCTGTAAGAATACGTTTTAATGTATTATATAGATTACTAGTTTATAATATACCGGCCATGTTTTTAAATATGATATGGTACCATACTATAATCTCCATATTACATATTTCATACACATACGTGCTGTAGGTATGTGTCTAAATTAAAATCATCTTTGTTTCAGTTTAATTCGCTTATTAAGCCCTAACTTAAACAATGGGTGTACCAGCTGGAGATGTAGAAAAAGGAAAGAAACTGTTCGTGCAAAGGTGCGCGCAATGCCACACGGTAGAAGCGGGTGGCAAACATAAAGTGGGGCCCAACCTACATGGACTGATTGGAAGGAAAACTGGTCAAGCTCCTGGATTTGCCTATACGGACGCAAACAAAGCAAAAGGTAAGTAAAACCCACCCGTGTTACAAAAACAGTTAAGGCCGAGACACAATCAAAAACTTAAGGAATAAAGAATAGGATTTAAGATTTAGGTGTTAAGGAATAGCAGTACAGGACAGAATTAAAATATTATTACCTAAATTTAACCAATCCGGTTCCTTAAAAACGACGCGATTTTTAAATTCTAAACTGGCCTAACCCCACTTTTTTGTTTACAAATACAAACCATTTTTACAACTTTGACTAGCTCACCTATAGGTACTTTTAAAAAATATGGAAGCCTTGCCAAAAAAGTCCTAAACTCTTTTGAATAGTGTGTTTGCAATGTCGGCAGCGTTTTATTATTACCTTAACAAACGAAAATACAATTTTGAGGTTATTAAATTGTCAAAAGTCAAACATGCTGACTTCTGATTGGCTGATTTTCTATTCCTTATTTCTTAAAGCCGCATTACAGTTGGCAAGTTTTTCTTTCACCTGAAATTTTTTATTGCAGCAATTTTTAATTGCGGCAATGAAAATTGCCAATCGCTTTACAGTGTGCAATTATTTACATTATTATTAGACATGCTGCCAACTAAGTAAAATGAATTGACAGATAACCTAACTTTTTCGCGTTGTTTTGAGTATGGATGGTTCGTTATTTATGGGAATTAAAATAAATAAACTTCGTGTAAATGGTGAGAATAACAACAAAAACAAACACCAATATAAAAATGATAGAAATCTAGGTCTGAATGGTAGAACCAAAAATACTTATATTTTTTCAGGTTACTTGCACTGAAATTACCAAATAATTCCCCAAACTTGCGCTTGCAACTGCAATAAAAATAGGTCCGGAGCTATTTCTCGCAATCGCAATAAAAATTGCAACAGCTGATCACTAAACTAGCTTTGCGCATGCTTGCAACAAAAATCCTGCAATTTTTTATTGCAGCAATAAAAAATCCCTTACTGTAATACGACCTTTAAAACCAACAAATCGGTTTTTTAAAGCCTAAATCTTATTCCTTAATTCTAAAAATTTCATTGTGCGTTGTTTACATAGGACAACATATGTTCGTTCTTAAATCTTAATTCTTATATCATAAATCTTATTTCTTATTCCTTAAGTTTTTGATTGTGTCTAGGCTGAGACACAATCAAAAACTTAAGGAATAAGAAATAAGATTTATGATATAAGAATTAAGATTTAAGAACGAACATATGTTGTCCTATGTAAACAACGCACAATGAAATTTTTGGAATTAAGGAATAAGATTTAAGATTTAAAAAACCGATTTGTTGGTTTTAAGAAATAAGGAATAGGAAATCAACCAATCAGAAATCAGCATGTTTGTTAGGTTTGACTTTTGACAATTTAATAACCTCAAAATTGTATTTTCAGTTTTTCACTTTGGTTTTTAATAAAAGTAAAGCCCAATTTATAAACTTAGTCAGTTACGCTACGCTCAGTTGAGTTCAGTTCCGCCGATGATCGTTGGACTTCAACAAACGAAAACATATGAAACCATTTATAAACTTTACGTTAGTACGTTACGCTACGCTGCGCTCCGCCGAAGATGACCAAGTTTTATCTTTTTACGTTGCCATTCGTTGCAGTTCGACTTGTAACCAATGGGCGCCGAAAGTTTAGTCACGTGGGTTTGTTTTGACGTATGACGTATGCCATTGACCAATAAAATGCAGAACGACATGCGACACGGAACGTAAGTTTATAAATTGGAAAGCCTTTGCGGCGCACCGTAACTGAGAGCGAAGCGGAACTGAACTGAGCGTAGCGTAACTACAAAGTTTATAAATTGGGCTTAAGAGTTTCATGTAAGTCATGTATGACCAAAACTTTCACGATTACGTTCTATCATTAAAGTCTCCTAAGAATTCTCTTTGGACATTAATAGGGCGAACTCACCATCTCCTGTTGCGCCACCTTATTGATCTCCGTTTCTTAAGCTAATAATAAAACGCTGCCGATATTGCAAACATACTACTCAAAAGAGTTAAGGACTTTTTTGGCAAGCCCTCCATAGTTTTTAAAAGTATAGGCGAGTTCATGGCGAGTTTGTTAAAGTTGTAAAAATAGTATTTGTAAACAAAAAAGTGGGGTTAGGACAATAGTTTACAGTTTAAAAATCGCGCCGTTTTTAAGTAACCGGATTGGTTAAATTTAGGTGCTAAGATTTTAATTCTGTCTTGTAGTCTTATTCCTTAACGCCTAAATCTTAAATCCTATTCTTTATTCCTTAAGTTTTTGATTGTGTCTCAGCCTTCTCAGCCTTTATATACTTAAACGATTTTGACTTCTGTTTATAACATCAAAACTAGTTACGTCAGTACCACCATCATTGGAAGACAGATGGAGCTAGGCATTCTAATATAATTAAAAATTCGAACTATTTTTACATTTAGGTACAGGGTTTTAAGGACCTAAGGCGACAATATAGGTGTATAGAGTACCCAATAAATCATTTCATAACATGTTAATTCTTGTTGAAAGTTTGTTATCTATTGAATTCACTAGGGATTAAAATAGTTAAGTACCACTCAACAGACGTATTTCGTATAGCACTTAGTTGATAATATTTTAGATTAATCTCTTTGTTTTTTGCAGGCATTACCTGGGGTAAAGATACCCTCTTTGAATACCTTGAGAATCCCAAAAAATACATCCCCGGAACGAAAATGGTGTTTGCTGGACTTAAAAAGCCTCAAGAACGTGGGGACCTCATTGCATACCTTGAAGCCTCTACCAAGTAAATGGTGTTGCTTACGTAATTGAAGTTCTTAGGAAATTTACAATGCAAGAGAAGGATATATGAATAAAACTTTAGTTGGGGTTTTATTATCTAAGCTAGGCAACGTCGCGGAAAAGAAAAATTTTTAGATTTTGATTTTTAGGATTTCAAAAGTTTTAGCTGTTTGCATACTTAAAAGAATTGCGTTATGTAAACTAAAAGCTAACTGGGTATTATGATATAGTTTTATTATATCACAAGATTCATAAACATTTGTCTTTTTTGCATTGTGAACTTTCCAATCATGACATTAAAAACTCGTAGTATTTCAATGTGTACGGTAAGGGCAGATTTAATCATTCGTGTCGCGTTGCATTGACTGTACAAAATAGCCAATTTTAATTTTAGGTATAAAGTTTATTAAATTATTTCTGTTAATTTAAGGAAAAATCTGTACAATATGCGTTATAGTATTTGTTTCATGTTCTAAACTAAATAAATGCGTTATTTATGATGAAAAACTTCATGCGTTTTTGTATCCTTTTTAATTGAACCAACCCAAGTGTAAGTTCAATGAAAATGCGTAGTCTAATTCTAAAACTATTGCATTGCAATTTTTAACCCCTATAGCTCGACAAATTTATTGTAACCTATTTACGGTCTATAAACTCGATTTAGACTTATTTGCGTTTTATAAACTTGGTTTAGTTCATCTTATCATTGAAAAATATTTTTTTCTAGCTTATTTAGGCTAATGAACGAATTTTTTTAAAGCATTAGTAGGTCGAAAAATTTATTGAAACCTATCTACGTCCTAAAAGCTCGAATTGGGCTATTTTGAATTTGATAATTTTTTTCCAACTTATTTGGGTACCTATATAAATTTGTTTTAACCACTAATGGATCGAGAGATTTAACAAAACCTATTTACAGTCCTAAAACTTGATTTAGACTTTGTAATCTCTGACCGGCACCGACTATACCCCAATGTAAATTAAATGGAGTTTCTTGTGCTCAGCTATGAACGAATTTCGAGGAAACTGGTAAATTATTTAGCTTTGGTTAAGAGGATATTGAACGGCCTCTATATGCGAGTTTTAACATGTTGCAGATTTTTCTATTCGTTTTTTTGACTTGATAATTTTTTTTTAACTTATTTGGGTAAGTATATAAATTTTTTTTAGCCAGTAATGGGTCGAAGAATTTATTGAAATCTATTTACAGTCTAAAAACTCGATTTAGACTATTTGCTTATTCCTATAAACTTGGTTCCACCGTAAGATTGAAAAATATTTTTTCTAACTTATTTTGGCAAAAAAAAAAATTTAAAGCAGTTTAAAGATCGAAAAATTTATTGCAATCTATCTATTTGGATTTGATAATAATTTTTTTTCAACTTATTTGGGTATATGTATATACATATTCTTTAACCCCTAATAATAGTTCGACAAATTTATTGGAACCTATATTTACAGTCTAAAAACTCGATTTTAATGTTTTTGTTAAAATAACTGCTTCAATCCTTTCTTGGCAAGGAAAACTCATACCTCCTCGCGATCCTGGCAGGACAAAGACAATTTTTTTTAATTGTTTTCGGCAAAATGAGCATATTTTTTTTTACCGAAAGACCATTTTAAAAATATGAAATTCATGTGTTCTCCTCCTTATCGATATCAACTATATTTTTAAATTGTTTTTAGCAAAATTAGCATTTTTCTTTACAGAAAGACCATTTTAAAAATATTCTCTGCAGGCGAAGTCACAGGTACAAACCTTTTATCGATATAAACTATAATGAACAAGCTGTAATATATACTATTTAATCATATTTAAAATTTTCAACAATCCGCATTTTAATTATGTCATCAAATTAAGCTTGGAACAACTATAATACATTTTATTAAAGATGTTTTTAAGCAAATCTTTTCCTCGCTCTGTATAAATACCGGTTAAAGATGGAAAATGGAAAACGTAAACTCGGCACCAATACACAACATTAGGCGTTCCATAAAAATATGACAAAAAAATACGGGATTTCCATTTCAAAAAAGAAGTTGCCCATAATAATCATTTTTGGCTTACCCTGTATACACGTATTTTAATTAATAAAATGTGTCCGAGTGATTTTTAGAAAAATATGCCAGTGTGACAATACAAAATATATCCCATGTTAGATGTTCCTACTGTATACAACCTATCAACTTTCGAACTACAGGGCGTTAAAGTTTTAGGAAATAAATCGAATCGTTTTTCTATCATAACTTTAACAACTTTCTAGCTATTTTTATGAATTTTTCACACATGCCCTCTAAGCATCAATAGCCATTTTTTGGCGTAGAAAAATTTTAAAATTTTTTAACCAGTGGCGTCCTGAAAGGGTTTGGACTAGACATTTTGGAAAAATATTATGTACGCCACTGCTTTTTCTCAAGATAAAAATTATTTTTAAAATACTCATTCATTTTAGGCCAAATTTAATATCTTGCCTTTTTATCGTCCGACAAACAGTTTCCGACAAAAAAAATAAAAAGCATTAAATGCGCATTCGCTATGTGGCTATGGTTTCTGACAAGTAGGCTATGAACTTTGTTAAGGAAACAATGACAATAACGAAATATTTAATGCCAAATGGTTTTGACAGCTATTTATTAATGTACACGGCTTTCCACTTAACTTAAATTTTAAAAACGTAATACTTTTTAAACGTATAAGTATCATGGTAAATTTTACAAATGTCCAGTTTGCGGATATGCATTATCTGTACGGGCTTGCTGACGGCAATGCATTCGAAGCCAGACGATTATACCAAGAACGTTATCCAAATAAAATAGTTCCGGATGCACGAACGATTTCAGGAGCTCACAGAAAGTTATGTGAAACGGGATCTTTTGAAACAAAAAACTACTTAAAAGGGGCACACCAAACTACACGAACACCGGAAACCGAAGAAGCTGTTTTAAATTTAGTGGAACAAAACCCTAATACATTGAACTTTTCTTCTTAAAATCACCTAAGGATTCACACCGTTAAGGATCATCATCTTATTCTGAAACACATACAGATAGACTGCAGCACTTCATTTCATTTTGTTTGAAAATTAGAAACTATAGTTAAAACTAGAAACTAGTTTAAAACTCGACAAATGCGGGGTATATTCACAAAAGATCCCTTCAAGTCGAAGTAGCGAAGGGCTAAAGAGCCGAACAATGCAATACACACAAGGAACTTAAAAAAAAAACTTACCTTTTTTTTCACCAATCCATTACATAACATCGATGAACAGCATGATGCTTTCGGGCAAAGTCTTCGGAAGTAGTTGTCTCTGCTTCTGAAGAATGTGGATATATTCTAAATCCGAGTATATTGGTATTTAACACTTCACTAATTAAAAGTTAAATTTACAGGTTTACCGATTACCGATTTTATAAGCTTTGTCATCTACGGAATTTCCGATAAGAACATTTTTTGTAGAAATTGGTAAAAACTAAAAACAAAAAAAGCAAAGCAAGCTCGATTTAAATTTCGCACGTCGCACTGTCAGTACACAGAATTCACTCTAGGCAGTACACACACCAAACAGACAGTGTAATGAAAGGGTAATAATAAACGAAATATAACGTTACACTTTTTTAAGGGTGGAATGGAAGTAACAAATTTTACGTTTTCTATCATTAAAAACACTGAATTAATACGACAATTTTTACCTAAAGACAATTAAAGAAGAAGAAGTAAATGTGATTTTACGATAATCAAAAACTGGATGTAACGGGAAAATAAAATAATTTCACTTTTAAAAAAGTAATTTATTTTGAAAAAACATATTTTCTAAATATTCTCACAGCCTATCTTTACGTTTATATTACACGAGGCCAGTTGAGCAACGAAAAACTTTAAAATATAAGGTATCTGTATTTTCGATATACTTTTTCCATGCCCGCAAAGTTTGCACACGTCCTTTGATTCCGTCATGTGAGGCTTATCTGCTTTCCTTGTCACAAGTGTTATGGGACTAATGAGCGACCCACAAGACGTACAAACATTGACCTATAAAAGGATTTTATTAGAATAACTCCCTCTATAAATGAGAATACTATAAAAATATTTTATTCTTAAAACTTTTGGTACTTTTGGTATATTTAGAATTGTACTGTCAGTGGCGTAGACAAAATGGAAGCCCCCCCCCCCCCCCCCAATGAGCCCATGAGAAATTATCGTTTATGGTTAACGGCACGATTCACAAATTTCTTTTTTTGCATAAAAGGGCATGCTCTGCCCAGCTTGAATATTTTCGACAATGCGCTGTTGTCGCTTCTACTAGAAAGTAGAAGCGACTTTGATATATTAACAACACCCTAAATATTTACTTTTTTTACAATCTCTAGTAGTTTCTTAACAGTTTTCAATATTATTTCTTTATTTCCCTTCTGTTACCGCTTGTGAGATATTAGTTTATTTCTTTTTTTTTTTAACCGGCAATAAATGCTGATATTAGGGTCACTAAACCATATTGAATGATGAAATCAAATATCTGAAAAAACTTAGAGACAGATCGTGGCAAAAATACCAAAGAACTAGATCAGTAATATCGAAATATATACAAAGTGCAATATATATGCATTTTTTTGCATATTTTCTCAATTTTATAATAAAATGCATTTTTCCGAATTATTATTTTATGAGAATATTTTTATGTTTTCGGCGTCATCAAAAAATTAAAAACGCCTGGTCATGAAAACTCTTAGACTTATAGGTTTAATGTCCAGTCCGGCACTTGTTTCAGGGATTTTCCATTCTGAAGATAATTATATAATAATTAATATTTACATTTTGGTTATACACAAGGTATTTATTTGGGGTTTCCGGGGTTTGCAGGTATATTGTTAGGGGTTATTTATTGTCATTTAATAATGCCTTATTATTACCTGCTTAACAAACTGTATTTATATCGGGTTGTAATACGTACTTCTGTTTTAGTTTGTCGAAAGATTTTAGTATTTATAGTGTAAAACTAGTGTTTCAAATTTGTATTCAAAATGTCAAAAGTGGCGAAAACGTCTTCGTGGATTAAAAATTTCCCAGAGTTAGAGTTTAGTCAAGAAAAAAAAAGTCTTCTGTAAAGCTGGTGCAAAAATTATTGTTTGTGAAAAGAAGTTCCAAATCGATCAACATTTGAAAACATCGCTGCATAAATCAAAGCTACAAAAATGATATCTGAGCCAATTCAGCTGAGTGTAAAAAACGCATTTCAAAATGTTGGAGAAAAATCGAAATCTGAAAAGGCAATTTTTCAAGAAGACTTAGGCAAGGCTTTGGTCGCAGCAAACATACCTTTAAAAAAATTTGCAAAATCCGCAATTTAGGAGAAATAATATCCTCGTTAGAGAGTAGAAGTTTAACTTTAAGAGACTCAGTTAGTATTGTTGAAACTATTTACGCTAAATGTTACAACATTCCCGGTAATGTAGGAGGTCAAGTAAGGAACAAATTGGATGTTACTGTAAATAAGATAAAGGATTTAAATACTTAACTTAACTGCAGTAAAAAGCATTTATGAAGGTAAACCATCCAACGAAGTTGTATCTTGGCCTTATACTTTACTACCTAAGCTGCAGTATTATCCGATTACATCAGTAGATGTTGAAAGAAGCTTCTCTTTATATGAACATCTTTTACTGATAGAATACAATCCTTTTTAAAAGAATATTTTGAAAAATATTTAGTAATAAATGCCTTTTATACAATTTCAGGTTAAAAAATTGTTTACTTTTATTCTTCGTTTTTTTTTGGCATTTTTTTTTAATAAACATCTTTTTTAGAACCCAGTGTGTTTTTTTACCCTATTTTACTATAATAAATTAAGAAATATTACCAGTATTTTATGCATATTTGGTGCATTAAATGCATATAACTGCATATTTTAAAGGCAAACAGGGCATATATATGCGCATTTTTTGGCTGAATTTAAGTGCATATATTCCGCCCTTTATAGATCAGATACTGAACGTGACAATTACAAAACATTACGTAGCCGTGTTGTGTCTGCTACTGGGCATCAAAAAGTACTTTTTAACCAGAATTGCTTCTCTAAATAATTCATCGAAAACTTGGAAAGCACTTACAAACTTAAAGGTGCGCTGTAATAAATCTAATACGTTGCCTAACAATCTCACCGATCCAGAAAGGATTAACCAATACTTCGCCTCCTTTTTGCAAAATGTTTCCGACAAATGTAACAACAGAATTGACTTTTATAATAGTAACTAAACCTGAAAAAGTGGGATTTCTTGCGCTCAGCTGTCAACGAATTTCGAGAAAACTGGTCAATTATTTAGCTTTGGTTTTCTCGAAATTCGTTAACAGCTGTGCGCAAGAAACCCCATTTAATTTACATTGCATTACAGCTGTGGGCATCTCTCTTCCAAAATTAAATATCCCAAAAAAACTTCTAAGATTTAGGAATAACTGCCCACAATTTCAAAAATTCTGGAAAAAGTTCTGTACAATCAGATGTTAGCCTTCTTTAAAAAAAAAATAAATAAATAATTCCCGACTTCCAATGCGACTTTTGTCTCTTGATATTTTTTCGTATCTTACTTCATTTTCGAGAAAAAAAAATAAAAGTCACTTCATTGCACGTCTCTTAAAGCGCTTATTTTTAATTTCTTAAGGGAATGTGGACATATGTCTGCGATCGGCATTTAAAGCTCTCGAGATCGACCGTTTAAGCATCCCTGATCTAAACTAATAACGGAAGAAAAGTCCGTCTATCTATCTTACAAACTCATTATAAATGCTAATCCCTTACCGTCATAATAACCTTGTGAGAGGTGTAAAATTCGGCCACCTGATCTGGGGACTCCAGGTACGGATCTATTTAAAGACTATTATATTATTATATTTTCTCAGTAATCCTCCTAAAATAATTAGGGTAAAATAAAATAGGTTTATTTTAGTTATTTAAATATGCTGATTTTTGGTTTTAAAATTTAGTTAGATGTTTGTATCGATTTAGACAAGAAGTTATTTGTTGCCAATTAAACGTGATATCCAAGAATGTTTCGTCCGTGGGAAAAAACCAGTACGCCAAGTGGATCTACGGGCCGTGATAAAAACCAATTAAAGCGTGATATTTTATCAGTTGACACAAAAAAAGTAATCTTCAACGTTTACACCACCCTTCTTGAATGTGGTTTTTCAAAATTTGGTGCAGTGAAGGAAGCGGCAGCTTTGACATGCAGGCCAGTGAGCACAGTGTCGTTTGTTGTAAATAAACCTATAGTGGAGAGAAGAAAGAGGAAAGACTCTTTTGCTTTTAAGAAACTGAACGCGACGGATGTCGATCTAATTCGTAGAAAAATATATGCCATGTACAGGGAACAAATGATCCCCACTTTAAACACCCTATTGTAAAGATTAAAAAAAGATGATACAGGAATATAGAGTGTTGTCGTGAGACTCTAAGGAAATGTATTTTAAGAAACGGTTTTAAAATGAAAAAAATTAACAACCGAGAAGTAATTATGGAATCGGCCCGGTTAAAAAGATGGAGGATGGAATACCTAATTGCAGTCCATGGATATAGACAGGATGGAAGGGATATTACTTATTTGGACGGAACGTGGTATGACACACACGAAGTTCCAGATAAAGGTTGGGTAGATTTATCGGGTCAATGCAGAACCAAAGCTCCATCAAATAAAGGTAAGCGTATAACAATAACTCATGCTGGTAAAAAAAACGGATTTATACCAAAGGCTTTGGCCTTATCAGTCAAAAATATAAAGGACTCCCTTGTTGATTATCACGATGATACTACGGCAGAACTATTTGAAGACTGGTTTAAAAACAAATTATTACCAAATATACCACTTAATAGTGTGATAGTGATGGATAATGCGAGCTACCACAGTCGTAGGTTAAATAAAGTTCCGTGTTCCAATGACAGAAAAGTTACCATCCAGGACTATATGATGGAAAATAATATGTATTTTGAGAAAAATAAAATTGCAGAAAAAGGCAATTGCTCGAAATTTTAAAATCATTTTCAATAAAAAAGCAAAATTATTGGGACACTTTGGCGGCAGAAATGGGTCATACCGTGTTAAGACTTCCTCCTTATCATTGCATGTTCAACCCAATTGAACATATATGGCACCAGCTGAAAGCATCGGTAAGGAGGAATAATGTTTCGCCAACCTTAAATTCTTTTGTGACAGCTTTAGTACAGTTAGAGATGCAAAATATTCCAAACAAAAGCTGGGAAAATTGTGTAGCGCATGTTCAAAAAGTTGAAAAATCATATGTAAATATAGATGTTGCCCAGAGAAAGAATTATTGTGAACTTGGATGACGACAGTGACAGTAAAATTGACTTGGGTTAAAATGTAATAATTATTTTATTATTATTACTTATTATTAAATTACGTTTAAAATATGTTTTTGCGTTTTTTTTCTAACATAAAAAATCAGTACGACACTTTTGTTGCATACAGGTAATAAAAAAAAATATTTTTTTCCACGCTTTTATAATGAGTTTGTAAGATAGATAGACGGACTTTAACAAAATTCCAATATCATCACGCTTACCGTCGTTTTATCCGAACAATTCAACAATCGATCTTGCAACAAAAATGATATGCCGTGACTTATAAGCGCGTCCCTCTCCATCTCACCGAAACGAACACCGCCTCCTTTCTTTCTTCCTTTGATCGGTTGCCTAGTTACCACGTCCGTGGGTCCCGTCGACCTAACCTGAAAGTGTGCAAGACAACGGATGAGTTACGAGACGCAGCGAAGAAGAATCGATTTATTATTTATCTTCCAGATATATTACCTGCCACTTATCAGACACCATGTGCCGGAGTCTTTGATAGTGGACCACGCCAAAGAATATTATTGCAGTCATCTCTCGGCCATCTATTCCTGAATACATCGTTTCTGTTCCGTAGTAGTTGTAGCCACCTGAAATAATAGTAACCCTGGATTGATTCGTTATAACTAAAGACCGGATTATATGCAACCAAAAACCTTAAGAATATGCACATATATATGCACATATTTTTTAAAATTTATGCAATGAATACGCGGTAATAAAACAACTAAATTTTGATATTCTAAATTAAATTTTCATTTAATTGGGGGATTGAGTATTGAATAAAGATAAATTCAAGTTATTATATACTTTATTAAATCAGTTAACACCTAATACAGTTTTTTGTATCAAACTTATACTGATATTAATTTGAAAAATTATAAAACGCACCAGTTATTATGTGTGCTTCAAGGTTTTGAACTAAAAAATTGTGGCGTCTATCACTAAGGACATGTTTGTCTAAAACTATCCTTCTACATCTACTGAAGTTATAGGGCAAAATTTTAATTTCGCAACTAAGGCAGGTTCAATAGCTAAATTATTTACAGTTTTCATTGACATTATGTTTACGGCCTGCCTTAAAATCTTAAAACCTGTGTTTTTTTCTATTTAATTTTCTAATTTTGCCACTACTGTTTTTCCTACCTCACCTCGTATTTGTTTGCAATTTTGTACACATGTTTCTATTACATCCATCGACTCTGGTAGACTTGTACACGATTCCTCTAGTTGCAAAATACTGTCTGCTATAAATGCATAGTTACATTTAATATACAACTGTTGTTCCACTTTAGCACTTTGAAATATTTCTTTAGACTTTAGGATGCACTGTGAATCATCACCAGACATTTGTGAAATTAAGTCTTTCAATTTTTGGAAATTATCTGCGTAAAATATTGCCGCACGAATCCAGGTGCCCCACCTGGTCACGACAGGCTCAGGTGGTAATGGTACTCCGGGAAGGTTCTCCCTGTAAAATTGTACTCTTAATGGGGCCTTTATGAATATCTTTATTACATTTGCTAGTAGGTCATTGACCAACGCAAAGGAAACTCTAATAGTTTCCGCAACCCTATTTATCCCGTGAGCTAGGCAAGTTATATGAATCAAATTTTCATAAAATATTTTTTAATTTTGTCCTGCCTTTATCATATACGGCGCAGCATCGGACAACAGGACAAGAATTTTATCTGTAGGAACTGAATTCGGCAAAAAGAAATGTATTAAGGTTTCTTGAATAAAACGTGTAACTGTGAGGTTGTGTTTTTTTCACTTCTTTTATGGCTATAAGGTAAGCTTTTCCAGGTTCTTCTTCTGTGAGTTGTCCGATCATTAAATTAACTATATAACGACCCCACGAATCATTTTGTCGACGACAATATACATATAGTTACCTCCAATTTCTTTCTTTATTTCATCTAGCACGGTACTAAATACCCTTCCAACGACATGTTGATTCATCTGGAGCATTACATTTTGTATATTTTTGCAGAAAGGCCTAAACTTGCGGGTTGGTTAACTTGTTTAAAGGAATATTAGCAGCCAAGAATGTTTTACATAGATCTTCGTTAAATTCTGACTGGTCATGGTTTCCGTTTTTAAAATCTCAAATGACTGTTTCAGCGTTGACTGTATGGGACCAGACTTTCATCTTGCTAACCTTAGCAATGTGAGACGGCGTCTTAATGTGTTGGTCTATTTGAAGTTTCTTTGAGCAGGAAACAATTTCTGAACAAGACTTGCATAAAACATGGTCGCCGTCCAAAGCAAGTTCTGGGTAAGGCTTAATCCACGACTAAAAAACTAAACTAACCATTTTCACTATCAATTTGTTTGCGTTTACAATACTAACTGCGGCTACGACAAACGACAACCTCAATAACACTGACAAACTGTAACAAATGTGAGCAAATAAATAATTATAGAAGGTGTAGATAAAGAAATTCTAGTCAAAACATCTGGCCAGAAATACCCACCCACTAATGGAATTTCTCAATAGAAGAATAATATTTTATTTCATTAGTTTATTACTTTATTAGTTAACCTATTTATTACCCTCTTATCTTCAGACCCCGACAGCACAGGCGACACGGCGGCGTGACACCAAAAAACGTAAGAGAAGAACACAGAAATCCCAAACCATTCTTAGATATGCAGATATGCAATAGTTCTTAAAATATGCATTTTTTCCTTTAAAATCACAAAATATGCAAAAAAATGCATATATATGCAAAATGCATAAAATCCGGTCCTTAGTTATAACAAATTTAATCAGCTTCTTACCCATTTCCAACAGTCTTCCGAAATAATCGATGGCAGTATCGTCTTCAGTGAACTTAAAGGGCGTGGCGTCGTGAACTAGTCCGTGTAGAGCTGCTGATTTGCCCGCCATCAGTTCGATCATCATCGCAATGGTCATACGAGAGGGAAATCCGTGCGGGTTGAACACTATATCCGGTACCAAACCTAAGTGGGGGGAAAAATACTGACGCCTGACAAGATCTAAACTCTTATACAGCCATAAATACCAGTTTCCGTAAAGGGCAAATCCTCTGAAGGCCATTTTTGTGAGCAGATTCCCTTCTGTCCTGCCCTACTAGCAAATTTGTCTCCTACACTTGGATTACGCTAAGAGGAAGGCATGAAAAATTAACAATGGATATAAATATGGATCCCTGATATTGGTTTTTAAACTTACAGGTACCCTGTAGGTTATGCAGACAGTTTTCTTCGCCTTGGCCGAAAAATCGCCGCACGTTTTGACGCTGTGCAAAAAACAGTCTTCCTTTCCCTTAAAAGTGGCAATGTAGTACGCCGACCTGTCGCTGTCAAAGTAACAGTATAGGGGTTCTCCGTATGTCATTTTTCGGCCTATATGTGGAAGACCATCCCCGTCTAAAAATACGAAACAGTTCGGTTTACGGCCTAGTTCAATCGCTCAATGGCAAATCTCATACCCAAAGTCTCAGCTAAATTCGGAGCTTCAGGATTTCGAGCGAAGTAAGAACTCTCATGTTCTAACTCCACAAATTCGGATTTATATATTGAACCGTGAGCAAGACCTCTTTCTTCAGATGCCTTGTTTATGATCATGGCGTCTTCCATATCATAACCCTAAAATTAAACGGCTTGGAAAAGTGCCCTCTTTTAGAAAGAGATTAACATGTTTTGCTAGAGGATTAATTATGAGATTGATTACATGAACAATGGGTCCTTCCCAATGATGATGAATCAATGACGTAAGGGAATCAAGGTTGAACTAAAGACGTAAAAATTACATTTGCGCCCAAATTGATATTGAAATGGTTATCAAATGTCATTTATACGTCATTACTTAATAATAATAATGAGATGTGCTTTATTGTCCATAGAATCTGTTCTTGTTGACAAAGCCCACTAAAACTAAACTAAACCTAGTCACAAGATGAGTGACTAAAGCTAAGCTAAGTTTACATAAGGGAGCAGATACAAGCCCATATAGCCTCGAATCAATTGCCATTCCCAAGAAAGAGACAGAGAGTGGCTTGCTGTTATAGTTCTGTTTTTGTATTCAAAATCCAGGACATTAGGTTAATGCGATCTACTAAAGTTTATCATTTGCGTTTTGTCTATGTTTAACACTAAATTATTCGCGGTGAACTAAGTCTCAAGCTCATTAATCACCTCAGTCATTCTAGTCCTACATTCGTCGCCTGTATCCTCACTTAGAATTACAGTAGTATTAGGATGTTTACGGACATATAAATAGAGGAGGGTTAACGCGGCAGTGTTTTGTGACTTATCAAAGGCTTTTGACTGCGTGAGTCATGGGATACTGCTGCGGAAGCTGTCGCTATGGTTTCAGCAGAAGTCAGAAAGTTTTCAAGGGTTCTGTTTGTTCTGAGAGCCGAGTGATTGACTGGGGAGTCCCTCAGGGTTCAGTGCCGGAACCTCTTTCTTTTATATATTAACGATTTGACGTCTATCGACATTGGGGGAGAGCACACATTTTTCACTGACGATACTATGTCACTATAACAACGCTCTTATGTTAGAAGATATTATTACCTCAGATTTGGTTAAGGTCAAAGAATAGTGTGATTCGAAATTGCTGTCTCTAACGTGAATAAAACAAATGTAGTTGGTTTTAAGTGTATTATGGAGGGCTTGGTCATTGGTGACTCACCCCTTGTGAATTGTCCTAGTACTAAGTTTCTGGGCCTTGTCATTAATAGTGGCCTTAAATTTGAGAATTATATCAGGCCACTGAGCAGGAAATTGGCTTCGGCATGTTTTGCAGTCAAATTGGTAGTCAATGAACTCGGTTCAAATATTATAAATCAGTTTACCACGCTCTCATCTGAGATATGGAATTGCATTTTGGGGGTTCTCTAGTCAGCAACTGCTTGGTGTTCTGTTTGTTTTGCAGAAATGCGCAGTGAGATATATTTGTTGAGCCAAACCCAGAGACTCATGCAGACCATTGTTTTTGCAAAAAACAATATTGACACTGACATCATTGTTTATTTTGGAGACTGTCACTTTAATATTTAAGATAAGATATAGGTTTTTGAATACTGACTCCTCTTAAAAAATCTGAAACACGGATGTTGTTGGAGAAGGCATACTATTGCCTGCGAGAATATTATTCCGATTTTCTCCAAGGAGAAAAAGGGAAAAAAAATTACTGTGTGACAGGTCATCTTAATCTTTGTCTAATTTTAGTTGTTTGTAATTATTTTTATTCTTTATATATTTGCTTCTTAATTGTAACTCCTAACCATGTACAGAACTACATATTATATATTATTTAATTTATGTTCTATTTCAGTGTTCTGATGTTGCTGTTATACTCTTATACTTCGTTACTATGATTTTAATCGTTACTTACCTTTGTCAACAAGATTAACGTTCTT
The DNA here is from genome assembly GCA_963920685.1 of Polydrusus tereticollis. NCBI lineage: Eukaryota > Metazoa > Arthropoda > Insecta > Coleoptera > Curculionidae > Polydrusus > Polydrusus tereticollis. The sequence continues at coordinate 23,837,970 of OY987333.1, read as the reverse complement.
AAGACAATAAAGGATTTTTGAATTGAATTAAATTCATCACAATAATGTACAAGTTTTTGTCTAACAATGCCTGGCAGTTCATTTACATATACTGGGTAGCCCACTCTCAACGCAGGATTTCATAGCATCTAAACTACTGAACTTTTTAATATTTTTCAAAATCATAGGGAGACATTAGGCCTACAGTTTAAAATTATTTTGAAATATAACGGATGTCCCAAAAAAAAAGATCCATAGCAAAATCATATTATCGAGTTATTCTCGTTATACAGGGTAGCAAAGTTTCAATTTTTTTTCTCGTATTTTGCGTTTTCTCTCTTATATTCTGTGATAATTGTTTCAAATTTGGAACATCAACCACTTTTTAGAATCTCTACAATAAAGTATCAAAATTGTCGGTCGCAGTAAACAGGGTGTTACATTTTCTTGAATCGGCTGCAATTTTATCTTTCAGAACTTTTTTTTGGAGCTCCCTGTATGAATTCCGGTATAAAATTTGAACTTTCTGTTCCTTTGTTTAGCGTTCTTGTCTCTTACACTATTCTCGTATCTGTGACCGTTTTCGATTTATTTGCAAAAATAGCCATCGATGGAAATTAAGTGTAGGCGAAATAAAGCAGAGTAAAAAGCTGTTTTTATTTGTATGTATTCTAAGTAATTATTTTCATTTTTATTTAAGATCAACCGACAGGGTTATCAACAATCAGATAAAAACATTACAAATTAAAAATAAATTAACAAATATAATATAAAATATTAAAAAACTGAATAGTTTTATCGCTATGAAAGCCTGCGTTGAGAGTGGGCCACCCTGTATATAGAAGGGGGCCTAGGATTGAGCCCTGAGGCACAGTTAACACTTCAGATTTGACAAAAATACCATTTTCATCAGTTTGGACAACTTGTTTTCTATTTTTTAGATAGGACTCAATACGACTCAACGATACCCCTCCAATTCCACATAGACCCAGCTCTTGCACAAGCAAGCTATGGTCCACTGAGTCAAATGCCTTTGATAGGTCCAAGCCCAATATGCTACAGTCTCTTTTTTACCATTTAGTGGGTTTAAGATATTTTCTAAAGATTGATAGATCTACTGCACCGTGCTTTTTCCACCCCTGAAGCCATTCTGCTTACTACTACTCTGTTGGATTCCAGGAAAGACATCATCCTGTTATACATTATTTTGTCTATTATTTCGTTTAGATTTGACAAGAGGGTTATAGGTCTGTAATTCTCAAATTTGTTTTTTTCTGATTTCTTGTGAATAGCTTAAACATGACCCAGTTTAAGGGTTTCAAGGTATCCTCCAGTAAGAAAAGAAAAGTTAATAATATGAGTAACAGGTTCTGAAATTTCATAAGCAGCTGATTTTAGTGCTGATACCGGAATCTCATCAGGACCAACTGATTTTATGTTTCTTAGTTTGTTTATAACCTGACTTACCTCACAAGGACTGGCCAGGTCAAATCAAAAGACCTCTTGACAAACCCTTATATTTGCAAAATTAACCTTCACATCCCTTATATCTGGACATGCATTTATAAAAAAAGTGTTAGCTTATGTTTACTAATGTTCAACCCTTAATAATAATAAGTTTAGATGAAGAAAGTGACAAAGAACTAAATTTATAGTGAGTAAAGTAGAATTAAGTTACCAGAATTGATTATTGTAAAACTTTTCTGTGTATCAACATTGTACTTCAAACTTTCAACCTTGATATAAATCAATGACCTTACAACGTAGGGTTAAATATTCAAAGATGGTAGATTTGTGTTTGCAGAACCTTGCAAATCTTATCGGGGTTTATGTAGAATACATTTCACTTACAGTATAACTTATGACAGCGACTATGGCATTTGTTCCCATTGCGAAATCGTCCAAGCCAATCTCGTCATGATGCACCGGCCTAAACAAAGGAGTACCGGGCGTTTGTAGTCTGTAGAAATAAATAAATAAATAATTTAAAAATTTCGTTAGCTTTTCAAATAATGACTCATCATACCTATATAATTTTGTTTCAGACTGCAAATCCCAATTATGACAGGGGGTTCCCATAGTTTGCTTACCCATCTGACACTGGTACATATTCCTGGGCGATTGGTTACAATCAGGCATGGGAATCAGTTGAGCCAAGTTCGACATGAAATCCGTTTTAGATAGTTCCATGTGAGTCGTCACACCTAAACATGTTTTTTGATATATGTGCTCCTTGCGCATGACACTACTTAACACTCATTAATAAAATAAATTAAAATTTTCGATAAACTAAATTTACAAATTAATACGTCTCTGTCTTTTTACCCGATGCCGAGTCCTACTCTGTCCTTCAAACGTCAATAATCAATGATCCCAACGCCGAGCAAAAATAAAACAAAAAATCCCTGTTTTCTGTTTTAAAAGTTAAAAAACTCCAGCATTTATCATTCAAAATTTTGTAAAAATGCACCTGCAACCGCCTTATCTTAACAACAAAACCTTCTATCAACCGATATAAAACCAAATATTTTGAACTTGCCGCGAAAAGCGTGCCAGATCATCGCGTCAAAATTCCCCAGAGATGTAAGGTTATGTGTCCTTGCCCCTTCGATAAAAATCGACCGCATCATTTATCTTTGTAATTCGATGTTCACAAGTGTTAGTTTGCTTACGAACGCTCTTAGATACGCTGCGAAAATGGTTCCAAATATAGTATTTGTCTTGGGAAGTCCCGGAGCTGGTAAAGGCACCCAGTGCCAAAAAATCGTCGAACACTTTGGGTACGTACATCTCTCCGCGGGAGACCTTTTAAGAGAAGAACGGGTTAAGCCAGGCTCGCAGTATGGGGAACTCATAGAAACCTATATTAAAGAGGGTAAAATAGTCCCAGTGGAAATTACCTGTAGCTTATTAGAACGGGCCATGGAAGACTCTGGCAAACAAAACTTTTTAATAGACGGGTTTCCTCGTAATGAAGACAACCTCCAAGGGTGGAACAAAGTAATGTCTCATAAAGTAAAGCTGCAGTTTATCCTGTTCTTTGACTGTCCCCTGGAAGCCTGCTCAGATAGAATACTTAAGCGTGGGGCCACTAGTGGTCGTGTTGATGACAATGTGGACAGCTTAAAGAAGCGTTTTAATACCTATTGTAATGACACAAAGCCTATAATTGATCATTATGAGAAGCAGAACCTTGTGAGAAAGATTGATGGAGCCAGACCACCAGAAGAAGTATTTCAAGATGTGGAGAAATTATTTCGTGTTGGAGCTGGAGACAACTAACAATAATTGTACCTAGATGTAAAATGTGAATGTTTAGGTGAAAATATGTCATTCCGTTGCAGCTTATATGGTTTGTAGGTGTGAAATAGACATTTTAAGTTTTTCTAGTTGAGATTAGCGACTTGTAAAAAATATATTTTCCATTTGGCTTCAGTATTAGATCTTAAAACCCATGGGTCATACTTAATTTAAATAATCAATTTTATTTGAAGGATGAATTCAAATTTGCAAAATATTTTAATAAAAACAGGTTTTGATTAGGTTTATTACCTAAAAACTATGTATTTTATATACTTATAGTATTTTATTTTTTTATATTGTGTTCACTTAGGGACTTTACATTACCTATATTTTTTGTGATTTATTTTTTAGGATAACATTTTCCAAACCAAAAATTACTTAATTAGAACGCCATTTACTTAACAATTTTGACTTTGGTGTATGTTTGTGAAATTATTTGAAAAATAAAGGTACAAAAATATTGAAAACTATTTAACTTGCCCTTTTCTTTATTTGCTAAGTGCATCCCTAACCTTGGGGTATAATATAATTCCATTATAAACACAGTAGTATATTGATTTATTTCAATTATTCAACATCACCTTCAGGATGTATTTCATTATGAACAGTTATCAGTAGATATCACATTATTGGCATTATAGATATATGTACAGTGTTACTCATGGTATTCCACAGGAAAGATTATGATTTTATATTATTTGATTTTAAAACCTTTTTAGGATTGATAAGAGCCATATTGGTAATACAATTAAAAAATATGTATAGTGGATGATAAGCTGCGTTGGAAACATCATTATAAACATATTGAAAATAAACTTGTACCTTGTATGTAGATGTAGACAATTCAGACAATATCTAAAGTCTAAAACATTACATCAAATCTATAATGCATACTTTTTATCAACATTTCGCTGCTTAATTACAATTTGGGAAACATGTGGAATAACATTATTCAGTAAAGCCCGAAGATTACAAAATAAAGTTGTAAAGACAATATATGGGATTCACTGGAGGACCGCAACTGAAGACATAATATAGGTATGAAAGAACAGGTTTTTTAAAATTTCTGATATCTTAAGAATTTAACAGAGTAAGTATATGTTTAAAACTGCAAACAAATTGCAAAAATGGAACATCCAAACTGAGTTCACGAATCAAGTACACAGCCATGGCACTAGAAACTTTAATAAAATTAAAATAAAAACTATAAACCATCGCCAAAAAACCTATTATATTCTTCCAAAGCAATTCCTAACAACTACCACCCTAAACTCGTTTAAAAATAAAATTACCCAACATAAGTTGTAGATTCGAGGTGTCTCTTTTAATTATATTTTATTGTTGTATTGTAAATTATAATCTTTTGATAAAACATTCCAAGACCAGCATCGATTCTGTTTCGGAATTACTTGTTTGACAATGTTCTGACATAAAATGTTTATACCTAAAAGTGATATGTGGAGTATTCTAAAATGTAAAATTTGTTATAATTAAGTGAAGGCATTTAAAAAAATAATAATAATAATAATGTCCTGTACCTCTACCTATTATTTCATTTTCAGTTTTTTTACTATCAAATCAAAATAAAGCGAGTTTCACTTCCTTAACCCTTACGTTTTTTTAAATATTTGTATTTTGTGAAAATATCAATTCTAAATTAACAAATTTTTTTTTGCGGCGATATCTAAACATTGCCTTAACAAACTCACCATCTTTAAAAGGCCGACAAGTTTTCGCTATTATTCGTTATATTTTAAAGCTAACTTCAGTAGCTGTTTCAGCATCTTGAATTGATTTTGTAAATATAGCTTGCTGGCCTATAAGTTCCCGTTGTAAAGTGGAAATTCTTTGCGTTCGATTTTCGCCAGTTAATTTGGTAAAAGTAGGATGCTGGGTTTCATAGTGCCTTTTCACATTATATTCCTTCGGAATAGAAACACTACTCTTGCATATTAAACAGACAATTTTGTTATGCGATGAAATAAAAATGTATTTTTCGGTCCAAATATCTTGAAACTGTCGATTTTCATCTTCAACCTTACGACACCGTTTCTTACTGGGGCCTGGTTTATCGATATCAAAATTAATATTATATTGTTACGTAGGTAGAAGCCAAGTTCGAACGACGAAATATTTACTCGTCACAGATTACAATTCTCAATCAGTATAACGTTCGCTTGTCCGTAGTTAAAACTTATCTGCCCCGGTAGCTGGCGATGCGTCGTATTTATACGAGTTACCAAACATCGAGAACCTTCCACTTTGTTCGGGGATACTACCGACGTGTTTCGCGAATCTTAAAGTAATCTAGTTGATGCGACAGATTTCTAGTTTCGTAACGATATGCTTAGACGCGCGGCGAGTAGAATCCTTTTAAAATTCGTTGGCAGGCCGCATAAATATCCACAGCGGGCCGCGGTATGTGCATCCCTGCTTTAGGCCAATCAGCCTGCTTTGTAGCGTTGGCAAAAGTATTGAAAAATTAATGCATCCAGATTAATTTCCTTAAGAGTACTCCAGAACAGTGGCGTATTTACGATTGTCACACGGGAAGGGAGGGGTCAAATTTTTTAGTGCCACGCCCTTTTTTGGAATATCAAACTTCTACCTCTTATAACACGAAATATTACTTTGGATTTTCGAGTTATAACGCGAAATTTTACTTTAAGATTTTGAGTTATAAGTCGAAATTTAAAAGTTTTGTCCTATAACACGAAACTTTACTTTAAAATTACGAGTTATAAGTCGAAATTTAAAAAATTTCGTGTTATAAGTCGACATTTTAGCAAATGTTTATATTATTGTTTTATATGGCCCTTTTACGTCTTCGTAGAAATGAAATCGCTCTGGAAAATTTGAAATAATGTTTCATGTTGTTTATTGCAAATGAACGAATGTGATTTTGAGTTTTCTCTACTATCGAGCCCAAGGGGGGGGGGGGGGGCAGACCCCCCGAACTACGCCACGTGCTCCAGAATGACTTACAAATTTTCACAATGACCAAAAATATCGACAAACTACTACAGAAGAACAGAAGGGTGATAGAGAGGCCATTCCTTCCATGGTATTGCAACATCGGAAGAGCCTGAAGAATTCTAGTTACATTCTGACGATTAATCTTAATAATCGAAAAAAGTTCCTATTTTGTTTTACTTATTTATTATTATTATTATTATCCTACTTCTTTACTTTAAAACAGACTCAAGTATTTTCATGTTCCTATCATGCGACCAAAATTTTATGTTACTGTTTTGTTATTAATCATATAATTTTTATTTTTTGCTTCTGTTTGTGGATATTTTTAATGAAGTTATAATATTTAGCTACTTTAAAACCAATATATCGGCTTATTAGGAGTTAAATGGGTATATTTACAATGTATGACAGTGTGACGTATCCATGTGACGTCTGATTAAGCCACCCTATGACTGAAGAACTTCTAAACACCCTATACTTGAGTATAGAAACGATTTTTGTTATTTTGTGCAAAAACAAATCAAAACCAGATTTTCGGCAGTCTTGTACTTTTTTTTCACTTGAAAAAACAAATTCTGAAAAAAAAATCAAAGCGGATTTTTTTATTTACATCACTACCCAAAACACATGCTCTCTCTGACAAACATTTCGAAGCATTAGTTATCTTGAAAGCAAATAAAAAAAAAAGATTTGTAGGGATTTGTTTTCGTTTTATAAACAATTATTTTAGTCTTAAATTCCGTAAAATATAAAGACAAATACCTACCTACCAATTACTGCTCTAGCTTGACTATGAGTAACATTACCTTTTATATATTTATTCATTTTACAAACGTCAACGTTTAAATAATTCATATTATATACCTATAATTATTATATAAATTGAATATAATAAATTTAAACTCCGGCAATGCCTGTAAAATTTTCGAAGGTGTCAAGATGTGCTTTGTATCCCCACTAATTTAATATCATATACGATAAAAAGAGACAAAACCATTAGTAAAGGACAGAAATCCCCGCTGATTCCTTGATTTCGGTGTGGGTTGCCAAATTTACCAAAACATATTATCCTCGCCGCTTTAAGAATATAATAAATTAGGTATATTAAGCGATTGTAATTTGCAATGTGAAGGGGAAAATCAATGGGATATATGTTTCAGGATATAACATATACAGGGATATGCATACGTCTAATTGTTGTAAGTAATATATTTGGATTACATACAAATTAACATTTTATGGAAATTTAAAGAGAGAAGTACGGCAACAACATAAAGTTTCTTGCTCGGATTCCTTCCGTAGCTCATGTTATTATTGGTCATGTTGAACTATTCTAGTTTCTAATAAGTTAAATTTATCGCAAAATTAGAAGTCGAAGTTTAACTATGGTGTAACGTAGAAAATAAAAAATTTAAGTAATTGAATTATTTATAAAAGTAATTGTCATACTATTAGTAATTGGTAATTGTAATTTATGCTTTTTTCAAAGTGGTATGGGTAATTGTAATTGAATTACTATTTAAGAGTAATTGCGACAGCTCTGGTAATAATACTACAAAATTTGAATGTGTATTCACAAACACTTACCTTCATAAGCTTCTTCAGGACAGACACATATATCCAAATAAACTTGTTCAAAGGTACCAACCAGCTCGATCTTATTGGCAAATAAATTTCTCAAGGGTCTCATCATCCTCGCAGGGCCCGAAAACAGGAAAATCCCTGGAAACTGAGCTTTAGCTTTTTTAATTGGAACTGAAACAATCTCCAAAGTTTCAGGAACATTTTCTCCTTTGATTTTTAAAAGACGGAGATGGTCGACAATTCTGGAAGCTGATTCTTTTGGAATGTAACCTGCAAATATAAATAAGCAACACCTTTCAGATAATGAATACCTCGAATAACTTAAAAAAAATATTAACCGAATTTTACAACCCAAGCCCAAGTACCTACAGTCAGTCTACAGCATTCTGGCATAGATCAGGTCCAAATAGGACCTAAGACACTTCTTTGTATCACTCCTGCTTTAAATTATTTTGGTTTTGTTTAGATATTTAATGAATTTTTTGCCTACATTAGTACGATATTAAAAAACAAATTGTCACCTCAAATGTTTGATCCTTTTCCCAGTAGAGTAGGGCGTAAGTGTGGTTTACAATGGTGATACAATCTCATAACCAAAAAGATTATATGGTACTGATTTTTTGGGATGCCCTACTGTGCAGCTTCATAAAACAAATTCTCAATTAGTATGTAAGGATTGGAAGGTGGCGAATCGCCAGACTGGCCATAGGAAATCCCATGTAAGTTTTGCTACCCTTACATATTGGCACCCCTATTAATTTTACATTGGCCGCATATTGAACATCTATCCAATAAAATTCTATATTCTCAGATTCAAGTTAAATAGTAAAATTTTAATTTATAACTACTTCTTGAATCTTTAATTTATAAGGTATAAAATTTTCGTGTGGAGGGTTCTATATGAGAATGCTGTCTACTGCTGGAATATTGTACAAAAATACATTTTAAAAATCATGTTAAGAAGAGATAGACTATATCCTATGGATTTATTATGTTTGGGTCGCATCTGTAATGTTAGAGCTCTTTACATGGTTAGTATATCAGCATTTATTCATAGGAAGAAATCTTTGGAAAATACTGTAAATCAGCGTTATTTTACACCTGCTGGAATGAATAATGAACCCAGTAAATAATAATAATATTCATCTGAAGAGTGGGCCCTAAATAATTATATAACTTCCAGGAACATTAAAATAAGTAACGAACATATGCAAATTTTAAAAAAGAACGCGAATATTATTCAACAAGAGAATATAAAAATCTCAAAATTATCTTTAAATAAGATTTTTAATTCTTATCACCTTGCTCAATACAAGCTTTATTACAGAGGGCATGATAGGAACTTTAATAAGGGTGTTTTGGATAGATTGGGGACAAATAAGAGAATCATTATTGCTGGAGATTTTAACGTACATTTTGGTACACGTGAGGCGGTGAGTGTGACTGACTTGTTTGAATCCTATGGACTGGGACAGTCTATCTTCCTCCCGACCAGAGGTAATACGTGTCCAATCGGAGAGAGTTTTTAGATTGCAGAGAAGGGCCGTGCGGTTGGTCGCGGGTTTGGGATACAGGGAGGAATGTAAAGGGGCTTTTGCCCAGCTTCGCATTCTGACACTGCCTTCTGTGTTCATATTGGAAAAAGGAATGAAAAATTAACCTCCTACATCGATCACGAACACGCAAAATTTTGCAAGTTTAAACCAGCGCACAGTGGTCCCGATAACGGTCATAGCACGAAATAGGTCACCATCCAATTTTGCCGTCTAACTCTACCAAACTGGTCACAAACTAGGTATATTTTATTGATATCTTATAGAAATCTTGTTACCTATGGCCCTCATTAAGTATTTGTCGATCGAAGTGTGACGTTCTTGTAACCCGTCAATTAATTTATTAATTTTATTATTTGTGTTCGCCAGTCTAGCTCAATTTGCCCATTTAAAAGTAAAAGTGCCAGTGAAAAAGTTGTTAAATGATGGATGTACAAGTTAAGGGTATGTATATTTAATATTTTTATAATTTAAGAACAAAATATTTGCCCCTTTTGGGCTCTTTATATAGATTTATTATTTTCTTTAAAATATTTGGCTAATTTTAGATGCAGATAGACTTTTAACTACATTCCCCTACATTCCCCGCCAAACTATATATCTCAAAAAATTCCTTGAAATCTCTAGTTTTTGGTACATTGAGAAAGAAGTGCGCCGGAACTTATTTTTTTTATATAGGTCAATGTAAAGCCCACTCAAGACAGAATTTTTTTTAAATAATATTTGATATTTTTTTTTTAATTAAAGCAGGGATTTATTTATTTTCATATTTTCTTTGCTTTAAGTTCAGGATAGATTAAGAGACTATCTCTTAATTAAGAGCACATTTCAGGCGCCATTTTAACGACTTTCGCCATTTCGTTTTTTGACAATTTTTTCTTTTAAGCATTATTTTTAATTTTAAATCGATATCAAAGATAAGAGCGGTATTTTTATATCTAACGACAGAAAGTCGAGCAACGAGATTAACCTCGAGATTAACTAAATGTTAGGCCATGAAAGTGAAACACATAAGTACATCCTACAATACGGTTTTTCGTGTATTTTACGTATATCACATTAATGGCTTAAATTCTTGTTACTCTACTTGCTTGATTTAATGTCGCTGAATATTAAAAATATCGCTCTGCTCTTTGATTTTCAATGAGAACAGTTTTTAATACTGAAATAGTCGCCAAAAACTGAAATGGCAAGTGAACTTGGCTCTTAAGTCTCATTCACGCATTTCTTTATTTGTTTTGATGTTGTTTTCATTGATTTTCCATTAATTTGCCAGTTGTGGCTTTTTTAAATAAATAGAAAATACTGCCTACTTTTTCTAAAAATGTTGCCTGTGACGCTAGTTTCAGTTGTAGACTTTATCAGATTAATTTAATATCAAATATTTTTTCCTTTTTCACAGGAAACGCTGCAACATGCACGTTTACGAGGATGTACTTGCTAAACATCTGGTTATCGAAGAAAGGCAGTAATTTGGAGAAGACCCGTCAGGCTTTTGCAGCGTTAACCAGCCCATTACCTGATGTTGAAAACATTAACTTTTCCAGCTTGGAATCGAAAATAATTTTCGGTTTGGTTTGTCACCACTTCATTCTTGGATTCAGTTTTTCGAATATTTTCTTCATGTGTCCTACAGATTAGATGTTAAAAAATGGCAAGTAAGGTTAGGTGAAGAAAAAACCCTTCTTGCAGAAAGAAAGGGTATTCAAACAAAGTTTAGGGAAAAATTGAGCTTAATCGTTGATAAACCTCCAAGTGAAGGAAGTGGAACGTCAATCGATGGCAACACTGCAAGGAAATTTTTTACAAATTCGGCTAATTCCGCTGAAATTACAGGCATAAGAAAAGACTTAATTGACCGATGTTGCGTTATTTTACAATGTATGGGATCAGGTTACAAAATTGATTCAGGTAAGTTCAAAAGTTATGCCTTAGAAACAGCCAAACAACTTGTGAAGGATTATCCGTGGTATTATCTACGTGCATCGCTCCATAAAGTATTAATTTATGGATCTGAGGTTATTAACCATGCTTTTTTATCTATTGGAGAACTTTCCGAGGAAGCTGCAAAATCCTCCAATATAAACATAAAATTAAGTAGTCGCGATAATACCAGGAAAATATCTCGTGTTACCACTAATGAAGACCTACTGCATAGACTTCTTCTCCATTCAAATCCATTTATATCTAGTTTAAGAACATTACTAAAAACAAATAAATCAGTGTCATTACCAGAGGTTTTTGATTTGTTAGAAACTTAAGACAATCTACTTAAATTTATAAATCTGTTGTATTTACTTACCACTATAGTATACTTTGTAATTAACTTATTTCTTAGTAACCGCCCTATTTTAATCTATTTATTTCCCAATATTCTCGTTAAATGTAAATACTTTTTAATTTGGCTTCAATGGGAAAATATAATTGCAAACTGATTTTTCAAGAAAAGGTTTTTTTACCTCTTAACATAATTGTCTTTAAATATTTCCTTCTCAGAAAAAGTGGATTGGTGTAATTTTTCAATTTTTAATAATTTTCTTTGTCTATAATTTCTGATAAACAGGAAATTCATGATCCAGAGTGTTAAATTAATTAAAAAAAGTCAGTTTGTGCACGAAAATCCTAAATTTGGAATTTTCGTTTAGTGCCAAGCCCCTATGACCGCTTTCCCCATATAGCGGGACCACTGTGCAGCGCGCCGAACGCACGCGGATTTTCGCGCCCCCACAGGAAAAGGAGTCGTAAAATTTCACCACTGGTACTGGTCGCCGACCGGCGGTCGGTGTTGGTGTATATTGCATTTTCACTACCGGTATTCATAGATAATTTTTTTAGTTTTATGTTAATTTGTGTTGAAGGCCTGGCGCCTTTAAGGCCTTGGCGCCGTCACGCGCCGCACGACCTTGCCCATATGGACGGCGCGTCCCTGCCTGCTTGGTTCTTTTCGAGGTTCTTTTTAAGTATTAATAGATAATGTGTATTTTTGGATGAAATTTTTTCTGTAATTTTGAATCTTGTAGTATTTTTTTTTTCGGCTTTGTCAATGAAATTTTTATCTTGGGCAAAAAAGCATATTTTTGACTTTGACTTTTGGCTTTGATCTATACTGAACATAGCATTAAGTAGCAAACACCCTGTATTACTGTTTAAACACGTCAACTCACCTAAAATTTTCCCATCCAACTGTACCACATAACTGTTCTTCAAATCCAAATCGCCGGCATACTTCAGAGGTATCATGCCTAGTTCCGTGAGTACCAGCGGTACATTGTCGACTTTTTCTTTGTCGGGTACGTCCGTTATTACGCAGTTCATAGTCAAGTGGTTAAGGAGACCGCAAGGGGCCCCATCGGGCGTATGCACGGGACAAATGAAGCCCCAGGCGTCGGGAAGGAGCTGTCGGGCTTCCGTGGTACGCATTTCTTGGAAAAACGCACCTCTGGAATAGAAAAAAGCATACACACAGTTCATTATTGCCGCAGGTAAAGTTTAGTCATGACCCGAGTAAAGTTAATAATTAATAATTAAAGGTATAAGTGTTGTGAAAAAAATAATCAGTTATTTACCTATGCACAGCCCTAAAATGTGACATGTATCTCATGCGATTAATATTTTCGGCAACAATACATAATCCCTTATCCTGCATGAGACCCAATCCGGTATTACTCTGTATGCTGCCAGTGGCCAAAAACAATCTCAAACTTTGTTCAATGCCGCCGCTCATTTTGGCCGCCCGCATTACATCTGACTGTGTAAAATTAAACTTATTATTTCTCACCAAGTTCAGGATGTTTAGACGTAAACCGTTGAGCCAGTTTTGCATTTTTTCTTTGAGTATTTGGAGGTACAAGTGGCCACCTAAAATTGGTAAATAAAGAAAAACTCTTCTTTGTTCTGTTTTAGTACAAACACTTTAAATAGACCTAACTACTAACGCGACGAAAAATGAAGAGAGAAATATGACTAGGAATAAAATTCTCTATATTATTGTACTTTTAAGAATTTTCAATATTTTTATTATTTATCGAGTTATGGCTCGATTTGACCATTTTGAAATGGGTGAAAATGCTTTTCACGTGTAGGCCGGTTACTGTTGACTTCGCGACAAAAAGTGAAGAGAGTACCTAATATGGTTGCGAATAAAATTCTCTATAATATTGTTCTTTTAAGAATTTTGGAAATTTTCATTATTTATCGAGTTATGGCTCGATTTGACCACTTTCGAAATGCTTTTCACATGTAGCTCGGTTCCTGTTGATTTCGCGACGAAAAGTGAAGAGAGTAATATGATTGGGAATGAAATTCTCTATAATATTGCTCTTTTAAAATTTTTCGACATTTTTATTACTTGTAGAGTTTTGGCTCGATTTGACCACTTTCGAAATGGGTAAAAATGATTTTCACGTGTAGCTCGGTTCCTGTTGATTTCGCGACGAAAAGTGAAGAGAGTGATATGGTTGTGAATAAAATTCTCAATAATATTGTACTTTTAAGAATTTTCAATATTTTTAATATTTATGGAGTTATTGCCCAATTTGACCATTTTTGAAAAGGGTGAAACTTAGAGATGCGACTACCGAATATTACCAACCGAATATTCCCATAAATTGCATAAGTTACGGTAATATTCGCACCCTCCCCAAGGAATATTCGCTTTTGGGTAACGTATTACGGAAACATTACCGTTATATTACCGAGAACATTCCCGGTAATATTACCCGAATACATTCGCCTTAAACTCTGTGTAGTTCCCCTGAGTTCTCCACACTTGAACAGTGTATAACAGAAATTGGACCAGAAAAAATTATGGCTATAGTGTCAGACAGTGCTGCAGCCATGGAAAAAGCGAAACGAATTATTGCAACGGAATTTAACTATATAACAACATATTCTTGCGTAGCACATGGCCTGAATCTTTTAGTAGGAGACATTATGAAGCTTAATTATTTCAGAAATGTAGAGTCATCTTGTAAAGAAATTATTAAAGATATTAATGGATCTCACAAAAATCTCGCCTGTTTCAATAAGATTCAATTAGATAAATATCATAAAGCAAGAAGTTTGAAACTCCCAGTCAAAACTCGTTGGGGGTCGATTTTCTATTGTGTGGAAAGTTTGATTATGACTAAAGAAGCCTTACAAATATTAATTGTCAGCCAGGAGAGTGAGGGCATAAAATTTTCTAAAAATGTTAGAAACCATATTTTGGATAACGATATTTTCTGGGTAAGACTTGAAAAGCTAAAAGGTATCCTGAAGCCTATAGTTAAATGGATAACGATTTTAGAAGGCGATGCAGCAAGAATTTCTCAGGTTTTTATAGCTCTAACGGAAATTGATGGATATATTAATGATAATATAACATCGTTACCAATACAATGCAACGAAGAAAAGGAACTTATATCCCTGTTTACAAAAAGAAAAGATCTTATCTTAAAACCTATCCATTTAGCTGCCTATTTACTGGACCCTTGTTTTAATCAATCTGAATTGGAGCTAAATAACGTACAGCATATTATAGCAATGCAGTTTATAGACAAATTAATTTCAAACCATCCTTAGTTTCAAGAACACAAAGAAACTATTACTCTTGAGCTTACAAACTACTTAGGCAGGAATGATCTATGGAGTATAAATTTTGTGTGGGAAAGTGCCAAAAAGTCTGACTGCATTACTTGGTGGAAAGGCATTTGTAATAAAACCAAACTTAAAAATGTAGCTGTTGCCATTCTAGGGTTACCACCATCAACAGCTGCTACAGAAAGGTCGTTTAGTACCTATTCTTTTATTCACTGTAAAAAAAGAAATAGGTTGACTACATAACGAGCTGGAAAACTTCTATATATTGCTCATAACTTAAAACTTTTAGATCAAAACATGCCTGCCAGTTTATATTTTACTAAAGATATAGAAGAGGGACGTACTGAATTAAATAAAACTACTAATA
This sequence comes from Polydrusus tereticollis, assembly GCA_963920685.1. NCBI lineage: Eukaryota > Metazoa > Arthropoda > Insecta > Coleoptera > Curculionidae > Polydrusus > Polydrusus tereticollis. The sequence continues at coordinate 23,822,628 of OY987333.1, read as the reverse complement.
CTGATAGTCTTGATGGCAATAGCAATAGCAGTCTGAAGTCAACTAAATGGACAAAAAAGAGACAAATCGAACATAGGAGTGATAGTTCTTCTGACGCAGATAGTGCAGAAGAGTTTTCACTTCACGACACTAACTCGAGTGTTGGAGAAGAAGATTTTTCTGATTTGGAAAATATTTAGGTCATTTCATGTTTAGTTGTCACTCCTCAGTATTCCTTATTTTAAATAATAAACCTAAATTAACCTAAACTAGCCTGTTACTTTTTATAATATTTTTATTTTTATCTGTTTTGGTTTTATTTGTAGGTAGCTACTTATGAAAATACATTATGTTATTTAAGTTAAAATGTTTTCACATTATTATATTATACAATAAATTATAAATTAACACAAAATATTTCATTCTGGACCCAATTTTAAAGATAAAATATTGACATTTTGTTTAATAATATATTTTTAAACAAGGATAATAAATTACCGACTAAGTGTAGTCTACTGCTTAAGAACGAGTTAAATTTCCTAAAATTCTCATAAATTACGGTAAGTTCTCGTAATTTAACGAATATTACCGACCAAAAATAAATTACGGTAATTTTTACATCACTAGTGAAACTGCTTTTCACGTGTAACTTGATTTCTGTTAATTTTGCGACGAAAACTGTAGAGAGTAATATAGTTGGGAATAAAATTCTCTATAATATCGTTCTTTTAGGAATTTTCGAAATTTTTATTATTCATCGAGTTATGGCTCGATTTGACCACTTTCGAAAGGGGTAAAAATGTTTTTCACGTGTAGCTCGGTTCCTGTTGATGTCGCGACGAAAAGTGAAGAGAGTAATATGGTTGGGAATAAAATTCTCTATGATTTTGTACTCTTAAGAATTTTTGGTATTTTTATTATTTATAGAGTTATTGCTCTATTTGACCATTTTCAAGGGGGTTGAAAATGATATCCACGTGTAGCTCGGTTTCTGTTGCTTTCGTGACGAAAAGTGAAGAGAGAAATATGGTTGGGAATAAAATTCTCTATAATTTTGTACTCTTAAGAATTTTTGATATTTTTGTTATTTACAGAGTTATTGCTCTATTTGATCATTTTCGAGGGGGGTTGAAAATGCTATCCACGTATAGCTCGGTTCCTGTTGATTTCGCGACGAAAAGTGAAGAGAGTAATATGGTTGGAAATAAAATTCTCTATAATATTGTACTTTTAAGAATTTTCGAAATTTTTATTATTTATCAAGTTATGGCTTGATTTGGCCATTTTCGAAATTGGTAAAAATGCTTTCTACGTGTAGGTCGGTCCCTGTTGATTTCACGACGAAAAGTGAAGAGAGTAATATGGTTTGGATTAAATTTCTCTATAATATTGTACTTTTAAGAATTTTCGATATTCTTAATATTTTTCAAGTTATTGCTCGATTTGACAGCAAGCACTAACCTTGCAAAACTTCTTGCATCATAACAGCATCAGCCCCCTCTACTTTGCATTTATCTTGTGCAAATACAAACAACTTTTGACACATGAACACCAGCATGTTGAATTTATCCTGGTTTGAATTAAGATGTATAAGAATGCACTTCTTAAGTACAAATTCTGCTACTTCTGTATCTGTAAACCACTCAGGACACTCATAGAACTTTACTCTAAACATTTTTCCTAGGTATGATTTGCACTCTTCATGAGTGTGGAGGCCTTCAAGGTGGATTGAACGCAACATGCTTTGACATGAACTAAAATAATAATCTCAATGAACAATCTTGACATTTCTTTTAAATTATTTAGTGATGTGTATCTCAAATATATATCACATATATGGTAGTGGTAATACTTACTCTACATAGTAAAGATCATCCTCAAAACCTTGTATAAGTTTTTGATAAATATAATGATCAGTATAATCACAAAGGCACTTAAGAAGCAAACATAGGGGAGCATAGTATAACATTCTGTGGTAGCTAAACATAAGTTTTGCAGTACCATCAGTGACAAAATGTAAAACATTACCCTGCAAAAAAAACAAACATCCCAATACTAGATACAGCATGCCCAAAAATATTTTATTGGATATCATTAAAAAAACAATATCTAACCGTTGCTGTTTGATCTTGCATTACACTCCGTATGCTCACACCCACATCTGAGAATAGCGAGCCCCTCATTTTCCATCCTGACCGTCTTATAGCAATGGGGTAGTTTCTTCTAGTCATGAGAAGCATTCTCACAAGCTTTTCTAAACCACTCACTATAAAATACCCACCCCATTCTTGTTCATGTTCTCCATGCTTAACTAATTTTTCAGGGTTGAAGTTTGCTAAGTTACAACGATTTGACTAAAAGAGAGTCAAGTAAATTCTTCAACAACAACATCCACTAAATGAACTCCTGAATAAAATTAACACAACATTATAAATTTGCCTCACAACCTGAACTAACATATAGGTATCAATGCAAAAAATAATTTAAAGGTTAAAAAAAAAATAGCATTAGATGTGTTGCAAATCAACGATGTTGCGTTACTTCTGTCCGGTAATTTATGATTTTCCATACCTTAACCATAATTGGAATATTTCCCAACTCCTTGGTAAATGATTGCTGTAATTGCCCATCCAAATACCACTCTATTTCAACAGAGAACTTTCCACTGTAAGTCGCATTCCTCTGTCTGCACTCAGTAGGATAAATAAAATTGTCTCGTACACCTACAGTACCATAAGGCACCTGCGGCTGTTCTAAAGTATACCTAGTTATAATAAACTTGATTATTCTCTCGTTTATCATAAATTCAACTGGGGTAAGGCTCTCTATGGCTTTGTCCAAACCTTGGTCTACCATATAGTTAAAACTGGCAATATGAGGTTCCCCTAATTTCTTTAAAAACTGAAAAAGGAAGATAGGTTAGGCACGTGGGGTACACGTAAAGACAAAGGTTTTTTATTTCATACCTCGTTTTGGGACTCGGGGGGCTTCCCGAAATTCGGATTTGTTAAATTCTTTAAGCTAGGGTTTTCCATTTGTGTAAAAATAATTTATTTTAACTGCCTCTAAAGACCTAAAAAGTTTGGTTAGGTTAAGTTTTCATCAGCTGACTTGTTCGCATTTTACTTGGGTTGTGCTATTCATGAACGTATCTACTTTCGGGCAAATGAGAAGACAATTAATTTCTTACAAGCAACCAAATATATTTTTATTGTATTCTGAGTTGCCTATCCATAATAGATAAATAATACCGCCAATTAATATTCAAATATTTTATCATCAGGAATAATAATAATAAACACTCCTCTCGCTATTTACATTTTTTTAAATTTAAAAATATAAGGTTTAGTACTAACAGACTAGATATGATTGATATTGCAAACACAACTCCTTAATTCCGATATATTTTATAAAAGAAAACACGTAATTTTCGGAAAACAAAATGCGCACAGCCACCAGCGGCAGCTTTAAAGAATCAATAAGCCTGAAACAGCTGACTGAAAACCCACTGAAAACTGAAACCCTACAATGAAAACCAAAATAAAAGTAAACGATAATACCTACCATTTTATACATTATTCATAAATAATGGGTAACAAAAAAGCAATGTTATTGCTATTGTGTTTTTTTAAACGATATTTCGTTTCAGGCCTTTCTTCAGTGCTATTTTTCTTGAATGGTAAGGTTTTTAAATTTACAGTATTTTTAGTTTTATTTAAGCAATACCAAGAACACAACGATATATACTTTCTAGTTCTATATAGTCTACTAACTAATAAACTAATAACCATCAACAATTTTGAACCTCTAATTTTTAGATTAATTTCTCACGTTTTAAGAATAGAAAGATCTAAAAAAAATGAGTGCTTCCATCAGCAGAGAATGCTCCTACAGTCCATGTGAGTCTATCGAGTATACAGCCCTACAGTTCGCTGTAAGAAGAAACTCTGTAGAACAAGTCAAGTAAGATTTCAAAAACTAATACCTAAGCATAAAATCTATTTATTTTTGGAATTTTGTTTTAGATATTTGATTGAAAGCGGCACAGAGCTCGATACAGGACCGGACCCAGCTTTGCACCTGGCCCTGAGGAAAAAAAGCACAAACATTGGTATTCTTCTTTTAGAAGCTGGGGCTAATTTTGAAACTAAAGATTCCGTAAGGCCTTTCTTTAATAAGTGGTCTATTCTTTGGTAAAGTGTGTTCGCAAATATAAGAAACCGACCTAAATGACTGCATGCTATTATTAGGGTATTCAAAATATAATAAACAACGATAAACCAGTTCTGTGAAATGATATGGGCGTAATAAATTTTAAGTACCGTACTCAGGTAAATAAAAACGCGGATAAACCAGGGTCCTCTTTGATTTTAGTCTGTCAACGTACACTGTTGACTTTAGTTTGTGTTTTGAAAATGTTTCGTCCTTGGTGTTCTAGTAAGATTTGTGAAAGCAATGAAACTCAAGTAAATAACAGAGTGCATTTATCAACAGATGCCAAACAGATTATAAATAATGGGTTTTTGACATTAATGTCGCACGGAAATTTGTGCCCTAAAGAAGTTGTAAAGGAAACGGCTTTACTTACAAAAAAAACCTTTTCCACAGTTTAGAAAATTACACAAGGGCCAATTTTGGAACGCAGAAAAAGAAGTGATATTGGAAAATCAAGAGCGTTGGACCAAGGGAACGAGGAACTTATACGACGAAAAATTTATAAAATGTATGAAGAGCAAAGTGTACCAACGTTGGACAATTTAATGAAAAGGCTGACTGTACAGATGAAACAGAAATTAAATGCTCAAGAACGACATTGTAAAAGCGCCTTCAACACATGGGCTTTAAATCCAAAAGGATTAATAAAACAGGTTTTGCTGGAGTCCAAGCGTATTCAAGAATGGCGGTGGCAATATCTGACAAAAGTAAATGAATACAGAACTGACGGTAGGCCGATCATTTATTTAGATGAAACGTGGTTTGACACCCACGACACCCCGTTAAGTGGTTGGGTCGATTCTAGCGGCAAATGTGTGACACGTGCCCCGTCAAACAGTGGAAAAAAAAATAACAATCTTACTGGTTCTGAAGATGGGTGGATGCCGAATGGTCTATCTCTCTCGCCAAAAAATATTAGTGAATCATGTGTTGACTATCATGAAGACACAACCGCGGAGTTATTTGAAAATTTTTGTTTGAAACTAAATTATTGCAGAACATTCCACCAAATAGTGTCATTGTTATGGATAATGTAGTTATCATAGTAGACAATTAAACAAAGCTCCTTCTTCAAAAGACACTAAAGCCAAAATTAAAGAATATATAATATGTTTGATAATGATACATTTTTTACCATGAAAGCTATAGAAAGAAAGACTTATTAGAAGTGCTTAGAAGTATGTCTATTCAAAAAGAATATTACTGCGATGAACTTGCGAAAAGCATGGGGCACATAGTATTGCGGCTACCGCCTTATCACTGTATATTTAACCCTATTGAACAAATATGGCACCAACTTAAAGCTGGAATTCGTCGCAATAATATTTCACCCACACTTAATTCTAGTGTATTATCTCTAATTCATGATGAAACTAAAAAAATTTCTGAGGTGAACTGGAAAAACTGCGTACAACATGTAAAGAAAGTAGAAGAAAGTTACATTTGTATTCGGAATGCAACAGAAAGGTTTATTATTACTTTAGATGATGATAGCGATAGTGAAGTAGATTTAGCTGGGTAATTTATTAATTAATATAATAATTTAGCATTACTTACTTACTTTTTCGTGTCCGGAACTAAAATTTTTCGGCCCAGTATTGGGCCACGTCTAATGCTTCATTCTTGTTTGACCATAGATCGTCGAGGGTGCAGGAGTAGGGACAATTAGGGCAGAGCAGTAGGTGTCTCATGTCCTGTATACCGCCGCAGTCACATTCAGCACCGTCCTCGTCTCCGAGGCCCCACCGGATTAGGTTTGTTTTTACTGGAGCTACGCCTGTTCTTATGCGGTTTAGGGTCCTCCAGGTTTTCCAGTCCGAGGTGGCGCCGCTGGGCATCTCCTGAACGAGGGGGTAGTCTTCTGGGGGTTCGCCCAGTATGTCTCTTAGGAATCGGCTTCGGGATTTGAGTCTTCCTGGCTCACATGTGGCACCGAAGAGGGGATGTCGTTCGTCGAACGTTTGTTTGAATCTTTCTGTGTACTCCTGCGCTGCTCTCCGGGCGCTAGGTTTTGCAAATCCAGCAGCTTTGTATAGGTTAGTCAGTGGTGTTGGCTTCATGCAGCATTATAAGTGTAAGTGTAATTGATGATAATTCTATTTTTATATTTTGAATTTAATAAACTTAAATAAACATCAGTTTCATATTTATTTGCTGCTAAATTAAATATTTCAAAACTATGTATTTTCTAAGACAGCCTTAGCTCAGTCGGCATTGTGTCAATGCCCCTATTTAGGTAGAAATAAATAAGAATCTTTTGGTCAGTTTCTTAAATTTGTGAATACACTTTACTACCTAATACCTATACAGGGTATTTTCTAAGTAATCTAAAATATTTCCAGTACTTCTAGCAGCTAAATTCATCAAGCCTTTTTATGAAAAAGAACTTCATATTTACATAATATGCACAAAAATATATATTTTGTGAAATATAGAGCGTTATAAAGATATGATTTAAAACACCAAGATGCACGCCAGTGACATTGAAATTTATTTTTAGGAGTTTTGTTTGCAACCCTCATTTAATACCTAACGTATTTATATCAAGACGCCTCTCAGAATTTTTTCTTTTATTTTTTTCGTACGCTCCCGAGAATATTCCATATACCTACCAAACACCCTGTATATATTTTCATTGTTAAAAAGTGGCGGATATATACCACTTCTCCTTTTTTGTAAACTGGGAGCTATCACAGTAGCAATATTATATTATACCATTTTCAATGGTATTTTTTAGCATGGAGATCTTCCAATTCACATAGCTTGTACCTTGGGTTTATTGGAGGTTGTAAAGGTACTCTGCGCCTTGGGATGTAGCGTTGAAGTACCAAACGTAAAAGGACTGTACCCTTTGCATTTAGCGGCAAAAAACGGGCATATTTCAGTTGTAAGGTATGGATGGAGACGCCAATTACTTTTTCTATTATAGAATTTTGTTAAAGGAAAATTTCTAGGCATATGGTTATTACTTAGATCTTAAATTTTAAGAAATAATTACGGCTATTTGTAGAAGAATTACTGCGTCCACTAAAAGAAAACGTTTTTTAAAATACATACATCACATTTTTTTAAGTCCAGCACTACGTCGTAATATTAACACTAAATAGTTATTTACGATATAAGTGTTGTAAAGATTCATATTACAACACGAGATGTTAAAGTTGTTAAACGAGGCGTCAGCCGAGTTTAATCAAACATCGAGTGTAGTTATATGAATTTACAACAAGAATATTGTACAAAATTTTATCTACTTTCATCTATGAATAAAAATATTTGGCAAAAGGCATTTTTAAAAATAAAAATGCACCTGCTATTAAAAATCGTTTTGTAAGGGCATCTATTACAGCACTAGTGCTGTAATGGCATCTATTACAGCACTAGTGCTGTAATAGATGCCATTACAAAACGATTTACAGAACTGTAAAATTCATATTACTAAATGAAAGTAGATAAATTAGATTTAAAACTCGAATTTTATGACATCTTGAGTGATCTTGACGTCTATCACAAATTTCAGCTTTGCCAAATAGAAACGCATGTTTGACTCATAGCCCACTATTCGAAAAGGAGTGATTCTTTGGCAGTTTGTTGTTGTTAATAAATAAATATTAATGAAAAACCTAACCTTTCCTTTAGCGAAAGTGGTTTAAAAAAGACAATCGAATAAACCAAATATGAATGTAAACAAAATTAATTTTTTGGTAATAACATGGGTAGTACTGATTAACTCATTTGATAGACCATGAAAATAATCATGTGTAAAGTTGATATGTTCAATCGTATTTTTTTCGATAACTGTTGAGTTTAGGTAAAGGACGTGGTTCATGAAACATAGTTAGAATTCGATGCAAAATTCAAAAATGAAATAGAAAATGGATATTTTCATTTCAAAGAATGAAGTTGATAGTCGTAACTTATTTTTGGGCTACCCTATATACATGAATTAACCATCAAGAAACCACATTAAGAAATAATTTCGACGTGTCCGAGCGTTTTTCAAAAAAAACACACAGCTAAATTTTAAATGAATTAAGACATTACTTCTGGGACTCACTGTACAGGGTGTCCTGTTTTCGATGGTTTTACGGGGTTCCTATTAATTAGATATTTTAAAACAACTTAGAGAACCTGAATATTCTGACAGAAACTAAAGAAGTTTTTAATATGCCATAAATGACTGTGTTCTTTTCTTTTTTTTAATACCCCCGTCATGGTCTACTAACAAAAAATGTAAATTTTTTAATAAAACGTAAATTTCCTGCTTAATATTAAAAATAAAAATAAGGTATTATATGTTTCTGAAAAGCTTGTTATAAACTAAACTATTTTATTAAAAAATATAGGGTAGGATCGCCCAAGAGTACGCACCTAATTTATTAGAGTAAATAAAACACAAACTGTTACTTCAAATTATTTATCAATACCAAACACGGGTGTGTTACACTATAATATAATAGAAAAATAACATATATTGGCAAAATAAAAACGTTTCTCAAAGTTATGTATTAAAAATAAAAAAATTGAAAATGCGTACTCTTTGATGACTGGTGTCCTAAGAGTACGCGACCTATATGCCTAAGAGTACGCATTAAAAACTGTAATTATAACTTCAACAATTAAGAATAATATCATTTCATATCATTTATACCCACATAGCTTGTGCAGTCCTCATGCCACCAGTTTCCACAATTACTGCATTTTATCCAGTCTGATGAGCTAAAATGCTCATTGCATCCGGGACAAATTGTATTTTCCTCTCCTTGTGAACTCTTTTGGGATAACTTTTTTTTTTTAAATGGCTCAGTTTTCCGAGAACTAAAAACATTTCTCTTTCCACCTTGCTTTTTAGTCTTTTCTTCTTGTTCAGCTATAACTTGATCTTTATAGGGAGTTGACGAAAGAATTTCTGATTTTTTAGACTTTTGCCTTCGTATTTGCTGATGTTTGGCCTTTGGCAAAGGAATGATCATATTTGGCGATATTTTCGAACAGGAAGGGCCCGGATCATAGTGGGAACACGAAGGGCCGGGGTCGTAGTATAGACGGGTTTTATCCAAAACTGGACTGCTGGATAAATTTCCAACTCTTTCAATGACATTTTGCCCGCTAGGGTCAGGGCTTTGAGTAAGTGTTATATCTTCATTTCTCTCTTGTGAGTTTTGTTTGTATTTTGTTTTCAAGGTGGCCAGAGGTACTAAATCCTCTTCATCATCACAATCACTTTGCTCAAACTCATTTTGAACGGGCTCAGCTTCAGTTGCAAGCAAGGTTGCAGGTTTGTCAGTTACCTCAGCAGGGGCGAAATCAGCTTCTGTGTAAACGTCGGGATTGTAAGGGTATATCCCTGTACATGGAAATGATTTCTCAGCAATATGAAGAGTAGCAACTTTCGCATAGGCTGCGTGAAATAGCGCCGATATTTCTTTAACGGTGATCGCTCTTCCTTGGTTGCTTACCATCCATTTATCACATTCAGAAGAGAAAGCGCTTTTAAGCGGAAAGAAAAAACTTCTATCCAGCGATTGCATCTTGTGGCTGGAGTGGGGCGGTAAAGTTAAAAGAATAATAAAGTTTTCTCTTGCATAAAGAATCGCTTCCAGAGAGCAGTGGGAAATGTGATTATCTAATATTAGGATTGCCGGGTCAGTTTCTGTTGGCTTGACAAAATCACGAAAATGCCTAAGCCAAGTTATAAATAATTCCGTATTCATGTATCCAGAATCAGAGATGAGTTTAAGAGTGCCTGGAGGTGCTCCATAGAATAGCTCCTCCTTAATACGTTTCCTGGCAAATATTAGAGCTGGAGGTACAAAAACACCCCCAGCGCTCATGCATACTACAGCAGTAGTTAGTTGGCCTCGTTCGGCGGAAACAATTTTGGCCACGGTCCTCTTTCCCTTAGAAGCATAAATTTTATGCAACTTGTTAGGCACAGTAGATAGCCCGGTCTCGTCCATATTAAAAACTCGGTGTCCCGAAGCATTTGTTTTTTCATAAACCATTTTTAAATTATCAAAAAATCTTTTACATTGGACTTTGTTAAAACCAATTGCCCGGGCCAAACTACATTTTTCCGGATTTCGCATTGAAAGTGCATTTCTAGCTGCAAAATTCTGTGTCCAATGTTTGCCTGCCATTTTTGTTTCCAAGTTAAACCGATGTGGAATTTTATTCAAATCGGCATATTGGAAGGCTAAAGACCTAACGTCCTTCATTCTTAAACCGTAAAGTCGAATTTCCAAATCGCGAATATGATTTGCCAATTCGTTTTCTTGACCTTCCGTGAAAATGGGCCTAAACCTACCAAGGCTTGTAGGCACTGTACCCTGTAACAACAACAAAATTAAGATCTATGTTGGTTTGAGTCTAAATAAAAAATTACCTTCCGTAATCTTTTCCTTAGTGTGCATTCATTGAGGTTTAGCGACTTTGCAACTGACCTCTTGCTCTCTCCATTTGCTATTCGTTCAGCTGCTTGATTTAAAATATCTTGTGTAAACCTTAACTCCCTCTTACTCTTCCTTTTATATTTTCCCATTTTGACAAATTTAGCGGAAAAAATCTTAAAAAAAAACAAAAACAATTATATAGAAAATATAAAAGCTAAGAGTACGCATGGGAGGTAAGAGTACGCGCGCGTACTCTTTGGGTGCGTACTCTTATGGGCGTCGCAACAAATATAAAAATCTGGCTTCAGAAACATAACCTGCAAACTTAACAAAAATCTAAACACAGGAATGTGTTGCGCAAGAACCATACTTATTATCATGTTCAATAAAATATTTAGCAAAAATCGATATTTGAGAGTCTATGCCTTACTCTAGAGTTCATAAATATTATAAACAAATACAATAAATTGAATTTCGTACCGTACTTCTAACAAAATAAACGCTGCCCTGTTCTAACCTCCACACACTCTTGTACTGGTTGTAAATAAACACCTGATGTGAAATTTTTTAATTACAGTGTTGCCAATATGAAAATATCACTAACGCGTACTCTTAGGGGACGCGTACGCTTAGGCGATCCTACCCTACAGGGTAACCCATTTAAAAAAAAGCAACAAACAAAAGAAAGGACATTTGTTTTCTCTTTGAAAAGCTATAGGGTAACCTAAATATGGGGGGGGGGGGGGGTCCCAAAATGTAAAAGTTTCAAAAACATCCTGTATATGTAAAACAAGGAGGACTAGAAAAATTCTGATTAAGTTCAGCATCTTTTTTTTTTTTCACAAAAAAGTAGCACAGTGTTGCGAAAACCGTACCCTTCTATTTTTACTAGTAACGGAAATACCTCGTAAAACCATCGAAAACTGGACACCCTGTATATAGGAACTAGCAACTCAACATCCTGCTTATAAAAAATAAATATTAAAAAATAAAATTCTTTTCAGGTGTTTGTGTGCAGCTGGATGTAATATTGATGTCCGTAATTCAGACAACATTAGAGCTGACATTACGGCACTCAAAAACGGATTCAATGACATCGCGGATATTTTGGATCGCTTGCGCGCTTTAGGTATAAAAAAAATCAAAAAACAAATAAATTATAAAAATTTTTAATGTTTAATAAGTTAAATTAGACAAACCCCTCATTTATTAAAAAAAAATCTTTCATTCGTTTTTCCACAATTCTTATAATATAAAAAAAATTTTTCTCTTAAAATAAAACCTATGATTTGATAAAATAAAAATGAAAACTTCTCTCCTCCAGAGTCCAGAGTCCACATTACTTCTTTATTTAACTTAACATAATATGTGTTACTCCTCTAAACTTAACCATTCAAGCTCATGATTCTTAATTTTTAAACAAACTTTCCTTTAATTACCTTCAGATGTCATAATCTTCTATTATCATACTTAAATATGTTACACTTATTTATATTACAAAACTTAATCTTAACTTTACTTCTCATTCAATTTATTTAACCATTTAATGCACCAAGTCTCCAGCCTTTCTGTTGTACTAATTTATTTGAGACAACTTATTATTTCGAAGTTAAACTCGATGTTGGTATCCCCTGAAGATGAGTACTTAAGTGCTCGAAACATGTCGGGAATCTAATAATTTTTATGTTAAAAATTAAACTGTGGAGGAGGACTGCATTGTTTTATTTCATATTTAATGTATTTGTTTGAGTTAATTTTTTGGCTATGTAGGACAAAGAGATCATTTTGCTAGACAACTTGTACCAACGTCAAGGCCCGCGTTGAGGCTCTCATTAAGGCTCTTGGGTCACTGCGGAGTAGGAAAGACGTCACTAGCGAAGAGTTTGGGGGCAGGACTCTTTAGTTCCCTTTTTAAGAGGTCTAGTTCTTTGCATAGCAATAAGTGTAAGTAATTACGGATTGTCATACATTTATAATATTAAATTAATATAATTTCAGCTAGACCATCGTCTCCTATCAATACTCAGATAGAGATGGACGTCACATCGCGCCAAAACTCCATAAATTTTGAACCTTCAGCACACTACCAATCAACGAATGGAATTCATGTACTAAATGTAAGAGTAATATTACGTTATCGGGCCTTTTTTAAAGTTTCCGTACCTTAAAACAAAAAAAAAACACAACCCTTTCTTATTCCTTGTCTTCTAAGTCAGGCTTTATGCCTTTAACTTCTATTCAATGATCTGTAGCGTTATGGGCCGAACTTCACATAAATATTTGGTTTGGGCAATGCCCTAAGTATTGTTAATACATGTGCGAGATGTTACACGTGGCGACATCTCGTAGCAATCGAGCCATCCACTCAACCAGACCAGCGAGGTCTTCTCTAAGACCTCGCTGTCCGTACGTCTGTAGTAGTTTGTAATAATTTTATTGTAAAATTCTATTAAAGTGGGAATCTCAAAATCTCTATGTAACACCCTATTCACAGCATACCTCGGAGCGTCCGCAATGATTTTTAAAGCTTTGTTCTGAAATATCTGGAATCTGTTATGCTCGGTCCTGCTTATCATGCACCATGTTGGCACACCATAAGTCAGGACCGACCTGACTAAAGTCTTGTATAAGTTTACTTTAGTTTTAGTTTTTATTTTACTCTTTTTATTTAAAAGACAGTAAATAGAACCTAGCTGCTTTCCAGCCTTTTTAGGTCGTGTCTCGGAATTTTTCTTCCAGTTCAATCTTTGATCAAAAATTAGACCCAGATACTTGACTTCTTGAACCCAATTTACTTGTATGCCGTTCACCCTTAGAAGGGTCTCGGGCCTTCTCACCGTGCTTTTCGAAAAGAAAATGGCTTTCGTCTTGTTTTTTTTTTTTTTTTTTTTTTTTTTTTTTTTATGATAAGGCACAGCACTACAGGATAAATCCTTTATGGCGCTCTAGGAGCGGTGCGTGTGCGCAGGAAACGATTCACGTTGGTCTTGAATCTTTGGAGACTATACTCGTTGGGGAAGACGATCTCAGGGAGGTCGTTCCAGAGTGATGACGTTCTCCAGATGAAAGAATTTTGAAACAGTGTCGTTCGAGGGACACTAAGCTGAACCACGTACTGGTGGGCTGCAGTGGCTCGTCGTGTACTTCTACCAAGCACCGCTCTGGGTGGTATTAAGCGGGCAACCTCAGTTGAACAGTTGTTTGTCTGCCCGTCAATGCTGTTTTGCTCAAGAACGGCTAAAGGTATCAAGTTGAAATTCAACTTGTCAAGCATTTGTCCTGTAATAAAGTGAAGCTTCTTACTCAATAGAATAAAAAGATACGGCGTTCCAAAAAAAAATTGACTCCCATATTTAGGTACTCACTGACTTACTAACTTTCCAGTTCTCTTATTGTATGTTTTAAGGAAGCATATACCAGGCACAACTGATGATAAATATATATATTTTTTTTCAATTCTCCAGTACATTTCCTTATACAGGGTGTTATGGAAATGACTTATTATTTTTTAACCCGTAAATCTATAGGTCGAGCCGAATTGGGGAAAAATTGCGTTAAATGGCGCTCGAAGCTAGAAATTCGAGAAAAATGCCTTCAAAAATTTAGCTCAAAACACCTACGCGCCAATGATCAAACAGCTGATTCGTACTACTTGTCAAAAAAAATATTGTTGACAAAAATCTGACAGTTACTGTCAGATATTGTCTTTAGATATCGTCAGCCCAAAACATGTGTTTTGAGCAGTGTTGCCACATTTACTACATCAGTTTCATCAGATAACCTTTTTTGAATATTTAATTTTTTCTACTTAACTTTAATATGCTTTAGTTTCTACCCTATTACACGAAAAATTGTCTACGTATTGCTCTAGTTTTATTTGTACATACCTTGAAATAAAAAACATATCGGCAAGAAATCCACGTTATACCGTTACCATTTCAAATGATTCTAGCGGGACATTTATTCACTTTAACAACACATTAACTGTTCGGGACATTATCAAGTTATTAGCTCTTTAATTCTGTGTTATTAATACAAGAAATTACTAGTTATAGACAATACTTTATAACAAAATCCGGATTGAAAACAACGCGTTTTGGCCAGACACACGTTTGATACGGTTATGTAAATCAGCCAATCAGATGCGGGCAAACGCTCGCTAAGCCGATTGGTCGTCATTTTCAATTGGCGCGCGATTTAAATGAGTTAATTTAAAAAATGTTATAAAATGATATCAATTTAGGAATTTCTAGGTGTTAGAATAGGATAGCAGCATACATATTTAATGTTACAGATGAGTCTTGAGTTTTAATACTTTAGAAAGGCAATATCCATAAAAAAATAAAACGACCATTTTTGAGAGGGCCCTCGGAAAAAAATGTTGACCCACTTTGTTGCACTCGCATTGTTTAAGAAGGCTTGTGCATTACTAGTCGTAACTAATATTTACTGACCACAAACTATTCAAAAGAAGTTTTATATTGGCACTATTTGCTCTAAAAAAATGTATAAGTAGAATGCAGAGTTGTATACCTACCCACTCAAATAAAAGTATTTAAATGTATTGTAAATATCAAGGGCTTGGTATCTAAGTTATCCAATATTTTTATAATGTAATTGCCTTTTAAGTAGGGCCACCGAATCGTGTTTAGTGCAGGTATGGATAAAGTATTAGTTTATTTAAAATTAACGGTTTAGACTATCTAACTAAAATTTTACACCTTTCCTTTGGTATGTGTATCCACGTAGATTTTTCAGATGGGTAGTAGGGACCACTTTAGTTTAAAATAGCCTGAAACCCTTCAGGAACCTCGAAGCACTTGTAAGCCCTTTTTGCTAATAATTTTTAGAAAGTAATTGATTGAACAGCTCAATTTTTTGTTTTCAAAAAAAGGACCTCAAAAACTCACGGAAAGAACAATTTAAATTCAACAAATAACGTTACGGTTATGTTCTTTCTCTTCTTCTGTGACTTCTGTTCTTCTTGGTAATGATAATAGCTGGTTGATTGTCGTCAAGACAGGTGGCCATTGCAATTAAGAATAATAATTACGGTATCCAATCCAGTCCTCTTAACTGGACACACAACATTTAAACACGATAGTCCAGGGGGCGGGAAATGTGATTTGTTGCTGTTCTGTGATTGGGTACTGAGCAGTTCAAAGTCAATGGCTTCATAAATTTGTTTTTAATATCATTTCTTATTATTCATTTACTTGCAACGGCATAAAATTTGTTTGCGTTTTGCTGCTGGAGTGTATAGTTGTTGAATAATGTGATACATGATAGATATATTGCTTGTTCTTGTTATTCTGTGGTTGATATACGTGGCGCCCTCTGAATTTATGTTATGAGAGTGATTCTAGACATGGCGAAGGTATTGTTATCATCAAGAAAGTAGTAGATTTGTTTATAATCATTTGCACAAAAGTTTTACAAGATTAAAGACTAAATATGAATTTCGTTGTTATTAATTAAAGCCCACTTTATATAATAATACACATGTGATGGGAATGTTTTGTGATGTGATAGTTTATCTGTGTAAATTTCCAGACATAGGGCTTGTTGTTGGTATCTACGATTTTTACTCAGCGAAGTATTATGATAGCAATACAATTTCATGGGGTGAGTAAAAACTATACCTATTGAATAAGGCTTGTTTAATTGAAATCGCAGTATAGTTTTTGATTTAATCTTTTTTAAAAAACCTAAAAAAAAGATTTTCCCGAATACGTGGCAATGTCGCAAGGTAATCAGCTGTCTGTAGAAATTCCGCCAATTTGTCATGTCAAAAACACGTGTTTAGGGGTAATGAACTTTCATAGAGGCACAGATGGTCCGGTTTTAAGGTATTTTACAAAATTCAAAATACTTCCGATTTTAGAAAAAAAAACTATCAAGTGTAACTCTAGGCCACCCCAGGAGTGGCCCCTTAAAATATAATAAGTCATTTCCATAACACCCTGTATATTAAACCGAGTTTTGCTTCCTTTTTATGCGAGCTTTCCAGTATACCGGGTGCTGATAGTTGAACATAGGAAATCCTATGTAAATTTTGAGGTGGGTAAATATTGGCTTAACTGAATTGTCATATTGTGATAAAAAAATCGTTGTCCAACCAATAAAAAAAAATAGGTAGTTATTCAATCTCAAATTACGTTGCCACTACTTGCCGCTCGATTTTATATTCGGCGCGGGTTCGCCTCCGGTTCCGCGGCCTTTCACGGTTCAGCGTTTCCAACCTGTCAAAACCTGCTATTGACAGATTTGTATTATTGTGGGATGCCCTGAAATCGTACTTTTTATCTTCACAATATGATATAGATAGGTGCTCCTGAAAAACTTGACAACCTTACTCATGCCATACTAAGCCTTATTTTATCAAAGGCCTACGCTTACGCTACCTCCAACAATATTGAAGAACAAACCATATTTTACACCTAACTAGTCAAATTTCTGACTTATAAGCATTTATATGTTCACTGAAAAAGATATTCCCCTAGTCAATATGCCATGCAGTGTCATGTGTCATTCATGTCACTGTTGTTATCGGAATCGGCCTCCGACATCACCTGATCTTAATCCATTAGATTTTTACCTGTCGAGTATGTTTAAAGAAATAATTTACAAATCATCAATAAATTTTAAGACTTGCTATATCGGGTGAACAGAGCATTTCAAAATCTAGATCCAAATGACATTAGATTGACGTGTTTGGAAGTACAACGACAGTGTTTTGAGTATCTATTCTAATATTGGGTTTAATTGGTCTAGCACTTTTACTAATTATTGTATCTTGGAGCGTTTAAATTCAATATGGATATCGATTTTGAAATGATCAGTAAACCTGATGTAGCAACTCTACCATAGAATTTACTGATGATTTGTAATTTTTTTCTTTAATCATACCTCATCACAGATAAAAAAATTAATGGATTAAGATCGGGTGATCTCGGAAGCCAATTTCTATAACAATAAAACTCAAATAAGAATACCTTATTCAAATAAATGTTTATAAGTCTTTACAGGTATGAGTATGGTATACCCACATAAATGCAGAACATCAGCATTTGATATTAATTAATATATAAAATTTAAATGAAAATATGCAAATATTTAAATCATCTCTTCTTTATGGTTCGCCATAAAACGTCTAATGTTCTACTCTCCGTGAATCATCCTGTATATAGGTAAATAAAACAATTATATATTGCAGTTAGACATATCAAACGTCGGCGACATAACAGTCTGGGACTTCTCAGGGCAAGAAACGTATTTTTCAGTGTACCACCATTTTCTATGGCCGTCACCATATTCTGTAACCGCTATTTTGTTCAGCCTGGACGACCCACCATCCTTACAAATACAACAGCTCTGCTTCTGGTTGAATTTTCTACTTGCGAGACAAAGCGCAGAACTGCCTACTTGTAAGTAATTTACTAATTATACTATACAGGTTGTCTCTCCGAAAAATAGCCACGACGCCACACACAAAGTGCGCGCCCACCTCTAGGTAATTCTTCTGTGCTGTCTCCTAACTATTTTGGATAAGCGCTTCATGCCTATATGCCATAGTATTATAGTACATACGTATACACAGTAGCAAAAATGTCGCGCATAGTGCCTGTTACTTTTGAATTACCTCGTATATGAAAAAGTGACCTTTAAGAAAGTTGTTCAGTAAATTATTGCCCATACTTCTACCTGCATGAATATTTTCTGTCATTTCTGGTTTGGTTGCCATAGAGACTTACTTTTGTTTTAAATGGAACACCCTGCATATCATTGCATATTTGGATTCTACAGGGAAAACTCTGAATATTTTGTACTTCAAATTTTTATTTGTAACAAACTTTATAATAACAATATTAAATAGCCTAGAAAATGGAATAATAAACAAGTGAAACCTTTTCAGTAGATCAGGTGTTCAAAATGACCACCATTTTCTGCTAAGGAGAGCGCCAGTCGATCCCTTAACCCCGTCTACAACGTTTAAAAGGAAGTATTCTGGAATGGCCCGAATTTCAGCACTAATTGTGACTTTTAAAGATTCTAAGTCATTGGGACGGTTAACGTAGACATTGTTCTTTAAGTGTCCCCGCAAAAAAAAAGTCGAGCGGGGTTAAGTTCGGGGATTGCGCTGACCAGTCAATAGCACCTCTTCTGCCTATCCAACGTCCTGTAAATTGTTCGCTTATGTATTGTTTAACATTTGCCGCATAATGCGCAAGTGCTCCATCTTGCTGGAACCATACCTGTTCGGTTATGCCATTATTTACACCCGGTAAAACCATTCTGCAAGAAGGAATTATGTGATTCCTGAGGAGGTCCAGATATTTTTGGCCATTCAAATTACCATGTATGAAAAAAGGTCCCACAACATGACTACCAACTATGCCCGCCCAAACATAACAGAGTATGACCTTCCTGGAATCAGTAAGTATTCTCAGCAGACTAATAACGATAATTGTGTCTATTAACAACGCCATTTAAATGAAAAGTAGCTTCATCCGACAAAATGATTTTTGTTGCGAAGTTATTATCGTTATTGCTCTTCTAAGGAGCTCTTCTATGAAAATCGTCCTCGTTTAACTCGTGCGCCAACTTTATCTTGTAGGGATGCAACTTCTCCTGCTTAAACAAATTTTTCACTGACTGATGAGACACATTAAAATCCATTGCCATTGGCCTGGATGATTATGTTGGACTTTCATGTATTGCGAGCATGATATCCAAAGCTTTGTCTCCCCCGGTTGCTGTTTTAGGTCGACCTGATCTAGCGGCTTCCCTAACACTGCCTGTTTCTCGAAATTTCTTTATCACTCGACAAACCGTCGACTGATTTATTGGAGGCCTATTTGGATATACCTAATTCATTGAAAAGTTGACAAACCTGATCTTGCGATCTCTTCATATTTTCGTAACCTGAATACAAAAAACTCAGGGTTTCCCCAGTAGAATCCAAATATGCAATAATATGCAGGGTGTTCCATTTAAAAAAAAACTAAGTTAGTCTCTATGGCGACCAAACCAGAAATGGCAGAAAAAATTCATACAGGTAGAAATGTGGGGAATAATTTACTGAACAACTTTCATAAAGGTCACTTTTTCGTAAACGAGGTAATTCAAAAGTTACAGGCATTATGCGCGACTTTTTTGCCACTCTGTATATAGAATGATTTGCATTATACAGCATGCGAGATACTTCATATATGAATTATATGACTAATTTTAAGCAAAAAATGATTCTATTAACTTTTCCCGAACTCCTCTTTCCGCATTTCCGGACAAAGGTTTATAGGAACTTTTTTTTTATATTTTTAAGAAGGAAAGCTCATCCTAAACTTTTTCCCAATATTAATGAAACACCGCGTGTAATAACGGCAGTGACAGATGACATTATTTTCCAGGTAAATATGGTCAAATAATCCTTGTGGCGACCCATGTCGATTTGACGCGTGCAGTAAAAACCCAGCACGGAGAGTGGGTATGTCCCGACGCCCAAAAAACCCTGGAAACTGTGAAAAAACTTCTACCTCACATACCGAACCTCATGGATACAGTCGTGATCATGGACTCAAATGTACCTGCTTCCTTCGCTTTTAAACAATTTAAAGCTATATTGGCAAACGTAAAACAAAATTGTATACAGGTAAAAAATAACGTAATAATTTTACGAAAATTATATACTTACAGTGCACCTATACTCTACAGGGTCCTGTAATAGTGCGTCAGGTATTGATAGCTTCTATACCAATTACTGTATATATGAGTGTATTTCGGGAAAATATTTTCGCATATACAGAGAATAGTCCAAAAAAGTATGAGGACAATTTTTTTTTGTTTAAATGGTACACCCTGTATTTTTTTGCATATTTTGGTTCTTCTCAGTGTTCCTTCTTAGGTACCAGAAAGATAGCGAAAAGAACAAGAATTCACCGTTCTACGGTTCAAAGAATTATAAAAAATGATTGCCAACTTAAGGTATTTAAAAAAGTTTACTGTCAAAAACTTAATGCCAATGTGAAGAAGAAACGATTAGAAAGATGTAATCTATTACTACGAAGATTCCGTTCTCGGGAAAATATCGCAAAGATATGGTTTTCAGATGAGAAGATGTTTTACTTGAGGCCGCCAAAGAATACACAAAATAATCGGGTCTGTGCAAATGTGCGAGTAAAGAGGGAAATCCCTTTGGAAAATCTTTTAATCGAGAGAAGTCACTTTTCCCCTAGCGTAATGGTCTCTGTGCCAGTTTCCAAATTGGGGAAGTCAAGTTTTATTGTTGTAGATGCCGGAGTAAAACTCAACTCGGACGCGTATCAACAACAAACTTTAGATCACTTGCTTCCTGAAATTGAAGCAATCTGCAACGGTTACGTGTTCCAACAAGACGGTGCTCATTCCCAAACCTCTCGGAGTACAAGAATGTTTTTGTTTGAGAAATTCCCCGATTACATCGAACCGGAGATGTAGCCACCCAATAGTCCAGACTTAAACCCTGTTGACTATTCCATATGGGGAATTTTAGAGGCAAATGTTCACAATGGCCAAAGGTTTCAAATTCATAATGTTATCCTGTAAATATATATACTACTCTCGATTTTAAGTGATAGTTAGTCTTGATATCATTAATTGTTAATATTATTAAATTTGTTAATTAAGATTGAACAAAATAAATTGTATTTCTTGAATTTTAAAATCTTTCACGATACCTATACTGGAGAATTTTTGATAGATAAACTACCAAAAAAACGTATCATCTGAAATTTAAATAAATCAGTTTCCGTTTGCAACGAACATAAGCGCACGTTTGTTAAAAAAAAAAACCTGTCAATCCGGCCCTGTTCAAAATATTTTGATAAAAATTACACATTTTACTGAGACGATTTCAGTTCATCATCACTCCAAAAATAAATTAAATCAGTGCAAAATGAAAAAAAAAATTCACAATTAAAAAGTGTACTTACTCCTTTAATTTGAGCCACAGTGTATACAGTGTAGGTCTGCGTTCGAACAAAATTCCTAACTTCATTGGTATAGAAGCTATGGATGCCTGCCGCACTATTGCAGGACCCTGTATAATAACATACATTTGTATAGCAAACCATTGGAACTTGGACGGGCCTTCTAGAAAACACATTAACATGGCTAAACGGGCTCCGATCAGACTTCGACCAATTTCCAGTTTTAAATAGAGTCACTTTTTCTGAGCTGCTCAGAAGCCAGGTTAATCTACTGGCTTCCGACGATCATATACACGAGTTATTGAATCAACTTCACGTCATGGGGGAGGTATAACACAACAATGTAAAAGTGTAAATTTAGTTCATCAGATTAAATATTTTTCTAGGTGTATTGTATAGAGGACTTAGTAGTACTGTCAATATCATGGTTGGGGTCCCAAATGTTGGGAGAATTGCTGTCGTCTCATTTTATTTCGAACGCCAGAGCGATAGGAGTGTATACTGCGGAAGATTTCCAGAGCTGCTACACCCAGTGTGATGCCGTAAGAGTTCTAGAGCTATTGGAAGCTTTGGATCTCTGTGTACAGGTAAGTTATATTAATAAAGTCGGTTCACAGATTTAAGGGAATGACTTACCGACTCGTGTTGACGCCTGTCTAAAACCAGACTGGGGGTCTACACAGGCACGCACTGAATTGTATCTTAAGCATGGATGATTTCACACAAATAATAAACAATTTTAGATAGAATATATTATAATTAACTAATGCAACTACAGTTTACTCATTTAATTCATTTTCACTGTCACTATCAACACCTATGTTAATAATAAATCTTTCTGTAATATTCCCAATTTGAATGTATGAATTTTCAACAGTTTTAATATGCGAAACACAATTTTTCCAGCTACTCACAGGCACTTTGTCCACTTCAGTAATAATAATATCCAGTAAACTAGCATTTATAGTGGGTGATACATTATTACGTCTAACGGCAGATTTTTTGATGCAATATATGTGTTCTATGGGATCGAATATACAGTGATACGGCGGAAGCCTTAGTACTGTATGCCCCTTACTTTTAGCGTTGCTGTCGCAGTAGTACTCCTTTTCTAGGTTCAGAAATGTAAGCACATCAAGTAACTCTCTTTCATGAAAATATATATCATTCTGATACATAAATTCCTGTATTGCCATTTTCGTATGTTTTGAACAAGGGCGCTTGTTTAACTGTCTACTGTGGTAACTTGCATTGTCCATAACAAACACACTGTTTGGAGAAACATTAGGAAGTAACTTATTTACGAACCAATCCTCAAATAACTCCGCTGTGGTATCATTATGGTAATCCAAACAAGAGTCATTTATATTCTCGACTGCCAATGAAACTGCATTTGGTACCCAACCATCTTCGGACCCTGCATGTACTATGGTTATTCTTTTTCCTCTGTTTGATGGTGCCTTTGTTCTACACCTGTCACTAGAATCAACCCAACCTTTTGATGGGGTATCACACCAGGTTTCATCTAAGTATATAATAGGTCTGTTCTCACTTCTGTACTGAGCGACTTTTGTCAAATATTCAAATCGTCATGCCTTAAGTCGTTGCGATTCCATGATAACTTGCCGTTTATCGACTTTTTTAAATTTAAATCCGATTCGTTGAAGACACTTCCACAGCGTTGTCCTACCGCAATTGATATCCGTGTTATCTATCTCAAGCCTTTTCAGTAAATTATCCAGTGTTGGTACCGTATGCTATTCATACATCTTATAACCTGTACCCCCTCCGGCTGTTTTATACTAGATTCACCAATCCACGGACGCCACATATTTGGATAATCAAAGCTGCGTTTTTATTTCACACGAACTAATAAAATGACTGGTTTTGCAAGACTGATTTGTCTACTTATTTTTTTCCCATTATTTAATAAGGCTTTGTAAACTAATTACGGCCAAGTACGGTCCCTACCTAGATAATAAAATAATTATCTCTATGATCCTTGAAACCCTTTCAAAAAAGAATTTTATGATGGGTGATAACTAAAGGCAGGTAGTCATTCTCTTAAATCTGTGAACGGACTTTATTTTTTTTTTATTAAGAGATACGCAATACTACACTAATAGTTTTCCAATCTTCAAATAATTTCGTAGTGCGAAGTTGACAGTGAAATTGAGTACGAATTCCCAATATACAACCAAATTGAAACTCTAGAGGGCCTATGGGACGCCAACGATCCTAGATACGCATCCAGAAGTTCAATGTATGGAGGCCTAAGATTGTATACGTCATCAGGAATTTTGTATATATTTAAGTCGATTTTTAGTCATATACAAGTGAGTAACGGAACAGATCGAAAAATTATCAAATCGCAATACATACACTTCTCCGCGCTTATATGTACCCTTATAAAAAATGACCTGTATGTACTTACTACATTTCTAGGTAAATTTAAGAAGGACTGTCCTGTCCTCGTATAGTGAAAACGATAGCGACCTCTACCAGTGGAGTACGGGATCAAAAATGTGCAATTTAGACTTGGAAAGTTTGATTTCGTTGGAGGAAGACCAGAGCGGTACCCAATATATCGAAATCAAAGTGCGAGGACCAAACCAATCTGCTCATTGTTGCTTTTATTTTTTGGAAAATGTTATGCGTACATTAAAAAGGGTAAATAATAACAGTAATTATCTGTAACTACACTCTGTTGCTTAATGCAAGAGAGTAATAAAATGACAATTTGCAATGACAGGACCCATCAAACAGGGTGGACAACTTAAGGGTTGCATTGTAAATTTCAAGTAAATTGCAATGATAGTTTTTAAAAATTCCGTATTTCAGACTTGCACACCCCGAATCGGTCCTAAATTAGGTCACCCTAATTTGCATATAATAGAAAGACGAGTTTGGTGAATGAAAGTAATTTAACAGCGTCGTTACTACAGGTAGTTCATTAGAATAAAAGTATAATAATAATTATACTTGATTATAATTATAGAGAGATATTAATTAGAATTAAGTAGATAAAAACTTATATAGAAGTAAGAATAATATGAAAATAGATAAATTGGAATAAATATTAAAATTTATAAAAAAAATCTACTATGTACAATACAACAACTTAGTTTTTAAATTTTAGTCATCATATTCCAAGTAGTCCGATGAACTATCGTCATTGAGGTCCAGAGAAATAATAAGGGGCTCTACAGTGCTTTCTAGCATGTTATCAGCTTCCCACATTCTTTCTTCTATTTCAATCACATGTTCGACGCACTTACTCCATCTTTCACAATCCATGGTCTTTGAATTTCTTCATAACAAAAATTCATTTCCTCCAAAGTTTTCCATAGTTTCGTCTTACCCATGGGTGGAATGAAATCATCCTTTTCATTTCAGACATTATTTTGTCTAAAGTTGGTATTCCTTTTTTTTTAGTAAAACGAGTCCATGATTCTTCTGATGGTAGTCTTTCATCCTCATTTATTACAGTTTCTTTTCTTTCTGTACTTGTCTTTGGTGACCTGATGGGGCCGCGTTTATCCTCGTGCACAAGTCGGTATATTGTTGACTAGCATTTTGCACAATCCACTGTCTTTATTCCCTCTTGCAAGAGGTTTCCAACGTCTCTCATTTTAAAAATGGTGTTATGCCTAGCTACAAACCCTTTTACTTGCGCCTGCGCCCACACCAATTCTGTGGGATTTAATTCAAAGTGATATGGCCACGGAAGGCGAAGTACCGTTATATTTCGTTTTGAAGCGATTTCGTCAACTTTACAATCTCCAGTAACTCCTTCCTAGCGTATCTACAAAAATTCATTTCCTTCAAAGTTTTCCATAGTTTCTTCTTACCCATGGGTCGAACGAAATCATCCTTTTTCATTTCAGACAATATTTTGTCCAAGGTAGGTATTTCTTTTTCTAAGTAAAACGAGTGTATGGTTCTTCTGATGATAGTCTTTTCATCCTCATTTATTACAGTTCCATTTCTTTCTGTACTTCTCTTTGGTAACCTGATGGAGCCGCGTTTATCCTCGTGCACAAGTCGGTATATTGTTGACTGTCCGACTCCAGTCATATTCGAACACATTTCAACTATTTTTGCAACTCCGAATGTTGAATTTTGGTGGCGAAGAGCGTTGAACACATTGAGAATAATAATTTTCTTATTTTTAGAAAGCACAGTTTTACTAATCCGTTTCTCAACAACAAATTCAGAAACACTAGCCATTTTCAAGAACGAGGTGGTCCAACAACTGCCGGAAAGTAACTAAACATTTCAAATTTTTAAAACAGTGAGGCACAGGTAGTTTACAGGTATGCTCCATTCCACAATAATTCGTTGATTGACCCAGCCATAAATAAGTGCCTTTTGAAAGGGTACAGGTCCTGATTACCTACTAATTTCAATAGTTTAGGTTAGCTATTTTCAACAAAACAACAAATATAAAATAATAGGTAAGTATCTTTATTTTAATAATGTAATTATATAGGTATTAATATTTATACAAAAATACTAATATACAATATTATAATATCACCTATGCCTAAACTAATATAGTGACGATAGTGATAGTGAAACAGAGTCAAATATAGAGTAGGTTAAGTTAAATATTGTATTATTATAATATTGTAGATTAGTATTTTTGTATAAATATTAATAGATATTTAATTACATGATTAAAATAAAGATACTTACCTATTATTTTATATTTTTGTTTTGTTGAAAATAGCTAGGTAACCTAAACTATTGAAATTAGTAGGTAATCAGGACCTGTACCCTTTCAAAAGGTACGGTGCCTACACAATAGATATTTGTCAGGCAAGTTATTCATGGTTGGGATTACGACTGAGGGTTGTCATTTAAATTTTATTGCGGTCGAGAAATCAACGAATAATTGTGGAATGAAGCATAGGTAAACTACCTGTGCCTCTACCTACCCGATCTCGGGACCCCTGACAATAAACATAATTAAATAATAATAATTGGACTACACCTATGGAATACGCCGGCGAAGACCACTGGGTTTTATAGTTCAATAAGGACTTATTACTCTCTCGCATTAAGCAACATACTATATGCATGGAATTTCATATTTTAAATGGCATTTCTCGCTGCAGGTGATATCCAAGGTTTGCCCAGGCCTACTTCTGGAAACGCACATTCTAAGCCCTGAGGAACTATCGCTGCATTCCGAAGACACATACTGCTACAGTCCCCAAGCGGTCACGTCAGCGATTATGGACGCAGAATCAACTTTAGACGTCGTCTTATATAATCCCAATACGAACAATCACGAGACAATAAGTCAAGTGATTATGTTTGGTAAGTCAGGTCTATTAAGTCCACTTTATGTTGCAACTGATAGGTAACTGGTCAGAGATATAAGAAAAGTGACTAACTGATCCCTATTAGGAAAGACCCGGGCCAGCTGTACAATTGAAATGTGACCGAACAGGTCCGTATTTTGCTTAGAATTAAATCATAATTTGTAATAAAAATAAGTAAGACATTAAATAATATTTTATTTATGTTTAAATGTGAAATTACAAATTATTTTATTATTAAAAATTATATTTATGATTACAAAAATATACAAATTACTCGGTACTTATAATAATTATTCACTTAATATATCAATATCGCTATCATCATCTGTTCCAATTATTACTTGTGCTATATTGTTTATATGCATGTATAGGGCAAATATTGTTACGATTAATGGCAGATTTCAATTGGTGCCAAACAGGTTCGATGGGATTAAATATACAATGGTATGGTGGAAGCCTTAAAACTGTATGCCCTAGATTTTTTGCATAATTATCACAGTAGTATTCCTTTCGTAGTTTGTAAAACTATATAAAACCTCAACTAATTGCCTTTTGGTGTAATCTTCCTGAAAATAAATGCCATTATCATACGTGTAGTTTTGGATTGTTGCTTTTGTGTCATTTGAGGAGGGAGTCTTAGTCAACTGCCTACTATGGTAGCTTGCATTGTCCATTACAATTGCGCTATTCGAAGGTAAAGTCTGTGCGTTTTAAGAAGTCCGATATCGGATTAAATCACCAAGGGATGTTATCGCTTTTAAAACAGTAAGTCGGTTAAGTTACAATATCTTCACACCTTCGCTATACTTGATCACACCGAACATCCCACTGGTTTACTGTATTCTATTACTGGGCGAAATCAGAGGTTTCAAGACAAAATTATCTTAGAATTACGCGGTTAGCATAAATAATAATTAAATAGATAATTAAATTATTTTGCTATTATTATAGTTAAATCTATATAATAATCGCTATTTTCCAAGAACCAATTAAAATTTGCTCAAGTGCGGGATGGTTAAATATGTTAAAGATTTTGTCAGGTATATACTTTTCCGATAATGACATTATTTTGGGATTATTATAATTAAATCTTCATAATAATTACTATTTTCCAAGAAATAATTAAAATTTGCTGAAGTGCGGGATGGTATGTTCTACTTTATTTTAAATAAGTAGTTGTGCTTTTCACTTTCAACAGAAAACTGCTTTGCGAGCTGTCCCATGTTGTTTCGAAAAGATGGCAATTTTTAAGGGATTATTTAAACAACAAAAAATCGGAATTGTCAAGACAAGTTGTTTTTCTTGGCAAAACATGGGTATTTGCAAACGGAACTTCAACAAAAACGTCTTGGCAGGATGACTCAAAGCATTGTTATTCAAGTACCCGTGCAAGTAATGGAAAAATGTATATTATATTACATGCTGGTAATGAAGAAGGTTTTGTTTTAAATGCCAGTTTGATATTTTCATCAACAAAAAAAACTGATGATTATCACGGCAATATGGATGCTGAAATTTTTGAGCATTGGTTCGAGGAAAAACTTTTAAAAAGTTTAGAAAAACCTTCCTTAATTGTTTTAGACAATGCCTCTTACCATACGAGACTCAAAGAGAAATTCCCTACAAGCAGCTGGAAAAAGGAAGAAATAAAAGAGTGGTTGTCAAAGAAAAACATAAACCATGAAAATTTATATTTAAAAAGTGAACTTTTAAGCAAGTGTAAAGAGCAGTCATTTAAAAAAAAGTATGTTGTTGACGAATTAGCCCTCAAATATGGACATCAAGTTTTGAGATTGCCGCCCTACCATTGTCATTACAACGCAATTGAATTGGTATGGGGTATTAGCAAGAACTATTATGACAAACATGCCTGTAAAAATATCGGTAAGCCTAGCGTTATAAAGTTATGGGAGGAGGCGCTTAGCCAAGCGGGCAAAGAAGAATGGCGGAAATGCATTGAACACACAGAAAAAATTATTTTTGAATCTTATGAGACAGAACAGGTTATAGACGAAGTAAGACCGTTAATTATTACGAATGATGATGATGATGACGATGATGTTGATTCTGATGAGTCTGAAAGCATGGGTGAAATTTCAAATGCAGAGGAAGACTACTTTTAGTAGTACCTATCTACAAGTAGGTACGTTCTGTCGCAAGACTACAAAATCGGTTCTTTTTAGAACCAAAACTTTATAAAAAAGAATTCGTAAAACTAATTTGTCTGAATACTACAAAAGCTAAAAAATTATTATTTTTCTTTACCTAAACTAATTTTTTATTTACTTTAAATTATTTTATTTAGAAAATGTAATTCATCAACATCCAAAATTACCTTCAATATAATTTATTGTTTGAGAGCCACCGACATAATGCTCAAGAGGTTTTATGGCTTAGCGGACTTCTTAAAACGCACAGACTTTATATTTGGAATTAGCTTGTTTTTAAACCAATTTTCAAATAAGTCCGCAGTGGTGTCCTTACGGTAATCCAAAGAAGAATCTTTAATATCTTTTGCAGACAGAGAAAGTCCATTTGGAATCCATCCGTCTTTAGATCCAGCATGCAAAATCGTAATTCGTTTACCTCTTTTTGATGGCGCGCTTGTTTTACACTTGCCGCTTGAGTCAACCCAACCCTTTTCCGGGGTATCATATGTGTCGAACCAGGTTTCATCCAAGTAAATAATCGGCCTTTGCTGATCTCTGTAAATTCTAATTTTTTGTAGATATTCGGGTCGCCATTCCCGAATTCTAGTGGATTCCATTAAAACTTGTCTTTTGTTAATTTTTTTAAATCTAAAACCCATGTGTTGGATACACTTCCATAACGTTGTTCTGCCAGATTTAACGCCGGTTTCATCTTTTTCAAGCCTTTTAATTAAATTATCTAATGTGGGCATGCTTTGTTTCTCGTATAACTTGTAAATATTACGCCGTATTATATCTTGATCACTTCCATCTACCTTCGAGAAAATGCCAGTATCGGTTCTTTTTCTCCTCGCTAAAATGGGATTATTCACAATTTTTCATACACTACAAAAAATAACTTGGTAAAATTCAGTTATTTTACGTTGGTCACAAATGGACCCACGTAAAATACCGTAAATTTACACAAACATCCTGATCTTATTTTCCTATATATTTTTGGTAAAATTCACTGTTATATGAAGTAAATTTTTACACAATATATTTATTATTTTTGATTATTGTTAACGTATACCTGAAATTTCCCTTTTAAAATTACTTTATATATTACTGAAATACATTTTTTTCAGTTTTCGGTATCCGAATTCATAATATTTACCACTTAAAATGGCGTAATGTAATACTTAACATTTAGTGACGGTTACTTGAAGTACATTTCATTTGAGTAATATAATATTTAATTTTACTTGCTAATTTTGCTGTACATATTTAGAAAATTTACAACTGCTTATATTGGTGAAAAAAAGGTTATATAGAAATAAATAAATAAATATGTTGTTTGCATTTTATTATAAACAAAATTATAAAATATGCTTGGGCAGTGGCACCTACGGACAAACAGTATTTTAGAAAATGTAGAACATTATAAAAACATAAAAATAGCAATAAATTCTTATTTCTTATTATTTTCAACAAAAGAAATAATGTCTTAAAAAGCTTAAGAAACAGTGCCTAATTGGTAACAACCACTCCTAAATTAAGTATGTAATTTATCTTAGGGGTAGATATTATAGGTATCCTAATAGGTCCGGACTTTTAGTATATGTATTGCAAATTCAAATTTTTTACTCCAAAAATATAACTATATAAGTACTAAGTCACAAGTTTTAAAAAACCAATAATAACAAATAAGAAAAATACAAAGAAATTGGAAACGCGTATACATTTCATGTTCACCATATTATACTTAAACATAATCATTTCACACACGACTTGTAACGTTTTTAAGGACAACAAACTCTGTATTGCACATAAACATAATTAAATAATATTCTTACTTTGTTTGTAATATACAAAACTATCACACCAATAATGAGCTACACAAAATGATTGCTTATCGTTTGCAGAACTCGCAAAGAAATGACACGCGGTTTGGGCTTTCGTCTTGTGGCGTCATTTTCCTTAACAAGTTATGCGATTCCTTCAAGAACTAACTTGTGACAGATTTACAGAACATATAATGTAAAAATTGACGTTAATTAGCGAAGTATTACATTTCGGAATATAAACTGTAATTTTAATTTGTAATTTTATTTTACTTTGTGAATTTAAATAATATATAAATTATTTTCTTTTACAAATGAAATTTGAATAATTAATTTTGTAATAATAAAATACCATAATATATTGAGGATAAATAGTGAATATGTTATGGAACCAAACTGTAATTTTACAGTCATTTTTTGCAGTGTACAGTTGATGTTGGAATTTTTGTTAATGTGGCCGTTTCTTCTAACACTGCTTGCTTGCTGACCGCACATTCAATGAGAGTTGAATAAACATTGTTTATTACTTCCTTAGTTTCCACAGAAAAGTGTTTTCTGCTTTTCGACGGGGTTATCTCCTGAGATACATTGGGCTCGTATATATTTTCCATGACTCACACACGATTAAACAAACGTTGTATTACACAAGAAGTAAGAATAATTACTAAGCTTAAAACTAACTAGAGTGGCTTTATATACAGTCTTTAGAACATAATTTGTTTTATACAGTTTTATGGGATTAACCCTAAATCGGTTTAAAATCACCAAACTATTACTTTAATAATGAAATTATTACGTCTTCCGGATTTGCAGTTTACTTTAAGACATTTTTAAGTACGAACCATAGCTTACCTGCATTTATTCATTCATTCATTGTTTGGATAATCCCATTCAAAGGCAAAGTGTAACTTTCTTATATCTCTGGACAGGCCTTACATATAATTTTAATCTACGCAGATGATATAGACCTAGCGCGTCACATCCAATGGGGCTGCGTTCTCAACGTCCAAGAACTTCCGGGTCCGATTAAATTGAGGCTGTGCGGTCTGTTGGATCCACCAGAGCCTCACGGACGCGACTGGTGCCTTTTGGCGCTGCGACTGGGGCTGTGCCAGAAAAAAATCGCAGCGCTCGATTCGCAACATTCCAGTCATACTATGCGGTTGCTGACAACAGCTGAATGTACAATAGGTGATGTTTTGGTTCTGATTTTAGTCTATGTCGCTTAATAGGTACATAACACCAAACTAATAGAAATACCGGTTAGTGCCTACCGAATTACAAATTATTAAAATTAATTAAAATTTCTACCATAAGTAATACTCAACGTTACACGCTTATTAAATAATATATTATTTCTCAGTAAGAATATTCATTATTAGTATGTAGAGGCAGGGCCGGATTAGCGATTGTTGAGGCCCTAGGCTAAAAATTACTTAGGGCCCCTCCTCCTCTCCCTATCCAGAACATTCAGCATATTTTATGGTACCTAGGGTAGAAATTTTTTTTTGATGAAGTAAAATGTGAAACAAAAATTGATAGGTTCAAAGGTGTTTATTAAAATAATATCTTGATTAAAAAAAATTTTACTCCAAAAAAATACATAAAAAATCAAGGAATATCTAAAAAAAAAATAACCTAAAACATTTTCGCTAAAAAAAAGAATATATTATGTAATTAGGTGTTAGGTGGTGGTGTGTACGTGTGTACTCAAATAAATGCTCGTTTCCGTGATTTTAGGATTGCAAAACTCTCAATAATATTTTCGGTAGGAATTTTATTGAGAATATCGTGTTCTATAGCCAATAAAGAAAGTTGATTAGTTTTTTCATCACCTAATGAATTTCTTTTATAACTTTTTACCCTTTCTAAGGTAGAAAATGATCTCTCCCCACTACAGTTAGTTACTGCCATGGATAAAAATATCCTTAATGCAATATCTACGTTTGGAAAACTACAAGTTAATTTTTTTTGTCTTATAAACTTTAACATTTCCCTTGGATTGCTAATTCCCGAATTAATTTCTGAAATGAAATATTTAAAGCGAATACATTCGGCTCCTAAACTTTGGTCTAAATCGTTTGGATAGTGCTCCTGGAGCAAATTTGCTTGTAGTATAATATTCTTATCTGAATAATTTTCTAAATATAAAAACCCAAACTTATTTGAAACGTTAAGATAAGCAGTTTGTCGACTCTTGAGTTCCGCAAGAATGTTATCGATTATAACATAGAAAGTATTTATGAGCATATTATCTCTACCACTGAATTCAACTTCACCCTCTTTATTGTCGTCAAATTGTAGTTTTCTGCTTTTTTTTCTTTTATTATCGGATTTATATGTGGAACAGTTTGTAAGTTCATTGCCACATTTTTCGTAATATGCAAAACGTTCGCGTTGTTGTGAAACATGTCTAATAAGTGAATCATACAATTTAACTGCTAAAGAAACATCGATTTCAGTAGCTTGTAATGACTTGCTAACCTTATTGAACTCTGTTAAAATATCGTCCCATAATTTTAACAAAATCCCAACTTCCAATTCTTCGAACCGATTTTTAATTCCTTTTGCTTGAACTTTTGTACTATTTGGCTGTGTAATATCATTTTCGATTACTGCTAATGACTCTTTAAACGCAGAAAACCCTAAAATAATTGCTTTACAGGAATCCGCGCGAGCAGACCATCGAGTAACAGATAATTTTTTTGGAACGAGAGCATTGGGAATTTTATTGAGTTCTTCTGTCATTATTTGCCACCTATGTGTGGAAGCTGAAAAAAAATTATATATTTCTTCCAAGAACATAAAAAATGAAGTGGCCATATTACAACACTCAGCTGCACAAGTTCCTACCAAATTAAGAGAGTGGGCCGCACAGGGGACAAATAAGGCTAGAGGATTCCTTTTTTTAATGAGAGCTTGCAATCCTGAATATTGACCGGACATATTATTGGCATTGTCATAAGACTGCCCCCTACATTCTTGAATATTTAACTGTAACTCGTCTAATATCTTAAGAACCGCAGTTTCCATGTCAACTGCCTTATGGCCAGTATTACTAATAAAGGTAATAAAACGTTCTATAGGAGAGCCATCACATATGACATATCTAAGAATAAAAGTAAGCTGGTCCAGGTGACTAACATCAGGCGTTGAATCCACGGAAATAGAAAAATATTTCGCCGATCTGGCTTCACTACTAATAAAATTACGAACGTGCTTTGATAAAACTCCAATAAACTCGTCACAAATAGAAGATGATAAATATGAGACATTACCGCGTCCCGGATTTCCATATTTTTGTAAGTGATTGTCCAAGAATGGATCAAATTGAGCTATTAACTCTAAAAGTCCTAAATAATTGCCGTTGTCATTTCTCCCAAACTTCTCTGTGGTACCCCTGAATGCCATACCTCGACTTGCTAAAAATTTAATTGTAGACAATACACGATGGAGAATTTTTATCCAGTAGTTTTTTTCCTCTAAATATTGTTTTTCAATTTCTGTATCTATTTTGCCTAAAGTATTGGAACGAGTTAGAAATATTTTTGTGTTATTTAAATGTTCTTGCGAAGCCTCATGCTTTTCAATTCTAATAATATTTTTCCAGTCATTAAATCCTTTAACAAAAGATTTTTCACGATCCTTGCTAAACAACATACACGGCAAACAGAAAACTGAATTCTTCGACACAGAATATAAGAGCCACTCTCGCCGAACTTCCTCACCATTTCGAAGTTTGGAAAAAAATATTTTTTTAGATGCGTAGCGTGATTGTAGGCCTTCATACACTCTCTTTGAGTTTTCAAAATCAAAACTGTTTAAATCCTGTATTATCGGATTTTTTATTAGTGAGTCAATCGTCTCTGAGTTAATGTTAACTGATATTTTTGCAGGATCGCCAAAATCACTATCACTTGTATCAACTTCGTCAGTGTCATTCTCATTTTTTTTTTCATTTTCATTAGCGGTGAGCAAAGAATCTAAAAACAAAATATGCGCTTGCTTTTGATTTAAAACATAGAATAAAATAAATACCGGAGTTCAGAATTTTTTACGAAAAACAAAGAAGCCTATGGTTGGTTGTTGGTTTAGAATAAAAAAAGAATGTCAGAAGAAATAAATGGAACCTTTATGTTATATACAGTGTGTACACTGGATTCTACGTGAAAATATCTATATCTAGGTATAGCAGTTTTCACCTTTTTTCTATCTTACAGGGTGTCCGAAATATGAATAATATGATAGCACCCCAAAAAGGGCAAAATTTTTACTTGACCCTGTATCTCGGGTGTCTCGGGACCGAAACAAGGTGGCATACTTAATTCTGTTTGCGGCATTCAAAGTTTCGTAAAAAGCTGATACAGGGTCGCAGAAACCGCAAAGCTCTATCTCTGCTGGTTACCGAGAAACCCTGTGATGATTACAAGCAATTTGGGATACAGTATACAGTGTACACACTGTATATGATAAATTATAAATAGGTACCTTCCAAATTTGTTCTTGAAGTTCCTGGTAAAGCATCATGTGACAAATGAATTAAATTAGAGTTCTGTGACTGCCCACTATCAATATGTGGTTTTTTAAAAAACGTGTCTATTTTTGGCACATTTTCTATAGCTTCCGCCTGCCTTACAGCTTTTTCTTTAGCTATTTTACGTTTTTTTGCCCCACTTGGATTTGGATAGTTATTCATTTTAGTCACACACACACAGTCAGTATCACTACGTCTACACTATGCACTAATTTTGTTTTTTAATACAAAATACTTTTGTGATTATATAACGTTTTAATTTTAACGAACGAACATATCTTAACCTTAAAAAATGCGTGTGGATTTTAGTGATTTTACTTTACTAGACGGAATGACGCACGCAGCGCAAGCTCGGGTATTCTTCGGGGATGCACCGGATCCAGCGCAGTGTGCAGTAGCGTCCGTCGGTCGGTCTATCTTAAATCGCGATAAAAACTGACATTAGCATTAGCGGGTCGTGCCGTGCCGCGGCCAGATTTAGTATAAATAATGATAATTATTATTATTATTTATACTACTTTTTATTTATATTACCGTTTAACTTTTTTTTATTTGAGAGTAAAGGGCCCCCGCAAGTCGAGGGCCCCTAGGCTATAGCCTATCTAGCCTATTGGATAATCCGGCCCTGTGTAGAGGTTACTTTAGTGACGACATTAAGTACCTATATTTATTTTTCTTTTTTAATCTAGGTGCCCTTATAACGAGCTTGCATGAACTAGACAGACAAGACGCAGCAGATATAGTATTAAAGTCCGCCCCTATTTTTAAAGTTATTGTAGAGCATGCCGAGGTGTAGTGGTTTTAGAAACTTGAAGTCTTTTAGCATAGAAGAATAAATTCTTTCATAGCTCATATAGTTATGGGGTGTTCCAAAACAATTGACGGGTTACTGAGGCGAGAACAGGCGCGTAACTACAGGGGGGCCTAGGGGGGCCGCCCCCCCCCCCCAGACGTCGCTAGGCCCCCCCAGAAAAAGGCTGACTTTGTAAGCTCGCTACTCGCCTCGCAAATATAGCATCAATTTATAATTATAATCTATATAAATTATAATAAATAATCTTGCCAAATATCACTCGACTATCATTTTTTTATTGGTTAAATTTTCAATTTTTCACTGAAACTTTTTTGGCAATACTCGTTGAACTTTGGGCTTGTTTATTCAACAATTAAATCCCTCGAGCTTCGCTCCCGGGATCTAATCAGAATAACCATGTCCAAATTCAACTCGAAAAATTTCCAAAAAAAGTTTTCGTGACAGCTGAAAAATCTAACCGATAAAAAAACGAGGTCTTGTGATATTACTGTTGATTATTGACCAAATTTGTTAAAATTTGGGCGTGGTCCAAAAAAAATTTCGCCTGCGGCGCATTTCGCCTACATCGAGCTCTCCGCCGGCCCCGCATCTACACGAACCGCCACTACAAGTCACAATAACAGGCCCACCCATAGGTCAGAGGGCTATATAGTTACGCCACTGGGCGAGAACATCAAATATGGAATAAATTCTGTATTGCCACTTTGGTAGATTTGTCTAAAAATCGCTCGGACACGTAAATTACACTGGACCACAAAATTGACCGGACGGAAAAAATTTTGCTTCAATTCAATCTCAAAAAACCAATTTCGGTAATTTTTTGACATGTTGCAGATGCTGTCGTCTTCATCATGTTCTAATATCGTTTTTACGAACAGTGTAAATGGAGATGTTGACATACAGGGTAGCACAAAAAATTGCATTTTACGCTTAATTGGTGAACATCCTGTGGAAAAATTTAAGAACTGATTGATATTTCTTTGTACGACATTTTTAAGTCCCATCTTTTCTCAACAACTTGCTTTTTGATTCATACCGATGTCTGGATTATTAAAGGAAAACACAGGTTTAAAGGAAATAATGCAATAATCCTTTATTAGCAACAAAAAATTAAAAAATAACATGGGCAATAGTGGTACATATTAAGATTATTTTATTAAAATAGAGTATTTCCTCCACGAGCCTGAATAACAGCTTTCATCCTTTCAGGCATAGATTCAATTAAAGTAGCAACCGCGTCTTCGGGTATCTGCTGCCAGTGCTGCCACTCGTTTGTCAGTGCCTGTGCTAACGCAACCAAAGTTTGAAACTCGCCGTAGTTCTGCCTAACTCTCCTTCCTAGTGTATCCCATATAATAATATGCTCAATAGGGTTCAGATCCGGATTTCTTGAGGGCCAGTCAAATACTTAAACGCCAACATCGTTCAAATATTGTCTCGTTATTTGTGCTGTCGAGCATTGTCGTGCATTAAATTAAAATTTTCTCCTATAAAATGCGAATATGGTACCACATGTTCTTCTAAACACTGTCTCAGGTCTGTACGGGCTTCCAAAGAAATGCCGCCCCACACCATCACTCCTCCGCCACCAAATTGCACTCTAGGAGAGAAACAACATTGAGAGTATCGTTCTTCGGGCCTTCTCCACACTCGTTGACGTCCGTCAGGTGAATATCGCGTAAAACGAGACGCGTCTGTAAAGAGAACGTCTTGCCAGTCGTTCATGTCCCAATCTGCATGAGCTCGAGCAAATTCAATGCGCTGACTTCGATGACCTGCATCTAATAGAGGTCCTAATGCAGGTACATGAGATGTCAGATTCTGTTCTCTCAACCTTCTGCGTACGGTTTCAGATGAAACTAAGGTACCATGAACATCTGCCAATCTTATAGCTAAAACCGGAGCAGAGGCTGTTCGCTCCCAAAGAACCTGAAGACGAAGAAATCGATCTTCAACTGCATTTATGGCTCTATGTCTTCCCTGCCCGGATCTTCTCGAGTAAGAACCAGTTTGTCTAAATCTTTGTATCGCATCGGATATCGTACTGTGTGGATGGCCAAGCCTTTCTGCGATAAACAGAATCGGACGACCATCGTCTTGTACAGCAACGGCTTGTGCCACTTCTTTTCGTCTCATCTTTAATTTACATAAATACATCGTTTACGGAATAGTTTCAAAACACAAAATAACCAACAAATTACTTAACAAACGCCAGAATACAGCAATTAATAAATCTGTAATTTGTTGACAAAAATCTTCTTGACAAGCCATGGCGCCATGGAAACTGGATTCAGAAAGACAAAAGAAAGACAAAGCCAACTTTACAAATTGATTTTTTAATCTTTTGTTGCTAATAAAGGATTATTGCATTGTATTATTTTTGTATGACGCATTTTATGAACTAAAATATGTGTATACAGGGTGACTTTTCTGACCCCTCTAAAGCCTTTAAAATAATTTACGAACATCGCCTCGTGAAAACCGCTGTGTGACGTCACTAAGTAATAGTAAACCGGATCGGGCTCGCTGCCGTTGTTTACGACTAAAAGACCATGCACATCGCTCTTTCTCCGTTGCTGGGTAACGGTGTTGACATCGACAGGGGATAAAAACTATTTAATAAAAATCTGTCATGTTGTATGTTAATACACAAACAACAACACATTCTTAACTAAAATCTCCTAGTCAAAAGTAACTAGATTTTCGATTCGAACATCTAAACTGCACGGGGAAACCAAATTGTTTTGAAAATCAAGACAGCTTTGTATTACTTTTTTACGCTGTCAGGTTGATAAGTATTTTTGGCTCACCCGGTATACATCTCAGTGTCCCGACACTAATGTCCGTTTTCAAATAAAAGCTAGTGTTAGTAACGTAGTAACTACCTCTGAAAATATCTAAGTATATGCTGTTTTGGAACACCCTACATACAGGGTGTTACTCAATGTTATGCTAACATTTCGGGGTGTGATTTTTGCGACCATTTTACAGAAAGCAGAGCATCTTAATTTTTGAACTACAAGGTGTTAAAGATTTAGAACAAAATCTTTTTTTTTAATTAATAGTAATAATTAGTTTTTAAGGTATTAGCCAAAGCTATGATTTTTAAGACACTTTATATATTATGTTTTAATATTTATTAAGCATAATTTCCGAAATTATATAATTGTTTATATTTATTTTGAAAACTTGTTTGACTCTATCAAGATCAGTGCTTAACTTTTTTGATAAGGCGTTAAAAAAATAGGACACCACAGTGAAAACCCCAACGCTTTATCTTTGATGGTATCTGCAAAAACCCTCAAAAGTGAAATGGAAATGGGGACACCCTGTACGTTGAAGTTGTTAAAATGATCCCAAAAAACATACCTTTAAATATTAGCCTATAATGATAGGCCGTAACAAGGGCGCATTCCTAAACCAAATTCAAGTAGAAAAGTTCATATAAACACGTGTCCTAAAAAGTCTGGTTCTCAAGATAGGCAAAGATAAAAAAAAATCGGTTTTTTATTAATATCTCAAAGATCCTTTTGCCGATTTTGGTAAAAGTTGGCAGTGTTATTCGTTGTGATAAGACGCTAAGTTAGCACTAACTAGATGATAATTATGAGTTCCAGTGGCGGCCCAGGGGGCAGTCTCACGAATAGTATTGACATGAAAATTGTACGCCACTGACTTGTTTAAAAATTTTATATTGTTTTCGAATTAAGCAGCTAAAATACAACTTGTTTGTCACTCGATATTTTTTCGTATCTTACGTCGTTTTAGAGAAAAAAAAATCACTTCAGTAAGATACGAAAAAATATTAAGAGACAAACAAGTTGTATTTTTAGCTGCTTAATCCGAAAACAATATAAAATTTCAATTTTCAAAAAAAGTCAGTGGCGTACATATTTCTTGTCAATATTATTCGTGAGACTGCCCCCCGGGACGCCACTGGAACTCATAATTATCATCTAGTTAGTGCCAACTAAGCGTCTTATCACAACGAACAACACTGCCAAATTTCACCAAAATCGGCAAAAGGGTCTTTGAAATATTAATAAAAAAACGATTTTTTTAAACTTTAACACCCTGTATATTGTTTCTTTTCTTAGCAAGCCTATCATCATGTCAATTTTCCAAATTGGCTTTCATCTCAATAGTGAATTGTTTTTGTGAATTAATAAATTTAGTTATCATTTTTAATAATAATTTTATTGTGATAGTGTAGAGAAAGGTCATAGACATACGTAAATAGATTTTAGCCACACTATCTGTCTTTAGAGCGTAATGTTGGAAAAGTGTAGATCTTGATTTAAAATCGACAACTTTGCTCAAAAAACTCCAAATCAAAACGAGAAATGTTTAATCTTTTAAACTGTTAAAAAGGGTTTTAATGTAAGAATTATTATATACCCACGAGAATATTAAGAACTATAGCCAATAGATATTAAGTTTTGAAAAATTATAAGTTAGTTTTATCATAAAATATGCACAATAAGTTAAATTTGCCTAAATATATTTTTTCTAAAATATGACATGTGTGTTTTTTCTTGTTACAGTAGGGTCGAACGAAGGACCCCTTAATCGACAATTTTGCAATGTTTTAATTTTCTCATAAACGGTTAATAGTGGAATAATTAAACTTTCCCAACAAATCGAAAGCTATTTAGGATATATATTGCGATAAAATTCGAATACACAGGGTGTTTTGAAAAAGAGTTACACAACTTCAAAGTAACCGCACCACTAGGCATAATCGATTGAAACTTTCTGATGTTGTAGAGAACGTCGACCTTCAGAACCCTATTGTTTTTCAGTACGATCAGAATATGGAAAGTATTTTCTTTGATCGATTGAAACTCAAAACAGACCCCTTTTCGATAATTAATAGCTTCGAAACGAAAAGTCTGATTAAAATGCGGTTAAGACCGTTAGATAGAGCATCTCAAATATTTTTTTCTACAATACATCTCCCTATACCTAAATAATGTAAGTTTTTCGATAAAAACTAAAAATAACAATTTTTTGAAACGGTTTTTATTTTTTTTTAGGTTATAAAAAATTTTGATCAAAATTTTGAATACTCCTCAAATTACGCTGAATGTATATCTTTAATTTTTGAAATTTTTATATTGAGTGCAAAAAATTGAAATATTTTTAAAGGAAATGTTTTTCTTTTTTACTTTCATATCGGGTTTATTCAATTTAATTTTATTCAATTAACAATCATCACTAAAAAACATTAAAAGTTTTCTACTAATATTACAAATACAGATATATATATAAGTTTTTATACCTCGAAAACTACGAAAAAAAATACGGTTTTTCAATATTGCCAAAATTGGACAGTGGGCCATGAAAAACACGTGTTTGTGATTTGGAAAATATTAAATGAACAGCAAACGCCAAGTTGTCAGAAATTCGAGTTTTAATTTAATTTTACTCTTATTACTGCACAATTTTAAGCACCGAAATCGTATGTTAATTTTTTAAAATATGTTTTCTTCTGTTTAGACACTAATATGGAGGAAAATCGCTGTATTCCTTTTATACGTCTCGTAATATGTAATTCCCATTGTTTCCCAAATCCTAAGGTGTAGCTATTACGACTGATTTTCATTAGCGATCTGTAGTCTAGTGCAGTTGAATTTGACGGAATGTTAAAATATATTGACGCGATTGAATGGATCGATTCTCAGTTAGAACACAATTTTTTTTCATATTATTTATATACATACAGGATGTTTCCTAACCTCTCTGAAAAAATGAAGGAGGTGAATCCTCACCTTATTTTAAGACGAAAATGTGGTATAAAAGTTTCTCGCATGCCGCTTCCTTTTCGAAATACAGGGTGTTAAAATAAATTATTAAAGCAATATTAATCATTTTAATAATTGTTTTAAAAACTTTTAATAATGAACTCACATAAACAAAAGTCAAATAAATTCCTGAAAATGTCCTCCATGAGCCGGTAAACGCCCATGTACACGACGTGCTAAATTGTCTCTTACGTGTTGGAAAATTTCGGGACTGGCACGAATCGTATTAAAACCATCAATAATACGCAATCGAATGTCTTCTTCAGTTTCAATAGGAGTAGTATAAACGGGTTGTTT
This sequence comes from Polydrusus tereticollis, assembly GCA_963920685.1. Classification (NCBI taxonomy): domain Eukaryota; kingdom Metazoa; phylum Arthropoda; class Insecta; order Coleoptera; family Curculionidae; genus Polydrusus; species Polydrusus tereticollis. The sequence continues at coordinate 23,780,326 of OY987333.1, read as the reverse complement.
AAGGTGACCCCAGAAATAAAAATCCAATGGATTCAGATCCGGCGAACGGGGTGGCCATGGGTGAGGTCCTCCTCTACCTATCCAACGAGCAGGATATTGTTGATCTAAATAGTTTCTAACACGTACTACAAAGTGAGGGGGAGCGCCGTCATGCATGAACCACATTAAAGTTCTCGTTCTTAATGGCACTGCTTCCATCAATTCTGGCAATTCATCTCTAAGGAAGTTGTAATAGACATCACCAGTAAGTCGATTTGGAAAAAAATACGGTCCAACTAAGCTATCTCGAATAATCCCTGCCCAAATATTAAAATAAAATGTATACTGGTGATGTCCTTCGATGATAGTATGAGGATTATCTTCCGCCCAAATATGGTTGTTGTGAAAGTTTATGATGCCTTGTCTGGAAAAATTCGCTTCATCTGTAAATAGTATTTTTGACGAAAAATGTGGGACCCTTAAAGAATTTTCTTGGAACCAGTTACAAAAATTAACTCGAGCTGGAAAGTCTCTAGGCAACAAAGCGTGCACTCTTTGTACGTGATAAGTATAAAGTTAATAGTCATTTAAGATACTCTATACTGTTTTGTAACTAACATTCAACTCGTTCCCGATTTTCCTCGTACTAGTGCCTGGAGATTCTTCCACCATGTTTAAGACCTCTTTCTCAAGTAGTACGGTTCTAACTGTAAGTGGTCGGCCGCCTACTTTGCTTTTTGCAAAGCTACCTGTTTCCTCTAACCTGAGGTGCAATCATGTAAATGTTTCCGAACACGGTACTCGTCTATTAGAAAAACGTTTAGCATAAACGTCTCGCCTCTAGCTTTGCCAAACCGTACATAAAATAAATTTGAGCCATTTCTTGATCGGTAAACTCAGCCATTATGAAAAGTATGTAATGTAGTACAAATAAATTCAAAAACAATTCAAAACGATATTATTTGAAAGATGTTAAACAGGAGACAAATGTTACGGAGAAAACAAATGTGGTTGCCATGGAACGAAGCAAAGCCTACTCGTATCATTTGACGCAACATAATGATAAAAATACGAAAAATAACTAAAAAAATAAGGTACTCTTTTACCCAGATCCTCGCCAATGAACTAATTGTAAAATTTAAAATTGACCCAAAGTAAAGTGCTCTAATCCCTTATGTTTAACAAATATCATTAGAATATCGAAAATACAAATTTTTTTTTTAACACCCTGTATTTCGAAAACGAAGCAACATGCGAAAAACTTTTATACCATATTTTCGTCTTAAAATAAGGTGAGGATTCACCTCCTTCATTTTTCAGAGAGGTTAGGAAACACCCTGTGTATGATTATTAGATGGCAATTTTTTTCTAGAGTAAGGCCAATTCTGTCGAAGTACAAAAGTTTACAAAGAAGATGCAGCATATACCAAAAAGGCGTCGTTTTTTTAATTGTGGCTCAAAGTTTCCAGAATTGAAAAATTCGTTTTTCTTACATTTCTTTAGTCTTTTCGTTTCATTTCTGTGTGTTGATTTCATACAGTGTTGAAAAAAGTCATGAAAAAACTAAAAATCTTTAACCAAGCCAATTTTCCATAATAATGAAACACTATTGCGATGTTATTTTAATGATTTTTAGGGGGGTTTGAGGGTTTTTCAGAATGTTTAGGCAAACAGTTTTTTAATGTACCTACCTATATGTATAGATGTGAAAGAAAATGATCTTTTTGTTTATGTTGTGTTACAGTAATTACTACATCCCTATTTTGAATATAAGAAGAAGAAGAAGAAGAAGAAGTTTTTAGACAGTTGACAGATATATAAAAAATGTATTGTTGTGTTTTTGTCACAGTCGTTTAATTTGTTAATTAAAGAGTTAATGAGTAAATAAAACCAACAGTGTGTTTACTTTATTAGAAAATAAGGCTCCACTGTCTGCTAAAGTTCAATAATAGATACACCTAATATTGATGTTTTTCGGGTTATTATTAAATAGTTAATAAAATTCAGGATTGTTTAAAATAAGAATTGCTACATAAGAACTTATGTGATGAAGATTTTTTGTTGTATTCATAATTGTAAAAATATAATACTATGTTTTGTCGGCTTACACTATAGAACGATGTTACTTCATATTTTTTAACGTAAAGTATTTTTGGCCGCTCCTACTATGCCTTAGGGTGTCCCATTAAAAAAAAAAACACAAGTTTGGGTCATAACATAACTCAAAAACAAAAATTTTTAGAAAAAAACTAACTACGCCACTGAATTCTGCATAAAAACTCTATAATAACCCATTTTTACCTTATTGATAAGCTATCGAATAATCGAGATACAGGGGAGCGTCAAAAATTACAAATTTTCAAAATCAGAAACTCAGAGGGCTATAAATATTTCGTCGTTTGCGGCCCACCTTTCTCTTTTTTTTTTTATGATAAGGCACAGCACTGCAGGATAAATCCCTTATGGCGCTCTGGGAGCGGTGCGTGTGCGCAGGAAACAATTCACGTTGGTCTTGAATCTTTGGAGATTACACTCGTTGGGAACACGATCTCAGGGAGGTCGTTCCAGAGCTGGCATATTGTTTCCAAATCATGGTGAAAAAAAAATGATACTTATTTTAGTAATTTTTTTCTAAATTAACCATCTTTACTTTATTTTATTTTTAGTTAAATTAACAATTATTGTTATTTAAATTTTGAATATTTGAATGCACCCCATGTTTGATCGCAAAGGGAACCCAGCTAGTTTTGTCGACGTTCCCTGAATGGTCTCTTAAACCTTTGATTAAAATAAAAAGTAATATTTCTCAGGGCTATTAAATAGTTATCGATTGGTTTTATTTATATTAAAACATATTTGATTTATTTATCAAGGTTGTACCTTATTTATAAAATTTATTGCTCCAACACCTGTTCTTTGTTACAATTTATTGTAAATTATTTAATCCAATTTAAAATACGGCAGCCTTCTGAGAACAGGCGATTTGTTGAAAAATATTTATAACGGAATATCTAGGTTGTTTATAAATAATTATGCGGTTATTATTTTTAGGAAAATTGTTATTTATATTGGTTAGAAATGCGCCTTAGAGATACTGTAATTATTATTATATTGCATTAACTATAAAGTTAAAATTAATAAACCTCATTTTTAAGGGGCCATTACACTTTGTATCGAGTCAAAAATATTGATTTGTTTTAAAAAATTTTTAAATGATTCGCAATGCCATATTATTAAAAACGTTCAATGCACAATTGCACATAACTCTGCTAGGATACTACGGTCGGGTCGGCACGAATTACCATATACAGGGTCCAGCAAATGTTCGGGAACGGCCTAATACAGGAGAACGAAAAGTGATACCGGTGTTGGGCAATCTATAGGACTAAAATTTTACTATTTGACTGTGTATACCATATGTCAGCGGTGGCGGCTGGTGCATAGGCGCTGCAGTGCTGCAGAGCTCCCAAAAAAATGAAGAAAAATAATAATATTTACATAATCTGTAAAAAATATTTCATTTCAATTGTATTAATTCTTGCTCGGATTGTTTTGCCAGCTCTAGACTTGTGTGTGTGGCGGACTGTACATACCGCGGCGATCGCCAAAGTAAAGTCGACCAATGGAATATCGTACCGACGCTACCCTGTCGCTGAATTATTTTTGATCTGGGCAATACGATCGGGATCGGTGAGCTCCTTCGAACATCCGCGCGCACTCCCCTTCCCCCGTAACGGTCTAAAATAAAGCCGTGATTTAACTGGAAAGTTCGCTGCATTTAGTCTAGCTTGTCTTGTTCTCGGTTCTCGGATATCGGACGTCGGAAATCGTATGCATGGGACGCCGGCTTAAGAGGAGCTATCTCTAATAGTTATTTTTAAAACATTACACCCACCTACGCCAACTCTGTGCCTAGATGAATTTTGGAACACATCATTTCATGCGTATGGCGTAATTTAATCAAACTAAAATTCGAACACAAACGCGTCGTAGCTCGCCCTTTCCTTTTTCTCTAGCTCTTCCTAGCAATCGATCGATATGCCGGTACAGGTAAAATACATCTTTTTTCTCCAATATAGTCCTATTTATCCAAAAATCCCTAGTTACCCACTATTTTTTCCGTTTTTTACATAGAATATTAGCACAGCATAAAGAAAGGACCAGCAGGTGCTCTCAAAGTAAAAATGTAAGTATGCCGACAGCATCCTAACGCCATTTCTTTCGTATGAAGAGTAGCAGTCTCGTTGAACGGACTGTTGCGCGCTCACGCTTCCGTTTGCAATATCGGTGCGTATGCACCCAGAAATATGATCGAAATGAACGAAAACCTTACTTATTCACTTTCAAGGATCTCGTATCGAGTACGCCTGCTGGTCTCTTTATTCTATGATATCAAGCTACTGATTTCTACTAAATTTTTACATGCACATATCGTGAAGGAATTAAAATTGATCTGGAAACCCTGCCCGGAGCCTTGCCGATGAGCCGTAGATGGCGAAACGCGTCCAAGGATTGGGTGTGACGGAACGATAAGGGACAACTCTGTACACGAACTTATTTTAACTTTGTTGTTTTTTAATATTCAGAAGTGGGACAACTAACTATTTTCAGGATGTTTCTTATCGTTTATCATGATTTTATTACATAAATCCAACCTATCCTCAGAAACGAAAACACATAAATTAGTGGATATGGCTGTCGGCCTTCCAGGAATCCTCTTGGCCAAACTGTTTCATTCAACTAGATTAGTAGGTAGGATTTGTCCTTTAACCTGGCTACAACTATTTTCATCGAGCTTGCCAAGATACTTAATAGAAACAAAGTGTCCTTTGCCTGCGGAAAATTAGGTGGAAGACCGCAGGACCGTATGCCTATATTTTCGGATCAAAAATATTATAATTATTTTGATGCAGGGTGTTATTATTACCAGTGGCGTGGATTGGATTGGCAAAAAAGTTTTAAGCCCTTTCAATTTAAAATGTAGGCATTCAAAAAAACATGTTCAATTGTTTGTGTAGTGATTCCTTGCCAATAAATAGGGGGTAAAAAAAAAAAAAACTTTTTTCTTAATTTTTTTGAGACCGCTTTAAATATCATTTTGAATTTTAGTAGGTAGGTACTAACTAGACATAAAAATACATCTTTTTCATAAAAAAGATTGGTTCTATTTCCACCAGTGGCTTCAGCGCTAACATCTATTTTGTAATTTGTTAAATGATACGCCACTGTTTTTTTTTCAAAATTGCGCTTTATCACTTAGCAAAAATGGTCCCTAGACCTTTCTTCGTGTGACCAACGGTTTTCGATTAAAAAAAGAAATGACAATTATTCGCATATCGCTATGCCTGCCTCAGAGTTTGATAAACTTGCATTTATCTCCTAAATAAAGCGTAAAAAAAATTATTATAAGGTACATCGCAGTAGACATTAAACTGCCTACACAACTGTGTTATAAAAAGAGAAAACGGCAGTGGCGTACATATTTTTCTCTCCGCATAAAAATTGTAACAACCTGTATCTGAAAAATAAAGCCGTTGCATGTTGATAGAAACTATTAGTCGTATTTTTGGGCAAGGAATCACCACACGAGCGATGGCACATGATTTTTGAAACACCTTGTATAGCATGTGATTTACCTAGCAAAAGCAAAGTATCATGATGATAATGTCAAAAACAGAGCCGTCAATTAATGACAGGGATGACTTTATGAAAAGCGAGAGTACCCTAAATAACCCTCAATAACAAATAACAGATTTTAACAAAAAGAAAATTCGTAATTGATGAGTAAAGAAAATTTAACTCCGGCCCTGTAAACTACCACGAAATATTATACCCTATTGAAAACTTTGGCCCAATATAAATCCTTAGTGTTAGACGAGGGGTTAGCAGTCCACTTTAACTTCCAGGAAAAGCACAATACAATGCAATTTATTCTTAAGATTTTGGGTTGCATGCCCTTTGTGAGATTGAGCAGTATATCTAGTGTAGGTAAAGTCTGTTCAGAGATATAAGAAAGTGACTATTTGATCCCTCTCTGTCTTTTCTCAAAAATAGGTTATAAATATCATATATTTTGTAGTGTGCTTTATTCACATTGGCATTCAAACTTACGTTAAAATGATCCTCACAGCAATGAACGTGGGATTTGTCAAAAACAAAAACATCCCGATGCATAGCTTGTTGCCAAACTTTTTTAGTTGCTTGAAGTACGCTTATAAACATATTTTCTGGGGCATTTCTGGAAGTGTTACGGCACTCAGGAACTACACAATATTTATTAGAAACTTTTGTCTCACTTATTTTGCATCAGAAGAAGATTAAAGATATATATATTAACTATTGAAGCGAACAGAGGCGTCTCCGTCTCCGGGTAGCTTTAACGCATGTCCACCACCTTGTTTTATATGCTGACGTTCAGCTAGTTCAATATAGACTGGTTTTTCATCCTCTTCACCCAGTATTCCCCACGGCTGTATTTCTTCGCACCACGACCAGAGATCCTCTTCTGCAGGCTTAGTTGTTATTGCCTGCTGTGAGTCACCCACGGGGTTTGGGTCGCTTGCCACTTCTTCGCCACTCGGCCGGCAGTCGGACGGAGGTTTAGAGAACCCTAACAGGTCCTGGACACCAGGTGCAGATGTGGCATCTCGGTCTGGGCCCTTCGCCACCCCCGTAACGTTGACGGACAAGTCGTAGCGAACTTCCTGGAGTTCGGTTTGTCCATTGGGCGAGTATGCGGCCATGGCATCATTAATCCAGGCCTCCAGAAAGCCGCTCGGCGAAGACGGTAGCAGCACGTCTTGCATTCTGTCAAAGACTGCTGCGTAATTTAAGGCCATGTGTCTAAATCACAACAGTCTTGTTAAAACGTAAATAAAATGTTTGAAAACTTTTTCCTAACTCTGTAGATTATAATGGTCTTATTCTGACCCTTTATAATGTATGACTAATAACACTTTTTATGTCTAAGTATTTATTCAACTTAAAAACACAAAATTAAACAACTTCGTAACTTTAACAATTATTTTATTGGTCCGATAATTATTTGGACAACACCCAAGAAAGTCCCAGTTTATGCTTTAGGAACTTTCCACTGAAACTACGTATTACAATTTAAATCTTGTGAAAATAACTCATCATCTCGAGTTATGACGTCATATGATGACTGCAGCTAATTTGATCTGATACTATTGAACCCCCGTGAATGACTGAATAGCATACAAAATTGTCGGCTATTTATAGGCAAATCCAATACCAGAACACCACCCCCCTGAAGAGATCAAATTAGTTGTCGTCGAATGAACAACAACAACAAATATTTACAGTTACAATTTACCTAATTAATATTTACACTTTTCTTCATCTGTTTCTTCGAGGATTGTCCTGGTGTTGATCGCCATCCCTCTGGCCGTAGCTCCATTTCTACTCTATGCTACGCTTTAGAACATTCGAGTCTGGAGGATCGTCTTGGTGTTCATCACCATCTCTCTGGCTGTGGCTCCGTTGAAGTCATCTCTGCGGCTCCTGGCTTGGTTCAGCAAGGACTGCAGCTGTAGAGGCCATTCTTCTCTGGTCATACTTAAAATTCTTGTCTTCATTCGCTGGAATGGTATCATCGTGGCGGCTACTAAACTCTCTGCCGTGCCAACCGTTGTTATGTTGGTTGCATGGGCTATCTTCTCCCTGTACTTGGCCACATCTGATGTGAGCATCAACAAACTGGGTGTTCCCCATCTGCTGATCACTTCGGCTTGTACAAATTCTATTAGCGAGGCTGGGTGAATACTTCTGTGTGGTCTTGCTTCTATAAATCCACTAAATACATCTATAGCACAGTACAGTGTTGTAAATCTACTGTGTCTGGTCCTTGGCAAATCTTCAATTATTGTTATTAAAACTGCGCCCCACGGTTTTAACATTCCGTGGCACAGGTCATCTTCTTTAAAGTGTTGGCAACACAAACACTGACTAAAGTGCGTGTCCACATCCTTCTCTATCGTCGGCCACCATAACCATTTCGTGATAATCTCTTTCATTCCTTGTCTCGTGTTGTGGCGTATTCCATGTGCTAAGTTGAGAATATTACTCCTATACTTCCTCGGACACCAAACCGCTACTGCTCCGTCGTCCTCCTGACGCCCCACAACTCCAAAGCGGTCTACCAGCGGCACCCCAGCTCCTTTTCGGATACTTTCACGTAGGTCCCTGGCAGCCGGGTCCATTGCTTGCGTTCCAACGATCCCTAGGAGTGCGGTGATCCATCGCCCATCACTTGGGGCCTCAGCCTTCAACTTGCCATGTAGCCACAAGACGGTTTCCTCATCTATTCCTATTTGATGTGGCACCACTCCAGGCATGTCATGTTTCAAAACTTCTTTAAATTCTTTATACTTCAAAACTTCTTCGACTTCTTTATACTTTAATACTTCTTCAACTTCTTTAACTTCTTTAAACTTTAAAACTTCGTTAACTTCTTGAAAATGGGTCTTTGACCTAGGCGGAACGAAGGGCTTTAAGTCTTCCTCGCCTTCAACGGTCTTATGCTCGGACGCCATGAAGCGAACAGAGGCGTCTCCGTCTCCGGGTAGCTTTAACGCATGTCCACCACCTTGTTTTATATGCTGACGTTCAGCTAGTTCAATATAGACTGGTTTTTCATCCTCTTCACCCAGTATTCCCCACGGCTGTATTTCTTCGCACCACGACCAGAGATCCTCTTCTGCAGGCTTAGTTGTTATTGCCTGCTGTGAGTCACCCACGGGGTTTGGGTCGCTTGCCACTTCTTCGCCACTCGGCCGGCAGTCGGACGGAGGTTTAGAGAACCCTAACAGGTCCTGGACACCAGGTGCAGATGTGGCATCTCGGTCTGGGCCCTTCGCCACCCCCGTAACGTTGACGGACAAGTCGTAGCGAACTTCCTGGAGTTCGGTTTGTCCATTGGGCGAGTATGCGGCCATGGCATCATTAATCCAGGCCTCCAGAAAGCCGCTCGGCGAAGACGGTAGCAGCACGTCTTGCATTCTGTCAAAGACTGCTGCGTAATTTAAGGCCATGTGTCTAAATCACAACAGTCTTGTTAAAACGTAAATAAAATGTTTGAAAACTTTTTCCTAACTCTGTAGATTATAATGGTCTTATTCTGACCCTTTATAATGTATGACTAATAACACTTTTTATGTCTAAGTATTTATTCAACTTAAAAACACAAAATTAAACAACTTCGTAACTTTAACAATTATTTTATTGGTCCGATAATTATTTGGACAACACCCAAGAAAGTCCCAGTTTATGCTTTAGGAACTTTCCACTGAAACTACGTATTACAATTTAAATCTTGTGAAAATAACTCATCATCTCGAGTTATGACGTCATATGATGACTGCAGCTAATTTGATCTGATACTATTGAACCCCCGTGAATGACTGAATAGCATACAAAATTGTCGGCTATTTATAGGCAAATCCAATACCAGAACACTATCAAGCGCCGTTTCCATACAGAAACACAACAACGCGCGCCACACGCTTAGTAAATCTCGACCGTCATCCGATCAGCATCTGCGAAGTGACGTCACGCGAAGCTCCGCCCCATTTTCGCGCGGTCCAACTTTAGAATTTTATTTAAGGACTTAAATGTCCGAATAAGAATCTAAAAATTTGGAAATTACCTTAAGAAGTATTTTACGTTCGATTTCTAAAATTAAAAAAAAATGTTAAACGAGCTTATTAATAACATGTCGTATGATCCATATTGCACTGAATAAAAAAACTCTAGCAAACCTACTTTGTCAAAGTCAAAAGTAGTATCCTAGGGTAAAGTCCGTTCACTAATTTAAGAGAATGACTACCTGCCTTTAGTTATCACCCATCATAAAATTCTTTGTTGACGGGGACTCAAGGATCATAGAGATAATGATTTTATTATCCCGGGCCAGCTGTAAAATTGAAATAAGGTCGAACAGGTCTGTATTTTGCTTAGAATTTAATCATGGTTTGTAATAAAAATAAGTAAGACATTAAATAATATTTTATTTATGTTTAAATGTGAAATTAAAAGTTATTTTATTATTAAAAATTATATTTATGATTACAAAAATATACAAATGGTAATCCAGAAGAATCTTTAATGTATTTTGCAGACAGAGAAAGTCCATTTGGAATCCATCCGTCTTTAGATCCAGCATGCAAAATCGTAATTCGTTTACTTTTTTTTGATGGCGCGCTTGTTTTACACTTGCCACTTGAGTCAACCCAGCCCTTTTCCGGGGTATTATATTATTATGTGTCGAACCAGGTTTCATCCAAGTAAATAATCGGCCTTGCTGATCTCTGTAAATCCTAATTTTTTGAAGATATTCGGATCGCCATTCCCGAATTCTACTGGATTCCATTAAAACTTGTCTTTTGTTAATTATTTTAAATCTAAACCCCATGTGTTGGATACATAATAAATAAGTTAAAGTGTGAACTGTCAGGGTCCTTTTTAATTAAATATGGAGAATTTTCAACAATTGCCTAAATTAATTATTAAAACTGATTAAGACCGCCATCTGGAAAAGGACATCGACTCATCACAACCCATATTGGAAGTTCTGAAGGCTTCGTTAAAGGTGGTCTACTGATGTTCCAATCTAAAAATACAGGAGACTATCACGAAGAAATGTATGCTGATGTCTTTAAAGAATCGTTCAAGCAAATGTTGGATCTTATACAAAAAGTACAATAATTGTATTGGATAATGCAAGTTAAAGTCTGTGCGTTTTAAGAAGTCCGCTAAGCCATAAAACCTCTTGAGCATTATGTCGGTGGCTCTCAAACAATAAATTATATTGAAGGTAATTTTGGATGTTGATGAATTACATTTTCTGAATAAAATAATTTAAAGTAAATAAAAAATTAGTTTAGGTAAAGAAAAATAATAATTTTTTAGCTTTTGTAGTATTCAGACAAATTAGTTTTACGAATTCTTTTTTATAAAGTTTTGGTTCTAAAAAGAACCGATTTTGTAGTCTTGCGACAGAACGTACCTACTTGTAGATAGGTACTACTAAAAGTAGTCTTCCTCTGAATTTGAAATTTCACCCATGCTTTCAGACTCATCAGAATCAACATCATCGTCATCATCATCATCATTCGTAATAATTAACGGTCTTACTTCGTCTATAACCTGTTCTGTCTCATAAGATTCAAAAATAATTTTTTCTGTGTGTTCAATGCATTTCCGCCATTCTTCTTTGCCCGCTTGGCTAAGCGCCTCCTCCCATAACTTTATAACGCTTTTGTTGTTTAAATAATCCCTTAAAAATTGCCATATTTCGAAACCCATCCCAAATTAATGTCATTATCGCCCAGTAATAGAATACAGTAAACCAGTGGGATGTTCGGTGTGATCAAGTATAGCGAAGGTGCGAAGATATTGTAACTTAACCGACTTACTGTTTTAAAAGCGATAACATCCCTTGGTGATTTAATCCGATATCGGACTTCTTCAAACGCACAGACTTTATCACTCTAGGCTGACGGAAAAATTACCGACAAGTGCGTGGCGTAAAAATGAAATAACAGAACGGTTAAGTTTAAGACAAATAGAATTTCCATTAGATTCCTTAAAAAAATAAGCAATTTACATAAAAATGCATTTAAAAAATATGTAGTCAATGAAATGGCAAAGTTACGAGGAATATCTGTGCTCAGACTCCCTCTTTACCACTGCCAATTAAACCCGATCGAACTTATAAGAGCTCAAATAAAGACAGATGTCTCCAGAAAAAACACGACTTATAAAATGCTGGATTTAAAAAGACTCTTTACTGAAGCTATGGGTAAAATCATTGCGGAAAAGTGTATCAATCATGTGATAGAAGAAGGAGCCAAAATGTGGCAGGTAGATATAATAATCGAAGCAATGGTTGAACCGCTTATTATAAACGATATTAATAAAAGATCATCTTCCGAATCGGACTATGGTCAAGCCATAACAAAGTATTATTTGATTTTTGAAAATGCTTTGGGTGTAAGATTCTATATTAAGTATATCTTGTTTATGTAATTATAGTATGTAAAATAGTACCACCCATTGTTATTTATTAGTTAATACGATTTTTTAAATGTTTTCATATGTTATAAATACCAACGAATACAATATAATACAATTTTGGGAGAACACGCTCCTGGCTAAGGGATTTTCCCAATAACATTGGTAAATCCTCAAATATAACAATAGCTTGCGATACATTCAGGGTGGACCTACCTAAATAATGCTCATTATTTGGATTCTTTAATGTAAACACAATAGATTTTAAGGGATGCTGAATAAATTGCTCTTGATACCCCGGTATGTGTTTTGCATAGTGATTTAAAATTTCCGGAAAAATTGAGTCATGGAAAAAAACTGTGTTTTTTTCCGGAAAAAAACGGAAAAATTGAAATTGTGTTAAATATCAGTGTAGAGTAGTCTGATAAGGAAATTAGCCCATATAAGCCTCATAAAAACTTATAAAATTTTTTTTAAATCATTATTAAGTAATTTGATAAAAATTTTGATGAAAAATACACCCTACGTATCCTACGACACTGGAAATCCCCCGTCTGCACAATTGGTCCTTACATGGTTTTATACATACTAACAAAAGAAATATATTGACACAGGATAAAGTTTAAAAGCTGGTTGCTATTCAATCCAGTTTAATGTGCTTAAATCTATATGAAAATGGCAAATATATGTATAATCCCAGACCATTTCCGCTTTTAGAACAGTCTGAAAACGTTGTGGATTTAATTCAAGATGAAGAAGAGGGTATTGTGGAGGCAGATTCAGATGCCGATGCTTACTCAGAAGCCGAAGACTCAGGATCGGACTCGGAGGAAGATCTTCCTCTTAGTTTTTTTGCTAAATAATGTTTCTGTTTTTTGAAATGATAATTTAAGTTTGATTTTTAATATTTTTTTACATTTATTTTGTTTAAAAACTTGAAACCAAAGTTATTTTTATATTTTAAGAAGAAAAATTTTATTTGATTTTGATTATTGACCCCACAAGAATGTATAATTTGGTTAATTTACGTTTATTTGTGCTTCTATAAATATATTTTGTGGTTTTTCAATTTTTCCGTTTTTGTCCAATTTTTCCAAGGTATGTGAAAAAAACGGTAAAAAACCGTGTTTTTTCCAATTTTTTCCGTTTTTTTCCGAAGCGTTAAATCTCTAAGTCTTGCATATTTAATAAGTGTTACAATTATTACGAAGGCCGCTTTTACAAATAAAATTTACAGATTTGCATGTACTGCAGGCTGCAGGTGCATGTATGTATTACAAAATTACTGTATTTTTAAGGCTGCTCGCACACTCTACTGTTACAAATAATTATCGCTTCCCAAAATTCTACTTATTCAACCAATACCCGGTACCCGGCTAATTACAATACGGTTTAACGGATGAAGACCGTTTCTACGAAGTGTTCGCGTTGGCACATGCAGCTGCAGTTTTTAGAAAAATGACAGGCCTTATTATCGGCCCCGTCTAAGCCGCCCTGCGGTTAACCGCTTTTTCGCCGAACCGTGTCCATCTGAAAAAGTGATGTTTGCTTGGTGTAAAAAGACTGGGCGGAATGGGTGGTATAGCGTAAAGTTCTGTTACCAAATAGACTTATAACAAACATCATCGTCAAGATTCTGTTTCTTCAAAGCAATAATGGTGTTAAATGGGCAAATACATCACACCACAGGTAATGTTTGCAGTTGCAGATAGACTTAAGATTACACTCCATAAACTCAGTGGCGGCCCGTCGGGGTAGACAAGATAGGTGCCGCCTACCCTTATTTTATTGCCAGATTTAAGTAATAATATTATTGAAGAAGTTTGCAGTTGCAGATAGACTTAAGATTACACTCCATAACTCAGTGGCGGCCCGTCGGGGTAGACAAGATAGGTGCCGCCTATACCCTTATTTTATTGCCAGATTTAAGTAATAATATTATTGAAGAAGTAGTCCATACTTGCAGTGGAGTGTAGGTAATAAATTAAAACAACACTTCTGTCTTCCTCCACAAATAATATATATTTTAAAATTTTTTAACGATTGTCCCTACATGTTTCGACTATATATACAGCCATCCTCAGGGGAACTATATCGAGTGTAAATTGGGTTCTAATAGTTGTCTCAAATTAATGAGTACAGCATTAAAGATAATCGTAGCAAGTGAAATTTGTTTAGTTGAAGACTAACTTGAGGTAACTCAGAGTTGTGGATATGTAAATCAGCACATTTTAGTTTATTTTAAATTTGTTAATAAAAGTTAGAAAATTTAGTTATTTTTAATGAGTATGGTAGAAAATAAATTTTAATAATTAATATATAAGCATTTTTCGATATAACATGGTTTATGTGGAGAAACCAAAAAAAAAAGAAAGAAAAATTTTTTTTTTAATTATTTTATAAAAAAAAAAGTAAAAAACTATGAAATTTCATGTTTTTGTTGAGTAATAAAACTAAATAAAGTAGGATAGGGGCTAAGCTCCTATGGGTTTAAATAAAACTGATTATTTTTATTTATAAAATTCAAAATAATTTATTACCATCTCATTTAAGACTTTATAACGCAAAACTTTGAAAATCATAACTATCAAACCAGAAAGAATCAAAATTTTTGTTTAGGGAAAGTGACAAAAAATTTGACATATAAATCAATCTTTTTTAAAGGACTTCACGAATATAATAATTTAGATTCTATAATTAAGAAACAAAATTCCTTAAGTAAATTTAAAAAATCCCTAAAAATATCATCACTTAGAAAACAAAATATCTGATAAAATTTATTTAAAAATATTTTTGGTGCATAAAATTGTGATTTTAAATGTTTTAATAATTATTGTTAAAAAAACTAGAATTAATAATATTGTAGCAGTATTGATAAAATAAATGTTGTTACTACTACTATTAGAACCCAATTTACACTCGATATAGTTCCCCTGAGGACGACTGTATATAATAATATAGTCGAAACATGTAGGGACAATCGTTAAAAATTTTCAAAATATATATTATTTGTGAAGGAAGACAGAAGTGTTGTTTTAATTTAATTATATTATTGTTATACAGCGTGTCCAGAAAAGTTCTAGACATATGGGAATTTTGTTTATTGTTAATTTTACGAAAAAAAGTTATTCTTTATAAAAAGTTCTGCTTGATGCGCAAATTATATTGACATATCAAAACTTAAGATATCATGTACAGTGTACAGGGCAAAAAAATATAGAAACACAGAATTACGTTAAGAGGGAAATACCCTCAATTTTTACTTTAGAGCAAATTGGTATAAGAAAACTTTACTAAGGACTACAAAACGTGGTCAGATACAATTTTTCGTTGAAATATTTTAATTCACAGGGTACCATCAAAAAGCCTTTGGAAAATATTTTTTTATTTTATTTCTTTAACAGTTACCTGCAACAATTTTGCAACAACTATGTGCAACACTATAGTAACGAATATTGACATGTTAGTCAAAAATCATTTACTATTTTTGCTACGGGCGACAGTAAGAGAAATTACAAGGCGTACTATAGTTTGCATGGAAAAAGAAGGGGGACAATGTGGAGGCATAATTTTCCACTTTAAACTATCTGTTTTTAGATCACTTTTATCATGTAATTGCTAAAATATTGTTTATTATTCACATTCACAATTTATTTTTGCTCTAAGGAAATTAAATGTTTATAATATTTCTGATAGGTAGATAGGTTGATTTTAGAACATGAAATATATATAATCTCGCATTATTTTTTTACGTAATTGGTTTCCAACCAAAGGTAATGAATGCTCAACGTGTTTTTGATGGTACCCTGTAAATTAAAATATTTCAACGAAAAATTGTATCTGACCACGTTTTGTAGTCCTCAGTAAAGTTTTCTTATAACAACTTGCTCTAAAATAAAAATTGAGGGTATATACCTACTTCACTCTTAACATAATTCTGTGTTTCTATATTTTTTTGCCGCCCTGTACATGATATCTAAGGTATTGTATGTCAATATTATTTGCGCATCAAGCAGAAATTTTTATAAAAAATAACTTTTTTCGTAAAATCAACAATGAAGAAAATTCCCATATGTCTAGAACTTTTCTGGACACGCTGTATGTAAATTGTTGTTATTAAAAGATAGGAGCATTAACTTCTGTGTTATTCATTAATGCCAAATTTAAAAAGACAATCCAGTGTTTATTATTTACCAAATTTGTCAAAATTTGGGCGTGGTCCTAAAATTTTTTGGCCTTTAGAGCCGTTTGCCTGCACCACCTACCCACATGCGCAAGGCAAGGCACAAGCTGCCACTGCCTAAACTACATACAAAATAATCTACACATATTGATGATAAATTTTTTCTTTATTTTTTGCATATTTCTACGTACTTGCTTAACCAAAAACATAACAAATGAAAATGGCACAGAAATATTTAGTTTTATAGGGACACATGGTGACAGAGGCCAGATGTTTCTTTTCAGAAAAGAGTGACAAAATTACATGGGCCTAAATTGTTTGTTGATTTAGAAAATGACGTGTGAAGAATTGATGAGAATAACCAGATATCTTGTTGGGTTAAGTCTGTATTATTATTTTCCAAGTGTTACGGAAATAATTGCAGTTCTTGACAGACAGGGGCGTAATTAAATTATCGAACAGAGAAGGTTAGTTTAGGTTAGCTTTTTTTGTTGTAACATACAGCTGAATAGCAGTAGTAGTAGTAGAATGAACCTTTCTTGTTACATTAAACAAACTAAATGTAGAACGGTAAAGCAGAAAACACTTTTCGGTAGAACCTAAGGAGGTTATAAAGAATGGCTATTCAACTCTCATTGAACGAGCGATCAGCAAGCAAGCAGCGCTAGAAGAAACGGACACATTAACAGAAATTCCAACATCAACTGTATGAAAAATTGTGAATAATCCCATTTTAGCGAGGAAAAAAAGAACCGATACTGGCATTTTCTCGAAGGTAGATGGAAGTGATCAAGATATAATAGGGCGTAAAATTTACAAGTAATACGAGGAATAAAGCGTGCCTACATTAAATAATTTAATTAAGAGGCTTGAAAAAGATGAAACCGGCGTTAAATGTGGCAGAACAACGTTATGGAAGTGTATCCAACACATGGGTTTTAGATTTAAAAAAATTAACAAAAGACAAGTTTTAATGGAATCCAGTAGAATTTGGGAATGGCGATCCGAATATCTACAAAAAATTAGGATTTACAGAGATCAGCAAAGGCCGATTATTTACTTGGATGAAACCTGGTTCGACACATATGATACCTCGGAAAAGGGTTGGGTTGACTCAAGTGTAAAACCAGCGCGCCATCAAAAAGAGGTAAATGATAAATTACGATTTTGCATGCTAGATCTAAAGACGGATGGATTCCAAATGGACTTTCTCTGTCTGCAAAAAAACATTAAAGATTCTTCTCAGGATTACCATGAGGACACCACTGCTGATTTATTTGAAGATTGGTTTAAAAACAAGCTAATTCCAAATATACCTTCGAATAGCGTAATTGTAATGGAGAATGCAAGCTAACATAGTAGGCAGTTGACCAAGACTCCCTCCTCAAATGACACAAAAGCAACAGTCCAAAACTACATGAAGGTATGATAATGACATTTATTTTCAGGAAGATTACACCAAAAGGCAATTAATTGAGGTTTTAGAAAGTTTAAAACTACAAAAGAAATACTTCTGTGAAAATTATGCAAAAAATCAAGGGCATACAGTTTTAAGCCTTCCACCATACCATTGCATATTTAATCCCATCAAACATGTTTGGCACCAACTGAAATCTGCCATTTGTCATAACAATATTTGCCCTACTATTAACTCCAGTGTACTTGAGCTTATAGAAACTGAAGTTTTTAACATCCCTTCACAAAGTTGGGCAAATTCTGTTACACATGTTGAAAAAGTGGAAAAAAGGCCCATTGAAAAGTGGTAGGCATTAGGATTTTTTGAATATCTTTTCTATTATTAGAAAGGTATTAGCATTGTGAAAATAATGGGATAATACAAACAAACATCGTGTAGGTCAGTGTAGTTATTGTCAGTTGTCAATTTTCCAGAAATACAGCCAGACTTTCAATTAATTATTTCTTCGTGATTAAAAAGGACGGTTTAAATTTCAACCAATAAAAAATGGCATGTCCGAAATCAGTATAACAACCAGATGGGGTTAATTATATCGGGGTCGAGATGAGACCATAAAATAATATAAAATTAGCATGTTTAGTCGGCTTGTTTGGAATCTCAGGTAGAACTAACCCATGCAAGTTGGCAAAAAAAACAGCATCCAAAAATGATGATGATGGGCATATTTTGCAGATGATTCACTCTTTTCAGAAGGTTAAATCTTTAAGAAATTGCATCATTATTTGGGTGGCATTCTGATTTGGCAATTGAAAAGTGGAAATTACAAAGGGGAGTAGTTCCAAAACAATGGGAAATAGGTCCCGTCCTGCTGCCATATTATATGAAGAAGAAATTTTTTTTTTCGAAAATTAATAAAAAAAAACATAATAAATTATATACCGGGTGATGCATGGCTTAGTTGAACATAAGAAATCCCATGTAAATTCTGAGGTGGCTAAATATTGGTTCCCCTGTACATTTTAGAAAAAAATTGTGTGTTTGCTGTATTATCTAAACTATGAAAATTTTGTAATTTTGCCATCTCATTTAATTGAATAGGTTAGGATTGGCTTATTAAAATTTATTCAAACTTGGCACATGGGTTATTTATCGGCCTTTTCAAAAAATTATAAAACAATTTTTATCTAAAATGTACAGGGGAGGCAATATTTAGCCACCTCAAAATTTACATGGGGTTTCCTAAGTTCAACTATGCCATGCACCACGCGGTATATATATTGGAAATCAGGAGAACGAGCTCTAGCGATTAAAAAAAAATATAACACAGGGTGTTTTATTTAAAAAATACTAGGTTATTTAAAAACACTTTTTTAAAGCTTTTGATGCCTTTTTGTTTTTTTTTTTGATAACGGATTCCGAATGTCCTTAGAAAATACTTCAAAATATTAAGACCAATATTAACCCACATATCCATCGAGTAAAATTTAAACAATCACCCTGTACACTTTTTCTCTTTGGCGATTTATACGACCATATTATTCAATTTTTCCTAAAATTTTCTTGGGAAACATCAAAAAAATAATTTCAAAATATTACTAATGTAAACTAAAACATAAAATTTGACGTATTCATAAACCTTATAGCTATCTGGAAATATTCTGTTGAAACACAACATCAATATCTTATCCAGGGTGTTTTTTTAAATCGGTACAAACATAGCAATACTTAAATACATATTACTCGATATTTTTCAAATGAATCTCCCTACGCCACGACGATGGCGAACCAGTCAATGGAATGATAAAAAAATTTAGATTGTTGCATAAAAGGACATGCTCTACACAGCTAAAATATTTTCGATAATGCGGTGTTGCCACTTCTACTAGAAAGTAGTAGCAGCTTTAATATTTTAAGTAGAAGACCCTGTATATTAACTTATTCTTACAATCGCTAGTAGTTGCTTAACACATGTCCTTATCACTTCCCTATACCTATCTCTTGCCGATTTTGAGATATTAATTATTTTCCATTTTTTTCTCGAAAAACATGACCTGCAATACATGGTGATATTTTTAAGCTTTGAGATGCTAAGTCACTGAAATTCGGTTGGTAGTTAGGCAATACCCGGAGGCCTTTGATGCTATGGCCATGCATTCTCATATGTTTTATGTCCTGTCACTGTTATGGTTTCGATATTTTAGTTCCTCTAGCCCTTGTCAGCCGAACAATAATCAGTTAAAAACTATGGAAGAAAACTATTTAAACGCAGTTCTAATAAACCTATTTATTCTGTTTAGAAAATGTGATAAAATTGCAATTTCATCGCATAATACTTCAGCTATAATATCTTTTTCATACGTAAAACCACAAGAGCTTTTTTTTATCGGATAAACTTTCATTTTTTACGAAAACTAGATTGCTTAGAAATTTAACGAGAACAAACGAAATGTTAAAAACGCGACAGCGAAGCTGGAGCGTTCTTATCTATTACCTATTATATTATTATTTTTATCTATTACCTATTATTCGAGTTTAAATTGCTAAAAAGTGATCTAGTTTGAGTTTAAAAAATAAAAGTTTAGCCGATCTTAAAAAAAAGATAGAGTGATTTTTAGCTAGAGAAATTCACGAATTTTGGCATGAATAGATACTAAAAAAAAATAATACTGCACTAAAAAAATGTTTGACAGCATCAAATTAATTTGTAACAATATGTCAGGTTGCCGAGCGATGAAAAAGAAAGGCTACTCGATTTTGAGCTGGAGAGGTTTTTACCACTTAATTTTTAGCTGGAGAGGGTTTTATCGCGATAAATAGGGATGCACCTTTTTTATCGATGTCAAAGTGATAAGACTGCAAATGTCAAATGGACATTTTATTGTAGGAGTGAATTTATCAGCTATTTATTATATCTTTTTCATTTTTAGATGGATCATAATGTAACATACTTTCAGCAGATTTACATTTTGTAGACCTACCTATTTGATTTATCTGTTTTAAGGCAATTATTTAGGTAGAAATAAAGGTCTGTCTTTACCACCAAATAAGTTTATTTGCCCCTCTAGGGTAGAAAACAAGGGTTATAGAAAATACATAAAATAACGATGAATTAAATTAAATTTCTTAACGTATGTGTTGTACTAGTTTCGACTTTAGAAAAAGTCATCATCAGCAACTAATTATTTAAGAAATTTTTTTACTATGAAAAGTAGTTAAAACAGGGGGAGCAGGGGGTGATTCAATAATATAATACAACAAAATGCAGATTATGCAACCATTGGAAACGACAGGAGCTTAGTATAAGAACGGTGTATCTCCATGTAATGGTAGGAGTTGATTTATACGCAAGTAGAATAAAGGACCTTAATCATAGTAGAGTGATTTAACTTCAACATTACTAAAGTCGAAACTAGTACAACACATACGTTAAGAAATTTAATTTAATTCATCGTTATTTTATGTATTTTCTATAACCCCTGTTTTCTACCCTAGAGGGGCAAATAAAGTTATTTGGTGGTAAAGACAGACCTTTATTTCTATTTACAATCTCGCCACAGAATATGGACTACTTCTTAAATTATTTAGGTCGTTGAGAAAATTGTGTGATGTTGTTTTATTTGTTCGAACTTTTCTTCTATTTTTGATAATGCAGTGTCCACTATTACAAATTAAAAATTATTTTGGAATTGGTCTTCTGGATTTTCTGGAGCTTCATCTTTACATTAGTAGTTTTCAGTTGTTAACATTGCCACGTTCAAAAATTAATATAGTGCAAATTATCCCGGTGCGTCTATTTATAGGCTTAGGGCATAAACGAGTATTTTCCTGCGAACTGACAAAAACCGCCCACACCGACGCGATGCAGGCGATGCGACGCGATTTGATGGTGATGGGTTAAAACGTGTTAAAGCAAAAACGAACCAACTGGTTGCGACGTGGAGTAGCGTTTTTAAAACCAATGTTGTTTTTTGTTCAGTTATACTTCTAAAAGGCATTTTTAACTCTAAGTTTACCTAGTATAACGATACTATTTTTATACTGATGATTTTGCTAATAAATTAGTTTTAAACATAATGCTCTTATTAAAAAATAATCGTAATTTTATGTAGAATCCAAAAATATTGTAAGATATAGGGTGTCCCATATAAAAATATTTAAATTTAAGTTGTCACGCGTTTATCAAGCAACTTGTATATTTAAAATTATTTTCAAAAGATGCAGGTTATTAACCTATACACTGTTTGCATGATTTCTTTTTGCTAAAGACAACCGCTAACGAGATATCGTCCAGCGGCACACTAAATGAACACCGGGCATATGTCTCAATGAAAGAAAAATTATTTCTTCTTTTTTAATTTCTAAGAAAATCCCAGAGACCCATAGCGATGTTTTTGTTTGCCAAACAAAACAACCAAACCAGGTAGGGTCTTGTTTTTTTAACATTTTGGCAACTGACGGGGAACTTAATAACATGCTTCGAACAGTTGTGCTCCGTTGGCACACACATAATCACGGGGTTCTGAACATATATTTACATAATTTCTTTGGGCTCTATCTTGTTATATGGGGAGATAAGAAAAAGGTGGAACTTTTGAGCAGTTGTGATTAGGTATAGTAGAGATTATTTAAAAAGACCGAAAGGGCAATAAACCTGCAACAAAGAAAGCTACAGCTTTTAATCATCTTTCTTTCTTCTAAACAAATCATAGGCATGAAATTAGCAAGTACCAACCTTTAATTGTCTCTCTTTGTCAGGTGTGAGAATTTAAAGCGGAACAAAGAACCTTTTCCCAGGTACCCAAAAATTCAGGTAGGGGCGAGGAATTTTGGGGTTTATTCGACATTCGACTTAGAATATTTGGTGCAAAATGTTTAACGCTGAGACACGAAAAATTATTTTAAACGTTTTGGAGTATTTTCAAAGCCTTCAGTCAATTTTAGCTGTGAAATGCACTTCAGCAGCCTGTAAGGTTAGTGAGAAAACTGTAGCCAGGATTCGAAAGGAATATACAATAGGAACCTCTCCCAAGATAAGTGGTTTGAAATTTTTTGATATATGAATACAGGGTGTCCCACTTTGGATGGCGTATTAGACGTTTATGGACCAAAAAAGTATGCGATTTTTATATTATATAATATATAAGGATTGTTATTTATTATAAGTAATTATATTCAATTATAAAGTAATCATGTAGTCATAATATTCAATTTCCTCTTTAGGCTAATAGAGAAAAGCGTGTCCCGAAAACAACTGAGGCAAGGAAAACTCAAATAAGGAACGTAGTTTACAATATGATTGCCACGCATAAGTATGTCACACGGCAAAAGCTAAATGAGAAATTGCATGCCAAACAAATTATTGACCTAAGCAACTCCACATTGGGTCATTTGTTAAAGCATTCGGGATTTAAATTTAAAGGGGACAGTAGCAGACGCTACATTATGGAGAAACCGGATATTGTTTCAAAACGTATAAAATTTTTGAGACAATATACAGAATACCTACTTGTTATCAGAGACTCCGTTAGATGTGGCTTTTATAGACGAAACATGGATATTTCAAAATGGTAGCGACATTAGAACATGGCATGAGGACAACATCAAATAAGTTTTAAATAAAAAACAATCAGACGGCGAAAGATATATAGTTTTGCATGCTGGCACCAAAGATGGCTTTATAGATGGGGCAGACTTAGTTTTTTCTACAAAAAAATAAAAGCGCTGACTATCATGACAACATGAACTCTACATTATTTGAAAAATGGTTGAAGAACAGCTTTTACCTCGGCTCGAAAAACCCTCGCTTCTTGTTATGAACAATGCAAAGTACCATTCACGGCTCAGCGAAAATGTGCCAAATGCTTCAACGAGAAAAGCTGATATCATTTTCTGGCTACAAAGCAAAAATATCAATTTTATGGAAAACGCACTCAAACCTGAATTGCTACAAATAGTAAAACAATACAAAGCAAAATTAGGATATGCCGTGGATGAATTAATTTGTACTATGGGTCAAGTTTTGAGATTACCGCCCTACCTCTGCATTTTCAACGCTATTGAATTAATTTGGGCCCAAAGCAAAACATTTTTTAATAAACAAATTATTGGAAAAGACAGTAAAGATGAAAATGCCGTTTTGGATGTTTGGAAAGAGGCATTACAAACCATTACCACCGAAAATTGGTCTGATTGTGTTTACCATACAAATATTATTATAAGGGATTATTGGCAAAAAGAGCACATTCTGAATGTTCAGGTTAAGCCACTAATAATGTGTCAGATTCTGAAAGTGACAGTTCTTTATTTTCAGATTCAGATTAACTTTTTTGTATGTAGTTGTATGTTTATTACTTTAATTTTTTATAAATATAAAATATATTTTTGTATTGTTCGATTTTTTCTTTTTATTATATTTATATTTAAAAAGTATTAATTAATGTACATAATTTAAGATGTGCTGTCACTTTCTTAGAAATAACTGAATGGATGGTTGATTTAATATGGTACAGGGTTATCCAACCAAGACTAGACAAGGCGATTTTTTGACTTTTCCTGTACTTTCATAAAAAAACTGAAATAGCCATCTTAAGTCATTTTCTCCCGCGAATTCGAATATCTTCAGCAAAAAACAATTGAACATCAAACAAAAGTACTAGGGGTCACTTTGATATTTTTTTAAATGGGATGCCGTATTTTTAATGAGCTTATCCGATTTCTCATATAAATTTTGATCTAAAATGTTGGATTTTAAAAAAAATTTAAAATTTAAAATTAATTAATTTAAAATTTAAAACTGAAGAAAAAAGGGGTTTTTGAATTAAAAATCCAACATTTTAGATCAAAATTCATATGAGAAATCGGATAAGCTCATTAAAAATACGGCATCCCATTTAAAAAAATATCAAAGTGACCCCTAGTACTTTTGTTTGATGTTCAATTGTTTTTTGCTGAAGATATTCGAATTCGCGGGAGAAAATGACTTAAGATGGCTATTTCAGTTTTTTTATAAAAGTACAGAAAAAGTCAAAAAATCGCCTTGTCTAGTCTTGGTTGGATAACCCTG
Organism: Polydrusus tereticollis; assembly: GCA_963920685.1. NCBI lineage: Eukaryota > Metazoa > Arthropoda > Insecta > Coleoptera > Curculionidae > Polydrusus > Polydrusus tereticollis. The sequence continues at coordinate 23,755,651 of OY987333.1, read as the reverse complement.
TACATGGTACAATGAATATATGACCTAGGCTTAATCCATTATCAAGATATTGAAGTTTCTGACTCTCTTTGGACCACTTTATGATTTATCTTGTGCCAAACTAATTTTCGATGTTTAAAACTTTAACTTTTTTTCTGGAAAACTATTAATTTAAGTGCCTACCATTAAAGCATCTGAAAAACGTGACTTAAGCAATGTAGTGCGGTTTTCTTTACTACTTATGCACAACAATTTCGATAGATTCGTGGTAAACCTCCGGCAAATTGAACGGTTTATTTTATTTATTGTTTCTGGGTATTTTTACTAGATTTAATTCATGAAAGAATTATGGGACATAACGAAAACAATTATTATCAGGATCAAGTATATTTTTACTAAGTACAAAAATCTGAGAGATGACAAGCAAAAATGGTGATGATCAATTGGGAAATCATAAGATTTTTTAGAGTTAGGTAACTATAGCTTAAATGATGTGAGGTAATAAATCAATCAAAACCATCTTCTTCATGGGCATGCAAGATTTTTCCGCATGTATAGATTTAAATGGGCCTGAATTTTTAAATGTATGCAGAATTAGTACAAGTATGGACAATAAATTCAAGTTTTGTCTTCAAATATATATGTTAATATTAAATTTCTTAAGCTTAAAATTATGTACAGCCGTATCCCAGACGGCACCCTATATTCCTGGAATATTCCCCTATCTGCCAATAGGCCATAATATCTTGCAATATTCCTGGAATATGCACTGAATATCTCAAATATGTATCTTATCTCATAAGAATATTCCATATCTATGCCATTGTAGATATGCCTGGAATATGCCGCGGGTATATTTATAGGATATGCATTGTGGAATATATTCAATTATTTTTTTTTAATACTTATTGATAATAATATATATAATATAAATATCTATACAGAGTGATTGCGGTCTTAAATTCTATTTTTACATAACTTGATATAGGTATAGGAACTATTTATTTATAGATAATATAGAGGAGGGTGCATATATGTGTGCACCTAATTAAAAAACAAATTTAAATATGAAAATGTTTTAGACTTCATAAAGTTTTTGGGTAGGCATTTTCTGCATTTTATTAGTATTTTGTTAAAAATGAAACTTAATTTTTTTTATTATATTATTTAGTCAATTTTGGATTCGAGCGGTGATAAACAAATTTGGCGTTTTATACGGTGCTGCTAGATTCCGCGTTTTAACCCTAAATTAAATTTTAAACTAACATATATTTTGATAGCAAATAAATTTATACTGAAACTTTATATTTTATATATAGGTATGTGCTTAATTGAGGACTGCTCTTCTAGAAAAAAATTAGCAATCGTTATTTTTTAATAACAAATTTTTTTTAACACAAGTTTAACTAATTTCTGTTGCGTAACTCGGAAATGCTGCCTGTACGTCACAGAACTGACAGAACCTGCTTTAGTTAACTTTTTTTCACCTTGTTTTAAAGAGTATCTAGTTTTTAGGTTTTAATTTTTTTTATTTATAAAAATTAAAAAAATATTAATTTTAGTGATGTTTTATTATACCAAATTTGTAACTCTACCTACTAAACTAACTGACCTGACCTATATTAAATATATTTAAGTATATGAAAAAGAAAAAAAATGAATATTCTTAGCATATGCCATAAATATCTTTTGGCAGATTAAAAGATATTGCAGGCATATATTTCATGGTGACCTGGAATATGTATACAATATGCCAGTCATATGCCTTGGCAGATATGGAACATTTATGGGATATTCCAATATGCCAACGGAATATTCATGGAATATGTTTGTGCCGTCTGGGATCATTAACCTGGAATTTTAGAAAGCAAGTCTAGGTACTTATTCCGTTTCTGCTCTAAACATTTTATTCCTTTTTTTGTACCTAATCCTGGTTACCTGTTTACTAATTATGTGGTTATTATGCCTTTATGGATGCCTCTATTGGAATAATACACCTATTTATATCTATACATACCTACCTTGGGTGTTTGTTTCTCAGTGCAATTAGTCAAAGTGTGAAGTGTCAGAGTTTCCTTAATTAAATATAGAGAATTCTCAACAATTGCCTAAACGCCCTAGAGTCGGTCCATGTACATTAAATGAAAAAAAAATAATTCTTAACTGTTACGATTCTCGATTAAAAGTAAGAATGCGGATTTGAGTGTTGACAATGCAGTGCAATTTACAGCAGATATGCTTAACGTTGGGAAAACAACAATAAATAAATTTTTAAAAGAAGAAAAAAGTGTTGGCGTCAAACCTCCAAAAACTTCTCCAGGACGACCAAAACTTGAGCTGGATGACGTTTTAATGCAGAAAATAAGGCGAAAAGTTTATAGTTTCTTTTAAAAAAAAGAAATTGCCACGCTGGATAAAATTTTATCCTCAATCCGATAAGACCAGGACTACCCATTTATGTGCAGAAATACGCTTTGGAAATAAGTTAAAAAAATGGGGTTCCGGTGGAAAAAAACATAATAAGCAATCGACTTTAATCTTTAATAGACTGAAGCGATATCGTCCGTTGGAGAAGAAGTTACTTAAGAAGCATCCGAAAAGCCAGAGAAGAAAACAAAAAAATATTTTACCTAGACTAAACATGGACACATAAAAACCACACTGTGACTTAATTTTGGCAGCATGAAAATATGAAAAGTTTAAGACAAGCTTTTTTGGAAGGATTGTCCATATTATTAAGACCGCCATCTGGAAAAGGACATCGACTTATCATAACCCATATTGGAAGTTCTGAAGGCTTCGTTAAAGATGGTCTACTGATGTTCCAATCTAAAAATACAGGAGACTATCACGAAGATATAAATGCCGATGTATTTGAAGATTGGTCCGAGCAAATGTTGGATCCTATACCAAAAGATGCAATTATTGCATCTTTTGGTATAATGCAAGTTATCACTCTAGGCTAACGGAAAAGCTACCGACAAGTGCGTGGCGTAAAAGTGAAATAACTTTCCATTAGATTCCTTAAAAAAAAGAACTATTGGTACTAGCCAATTTATATAAAAATGCATTCAAACAATATGTAGTCGATGAAATGGTAAAGTGACGAGGAATATTTGTGCTGAGATTCCCTCCTTACCACTGCGAATTAAATCAGATCGAACTTATATGGGCTCAAATATAGACAGATGTCGCCAGAAAAATCACGACTTATAAAATGGTGGATTTAAAAAGACTCTTTAATGAAGCTATGGGTAAAATCAGTGCGGAAAAGTAGAAAAAGTGTATCGATCATGTGATAGAAAAAGAAGCCAAAATGTGGCAGTTAAATATAATAATCGAAGAAATGGTTGAACCGGTTAATATAAACGATATTAATAAGAGTTCATCTTCCGAATCGGACTATGATCAAGCCATAACGACAAAGTATTATCCGATTTTTGAAAATGCTTTGTTTGTATTTTCTACATTATATCTTGTTTTTGTAATTATATTATGTAAAATAGTACCACCTATTGTTATTTATTAGTTAATACGATTTTTTAAATGTCTTCATATGTTATAAATACCTACGAATATAATATAATACAATTTTAGGATAATAGGCACGTTTAAGATTTTTAATTTGAAAACTTCCCCAATACACGCTCCTGGCTAAGGGATTTTCCCAATGACAATAGTAAATCCTCAAATATAACAATAGCTTGCGATAAATTCAGCGTCGACCTGCCTAAAGAATGCTCATTATTTGGATCCTTTAATGTAGACACAATAGATTTTAAAGTGATGGACTACAAAATATTGATTAGTTTCCTCAGTCGCCATTTGCTGATGATATAAACTATACAATCTGTATGCCATCATAGCAGGAAACAAACTTATATTTTAAACAATAAATATACCAACGATGTAACTTAAATACCATTCATTAGCAAAACCACCCAGTAAATTGATAAACGGCTCTAAAGGAGGTTATTTAAAGTTTAAGCGTTTCTGGAAACTAGACGCCCATCATGTTAACAACAACTTGTAATAGCGTAGCAGATTGATTTACATAGAAAATTACAAGCTCCGTTTCCAGGAACCGGCCTGGTATAAAGTCAAGACATTTAGTTAAGTTATCATGGTAAGTATAACGAATTACGTTTTAGATAACCGAAGTATTAAATTATGAAGCAATTAATCAATTCAAAAAACATTTAAAACATTAATAATAATCCTTAATATGTATAAAATGATACAAATAAGCCAAAAATAAGAAAGAAATGTAAGAGAAACGCACTCAAACCTGGAAACCTTAAGCACATAAAATATAGTTGCGCATAGTCTATCTTTAAATGGTGTCAAGTAATAAATAATGCTCATTAAATTCCGGGTACCAAGAACAATTTAAACACCATCCCTTAATAGTTATTTATGATATAAGTGTTAAAAGTACATTTTTAAGGCACGCTTCGCTCGTTCTGCAAACCACAAGAGTGCCTTAAAAATACTTTTAACACAAATATCATACAATATTTTTTCTACAAACGGCAATAAAACGCATACAATAATTGAAAATTAAATGTTTAGAATCTCTAGTAGATTCTAATAGCATCGTATATTTATATTAACTTAGTTCACATTTGTCAATAAAACCTAGCAACCATCATTGTTGGCTGATTTGTTTACAGAAAAATTGAAAATTTGAAAGGTCCTGTCAGTTTTATTATAACGTTAGTGCTGGCTGTTGTGATTTGCCAAAAATGCAAGAAACACAAGAAATCGATCCACTTAAAGACATAGAAGAAGCTGCTAACAGAGCTACCTTGGATTTACTGCCACGAAAATCAAGAATTCAATAAGAGATTGCTTATAATAAATTTATAAAATGGTGTGAAAACAAAGGCGTTTCTGAAAAGTATTCCGAAAACATATTCCTGACCTATTTTGAGGAAAAGGCAAAGGTATGGAAGTCATCTTCTCTTTGGTCCCATTATTCAATGATCAAAGCTATGCTACGTGTAAATAACGACGTATATATCAGCAAACATTTTAAATTGATTGCCTACTTGAAGCGTCAAGGAGAGGGTTACCAGGCCAAAAAATCAAAAATTTTTACTAGAGACCAAATTGAACAGTTTCTGAAGTACGCACCTGTCAAAATTTTGGCCCAACGAGTGTGGTGGCAAGTCCGCTCCTGACTTACGTGACGTTGTAAAACATCTACTGTAGTATGGCTTTATGAATCTTTATGGTCTACAAAAAATAATAGAATTTCATTAATTTTTGACTTCCGCTATACGCTTCCTAGATTATGCCATATATTTGCCGGACACTCTGTATATATTTTCTGAATTTTGTTTATTTAAGGTCCAGCCTATATAGGGAAGAAGTAATCAACCCTATTTATTACCCCCCCCCCCCCCTACTTACATCTGCGCCTGACTACAATAGGTAGGTTTGCCAGTTTCGCGACTGGCATTAATTTTGCAAACGATGGTACAAATAACAAGTATTGAAAGGGGTTTAAAATATTATGCATATAGAAATTAAATCTGCAGGGATTAATTTTGTAGATTGTTATAGAATAGAAAGCCTCGTGGTCGTTCCTACATCCATTTCTCAGAATACCTCCGCGATGAATGTCGAAAGTCGAATTTACACGGCAAATCTCTTGTGTGTGTACATTCTATTCAAATTCCTTCGTAGATTAAAATCGTGACGTTCTGAGAATGGTTCTTTGTTAATATTCACTATACAAGTACTTTTAGATCGAAATTTTGGAACGTTCACCTCAGGGGGTATTGTATTTAAAATCAGTTTATAATTGTATACGTTCCGAGAAGTGGCGGACGCCATATTGTGGTCCAGTCGTACACTTTAACTAAAGTGGAATTTATTTCTTTTGTGTTCGTGTCGCAACAATTTAATAATTTTCCCACCTATGACTTTTTTTTCAAGCAGGACATACGAATTTAACTTTTAAAGTAATTTAAGAGACTTTATTATTAAAAATGTCTTATGCCTTCCCAGAATTTTGTTTTTTTTATGTATTCAAAGCGATTTTCATATTATGAAAGTGAGATTACACAAAAAATGACAGTGACTGACGGAATAAAAAAAATCATAGTTTGATTAAAAATGAGTAATGTAATAATGTTCATTACATCACTCAGTACGATAATATAGCATATTACATAACGCAAACAGGCTAAATTGGGTTATGTAATAACCTCTTTTCGTGTGGGTCTTATATAAACTTAATTTACTTTACCAAACATTTTATTACTTGTGTTTCATTTACACCTTTCATGTCAAAAAATTGACACTTGTCAAAAAAAAATTCGAAAGAATGTTTTTGTCAAAAACTGCGGCAAATATTAAGTAAAAAATGAGTTATTTAGAAGACTCAGACATTAAAAATGCCGCAAATAAGGCAATGGTGAAACTTGTTTGACAAAAATCAAGAAGTTTGTATGAGGGCACATACGAAAAATTCAAAAAATGGTGTGAAGAAAAAAAGGTAAAAAACTTATCAGAAAAAATCGTTTTGGCATATTTTTCACGATTATCCGATGCCTATAAGTCATCAATTTTGTGGGGAACTTACTCAATGCTTCGGACGATGGTTTATTTAAATAAAAATGTTGATATAAAGACATTTACAAATATATAAGCCCAAAAATCGAAAGTTTTTTCCAAGCAACAAATAGAAAGATTTGTTAGAGAAGCAGAAGATAAAAACTATTTATTGAACAAAGTCATTCTTATTGTGGGAATCTCTGGAGCATGTCGCAGAGAAGAACTCACATATTTAAAGATAAATAATATCGAAATTTCGGAGTCTTTAATTAAAATAATCATTCCAAACACTAAAACAAATGTTGCAAGAAGCTTTGTAATTATCGAAAGCTCTATTGATGGCATCAACTTCTTGAATATTGTCCGAAAGTAACTATTATTAAGCCATTAAGGGGTTTTATTGCAGTCAATAAACCAAACGATATACCTTGGTACCTACTTTACGCCCAATTACGTCCAGCACACATAACCCATAAAAGATTTTTCATCGCGTACAGAAATTCCAAATGTTCCAGACTTCCAGTGGGCATTAATACCATTGGAGTAACACGAAGGAAAATTGCTGAGTTCTTGGGCTTCCAAAGGCAAATGAATATACAAGCTTCTTTAGAAAACAAAAGAAAAATTTCCGAAAAATTCTTGGTGAAAAATCTTTGGACGCTAACAATAAACGTATTAAATCTAATGAATCAGAATGTTCTACCAGCTCTACTAGTGGCATGGGTTTAATTGATATTGCTGTTGCAGATTCATTTTCTATTTCTAGTTTAAATTCCTCATCTATTTTACAAAGATAAATATCTCAACGTACTGTTTTAGGTTACCCAAGCATTAATTTTAATAATATAAGTAACTGTACTTTTAATATTTATAATAAGTAGGTAAAATTATAGCCTGTGTTTAGTTTTTAATTGTAAATAATTCCTTTTAGGCACAGCGTGCTTAAAACACTTTTAAGCACACTGTGCCTAAAAGGAGGTTATTTAAAAATCAAAACGACAATCAAAAAGGGGTTATTTATAAAACGTCAGTAGAAAATAGCTATTTATACAATAAGTTGCGAAATGAGTGTCTTTTAGGCACGCGACGTGAAAATTGTCCAACGAGGCAAAGCCGAGTTGGACAACACGTCTAGTGGCTAAAAGACATCGTTTCGTAACGAATTATATACAAGATTTTTTGTGAAAGCGGAGAATTTGATAATTTAAGCTTTTATTAGTATTTTTAAACATTTTGAAAAGCAGGCAGGCAATCTGTTTCTAAGGCATTCTTTATGCATTATTTAATGTCAAGTGTATTGTCAAGTTCGAACGTCGCGTTTTGCCTTTTTTCCCGCAAAGTTTTTCGAAAAAATTACTTCAAATGAGTGATATTGACGAGTCTTTGGATATTGAACAAGCTGCTGAAGCTGCGCTATCCACGTTAGTACCCGAAAAATCGAAACATTTATACGAAAAAACCTACGACAACTTTGAAACTTGGGCAAAAAAAAACATATTGAGAACTTTACAGAAAAGGTATTACTAGCCTATTTCCTCAAGCTATCCACCACCTTAAGGCCGTCAACTTTGTGGAGCAAATATTCGATGCTCCGCACCATGATTTATCTGAACGAAAACGTAGATATTTGCAAATTTACAAACCTAATTGCATTTTTAAAAAGGAAAGCTACCGGATATCAGCCAAAGAAATAAAAAATATTCACAAAGCTGGAAATAGAACGCTTTATAAAACAAGCTGATGATAAAGAATTCCTGTTAGTCAAAGTTGTTTTAATCGTTGGAGTTTTTGGAGCATGTAGGAGGGAAGAAATCACATTTTTAAAATTAGATGCCATCAAAGATTGTCAGTCGTTTATCAGTGTAAAAATTCCGAACACAAAAACTCATGTTCCAAGAATGTTTACGATTACTGAGGGATCAATAGATGGCATCAATTTTTTAGATCTATTTCGTAAGTACGCAAAACTTCGTCCACTGAATACGACACATCAGCGATTTTTCTTGACATATCGAAGTGGTAAATGCTGTACCCTGCCAGTTGGAATTAATACAATTGGAGGTATGCCAAAAAAAATAGCAGAATTCCTTGGACTCCCCAACACCAATGAATACACTGGCCATTGCTTCCGGCGCAGCTCTGCAACAATGTTGGCAGATTCTGGAGCGGACATGACACTTTTAAAGCGTCATGGAGGTTGGCGATCAAGCTCAGTTGCCGAGAGTTATATAGAAAATTCAATTGAACAGAAAAACGAAATAGCAAAAAGAATCATAGGGCAGAAAGATACGCCAAATACAAAAATAAAAGAAGTTCACTCAAAAGCAAAAGTTAGCATTGTCAGTACTAGCAGTTTATCCATTCCGACTACTAATAATTACATTGCTCTCAGAGAAGAGAAGCTAGATGCCTCTAGAATTCAGTTCAACAGTTTACATAATTGTACATTTAACATATATAATAAATAGATATTTTCATTGATTTTAATGTTTCATTTTTACTTTTAGGCACTAGTGCCTAAAACTGTCACATTTAGACACTAGTGCCTAAAAGAGTGTCATTTCGAAATTCTAATCAATATCGAAATATGTCTATTTCGAAACGCTTTCACAAAAAAGTCTTTTAATAGTGTTTGTAGATAAAATATATTATTAAAGCTGGTTTACGTTTTATCTATTCCTATGACCTGCTGATATGGACTGCCTATAATACAAGTTTCTTCATCTTTATTTATAAAAATATAGATTTGATCCATAAATGAAGTACTTCCATACACAGGGAGCCCCAAAATATTTAACAATTAAAATGATTATAAAATTAGAAGAAGTTGTTATTGTAACCCATCCAGAATAACAGGAAAATGTACAAATAAACAAATTGATTATCTTGAATGGTGCAATGTACAACGTATAGGGTTCTTGTTAAAACCGAAATTTCAGATCACGAGTTGTATTCTTTTAAACGATTGACTATACTCATCGCTAATTATTAAAAAGGTTAAAGTAATATAGACGTGAAAACATCGTACGACAAATTCTAAGAAACTATTACAACTACTAATTTCTTGGTGAAATTTTCCGTTAGCGTGTCTTGGAATCCGCAAAAATTATAGTTGGTACCTACCTACCTAGTTTTCACCAGGCATATTTTTGTTCTATAATAATAATATGTAATTAAATGAAGCAAGAAACGATGCATACAAGTTAAATTATTCACCTTTTTTTTTCTAGGGCGATTCCCATATCGGCACAAAGTTGAGAGGGACCCCTTCATTTTAAGTCCCATTTCGGCACATAGGCAATAAAAATCAGGTCAAATCAATGTTATAAGATGTTTATTATTAAGAAAATTTACTATATACATAATAATGTCCAGCCTTTAAATACATACATATTTACATACATACTCATTACACCTTTAATTATTATTATTATGGGCATAATAATGTGATGCGATTTTAACGTATTCCAGTGTTGATAGTGTGTTACTTTTATATGCTCTAATTTTATTAGCAATAAAATCATGCTTTTTCTTTGTTGCTAAATTTTTAAATCTATAAGGTGCGTTAACACTACTGCATTTTTTGTAAGTTTCAGTTTAAGCATTGATAAGTTCGTTCACAATAGTGAATATAGATGGGCGGGTTTTATTAAGGTCTGCAGATGCATTTGCCCAAATATGCAGTGGAAACTTTGATTCGTTTGTCAAATAAGTTTCTAAAAGGTAATCCGAAAACTTGCCTAAATGATTATTTTGTGGTTTTAGTTCGTATAATTCAAAAAAATAAAAATGCTCTACATATTCAATGGATGTAGCCGTTACTTGATGAAGATCCATTATAGAAACTTGATAGGAAAAATACAAAATGTATAAATCTTCACTTATATATATAAATATAAGTGAAGATTTATACATTTTGTATTTTTCCTATCAAGTTTCTAAAATGCTCTACTTCTTCGGGGTTTAAAAATAAAAGACCAAAGCAATAATGCAGCCATTTTTCAATCTTAGAATTCTTATCCCGGTATTGTTGAGTTAATCCCAGTCTTTGAATTTGACGATACCAAGCTTAGGCCAAATGAAATCTGGAGCCTGTAATTTTAATATTCTCCCAAATGCTATTTATCGCGTTATGAATTGACATCTCAAAATCTACTACAATTTCTAGTGGCGAAAGATTCATGTCAACTGTCGTTCAATAAACAAAATACTAATATAATGACCATTCAAAAAACCATGAATTGTATAAGTTGCTTAAAATATTTGATACAGTATGAGAAAGTCCATCCATATAAATAATTTTGGAATCGCTTAAAAATTTTAAATTCGCAATACATGAAAAAATTATCACATTGTTCAGGTTGTCATTCAATAAGAGAGTCTTTCTCCCTGTTGGTCTTGGGCTGCATTATCTGTAAAGCATCGTGGACTTCTAATATTGACTTTGGTAAAGCTGGCAAAAATTCTCGACGAGCATAATAAATGTTCTTTCTTATGCAGTGCAATTCGTAGAATTTGTATCCTGCTTACCGAGCTCTTTTCTGATTATTTTTGAAGACTTTTCTGCGATGTCGCTTTCAGCTTTTCTTTTCAAAGAGGAGCTTATAATTTTTCTTTGTAAAACATTTTCTTGCTCTGGTTGGTACAAGTGGTTTTCATTCAAACTCTTTATAACATGGCTGCGAGGTTCACTCAGCGTATGTATAAAAGCTTTGCATTTGTCTTCAATGCATCTCAATTTTGTTTCTCCTGAAGTCATTTTTCGATTATGTTCTTTAAATTTATATTTTTTGAATACAATCAAAGTTTTTCCTCTTTAACTACTTATTTCAGATACAAAATCACCACTTCTAGATGCACACTCGTTTAGCTTTAAATTAACACTAACTAATATCATTTGCGAGTAATAAGTCCCTATATAACATTATTGGAGTACCTACCTGAATATTTTATGATCGTATTGGGGCAATTATGATAATTATGTATGTTACTTTGTGCCGAAATATGAACTCATTAAAAGGATTTTACCTTATACCTGAACATTTTGTGCCGAAAAGCCTACTGCTGGTAAAGTATCATTTTATTTTCAACGGTATACACACATATAGTTGACGCAAAACAAAAACCGATGCACGTCATCAATCAGCTGATAATTGTAAATCCGTAAGAAAACACGAGGAAATTAAAAGAGTATGTTGAGGTCTAGATATTTTATTTCTACTTTACTAATTTTTAGCGTGTAGAAGCTGCCCTAAACTTGAATTCTCCACTGTAAGTTAAAGAAAATAACTTATTAGAATCACCTCAAAACAAACGTTCTCATTCAAAGAGAGTTGTAAATGTGTGAAGATTGGATATAAGTTCTATCCGTGACCCTATTTATGGAATGTACAGGGTTATCCAACCAAGACTGGACAAGGCGATTTTTTGACTTTTCCTGTACTTTTATAAAAAAACTGAAATAGCCATCTTAAGTCATTTTCTCCCGCGAATTCGAATATCTTCAGCAAAAAACAATTGAACATCAAACAAAAGTACTAGGGGTCACTTTGATATTTTTTTAAATGGGATGCCGTATTTTTAATGAGCTTATCCGATTTCTCATATAAATTTTGATCTAAAATGTTGGATTTTTAATTCAAAAACGCCTTTTTTCTTCAGTTTTAAATTCGGAAAATGTTCGTCTACCGTAAGATTAATACCTGATAGATGGATATCCGTTTCACCTGTTCACCCTTTAACCTGCTTTAAAGCGTCCGTCAGTTAGACAAAGTTTCAAATTTCTATATATTTTTCACGAATTAATTACAAATTTAGTAGTTTTTGCAAATCTATTATTGCTTACGTATAAAAAATGTATGACATATTAGAAAAAACTATAAACTAAAGTGAATAACTTTAATCTCAATAATATAATTGTTCTATGTGTCCTCCATTATTTTCAAAACATGACCGATGCCCCCTTTTCAATCTCTCCAAAGAATCTCTTACAATATTTTGGTCCTGGTTAAGTCTATTAATTTCATTTATAATTTTTTGCTGAATGTCCTCCAGACTTCTGTTGGGTCGTTGATAAACTACATTTTTTAAATGACCCCATAAAAATGTATCCATTGGCATGATATCGGGGCTATTTGGTGGCCAATGAATTGTTCCGTTACGGCCAATCCACTGATTGTAACGCTTGTTTAGGTATGTTACCACTTCTCGAACTGCATGAGGCGGAGCACCATCCTGCTGCCAAATGATATTGTTGTAGGCTTGCAATGGCAACCTTTCCAAGAAATCCTCGATATCGTTATGAAGAAAATGGAGGTATCTTTGGCCTGTTAAAGAGCCACGATAAAATAGTGGTCCAATAATTCGATTTTCTAACATCCCACACCAAACATTAAGTGAGCTCCAACCTTGAAACTTTATCATTTCATATCTATTAGGGTTAACTGCTGCCCAGTATCTTGTATTTTTCCGATTGTATACCCCCGATGTTGTAAATGACGCTTCGTCACACCATAGAATTTTATTATATAAATTATAATCTTCGTCTTGCTCTCTCATCAGCATTGAAGCAACAAATCGAAATCGCAGTTCTTTTTGAAGCTGTGTTAAGTATTGAACGGGAAGGATGCAATATGGTTTTAGACCACATTTTTTTAAAGTTCTGTGAACTGTTCCATAGCTTACTCTCCGGAGCCCTGGACCATACCTTACTTCTCGTACCGCTTGCGGAATAGAACTCTTCGGATTTATAGTAAAATATTGAACAATAGCTCGATCCCTTATATTCCGTCTTTTCATCTTTCTTGGCTTATCTTTCAATGTCTTACTTTCTTCAAATAGGGTCTTAATTCTGAGAATTGTATCCACTGAAATGTGTCTCTGGAAACTCTCAAAAAATGTTCTTTGTGTTTGTCGAGCATTCTCTCCACTTTTGTAATATAATTTTATTACATTTAGCCGTTCTTCTAAAGAATATTTCATTATTTGTAATTAATTCGTGAAAAATATATAGAAATTTGAAACTTGATTATTTTGTCTAACTGACGGACGCTTTAAAGCAGGTTAAAGGGTGAACAGGTGAAACGGGTATCCATCTATCAGGTATTAATCTTACGGTAGACGAACATTTTCCGAATTTAAAACTGAAGAAAAAAGGCGTTTTTGAATTAAAAATCCAACATTTTAGATCAAAATTTATATGAGAAATCGGATAAGCTCATTAAAAATACGGCATCCCATTTAAAAAAATATCAAAGTGACCCCTAGTACTTTTGTTTGATGTTCAATTGTTTTTTGCTGAAGATATTCGAATTCGCGGGAGAAAATGACTTAAGATGGCTATTTCAGTTTTTTTATAAAAGTACAGGAAAAGTCAAAAAATCGCCTTGTCTAGTCTTGGTTGGATAACCCTGTACAGAACAAGTAAGTTGTATTATTTAAAAATTATAATATTTTTCATGGGTTATTTATAAGCTGTAACTTTTTTTAGAACATCATGTAACGTTGACAACTTTAAGTTAGAAATTAAAAGACAGAGAACTGTTTGATGGTTGTCTTAACTCTTTAAGAAGCCTCTTCAAGAAAATATGCTTTGGATGGTAAAAAGATTAACTGAGGCGAGGGCTTATGGAACTTTCCCATGTAGCTTTCAAACGACTGGTATTCTTGAAAGAATATATTAAAGAAAAAGAAGCATTCTTGCGTACCAATTCGTTTTCTTGGATGAAACATGGATTTTTCAAAATGGCACCATTGGTCGATCTTGGCAAGATGAAAATAAAAGAAGTGTTAGATCTACTAAAGTTGATGGTAAAAGGTACTATGCAGTAAACAAATATATAAACTATGGGAAATTTTTGTATATTTATCTTGTTTTTATGAAAAAAATTTTGGTTACAAGCTGGCAACACTGTCGATAACTGACGTCACTCGAAGGGTATGACGTGTATCGGTTTTTGTTTTGCATCAAGTACCTATATATCAATTTTCTTGTCCGGATTTTTTTGCTGACGACTGTATATCGGATTCCATATCACGCTACCAAAATTTAGATTACTCAATACAAGGAAATGACTTACCTAATGGTTTAATACTGGAAAACGTTTTCGCATGCACATACCCAGGTAGGTATTCCAAAAATCGAAACAACAGCGTTTTTGTGATGCCTAGAGTGTGACGGTTAACGCTTGAGTTCCCATGTAACCCTTGAAGGAAAAAAGCTTCATTAGAGGTTTTCCGAGAAACGTTAATTGCAATTTTATGTCAGTACCGAATTGTTACAAAAAAAAACTGGTCGTAAAAGAAACTTCTATCGATAATATAATCGATAAAATATAAATTCACGAGGCGACATGCGGCATATTAATTACCACTGTTCCAAAAATCGTGTGTATTGTTGTTAAAGCTACCGATTAAGGTTAAAATGTTTTATTACGATTTGTTAAGCAATTTTGCTTTAATTGCTTTTATATAACCCGACCGAAAACCACACTACCATTTGAAATACCAAGAATAAGTTTGTTTAATTGCTTTTAAAATTTTTTACTATTTGAAGCAAGGTATAGTTTTCGATGATAATAGTAGAAAATTGTTATTTACATAACATACATTATTATTATTTTATTATTTACACTTTGCTTCTTTTTTCTATGGTTGATTTGTCTTCTCGCCACGAGACATCAGTGAGTTACGACTCGCATCTTATCTGTGGAATGCCCGCCCAAACATTAACTCTTTCGGGCCTCTGAGTATGACCTTCCTGGAACCAGTGAGCAGACCAATAACGATAATTGTGTCTATTAACAATGCCATATAAATGGAAAGTAGCTTCATCCGAGAAAATTATATTTGTTGCAAAGTTATTATCGTTATTGCATCTTTCCATCATCAGCTCACAAAATTCAGCTCTTCTATCAAAATCGTCCTCGTTTAACTCGTGCATCAACTTTATCTTGTAGGGATACAACTTCTCCTGCTTAAACAAATTTTTCACTGACTGACTGATGAGACACATTAAAATCCATTGCCATTGGCCTGGATGATTGTGTTGGATTTTCATGTATTGAGAGCATGACATCCAAAGCTTTGTCTCCCCCGGTTACTGTTTTAGGTCGACCTGATCTCGAAAATTATTTACCACTCGACACACCGTCGACTGATTTATTGGAGACCTATTTGGATATAATTCATTGAAAAGTTGACAAACCTGATCTTGCGATCTCTTCATATTTCCGTAACCGCTCATTATTAAAATTTCAACTCGTTGTTCTCATTCAGATGAACCATATTGTAAACAAATTAGAAATCAGACACACACAAAATTGACACCTCTTAGTTTTTCATTTTTGAGCTGTCATTGTCTCAGAAGCGCTTGCAGATAGGTAACAATTTGAAATACAAAAAATTCATAGTCTTCCCAGTAGAATCGCTCCGCTCCTCGTGATTTAAACTTGCCGCTCGGGCAATAATGATGGCTGATTTTTTATTTCACTTTTTATTGGTTAGGCCTAAAATAATAGTATAAATTTTGTTTTTTCATAGTTTCAGTTAGGCCTATTCTATACGAGCCACAAAAACGCGACCGTTTGCCTGCGAGCGACATGCGTGTGTCACAGAACCACAGAGTGTTAATTGGGCATACTATACGGGCAACTTTGCGGTCGCGTGTGAGTAGAGAGAAATGGACAGAGCGAGATCAGGTGGTGCTGGTGGTGCTGGTGGTGCAACTAACCCAGGTGGTGCAGGTGGTGCGTTTTACGATCTAACCCAAGTGGTTCGGTGGTGCGTTTTATGATCTAACCCGGGTGGTTCGGTGGTGCGTTTTATAACCTAACCCGGGTGGTTCGGTGGTGCTGTTTACAAAATAACCCGAAATTAAACCCGACTTTTTACGACCTAACCCGGATGCTTTCATGAGGCGGCTTCTTATCTAACCCTAACTTGATCCTTAATATTTATGAACTGACCCGAGATAAAACCCGACTTTTTACGACCTAACCCGGATGCTTTCATGAGGCGGCTTCTTATCTAACCCTAACTTGATCCTTAATATTTATGAACTGACCCGAGATAAAACCCGACTTTTTACGACCTAACCCGGATGCTTTCGCGAGGCGGCTTCTCATCTAACCCTAATTTGAACCTGAATATTTATGATCTGACCCGAGATAAAACCCGACTTTTTATGATTTAACCTTAGTGAAACGCCGCTGCTAAAGCGGGATAATTAAATCCCAATTTTTATAAGCCATCCTTAAACCCAACTTTTTACGATGCGAACTGACCCGAGATAAAACCAGACTTTTTATTATTTTCCCTTAGTTGAAACGCCGCTGTTAAAGCGGTATAGTAAAAAACATTATTTATATTTTCTATCTTAGTGAAACGCCGCTGGTGGGTAGTAAAGCGAAATAAAACCCTAATTTATATGGTCTAACAAGATAAGTATATTAAGGCGGCACATTTGTCACCCCGCAATAATTATTTATACCTAAATAACCCTCTCAAACCCTCTGCCGACTCGATTTAAAAAGAAAGGGACATAAACCTTTATTTATTATTCCGAAGGACCCTCATTAAAATTCAGTAGCATATCTAATAATTGATTCCAATTTTTGCACCACTTATATAAAATACAATAAAATAATTACCATCTAGAACCATTAACTAGAGATTTCTTTGTACTGGAAATGGATAAATTATAGGACTATCTTGTAATGAGAACAGAGTAATAAAAAGTAAATAAAACTTAAATACGTATAAAATACCAAGCAGGTATAGGTACTATACAACTTGTGTTCGCCATCAGGTAAAAGCCCTCATAATGCTTTTATAAAAATTTCGGATAATATCATAATATAAGTAAATAGGCTACAATTTCAGGAAAAAAGTAAAAAAAATTAATTCACAGTGTAAAATTGTAGTTAAATGGATTGTAAATACGAAATAATATAAAAAGCTACCTTTTGTTTGCGATGATGTATGCACAATAACTCTATATTATTCGGCCCTTAAACTGAAAATACCCACTAGATAGGTATCATAAGCTGTATTTGTCAACAGGTAGAACCCCCAATAAAATTATGAATATTAGGCGTAGGCATCAAAGTAGCAATCTTAACTTATTTTCAACACGAGCATAAAAATATAGGGTTGTTAAATATTTTACAACCCTAATTCTCAATGGCAACAATAAGCAAATCACGTTGGTTTTTTAATTTATTATTAATCTGGCTAACTTAAGAAACTCACAATATAACGACCATCCAAAAAAATCATAATACATTACTGGGTGTGAAAGCAATTGCGCTGCAAAATATAGTGTATACCGACTCTGAGGTAGTTAATTAAAATCCCAATTAGCGCTAAAAAAAATCAATTAGATATTTACTTTAGATATTTTAATAAAAAAAAATTCAATATTATTAGCGCCACCTATCCGTTTATGGAACCTACATATAGGCTTAACAAGAATGACAAACTTTGGGAATATTATTTTACATGATTCTCTCGATTATCGCATCGCTATCACATTTCAATATTCTTGGCAACATTTAAGTTTTAAAATTAGCACAATATCAAATCCGTTACAATGAATTAAACAAACACATACATAATTTTAAAATCTCATAATAAGAATATAAACTAAAATTATAATGCGTAGCAGGTCCAAAATCTAACAAGTTTCGACTAGTCAAATGACGTCAGTTTACATCTGCGAAGAATACCCAACTCTCGAACCATAAAAAATGGTCAAACTTTGTCGGCAAATACCCTTCTATGATGCAGGGGAAGGACAGGTAACTCGAGATGTTTATAAAGAAACGTTAAAGAACATTATTTGCTTATTTCTAGACTCTTAAAAATTACATGCAATCGAACAATAAATGTTTTCATCATGTATATTTATGAGTAACACATTACCTTCGACATACATAAATTCAAATTGATAATTACTCGCCTTAGTACTTTTTTAGAAGCTTGAATCTTTGCATATAACCGTCTGAGGATACCCAAACTTCCCCTAACATATTTCTCCGCAACCGGGGAAAAAGAGGTAGAAAAAGTAAAATAACAACTCCAAGTGTCTTTGCGAACAATCGGCAATAAAATAGAGTATTTCAGTTTTTAATTTTTCGTAAATAAAAGCTGGTTAGATTAATAGTCTCTGTGAATATAATAACATAAACAAAGTGATATGCCGTAAATTTAGGAGTACAGTATAAATTATGCCTCTATTAAAATATACCGCAATAACTAACTACCAAAGGATTTTTGATATTTTGAATATATTTGATGCTCATAGCATTATCACATTTCCAAAGGCTCTAAATTTTAGAAAAATGTTCTAATAGAATATGTCTATCAATATAAAGTAAAGGTATTGTTAGGTTTTTTTAAAAAATACGACCTACAACAGTCTCTGCTACAGCATGGCTGACTCTGTAGAAACTTCTGTGAAACCATAATAATTATATCAATAATCGAGTTGTCGTTATGATAATATTTTCCTCCAATATCCGACTCCACTATCCATAAAAGTTATGTTAGGAAATTCATAATTGAGCGCATTGTAATTTTTTAAAAAGAAATTCACTTCACACACAAAGATGTAGCCATTCAATCCATGAAAATAATGCAAGTCAGTATGCGTATGTTATGGCTAACTGTTTAAATGTCTATTCCTTCCACGTTTATCGGAAGAAATACTTTTTTTATACTAGTATTTTAGTTGAAAATAAGATCATAAATCATCTATACAAAACAAGCGTCCCTTATGGATTTGAACGAAAATCATAGATTCGACTATTTTCATGAAAAATAAATCTAAGTACGGAATAATGCAGGAAGATTATCTATTTTCTTGGTTTAGAAAGTGATGTAGTTAAGATTTATAACTTAGGAATAAATAAATTATTATTAATCTTTTCGACCTATTTCTCTTGCATATTTAATTTCTTTGATAGTAAGAACTAATCTTTTTATTTTACAAAGTAAAAAAAAGCTAAAGATCGGCGTTGTCAGTCAGGTATAAGAACTGATTTAACACGATGGTTTTTGTACAAACGTTCACATACAATTGTATGCTTTTTAACCGATTGTGTCGGAAAAAATGACGATTTATAGATTAGATATTTAGACGAAGAGCTAACCTTCTCAATAAAGTATTGATTATTGCCCTGCTAGCTAGACAACACTTTTTATGTTAGTCAAAAAAAAATTTTTTTTTTCGGACGCTATTACAGATTTCATCGTTAACTAACAAACATTAAGACCAAAAAATTAGCGTGCAAGATGAAATGTATAGGTTCACTTCATTTCTACATTATTTTACAACTCTCAATCGCATTAAAAACAAGATCGAATAAAAAACAACTTATGACATATGGACGAAAAATGTTTTTCGGGCTATTTAGGTTAGCGACCGCATTACGTCTGAAATACTACATTTTTCGAGCTTATAACATAATTTACTATTTTAACGTTAAAATAGGGGAAATGACGTATCGAAATGCATACTTTTTTTTTTGTCGGTCACGAGATTATAGTTTCTTTTAAAATGAACTCTAATATTTACAACACAAATTATCCTTTAAGCCACATTAGTTTAAAACTCGTCTGTCGCTTTCCCTCTATTGTGAGTTTGATTAAAGTATAGCGTAGTATATATTTAGATGAATTTCGCAAATGTTGAATACTTTCAAAACTGAAAAAGCCGCCCTTTGCAATAAATATCTCCGTAGAGTTAGGTACCCTGCAGATTAAGGGTATTTCAGCGGATAATCATATACAAATTCAAAGATTTTGTCTATTTTAATGGATTAACAAACAATATCTATAGGATGACTTTACTGATAAAAAAAAAATAACAAAAATCTATAAAGTCTAGGCTCACATGAAATTCCATAAAGAGCAGCTGCATAGCCTTATCACATCAAACTATATTTTTATTTCGTTCTATTGTCAAAAGTCTGTGTTTAGGAGATTATCGTTCATTTTAAAATGAACTCTAATATGTACATCACCATAAACTACCTCTTAAGCCGTCGTAAAAATACACTTTTCGATTTACCTCTATATTGATTTTCTAATATTAAATATCTACAATAGTCGAAATTCGCTCGCTAATACCTATGTATGCAAGGTTTCTTCAAAAAATGACAATTTTGTTGTTTAATGGCTTGAAAAAATGGAAAAAGGAGGTTTTTGCATCCATTTATTTCCAGATGAGTGTTAAAAATACTTATAAAACTCGGTATACCGAAGATCAAGCATTAATGAGAGGGTTGAGTCCTGTTTGCCAAATCCTGATTTATAATTTGACGTTGGCAACGGTACAATTTTTTAACATTTATCATAAGAGGCGTATATTTTTGGGGCTTAGATCTACCAGTTTATCCACGCCCCATTTATTGTTAGTGCTTTAGTAATTTTACTTTCCAATTATTTTTTACCAAAACGCATAGTTGAAACAGTGTCTATATCAGACGATATAATAAATTTTAAGGATTAATTTGCTTACAAATACACTTCAATTTATTTAGGCTAAAGCAGCCAGACATATACTGGAACTACGAAAACCCTATTACAATTTGGTTGCCTAGAGAAAATTTTGTAAAAAACATAGCTTTCTACACAAATGCTTGCACATTATGTACCTATCATTTTAAGATACCTGGCGACATCAATGTAAGCATTGACATAATGACGCAAGATATAGGTAGGTACTAGAATATTCAAGATTTCTATTAACGATACACTTCAGCATACATGCGAGATGTCATTAATGTCTACGGAAGGCAACAGACATACCAGCTATTTTTACATGGGATTCCATAGACTTGAACGCTTCTTGTTTAGAAATATTTGATGTCATCTTGAGGAGTTCCGTATTGAAGCATCAAACCTACCTGCCAAATAATTGACGAAATATGGGATATCATAAAATATGTCCCCCATCGAACTAAATGATCCTATAAACCAGCTTCACAGACCGTAATTTGTGATGCTAACACGATTAATACGCAATAGAACAAGATTAAGAAACAAAATTTAAAGTAGCTCTTTATCACACGAAAATAATTAAATAATTTACGGTTACAGAACAATAATTATTTTAAAAAGCTGTATAACTAAATATATTATGTTATTAGGAATATTCTGTCTAAAGTAACAGCTGATCTTAGTCGAAAATGAGATCGTATTATTGATTGTTGAATTCGTTAGGTATGAAATAAAATTAGAGATTTCGTCTATTTTTTCACGATTAAAAAAGAATACCTCTATTTAGCTAAAAATGAAACGATTACAGTGGTAGATTAATTCACTTTACCAAGCATGTAAACTACTAATTTTGCAATAAATATCTTCTATATTTCTAGGTAGGTTTACTCGAAAATGTTGGGCTATTTTCATCAAAAATCCCGATACGAAATTGAAAAATTTGTCTATTTTTGTCGGTTTACAAAGTGATAGTGGAATATTGGTTTGATCAAAGAACAATAATTATTTTAAAAATGTTGTATAATTAACTAAATGTCGGTGTTATCAGGCAGGCAAGAAGTTATTTATCTGAATCTTATTTGTACCATTAGCGTTTATATACAAATGTTAGTGGTTTTCAAAAATTGATATCTCGGAAATTATTAGGTTTAGACTTATAATACGCTTATTAAAAAATAATGACTACTTTATGCAAAATTAAAAAATATTATAAGATGTAGGGTATCCCAGTAACTTAACCAAAGATTTTCGGTCTTCGTAAAGCTTTATACGTTTCTTCAGCGTACCAAACATTCACTTTTTTTAAATATTGACATCGGGTTAGGATTCTGAACATAGGATTAACATCACTCCAATAGTGAACATGTTGCGTTGTCACAGTTCCATTCGTCGAAAAGTAAACAAAACCGTTTGAGCTACGTGGGGAATAAATAAAGTTGGCTTGTTGAAAAATTTTAATATTTATTAAGGTAAAAGACTATAAATATATCGATACAACACTTTGGCATTTCTAATACTACAAACATGAATATCTAAAATGTGATATTTACAACTATCAACTCTCTCTCCCTTCTCTAATTTTGGTACACCAATGCTGTCTTCTAAGTTTATAATATATGGCGTCCTGCAGTTTAATTCCAAAAATGTTTTAACTAAAAATTCCTCTTTAACACGTCCTTTAACGTAAATAATGTCTGCGTCTATCAGATTGTTGGATATGATATTATGTAGTTCCTTGTAATCGGTATCACCATAATTATAAAGGATACCATGATGATTTCCAAATAGATATTTGACTTGTTTCTTGCAAGCCATACTTAAGGTGTCGAATGGTTTAACTGGTTTAAAAAAGTAACTTTTCATACTATTCCCATCATAAATAGCCAATTCTTTCGCGTAAAATTCAGGTATGTTAAATCCTTGAATATCGACTACAACGAACTTCATTGTCTGAAGACTCAAATCAAACAAGTATATTTTCATATTTTTATCGCTCTTAAGTAATAAACTCAGATACACACACACACACACAAGTTCGATTTCAAAAGCACACCCCCACTTTTCGATAATTTCACAGTCTTAGCACATAGATCCTATATTTTTATTTACGATCAATTCATCTTTATTCGCCAATCGTCTCAAACTAGTCTGCTTTTGAAAGTAATATAGCCTTAGTATTCAGAAAATATTAATAATATCGGAGTCTAAAACATCCTTGACACTAAAAAATCATTGTGTTTCCTAACAAAACCCATCATCTTGTCTATTTAGCTTGCTTTCCTATTGTTTAGCAGGTTAAATAAAATTATTATTTTGCTCTTTTTGTCTGTACTGAATCGTTAGGGGAATACGTTTCTAGTTCTATAAGAGAGACAGTTAAAATTTATGTAAGCAATCAAAAATCCTACACTATGAGCTACTTAGTTAAAATTTCATATTTCCTTCCTGGATCAGGCAAAATTTGTGATGTGTCGGACAAAATTTATAAAAATACGAAAAAAATGCTGGATGCATTTTTAGCGTGACTTTCTATTTAATACCATCTTATTTCAAGCTATAATTCGGTTGTCAAAATGAGAATAAAATAATTTTCCCATGGTTTATGTCATCTTAAAAAAGTCAAAAGGTTATATTCTGTAGAGGGTCAGATACATTCAAATTTAAATATTTTCTCCAAGAAGAATTTTAAGATAGTATTATAGTAAATAAAAATTCTATACCTCCAATATTTCTTGGAAACATATCGTGTTCTAGCGACATAACCCAAAAGTTCCTCTATTCAGAAACGCATCGTACTTTTCTTGTCAATAATTGTCTCATTGTCCCATCCATTACATTATTATAATCTTAAAGCACCTGTTACCAGCATTATCTGTTTTTATGGTTTTCATAAAACATAGCGATTACCGATGAAAATTAAACGAAAACTTAATAAATAACTTTTTTTTCAACTGAAATAGACTGATTTTCAATGGAAAAATGTTACTTATAACTAAAAATGAATATAAGACATATACACAATGATATTTAGAATAAATCAATGTTTTCTAAAATTACTATGAAATATTCACAAAATCGTTTCGTTATAACCAAAGTAGCAAGGCTTGCAGATTTCGTATAGAGTTCAAACGCGATACTGAGATGATCTTTTTTTTTTTATATTTTTGTAGGATAATGCACCACTACGTTGTAAGTACTTGAGAGAGGACTTTCTTGAAAAATCCTCAAATTTCTCTGCAATTTTGTTCCTTCTAGAGTTAAATTCACACAGAAAACCCCGTATTCTTATCTTTCAGGTTGGTATATTAAAAAGGGCTTATTAGTATGGTTTAGAAAACAAGCAATATTAATTAACGGATGTTTTTTCGTCGTATGAAGAGTTGAAAAATTTTTTTTTTCCACTCCAATGGTTGCGATGCAGAGAGTCGGGTTTCATCATAATCTTTCAGGGTAGCTCAGGTTTGATTGCATGTAGAGAGTCGGGTTTCATCATAATCTTTCAGGGTAGCTCAGGTTTGATTACATGTACTAAGGTTAGTGCTCCTTGCAATCGGTTTCAGGTTTGACGCGCCCCCCTCAGGTTTGTTCAGGTTTCTCAAACGTTTGAGAAACCTGAACAAACCTGAGGGGGGCGCGTCAAACCCGACTCTCTACATGCAATCAAACCTGAGCTACCCTGAAAGATTATGATGAAACCCGACTCTCTGCATCGCAACCATTGGAGTGGAAAAAAAAAAATTTTTCAACTCTTCATACGACGAAAAAACATCCGTTAATTAATATTGCTTGTTTTCTAAACCATACTAATAAGCCCTTTTTAATATACCAACCTGAAAGATAAGAATACGGGGTTTTCTGTGTGAATTTAACTCTAGAAGGAACAAAATTGCAGAGAAATTTGAGGATTTTTCAAGAAAGTCCTCTCTCAAGTACTTACAACGTAGTGGTGCATTATCCTACAAAAATATAAAAAAAAAAAGATCATCTCAGTATCGCGTTTGAACTCTATACGAAATCTGCAAGCCTTGCTACTTTGGTTATAACGAAACGATTTTGTGAATATTTCATAGTAATTTTAGAAAACATTGATTTATTCTAAATATCATTGTGTATATGTCTTATATTCATTTTTAGTTATAAGTAACATTTTTCCATTGAAAATCAGTCTATTTCAGTTGAAAAAAAAGTTATTTATTAAGTTTTCGTTTAATTTTCATCGGTAATCGCTATGTTTTATGAAAACCATAAAAACAGATAATGCTGGTAACAGGTGCTTTAAGATTATAATAATGTAATGGATGGGACAATGAGACAATTATTGACAAGAAAAGTACGATGCGTTTCTGAATAGAGGAACTTTTGGGTTATGTCGCTAGAACACGATATGTTTCCAAGAAATATTGGAGGTATAGAATTTTTATTTACTATAATACTATCTTAAAATTCTTCTTGGAGAAAATATTTAAATTTGAATGTATCTGACCCTCTACAGAATATAACCTTTTGACTTTTTTAAGATGACATAAACCATGGGAAAATTATTTTATTCTCATTTTGACAACCGAATTATAGCTTGAAATAAGATGGTATTAAATAGAAAGTCACGCTAAAAATGCATCCAGCATTTTTTTCGTATTTTTATAAATTTTGTCCGACACATCACAAATTTTGCCTGATCCAGGAAGGAAATATGAAATTTTAACTAAGTAGCTCATAGTGTAGGATTTTTGATTGCTTACATAAATTTTAACTGTCTCTCTTATAGAACTAGAAACGTATTCCCCTAACGATTCAGTACAGACAAAAAGAGCAAAATAATAATTTTATTTAACCTGCTAAACAATAGGAAAGCAAGCTAAATAGACAAGATGATGGGTTTTGTTAGGAAACACAATGATTTTTTAGTGTCAAGGATGTTTTAGACTCCGATATTATTAATATTTTCTGAATACTAAGGCTATATTACTTTCAAAAGCAGACTAGTTTGAGACGATTGGCGAATAAAGATGAATTGATCGTAAATAAAAATATAGGATCTATGTGCTAAGACTGTGAAATTATCGAAAAGTGGGGGTGTGCTTTTGAAATCGAACTTAAGAGCGATAAAAATATGAAAATATACTTGTTTGATTTGAGTCTTCAGACAATGAAGTTCGTTGTAGTCGATATTCAAGGATTTAACATACCTGAATTTTACGCGAAAGAATTGGCTATTTATGATGGGAATAGTATGAAAAGTTACTTTTTTAAACCAGTTAAACCATTCGACACCTTAAGTATGGCTTGCAAGAAACAAGTCAAATATCTATTTGGAAATCATCATGGTATCCTTTATAATTATGGTGATACCGATTACAAGGAACTACATAATATCATATCCAACAATCTGATAGACGCAGACATTATTTACGTTAAAGGACGTGTTAAAGAGGAATTTTTAGTTAAAACATTTTTGGAATTAAACTGCAGGACGCCATATATTATAAACTTAGAAGACAGCATTGGTGTACCAAAATTAGAGAAGGGAGAGAGAGTTGATAGTTGTAAATATCACATTTTAGATATTCATGTTTGTAGTATTAGAAATGCCAAAGTGTTGTATCGATATATTTATAGTCTTTTACCTTAATAAATATTAAAATTTTTCAACAAGCCAACTTTATTTATTCCCCACGTAGCTCAAACGGTTTTGTTTACTTTTCGACGAATGGAACTGTGACAACGCAACATGTTCACTATTGGAGTGATGTTAATCCTATGTTCAGAATCCTAACCCGATGTCAATATTTAAAAAAAGTGAATGTTTGGTACGCTGAAGAAACGTATAAAGCTTTACGAAGACCGAAAATCTTTGGTTAAGTTACTGGGATACCCTACATCTTATAATATTTTTTAATTTTGCATAAAGTAGTCATTATTTTTTAATAAGCGTATTATAAGTCTAAACCTAATAATTTCCGAGATATCAATTTTTGAAAACCACTAACATTTGTATATAAACGCTAATGGTACAAATAAGATTCAGATAAATAACTTCTTGCCTGCCTGATAACACCGACATTTAGTTAATTATACAACATTTTTAAAATAATTATTGTTCTTTGATCAAACCAATATTCCACTATCACTTTGTAAACCGACAAAAATAGGCAAATTTTTCAATTTCGTATCGGGATTTTTGATGAAAATAGCCCAACATTTTCGAGTAAACCTACCTAGAAATATAGAAGATATTTATTGCAAAATTAGTAGTTTACATGCTTGGTAAAGTGAATTAATCTACCACTGTAATCGTTTCATTTTTAGCTAAATAGAGGTATTCTTTTTTAATCGTGAAAAAATAGACGAAATCTCTAATTTTATTTCATACCTAACGAATTCAACAATCAATAATACGATCTCATTTTCGACTAAGATCAGCTGTTACTTTAGACAGAATATTCCTAATAACATAATATATTTAGTTATACAGCTTTTTAAAATAATTATTGTTCTGTAACCGTAAATTATTTAATTATTTTCGTGTGATAAAGAGCTACTTTAAATTTTGTTTCTTAATCTTGTTCTATTGCGTATTAATCGTGTTAGCATCACAAATTACGGTCTGTGAAGCTGGTTTATAGGATCATTTAGTTCGATGGGGGACATATTTTATGATATCCCATATTTCGTCAATTATTTGGCAGGTAGGTTTGATGCTTCAATACGGAACTCCTCAAGATGACATCAAATATTTCTAAACAAGAAGCGTTCAAGTCTATGGAATCCCATGTAAAAATAGCTGGTATGTCTGTTGCCTTCCGTAGACATTAATGACATCTCGCATGTATGCTGAAGTGTATCGTTAATAGAAATCTTGAATATTCTAGTACCTACCTATATCTTGCGTCATTATGTCAATGCTTACATTGATGTCGCCAGGTATCTTAAAATGATAGGTACATAATGTGCAAGCATTTGTGTAGAAAGCTATGTTTTTTACAAAATTTTCTCTAGGCAACCAAATTGTAATAGGGTTTTCGTAGTTCCAGTATATGTCTGGCTGCTTTAGCCTAAATAAATTGAAGTGTATTTGTAAGCAAATTAATCCTTAAAATTTATTATATCGTCTGATATAGACACTGTTTCAACTATGCGTTTTGGTAAAAAATAATTGGAAAGTAAAATTACTAAAGCACTAACAATAAATGGGGCGTGGATAAACTGGTAGATCTAAGCCCCAAAAATATACGCCTCTTATGATAAATGTTAAAAAATTGTACCGTTGCCAACGTCAAATTATAAATCAGGATTTGGCAAACAGGACTCAACCCTCTCATTAATGCTTGATCTTCGGTATACCGAGTTTTATAAGTATTTTTAACACTCATCTGGAAATAAATGGATGCAAAAACCTCCTTTTTCCATTTTTTCAAGCCATTAAACAACAAAATTGTCATTTTTTGAAGAAACCTTGCATACATAGGTATTAGCGAGCGAATTTCGACTATTGTAGATATTTAATATTAGAAAATCAATATAGAGGTAAATCGAAAAGTGTATTTTTACGACGGCTTAAGAGGTAGTTTATGGTGATGTACATATTAGAGTTCATTTTAAAATGAACGATAATCTCCTAAACACAGACTTTTGACAATAGAACGAAATAAAAATATAGTTTGATGTGATAAGGCTATGCAGCTGCTCTTTATGGAATTTCATGTGAGCCTAGACTTTATAGATTTTTGTTATTTTTTTTTTATCAGTAAAGTCATCCTATAGATATTGTTTGTTAATCCATTAAAATAGACAAAATCTTTGAATTTGTATATGATTATCCGCTGAAATACCCTTAATCTGCAGGGTACCTAACTCTACGGAGATATTTATTGCAAAGGGCGGCTTTTTCAGTTTTGAAAGTATTCAACATTTGCGAAATTCATCTAAATATATACTACGCTATACTTTAATCAAACTCACAATAGAGGGAAAGCGACAGACGAGTTTTAAACTAATGTGGCTTAAAGGATAATTTGTGTTGTAAATATTAGAGTTCATTTTAAAAGAAACTATAATCTCGTGACCGACAAAAAAAAAGTATGCATTTCGATACGTCATTTCCCCTATTTTAACGTTAAAATAGTAAATTATGTTATAAGCTCGAAAAATGTAGTATTTCAGACGTAATGCGGTCGCTAACCTAAATAGCCCGAAAAACATTTTTCGTCCATATGTCATAAGTTGTTTTTTATTCGATCATGTTTTTAATGCGATTGAGAGTTGTAAAATAATGTAGAAATGAAGTGAACCTATACATTTCATCTTGCACGCTAATTTTTTGGTCTTAATGTTTGTTAGTTAACGATGAAATCTGTAATAGCGTCCGAAAAAAAAAATTTTTTTTTGACTAACATAAAAAGTGTTGTCTAGCTAGCAGGGCAATAATCAATACTTTATTGAGAAGGTTAGCTCTTCGTCTAAATATCTAATCTATAAATCGTCATTTTTTCCGACACAATCGGTTAAAAAGCATACAATTGTATGTGAACGTTTGTACAAAAACCATCGTGTTAAATCAGTTCTTATACCTGACTGACAACGCCGATCTTTAGCTTTTTTTTACTTTGTAAAATAAAAAGATTAGTTCTTACTATCAAAGAAATTAAATATGCAAGAGAAATAGGTCGAAAAGATTAATAATAATTTATTTATTCCTAAGTTATAAATCTTAACTACATCACTTTCTAAACCAAGAAAATAGATAATCTTCCTGCATTATTCCGTACTTAGATTTATTTTTCATGAAAATAGTCGAATCTATGATTTTCGTTCAAATCCATAAGGGACGCTTGTTTTGTATAGATGATTTATGATCTTATTTTCAACTAAAATACTAGTATAAAAAAAGTATTTCTTCCGATAAACGTGGAAGGAATAGACATTTAAACAGTTAGCCATAACATACGCATACTGACTTGCATTATTTTCATGGATTGAATGGCTACATCTTTGTGTGTGAAGTGAATTTCTTTTTAAAAAATTACAATGCGCTCAATTATGAATTTCCTAACATAACTTTTATGGATAGTGGAGTCGGATATTGGAGGAAAATATTATCATAACGACAACTCGATTATTGATATAATTATTATGGTTTCACAGAAGTTTCTACAGAGTCAGCCATGCTGTAGCAGAGACTGTTGTAGGTCGTATTTTTTAAAAAAACCTAACAATACCTTTACTTTATATTGATAGACATATTCTATTAGAACATTTTTCTAAAATTTAGAGCCTTTGGAAATGTGATAATGCTATGAGCATCAAATATATTCAAAATATCAAAAATCCTTTGGTAGTTAGTTATTGCGGTATATTTTAATAGAGGCATAATTTATACTGTACTCCTAAATTTACGGCATATCACTTTGTTTATGTTATTATATTCAAAGAGACTATTAATCTAACCAGCTTTTATTTACGAAAAATTAAAAACTGAAATACTCTATTTTATTGCCGATTGTTCGCAAAGACACTTGGAGTTGTTATTTTACTTTTTCTACCTCTTTTTCCCCGGTTGCGGAGAAATATGTTAGGGGAAGTTTGGGTATCCTCAGACGGTTATATGCAAAGATTCAAGCTTCTAAAAAAGTACTAAGGCGAGTAATTATCAATTTGAATTTATGTATGTCGAAGGTAATGTGTTACTCATAAATATACATGATGAAAACATTTATTGTTCGATTGCATGTAATTTTTAAGAGTCTAGAAATAAGCAAATAATGTTCTTTAACGTTTCTTTATAAACATCTCGAGTTACCTGTCCTTCCCCTGCATCATAGAAGGGTATTTGCCGACAAAGTTTGACCATTTTTTATGGTTCGAGAGTTGGGTATTCTTCGCAGATGTAAACTGACGTCATTTGACTAGTCGAAACTTGTTAGATTTTGGACCTGCTACGCATTATAATTTTAGTTTATATTCTTATTATGAGATTTTAAAATTATGTATGTGTTTGTTTAATTCATTGTAACGGATTTGATATTGTGCTAATTTTAAAACTTAAATGTTGCCAAGAATATTGAAATGTGATAGCGATGCGATAATCGAGAGAATCATGTAAAATAATATTCCCAAAGTTTGTCATTCTTGTTAAGCCTATATGTAGGTTCCATAAACGGATAGGTGGCGCTAATAATATTGAATTTTTTTATTAAAATATCTAAAGTAAATATCTAATTGATTTTTTTTAGCGCTAATTGGGATTTTAATTAACTACCTCAGAGTCGGTATACACTATATTTTGCAGCGCAATTGCTTTCACACCCAGTAATGTATTATGATTTTTTTGGATGGTCGTTATATTGTGAGTTTCTTAAGTTAGCCAGATTAATAATAAATTAAAAAACCAACGTGATTTGCTTATTGTTGCCATTGAGAATTAGGGTTGTAAAATATTTAACAACCCTATATTTTTATGCTCGTGTTGAAAATAAGTTAAGATTGCTACTTTGATGCCTACGCCTAATATTCATAATTTTATTGGGGGTTCTACCTGTTGACAAATACAGCTTATGATACCTATCTAGTGGGTATTTTCAGTTTAAGGGCCGAATAATATAGAGTTATTGTGCATACATCATCGCAAACAAAAGGTAGCTTTTTATATTATTTCGTATTTACAATCCATTTAACTACAATTTTACACTGTGAATTAATTTTTTTTACTTTTTTCCTGAAATTGTAGCCTATTTACTTATATTATGATATTATCCGAAATTTTTATAAAAGCATTATGAGGGCTTTTACCTGATGGCGAACACAAGTTGTATAGTACCTATACCTGCTTGGTATTTTATACGTATTTAAGTTTTATTTACTTTTTATTACTCTGTTCTCATTACAAGATAGTCCTATAATTTATCCATTTCCAGTACAAAGAAATCTCTAGTTAATGGTTCTAGATGGTAATTATTTTATTGTATTTTATATAAGTGGTGCAAAAATTGGAATCAATTATTAGATATGCTACTGAATTTTAATGAGGGTCCTTCGGAATAATAAATAAAGGTTTATGTCCCTTTCTTTTTAAATCGAGTCGGCAGAGGGTTTGAGAGGGTTATTTAGGTATAAATAATTATTGCGGGGTGACAAATGTGCCGCCTTAATATACTTATCTTGTTAGACCATATAAATTAGGGTTTTATTTCGCTTTACTACCCACCAGCGGCGTTTCACTAAGATAGAAAATATAAATAATGTTTTTTACTATACCGCTTTAACAGCGGCGTTTCAACTAAGGGAAAATAATAAAAAGTCTGGTTTTATCTCGGGTCAGTTCGCATCGTAAAAAGTTGGGTTTAAGGATGGCTTATAAAAATTGGGATTTAATTATCCCGCTTTAGCAGCGGCGTTTCACTAAGGTTAAATCATAAAAAGTCGGGTTTTATCTCGGGTCAGATCATAAATATTCAGGTTCAAATTAGGGTTAGATGAGAAGCCGCCTCGCGAAAGCATCCGGGTTAGGTCGTAAAAAGTCGGGTTTTATCTCGGGTCAGTTCATAAATATTAAGGATCAAGTTAGGGTTAGATAAGAAGCCGCCTCATGAAAGCATCCGGGTTAGGTCGTAAAAAGTCGGGTTTTATCTCGGGTCAGTTCATAAATATTAAGGATCAAGTTAGGGTTAGATAAGAAGCCGCCTCATGAAAGCATCCGGGTTAGGTCGTAAAAAGTCGGGTTTAATTTCGGGTTATTTTGTAAACAGCACCACCGAACCACCCGGGTTAGGTTATAAAACGCACCACCGAACCACCCGGGTTAGATCATAAAACGCACCACCGAACCACTTGGGTTAGATCGTAAAACGCACCACCTGCACCACCTGGGTTAGTTGCACCACCAGCACCACCTGATCTCGCTCTGTCCATTTCTCTCTACTCGTGTGGACGCGTCGTTGGCGTGCCGGCGTGTTGAACGCAAGAGGTTGCGTAAAAGTCGCGCGCGCCGGAGACCGGCGTTTCATTCTACATGTAGCAACTTGCAAGCGTCTGGCCGGCCGCCGGCCGAGCCGATTTGTCCTTCAGCAGTCCACGACTAGTAGTGCAGATCATTGTTGTTAAATTTTTGAGTTCTGTGATTGTTGTGCTTGGTATCTTTGCAAACAAGATGTTTGAAACTGAACGATTTATTTGTGAAATCGAGGGTCAACCTCCTCTCTATGATGTTAAAAGTAAGGAATATTCTAATCCGGTAGTACTGAAAAAACTTCTCAGGATATCTCCGATGTTCTGCAAAGCTAAGATGAAAGACCCCTAAGGTCAGGCGATTAGCTCCAACCGGGCTCTCTTTTACGTTTTTACCTTTTTTGGTCAAAAAACTTAATAACGTTAATTGGTGAACAGCGATACACCCAACTTGTACGGGATCCATAGCAAATATGAGGCGTTTTCTCGCTAGTCTAGAATGGGTCGCGTTTCACTCGCCGGTTAGACGCGCTACAAAGGTGCGGCGTCAACACGCTCGTATAGAATGGGCAAAGTTTTCAAGCGACTGAGCGTCTAACCGGTCGCGTTTTTGTGGCTCGTATAGAATAGGCCTTAGAGTTAGAGGTCCGACCCCTTTGATGGCATAACTGTAAATCGACGGCGGCGACGGACGGCGCGGCTTTGACTATTCCTGTAAATTATTTAGGAGTTTCTACTATATTCATTTAGTAAAATACGAATTTTCCTACGAAAATTTTATAAGCGCTTCTATGTTTTTTGATATTTTGCAAATATAGTGTTATAAAAATTCGAATAGTTTATTGTTAAACAGTCTTACAATAATTACACCCTTCTAAATTCTATTAAAAATTTTAGTAAAGAAATATAGTAATTTTTACTAAGTTTCCTTTATAACCATTTTTTATGCTTGTCTGTTAATGTAATAAAAAATAATAAAAACCACAAAAGGATTAAGTAAAATTCACAATACAGTTTCTTACTTTTAACTAAAAGAAATAGTTATTCAATTTAACCAAATCGCATTTGTAAAATGTAATATATACCTTAGTAGTGGCATAATTATACTATGTTATATAAAAAAGCTAACCATATTTTTTTATAAATTTAGTTTACAATTTTATTTTGGAAAAGACTGGTATAGAGATTTATAGTTATTAAGAGGTTTTATAGAGAAATATGCTATAAAATTCTTACTAAACTAAATTTACAATACTGTTTTTTCCGTGCGGAGTTTGATAATCTGTCAAAAATGTCAAGAAAAACTGAAAAGAACTACATAAATATAGAAAATACTGATAAAATAAACACTACAGGAGGTAAAGTAAACAGTATAGATGATTTAGAAGATTTTAGAGGATTTCCGAATCCAGAAAATGAAAAGTTACCTGAAAGAAAAAACAAAAACCATACCAAATCTTCGACAGGTACTAGTAACAAACAATCGTCATTGTCACTTAACAAAAAATTATCTTTACAATTGGAAGCAAAGAAAAAGT
This sequence comes from Polydrusus tereticollis, assembly GCA_963920685.1. Lineage (NCBI taxonomy): Eukaryota > Metazoa > Arthropoda > Insecta > Coleoptera > Curculionidae > Polydrusus > Polydrusus tereticollis. The sequence continues at coordinate 23,721,128 of OY987333.1, read as the reverse complement.
TAGCAGCTATAGAAGAAGAAAGATTTTAAAGGCAAGAAGAAAGATTTCAGCGACAGAAGGAAATTATAGAAATGGAATTAAAACTGAAATTAAGTGAAACTGGTTCCTCTATAAATAGTGAATTTGGAATTCAATTAGAAAAAATTAAAGAGGTAAATTGCCACAATTATTTAGAGTCTATAAATGAGGAGAAAGATATACAAAAAGTTATTTGCTGGTTAAACAAAAATGAAAATAAATTTGGGAACCAAGAAAATGACCTTAAATCAATAGCTACTAGTCGGCTTGATAAAGAACTAGACATTTCAGTTCATACAAGAAAAAGTAAATATAAAGACAAACTTGAGAAAATCCTGTTAAGACAAACTATAGATAAAGAATTACTTTTTTTCTCCGGAAATGTAAATGTAAATGTAAAAGTTTTTATAGTCAGTATATCTATACAACAAAAATACTCGACCTATCAGAGGAAGAAAATGTATGTAGATTAAGAAAATGCTTGAAAGGTGATTCACGAAGATCCGTAGAAGGTTTATTAATTTCCACATCAGTTGCAGCAACATCCATCATGGAAATACTTAAAAATAAATATGGAAGGCCAGATGTAATAGTAAGAACTTTGGTAAGTGAAGCAAAGTTGATGCCCATAGTTAGAAGTACCTAATGATTTTATGGCTTTAACATATTTCTCTGAAACCGTCACAAATTTAGTACTTACTTTTGAATCGCTTGATATGCAAAATTACCTGTCTTGTCCAAAATTGCTGGATGAAATGATGCAAAAACTTCCTAATGGTATGCAGCTTTCCTGGGGGGGAAAAGTAGCGAGAAACCATGGAAGTTATAATTTGAAAGATTTTAAAAACTGGATTTATGATAAAGCTCAGGCAGCCAGTTATGTTCAAGGAACAGTTAATCACAGGTCACCGAATTATGATAGGTTTAAAAGAACAATGGTACTGGAACCGTTTAAGTTTTGTTGCAAGAATTGCAAATACAAGGCACTATTTAATCTGTCTTCAATAAAGAACGGTCCAATGAGATGATTCCCAACTATCCCCGCCCACATGTTCACCAATCACCATGCACCTTTGTTGGTGCTTTGTCTGTACTGTTGCATGGGGATTCTCTTCATGAGTGAAACAGTGAACAAATATCCATAATTACTTACCGCCAACGCCAACACGTGAGTACGATAAATATGTAGGTATCTGACAGAACAGATTATATGATGAAATTGAATTTCAAGGCACAAAAACGTTTAAATACAAATTCAAGTTGACAGATTGACATGACGACATCAATAGACAACTCTAACTGAGGGTTCCTTGTTCTTCTTGGAGACGCTTCTCCATTCATCACAAATTAAGATTATTTCGACCTCTCCTATACGATCCCGAAAGTATGCCGTATACTTACAAGACACCCTGTATATTAAGTATCCCTAAAGCCGACATAGGGGGCTTTCCAAAGAAGTGCTGTGTCATTTTCTTTACCAATATAATTTTTTCAAGGGAAACTAGTTTTTTACAAGAAACAGAATGAGCAATGCCAGTTCGAAGGAGAGATACTGCAAACTTCCATGTATCGATGTATACAATATTCAATAGAATTTAAATGCTATGCCAGTCAACTAAGTTTATATAATGCGTCATCATGGTGTCATCCTAAAAATATTGTAAAACACACGCAAATATGTAAACTGAACCAATACTAATATTTTACTACCTTATCCAGATATAGTGGGGGAAAAATTTGATTTTTATTCTCAAACTAGGAGAAATGTTAATAAATTGTCAATGAAAATAGGAAACGGGACAAGATGGGACAGAGGAACAAAACAAAAGTCGACTTACTTGCCATTAAGGTGTTAGGCCGCCACAAGGCTAATTAAAACGCATAAAAAGTAATTAGCAAATGGTCCAATACATTGTATGCAAAAAACGAGCTATCTTGTATCGTGGTTCATACACAAGGTTTTTGTAATTCAGTTATTATAAAAAAAAATTGTTACGTTTCATTTTAAGGTAACATAAAATGCAGTAATTTAATAAAAGGATAAAAAGAAAAACGAACAAGCAAAGATTTTATACCTAATAAAAATATGAAAAAGGGAAGATGCTATAGGAAAACACGAGATTAAAATATTAAAATGTTTTTCTTAAAAGGTTCGGATGACTGATGAAATACCCACACAGCACACTTCCTTTCAGAAATATCTCTGATATATTTTGAATGTCTTAAAAACATAACCTTTAATATCAATATTTTTGAAATATTTCAGATTCATTACATCCAAAATGACAGTTGACACACCCTGCCTTTGACACTTGACGGACCAGATGCTTGAGTTGTTACTATCGTGAATTAATAGTTATTTATGATATAAGTGTTAAAAGTACATGTTTAAAGCACGCATGTGGAAAAACCACAAGAGTTCCTTAAAAATACTTTTAACACAAATATCATACAATATTTTTTCTACAAACGGCAATAAAAAGCATACAATAATTGAAAATTAAATGTTTAGAATCTCTTACATCCAGGTAGTTTCTAATAGCATCGTATATTTATACTAAATTAGTTCACATTTGTCAATAAAACCTAGCAATCATTATTGTTGGCTGATTTGTTTACAGAAAAATTGAAAATTTAAAAGGTCCTGTCAGTTTTATTAAAACGCTAGCGCTGGCTGTTGTGATTTGCCAAAAATGCAAGAAATACAAGAAATCGGTCCACTTAAAGACATAGAAGAAGCTGCTAACAGAGCTACCTTGGATTTACTGCCACGAAAATCAAGAATTCAGGTTAGTGGAAAGTATTCCGAAAACATATTCCTGGCCTATTTTAAGGAAAAGGTAAAGGTATGGAAGTCATCTTCTCTTTGGTCCCATTGTTCAATGATCAAAGCTATGCTACGTGTAAATAACGACGTAGATATCAGCAAACATTTTAAATTGATTGCCTACTTGAAGCGTCAAGGAGAGAGTTACCAGGTCAAAAAATCAAAAATTTTTACTAGAGGCCAAATTGAACAGTTTCTGAACTGCGCACCGGATGATGAGTAAAGCTGGATTTATAAACTCGAAAAGTTGGTGAGGTTGAGTTATGATCAAGTTTGTGAGGTTAGATAATCCGAACTCCGAGCATAAAAATTGGTTATCTCGAACTACCCGGGAAGTTTTCAAACCTTACATGAGCTTAACATGAACAACATGAACGAGTGTATAAATGGAACTGAGTGTTCCCTTTAGTTTAAATTGAACTGCTATTTCCAACACCAACTGAACCTCAACCTCGCCAACTTTTCGAGTTTATAAATCCAGCTTACCTTCTGATTAAAGTAGCTACAATTGTAGGAGTATTTGGTGCCTGCCGCAGGGAGGAGCTTTGTCAGTTGACTCTTGACAACGTGGAAGATATGGAGACTTCATTAGTTATTAAAATATCAGATACCAAAACCAAAGTACCACGAAATTTCACTATCGTTAAAAAATTTTATTTGGATTTTTATCGAAAATATACTGATCTTCGTCCAGCAGATGCCGTACATCGGCGGCTCTTCTTAAAATATGTAAAGGGTAAATGTACCAGAAATCCGGTCGGAATTAGGTAATACGTTCGGAAAATTTCCTGCTGCTATAGCAAGATTTCTGCAACTTCCAAATTTAACACTCTATACGGGGCGGGGCATTGCTTTCCCCGTTCCTCTGCGAGCTTACTTGCCGATGCTGGAGCAAATTTGACGACAATTAAGCGGCATGGGGGATGGGAATCCTTAACCGTTGCGGAAGGGTACATCGTGGATTCCTTGGAAAATAAAAATTCTATTGCTCGAAAATTGCTTACAGTACAAACGACATCAGTCGATGATGCTTCAACATCAACTGGACATGCTGCTGTTTCTGTTCAATCCTCCTCAACCGCGAAGAACAGAAGAACTGAGGAAGGAATTTAATTTTAAAATTGTACTATTAATATAAGTGTAAATAAATAAAATAGAAATGCTTTTTGACGCTTTTTTAAAAAATTTACATTTTACTTTTAACACTAGTGCCTTAAAGTAGGTATTTTAAGGCACATTTTTAAGGCTAGTAGACAGTGTTAAAAGTTTCTTTTTTAACACGTTTGTAGAAAAAATATTGAACAGTAAAGGGACAGAAGAAAATGAAAAATTTTTAAATTACAAAAACATTAATAGATTAATAAAAAAATGCAGTAAGGAATCATCTGCCTCCAGGACAGAACTAGAGGTACAAAAAATTGTTGCACTGTGGCTGTCGCAGTGCAAACTTCGTTTGTCCCGTGAATTGTAAGAACTTTGAATACCTATATAAGTTGATAATAAATTTTGTATTTATAATGAAATATGTAGTTTTAAAGTGTTTATGTATCAGACATTGATATACGCAGCGTCCTTGATATATTAGAGATTGGTATTTTTCTACCAGGTACCTATAATATGAAGGTCGATGTGTAAAACTTTTCGCCACCGCTCCTGCTTGTTGTCACCGTTCTAGAGTATTTATGCAACACATATGCTGAAATCGTAGGAATATGGAAAATATTTATCAAATGTGTCAAATTTCTTTCTTTCTATTGGCTAAAGCCAAAAATCACTCGATCTTTTGTTTGAGATCGGATAAACTTTTATTTTTTAAACTCAAACTAGATCACTTTTTAGCAATTTAAACTCGAACAAACGGTAGTAGATAAAAACCCGACAGCGAAGCTGGAGTACGAAGACATTTCGTATGTTCCCGTTAAATTTCTAAGCAATCTAGTTTTTTTAAAAAATAAAAGTTTATCCGATAAAAAAAAGCTCTTGTGGTTTTACGTATGATAAAACACAATCTTACAAAATTCGAAAAATCACCAGATTATGCTGGGCGCATTTAATTTAATAAATTACCAAAAGAAAGAATATTGTTCACAATTAGCCACTGTCTTCTGTCTAGTAATAAAATTGGGGGGGGGGGGGGGGGGGGCGGTCTAGACTTCTAAAAAATGTTACTTCCCAGTAATATCGGAATTTTGAAATGATAAAAATGTCTTGTCTATATAACAATTTTAGCTGGTAGTATATATTATACAATGACGTGTACATCCATCTGTGATGGCTGCTTATCAGCCCTATGATCAAACACGCAAGTTAACTTTTAACGTACCGTTTCCATGACAACAATCATACAAGCCTACTTGTTAATTTTTCACTGTGGCTGAAAAACGGTTAATTTTAAAGTCAGCGTCTAGAGTTAACTTGTGTGTTTGATCATAGGAGTCATAGGACTGTATGCAAGTACGAATAAAGGATTTTGATTGTGATTTATTATAGAAGGGAATCTTAAAATAGTAAACAAATACCATAAGGATCGAACGAATGTGATAATTCCTTTAACAGGTAATAAGGTATAATTTTAGATTTGTTTAAAATGCTAATGAAGTTTTAATTTCTAGAACAGGATATCGTTTTAGTATGAGAAAAATTTTAAGTATAATCGGTACCCGCCATTTTATTACCAGACAGAAGGCAGTGGCTACTTGTGAACAATATTCTACAATCTTTTACCCAGTTAGTACCCCTGTATATATTGCGCCACTCACTAAAATAATTTCAAAACCAAATCTATTCACATGCTGTGTGGTTCTAAGAACTACGGATTCCCGGTAGTACTCATTTGAAATACGTCCCCCACTGAAACAAAATTCTGTTAAGCAGAAACATGTTTTTTCATTCTTAGAACGACCTATCCGCTGTCCTCCTTCTTCCTGTGCGTGCCTCCGTAGATTCTCTCTCTTGCGTTTGTAGTACCGCACTGCCATGAATCGTTTACAAGGTAGTGTTAGCTTGCAGCTATCGTTTTGTCTCTTTTTTGGTTTCATTTACTGCATCTATCTGTGCTTGTTTGCAGATGCTAGTGTTCTTACTTTAGATTTCTGATGAATATAGTCCGGGCAGAAACTCAAATTGAAAGCTAGAAACATAGCTAAGGACCATAAGGTTCATAAATCAAAATCTGGAGGTTTCTGAATGAACAGGATCTACCAATGTACAAGGAAATAGTGAAACATTTTTTGGCATCAAAAGCTTTCTACTCGTCTGACAAAATTTTTGCCCTATGTGAACTTGATTTTATATAACATTTTAATTTGTTAAATCGTTAATGTGGGTTTAGGCCCCAATGAAATGGTAACAGAGTTATCCAAAACCCAAACCTTTTTATAACTTAATCTTACATTGCCGACTACAACCTACAACATAAGCATTGGGATTTACTTCCTTCATAAAATTTGAATGCTTGCACGCCTTTGTACGCCTTCAGCAGCTAGCCAGTGTAAAAACTATGAATATGGTACTATAAGGTAGTTTATTAAGTTCATCATTGCTACTTCTGGCAGACATTAAATTTCCACAATCAGTCTCTCAAAAGAGTCTAAAAAGCCATTAGCATAAACAGTCATGCATTTTTGTTTGTCCTCTAGGCAAGATGGCTGACCTGTCAAAGCCACGTGTTTTTAAAATGGTTAATTCTTCAGAAATAGAGTTGATTGGGCAAAGCAACACAGAACTTGAAATGCGTCTTATGTTCAATCTCAAGGTGGTGGCGTGCAAGACACACATTTTTATGTCCTCGTAACAGTCGTAACCCCCTCGTTTTTCATTGAACTCTCTCGGACTATCGTTGCACAGACTACTGGTCTTGCTCCTTGCCCAACTCGTCTCTCCGACAGTGTTTTGTTATTCGAAATGCTAGCGTGGTTTCGTGTAACAGACGAACTTTTAATCGATAGAGCTTTTTACGAAACGAACTAACCTCAAAATCGTACTTTTAACTTAACAAATTTTAGCGTTAACATTATGAAAAGTGTTAAAAATAGACGGACTAGAGTGTGAGCCTAGTGCGGAAAGTGGCATTTTCCGTGTGGAATAGAAAATGCGTCTGCGAACCACCGATAATTAGGTGAGTCCGTATTATTTGTAATAAAATTAAAATTGAAAGGCACGGTTGTGCCTCCTACTATGGTATTGTGGGTTCGACTATTATACATTTATGTCACGTAAAATACGTCATGAAATTAAAATGACGCCGAAACGTCATTAAAGGCCTTTGTTTGATTATTTATTTGCCTTCTTTGGTGTGTGACATTGAGTCAAGATTTTTTAACATTGGTTGTTTGAATAATCACTATAAATACTTACGCATTTTACTGATTTACACGATTTCCGAGATCTGAAGATCTGATAATTAGTTACGTATGGGTATTTTAAGATAAAAGATTAATAAAAATGGGGATTCCTTAATGCGAGAAAATTGTGTTGTTATTGGATTGCCAAATAATTCAGCAATCAGTTTTTGTACCTACTTGTATTTAACTGTAAATTACCTACTTTACAAACTATCTTTTTAACATTACTTACTGGACTATAGTGCACACGACACAACAGTTAAGCTAAAAGTAAAGGCTTAAAATGTCAAATGAAAAAAAAATATAAATTTTTAAATAGATATCTACTAATTATATTTATTTATATGTATATTAATGTTAATCTACATCTAGTTCTGTTTGGCTCTCGCTATCCTCATCTAAATTTAATCCGGTCCCTACAACAAATACTGTAAATTCAAGGGTATTTACAACCACACTTAGCACCCATTTTATTGCAGTCATTAAGTCAGAACCATTTTCCGCTAGAAGAACTTTACCTGCTTGATTGCTGCGCGAAAAACAGAAACATTGAACTCAAAAGTTGTAACTCTAGAAAATAACCTGTAAAAACAAGATGGTCCTCCGTAATCTGCCCTAAACAGATTAGATTAACAATAAAATACACTTGTAGACGTGGTCAGTCAGTCAAAATGCCGAAAAAATGGATAGGTAAATCAACAAAAAAATTAGAAGACAATTTCTGGACTGAGATTGACAAGCTAAAGAAAACCGTAGCATATTATTATACCTTTGCACATAGGCTTTAGAGCGTTTAATTTGTCTGACAAAATTCCCTCATACCAGGGATAAATGAAATAAACAAAATTATGAAACCGAAAGCGGTCTCATATTGCTAGATCCAAGCACACAAGGTTTAGTTCATAAATGTATGGTACGTCTATCTATCTTACAAACTCATTATAAATGCTAATCCCTAATGCCGATAAGACCCAGCGGGTGATCGAATAAAAGCAGGGACACACTCGTTGCTAATAGAATAAAAGGTTGCGCTGATTTTTTTTTATGTTAGAAAGAAAAACGGCGTACTGGTTTCTTCCCACGGACGAAACATTCTTAGATATCACGTTTAATTGGCAATAAATAACTTCTTGTCTAAACCAATACAAACATTTAGGTATATAACTGAATTTTAAAACCAAAAATCAGCATATTTAAATAACTAAAATAAAGCTATTTTATTTTACCCTAATTATTTTAAGAGGATTACTGAGAAAATATAATAATATAATAGCCTTTAAATAAATCCGTATGGCCGAATTTTACACCTCACACAATAGGTTATTATGACGGTAAGGGATTAGCCTTTATAATAAGTTTGTAAGATAGATAGACGGACTATACAGGAAGAAAATGATGTTGCAGCCGTGCAGCTTAGAATAAATACATCTTTCAACTCGCAAGTAATATGAATTTAAAAGAAGATATTAATCATAACTGATTTAGCCAATTACCTCGTGAAAGAGTGTGCTGTATGCTAGACAGTTCCTGTGGAGATTTAATCTGGATGGTTTTCTAATTTGGAAATCTTTTACTACTATAATTAGCAAAATAGCCGTTAGATTTTACCTTTACCAGCAGCTTATTCGGCTCTAGAGCGCTATTTCAGTCTTTATAGCCAGACACAATAAATAAACTGCGAATTACTCACAACAGCACTTTATTGAAAAAAAAAGACACCAGGGGATTGTTCTATACAGAATTTTGAGTCCACCCCTGATTTTCAGACATCGAATTAGGTGAAGATGAGGTCGAATCCGAGAATCAGGACCAGGACATCCGATTAATTATTATAATAATTAACCTCGTATTCAACTATAATAATATGTAACCACTTTTATATTTTTAATACTACGCAGAGGACTCCAGAATATTATATAATTTTGTTATTCTACGTTTTTATTTCCATTTTTTTAATAAATTTCACTTGCATTTCTGATATTCTTCTTCAAAAGTTGTTACTTTCTGCAGGAATATTATTTCCGGAATTATGTTGCACTTCGACCTTTTGCTCGAAACTCAAGGATACCGGTGCTTTAATTCTTAATTGTTCCCTAATTTAATTAAAAAAAAATCAGATTGAAGCTGATGGGTGCCGGTGTCTGTAATGACGTGCCGGTGCCGGCGGAAGAGATGACACGTGACCAAACAACACAAACCTGTATAAATGGATATATACGTGTATGATCCGGTGTACAATCCATAATACGTTTTAAATGACTCCTTTTTTCATAATTTTATATTTTAGCATTAAGAGCCCATTAATAACGAGTTCTTGGAATGTTTCCGTACGTACGTGTATATTTTGCGAACTCTTAAACATAATTAGTAAATCATTAAGATATAAGAAAAGTAGTATGTTTCAAGGTTTATTTTCAACATGTTTAAGCTATTGTAGACAATTCCTAACTGAACTAACCAACCAGAACACAAAATTACCATTAGTTAATCCCCTTCATCTATGTAGTAATAGCAGTCATTACCGCTATATGTTATGATCTAATAATACCTACTAATATCCTTTATCCTTTATAAATAATGTCGAGGACATGAAACTAGGTTATAAGCGTATTTGGGTCATACCCTCGGTCCTATCGAGCCGTGGGCTCGTACAATATAAATATGTTTGTAGGTTTCGTTTCCTTCGTGTAATCGACACACGAAAATCAAGTTGATTTCATTTTTTCAACGAAGTTTTCCTATCTTTTTAAAAAAATTATGCGCGCACAGTAAAAAATATAAAGTGGGTTAAAGTCATTTCAGAGTGTATATTTTTACACCATACAACGAGACAGTGACAGTGTGTAGTGTATGTTCTTGCTATAATATGTGCATTGTGTATACATCCTTTTTGGTTGTCAAATTATGGAAAGCCATATTTTTTTGTAAAAACTTAAATGCATATTTAATCCGTCCCTTAACTGATATAAATATATTAAATGTTCAGTTAATACCCTTATCGAGAACACTGTTAAACAGGCTCAGGGTTCTACAGAATTTTGTATAGTTCAGGTTAGTTCCTAAACATATGTTTGTGTTGTGTAATAGGTCTACCATTAGTTTAGGTAAACAGAATACTGGGTATATTGTTTTCAAACTGCACCCAACCATCAGCTAAAGCTATTGTAGCTCTTTTACACGATTTCTAGAGAAAATTGTAAAAAAAGCATTCCAGATGAAAGTAGTCTTCGAAAAACTATGTCGCCCCAGTTTATGGATGAAACAATGCAGCAAATTAAAAAAAAAAAGTGCTGTAGATGAAACAACTGACCCACGTGGAAGATATCTAGCCAACTTAATTATAGGAGTCTTGTATGAAGATATTGTCACAGAAGGATTTTTAATAAGTTCGAAATAGTTAACAGAAGCGAATAGTAATACTATCTCTACACAGTCAAAAATATCCACCTGGTAAAAATCATTTCAGTAGTGGTAAAAAAGAGTAGTGTTAATGTTAACACCCGGATCAACATAATTTAAATTAAAATTAAATACAATGACAATTAATAACACCATATTATTATTAGCGTTTAAATAACCCCGCTAGAAGGTTATTTTAACACATTGACTGTAAAACTTATTCTTTAATCATTTTTTTACACGGCCCCGGGTAAAAATACCTAAACCAGTGTTACCGAAAAGACAGGCGGTTACAAGTGATGTGAAATTCTAGGAATTGACACATGACGCCGACGCTACATGCAAATTCAACTTTCAAGTCAGTCTGACCGTGCTCTTTAAACGTGATATAGAATAATTTTATATTTAAATTAAAATACAGAAACAAAGCAAAGTTCTGTAAAGTGCCAAATGAGAGTGCCTCTTATGAGGATCTTAAATTGGGTAAGCATATTAACGAAATTTAATAGAAACCTTACTAATAAGTACGTCATTTTTAAGAAACTAAGTAGGTACATATTTACATTGTTACAGTTTTCCCTTTAGCTTTTAAATTATTCTGATATAAGCTTATAATAATATGTATTCTTTTTTTATATAAATACTTAGATACCTACCTACATATTTCACTTCATAGATCTCTAAATAAATATACGATTAATATAATACTCGTCATTTTCATTCTTTTATATTGTTCCAAAGCATACTTTTATTTAGGTGTTTAGTGTTCTAATTATACATATATTTATTATGTTATTTATTTTGTTAAGCTTAACAATGAGGTACATTAAACGTAGATATATATATATATATATGTTTAATTTACTAAATTGTTAAGCTACTTATATAATAGATGTGTCATTTTGTTTATAAATAAACAATAAATAATACTCAATATTTTCATTCATTTAACAAACCTTTTCCAAGCGATCTGAAAATGTATATATATTAGGGGCTATACTACTTTCGGCTTTGAATAAGTCATTGAATCATGTATCAAACTAAGTAGAGGTTACTAATATAAAACATCTTGAATGCATCATTTTTTACACTTTAATTATACACGCCCGGTTAGTTTGATACGGGATTAAATGAGTTAAATAAAGTGGGAAGTATTCTAGCCCTGGGTAGATTATTTTATTACACTCACTATAGTAAAGTCACACCCAAATAGAATAAAATTTATACTACAATAATATGATATATTATACACTAATTAATCACAAATTACCATTAAAAAATGGTTTACTTTCACCTCTCATTATTTCTTTTACACCCTAAAAGGATAGGTTTGCAATCTGTGAGTTTAATTTACACACGATAGTGTAAATGTACCTACCCATAAATTAGAAGAATTAACACTCATCAAAAAGTAAAAAAACCATTCAAAAATGTCTTTTGTACAAGATGTACTGATTGGTTAATATACCCTGCCCTATTGAGTGTGGTCCTATATGTACCACCATTGAGTGTTAAGTTTAACACTCAATTTTTTACTGTGTAGATTAGTTCAGGAATGTTATTAAAAATTTTGAAGCTGCAGTTAATAGTATTCCAGGATCTATTGGTCAAACAACACAAGAAAAATTGGTTCAGACTATCTGAAAGGATAAAGGGTTCCAAACATTACAAAAAATATCTTCTATTTAGAATGGTGGGCAAGATTTCTATTTTGAAATAGTTCCAGCTATTATACAGAATTTTAAATATGCACCAATAAACAGTGTAGATGTAGAGCGTAGTTTTTCTGCGTACAAAAGCATTCTAACAGACAGAAGACATTTAGTTAATATACATTATTTTAAGTAGGGATCGACCGATACCGATATATATATCGGTTATCGGCAATATCGGCATCTTTGCCGATATATCGTATCGGCAAAAAAGTGCCGATATAAATCCCGATATGGTTTTTTAATTTAAAAAAACAAGATAAACTATTTTATTTTTGTTATTAAGGCTTCAAAACATTATCAAAAGTACAAAAATTTCCTGCATAATGAGGCAAAAGTAAAAAACAGAACTTTCAAATCATACAATGTGTATGTCCATATGTACAATAAAAATAATAAAAAAGGTATTCTTTGTCTAAAAGTTTAAGAAGCAATAATTTTGACCATAAATGTCTAGTAATAATTGAAATTGAGTTTTCTAAGATTGTGATGCAGAAATATAAGTGTTTCAGTCCCTTGTGGCCCAAGTCGAGTTCTACTTGGTTGACATATGTTCCCTGCCTCTGAAAATATCTGTTCACTGAAGACACTAGCTGATGGCGCTGACAAGTAATTTACAGCTTGACCATGCAACAAAGGAAATTAGGGAGTTTTAGCGGAAAATAATCCTTTGAACCCTTTCAGAAGATGTGCGATTTTTAACGTAAAATATGTTTTAAGTGCCGATATTTTCTGATTTTGGTAATACTGAAAACACAATTTATAGAAATACGTTGAAGAGAACATAAAAATTTTGCCGATATATATCGGTATCGGCATTTTATATCGGCCGATACCGATATATCGGTATCGGCAAAAAATCACTGTATCGGTCGAACCCTAATTTTAAGCATTAATAAGAAAAGCAGATCGGTAAGTGTAAAACAATAACAGGTATTATAAATAATAAATAACCATGTTATTATCATTACAACTTATTTTCATTTTTTTTTCATTGGCTTATAAATTTATGTTTTGCTTAATTTGGCGTTTTTGATAAATTTTGTGCTTTTTTAAGCACTTTTTTCATTTTTTTTTGCTTTTTTATCCAGTCTCTAATAATGAGTTACTTTACACTCTATAGTGTATTAGTTTTACAACCTACTGTGTAACTTTTACCCTTTAGTGCTGATTAGATTAACAATAATTTACTCTAACTGATACTGGTGAAATCTACACTCAAAGTGCAGGTCCTATATAGACCAACCTAAGTGTGTGTTCAGTGTAAAATTATACACTCAATTTTTTACTGTGCATACAGACAGACATGACGTGTTCAGTAGTATACACTAAGCGTTTCACCGCAATATCTATGTAGCAATCTTCGCGGTGGCCGAAACAAGGCCTATGCAACATGCAACATTAAAATAGTCTATCGATAGATTTCCCGAAAGTATGCTGACGTCAGCCCCATTCACGCGAGTCTAATTTCGCATTTCCACGGTATTTTATTTTTGGTACTCGTAGTCGGCAGCTGAATAACGATTTCTGGGGTTAATCCATAAATAACGTTCTAGACCGGTAAATAAACCTGAATTTTTAACTACATTTCAGTTGCATGACCAATTAATGGTATAACAGAGGCAACATCCTTTTTTTTACTATAAAACTTGGTTAGAATTTCCACCATCACTTTCAATACGCATTGTTTCTTCATCCTTCTTCGTAAAAATACTTAAAATCTAATCAATAACAAGGTCAATTTATTTTACTAGTTTTTTATATTTTTACACGAATTTTTCCATTTTTAATAAACAGATTCCGCTCCCGAAGGACCTTGAGTTTTTAAAGGCTACACTAAATATCACCGAAACCTCGGAAGCATTCGGCTCATCGGCTCCGGTCGGAGAAACGCTGGCTTTTATTCTATTGTTACTAGATTAACTGAAGTTTGTAAGCAACTGAGTGGTACTGTGGATATAGCATCCGTGTATGAGCCATAGGTCCCGGGATCGATTCCCGTTTCGGGCACTTTTTCTTTATGACTTTTTTTTTAGTTTTTTATAACTCTTTTATTTTTTTTTTAAAGTAGATCGACTCAAAAAGGGCTGGTAAATAATTGGCCGGTGAACTTGAAAAAGGCGAATTGGAACCAAAAAGGTGGATTAGATGCCGTGTTAGCGCTGTTTAACCAATATAAGTCTATAATTATTAGTTACAGCATTATTTAGTTGAGTTAAGCAATATAATGTTCCAATCCGTTACGTAACATAATATCTTGTTTGACATTTCCGACCGACATGCCCTATTTCTGACGCCACCAACAAATCCCCATTCGAAATTCCCGCTAGGGTATCTCCGAAAGAAGCCGAATGCGTCCGAGGTTTCGGTGATATTTAGTGTCGCCTAGTTTTTAATTCATTCATCTCTCTCTATTCTTGGATCCTTACAATTTTTCAAAAAGCCATTTAATAAATAGCAACGCGAGGCCGTTGTGCTGATAAATTTTATAAACAATATCTAGAAACGTCTGTTTTTAAATTTCGTTTGAAAATATTTTCACAATGACGTCACTGTTTTTAAGAACGCTACAAGGAAAATATGTTAATCAAAAATAATGCACATAATATCTGTCTTACTTCCACTTTTAACTAATTCTTTACTTATTCACTTCCTTGTATTGAAATGTTAGCCTAGATGTATAGTAAAGTACACATTATAACTTTGACTTTTACTGCAACAGTATTTTGAATTAAAGAGATATCTTAAACCAAATGAAAGTAAAGAACAATTATAATAATAATAATAATATTTTGAGAGATTATAAATACAATAAAAATTAGTCACATACAGATTTATTCGTTTCAATAAAAAATTAAGTTTTTAAAGTCGTCAATAAAGTACACTAGGTACTTATATGAAAAAGATTATTACAAGTTTTTATAATTAAAATTTACAATGTTACGATTTAGACTACACGCACTAATACAAGATTTAAAAAAAAAAACTCGGCTTTCGCTTTCGCAGAGACATATTAACCCACATTTATTTTTAATGCCAGTTTATAATAACAATATGTAGATAGGTACATTACTTGATTTGTTATCAAAATTAATAAACTGTCTAGTTAAGGTTTTCTAGAAACAACTTAATTATTAGGATATTTCTCAAAACTTTTTAGTTACAGGTACCTGTTTATATAGCTTATATAAAAAGTAAACATAATATTCGAAATATATTAGTACCTATCTATTTTACTTTGAAACAGTGTGCAACAAGTTAATATTAAAAGTATGTGGAGACCTTGGGAATCTTTAGCTAATGCGATATCTAGCTACCCTAAACATTCCAGGAAGCATTTATCTTCTGACGCTAAAGTGATCGTAAAAATTGTATGTGAATCGTTATTAAAGAGCGGCCACCTTAAGTAATTGTCATTAAAAATAGCAGTGAAATGACGAAAGTTCCATTATCGACGGTACGAGATATTATGCTAAAAGGACATTTTAAAAGAAAAGTTCGCAAAGATACCGGAAAAATAAAGTGCGTAGATGATTGTGACAAAGATGTTATTCGCAGGAAAATATACCAAATGTAAAAACACGGTTAACAACTGACGATACAACGATATCATGTAGCAGGACAAGTCTTCACCGCGCTTTGAGACTGTTAAAAAGGCGGAAGAAATGGGTCACACTGTGTTGCGACTGTCACCCTATTATTGTATTTTTAACCCTATTGAACACCTGTGGCATCAAATTAAATCGAAAATGAGAACTGAAAATAGCACACCTACGCTTAGTGGTAGTGTAATAGAGCTAGTAAAGAAAGTTTTCGGTAAATTCCAGGTGAAAATTGCAAAAATTCGGTTAACCATGTCTTAAAAAGTGAAGATTCTTATATAACTACACAACAAAACGAAATACATCATTTTATTATAAATGTGGATGATAGTGATAGCGAGACTGAATTAGGAATAGATTAAAACGTTTTATAATTATTACAATTAAACCTTCTGTGTATATATGTAAATATATTTTTTTAAGTAGGTATACACTATTATTACTTTTACCTAAATGCGTGCGAAAAGTTGCCCTTTTCCGGAAGCAAACTTTTCAGACTTGTTTTGTAAATAAACATTGCTACTATAAGGTATTATTAGGGCTTTTCATTTAACTACAAAATCCGTTCCTGTGCAAAGCAGTACCCCTTATTTTATTTCATTTCAGTAATATAAGTTGGCACTCTCATCGACAGTTTTATATGGGTAATTTTACCAAGAAATTCTTTAAAAACGTAGGTTTGGCAATCGAACAGGTAACGGGGTTTCTTTGGGTGTTTACAATATAATAAAACTATTATTGCAGTTATTAGGTCAAACCAAATATCTTCGGATGGACTTTACAGAGAAAAGTTTTACAATAATTAATTCTGGATACTTAATTCTACTTTACTCTAAATTTAGTTCTGTTTAAAAAAAAAACTACAGATTTATTTAATGTGGGGAAAAGTATTATTCCTTCTAACATTTGATTTTACTTGGTGCCATATTAGTTCGATTGGATTAAATACACAATAGTAGGGGGGAAGACGCAACCTGTATGCCCATTTTCTGTTGCAAATTTATCACACACGTATTCTTTATTCATTTTGAATCCCATTTTTTGTAAGTTTATTCATAATATACCGTATGTCCACGGATGGGGTTTACAAGAGGACAAATTGACTAAAAATTGAAAGATACGAAAAAAAGTCACTCTTAATAAACGTTTTTGCTTATCTAGAAAATACGATTCACCATAAGAAACTTCAATTTTTTTATACAGGGTGGGTAAAAACTGCAAAAATGTTATTTTGCTTAAGAGTAAACATACTTTATTTTGAAAGATACGAAATAAAGTCACTCCTAATAAACGTTTTTGCTTGTCTAGAAAATACGATTCATCATAGGAAACTTCAATTTTTTTGTACAGGGTGGGTAAAAACTGCAAAAATGTTATTTTGCTTAAGAGTAAACATACTTTATTTTGAAAGATACGCAAAAAATCCACTCCTAATGAATGTGTTTTCTACACAACAAACCGAAGTAGAACAATTCATTAAAAGGTTTACCTATGTAAAAATTATTTCCCAAAAAGTATTCGCTGCGGCACACCTCTGACTGGTGAACCTAGTTAAAATAATAATGACACTTAAGGTGATAGGTACTTGTTGTCAATGTCTTTATTTAATGAAGTTTTTATTTATCTATTATGCTATCTACTGAAAAAAGATTTTTTATAATACAATGTTATGGGGATGGTCAAGTTTCATACCGCTACGTCATGGAACAATTTACTGAGAAATTTGTAGGAATCCCAATAACTAGGATGACAATCTGCAAGTTAATAAAAAAGTTCCAGAGAACTGGTTCGGTTTTGGATCTAAAAAAAAAAGAAGAAATACGACCATGATGATGCTGCTACAGTCTTAGTTCTTCAATCAATGTTGAAGAAAATCCTATGACGTCCCTTAGAAATCGTGTTACTTAGTTGGAAGTTGTGAAAAAAAAGTCCAATTCAGAAGATCCTTAAAGCAAATAAATTGTATCCGTATAAACCGCACTTTAATCAAAGATTGGAAGAGGGAGATGACGCGAAACGACTTGATTTTGGCTTGTGGAGAGGAGACAAAATTTTAAGTGGAAATGTTGATTTTAATAAATGTATCATGTTTTCTAATGAAAGTACATTTTCTACCAATGGAACCGTTAGCACGTTAGGTACTGGTCTTTAGAAAATCCCGAATTCAGAATTATGGCGAGAAGACAATATTTCACAAAAATGAACGTGTGGTGCGCGATATCCATCCATGGCATCATAGGGCCATATTTTTTTTGATAACACGTGCAATAGATTATCATATTTAGAAATGCTGGATACATTTTTCAATGATGAACTCGAAAATCTACCATTAAATTTTCGACAAAATATGTATTTTCAGCAAGATGGTTGTCCAGCCCATTTCGCTCGTGAGGTTAGAGAATGGCTTGACCGCAGATTTGGTCCAAGGTGAATTGGCAGGAATGGCCCAGTTTTGTGGCCCCCAAGAAGCCCCGACTTAGCCTTGGCGGATATGTTTTTATAGGGCCGTTTAAAACAAATTGTTTTTGCTACCGCAGTACCAAATGATATTGAAGTGCTGAAGGGCAGAATTATCCAGGCTGTCCAATCGATATCTCAGGAAGAAATCAGAAATTTTTTCACTTATTTGAGAAAGCAATTAGAAACATGTGTCGAGTATGGGGGTAGAGCTTTTGAATTATGAAATCGTTATCGTATTCTTTTCATGTTAATAAAAATGTTCGTATTATTATTATTATTATTATAATTACTTCATTAAATAAAGACATTGACAACAAGTATCACCTATTCATTATTCAAGTAAAAACGTTTATTAAGAGTGACTTTTTTTCGTATCTTTCAAAATAAAGTAGGTATGTATACTCTTAAGCAAAATAACATTTTTGCAGTTTTTACCCACCCTGTATAAAAAAAATTAAAGTTTCTTATGATGAATCGTATTTTCTAGACAAGCAAAAACGTTTATTAAGAATGAGTTTTTTTCGTATCTTTCAATTTTTAGTCCATTTGTCCTCTTGTAAACCCCATCCGTGGACATACTGTATATTACAATTTATCATAAAATTTTGGATTTCTGCTTTTGTACTGTTAGAGCTAAGAAACATTTTTACTTGACTATGATAACTTGTCCAATGCAATAACGCTATTTTTGGGTATATTTTTAAGAAGTCGATGGTTAAACTAATCCTCAAAAAGTTGTGCGTCAGTGTTTTGGTGGTAATATAGAGAATAATATGCTATGTTTTTAGCTAAAAGCAGCAGACAGTTCGGAACAAATCCATTTTGTGGACCTGCGTGTATTATTGTTATTTTTTTGCTTTTATTTAAAGGAGTCTTGGTTTGACTTTCTTTTGAAAAATCATTCCATCCTTTTCTTGCAATGTCATGTGTGTCGAACCACGTTTCGTCAATGTAGATAATTCTGCTGTATATATTATTTAACAGTCGTTAAATATTAATGACGCCATTCCCGTAAACGTTAAGATTCCATTAAGGTATGTCTTTTATCAATTGTGTGATATTTAAGACCCATTTTAAGGAAAATTTTTCTTAGGCTTAAAATGCTACAAGTAATGTTTGTTTCATCGTTGGTAAGCCTCTTGTTTTAGGGGAACCATGCAGGGTAAGTACAGATTGTTCTTCATTCTTTTGATGAATTTTTCTTCCTACTTAATAAATCCAAATAATTTTGGTTAGTACTCCCAAATATGCCACAGTCACTTTGCTACTTTCTGGGAATGATAGGTTTCAGTGCTATATCCTTTACCGATGCAAAAGAAGTCCTTGTTAAAGGCTTCCACACTTTTTAGAAAATCTTTAATTATATCCCATACTTTTTGGTATAAGCCATACAAGTTATAAAAATATAAGGACTAAAAACAAAGTGTGGGACAAACAGATAATAGTAACAAAGTCTCTTCTTCCACATCGTCTATCATAATAACAAATAATAGAAATAAAAATGAAACCTGGACGTTCAAAAATATGTTTTTGTATATATAAAATCTGTAAACGGCAACTATCTTACAGCTCCACTCACCGCTTTGGTGTGAATACGCCCGGCCGTTAATATGATCGCCACCGCGGCCGCCACCGCTACCGTGGCCGTGGCCGCGTCTGTGTGTGTAAGCCTTTAAGCAGACGTCTCGGTTAAAGCATGACTTGAATGAAAACCTATTTTCAGCAAAGATTGTTACACATTTTTAATTATTTCTTTAACATCGGGGGATAAATGCTTTCTTCTGAAAGTGACACTATAAAACGCTCCACTCTTAGCACAAGCCTATGGATACCAAATTCTAACACTAGTATAACAAGAAAATAACTCCCCGGTAAATCAAACACTAATATAACAAAATTTACTCGTCGTAAAACCAATTGGAACTAAAATGAATAAAAATCAATTTGTTATTTAAACATATATTATTAGGTATTTATACCTACTTAAAATGATATAGCAATTAGGGATGCAGGTAATTTGTACTCCGGCTTTGCCCGCAAAGATGTAAATTTGGGGCATTTTATGGCCAAAGGGATATATAGGGTTTTATGGCAGTCAAAGGATCAACGGTATAATGTAAACTTTACTATACAAAAATCCTGCCTACGAAGTTCTATGAATGAATCGAAAAAATTCCATCATCAAGAACAATAAAATTAGTGTTTATAAAAATTGTTAATTATGTTTATCATTCATTTTTTTGTAAACATGAACACGTTCTCATCGACGGCGTCCGCACACTTTTATAATTAAGCGATGTTATTTATATTCATTGATGCTTTTAAAGGTCAAATTATGTAAAGCAACATTTTTGAAAATCATGTAACCATTAAAATACGAGGGCTTGAAATTCCGCTCACCAAAAAATTCAAACTTTAACATTTACTCTAATTTTTTTAAATTTTTAATTACTCCATTTTTTACCACTGCTAAAAGTATTCGGTAAACCCTAAGACGATTAATCAGCTACAGCAACAAAATATGTACATATCACTGATAAAATACAGCACTTGCTACAAGAGAATAAATTATATTGACTTTAAATCACTTAATCTGAAAGTAATACTCTTATTTAGAGTAAATGTGCTCTTAATATATGATTTTTTGTGTCTGGTTATTTCTGGTTGTGATTGTGATTTGTGCACTGATAAAACTGTGCTCCCTTAATTAAATAATCTGATTTATTTGGTGAATAATTATAGGCTCGATTATAGGTAATAAATAAATGTGATTTTAATTACCTAAGTTTTATTTTACTGAAATAAACGACAGTATTTCGTATTTCGTTTTATTTGTAAAATTATTTGACTGTTGGTGGATTTGTGTCAAATCATGGAACCCTTCAAACAAATATCTTACCAAAAAACAACTAAAATAACAAAATCTAAATAACTAATTATTTAATCGAACTACTTAATTTTCATTTAGGAACTAAATTCCGTAAATCACCCAATAGAGAACTATTTAAATGTCTAGGCCATTTAAACTAAATAATTATGTATTTACATTAAATCCTTAATATAAAACAACCGAATATTTACAAATAACTAATTATTTAATCGAAGTACATTTCAAGTTAAGAACTAAATACCTTTAACCCTAATTTAAATCATTCAATGCCGAACATTTCACGGGGCTGAGTAATTTGATTGGTTATACAAAAGTGGCCTGATAAATCATCATCGCGTTTTTGGTTATTGGTGTTCGATCTTGTCATCTTGTCTTGTAAAAATGTATGAGTGAGAGTGAAATCTTCTTTGTTAGTGACACAGAAGTTAGTGGTTCCAGCAAAAATTAAAAGTAAGAAATGGGGGATGAACGTTATATGAACAATTGTTTAGAAGATTGGGGTATATCGAGGGGTATATCCTATCTGTTAGATACTTTTCAAGGTAGGAAACTATATTTGAGTATTGTTGTTACGCATGAAACGAGTTAAAAAAATAGGATAAGAGGCAAAGAAAAGATACTTGTAAAATACTTGTTAATATACCTAATTTGAAATGTTAAACACAAAATCTTTTTAGAAAAATGTAGCCAGGTATTTATAAATCATAGCTACCTAGGTGTATTTTTTTAAATCGTGTTGCAAATAAGACAGTTTTTCTCAATTTTCACCATATTTCAATACCTATCAAACCTTTTAACGTAAAAGATATAATATAATTAATATAATATTAATAATTATTGTACGTATACTATTTGCAAAATTTGCCTTTATTTAATTATTTATCCAAGTTATTAACTTCTTCATAATTTTTTTCTTGTTTATTGGGTTTTTAGGTCATTTATAAATAAATAAAGGTTTGGTTTAGGTTGACGTTTCGGTTTATATTACATTAAACCATCTTCAGAACTACAATTACAGGAAAATGTGATTATTAACTAGTTTTTAGGATTAAAAAGTAGACATACCTCTATAAAATCTTAGCACTATCACTTCTATTTTTACATGTTTAACTATGTGGTAACTATGCAAGACTGATTTTATGAAGGGATTTTTTATGAGGGAGGGTAGGTATATTTATTAAAAATGGGAAAAACCATTTGATTACGGTTTATTGTTTCTTATTGTTAACGGTAGTAAAGATTTGCAATTGTGTAAACCACACAAATCAAATATAGCTGATAAACCACCAAACAATACAAAAACCCTCTTTACAAAATTAAAACCAACCACCCCTAAACTAAATCAAGCAAACGTAATATATAAAATAGACTGTTTGGACTGCCCAAAGACATACATTGGACAAACAAAACAATACCTAAAAAACCGAATATATGAACATAAATACAGCATGATAAATACGAACCAAACACACACAGCCTTATCAAAACACGCTATTGACAACTTACATAATTTTGACTTCAATAATACAACAATTGTAGACCATTAAATAAACTATAAAAAACCAAATATAAAAGAAATGATCCATATTAAAAAAAATAAAAATACATTAAATTTTCGAACCGACACTGATAATCTAAGTACAATTTACAGTAATTTAATAACCTAATAAAAATTGCAAATCTTTACTACTGTTAACAATAAGAAACAATAAACCGTAATCAAATGGTTTTTCCCATTTTTAATAAATATACCTACCCTCCCTCATAAAAAATCCCTTCATAAAATCAGTCTTGCATAGTTACCACATAGTTAAACATGTAAAAATATAAGTGATAGTGCTAAGATTTTATAGAGGTATGTCTACTTTTTAATCCTAAAAACTAGTTAATAATCACATTTTCCTGTAATTGTAGTTCTGAAGATGGTTTAATGTAATATAAACCGAAACGTCAACCTAAAACAAACCTTTATTTATTTATAAATGACCTTAAAACCCAATAAACAAGAAAAAAATTTAAATCATAAGGTCAAGAAGAAAACTTCTTCATAATGTTTTATTGACGTAGATTTTAAGGGGGACAACAACTAATCACTTAAATTGTTTAATTAAATAACGTTGTTGTTACGGTAAATACATGTTAAACAAAAGTAAAACAAATATATACTTGATAAAATATGTATAAATATCAATCTAATAAACATTTTGTTAACTTAACTTTTAACCTATTTACTTTAAGTCATTCAAGCGGCTTATTTCAGTTAGGTTAGTTTTAAGGAAATAAATATTTGCTTGAACTTTGTATTCAGTGATTAATTCCAAATAAAAAGTAACTTGTATCAAATCAGATAATACTAATTGAGGCAAATAATTCCTTGGTATTTTTCAAACACATATTTGTTTGGCTAATAGGAAACGAATATTTATTTGAGTCAATGAAAAATTTTTTAAATTCAAATAATTAACTTTATCAGTGTGGCGTGCGTAGTTTAAAGTCAAAATGGACGACGAATTATTTGTTTATATTTTCTTAAATCGATATTGGCTTCGCTAAAGACAGAAATTTCGTTTTTCTAAATTTGCACGTAATGTGCGTGTTTAAAAAAAAATCTTTTTACTGTGCTAAGACAAATACGTCTTTGTAAAAATATTGAAAACATCTATTTATAAACGAACACTAAACCTCTAAAGCCGTTCAGGTATTTGTACGTTTACTGCAAATGTCATATGAACTTGGAACAATTTCATTAAAACTTTCGACGAAAGAAATTACGACTATTTTTGTCTCGATTCGAGAATGCCGTCTTTGAGTCAAAGCAACAACAAAGACTTGTGTTCTTGAAGCAAAGACATATATACTTGACATAAATATATAAATACTTGTACACAGTACAGTCAGATTTAAACGCTTCTATTCAAGAATGCCATCTCTTAAACCAGTATAATATAAGTCTTATTTAAAGGATTGATCCTTTAAGATAAGCGCTAAAAAATAACTAGCCATATTTTAAGATAATGCATGAACTTAACTCAAGGCTATGCTTGGAATGGTTTAAATCTGTTATCTTAGTTTAAGTAAAGTTTTCTCTTCGTTAAGATAATTACGAACATTGCTTCCAAGGATGTAGCTGACTCTTATCAAGGAAATATTCATTTGGACATATGGAAAGACATGGCGGTCTTGTTCTAAATTAGTTTTGCTTTACATTAAATCTTTTTTATCTGTGTGCTGTGTGGTTAGGTTAATGATATCTTTGAATCGTATTACTATTCACGGAGTCAAGCCAACATCGATGATCAGATCACACGCGTGTTTAAATCCCCTCTAAAATATCGACGCTATAAAATATTCCAAAATACTGCGTCTACCAGAATAGCTTAAAGTAGTATACCGACAAATATTTAACAATAACTAACCTGAAATGGGAGTTCCTAGAATTTTTCAAAATAGATGCCTAACAAATAAAATTCTTAAGGCGGCTACACATGCACACGTGCTTGGCGTCGCAAATGTTATGTTAAATAGACTAGACCAGTTGACGTTATTGACAGTAATATTTCATTCCACGTCATAATTTCGAAGAACGTCTATTTATAATGTTTGAAAATATGTGTTTGTTTATTTCCAGCTATTTGCCAGACGCATATATGCGAACAGTCTGCAATAACGTTTTTATATTTTTCAGACAAATTGGCACCAAACTAAATAATACCACGTAGGCATAATATCTAAAATATGTGCTCAGAGTCTCTTCTCTCTATATTTGATTTTGCATTAAATCGAATGGACAGCGTAATTGCCCGATTTAACACCGCTTGATTTTATCCTTTTATAGTTGCTAGTAGAATAATGCATTATTAATCTAGGATATTATCGTTTTTATGAATAGCAAAACAGGATTTTAGAGATTTGACTAAGTAGAATTTCTAAAATTTAATCACTTTCCAAATATTAAAACTAGGTGGCCTCCGGTTAGACCAAAACTGAAAATAGCCGCTACCGAGAATCATTAAAGTGGACATGCAATTAATATATTACCGAGAAGTGTACCTAGGTCATAGAACTTCGCAATTCACAGTAAATTGTTACAGTGGGTAATTAAATGGTTTGCCTAATTAAAAATATTTCTAATTAGGTAGCTCGTTGGCTAAGTGGTTACGGTAACTTGCATATTATGTCGATACCAAATAAATTACATTTTTTTTATAAACTTTACCCCACAAAATAGGGCTATTGACAAACAAAACAAAGGCTTTTTGGTAAAATCAAATTAGATGTTACTACTTGTCGATGCTAAAGAAAGTCGATGTATGACCCATGTCTAATTCTGGTAAGAGGTTCGTGGAAATGTCTTAAAATAATAATTATTATCAAGTGCGATTCGAAGCGCTGCGAAAAGGTTTAAAGTAAAACGGCCATAAAAGCCCATTAAAATACTTGGTAATTTAGCAGGAATATTTAAATCTCGTCAGAAATGATTCTATACTTAATTCCACGCTTTATTAGCCTACGAGAAAAAGAGGATTTTATCGTTTTAAGAACGATAATCATAAAACTATTTCCCTCATGGTGTCCAAGTCTTCTCAGAGCTTTGAATACGCCTAGTAGGAGGCACAGCGATATCTTTCTTTCTTCTGATGTGTTGTATTCTTCTGAACAGCGATTATTAGAAAATGCTTTCTTAGTTTAAGTCAGACTACACCAAGTTGGGCCTGTTAAGCCACAGTTATGAAGTCCTTAGTCTACCTACAACAGGTTGGCTATTGATGTAAATACAATACGCGACTAGTACGTTCGATAGATAGTGACGCAGATAATACATCATAAACACACATACAGCGTAGTAAATAAATTTGTTTTATACTTTATAATAATATACTCTTCGACCACACTGTAAATTGCCCATATATTGTGAGCGAAATCGGTCTCACGACATGGCCGACACACTTTTCGAAGAACGAATTTAAAAGGGAGGGTTCGCCTTTCAATTTTCGATAATGCACCTTCTAGGAACGCCCGGCCGTTGTTCTTTCGACGACTGTTGTGTGGATCGGTTTTAAAAAGAAAACAATAATTAAGTATAATTTATTTCTTTTCACTTTCCTAGAAATGTCAACCCGAAGAAGGTTGCTGGAAGGCTTGCAAAATGTATGCGAATGTATACCGGATGGTGCAAAACTTTCGGACTTTTGGATATTATATTTAGGAGGGTTTCGGCCAATTTAACATTTATATGGATTATGTTAACGTTTCGTTTATTTTGTGATTAACCCATCATCAGACCTACCAAAGGCTATATTTACTACGGAATTGAATAAATAATAACACATTCGTAAATACTTACCGTCAACACGTTGACAAAAGTACGATAAAATAGCTCTGAAAAGAACATTTTATAGAATTAAATTGAATTTCAAGGCACAAAAACGTTTAAAAACAAATTAAAGTTGACAGATCGAAACGATGACTTTGACATCAATGGGCAACTCTCCAAATACCTTTTTTCTACAAACATGTTAAAAATGGAACTTTTAACACTGTCTACTAGCCTTAAAAATGTTACTTTAAGGCACTAGTGCCTTAAAATGCCTACTTTAAGGTAGGGATCGACCGATACCGATATCGGTATCGGTATATCGGCCATATCGGCCTTCTTGCCGATATCGGTATCGTCCCATATCGGCCAAGAGTATATCGGTATCGGCCGATATATTTTTTAAAGAAATTAAAACATAAATTTATAAAGTAAAATAAATAAATAAAGAATTTTTGAGCTCAATTTTAGTAGTCTGCACTCCAGAAAAATCAGCTCCTTCAGCTTTGCCGAGATAAATCAAAAGTGTCTTAAGTAATGATATTATTTCCGATATAGATGCACTGTTCTTACTAAAAATGTTGGTAATCTCTTCAAAGGGTTCTAATAAGTTTCATAAGTTTTTTGCTAGTTCCCACTGGTGATATGCTAGTTCCTTATCTTTTAAAGCTGAATCATCCATTATAAATACATTTAAAGCGTTTTTTTTTCTACCAAACGTTCCAACATATAAAAACTTGAGTTCCATCATGTAGGTACATCCTGAACCAAAGATTTTCTCGCCATATTAAGAGTCTTTTGAATATTCTTCAGTCAATCACAAGCCAAAGAGGAGTGACTAAAATAAGTTACTATACGCCTCGCTTTTGCCAATAAATCCATGATTGATCGTTGACTTTCTATCGAGTCTTGTATGGCTAATTGTAAAGACGTATAAAACAAGTTTGGTGTTTTAGTTTAACTTCGTCGATGCCCTTTTTTATGTTGGCGGAATTGTCAGCCAAAACCAAAAGAACCTGATTATGAACTAACTTCCATCCCTTCAGTAAATCATTTAACATCTGGGCAATATTTAAAGCTGTCTGTGTTCCTGGAAAATGTTTGCAGGCCAGTACAAATGAACATCTTTCAGTCGTTTTAAAATCCATCCAATGAGCAGTAGAACACATAAATGAATTGTTATTGTGTTTGCACGTCCATAAATCTGTAGTTACAGAAACTTTAATGTTTTCTTCTAAGGAAAGTGATGATGATAATTTTTCACTAATTGCTGAAGAACATTTTTGGTAAATATCAGGAAGTATATTTTCTCTAAAATATTTATCAGAAGCATATTGTAACAAGGATCCAATTTTTTTAAACGCTGTTTAAAGCCGACATCATTCAGAATACTGAAGGGTTGTATACCTATAGCTAATAATTCTCCGATAGAATAGTGAATGTCTTTAGATTTAGTACTATTGATGTCCCATAACTGCATGTTATCAAAGGATTCAAATATCTTTAGCTGTGTGGTTTTACTTGAGCGGGCAGTTGAACAAGACGGACATTAATTGTAGCTAATTTATATAGCAAAATATCCACAATAGAAAATATAGCAGATATATCGGTATCGGCCGATATCGGTATTGGTCACAAAAAATCATATTGGTCGATCCCTACTTTAAGGCACTAGTGTTAAAAGTAAAATGTCAATTTTTTCAAAAAA
The DNA here is from genome assembly GCA_963920685.1 of Polydrusus tereticollis. Taxonomy (NCBI): domain Eukaryota; kingdom Metazoa; phylum Arthropoda; class Insecta; order Coleoptera; family Curculionidae; genus Polydrusus; species Polydrusus tereticollis. The sequence goes on along the minus strand of OY987333.1, from coordinate 23,692,855 downwards.
ACGTCAAAAAACATTTCTATTTTATTTATTTACACTTATATTAATAGTACAATTTGAAAAATTTGAAAAATGTATTCCTTCCTCAGTTCTGCTGTTCTTCGTAGTTGAGGAGGATCGGCTGATGTCGTTTGTACTGTAAGCAATTTTCGAGCAATAGAATTTTTATTTTCCAAGGAATCCACGATGTACCCTTCCGCAACGGTTGAGGATTTCCATCCCCCATGCCGCTTAATTGTCGTGAAATTTGCTCCAGCATCGGCAAGTAAGCTCGCAAAGGAAATTGAATTTGGAAGTTGCAGAAATCTTGCTATGGCAGCAGGAAATTTTCCGAACGTATTAATTCCGAACGTATTAATTCCGAACGTATTAATTCCGAACGTATTAATTCCGACCGGATTTCTGGTACATTTACCTTTTACCTATTTTAAGAAGAGCCGCCGATGTACGACATCTGCTGGACGAAGATCAGTATATTTTCAATAAAAATCCAAATAAAATTTTTCAACGATAGTGAAATTTCGTGGTTTCCACGTTGTCAAGAGTCAACTGACAAAGCTCCTCCCTGCGGCAGGCACCAAATACTCCTACAATCGTAGCTACTTTCATCAGAAGATACTCATCATCCGGTGCGCACTTCAGAAACTGTTCAATTTGGTCTCTAGTAAAAATTTTTGATTTTTTGGCCTGGTAACCCTCTCCTTGACGCTTCAAGTAGGCAATCAATTTAAAATGTTTGCTGATATCTACGTCGTTTTTTACACGTAGCATAGCTTTCATCATTGAATAATGGGGCCAAAGAAAAGATGACTTCCATACCTTTGCCTTTTTCTCAAAATAGGTCAGCAATATGTTTTTGGAATACTTTCCAGAAACGCCTTTGTTTTCACACCATTTCATAAATTTATTATGAGCAATCTCATATTGAATTCTTGATTTTCGTGGCAGTAAATCCAATGTAGCTCTGTTAGCAGCTTCTTCAATGTCTTTAAGTGGATCGATATCTTGTTTTTCTTGCATTTTTGGCAAATCACAACAGCCAGCGCTAGCGTTTTAATAAAACTGTCAATTTCTGCCAATTTAAGAATACTAGTTTTACTAGGTCTTATGGATAAGATGCGAATTAAAGCACAGCATGCAAGAATAGTAATTTTCAATTTACCTTGTTAAAAAATTAAAAATGAACGTTAATTATATTATATTAAAATATAATTTTTCACGTTTTAAGCAGTTTGGTAAGTTAATAACGTTTTATTATATTTAGTCCGAGAGTAGATATTCGCAAAACATTTTATTTGGTAAACAATACATTAAAATTTACTTATTTGACTTGACTCGATTGTCACTCACATCTGTGTTAAATGCGCGAGGATTCTTCTGTCTAACGCGTGCTAAAACTTATTTTTACGTAATACAAATAACCAGGAACGACTGTCAAGTTTGTCACAATAATTATTAGTAAGTGCTTATTAGGAACCATAACAAAAAAACTGCAAAAACATTTGAATTTCATGATGTATGATAGAATTATTAATTTAACAGGTTTGAAAAACTCCTACTAAATGTACCCATGCAAGCTTTGTCAAAAATTTAATAACAATTAAATTAAATACAAGCAGTAAAATTAATAACAAATTTACAAGAACAAGAATAAATTTAAGTAAGTTGTTATTTAATTAAATGTTGAAGATGTCCTTCTCCCACAGTTTGACAATGGGGTAGGTTACAATAAAATTTGTCGATGACGTTTTGTAACATTTCTTGGTTAATAGATTCTCATTCTTCAATAGTTCTTCTTCTCAATTCGTTCAGATCTGCAGGTTTTGTCACATACACTTTATTTTTTAGTTGTCCCCAGAGAAAATAATCAAGGGGCGTTAAGTTTGGCGACCTAGCGGGCTATTATATGGGGCCCCTTCGCCCTATCCAGCGGTTAGGAGAAAAGTATTATTTAAGAAAACCCTTACAGCTCGCACAAAATGAGGAGGAGCTCCGTCCTGCTGAAACCACGTATGTCGTAATAGTGGTCCTACTGTATTGGTAATTGCTGGCACAATTTGATTTTGCAGCATGTGGAGATAATATTCTGCATTCAAATTCCTCTCTATAGAGAAAGGTCTCACTAATCTATTGTCAATAATACCGGCTCACACATTTACTTTCTGGGGGTGTTGAGTGTGTGTTTCTCTCATCCAATGTGGGTTCTGATCAGCCAAGGAACGACAATTATGTCGATTGACATTCCCGTTTAACATGAATGTTGCCCCATCCGAAAAAACTATTTGATTAAAAAAATTGTTATTTTCTTCCTGCTTTTGCATTATTACTTCGCAAAATTCCATTCTACGTTCGAAATCGTCTTCTGATAATTCCTGGATTAAAGTTATTTTATAGGGGATTTATTTTATAGGGGTAAAAATTACTGTTTTTTAAAATAATTTCAACTGATTTAAAACATACATCAACTTGGGTAGCAGCTTTTCTCAACGACAAATGTGGATCCTGAACAAAATGAAGTAATGTCTCTAATTTTTTTTCATCACTAGCTGCCGATTTTGGTCTTTCGGAACGAACTTTATTTCTGCAACACCCGGTTTCCTCGAATCTTTGAACTGTTCTCACAACTGTAGATTTTGATATAGGCTGTCGGTTTGGAAAAGTTATATTGAAAAATTGCTTTCTTTCGGTAAATGATCTTTGTCGGTTCCCTTTCGTTGAGAGACATTTTCAGAAATTAATATGACAGTGACGCAAAATATTCTGGTACCAGCTTGTAAAAATGCAAAATGTAGGTAATATCTTATCTGTTGTATTTATGTCCTCTAACTCAAATTATTTCTTAAACTAATGGGTTTAGCCATATGACATGTTTCATAATTGTTGTTTAGAATGTTTAGAGGAATCAGAAAACGTGATTAAAAAGGGGTCATTCCATTTAAATAAACCAAAGTTTGGTTTACCATGACTGTTTGAGGCTCCCTGTATAATTACAGGTCCTAGTTTTATAGATTTTTTAAGGCCTACAACTTTTATACCGGAAGTTTTTTTATATTGTGCGCCATTTTCTAAACAATTGACCGGTCCGGGACTTTTTACAGACTGTGTATATATATAATATTAAAAAAAAAATTGTGATGAATCACATAACTCTATTTTTATTTTATTATACCGAACCTGATTAATTTAAATAATTACCTGACCACAATTATTGGTACATTCCACTTAGTCAGAAAAGACTATCTTTGAGATGAGATTTTTGAATGTCGGGAAACCCACAACTGCGCAGCTTCTCAGTAGTTCCTTTTACATTCTTCCAGAATTAATAACATTCCCATTTCAATGTCGTATGATTGTTCCAGAATTGCACTGAATAAAAAACTCTATCAAACTCAAAGAATATCTTCGAATCAAATTCAATTTGATATGTTAAATTTGTCACCATCCAGATAAAACCTGTAGAGAGGGTAAATGTCAAAAATGTTTTAAAATTTGTCCCTCAACCGTCCTAAAATTTGAATAAAATATTTCCAGCCGTTTTTCGGATTTTTTTAAAATTTATTTTAAGTTAGGAATTGCCTGCAATTGCGTGCTAACTCTGACTACATGGAACCTACGATATAATATTTAGTCATCGCAAACAAATAAATCTTTAATTACTACGTTTTCAAGCGAAATGAACTGCAACAATGACACTTCCAACAATAAGCCCATTAAAAATATAAACTGTATATTATTCGAAAACTTCTCGGAAAATTGGAGTTCCAGCAATAGACTTTTATTTATAAAAGTGCCACTCTCAGAGGCGCTTAATTCCAGCGATTCTCGCCTTTATATTTATACATAAATCGCGCATACGACATCGAATTTCTGAAATATCGCAGAAATTGTTGGACAATGTCGGCGAGCTTTGAACTAAGGCGAGACTGTAGAGATGAGATCAAATCGATATATTATGGTTGTTCTTCTAGGGCCCATGACAACTGCCCTAACAATGGTATCCTTAGAAGTTATCTTGTGGTTAGAGTTAACAGGACATAAAGAAACACTAGCAGTTGGCTGAGATAAATTTTAAATATTATCTACATTTTCAAGTAATTTGATTCATCGCTAATTTGTCTAATTTCTTGGCCAATTCACGCAATGGGTTTTAGGGAACAGCACCAAAAATTCCTGGTTGAAGCGTATTTTCGAAACGAGGTTAGAGTAAATGGTGAGTGACAATACAATCACCGTTTGTTGACGATTTTCGCGAAAATTTTCCTATCGTCGCACACAGGCGATTTTTCTAGAAATCCTGACGATAAGTGTTTGTTTGTAATAGGCAAAAAAAAATATTTTTTGAACTTTGTCAATTTTACACCCCCTGCCCCCTACTTCAAACCCAGAAAATCATAAACTAAAATATATTTATATTTATTTTATGATATTGTTACCAATACAAAAATTAATTATAAACCAAAAATTTGTACTATCTACTAAATACATCAATTCTTGTTTTACTCAAAATTACTATAATAGAATTATTCGCTATCGCTTTCATTTCCTTTTACTTTCTTCGTTATAAATGGCCCATCAATGTTAAAACTTCAACAGGGTATTTTTTTAATTTTATTTAGTTATATTTTTTCATGCTGGAAATAAGCGGATCTGATGACATGAGGAGAGTGCAGAACATATCTTCCATATTTTGCGTTCTAGAAAATTTTCTAGAGTGAAATTCTCTGTATCGCTTAATTTCTTTGTTTTTGACTCCTGAGCTTCTTCGCCACGTTGCCCAATTGGTAACATAAAATATGAAATAATTTCTGAACAATGGAATAAAATCTTATGGGCAGAAGTTGGCATGTTGTACCAAGGATACAAATCAATAAATTTTCTAGCTATATCCAGATATAACAATTCGACTTTAATAGAATACCGACTAGATATAGCTAATAAAATAATTGTTCTTAATGGGGTAATCAACTCTTCGTCAACTCCTTAAATTTTTAAAGTTGTAGCTGCATCTTCGGGTACTTTTTCCATCATTGGTGCTGCCAAATCCAGGGTTATCGACCAAGAGCCCCATTTCTTTTCGAAATAACCCTTGGATTCGTTTTTCGATTTTATTTTTTGCTACTATTTCTTTATTTTCGTTAGTTAAATTTGTTTTTCTTCAAGCGTCAATAAACTTGACATTTTTCTACGAATTTTTTGGCGTTAAAGTTTTGTTTTTTTTACAGTAGACGGTTGCTTTAGGCAGCGGAAGAAAAAGTGTGTGTGTCATAAATAAATAATGTTGAAAACTCGATTGAAAAATACAAGAAATATTGGATATTTGTATACTTTATTTATTTTTAAAAAATACAACAATGAACTATTTATTAAACATCAGATTAAAATGATAGTTATTTATTGTGGCCCCAGAAAAATTAACACAAGGTGTTGCGATGTTGCGGTCCTGACTTCTTTTTTTGTATTTTCTAGCATTAAACCCTCCGTGGAACCACTTGCTGTTGAATTTATGTCAATGTTAATAGGGATAGGTTCAGTAAAATGAGGTTGAAAAATTTTTTTCCCAATATTTTTCTTGTTGGTCATCGATTCCTCAATGTACTCTACAGCTACACTACTGGATTTCCATCCCGCGTGGCGCTTTAAACACGTAGTGTCTGCCCATTACCATGCGACAACAGCGACCATTTACAAATTTTAAAAAGAATATTTTTTCATTCATACCTTCTAGGCGTAATGATGCATATTTTTTATATTTGCTTAAATATTGTTTCCCAAAAATAGTAAACGATCGCGGTTTTCTAGTTTTACTATCGGTCATTTTTACAATTCTTTCACATCGGCATGCACCAGAAATACCAATAACAAGTACAATCTAAAAATACCATAATATATTTCATAAAAAAACTTGTATTCTTTGACGTAATATCTAAATTTACCTTAATTCCCAAATACTTCTGATTAGGAGCTTCAGAAAGAAAATTTTCAAATTGTTCCCTGGTAAATACTTTAGCTTTTTTGGGAGTGTAGCCTTTATTTTGCTTCTTTAAATAAGCACGTAGCTTTAAAAACTTGCTTATATCTATCCCTTGCCCAATATTTAGCATTGACCTTATCGTAGAATAATGTGACCACATTGTTGAACTTTTCATTTTTTGTTTGTTCGCCAGTTCAGAGAAATACGCCAAGGGTACATTTTCAGAATTATTATTTTTTATGTCTTTCTCATTACACCATCTCTGGAATCTTTTGAACTCAGCTTCGTCAATACTACTGGATTTGGTTGGCAACAAATTGTCCACGACATCTGCTGCAATTTTGGCAACCTCCGGGGGCGTACAGGTAAATTCTGATTCTGATATTTTTATTTAAAGTAAAGGGTTCGATTAAAAAAAATGGTTTTTTTAAAACAGGAAATTAAAGCTTGTAAATTGCTTGTAATAAGATTCACTGACACTGACACACATTTATTTATTAATTTTGCAGTAGTTTCCTTTACAAAAGATAATTTTGTTTGATATTTTTGTCAGTAAATTTAATTATTAGTTTTCTTTTTTTTTAATTAGAGAAATAATCTTACCGAATACCATTCGTGCATCGAATTTTTTCTGTGAAAAAATCGGAAAAACTCGTTTTAAAGCAATTTGTTTTTTCAAATTTTTCCGAAAAAAATTTAAGATTTGTATTTTTATCTTTCTATATTTTAACGACGCGACGTTTGAAGAAAAAATAGTATGTTCTATTCCTAGTAAAAGCAACTTGTTATGACTCGTCTGTAATTGCCATATTCACTTTGTTCGTCCGGCAAACTTCAAATGACGTCTACCTCACGTATTAATCTCAGTAGCGTGATATGGTGACGGGCAAAACTTTTTACCTTTCCTTTAATGACCTCTTTAAAAAAATTAGTCACACATTGCTTCGGTCCGAGAATAACTTTTTTATTGCTTATTTTCATAGTAAAAACCGAGATTGTTTAAAACCTATTTATATATTTGATTATGCATTTTTACTCTGTTTATGTTTATGCATATACAATATCGGACATAACTATTGCAACAAAATGAAGAATTAAAAAAAAAGCCTGATATTTGGCAAGAACAAGGACACTTGCTGTAAACATCACAACAAAATTGTTTTTCGAGTTGGCAATGATCATATCTGACTTCACAAAACACTGTTCGATCAACACTTGTAATGTTATAATTTGGCGTTTAGTAATTTTTTGTTTCTTAAGCGTCAAAAGTATTGCAACAAATGTATTTTGTTGTTGTGTTATTTTCCCAGTTTGCGTTTGAATTTGTTAACGCTAGTTCGGAGTAATATTTCTGGAAATAGAAGAGGAATTTCAAGATGCATGGAGACCAAAAAACAAATGCCCACACAGACAGGTTGATAAAGCGCATTTCTCAGTTAAGCATGGCAAAGGTAGTGCTACTTATAAAAAGTTTGAATATAATTTCAGACAAAACTTTATGCATACAAATATTGATTCATTTCAAGACCTAATAGGATTAATTGGGACAAGTAAAAAGAACTGCGAGCATACCAAAAATTCGGGAAAATAATGCATGGGTAAATGAAGAATTATTGCTTAACATCAAATGATCAGAATTTAGAAACAGGTCAAAAATCGGTATTTTGGCAATAAATGGGATCAAACAGGCACCAATGTAAAAAAACAGTGGAATTTTATAAATATTTCCCAAAGAAAAAAAAAGCTGAAACACTCATTGATAGGGAGAGGAAAGAAAGTCAAAAAGTTTTTCTCTACTGATTTAATAAAAAGCAATTAAAGGCTCAATTTTATAATAAAAATCGTCTACATGTTTCGAAGGTAGTGACCTTCATCTTTAGGAGACTAAATTATTGTTGCTGTTGGTATTAGCAAAAAAGAGAAATTATTGGTGGAAGGTGACGTTGATGGAGCTTTAAGATTTGAAATTTGAAAATGTATTAATTATATTGATAGACTATAAGTAGAGGACCAAGGTGAGACAGACAACATAAAGACCATTGTAAATAATCCTAACATTCATTTTGCGGGGGTAGGGAAAACTATTGTTGAAAACCTTAATAAGGAAATGGAAATAATGGCTCACAACCCCAAATTTACAGATGTAACCTGTGATAAAGCAATGTATGTCGAACCAACTAATGAACATGAAATTAACGGAATCATGTCTGATTTAAAGCGGAACTCAGCTCCAGGGCACGACGGGGTGACAGTTAGAGACATAATCAACCTTAAACCTGATTTTATAGAAATCCTAATTAACTTAGTCAATAAAATTTTAAAAGAGGGGGTATTTCCAAAAGAATTGAAAATCAGTAAAATAACTCCAATATTTAAAGCGGGAAATAGAGACTATATGGATAACTATAGGCCAATATCGGTGGTGAGCGTCTTTTCAAAAATAGTTGAGAAGATAATTGAAATTAGAAAGACATCCTTTATCAATAAGTATCTCTCGATTGATCAGTATCAGTATGGTTTCGTTAAAAATAGTAGTACGCTTAGCGCAACAATGGACTTGGTAAATTACGTATCCGGGGCACTTGATAATGGGCATAAAGTTGAAATAGTATTCGTAGACCTAAGCAAAGCATTTGATGTCGTCAGTATACGAGTTTACGAGATGGGATTTAGAGGGATCATACATAGCATTATAAAAACCTACTTAGAAGATAGAAGACAAGAATTTAAGATTAACGGAGTCATCAGTGAAGTACTTAGCAGTGAGTAGAAGTACCACAGGGTTCAGTATTAGGACCTCTGCTGTATTTAATTTAGGATACGCAAATCTCAAAGCTAGGTATTTTACATTTGCTGATGGCACAGTCTTAGTATATACTGGGAAGGAAGAGAAGGCATTGCATAATATTGCTGAAGATTATTTGAATCTGTACCTTAAATGGCTATATTATAACAAACTGAAAATTAATATTGACAAAACGAAATACATGATATTTAAACAAAAAAATAAACAAATTGGTAATTTGAATATAAAAATAAATAATTTAGAATTAGAAGAAGTTCAGCATATAAAATATCTGCGTTTAATAATTGACAATATCTGAACACATAAAACACCTCACAAATAAAATATTATCCATGATACCCATAATATACAGATGTCGAGGTTATCTCACCAATAAAACTAAATTTAATATATACAATGCCTTCTTTTTATCACATCTCAGATATCAAATGCCAGTATGGGGAACATGTGAAAAAACTACTTTTAACTCGGTCCAAACACTCCAAAATAAAATATTAAAAATACTCCTTGATTAATTATGATTGGTTGACCAGTTCAGAAACATTATATAGAGAATTGAATACCCCAAAATTGAATATACTCCTAGAATTAGAAGAGTAAAGTACATCCGAACATATTTCGTTTGACCTAATAACTGCAATAATAGTTTTATTATATTGTAAACACCCAAAGAAACCCCGTTACCTGTTCGATTGCCAAACCTACGTTTTTAAAGAATTTAAAAGTAATGTATAAAATGTTAAATAAGAACCAAAAATGCAATATAAATATTTTAGTGTCTAATAGGTAGATGGTCCCGAAACCAGATCACATAATAATATATATTATAAAACCAGTAGAACAAATATAGGACTAAAGTTGCATAAGCATCAAAAACTTATAATAAGATACCGGAAAACTTTAGTCTCAAAAAATATCACCAATTCGTAAAACATGTCAAATTACATTTATGGTTCAACTATGTAGGCATACAATATCCGACATTGTTTATAGCTATAGGCACTGATTAGAGAAATTCTTTCTTGTAAGTAAAATGAAGTTAATTAAAAAAAACTTTAATAAAGGTTTTTTCAAAAAATTTTTTTTTTCATTTTATGGGGTTGCTTATCCTCTGGAAATAGGAAAATGATCAAAAACGCACATCCAATCATGTGCAAGCTTGGTTCAGGTAGAACAATATTAGAGTTTTAGAGTGGCCTGCACAATCTCCAGACCTCAACACCACAGAAAACGTATAGGAGGAGGTAGAAAGCCGAATACGGACCGAATTATTTCCAAACAAACAAGCTCTAATAAATCAAATTACAGAGGTTTGGAGAAACATGCCACTTCGACAATTTAATCATTGCCAATAATGGATATGCTATCGGACATTAAACTCATTAAAAGTTTTAATTGCTATTTAATATTAGTATTTTTAGTTCGCTCTTTGTTTATATAATCAATTTACCTTAATAAAAAAAATGTTTCAATTATTTTGTCGCCACCATTTATTAATAAAATATTTCTAGAATTTCTTACTGTGCGTGTTGTTTCAAATTCTGCTTCAAAGCATTTATTGTGAGACGGTGCTCCAGTCTACTGATCAAGAGAACGAAAATATAAGTATAAGCAACTTAAAAAATTCCGAATTTTTACTATTTTAAGAATATTTCGATTGCAATACTTCTATTCGATAATGTACATTCAAATGCATTAAAGCAGTGTCTATGGACGAGGCGGCGGAAGTAAATCATAGGTAATATTCTAACGGTATTTATTGATGTGTCTCTCTCTCACTCTCTCCCTATCGTATAATACACACCGGCAACTTCCGGTTTTGCTACATGGCGTAGGGACGCGTAGTGATTACCATTAGCGGAAACGAGAAGACACAAGTCATATGGGCAACGACCTGAGTCTTTGCGGTACCATAAAAAGTTGAAACAATAAAAAAAAAGTTTAGAAGAAGAATTATTTATTATTATTATTAAGTCCAAACGCTTTGACTTTTTAAATCTCGTAATTTTTATTAGATTCATATGCTTTTAGTCACGTGGAGGTAATGACCGGCAAAGAAGCACCGTGCCGACTATATCCTGTCTCATTCGGTTACATTGTCAACCCTTCGATATTCCAATATCCTATAATCTAAAAATACCCATCTTTAAATGTTGTTAATTTAGAAGTGAACTGAATATTGATATGTTGTCTTTGCTTTCGACAAAACTTGTTAGTCGCCATTTTAAGATTCTGACTAAAACAGGCCTTCTCACAATTCCCGAAAAGCTGACAATGCATCAAAAAATGTGTGCAAACAATTCACAAATTAACGTCGTTTAAAATTCGTTAATTAAAATGTTTAACCTTAAACCTTGACACGTTGATGTGCATTTAAGTGACCCTGACTTTAAAACAGTCACATTAGCAATTTATTTGCCAAAGTTCTGAATAAATAGGTTTGGTATAATAAGCGTCGCGGCGCACGGCATCGCGCTGCATCGCGTCTCGTCCACGTGAATTATGCATAAAGTTCCAGGAAATGCAGGAATAGCATACGTATTAAAAAAAGTATGTTAGGTATATGAAAATTCGGTGGATTAGGTAAAAGAAGAAATTCTACGAAGCGTGTTTTAAATTGACTTTTTAGTTTCATGTGAAATTAACTAATGTAAAACAAAAAGCACAAGGAAGCTCCGCTAATCCGGATCATAAGAGGGATCCGAATTAGTACAAAATCCGAAACATCTTTAAAGTTCAACATTATTAAGCAAAGTAAGTATGGATTTAAAAGCTCTATACTCTGTTGCTTAATGCCAGAAAGTAATAAAATGTAAATTTGCAATGGCAGGACCCATTAAGCAGGGTGGACAACTGAACAACTTAAAGGTTACATTGTAAATTTCAGGTAAATTGCAATAATTTTTAAAAATTTCGTACTTAAGACCTACACACCCCGAATCGGTCCTAAATTAGGTCACCGTAATTTGCATACAATAGAAAGACGAGTTTAGGAGTGAAGTTAATGTAACAGAGGCGTTACTACAGGTAGTTTATTAGAATAATAAGTATAATAATAATTATACTTGATTATAATTATAGAGATAGGCAGATAATTGAGATATCAATTATTCTAATATTAAGTAGATAAAAACTTGTATAGAAGTAAGAATAATATGAAAATAGATCAATTGGAATAAGTATTAATATTTATAAAAAAAATCTACTATGTACAATACCACAACTTAATAAATTTTTGGTCATCATGTTCCGAGTAGTCCGATGAACTACCGTCGGCGTCGTTTAGGTCCAGAGAAATAATAAGGGGCTCTACCACTGACGATAAAGCAATTTATCGTCAGTGGGCTCTACAGTGTTTTCTAGCATGTTATCAGCTTCCCACATTCTTTCTTCCATTTCAATCACATGTTTGACGCACTTACTTCATTTTTCACAGTCCACAGTCTTCATTCCATCTTGCAAGAGGTTTCCAACGAAGGATGTAATTTTTTTTCCAATTTTCGGATTTTCTGGAGTGGCAGCTGGCATTATCCATGACTATAACAGACCCAGGAGGAATAAGATCCAGCATTTGCTGGAAGTATTTTTCAAAGACATCAGCGTTCATGTCTTCATGATAGTCTCCAGTCCGTTTTGATTTAAATGACAGTAAGCCCCATCGACAAATCCATTTTCGCTGCCAATGTGAGTAATTATTAATCTTTTACCTTTTCCCGAGGGTGTTTTTATTTCAGTGGACCATCCTTCCATGAAAGCTTGCCTCGCGCTTTTTATATGTTTATCCTGCCATATTTTACCAACGGTGTATCCCTAATTTAACCAAGTTTTTCCTTTGAAACTGTCTAACTGTTCTAAATTAATTACAAAGACTATTAGAAGATGTTCCTATAAACATCAGTATGCAAATGTACTATCAACACGATGGGCGTTGGATTGGTCGCAGTAGTCCTAGTAATTGGCCTCCAAGGGGTCCAGACCTCACAGTACTAGATTATTGTTTATAGGGTTGGTTTAAAAATGAACAGGCGCTCTTCGTAGACAAAAACAGAAAATATTTAGAGGTCAATGGCGGTATTTTTGAACATTATTAAAAGAACGCTATGATTAAGAAAATGTTAATGAATGAAATTTTGTTTATTTGTTATCAATAAGAACATATTATTGTTTTTTCACATTGTTCTCGCGTGTATAACTGTTCCTTCCGACTCACCCTGTAGCATAGACCATAGTTTAGAGTATGTTTGGACTTGCTTACAATTATATCTTACAATAAAACCGCTGGATTGACCCCGTAGCGATAAAACTGCCAACTGATCACTTTTCCTGTATATTTTTAGCAATTACAACCGGATAAGGCTAACGTCGGCAAATTTCCGCTTTTTATGTAATAAAACAATTATTACCTACTACCGTTTCTGAGAAGAAAACTTGCTTAAAAAACATTAAATTAAATTCGAGGAAATAAGTTGTTAAAGGAAATTAAAAAGTTAACTTTGTATGTATATTATATAAATTTGCGGTATTTGCATTACCGTTTTCGTAACGGATCGCATACAGCATTGTGATTTAATTTAACTGTAAAACACAAAAAATACTCATGTGTGGCTGTTTAATCTGAAGAAATATTAAAAGAAATACACATACCTGTATTTTAGCTTTAATCCCTCCGTATGAACAAAAAAATTGCTTGTCAACAAAAATAAAAACTTTTGGATTATCGACTTTAGGTACAAGTTATCAGTTATTCTGTTAACATTAACTACAACATTACATCCAAGGATACCATTGTTGGAACGATTGTTACCATAATTTCGGTCTTACAGTCGAGTCGGTACGGTGGATGTTTGCCCGTGCGTCATTACTTGCAATGTTTATACACTCGAAACATGTCGGAATTAAATATCTTTTAAATAACTATAGAGATTATACATATAGTACTTGCGCACGCATTTCCGTGTCCAAAGTTACACTTTTCCGCCCTAGTGCGGATAAGATTTTTATCCGCACCGGGTGCGGAAAAGTAGCACTATTCAAAAATCTCCTTGGCAGGGAATATTTATATTTATTTTAGTAGCTGTAGACAATTTTATGCAATGTGCGAAGCCGTTGCAAGTGTATTCTCTTTTACCTTTTAATCGTAATTCACGATATTCGTATTTCAGCCTAAAACGAAAAAAAATTCTATTTTTTAAGTACCTACCTCGTATAGTGATAAATGATTATAATATTGCCAAGCAACAATAAATGTACATGTTGATTTTGGCACATGATGTCAGATTTTTTTCTCCGTTTCTATGTCAACAAGAATCTAGAAACACCGACACTTTTCTTTTCATCAAATCCTCAAAAAGTATAAACGCTGTTAAAATGAGCAGCTCTAACGAGGAGCTACTAGATTCCATTCTAGAGGCCGCAAACTCTGCAAATTTAAATTTATTGCCAGCTAAATCCCAAGAAAAATACGAGAAGCAATATAAACAATTTGAATACTGGTGCCGCAACAAAGGGACAAATAGTTTTAAGGAGGAGGTCTTCTTAGCGTATTTTGCAGATTTACGAAAATCAGTTCAGCCAAATACTTCATGGAGTAAGTACTCTATGTTAAAAAGTGTCCTTAAAATCAAAATAAACTTGGATTTAAGTCAATATTTCAAGCTAACATTGTTTCTAAAAAAGCAAAATGTGGGATATCGTCCGAAAAAGGCCAAAATTTTTGACAAAATTGAAGTTTCCAGATTTATGGAAGAAGCACCTGATCAAATTTACCTTCTAATAAAAGTCGCCACCATTTTTGGGTTGGCCGGTGCTTGCAGACGCGATGAGCTTTGCAAGATAATGGGTATAGAGGATAAAGGAAATTTGATAGTCGTGAAAATTCCTGACAGTAAAAACAATACTTCAATAATCTTTGTAGTATCTAATGAAACAAGTAAGGGATATTACAAGGGAGTATTTACAACTCTATCATTAATATGCAAATTTGCGAAAACCATCCACTCCTCACAAGCGCTTCTTTGTGCAGTATCGACAAGGAACATGCGGTACTCAATGTATTGGAATAAATTCATTCGGTAAGATGCCTTCGAAAATAGCTGCATATCTACAATTTAAAAATCCAAACCATTATACAGGACATAGTTTCCGTCGTTCATCGGCTACCATGTTGGCCGATTCTGGAGCAGGAATCACTAATGTCAAGCGACTCGGAGGCTGGAAATCGACGACTGTCGCCGAGAGCTACATTGAAGATTCGACAAATCAAAAAAAGGACATGTCGAATAAAATATTGGCCACGAACAACTGCCCTTCTTCATCAAGCTACATAAATCCTTCTGAGTTAACACCTTCTCTATTATTATTTTGTTTGTTATGTAATTTTTAGTTGTACTATACCTAGTTCTTTTTTTAAAGTTAAATTAAAAATTTTTGAATAAATTTAATTTATCATATTTTTATTTTTGTTGTTATCTGATATGAAGCTCGTAGGAAAAATGTTGTTCCTAACACGTGCGCAAAGTGCTTTTCCGCACGCAAGAATTTATCCGAACTCCGCTACGCGTCGTTCGTCCAACTATACTTGCGTGCGGAAAAGTATCAATTTGCGCACTTGTTAGGAAAATAGCTATTTTGTAGATAAAATATTATACCTAATTAGATGCAATACAAGCAATAAGATAGTCAGGTACCCGGCTGAAGGGGAACAATGTTACACTTGACAGTAGTAAAAAAATTGGGATTTAAAAGTGCTAACTAAGAGTTACCAAAAAACCCTACCAAATGCTTATAGCGAAAAGAAATGTTTCCATCTTTCTGTGATAAAGGATTGTGTTCTGAGAATATTTTTGTTACTATTTTCCTTTATTTAAGATTAATTCCATATTTTTACAAGTTTTGAACACCCTATATATATTATCATGACTTTGATCACTGATTATAACTCCTGAAGATAAGCAATATGGGAAAAAGTTGCACAGCCAAAGGACTTGGGGAAGATTTTTACATTTTTGAGTATTTTTTTTTTCAAACACCGAATTTTTGAATTTTTATTTTACATTTTTTCCGGCTTTAATATTCAATAAAACTAAACTTTAAGCTTCTGTCAATGTTCAATGAAAAAATGAACAACAAAATAATTTTAATTCAACTTTCCAATAATAAGGCGAGAATGAATATTCTAGAATCGATATTTTCCTACTTTAAAGGACGTCTGACCATGACGTAGCCTAAGCCCTGATGATGACTCAGTGTTGAGCCGAAAGCGCTTGGCTGAACTTCCCCAAGAATTATACGCTAAATACGCATTAAAGTTTAGTTTTATTGTCATACACAGCGTACAAACCGACATTCCCCACATTAATATTCAAGTTCTGTTTAACTTAAAAATCTTACCAACATTTCAAATAAAACAGGCGGTCTACCTCCACAATATACAGGGTGTTTCCTAAGCTCTCAGAAACGAAGCAACTCCGGCCATATGTTCATGGGAACTTTTTTTCTTAAAACGACCTTACGTATCACCCTCTGAAGTTTCGTACCGTACTTAGGAAACACTGTGTATATTTAAAGTTATCACTGCATTGTTCCCAACATGTTTCGGACATATGTTCACCATCAGGGGATACTAGAAGAAATTAAATCATGCAATAGGAAGTCAAAGTGAGCAAAAATAAAGTGGACTTACCAGTGATCGAGCACAGTAGTTTGCTAATAAAAATTCATATAAGTAGGGAGAAGTTTATGCTGAATTGTGACCAGTGGTTCGAAATGTTAGGTAGTCAGTACTGTAAAACCATGCTTAATAAATGCCGATTTTTAGAAACCAATTTTAACCTTTCTTAAAATTGAAACATGTTGGGAACAATCTAGTGATAAATTTAAATATATATTGTGGAGGTAGACTGCCTGTGTTTTGTTTGATTGTATTGACTCAGCTGAAAGCATGGACTAGTTCTTCAAGTTTACCAACATTTTGAGAGTCATATTGTTAGTCCTTTGATAACGCAACCTTTTTCCCAATTATACATCCTGGACCCCCTTATCTTGAACACTCTGTATCGTGTCATCATTACTGTCTGCTTACGTCATAATATTTCGTAATCTTGTGCATTGCGATGATTTAGAGTTTCTTGGAACGCGACGTAAAACACTATAAATGATAATGATTTGATAAGTGAACATGAAGTTCTTTACGTTTGTATTGATTGGATTTTGGAGTATGTGCAAAATTCGTGTTGTCATATTTCTTAAAATAGGTTTTATAATACTTGCGAAATTGGCATCGGGACCAACACAAAAATGCTTTGCTATTTTTAAACAGTAAATAGCAGCCCTCACCGGTTAATTAGCCCTATGATCAAACACACAAGTTAACTCTAGACGCTAACTTCAAAATTACCTGTTTTTCAACCATAGTGAAAAATTAACAAGTAGGCTTTTTCCGGTTGTTATCATGTAAACGATACGTTAAAAGTTAACGTGTGTGTTTGATCATAGGGCTTATTACTTTTAAATCGTATCATTATTATAATTAATACAAATTCTACACCAAATGCCCGAAATATGCAACCGGATATGGCGCAATAAACCATAGGCACCCGCCCATTCCTATTCTATGCATCCGCCGAGTACGGACAGCGCCACAAAACTTAAAAGAGGTTGACAGCGCATTTTCTCCTTGAAATAGCCATCGGCGAAGTGAGCCGAACATATACGGCCGGGCTTGTTACAAAAGACCGATTATGTTGGGTTCAGTGCTGCAAATTATTTCAGTTCCGGTTAGTTCTTGGTACAAACCTATTTTTTTTTTAATCTGTATAGCATATCCAACAATACAGTTCACGCCACTGTATATAATGTGTAGCTGCCAGTATTGCTATAATATTTCCAATATCGTTTGTGTTGCGAGGGTCTTGAGCTTCTAGCTTTTTAAAAATCCCACTAATGGTTTCCGAAAACCCTGTCGTTAAAATTAAATTTGGTGACGTGCTAACGTTATGTTTTGATTTGCTTTTAGCGTGGTTCGTGTGAAATTGTCGTAAATATTTTCCGTTTCTTAAAATAGTTTTTTTCGGTGATATTTATGAAATCACCGCCGACCACCTACCCTTATAAAATTTTGACGTGCCATGACTGACGTTAACGAAATTCGGAGAAATGTAAAAATAGGTCTCCGAGAAATCGTCCGTCGGTTTGCATGAAACCTTGTTATTTTAGGGAAAGTAAAACCCCCAACTAACCCTAGAAAATTATTCATGAAGCAAGGAGTATTTACCCCTTTTTTTTTATAACTGTATTTCTCTAATAAAAACACCTGGTTCCGAGAATCACATTAAATAAAGAAAATTATAACTACTCTTTCGTTTTTAACAAAGGGCACCAACACTTCCGTAAGTATACTCCATTCCACAATAATTCGTTGATTTCCCGACCGCAATAAAATTTAAATCCAGCCATAAATAAGTGTCTTTTGAAAGGGTACAGGTCCTGATTACCTACTAATTTCAATAGTTTAGGTTAGCTATTTTCAACAAAACAACAAATATAAAATAATAGGTAAGTATCTTTATTTTAATCATGTAATTAAATAGCTATTCATATTTATACAAAAATACTAATCTACAATATTATAATATCATCTATGCCTAAACTAATTATTAAGGGCCTAACGTTACTATTAATTATGTTAATATATTGGTATATTAGGTAGGTTAATGGCAGATTGCAGGTGTTCAATATAAAGCAAAGTCGTTTCATCTTAGTTCATCAGCCGTTTGGTGTTTGTCAAGCTGTGCGTTAAAGGTATTTTCGTGGGTGTTATCGAGCATCCAAAATATGTCAGATCTGTGTAAAACTTCAGATAATATTGCTTCCGGAATTTATGGTGTAACGAAGAAAAAACATTTATCACTTGATGCCAAAAACATCATAAAGAACGTTTACTGTACCCTTTTAGAAAAAGGGTATGACCGGAGTGCAAGTTTTAATGAAACGAGTATTTTGACCAAAGTTGCATTAACGACAGTAAAAGATATAGTGACCAAACCCATCCAGCCAAGGAAAAACGGTGTGACAGCGGTAAATTGAGAAGCATCGAAGAAGCTGATAAAGACTTGATTCGGAGAAAAATTTATGACATGTACAGTAAACAAATAGTCCCAACAATAGATACGCTAAAAAAGGTACTTTCAGCTGACGAAACCGACATTTCATGTGGCAGGACAAGCCTTTGGAGAATAGTAAAAGCAATGGGTTTTAAATATCGTACCATTGACAAACGACAAGTACTAATGGAATCGCAGCATTTGCAAGTATGGCGTAGAGATATTACATGCAGGTTCAGAAAATGGATTTATTCCAAACGCTCTATTATCTGCGAAGAAAATTGCCAATTCATCTTTGGATTACCATCAAGACACGGATGCTACATTGTTTGAAGATTGGTTTCAGAATCGTCTGCTTCCGAATGTGCCCAAAAATAGTGTTATTGTGATGGACAACGCTAGTTACCACAGTCGCCAACTAAGTAAAGTGCCGAATTCAAATAATACAAAAGTGGAAATTCAAAACTATATGATGGAAAATATTATATATTTCGAGGAAACCTATACAAAAAAGGACCTTTTAAATGTTTTAAAAACATTCAATATTGAAAAAGAATATATCTCTGACAATCTCGCAAGTGCTAATGGTCACACAGTTTTACGCCTCCCTCCGTATTACTGTATTTTTAACCCAATAGAACATATATGGAGCCAGTTAAAGACGATGATTAAAAGAGAAAACACATCCCCTACACTAAGTAGTTCTGTTATAAAATTAATTAAAAAATGTGTAAATAATATCCCAGTAGAAAGTTGGAAAAATTCTGTGAGACACGAGATCCAAGTCGAAGATTCCTATAACATAATTAATAGTAACGTAAGGCCCTTAATAATTAGTTTAGGCATAGATAAAGACGATAGTGATAGTGAAACAGAGCTAAATATAGAGTATGTTAAGTTAAATATTGTATTATTATAATATTGTAGATTAGTATTTTTGTATAAATATTAATAGCTATTTAATTACATGATTAAAATAAAGATACTTACCTATTATTTTTTATTTGTTGTTTTGTTGAAAATAGCTAACCTAAACTATTGAAATTAGTAGGTAATCAGGACCTGTACCCTTTCAAAAGGTCCGGTGCCTACACAATAAATATTTGTCAGGCAACTTATTTATGGTTGGGATTACGACTGAGGGTTGTGCAATCAGCGTTTGTGCATGGACGATTTTCGCGAAAATTATCCTAACGTCGCTTTTACTGCTGGAGATTTTTATCATTGCCTGAGAAGAACCGTGGCTGTTTAGTGAAATAGGTTCTATACAACATAAAAAAGGAACTACCGTATAACGATTTTAACAGTCGACACGGTTGTTCTTTGCTGGGGCGTCATTACTTCCATATGACCAAAACCATATTAATCTTATGAAAATTACGAAACTCAAAAAGTCAAAGCAAAGTTCATAAACGTGGTAAATTTTTGTGGCTAATTACTTACCGCCGACACGAAAGTACGATAAAAATGGCTCTGAAAAGAACAGTTTATAGGATTAAATTGAATTGCAAGGCACAATAACGTTTAAAAACAAATTAAACTTGACTGATCGAAACGATGACTTTGACATCAATGAACAATCCTTAAATATCTTTTGTCTCTGCCGAGCACGTTACTTTGACTTCTTGATCGGAAACAATGGCAGCGAGCGCGACCGGACTTACTGTAGGACTTAGTGACATCACACAGCGGTTTCCGCGAGTCGATGTTCGTAAATTATTTTGAAGGCTTTGGACGCGTCAGAAAATTAAAAATTTCGCAGTTTGCACTAAAATACAAAATCAGAAAATGTCATAAATAAGAAATGCTAAATTTAATTAAATTCGCCAAATCGGTGGTCAGGTGGGAGCGATTTCACCCGGCAATCTAGAGGTCCCGGGTTCAAATCCCGGCTTGGACATAGACGTTTTTAACTGTTTGTTAAAATATTATGTAATTATTTTATATCTACTATAACCTAACACCTAACTCGCAAACCGATTATCCGATTTCACTTTTCCTGGCATGGTTGATTGGAGAATTGAATGCCCTTTGCAACGATGTACCACTCTTTATGACATTTCAAAGTGAAGTTGGCTGAAGGTGTGGGGTCAATAAAATTAAATTGACGTGTTTTAAGGTGGTTCCTTTGGAAAAGAATAAATAGGGAAGGCGCCATATACTACTGATACACAATACATAATATGCTTATAGCTTTGCAGGGTATAATACAAAATCCATATCAAATATGAGAAAATAAGCAATTGACAAATTTTAAAATTCAATATATATATTTTAAGTAAACAGACACTTAATGATCTCGATTTTCCATTGTCACGTGCAGAGCGAAAAACAATTCACAGAAGTGAATTATCGCGTTATCGCCCTCCTTTACTATTAGCTGCTAAAAATAACCCTCCGGGAAATGTGGTCGATTTTGTTTTATTTTCACGAGCTTTCCGATCCAGTTCAGGGAAAAAGTAATCTGAAAATCAACAGGTCGGTCGCGTAACTTAAAAAAATCAATCGGGCCACGACTGAATTTTCTTTTTCCGGACTGGGAAGCAGGACCGGAGTCGAATTAGTTCAAAAAATTAATTTATCAGTGACATGCAACTCGTCCTGCACTATCAGCCTGAAAGTCTATCGAGATAAAGTACCGTAGGCGGGTTCTTCGAAAACATTATTGCAGGAAATGCAGGAACCCAAGCGCCCACGTATATTGTTACCAGGACTTTTTAATTTAAGTTTAAAGGCCTCGCGGCCTCACCTGCGACCTGAAATGTTATGACTAACAACTTGTAGATAGGTATAAATAGATTGTAAGTATTGTTAGAAGTGCGGTTGGTTGAATGGTGGTTTTACAAGAATTTTATGATGCAATGACAACCGATAAACAAGCTTTAGGCGTACGAAAATGTTACACCAAAATAAATCTTACCGCTAGACATTTTAAAATAAGTAAACAATATTTATTTTCACGCCTCAAAACAAATTTCTCCCAGAGAGAGATGAAAAGGTCTCCAGGATGGTACAGATATATCATGGTATACATTAGCCTGCTCAAATTTTCGATACACACAACAAAAAAATCTAATTTCAAAAAGAACATACTGCTATTTTTATAAAAATATGTTTACATTGAAAATAATAAACAATACTTTAAGCCTAGAACTCGATTCAGTCTAAATATACGTTAGTATTAAAAAATATAATTAAACCAATTATAAAATAGATATAAAATAAATCTACTTTATTATTATTTCAAGTATTGCAGCTTTATTAAATATGAAACCTAACTAGGATAGTCTTAAAAATAAAATACAAGAGTTGTTTTAGAATAATCATAAAAACAACTAACATGCTAAATTGAAGATATGTCATAAAATTATAATTATTTTAAAGATATTTCTTGTACAATATGATCATTTTAAAAATAGTGAAAATTTCTTATTTTCAAACTGTGTCTAGAAAGTAGTTTTACAGAAATTTTTACAATTCTCGCGACATTTCGTCTTACTTTGATGATATGGATACTATATTCCTTGATTGGAAGTGGAAGAGTTCGAGCGACGCTGCGTACAGAGGGTCATTTGGTTTAATTACATTTTTTAAGAATGTTCCTTTGTGCAGTGCAGTGTACCTACAGTTTGTTTAATTTATTCATGAAATATGAACCATTACTTCGAGAGTAAAATTTTTCAGACTAAGTTATTAAATCATTTTTAATTTAAAAATCCCTTATATTAGTGTTGAAACATACTTTTTGTCTCTTGTACGATAGGGTAATAATATTTTAAATAAGAATCAAATTATTACGAGTATAACCATAATGTATATTCGATTTGATATTAACTAATCATTACAACAAAAACAATGACTCTGACTCTAAGTATACGTTCATTAACGCTGAGATTAATTTAATTCCAGACCTTACATATATTAATACTGATTTGATGTCAAATTTCTATTCAAAGTTGAAGATATATTATATCTCATAACTATTACATATCTATTATCATTTTAACTGAACAGCATAATAAAACTGACTATATGAAATATCACAGTGAATATAAATTTTGAGAATTAACTATCTTTAATATGTGATTAAGTTATGCTTGCTCCTTACGTTAAAAAAAAGATATTTTTGTTATATGATATAATGTGCATTGAGTGAAAATTACATACATATATTTTTCCAGTAAGTATCTTTAAGTAATTTA
This sequence comes from Polydrusus tereticollis, assembly GCA_963920685.1. Lineage (NCBI taxonomy): Eukaryota > Metazoa > Arthropoda > Insecta > Coleoptera > Curculionidae > Polydrusus > Polydrusus tereticollis. The sequence continues at coordinate 23,669,779 of OY987333.1, read as the reverse complement.
ATAATGCATTGTAAATTTCAGGTAAATTGCAATGATTTTAAACATTCCGTATTTCAGATATTTAAGACGTACACACCCCAAATCGTTCTAAATTAGGGTCACCCTAATTAGCATACAATAGAAAGACGAGTTTGGTGAATGAAAGTAATGTGACAGCGGCGTTATTTCGGGTAGTTTATTACAATAATAAGTGTAGTGTAATAATAATTATACTTTACTATAATCTATAATCATATAGGCAGATAATTGAGACATTAATTATTCTAATAGTAAGTAGATACAAACTTATATAGAAGTAAGAATAATATGAAAATAGATAAATTGGAATAAACATTAATATTTTAAAAAAAATCAACTATGTACAGGGTCTTCCAACGAGGACTGAACAGGGGCTCATTTTTGAGCTTCCTTGTATTTAAAGAAAAATCCTAAATAGCCAATCGATGTACTTTTTCCTGCAGAATTCAAAAATGAAACCAAAAATTTATTTGAACCAGAAACAAAAGAGTTACGCTATGGATAAGGTGTTTTTTAAATGGAACATAGCTTTTTTTATACGATTTTTGGAACGAGTGATTTTTTTTTGTCCGTTCTGATTAAAATATTTAAAATTGTGACAGCTATTTTTATTAAATTTTAATGTTTTATCCAGTATAATTTAACTTTAACCTGTTTGAAACATACACTAGGTAATAAAGGTATAATCACCTTTGAATCCTTCAAAGTCAAAAAATTTGACAAATTTACTATAATATTGCCGAAATGAAATATTCATTAGATGAGAGATTGCATTTGTAGAACAAGATAACAATCTGCAATCTCTCATCTAATAAATATTTCATTTCGGCAATATTATAGTAAATTTGTAAAATTTTTTGACTTTGAAGGATTCAAAGGTGATTATACCTTTATTACCTAGTGTATGTTTCAAACAGGTTAAAGTTAAATTATACTGGATAAAACATTAAAATTTAATAAAAATAGCTGTCACAATATTAAATATTTTAATCAGAACGGACAAAAAAAAAATCACTCGTTCCAAAAATCGTATAATGTTCCATTTAAAAAACACCTTATCCATAGCGTAACTCTTTTGTTTCTGGTTCAAATAAATTTTTGGTTTCATTTTTGAATTCTGCAGGAAAAAGTACATCGATTGGCTATTTTGGATTTTTCTTTAAATACAAGGAAGCTCAAAAATGAGACCCTGTTCAGTCCTCGTTGGAAGACCCTGTACAATACAACATCATGTTCCTAGTAGTCCCATAAACTGTCGTCGTTGGGGTCCAGAGAAATAATAAGGGGCTCTACAGTGTTATCAGCATCCCACATTCTTTCTTCTATTTCAATCACATGTTCGACGCACTTACTCCATTTTTCACAATCCACTGTCTTTATTCCCTCTGGCAAGAGGTTTCCAACGTCTCTCATTTTAGAAGTGGTGTTATGCCTTGCTAGAGACCCTTTTACTTGCGCCCACACCAATTCTATGGGGTTTAATTCACAGTGATATGGCGGAAGACGAAGTACCGTTATATTTCGTTTTGAAGCGATTTCATCGACAACAAATTTCGAACAAAGAGGTTCATTCAATTTTACAATCTCCAGTAGCTTCTTTTTCAGCATATCTTTATGAAATGGCTTCTTATTTACAGTAAGCCAATGAATACTACCAATCAGAGTCATTATTAATCCTTTACCTTTTTCCGAGGGTGCTTTTATTCCAGTGGACCATCCTTCCATGAAAGCTTACCTCGCGCTTTTTATATGTTTATCTTGCCATATTTTACCAATGGTATAACCTTCATTTAACCAAGTTTCGTCCATATTGCCATCAAATAGCGTCGTCGCCAGCAGATGATTTCTTCTTTCTCTATTAAAAGTGGTTTCCTGCTTTGAATTTTTTCATAACAAAACTTTATTTCCTTCAAAGTTTTCCATGGTTTCTTATTACCCATGGGTGGAATAAAATCATCCTTTTTCATTTCAGACATTATTTTGTCCAAGGTAGGTATCTCTTTTTTTTAAGTAAAACGAGTGTATATGATTCTTCTGATAACAATCTTATCATCCTCATTTATTACAGTTTATTTTCTTCCTATACTTCTCTTTGGCGACATGGGGGTCGCGTTTATCCTCGTGCACAAGTCGGTATATTGTTGACTGTCCGACTCCAGTCATGTTCAAACACATTTCAACTATTTTTGCAACTCCGAATGTTGAATTTTGGTGGCGAAGAGCGTTGAACACATTGAGAATAGTAATTTTCTTATTTTTAGAATTTTTAACTAATCCGTTTCTCAGCAACAAATTCAGAAACACTAGCCATTTTCAAGAACGAAGTTTTCCAACAACTGCCGAAAGGTAACTAAAAATTTCAAGTTTTTGAAACATTGAGGCACAGGTAGGTAAACTACAAATTATTGCATCTTTATTATACGGCACTTTTGACAATAAAGATTTATCTGATTTTGTTATAGGAAGCAGGATGTGTTTAAAATGTTGTAGATTTTTCCAAAAATTATCGTCTAATATAAATTTTTGAATGGTTTGGTCGACACCCAGATGATCTAGTAACACAGTACACTGCAAGGCTTTCTTGTTTAGGAATATTATTTTAGTTTTTGAGTATTTTCCTGCCTGAGCATTTTTAAATGCATTTTTTAATCAAACAATTAATAAATATTACTTGAAATACTTATATTAATTAATATAAAGCAAGTCTAGCTAGTAATTAAAACTATTTTATAGTTTAGGAAACCATTAATTTTTTCCAAATAATTCATTTTTTTCCAATTTTTCTGGGGAAAAAAACGGTTTTTTTCCGACACTCAATATTTCCGGAAATTTTAATCTTTAACCCAGTCTTTTTGAGCAAAGATCCCAATGACTAATGGAAGTTGAAGACAATGTCTGACTTGAAAGAAAGAGAGATCCAGAAGAAAATTCCTATATTTTACCACACCAATTTGATTAACCTCGGGAATCGACCCCCGGTATTATCAAGAAATCGGCTGGAACTTTATATAGTAGCAGCACTGTGGAACCGTCGTCGACTTCGAGGAAAAGAAGTAAAGATGCCGTTTTGCGAAAAGACCTCTCTTGTTGGGTTCCAGCTTGCGAGGTTCTCAGAATTTAGTCCGATATAATTAGTTTATTATTTTATTATGTCTGAAACGGACCAATAATTATTGTAAGTGGACGCTGTACAAGAAAAATGGAATTTTTCCGTGAATTTTGTCTTAGCGTGAAAAAAAAGGCATCAAAATTATCTCAGGGACCAAATAAGAGAATGACCTAAACTATGTTTAAATTATAATTAACATTTCATAGTTATCGTTCAGATTTGAACTTAAAGCTAAAGATAGGATCTGTATAAATAATTTTAATGAAGTGTTTCGTAAAACAAAAAAACAAATATTTAAATTCGCGGATGATGTCATCATTACCGTTAAATGGATACTAATATATTTTGGTTATTAACTTTTACCTTCTATAGATTTCTACTGATACTTGCAACCTACAAGGTTTACCAATAATATTTGTGTTTAATAGGTACAATATTATCAACCCAAGGGGTCATGACTTAGAAGTAGCACAGAATATCAAGAACAGTATTTGATCTAATCAAATCTTTATCGTTTTTTCTAGTCTTCTTTTTTAAGGGTCCTTTTTTTCTTAGAATTGTTTACTTATAGGTAAAGTCTGTGCGTTTTAGGAAGTCCGATATCGGATTAAATCACCAAGGGATGTTATGGCTTTTAAAACAGTAAGTCGGTTAAGTTACAATATCTTCGCACCTTCGCTATACTTGATCACACCGAACATCCCACTGGTTTACTGTATTCTATTACTGGGCGAAATCAGAGGTTTCAAAACAAAATTATCTTAGAATTACGCGTTGAGCATAAATAATAATTAAATAGATAATTAAATTATTTTGCTATTATTATAGTTAAATCTATATAATAATCGCTATTTTCCAAGAACCTATTAAAATTTGCTCAAGTGCGGGATGGTTAAATATGTTAAAGATTTTGTCAGGTATATACTTTTCCGATAATGACATTATTTTGGGATTATTATAATTAAATCTTCATAATAATTACTATTTTTCAAGAAATAATTAAAATTTGCTGAAGTGCGGGATGGTATGTTCTACTTTATTTTAAATAAGTAGTTGTGCTTTTCACTTTTAGTTTGTTTCTCATTGTGTGTGAATTAAAATCAGTTATTAAGCAAAGTTATAGAAAATGTTCAGCAAGGGTTCGACTCCATTCAAAAACCTTGGATTTATCCCAAGGGATAAAACTCTCTATTAGGAATATTGTTTATGATATGTATAAAGCCAAGGAATATGTTACCCTCAAAGCTATTCTTGAAAAGATAAAGCAGAAAAAACTTTGCGATATTGGGACTAACAGTTTGTCCATCATCTTAAAACATATGGGTTTCAAATATAAAAAAACGAACAACAGAAAACTGCTTTGCGAGCTGTCCAATGTTGTTTCGAAAAGATAGCAATTTTTAAGGGATTATTTAAACAACAAAAAATCGGAATTGTCAAGACAAGTTTTTTTTCTTGACGAAACATGGGTATTTGCAAACGGAACTTCAACAAAAACGTCTTGGCAGGATGACTCAAAGCATTGTTATTCAAGTACCCGTGCAAGTAATGGAAAAGGTATATTATATTACATGCTGGTAATGAAGAAGGTTTTGTTTTAAATGCCAGTTTGATATTTTCATCAACAAAAAAAACTGATGATTATCACGGCAGTATGGATGCTGAAATTTTTGAGCATTGGTTCGAGGAAAAACTTTTAAAAAGTTTAGAAAAACCTTCCTTAATTGTTTTAGACAATGCCTCTTACCATACGAGACTCGAAGAGAAATTCCCTACAAGCAGCTGGAAAAAGGAAGAAATAAAAGAGTGGTTGTCAAAGAAAAACATAAACCATGAAAATTTATATTTAAAAAGTGAACTTTTAAGCAAGTGTAAAGAGCAGTCATTTAAAAAAAGTATGTTGTTGACGAATTAGCCCTCAAATATGGAGATCAAGTTTTGAGATTGCCGCCCTACCATTGTCATTACAACGCAATTGAATTGGTATGGGGTATTAGCAAGAACTATTATGACAAACATGCATGTAAAAATATCGGTAAGCCTAGCGTTATAAAGTTATGGGAGGAGGCGCTTAGCCAAGCGGGCAAAAAGAATGGCGGAAATGCATTGAACACACAGAAAAAATTATTTTTGGATCTTATGAGACAGAACAGGTTATAGACGAAGTAAGACCGTTAATTATTACGAATGATGATGATGATGATGACGATGATGTTGATTCTGATGAGTCTGAAAGCATGGGTGAAATTTCAAATGCAGAGGAAGACTACTTTTAGTAGTACCTATCTACAAGTAGGTACGTTCTGTCGCAAGACTACAAAATCGGTTCTTTTTAGAACCAAAACTTTATAAAAAAGAATTCGTAAAACTAATTTGTCTGAATACTACAAAAGCTAAAAAATTATTATTTTTCTTTACCTAAACTAATTTTTTATTTACTTTAAATTATTTTATTTAGAAAATGTAATTCATCAACATCCAAAATTACCTTCAATATAATTTATTGTTTGAGAGCCACCGACATAATGCTCAAGAGGTTTTATGGCTTAGCGGACTTCTTAAAACGCACAGACTTACTATTTACACATATTATGTACATGTTGTCACAGATTATTGTAGGGATAGGTGAAAACTTTGAAGAATATGATAATCATCGATGATATCCAATATTCCCACTCGAAACAAAACAAGTCTGATTTTTCATATTTATCGTCACTTCAAAAAGTCGCTCAGACCTTATGTGAACACCGTCCAAATAGACATGGGCGCATGTATCGATTTTGAAATGTGGGCCTATTGAATGGCCACCTAGGTCTCCAGACCTTACACCACTGGACTTCTTCTTGTGGGGTCACCCTAGATGTTGTTTATAAAATAAGACCTGCCAATACTGACGATTTAAAAAATCGAATAACAACAGAATGCAGGAATATTTCAGAAGAAGCCATAATAAAAGTCCAACAAGAGTTTATTGATCGCTTGGGGTATACTGCCAGGCCCAAGAAGAAGGACAATTTTAATACTTAATTAAATAGCTTATTTAATTTTTTTAAATTTTTTTAATTAAAAATACTTTTAAAACAATATTTTTTTTACCCTGCAGCTACGAAACTATCAATTTTAGGCCCTAAGTGTGTTATGTTTTTGAAATCAGCTGTTCTTGGAGATTACAGATCTGAACTAAAATATAGGGGGTTCCATTTAAAAAAATCGTCGATAATCTCATATTTACTATATGAGTTACCCTGTATAATAAATTTATAAGCCCAAATATGCGCAATTAAAAATTATTATATACGTGTCCCAGGATTTTTACGAAATGTCTTTAGATTAATAAATAATGAACTTGTTCCTTACTTTATGTACACACTGTATTTAATATCACTTGGTGGATATGTACATAATATGTTTTTAAATATAATGTTGTTATGTGGATAGTAAGTAGGTTATGATATCGACATTTTTTCAGCTCTAGCGCGTCGTAGAAAGCGGAGCGCAACACGTAACGAACACTCGATAGGTATATTTCATTTTCCGCGAATATGGCGGCCATCAGACTTCCAGGAACCGTGTACGCCGAGAGAAACGAACGTCCATGTGTTGCTTTTTGTGTCCTTTCTGCCCCCTCGAATTGCCGACCGCATTGCCAAATTGAGCAGATCGCTTGGGTTGGTTGTTCACTTCCGATATTGCACTACGTTACCCACGGTCTCGTAACAATTCTTTGTGGCAGCTGGGATTGACAATTATTCAAGTTAAAACATCCATTGTATCACAAGCTAAGTAGTTTTGACTAATTTGGCTAAAATTCTTTGACTATAGTAAATTTATGACCATATGGCAACGTCGACCCCTAAAAAAGAAAAGGGGACCCAGGTTCAATGCACACCTGCAGAAAAGGCTGTCGTACTGAGAATTATAAAATTTGGGTTGTAACAAAAATGAGCAGGTACAGAAAATTGACGGGGCGTTTAAAATTCACATGTGTCAGTTTTTTTACGGATAGGTACCTATCCCCGGAAAGGAAACACTAGAGGCAAAATATCTCTTCATTTTACTTAAGCTCTATCGAAAAATTAGAAATGACAATGGTAATACCTATTATCGGTAACCTTCTACACCGTACATCTTCCTATTTGCAGACGAGCAGATCGTAATTTCGTCTGATGTTGAAGACGCTGATTATATGATGGCAAAGCTTATGGAGGAGTATCATATGGGTCTCAACAACTGAACGTAAGTGAGGAACCTTACCCTGATATAAGCTTGGAGCTTGGAGGATATTGTAAACTGTCAGAAGTTTCAATATCTTGGAATATCATGTTCCAACATTGAAACCACTGACTGAGACATCCATGAAAAGATTGGCTACGGTAAACACGTAACAGGGCAGTTAAACTCAGTTAGTTGTGGAAGAATAAACTGACTAGAATAGAGCATAATACATTATAATGAATCTAGAAGACGAATGAACGTAAATGGCAACAGTATACTAAATACAATATGGAATGCGCGAAGATAGTGAAGTAACATATGTCTTTGGATTCCAGGAGAAAGATGCACGAATTCGCTAATATGAGTCGTTTGTATCAGGTATGTTATCCAAACCGCACAATTCGTACTACAAAAACATTTTTAAGGATCCACGTTCGTTTAAGAGTGAAGATCGAACGGTATAAGAACACCAGAATCCGAGGAAGTAGTTCTTAATCTGGTAATAAAATAAAATACATTTACCGAGACATTTATGTACTGTAGGAAAACAAAAATAAAATAGAAATAAAATTAAAAGCACACTTATAAGAGTCAGAGCAACGCCAGATTCTTTTAAAATCTCTGAGGGTGTTACTTTCTTTCACGCTAGCAGGTAGACTGTTGAATTAATTTACGCCTTTGAAATATAATAAATTCATGGTTTTCTTATAATTTGTTCTACGGATATGAAAACTTTTTCTATTTCTGTTAAGTATGTGGGAATTGAAAATTATATACAGTAGAGTCTCGCTATAGTAAACATACTATAAATGAACTATCCATTCCAGTGGACACACAAATAATATTAAGATCAACGTCTGAATAGTGAACAAATAAAACCTCGCTAGAGCGAAATTGCACACATACAAATAGAAAACCATTCTGGTGAGGAAGAAGAAAATATCCCCTTAAGTATCTTAAAATTATTACGATTAAACGACGAAAATCAGGAATATGCATAAGCTGAAATTATGAACACCTTCAAGGTAATTAACACCAGTGTAAGTTAAAAAATAATAAATCTATTTATAGGTGCATTTATGGGATCGGAATGATGTTGAGGTTTGGAATGAGGATCGCCAGCCAGAAAATGAGCAAATGAAGAAATTGAAATTGGGGATGAAGACAGTGACGTTGCTGTAATTCCCGTTGTAACAGACAAGTTAATTTTCACTGGTGAAGCATTGAAATCTTTAAATACTGTTAATCAATAGGCTGTAGAAAATTCGAATGAATTGGAATATTTTAGTGTAAGGTAAACCCGGGTAAGTGTGACCGCGTTTTCGATTAGGTAATTTTTGGGCCTTGTTTTTTAATTGTTGTCGTAACTTTAAAAGTCTATAGATTTTTTTGGGAGTATGCCAGAACATCTAATTACTAAATGTAAATGTTTTAACATGATTTCATAAACGGTTTAAAAAAAGTATATATATTTTTAAAACTTTGTCTGTGGGTCACCCTTTCCCGTCCGGTTGGGGCAAGTGTGTCACTGATTTATTGTCTCGCCAGTTAAGCTCTTATCTAGAAACTAGGGGCAAGTGTGAAAAGTTAGGAAAATAATTATAATAACCCAATATTTTTTTTTACATATCTTTAATAACAAAAAAGTTACAAACTTTAAAAAATTAAAAATTTAAGCCTGAAAAACTATCTTCAAAATGAAAATTATTTCTTCGGCCTTCAATAGGATTTGGCAAGAACCGAATTATGTCGCCAGCTACTACGACATCTGTATCTTGTATTTCTGGCCAAGAAAATAATTTTTTGTTGTATTTTAGAAATAACACAAGCCATCCCTCTTGTTCTCTACTTTTAATTTGACCAATAAAATGTTTGGTATTCTTTTTAATGTGGTATTCCACTATTACCCATTTTCCTACAGCAATTTGCGGCGCGATGTCTTCCTGATTCTCCTCCTCAAATACTTCAGGATCCATGTCATCTTCTGACTCGATATAAACTGGCTCTTCCATTTCCTCTTCTGAGCTTGAGGTACTTAAACGTTTCTTTCTTTTAACTGTTTTTCGAGTTTTTGTATTTTTGCTATTGGTTTTTATAATTTTCCCTTCTGTCTCTTTCTTTTTTACGAGCCTTTCTAGTACTTCTTTTGAAGTAATTACTTCTGCACCAGTTGCTACTCTTTTCCTTTTCTTCAATATATCATTTCTATGCGTTTGCTTCATGGTATCCAATAATAAATCCTCAAAACTTGTCTTTGATTTGATTGTTTCAGCTGAGTTGCCAGGGGTGTCCATAACTTGCTTCTCTTGCGCAGTTGTAGTTGGCTCATAAACATTAGCAGTTGGCCCCTGTGCATTATTATTTGGTTCCTGTGCATTAGTAGTTGGCTCATGCACATTAGCAGTTGGGTCCTGTGTATTTGCTCCCTGTGAATTAGTAGTTGGCTCCGTTTGACTTGTTGATATGTCTTGTTGATGTTGTCTCCACCTTCTTAATGCATTTGGATCGTACTTTTCGTCCGAAATAACATTTCGTTGAAATGGATAAATGCCGGCTTTACGAAATCCATTTTTAATTATTTCTGAATTTAATTCCTTCCAAGTTTTTCCAAGCAGTTCAGTAAATATTTTCTTGGGAATTTTTAAACCAACATTACATCTTTGCCATGACACCAATTTTAAGTCCCAGCTATCCTTTACAGACTTAAACACAGACAAGTCTAAAGGCTGTAAAAGGTGACTCGTATGCGGAGGTAATTTAAGTATGGTAACATCATTGGCACGAGCTAACTCAATAAGGGAAATATTAACGTGGCTACTGTGTCCATCATATATTAATAAAGCAGGCCTGTTTGGTCCCATAGCGGGAAGTAAGGTTTTTTCAATAAAATTAAAAAATATATCTGTCTGCATCCAGCCATTGGGACTAGCTGCGTAGGCAGTTCCTGGAAAACATTTGTCTTCATCTGGCAACCAAGAGTCCCACACATTCTTTCCTTTAAATAATATAAGGGGAGGAGCTTTTATTCCTGAAGCAGAAACGGCCGATAATACTGTTGTGTTTTCCCTTCCTGGCCCAGAAGTAGTTCGCGAACTTGCTTTTCCTTTCGCTCCAACAACTTTTGTTTTATGAGGATCGTGTGACAACGAAGTTTCGTCTAGGTTCCATATAAGTTCTGGCTTGTCCCGGAGATTTAGATCATTCAAAGTTTTGTCCAATAGATTGAAATAATCATTGATAAAAAAAGGATCTGTCATTTTTTTTCTAGAAAATTCAACGGCTTGGGGTTTTTTGAGGCTCAAATTGTGTCTTTTTTTAAAATTGAAGAACCACTCGTCCCCGGGATTATTATTTTTAAAAGGCGTTTTAATTTTATTTTTTTCAACATATTCGGCAACAATGTTCAATAATTCTTTGCGACCAATACCAAATCCCCACTGTTCCATTGTTCTAAGGCCCTCTGCTAATCGTACCTCATCTTGGTATGGAATGGCTGGCGCTCTTCCTTGAGTCTTGCTTTTCTGACCACGAACACCAGTAACATGATAATGCAATGTAGTTTTAGGAATGTTATATTGCTTGTGTGCTCGGTAAATCGACAAGACACCCCTTTTAACCTCTTCAACGGCATTTTGTAGGTCAGCTTGGGAATATCTTGAACCTCTTCTTGTTTTACGTTGATAGTTTCTAACCATTTTGTACCTAAAAAAAAACATTTTTTCAGTGTGCCATCTTCAAATTTACCAGTTCACACTTGCCCCTTGAATTGCGTTCACACTAACCCCAATAGGTGTTTTTCTTGGGGCAAGTGTGACCAATGCTTTAAAACTCTTATAACAATGAAAACGAACAATGTAGATATTGCACAGTAAGTCTCCACTACTAAACTATATACCCATACACCAAAATCAAAACTTACCACAGATATTACGTTTTACTGATTTTTCCACAAAACACGTGTTACCTCGTCTAACGGCTGAAAACTAATAACCTCCAATATGCACAGAAAACCTGTATAAGAAGTAACATCACAGAGTTCATAATTATAAATTTAGGTAAGCAAATAACCTAAGCTCCTTTCTACGAGATGTCGCTACGATAGATTATTTGGCGGCCGATTTAAAAGGAAGTGTCACACTTGCCCCACAATCACACTTACCCGGGTTTACCTTAGCTGCTCTTGAGGACTTGGGAGCCAAATTGATTCAAAAAATTCAGACTAATAATTAATTAAATTCAAATATCCCTCTATTGTATTGATTTGATTGTTTGGTTCGATAATAGCTACAGATAGTTACTGTAAGTCACTGCATGAGATGAGCAAACAAATTCACAAACTCTGGATCCGAAAAACAATTAAAATCGTTCAGATCAATTATAAAGGGAGCGGTCTAAGAACACTCCTTTGGGGAACCCCAAAATTATTCAAAATTCCATTCACCTAGTTCCATTAATTTTCGTAATCTGATATATATCACTTAAATACTTATTAAACCGTCTCAACACGTTCCCACTAATCAGTATATCAATTTTTTAATTCAAATATCATGGTCTATAGTCTATAGTCTCAAAGGCGCGTCTAAAGTCTGGAAATAAAGCTGCTATGTATTGTTTACTATCAGTCGGAGAGTTCCAGGCAGTAATAGTTAACTGAATCGCCGATTCACAACAGTGTTTTTTTTTCGAAATCCAGATTAATTAGTTATTAAAAGGTTGTTTTCATCGAAATTACCATCTATCTACTCATGAACTGCCAACTCTAAGATTGTTTCCAAAGCGGGCCTAAAGTCAGTTGCATTACTACTTTTGTTAACGTCTCCAACGATGTATTGACAATCCTAAGAATAACATACCCAATCACCTCAAACATGCTTTTTAACATTTTAGCATTCAAGATATCCGAATTGTCACCCTTATTATCCAGATAATTAACAATATTTCGTAATTGTGACATAGACAGTAATTTAAATTTGAAGGTATTGCTGACAGATTAATTGAATTCCACGTTTCTAGTGTGTAAATAGTATTAACTATCTCAGCTACACTATCCACAAAATATCATCCGGAAACAGGCATCAGAAAAGTAGCACTAACGTTAAACATATCTCATATTCTGGTGTGGACAATTTTAATCAATAATTTGTTATATCCCTATTACATTTAGAGAGTTCAGACACTCGTGACTTCCCAGTTCGTATAAACTTCTTCGTAGGTTCCTCCAAAACCTTATTCGAAATCCTTTATTTAAAAACAAATCCTGGTTACTGACGAAGAAAGTTTTCACGCAATTTTCATAACAGTCATTTGTGGTCAGAGAAAAACCCACATACAATAAAGGAATCACATTTTCAAGAATAGTTCTTTGTCAACGTGAGCTGATTGCTGAAGATGTGCCAGTTCTACTACGGTATGAAATGTGGTTTATGCATGATGGTGCACCAGCACATTTTAGCATCCAAGGGCGAGAATTTCAATAATCGTTGGGTTAGGGACGGCCTTACCATTGCCTCCTAGAACACCAGACCTTAACTGTTTAGATTATTTCTTTTGGGGATACCTAAAGACCTTAATTTACCAAACAGCTATTCAAAATGAACAACAGCCAAGCAATCGGATAATAGATTCATGTCGAACGATCCGAAATACTCCATCAGGAATTTTCCAAAGATGAAAAGAATGAGAAGGTTATATGCATACATACTGGCAGGAGGTGGGCATTTCCACATATGTATTAGTACTATATGGCGCCTTCCTTATTTAACCAATATAAACGTAGTGAAGCTGAGACGTCATTGTCAGGTCAGAGTCATTTCGCACAATGCGCATGCGCGAGAGAAAAAACTAGACGTTTGGCTTTACGGGGAAAAATGAGGTTATGCTGCTTGTAAGTCACATTTGACTTTGACAACAGGACAGGAATTTGTAAACAAACATTTAAGTTCTTGGTTTGTTTAGGATTTTCTATATTTCGATTGAGAAAAGAAAAAGAACGCAGGTAAATATATTAATGAAACTTTTATTAGATATTTTACAATTATTTCTAGAGTTTAACAGGTAAAATATAGGTTTTTGTAGGATTCTTTGAAGTACATTATGATGCAATTTGCTCACGAAATTAACGTATAACACATACCTGTGAAAGTGTAGAACGATAAATCTTTGTTCAGGTTTTTACGCCGTTTGCAAATACTGCAAAATATTAAAATTCGCAGAAAAATAAAGATAAACCGTAACACAAAAGCGGTTAACAATAATAACAACACAACTCGACGAAACGAACTGTCAATCAAATTAACTTTTGCTAGAGATTTCGAGGTTATGTTGTTTAAAAGTGAGACCTTGTCACCTTCCAGTTATATGAAATCTTTATTTGACGTGTTTTATAGTTTTCAAAAGGAAGCATATTAATTTGAAAACACTTGTAATTACGAACTCGATGCTTAGGTATTTTGTAATTTTCTAACAAGATTTTTGCTAAATTTATCATTGCTCTAATTTTCTAGGGCACACTCTTGTGACCTGTTCTAAAGAAATAAAAGTGCATTTGGCAACACCCTTACGGAGCATGCGCAGAAGTCGAAATGACCCTGATGTTCTATCTCAGTTGCTGCTTCAACTTATTCAGGGTAATAGCCTTATAGTACTAATACACCAAATTTCGTTCGCTTTTCTTAAACAATGAGAGAGACAGATTATAAAAACTAAAAATAAACCATTAACACCCTCTGTATCTTGAAAAAAACAAAGGGTTTTTTTTACCATAACTTTATATGAACTTTTTATCATAGAAATAATTGAGAAATTGTCCTGTCAAATATCACACTTATTAAAAAATAGCCTGTATACAGGGTGGTCTGTAATGCATGCGCAATAGAGTAACCAGCGATTTTACACATGAAAATAATAGGATTTAGCTAAACATGCCTTGGTAAAATGTTGGTCGTTAAGGAGATACAGGGTGTTAAAGTTTAATTTCTAAATTAATTTTCTTTTCATATCTCGAGCTGTTTTTGAGATATAAACATGAAAATTTGTAATTGGGGGCTTTTCAGGGCAAGTAATGCGAATCTATCGCTGTTTTTCACATAACTTGTAGAGGACGCTAGTTACACCCTACACGCCTACTACATCACGCCCAAAATTTTTTGCGTGTAACTTTATTGGTAATCTGATTAAAATTTATAATAAAATGGTCATTTCTAAAGAAAAAAGGTATACTTTATTTATTTTGTTAAAACAATCCGTTTCCGGGATATTTGCAATTTTAAACAACATTGCATGAAAGTTTTTATTTTCAACAAAAACAATTATTCAGTTTTGACAAAAAATTAGTGTAATACAAATATGAATTAAAATCATTTTACCAAATGTGAAAAATGTCCACAGCTGAAAATCGGGTTAGCAAGTCCTACATAAAAAATATTTAGAATTTTTCGTAGAATTTGAAAACCTAATAAAAAATTATTAAATTTAAAAAAATTGTCAAAGACGTAACAACTGTTCTATGAGACACCCTGTATAATATTTTTTTATGTCAAAAAATGCACAATTAAAAATAATAATTAATGGGTCCGAGCATTTTTCCTAGATCGTTTTCCTTTAATTGCTATTAATTTTATGCGGGACTTTTGGGAGACCCAGTACTTATTTTGTTATGGTTAATGCCAAATAGTCAACAATATAAACCAAGAGGATAAATTGTGAGCGCTGATCTTTTGTGACGAATTATGGGAATCTATAGTATGGCACATGGCATACGTTAAGATTAAAGTTGATTTAAGAGGCACTCGAAAATTATATATCTACACATTGTTATTATTCCATGAAATTTCGTTATGCTATAAATGTGTTCTAGGAATAATTTTTGTCATATCATATCAATATGTATCGTATTTGTGCGGTTTTAATGCGCGGTAGAATTATTCATGAACATCATCGGTGGCAATGTATTTATGCGTACCTATTTAAATAATATGACAGACAAACACCTGGTCGACTGCCTTATAAAATTTGGCGGCACTCGATGTTCTACCCCGATTTGGACCTCAAAGTTCAGAAACTGTTCCCAATAGCATGCACACATGCATTAAGTTTTATAAAAAGTTAGGTAAAAAAGATGACTCCCCCACAACCTATCAAAGAAGTACTAAAGGTGGACAGCTGTTAGTTAAAGTCATTGTTATATAGAACTACTGTAGTAGGTACTACGAGTAGTGAGTACTGCACTACTACACAAACTACACATAAGCCGAAATATCATAAATTTAAACTAATAGATAAGCATCAATAAAATGTAAACAGAAATGTATGCAAATAGGTACAATGCGTATTATTAGGTAATTCGTTTGTCTTTGCCTAATCCAAATGTTTTGCAATAGTATAGTTCACCGAGCAGTTCGATTTTCATAGGGCCGGCAGCCGGCACCCAAGACGGGACAACCCGAGAACCGGCAAAGTCGACGAACACGCGATCGCCAAAGAGATTTTAATTTGCAGGCTGTTGGACGATTTTGTCCTAACATTTTTCTCCTTTTTAACTTCCTTAAAGCGCGTATGTTTGTTTCTTTCTTGATTTCAATGCATTTATATATTGTTCAACTGCCATATAAACATGAGGCTAATTTAAAACACGACCGAGCCAGAAATAAGCACAAAAAAAAATTATTACTGCTTACCTCGATTGGGGGGGGGGGGGGGGTAATTTGTTTTAGGATAATTTTTTTGGGTTTAGAAGAATTAAATCCACTGGGTGGCCCACTCTCAACGCAAGATTTCATAGCATCTAAACTACTCAACTTTTTAATATTTTTCAAAAACAGTGTCATAGGGAGACATTAGGCCTACAGTTTAAAATTATTTTGAAATATACCAGATGTCCCAAAAAAAAGATCCATAGCAAAAAACTTAATAGTTTCTGAGATATCAGAGTTTTGAAAAATGACATTTTTGAACTTTGACACCTTCTCGCTTTCTAACGGTACGTCTTAGAGCAAAACGGCTTGCATGTCCCTATCTTACTCTTCTACTATCTTTCTAAAAGTGTCAACTTCCGGTTAAACCGGATGTAGCTCAAAAGCCGGAAATATCTCGGGAAATATAGTACTTCCGGTTTAACCGGAAGTTGGCATTTTTGGAAAGATAATAAAAAAGTAAGATAGGGACATATAAGCCGTTTTTCTATATGGCGTATCGTTAGAAAGCTAGACGCTGTCAAAGTTCAAAAATGTAATTTTTCAAAACTCGATATCTCAGAAACTATTAAGTTTGGACTTGTAATGCACTTACTAAAAAATAATAGTAATTTTACGTAAAATTCAGAAGTAATGTAAGATATAGGGTGTTCCGTTTAAAAAAAAGTATGTTTGATATGCCCCGACTATTTGGGAGACCCTGTATAATTTAAAATTGTAGGCCTAATGCCTCACTATGACTCTGTTATTAAAAAATATTAAAAAGCTGAGTAAGCTGAGTAGTTTAGATGCATTGAGAGTGGGCCACCCTTTATTAGAAATTAGAGACACTTTTAAATTTTCGGTTTGCAAAGAGTTAGCAGAAAAGAGAGCAAGAAAGCTAGAAAAGCAATGTAAATAGAAGCAAATATTAAATCTAATCTGAAAGTTAAAGGAACAAAGGACCTTTCTCTAGTTTCAGTTTGTTTTCTTTAGTAAGAATATACATGTACGGACATGCTAAAATTTTACCTCACGATATATTTGCTACAGAGTAATTTAAAAAAAAACTAAAACTAGAGAAAGTTAAAGAAATCATTCAGATTTTCAAATCTTTTTACCAAATGATTATATTTGGAATATTAACTGAGTTCTTGACTATAATCGGCGGCATGTTTTCCCATATAATTAACAGATTGCTGAGGGTCTCTTAATCATTAATTTATTTTATTTTTTCTTAATTAGGGCTTCGCAAACCACGACTACTCTGAGTTGGCTCGATCTTTTGGTTTGGGTTCTGTTAAATCCCTGCACATTAGAGATGATCTTTGTTTTGTTAAAAGGGTTAAGTTGGGTTCAGTCTCTTCTCTGGATGTGGTCGATCTCTTTAGAGCGTGAGATCTACCATATCCTTTTCGAGCATCTCGTGAGCTTGTGGAGGTGAGTTCCGTTAGAAATTATGTACATTATGCTACTGTTAATAGATTGAGACGCGAGTGGAATAAAGTGCCGACTGAGCTCAGGCAGTCTGGTACGCTCTTTAGCTTTAAGAGAAATATTGCGAATCTTGTTATGAGGTACCACTAAGTATTCTTTTCTTTTTTCCGATTTATATAATGACTAATATGTTTAATTATTGTACTTTATAGGTTATGTTAATTATTGTACTTTATAGGTTATTTTTGAAATTATTGTACTTTATAGCTTGTTTTTGATACTTTATCTTTCTGTTTTATGTAATAAAAGGGCTTTGCCCGTTGATCTTTCAATAAATAAATAAATTAGTGTGCAAAAATCCATTTATTTAGCAATTTAATAAAACGTCTATGACATCAATCTTTCTAGACCCTTCCAGAAAATATAAAACAATTCAGTATAGCAGCAGTTACAAAATAAATCTCGCGATAAAAATGTACTCAATTCTGATATTGATTAAGAACAAACAAATGATGATTTATCAATATGGAGTTTTTTTTCTAGGAAATCAGTTGCCAGTAGCTTAACCTCGCGAAACTCTCGTGCCATATTATCGAGATATCAAGAAAAAATAATACCTAAAAACGAAAATTTCAACACCATGGTCAAAATCAGTATAGACAGTAGCAAGACCGTGCAATTTTCATCAAATAATCCCCAAGGCAAATCTGGTAACAACAAGAGGATTAGTGGTTTTATTAAATGACTGTGGGTTGGGCGGGTTTCTTAATTCCAAAAATCTACCTGACCCATTTCAATGAACAGAAAAACATAAAAGTGTACAATTTTAAGAACTCAAAATGCACCCTCGGTCCTTCACAGAAGTTACCGTGCGTTCAAACGGACAGGGAATCCTAGAAACTGATCTGTTTTAAATGAGCGTTAAAAACTAATGTTCTTTCCGGGAAAATTTCGCCTTTCAAAACGATTTACAACTACTTTTATTAGTTTGTTCCGTTTAGATATTAAAAACGACTTCCTTTAATTAATACGCTTAATCATTTAGTTCTGCCTAATTAAGTGTCTAAGACAGAATATTTTTCTAATGTATTTTCCATGAAAATTACAGCGGTAGAAACCAAAACCACCGCGATAATTGTCTCATGGTAATAATTGTGACAAGTGAATTAATTCATAAATAGTTTGAAAACCCCCAAAAAATTCAGTGGACTTATTGGTTCTAGGGTCATTTAAAATTCCTAATGACATCAGATCTACTTGACTATTTATTAATAGTATTGAAAACATTTGTCCACGAGCCTAAAAAATTATCCTTTCATTCATTTCCAGTTATTTATATACTTTCTAGGCTATGTGATGTCTCTGTGTCCTCTTTCAGAACACAGACTATCTGATATCGCTATCTTCTTTCAGAACACGCCTTTTTACAGATTTCAGCCTAGCCAATCATACTAATGGTTTCTTGTGAAAAATATCTTTACAACTAGCCTTAATAGAGAACGATTCGAATGTAAATAAAGTACTATGGAAAGCGATTGTTTTTTGAGTTGGGAGAAAATATTATTTTTATGTAATTTTTTAATACTAAATGCCTTTAACACTTCTAAGAGCTGTTTTTTACTATACGTTTTCTTGAAGTCATTTTTTAACATGAACTCCTTTATTGCGGATTTTGTGCTCGATGCATTCGGTACTTTTTCCAGTTGCTGGCTGTGGTAGCTTGCATTGTCCATCAGAATAACACTGTGTTCTGGTACATTTGAAAGAAAACTTGTCTTTAAACCAGCTTTCAAAAAGAGCGGCGTTGGTAACTTCATGATAGTCCAGACTTGAATCCTTTATATTTCTTGCCGACAGTAATAAACAATTAGGGATCCATCCATTCTACATGAATTATTGTTATTCGTTTTCTTTTATTTGAAGGGGCTTTATTTTGGCATTTTTCAGTTAAATCAACCCATCCCTTCTTGACAGTCTCATGGGTGTCAAACCACGTTTCATCTAGATAAACTATTGAACGCTTTTCGGATCTAAACTTTTTTATTTCCCTAAGGTACAGAAATCTCATTTTTCTTAATCTTTCGGACTACATAATAATTTGTCTCTTTTTTATTGTCTCATACTTAAATCCCATCTCTCGCAAAGCGCGGTGAAGACTTGTCCTGCTACATGATATCGTTATATCCTCAGTTGTTAACGTTTTTAAAGAAACTAACGTGGGCACAACATTTTCTCGATACATTTGGTATATTTTCCTGCGAATAACATCTTTGTCGCAATCATCTACGCACTTCATTTTTCCGGTATCTTTGCGAACGTTTCTTTTAAAATGTCCTTTTAGCATAATATCTCGTACCGTCGATAATGGAACTTTCGTCATTTCATTGGTATTTTTAATGGCAATTACTTTAGGGTGACCGCTCTTTAAGAACGATTCACATACATTTTTCACTATCACTTTGGCGTCAGAAGATAAATGCTTCCTGGAATGTTTAGGGTAGCTAGATATTTTCCAAGGTCTCCACATACTTTTAATATTAACTTGTTGCACACTGTTTCAAAGTAAAATAGATAGGTACTAATCTATTTCGAATATTATGTTTACTATTTATATAAGCTATATAAACAGGTACCTGTAACTAAAAAGTTTTTAGAAATATCCTAATAATTAAGTTGTTTCTAGAAAACCTTAATTAGACAGTATATTAATTTTGGTAGCAAATCAAGTAATGTACCTATCTATTGTTATTATAAACTGGCATTAAAAATGTGGGTTAATACGTCTCTGCGCAAGCGAAAGCCGAGTTTATGAGGGGTTTTATTGCAGTCATTAAGCCAAACGAAATATGTTGGGAATTACTTTACCTACCTAAACAGGGCCGTCGCTTCCATATTTGCGATGTGTTCAGGCTACACAGGCGGCCACTCCAAGCCCCAAGCCTAAACACTATTCCAAAAATCAGAAGAACCATAAATAAATTGAAATAATTTCCTGCGAGAAAGATCAATCCCGACGGAATGAATGCAAGTCAGTGGATAATAGTGGGCCATACGCGAAGGTTCAATACCGTCATTCTTTCTTTTAACATTATTTCCTTTCATGACACTCAATGAAAAATAAAATCGCACACAGACACAATTTATATAGACCTGACCCGCATTCATTCCGTCGGGATTAATCTTTCTCGCAGGAAAGATGGCCCGTGTATGGCCTGCTATTGTCGTAACCTTAAAAAAATTACAATATTGAACCTTCGTGTTTGGCCCACTATTGGAGCGAATATGAGAGGAAAACACATAGGATTACAGAAAAAATGTTTGAATCTTGAAAAGTTTTAAACGATGTCAAAGTGAGCTTCGAATTAGTAATTTCTAAATCTAATTCAGGAATTGTATGTTTACTTGTCGGCGTCAAATCATAGGTGAAGTGTGTTATTAGCGCATACTCCGAAACGTACACTAAAACCATTGTCAGATACGAGATGGGAGAATCGTATAGAAGCAATAACACCCCTTAAAAAATAAATCGGTAAAATATATGATGCTTTAGTTGAATTAAAAGATGATGCAACTAGGGACCTAAATACGAGGACTGTGGCAAATTCACTGGGCAAAAAAATCCCTTTAAGTTTTTATGGTCATCAATAATCTGGCATGCAGCCCTATGATCCAACACACAAGTTAACTCTAGACGCTAACTTCAAAATGAACTGTTTTTCAACCACAGTGAAAAATTAACAAGTAGGCTTTTTTCGGTTGTTGTCATGGAAACGGTACGTTAAAGTTAACGTGTGCGTTTGATCATAGGGCTGATGCACTTCTTAATAAAGTCAGATGTGAGTAAACTTATACAAAGCCCAAAATTCAATATTAAATGTTAAGTTGAAGCACTAGAAAATCTAAAAAATTACTACTGTTGAATTAAGATCTGACGAAAAGTATTTTTACTTTAAAATTTTAAATCCGATATGGATACAATTGGAATTCTTTAATACATACTCCAAAATATGTTGACATCCTCTTTTTCAAATTTTTAATTAGAATTTTCTTGACAATAGCCGTTGCTGTTGCGTTGCTGTTGCGTTGCTGTTGCGACCGGAGAACGTTCGTTTTCCAAACTCAAGTTAATAAAAAGCTATCTAAGATCACCTATGAGTCTGGAACGATTATATTATCGGCCTTAGCAACTCTGTCTGTTGAACACGAATTGTAGACCTAAATACCGTGTTAAAGCAAATTGCGTACACAACAGTCCAGAAAGTGAAATTCTTACTTTTGTAACAATTCAACATGTTAGTGTTTTTGAAAGCTTCTTACTTTACCACAGTTATGATAAGTTTTTTTGCGAATTACTGATTTCTATTCGGATATTACATTTTTTAAAAAAAGGTACGAATGTTATGAATAGCATCTCTTTATCTAGATATTTTCAAAAGGGGTTAAATTGAAATTTGGAAGAGGGGCGGGGGCAGGCGGTTTTAGCACCCGCTATAAGGGATGCAAAAAGTTACAATTTCTCCTGGGTATTCCAAAGGCGCACCAAGCTTCAGTAGTGTTATTTCCCAACCAATAATGTATTCTCATTGCGACTCGTCTCTACGGTATTTCGTAGTTTCGTTTATATACCTAAACATCAGCCTATACCGAGAACTCCCGGCAATGAATC
Source organism: Polydrusus tereticollis (assembly GCA_963920685.1). Lineage (NCBI taxonomy): Eukaryota > Metazoa > Arthropoda > Insecta > Coleoptera > Curculionidae > Polydrusus > Polydrusus tereticollis. The sequence continues at coordinate 23,647,665 of OY987333.1, read as the reverse complement.
CTTAAGTATCAAGAAATGGTTTCGACTCGGCTCATTTTCGAAACGACTGCTACAGCGGAGGTCACATTCGAAAGCTCGCTACGTTGAGCAACACGCGCGTATAACGCTCCAGTGATATTGTGAATAAAAGCGTTTTGAAGTGTTACCTATTTCAAGTGACTGTTGCCGTGTATTCTGTTAGAAAAATTACGTTTTGCGACTTACACCCTCTTAAAAAAGAATGAGTTTTGCGCTTATCGTGTCTTTGGATATAATAAAGAAGAAAGACCTATTCGTTCGTTCACACGTCAAAGAAATCGCTGCTTTGGACGAACTAGACCTACGACAAATCGAACTGAGTGTGTAAAGTTACAAAGAAAAAGATTTACTAAAAGGAATGCTTTAAAAAGTGTATTGGAGTGGTGTAGAGTTCCTATTAGAGTTAATGCTATTCAGCTGATGATTTCTGTGATACAAAGTTCTCCTGTGATATATTTTAGGATTCTTATTTAGACTATTTCGCCGCCAAGCTGGATATATTAAAAAAGGTGAGGAATTACAACTTAAAAAAATACTTTAATATTTAAAAAAAATTTAATCTACTAAAACCCAAAACTTGTTTTTTGAGCTACGTAATATCGCTACTACGAATTTCATCAAAAAATGCTATTATCTATACACAAGTTTTAATTATGTTTTTTTATAGGGTATTATAAATAATACACTGGGCAACCAAAAGTTGTATTACGAATATTATATTTTGAGAAGCCTTTATTATGAGATGGCATTAAATAATTTTATAGATTTTTCAAATAATTAATTTATTTTGTATGTTGAAAACTATTATTTGGTTTATAAGCAACCTTATGGACGAAAAACGTTTAATGTTTATTTTTCTAAAGTAATGGTTCCATTTTTTTTTTGCATTGTTCCTTGATAATGTCATTAGTCCCCCAAATTTTTGATAAATTGATAAATACAAATCCCTTTTATACGGGGTGTAATAAACATGTTTTTTTTTTTTAAAACGTGTGCTCCATCTTTCTTTAATATTTTAATTTTTGGTTTACTTCCTTATCTCTAGGATTAGAGGAAAGATGATATACAACTTTATTATCGAATACGTGTTTTAACTGTATAATTTCTACCAGTTTTGACTAGGTTACGTTAAAAACAAAATTAACGAGTCAATTTTTTGTAATTTCATGCACGATTTATACCTAACACTTTTTTTTCATGCTTTTTTGTTGGACATTGTATGTTATTTATCCGTAATATTTCCCAACCGAATAAGGACAGCAATAATTCGGAATTACCCGGAATTCTGTAAATATAATTTCACCTGGCTTAATTTAATGAGAATCGTGAAATTTTTTATTTACACAATTGTTATTCTGAGGTCGACGCGAATTGCTATTAAAAATGTATTAAATTCCATAGATATAATATAAAAATAAAAATTATCTCAGAAACATTTGAAATTACAGGGTTATATTTTCTGTTGCTGTTTAGATTTGTTACATACCCTGGGAAAATAATTAACAAAAATGTTGCTTTGCTTGAGTCAAGCTCTTCAAATGCTTTCAAGAGATCTTCGCAGCACACAGAACGGATATTTTATTACTTCGTTTATTACCTACGCATACTCATGTTTATTATTATTACTTCTATCTTCAGTGACTACGAGCCCAAAGGCTATGCAAGCAAAAAAATTAAAATTATATAATCTTGGTGGACTCCACACACAGGGTCGACGTTCATTCTTGGTTCCTTTTCTATGTCCTTTCCAGGAAATTCGAATCCTCTTCTCGTGATAAGCGACCAATTTTTCAAAGAACTGCGATTTTTATTTATATTATTCTGTGTTACTCGAGGTCGATGTCTGCAAGCTCTTCGCGCTCATTTTCTTATTTCTCGGAGCATAAAAGCACTGAGCGTTTCGATGAAATTATATGTCATGTTGGTAACGGGACTATGAAGTCTAGTATTAGGAAAAATTATATTTAACATATTTTAAACCAGTCATTTCTTAAACGGGAACAGTCTTACCCCATTTTGATATAAAACATATTTTGCATACACCCATGCAGAATATAAGCACCCCTAGACGTGCAATAAATATTGCGCAATCTTTATGGTCAATAATATTGAATATAAATATTGCGCAATCTTTATGGTCAATAATATTGAATTTGAAGCCAAACTACACACTAATCAAGATAATTGACAATACTCATTTATCCACTAATAATTCTAGTGGCAAGTTGTTCAATGTGTTAGACGTTATTTGCAACAATGCAGGTTGTTACCGATATACCTAGCTCAATAAATTCGAGCAAAAACTCGCTTTTGCCACCTTTTCAGCTTGTGCTTCCTGCAATCATTGTGCAATGTTATCATTAAACGTTCAACATTATTGCGTAATATGCAATATTGTCAATTACATTGCGCAATATGCAATATTATCAATTATATTGCACGATATGCAATATTGTCAATTATATTGCGCATTATGCAATATGGTCAATTATATTGACAATATAATTGCACGTCTATGAGGGCTTATTGGCTTATTTTATTACAAACACTAGACATCAGATAAATCCACTCTTTTTTTCTATTTTTTAAACGGGCAAACTATAAAAGTATAGACTAGTGCTTGGAATTTTTGAAATTTAAGTATTCGAATACTCATTTTATTTATTATTCAAATACTCAAATTATTCAATATTCGAATATCATCTATGAATATTCAAATATTTGGTTTCGAATTTCAAATATTCATATATTCGCTTTCTAATATTCAAATATTCGCCTTCTAATATTCAAATATTCGCTTTCTAATATCCAAATATTCGATTTCGAATATTCAAATATTCCAATATTTGAATATTCGTAGTGATATTCCAACATTAAATAATTTTATTAGTTGATTTTTAATACCTTTAATTTAAATTTTAGCTTTAGCTTCCACGTATTTAAAAAAATTAAAACTTTTAAGTATATGCACTATATGGTATACTATATAATAAAAAAATTTTAAAGGCTGGTACACGTAACATTAAATAATTTTAAAGTAAGAATATTTGATAATTGAATACTCGAATATTAAAACATTTAAACATGTAATTAATAGAATATTTAAATATTTGAATACCCGAATATTCATTCGAACATATGAATAATTTTGAAGAAAAATATTCGGTATTTGAGTATTTGAATATTCGAATAATCGAATTATTCAAGTTGGATTCCTAGCACTAGACTATAGAGTATCAATTATTGTGTTTTAGGAATTTTTGGGATTCGAATGACAAGCAACAAGCACTAATGCACATATTTACCGAGATAACTGACTGATTAATTGATGTATGCGTTTAATAGGATGAGGGCTTACCAAAAATGTAGTTAATAACACAATAATTGCTAGAAAAGATAAAATAATACCTGTACGTATCACCAAAAGCCAAATAAATGCAAGAAAAACGAAGGTGTTCCAATTCTGATTATAACGAATATAAATATGTTTCACGAATTTCTTAGAATGTATAAAATTACTTTAATCTACAGTTGCTTCAATAGTGACTGGGGGTGACCGTGTGACTTCTATATTTCATGAAGCCTCGAAAATACCCACGATATTCGAAAGAAATAAAAACGACGTAAGACATTAAGCTTACTTCATATTTACTATTATTTTTATAACAGGGATCTCGTGTAAATCCAACTACAATAATTGTATTTTGTTTTGTCTTATAAGACATATAAAAATAGATGTTTTACAACCAATTTTGATATTTCCAAGAATTCTAACATCAATATCAAACATGCTCACTCACTCATGTGTTCAGATATTTGTTAAAACAAAAAAGATACTGATTATCATTTTTCTTTTTGTTACAGACTGACTTCCCAACCTGGGCATGGCACTGGCCTGACATGCTAGGTTGTAGCACAGTATGCCCCAAGTGCAAGCACGAATTTGCTTGTTGCCCCCAAGGACCCGCACTGCCAGGGGTTTCTTTACAATGCCCCGGCACTCGTCGATCCCTCGTTCTCAGCGGCGGGGGACTCGTTGGGGCTCCAGTAGGGGCCAGTTTAGGACTCCCTTCCAGTCCCTGTCTGTCACCTCAGGTGAGTCTGGTTAGTAGCCTTTGCGTTTTCAATTGCCTTTTTTTATGTTCTCGATTTCAATCGTTACTAATTCTCTATTTTTTTTTAAGGTCTCGCCAAGCACGCCACTGTCTTTTGTACTACCCCTGCCCCTACAATCGGTGCCGCCACCACAGGAAGCGAAGCCGGAGGCCGAGCTGCAACAATTGGCAGATACCGTTCGGGCTCTTCGCCAATCAGGCTGGTATTACGAGGGTATCAGCTTTGAAGAGTCCCACGAGCTGCTAAAAGATACCGAGGTAAGATTTTCCACCCTCGCGCTTATCTTTGCTATTTTAAACAGGAAAGCATTCGAGTTTATACTAATTTTTAACTGCCGCGGGAAGCACAATGCAATAAGCCAATTAAATTTGTCCTATCATTGCTCCAGAAAAAAAAAATATTTTATTTTCACATTTTGAATATCTTCGCTTCATACGTAACTTTGCTATTTTCGAGTTTATACTCGCTTTCAACTGCCGCGGGAAGCACAATACAAAAAAACAATTAAATCTATCCCATCATTAGTCCAAAAAGAGATATTTTAATTTTATATTTTGAATACCTCCACTCCTTACCTTACTTTGTTATTCTAAATAGGAACCCAATCGAGTTTATACTCATTTTCAACTGACGCAGGACGCACAATGCAATAAGCCAATTAAATTCATCCCATCATGACTCCAAAACGAAATATTTTAATTTCACGTTATGAATATCTCCGCTTTATACCTAACTTTGCTATTTTCGAGTTTATACTCGTTTTCAACTGCCGCGGGAAGCACAATACAAAAAAAAATTAAATTTATCCCATCATTACTCCAAAACGAAATATTTTAATTTTACATTTTGAATACCTCCACTTCACACCTAACTTTGTTATTCTAAATAGGAACCCAATCGAGTTTATACTCATTTTCAACTGTCGCAGGAAGCACAATGCAATAAGCCAATTAAATTCATCCCATCATGACTCCAAAACGAAATATATCAATTTCGCATTTTCAATATCTCCGCTTTATACATAACTTTGCTATTTTCGAGTTTATACTCGTTTTCAACTGCCGCGGGAAGCACAATACAAAAAAACAATTAAATTTATCCCATCATTACTCCAAAACGAAATATTTTAATTTTACATTTTGAATACCTCCACTCCACACCTAACTTTGTTATTTTAAACAGGAACCCAATGGAGTTTATACTCCTTTTCAACTGCCGCAGAAAGCGCAATGCAATAAGCCAATTAAATTTATCCCATCATTACTCCAAAACGAAATATTTTAATTTCACGTTATGAATACCTCCACTCCACACCTAACTTTCGTTATTCTAAATAGGAACCCAATCGAGTTTATACTCATTTTCAACTGCCACGGGAAGCACAATGCAATAAGCCAATGAAATTCATCCCATCATGACTCCAAAACGAAATATTTCAATTTCGCATTTTGAATATCTCCGCTCCACACCTAACGTTGCAATTTGTGAACCTGCACGAGTTTATACTCCTTTTCAACTGCCGCAGGGAGCACAATGCAATAAGCCAAATGAATTTATACTATCTTTACTCCAAAACTAAATATTTTAATTTTTGTTTCAGATCGGTACTTTTTTAGTTCGCAATTCATCCAATCCGAGGTTCCTTTTCTCCCTAAGTGTTCAAACGGAACGAGGTCCGACATCAGTGAGGCTACAGTACACGAACGGCTACTTTAGATTAGATGCGCAGGCGCATTTGCAAGGTGTCATGCCGGCCTTCCCGAATGTTATAGGTCTTATACAGCATTATGTCCAGGAGTTCAAGAAATATAGTCGAAGTAAGTACCCACCCAGTTAGAGAACTAAAAAGAAACAAATAATAAATCATTATTTAGCCTACACCTCACCTAAACTAAAATAACATAACTATTCCTATTTTTCTTACAGATGTTAACATGCAAGTATGGGTCGACACTCAAGGCAAATGGTACTCGTCGATACGTATCGAAAAGCCCCTAAAAAAAAGAGAAGAGCCGCCCAGTTTGAAACACCTTTCTCGCTTAGCGATACACAAAGCCATACAATCTTCCGGCAAACCTAGGATACCCCTATTAGCCCCTCCGTATAAGCAATTAGAGTTGCCTAACTGTCTGACAGCGTATTTGGGGGATTACCCCCATTCGATATGAAAATTAATATTTTTCTTCTGGGGCCGTTTAAAAACCCTCGCTACGGGGTAAACTAAAGCCCGATCTGGATGTTTTTAAGTGGTTTACGAAGAAAAATTTCCTAACTTTAGGTCAAATCGCCAAAGACTGTTTATCGGTACCTATACATACCGAGGGGTAGATATTAAACCGTGGAAGTATTGTAAAAATGTACTAGAAAATAATATAATAAGAATGTTTGCTCAGTGCCAAAAGACAAAACTTAAGTTTCCACAAGAAAGTTTCTTTCTTAGCGTAAAATATTTCCAGTAACCAAATTTTTGCCTTTTGGTACTTGTGAACTCGCCTTGAGTCAAATTGATCCGATCAATGAAGGCTACATTAAATAACCTTAGCTAGAATAACAAATTATTCAATGTCATTTCTGTCTGTTAATCAGTGTGTAGTTTAAAAACTATATGAGAGGGGTGCCGACAGTTGTTAAGGGAGCTTGTATTGTTTTCCCCAAAAAAAAATATTATTTTATTTTAAATCAAAGGTTTTTTGAATCTCCATCTAAGAATATTAAGATAAGCGATTTACCGGAAAAAGTGCACGTTATCAGACATACCGGGTGAACACAAAATGATTGTACAGGGCACCACAGTGTCATGTTATTATAGTTGCTTATGATATAAGTGGTAAAAGTACATTTTTAAGGCATGCATTTAAAAGTTTCGCTTCACTCATTCTGCAATTCAAAGAATTGCAAATGCATTTTTAACAGGTATGTAGAAAAAACATGTTTTATTCAAATTTTGGCTATTTTCGAGTGGATCTTAATCTTAACCTTAAAATTAAATAAACGTCACTCTGCTACTTACTTTCCATTATTTAATATTGCGGTGTAAGGTACCCTTAATAATAATAAAGGCATTTTGGACATAATAATACGGATTTAAAAATTCAATTTTTATTAAAGCATGTGACAAAATGAAGCAAAACGCATTATGATTTCCAAGATGCCTTTAGATGATTAAGAATACCTTAGCCTTTGATACTAAATAACGAAAAGTACCTCTGTAAACCAGAGTTGAAATTTTTTTCTAACAAAAAGAGTAGATTTTTTCAAAAACTGAAGAAAGTAATTTAAATACCAGTGCTTAAAGAATTCTAAAAGAGCCCAATTTAACAGATTTCATCACTACTTTTCCCATATCACTTGCATATAAGATTTTACTGACGCCATTTTGTTTTTCGTAAAATGGCTCTTACGCTGCCATTTTAAATGTAAATGTCAACTTGTTGTATGCCGTTAAAAAGGTAATTTTGCGAAGAATTCGATTTCGCAATAAAAAGAATGTCGTTAAAAAATAAAAAATTGGCGTAATTAATTTGGTGTTTAGGTAAAAATTAAGATTTATGCGCTGGGGTGCTCTGTACAAAGATCTCGTTTACACCCAGTATATAATATGTCATATATTCATTCACAATATGTGTCATATTATATTCTTCTTTGTTAAAATATATAAATGTATACTGCCACTTTGGGATAAACAATACACTCTTCTCACTCCTAAAGATCAAAATGCTTGTAAGCCATATTGGCTCTAACCTGTAAATCAATGTACTCTTATTATAAAGTGCTCGAAATTTGAGCTGACCATTCGAATTTTTGAGCATTTTAACACTATAGCGTGCAAGTGAGTGTCTTAAGTTAGTTCGAACAAGAAGAACACCAAATTTAGTTTTAAATATAGATTTATTTGCATTTATCAGCACCATACTTATTTATTTCAACGGCGCTAGATATTACTTAAAAATAAACGCCGATAAACAATACTACACCATAAGGCATTGATAAGAGCTCATTTTATATATTTTTTGACCTCAAATCGTTTACACAGTGTGTCCAATAAATTTGTAATTCTTTAAAGCTTAATTAAAATTGCTGCATCAGTAATATCTTGTAATGTAGGACCCACACTAACGTCTAATACCGTTAGTTGTGATATTTTACATTGGGTTAAATGTAAAATATTGCGATATTAGACGTTAGTGTAGTCCAAGCATAAACTTATTAACGACACAAAAATAATAAGTCCTTGTAGGGCTTTGCCTCAAAATATTTGTTTCGCCCTGTATAGTACAGTTTTCAGCTGACTTTTAATCATGTCATTCATTCATTGTTTATTTTTGATAGTAATGCTATATCAATTTTAAGATAATTACTTTATTTGTGGTATTTAAAAATAAAAATGCCGTAATTTATCTGTTTTTCGAAAAATATGTCAATTTTTATTATAATTATCCATGACAAATCTGTTTTCAACATATTTATAAAAGGGGCCCTACTTTGGTTAAATTTTCTTAAATTGTAAGGGTTGTTTTAGGAAAAGGTAGACAGAGGATGTAGCAATGCCTGTATAACACACTATCATGAAATCGCTTCGCAAAGAAATTTTTGAAGTGTAAAACAAGAACACTGCCCTCAAAGAAAGTGACCAAAAAAGGTTTTTCGTGAGATTCTTTACGATTTAACGCATGATCTATCTTCCCGTGAAGTCAACATAACAACCCAATAAAAAGAAGAATTGAGGCCTATTTTCTTTGCTTTTATTAATGCTTTTTGGGTTGGGCTTTTCTTTTAATTAGTATCTTGAAATTACTAAATTATGTTGCTAAAATTGTTTATTAACATTGTCAAAAACTTGTCCACATCAATTTAAAAAACAGTTAAAGGTGTTGTATCATCAGACCTTAATGAACGCGAAAACTAAAAATTACCCACAAAACTTGTCTTCGTGCATATACAGGCAAAAAGGTCGATATGCACAAGTGCCTTAAGTTCTTGTATTCTTCAAGGCCTGATGATGTCCGTATGGGACGAAACACGTGTAACTGTTTGTTGAACTGAGACAGCACTTTCTGTCACTTACAGTTCTCTGTAATACCAGCATAACTAGTCTCATAAAATCATAAAATGTAGCAGTTATTTTAATTCATATTTTTCATTTTCTTGAGCAATTTGTAACGTGATGAAAAATAACTATTCAATTTTAAGCAATATATTTCGACACTTTTTTTAAGGGAATTTACGTTTTAATCTAGCGTTGTATTGCGTATTAAAGATTTTTTTTATTTATTTTGATTAACATGCAGAAATTCGTCTCTCCCCGATAGTTCGGTAAATTTACACAATTTTTACTCTGTATACTAAGTAAATAAGTGTATTCCTTTTATACGCTTTAATATTTTGAGATTATTTCTTGAGACTTAAAGGGAATATACATTAAATATACCGATTTATCCCATACTGCTGCACTCACAGATTATGGCAGTAAATTCACAACTACTAATTCAGTTCTATAGTGTGATGTAAAAGCAAACGAATTTTTTTTTAAATCCCCTTTTTCTACTCACTGTATTTTAAATAATGTATATTTATTTAAAAAATCGAAAGATTTTTAAAAAGGAGACACTTTTAGTTATTTAAATTGAATTGTAACCCGTTTATGGTGGATGACTGTAATTTATATTCAAATGTATCTTGAGCGAATGGTAGTGTTTGTGAGTTGTGTTTTTTTTAGTATAATGTATTTATTTCTTTAGATAATAATAAATTATTTATTATTTTATCTTTGGTGTTTGACTATGAACTTTACAACCAAGCCTGTATAAGTAGCATACCTGAAACTTGAAACAGGTGAAGTTTAGGATCTCGGGTTATATTTGGGCGTCAAACCTCGAGAAATAACTTTAAAATATATTTTTCCGACAAGGAAAATTGAACTTTTTCTGCACCTCCAATTCACAAGAGATATAGGTAAGGGTTATTTTTATGATCACTGCAGAAAAAATCCTTTATGGCGCTATGCGAGCGATTCATTGGGGAACACAACCTCAACGTCGTTCCAAAGTGATGACATTCAGACAGATAAACTATCTGCGAACAGTTCAGCGAGTTTCCCTGAACTAATCCTGACAGAGAATCGCGAGCCACCAAGACAAAGAATATTCCGAGAGTAACTCTGGAGGAAGCTCGTTCTATTATAAATGCAATAAATCCGAAAAGGTGTCTAGTTTCGACGGCATCAACAATAAATCTGGAAAAAAACTACCAGAAAAAGCAATAATGGACGTAGTAAATATAGCCCAAGCTATACTTGAAAAAGGTGGCTTTCCAGGAGACTGAAAAAAGGTTAAAGTGGCGTTAATACAGAAGACTGGTAAAGATTTAACGTTGGCTGTCAGTTACAGGTCGATTAAGCCTATTATCATGCCTTGGCAAAGGAGCAAAATGACCGATATTGTATTAGACAACGACGTTTTACCACCTGAGCAGCTCGGGTTTAGAACTGCTTATTGCACGGTGCGCCAGACAACACGACTGGCAACCAATATACTAAGAGGTTTTTACGGCCGCATGTCGACTGGAGCAGTCTTCTCCGACGTTTCTAAAGCGTTCGACAAGGTCTGGCACGACGACCTCATATTTAAATTGATAAAGCTAGGTATGCCTACTGGTTAGTTCGAGTTGTCATATCATTCCTTGAAGACAGTTCATGGTGTCATCTGAAAATGCTATATCTTCCACAAGAGTAGTGAGGGCGGGGGTCCTGCAACGGTTACCTATCGCCCGCATGCTGTATAATATTTATATGCTCCATTCCACAATAATTCGTTGATTTCTCGACCGCAATAAAATTTAAATGACAACTCTCAGTCGTAATCCCAACCATAAATAAGTTGCCTGACAAATATCTATTGTGTAGGCACCGGACCTTTTGAAAGGGTACAGGTCCTGATTATCTACTAATTTCAATAGTTTAGGTTAGCTATTTTCAACAAAACAACAAATATAAAATAATAGGTAAGTATCTTTATTTTAATCATGTAATTAAATAGCTATTAATATTCATAAAAAAATACTAATCTACAATATTATAATAATACAATATTTAACTTAACCTACTCTATATTTAGCTCTGTTTCACTATCACTATCGTCTTTATCTATGCCTAAACTAATTATTAAGGGCCTTACGTTACTATTAATTATGTTATAGGAATCTTCGACTTGGATCACGTGTCTCACAGAATTTTTCCAACTTTCTACTGGGATATTATTTACACATTTTTTAATTAATTCTATAACAGAACTACTTAGTGTAGGGGATGTGTTTTCTCTTCTAATCATCGTCTTTAACTGGCTCCATATATGTTCTATTTTGTTAAAAATACAGTAATACGGAGGGAGGCGTAAAACTGTGTGACCATTAGCACTTCCGAGATTGTCAGAGATATATTCTTTTTCAATATTGAATGCTTTTAAAACATTTAAAAGGTTCTTTTTTGTATAGGTTTCCTCGAAATATATATTATTTTCCATCATATAGTTTTGAATTTTCACTTTTGTATTATTTGAATTCGGCACTTTACTTAGTTGTCGACTGTGGTAACTAGCGTTGTCCATCACAATAACACTATTTTTGGGCACATTCAGAAGCAGACGATTCTGAAACCAATCTTCAAACAATGTAGCATCCGTGTCTTGATGGTAATCCAAAGATGAATTGGAAATTTTCTTCGCAGATAATTATAGAGCGTTCGGAATAAATCCATTTTCTGAACCTGCATGTAATATCGTAATTCTTTGTCCTTTGTTTGAGGGAGGTTTAGTTTGACATTTGATTGTTGAATCGCTCCAACCTTTTTTAGGAGTGTCGTGGGTATCAAACCAAGTTTCGTCCAAGTATAAAATTGAACGATTTTCGTCCCTATATTGTCCGATAAGATTCAAATAATCTCTACGCCATACTTGTAAACGCTGCGATTCCATTAGTACTTGTCGTTTGTCAATGGTACGATATTTAAAACCCATTGCTTTTACTATTCTCCAGAGGCTTGTCTTGCCACATGAAATGTCGGTTTCGTCTGCTGTAAGTACCTTTTTTAGCCTATCTATTGTTGGGACTATTTGTTTACTGTACATGTCACAAATTTTCCTCCGAGTCAAGTCTTTATCAGCTTCTTCGATGCTTCTTAATTTTCCGCTGTCACACCGTTTTTTCCTTGGCTGGATGGGTTTGGTCACTATATCTTTTACTGTCGTTAATGCAACTTTGGTCAAATACTCGCTTTACTAAAACTTGCACTCCGGTCATAGGTACCCTTTTTCTAAAAGGGTACAGTAAACGTTCTTTATGATGTTTTTGGCATCAAGTGATAAATGTTTTTCTTCGTTACACCATAACTTCCGGAAGCAATATTATCTGAAGTTTCACACAGATCTGACATATTTTGGATGCTCGATAACACACACGAAAATACCTTTAACGTACAGCTTGACAAACACCAAACGACTGATGAACTAAGATGAAAAGACTCTGCTTTATATTGAACACCTGCAATTTGCCATTAACCTACCTAATATACCAATATAATAACATAATTAATAGTAACGTAAGGCCCTTAATAATTAGTTTGGGCATAGATGATATTATAATATTGTAGATTAGTATTTTTGTATAAATATTAATAGCTATTTAATTACATGATTAAAATAAAGATGCTTATCTATTATTTTATATTTGTTGTTTTGTTGAAAATAGCTAACCTAAACTATTGAAATTACTAGGTAATCAGGACCTGTACCCTTTCAAAAGGCACTTATTTATGGCTGGGTTTAAATTTTATTGCAGTCGGGAAATCAACGAATTATTGTGGAATGGAGCATACACCTAATATTCCGCATCATCCACACACGGAACTATATATGTTCGCTGATGACACTGCGATCACCGCCACCTCAATTAACCACATTGTTATCCTCTAAGAGTGGCTGGATAAACGGAAGTTAAGGTTGAATGAAGATAAGACTCAAGCCATCTTTCTCTCGATGCGGAGGACAAGGCTACCAAAATCGCGAGTAAGAGTTAACAATAGGCAGATAGTTTGGAGTGACAAAATTTTAAATATCTTGGCCTCATCTTCGACAAAAAGATGGCTTGGAATGAGTGCGTGAATGAGTGGCTTGCTAAGGCACAGAAGCAGATGTGGGAGGTATACCCGCTGCTTTGTGCGAATAGCAAAATTAAGCCAAACCTAAGACTGCAATCTACAAAACAATTATCAGACCAGATTTACTTTAGGGTGGCACCGTAAACAATGCTAGACGTAACAAGACACAACTCTTCAAAAGAAAGTAGTTCGAATTATTACGAATGCGCCAAGATTCATGCCAATAGACGTATTATATAGAAACATGCACATGGACAGGACCAACGATAACTTCACAAACTTACTGACAAAATACTTCCGAAGAACTGACGTCTCGCTGAGTCCACTTATCATCAATTCACATACACTCAAACGTACTTCAAATCATCCCGACCCAATTAAATCTTTAGAATCAAAATTATAATCAATAAATCAAACAACTTCCAATAGTTATCGATAAGATATTAACAATAAATAATAAGGGTGAAAATTTAACCAAGCAAATTCAAGAAACTAACTATACGACGATAAAACATTTATAAAAGAAGCTCAAGTCACCAACCTGCCTTCGGTGTTCTAAGATTTCAAGCTTGTTTGTCAGATCATGGTCGTCGATCAAGTGAATGCCTCCTTTTTGAATAAATTTCAGCAGTCTGCGAGAACATTTAGTTTAGACAGAGCCTAAAATGTACGAGTAGTATTCCAGCGATGGCCGAATTTAGGTTTTATAGAGCGTTAAACGTTGTTGGGGTATATGGAGGTTCTTAGTTCCGCAAGTACCCTAAGCTTCTGCTAGGCTGCAACAGCTCGCTTGAGACGTCTCGAAATTTGTAAACATGAAAAGAATTACAACGTGTAACGCGTGTAAATCGCATTAACAATGATACCTGAATGAACAATCAGCACACGCCTGACGCTATCCTACCAATCCTACCCAAAATCGGAAAACCATATGAGAGAGCTTTTTCCTCTCCTCCTCCCAAACGGTCAGTCTGAGACTACACCTTTTGGGAAAAGAAGAAACGGGTGGACTTGGAATGGATTTTACTCTCCGACAGCATTCTTGGACTGCGCAGTAGGATTTCGAAGGAGGAGGGACAAAAAGCGCTCTTCTATATATTATTCTACTTGGTTACTGTCACCCAAAGCCAGAATTTCTTCCAGGCCTTTGTCGAGATGTGAGACTTCTTATGCATTGACAACCGATGTTTAAGCATTCAAAGTAATCAAGTGCGTGCTGTCGTTAGTGGAGGCATATATCGAATTTTTAGTTTTTTTTTCTGAAAGTTAGTTAATGTAGCTATATTTCTTTTTAAATTGACATATTTTATAGGAACTGTGTTTTTTTAGAACCATAGTAGGTTTATTGGATTCCCTCGTCTTTCTTAATAACCTTCACTCAAAAAAATAAAAGTTTCCAGAAATATTATAGATATATCTGATTTATATCACGAAAACTGCCAAAAAATGTCAGAAAATTCGAGTTTTAATTTAATTTTACTGGTAATATCACATAGTGTCGGACCTAAAAAATGTTAGGCGTAGGTTAGTTCAGTTTAGCACAATATAGAACCTTGAGGCTCCGGCACTGACCGTAAGTCCGTCCATCGCCACTCGTAGTCTTTAAGAAAGCTTGACAGAATTTGAACCGGCATACCATTTGCATTCACTTTAGTTAGGAGCCCCTCGTGCCATACTCGGTCAAAGGCCTTGGAAATGTCCAGTGCTCGCGCCAGGGACTCCCCATGATGTTCTATTGCGTTGTTCCAAAGATGGAGTAACATAAGTAAGCGAAAAGCTCTCCTGTTGATCTAGACTTAAGAAATCCATACTGTCGGTCACTGATGATGTTGAAGCCTTCCAGATAGTTTAATAATTTTTGGTTCATAGCCTTCTCTCTAACTTTTGACATAACCGAAAGCAATGGTCGATAGTTTCTTGGCAGGATCTTCTTGCTCTTTTTGGATTTGAGCTGGACTGGAAATATTCCCTTTTTTGTAAGATAAGTTGAAAAACCTACAAAGTGTCGGTGTCAATTCATCGGCGCACGTCTTAATCACGATGACTAAAAATTAACAGTTTGATGTGAGAGTAGTTTCATAGGTAAGTTGCTTTTTCCTCGGCTGTAGTGCCATCAGAACGTATTAGCGATGGAGTGGTCGACTTGGTAAAGCTCTAACAGCCTTAGCTAGCGACCATAAAATGATCTTGATCCGTTAGGACATTCAGAAAGTTTGTATTTTATCCTCTGATTGTGTGCCTCTTTGCTTTAGTTTATCGTTTGCTTGTATTGGTTTCGAGGGTTAGCAAAGATGGTACGATTTGCAACAGTAGCGGGTTTTTATGCCACTGTCTTTGGAAATAATATTTTTGTTATACATAGGCCTTTGGAAAAGTACTTCGTGAAAATGGGATGAAGGCTTCAATATCAGTACGGATGACATCCGATACTTTTCTAGCACAGATGGAGGAAAGGTTCGAAAATGCTACTTTAGGTACAAACATAGACCAACCTCTATGGTACAAAGTTAGTAAACGACGCGCGACGGTTGTAGAATAGTAGATTCTAACCGAGTAGCAGACTATATTTTCTCCACGACCAAAAAGTACGAATAAAAACAAATAAAATCTGTACAAAGCAATTAAGTTATTTATTCGCAATATTCGTAATTTCAGGTGGAGTATTATCCAGTTCCATATCTGATTCATCCGATTTTTCACTCATTTTTTGACTTGCACTAAAATTTGTCTGAAAATAATTATTACAACGCGGCCATTTTTATCTGACACTGATAGTTTCCAAATTCATGGCAACCTATGTCGTTTAGATCAATAATTACAGAATATTCATTCCGTATTTTGTTATGGAATGAAAATACACGCAAAACGCATAAGAAGCAAGTGTTGCAGAATAAATATTCCAACTCAAGAGCGAGAATTTTTACATTCTATTATCAAAAATGATTTTGGAATTATTGCATTCAGTAATGGTCGTGGAGAAAAAATATTATTTTATTGACTTAAATTTGGATATTGAGTTAGATCTTTATCTTTTATTTTTGTACCTACACAGGGTCCCTGCAGATTGGATCGTGTGTAGGCATGCCGGACCTATAAAATCCAGACCAGATCGGGCGGTTGATTGAGGCGACCATACACGATCTCCCGACTCCCCACTCCAACGCCCTGTAAGCCTGGTCGTAAAGAGCAGGGTTGGGTCAATTTTCTGTAGTAATATATTAAGGGATAGGGAAATTATCGAAAATCATTCTGAAGATTTTTTGCCGTGGAAATCGCTCGAGGGCTTGCCCGAGAGCGATTTCCTAATGGCAAAAAATCTGAGAATGATTTTCTGATTATTTCCCAATCCCGAAATGTATTTTGAAGATTATTTACCAAATAAAAAACTAACGATTTCTGACGGGTGAGATTTTCACTTTTGACAAGGGTGATTTTCACCGGAGAGCGGGAGATTATCGCTAGATTTCTGACGGGTGAGATTTTCACTTTTGACAAGGGTGATTTTCACCGGAGAGCGGGAGATTATCGCTGAATAATCAGGTGAAAATCAACCCGCTTTTATAATGGATGAGGTAAATAATCATCGAAATTTGACGGGGCACGTCATGTTTTAATTCTGACAGAGAGTTAGTATTTTGAATCTAAAATGCCTGAAAGGGAGAAGCAAGCTTGGGGAGAGATTTTTAAGCTATATGATATGTCCTGCCTGTGGGATATTTCCAACGCCAAGGAATAGACGTTTTTGAAGGCAATTGGTCCTAGTTCTTTATGAATATTCATATGGCTAAACTTTTTCCTCTCCAATATCCACTTTTTTACCCATTTTCTATTCTTTCTATGCGAATTATTTTTCAATAGCAAAGTCAGCGCAAATCCAATTTTTTGAATTTTACTTAGAGCAGCAATTACGACCTTTTACGACTCAAGACTCAAAACACACCGCGAGATCGGGTGGTGTGGAGAGCAGCACCCGGTTTTCCTATTCCTATATGCCTTACAAATGGGACCCTGCAGATTGGGTCGTGTGTAGGGGCTTTAAGTAACACTGCGGCCGAATAAACTTCACATTAATCGCGTTGTGTAGATTACAGGGCATTAAAAGATACCTTTATTAAAAAGTAATCGCAGTAATCTCCGTGGTTATATTGAGATATAGTTATTCAGCTGACCTTTTAAAAACCCTGATCTTTATCTGCTTAAAATTTCTGCTGTTAATACTGATACTGAAAACAGATTTTTTGGAAAACGCAAGGAAGCTCCGCGTAATTAATTATATAACATTGTCTCACCTAATTTTTTAAATTAAAAAAATTATAAGTCAATATTTTTGGTATAGAGAAGTTGTTGCTACGAAGTATTTTTTGTGATAAAAAGTTAATTAGGTAGGTAGGTAGGTAGTACATTCAATGGTGTTCATGTATACATAATTATAAAGGAATTTAATTATTTTTCCAGGTAGGGTAATATTCTACAAAGTAGTTATTACTTTGTACAGATAACACATTTCGGGAATTGAGCTTATCAACTTTTGATTAGATTTCTCTGAAAACTGACAAATACACTTATTTGAACAACAGAATTAACATATCGAGTAAATACGTGGTTTTAGATACATCCGACTTTCTCTAGAACAAAAGTAAACGTGTGTTATCCCGAAATAACAAGATTAGAAATAATGAAATGACTAATTAAAACATATATCCGTATCATTAGGTAGACAACACACTACTTACAATAAAAATGATGAAACTATCGTCGAAATTCTATTGTGCAGGCTAACTAAAGGATCTAAAGGTCGGGCTATATATTGTGCAATTTTCCCAATAAATTCCGCGTCATGTATAGCGGAGATTTCGTGGAAGTTATGAGGATTATGCCAATGATAACTTTCCTTGCTTAGAGGAGCAGCAGTATTAACTGTTTGACAGGAAGTTACGCCAAGTTAGTTTTTTAAATGAAAACCTGTATTTTTTTTTCACAATCGAATTCATCGACTTTCAATGACAGCGTAAGAGACACTTTACGAAACACAAAATTTCGTCTATAAAACAGCGTCTGCGTAATGCGGCCAACGTAAGCACTGACATGTAAATTCTTTCTTCAGTGTTTGGATAAATTAATTATTATTTATTTAAGAATTTAATTTTTATATAATTGATTTGTGATGGGCTACATGCTTGGTGAAATGGATATTCCATGGTAGAGAAAATTAAAGTCTTACTTGTTATATTTCACAATTTTAATCCAGTTTCCTGACACGTGTTTGAACCCTTATTATTAAAGGAATATAAGACAATACTAAATTCTACATGTCATTGGTCTTTAATTTACAGGTATTGGCCACAGGTACAACTAAATTACAGGTGTGATTATAGAGGTATTTACATCTAAGTAATAAAACTAAGAAAATGATAGTGTGTATATTATTATACTCAACACAAGGGTAGAAAACTCAACCTATTAGAAACGTTAGCAAGTAAACAAGCCTTAAAAAATCGATGTAATGTTGTTAATAATCAAATTGAAATACCTTCAGGTGCCAATCTAATACTTAATAGCCTAATAACTTAGGATAAATATGCATTAAACACTGTCAATAATTACGAACGAAAAAACCCATAATTATAAACACAATATAATTTTATTACTTAGATGTAAATACCTCTATAACCACACCTGTAATTTAGTTGTACCCTTGGCCAATACCTGTAAATTAAGGACCAAAATAACCCATCATCTGGCAATTCACTTCATCTCCCTAATTTTATTTTAATGTAGAATTTAGTACTGTCTTATATTCCTTTGATAATGATCCGCAAGGTGCGCAGTTTTTATTCGTGAACAATTTAGAGAAGAAAACTGTTGTTTTCTACAGAAACTAACATGAGCGCATTATGCATAGCAGCCGCAGCAGCTGGCATCGCTCGTACCGTGGTGGGAATGGTGGCTCGTACCCTTCGAAACTTGAAACCCAAACTGTTGGATGGACAAAAGGTTGTGTTCATTTAAAAATGAGATCAGGCGCAGTTTCACAATTTTTTCTACAATTTTGGCTAAGGTGGGAAGTAACGCAATTGGTCGAAAATTTGAAAGGGTATCATGAGCACCACCCTTGTGAAGTGGGGTAAGTATAGCCTTGTGTTTATTGCTCACATAAAAAGTAATTGAATTACTCCCAAATAATTTAATTACAGTTGATGCAAAACAAAAATCGATGCACGTCATTATAATCACGAGGAAATTAAATTTGGGCAAAAAGTATTAAAACTTTATGCGATAATAAATTTACTACAAACTTAAAGTATTCTTCTTTGATACGAAACCACTTATAGCAAATATTTTGTTTATTTAAGCTTGTAAAAATTAATTTAATTTGATTTTATTGGCCGATAGTTGGCAACACAACTGTAAATGGTGCGGTGGCGCCAGCTCGTTCGTCAGCTTGGTTTGACGTTTCATGCAAAATTAACCTTAATTGTTCGTGGTTCCGTGTTGCTGTGCGTCTAGTTTTTAACAAAAACTCCAGATCTTTTCATAAATAGCATTAAAAAACTGTTCTATTAAGAGAAACAAAAGTGCACATACATATCTCTGTCGTTTACGTTGTTTACTATTTGTGAAAAATGACGAAGCATTAAAATAGTCGGTGCAAAGAGCTAATAGCTTCTCTAAGAAGCTATTTTCAGGAAAAACTTAATAACAATGGCCTATTTACCCTTGACAGCTGTACAGAGAAGTAAATTTAAAGAGTATGTTCAGGTCTAGATATTTTATTTCTATTTTACTAGTTTTTAGCGGGTAGCAGCTGCCCTAAATTTGAATATCTCCACTGTAAGCGCAATTTCAAGAACAGTTAAGGAAAATAAATTACTAGAATCACCTTAAAACAAACGTTCTAATTCAAAGAGAGTTGTAAATGTGTGAAGATTGGATAGTAGTTCTATCCGTGACACTATTTATGGAATGTACGAAACAAGTAAGCTGTATTATCTAAAAATTATAATATTTTACATCGGTTATTCATAAGCTGTAACTTTTTTTGGAACATATCATGTAACTTTGACAACTTTAAGTTACAAATTAAAACACAGAGAACTGTTTGATGGTTGTCTTAACTCTTTAAGAAGCCTCTTCAAGAAAATAAACTTCTGATGATAAAAAGATGAACTGAGGCGAGGGCTTATGGAACTTTCCCATGTAGCTTTCAAACGACTGGTATTTTTGAAAAAATATATTAAATAAAAAGAAGCATTCTTGTACTAATTCGCTTTCTTGGATGAAACATGGATTTTTTAGAATGGTACTATTGGTCGATCTTGGCAAGATGAAAATAAAAGAAGCGTTAGATCTACTAAAGTTGATAGTAAAAGGTATTATGCAGTAAACCAATATAAAAACTATGGAAAATTTTTGTATATTTATCTTGTTTTTATGAAAACAAAACTGTGTAATTTCCTCACTCGGATATTTTGGTTACAAGCTGACAACACTGTCGATAACTGACGTCACTTGAAGGGTATGACGTGCATCGGTTTTTGTTTTGCATCAACTATACATAGTAAGTGGAATTCTAATTTATTTATAATTCCATTACTCTAGAGAGAAACTAAACTTTATTTGATAAAAGCGCGGCTATCAACAAAGGTTTATTACTATTATCTACTACTTTTCCCATGTCATTTGAAGACGTTCTTTTATAGACGCGCCATTTTGTTTTCTGTAAAATGACTCTTACGCGGCCATATTGAAAGTAAATGTGAACTTGTTGTATGTCATTGAAAAGGTTATACTGACAAGAATTCGATTGTGCAATAAAAATAAAGAGAGGTTGTGGCGTAATTTGGTTTTTAGGTCAAATTTAAGACCACATTCAAACATAGCAGTAACTTAAATATCCTACAACGTAACGCTGTGTGTTGATTGGTGGCCAAGCCGTGAAATAATTGGTTCATTACATTACGCACAAATGAGTAAGCTAGCGCTATCGTCACCAGAGGTCATACCTTGCGGCATTCACTACTTTTACGCATGATGGTACCAGCACAACTCAGCAAAAATTAATCCTGCATTAAAGAATACAAATACTCATAAACTTAAATTTACTATTCCTATTAACCGTTAAAAATCAAACCCGACCTTGCAAATTAATCTCTTTGCCTTTAATAGAGATTGTTATTCGTTCTTTATTACTAAAATAAATTACCCAATCTCTTACCTAATAATCCTGAGAATAGTAAAAGTAAAAATCCGTATTCCATTATTTACTTACCGAGTATTTTAATTTTATCATTAAAGCAATAATAAAATTGTTAGTTTTAACGTCCACTTTATTATTACTAAAAGTAAAAATGACATGACATTAAATTTTAGGAATCTGAAGAAAGTGCGTAAAAATCATTGATGTCAGCTTTTCAAATAGAAATCCTGGTTAAACCCAATTAGTTGGTAAAAACATATGTAATTATATCTAATTTTTAAATTTTTATTTTAGAAACTACGCTTTGCTTTGCAGCAAAAGGTACCCATTTCATGCGATGCTCAATCTTTGTTCTTTTGCCCATTTCCTAATGACTTTGGCGATTTGTTCAGCTTGAGTCGAACTGCTCGTCCTCAAGAGTTGTAAGATGTCACTGAGCATGTCCACTGATAATTTTTTAGCTACCACGCCCTAAAAACGCATCCATCATACATTTTTATCAAAGGAGAGAATGATCTAAACATTCTAAACCAGTGTTTCTCAACTTGGGTTACGTGTCAAGAGGTCAATAAATCATAAATAGTAATAAATAGTATCCCCCCACAAAAAAATGTGAAAAAGATATTCGTAGAATTTCCTCTAGTGTTTTACTTTTCCAATTTTCTTCATTCGCGTTCGCACGCGTGTATCGTAATAATGTCTCTTTCCTATTCTATACGTACTGTTGTGTATTAATACGGCATAAATATATTTAAGCAATATTTCAATATTGTAACGAAAAGTTAGGCTCAATCCGGAAACGTCTCCGGTATCAGCCGCTCTTCACGCCAAAAATAAATAAACAAGTGCGCGAGAGAAGGAAAGAAGTTTCTGGCAGTGGCTCGGCATCCCGCGAGCGAACTAGATGTCGACCGCCTACTAGAAAATTCCGGACCCCTAAGGAGTAATCCTGTTTATCGTTAGTGATCAAACAATAATAGAGCATCAGTATAATATTTATTTATCATGGATAAATGGTTTAAAGCTGGTAGTTTAAAACAAGAGATAGATTCAACCATTCATGATGAAAAAGTTGAAGAGATTTCGGGTAAAGCCTGCCCAAAGATATAAGAAAGTTACACTTTGCCTTTGAGTGGGATTATCCAAGGGTGACCATAAACAAACAATGATGAATGAATAAATGCAGGTAAATTATGGTCCGTACTTAAAAAGTCTTAAAGTAAACTACAAATCCGGAAGACGTAATTTTATTATTAAAGGAATAGTTTGGTGATTTTAAACGGATTGTTACCTGATTCAAAATGAGAGGGTTAATCCCATAAAACAAATTATGTTCTAAAGACTGTATATATAGCCACTCTAGTTAGTTTTAAGCTTAGTAATTATTCTTACTTCGTGTGTAATACAGCGTTTGTTTAATCGTGTGTGAGTCATGGAAAATATGTACGAGCTCAATGTATCTCAGGAGATAACCCCGTCGAAAAGCAGAAACACTTTTCTGTGGAAAATCAAAATTAGAAAATATTGCCAAGTATATTTCTCGTATGATTTTGTTACCGTTAGTGATTCTAGTGCTCCGAACGACCAGTGTGTAATCTGTTTTAAAATTTTTAACAACAGCTCATTAGCTCCAGTAAAACTGCTAAGACACTTACAAACAAACCATAGTGAGTACAAACACAAACCTGTGGAATTTTTTCAACGTCGGTTAGTGGAAATGAATAAAAGTAAATGATAAACCATTTAAAACCAAGAATAGCTAAGGCAGGAAAAGCGCATATCATTGCCGAAACACTTACAAAACCACGCATAATAATAGATGTTCTTGAAACCATGATTGGCGAAAAGTTTAGTAATAATATCAAGATGGTGCCAATTTCAAATGATACCGTACGTAGGAGAATTCATGAAATAAGTGACGAAATAGAAAATACAATTATTCAAAGGATAAAAGGTACTAGTTGGTACGTATTACAGCTTGATGAATCAACAGACTATACGTGGCAGAGCTTGCAGTACTGCTCGTTATCGTTCGGTATATACACAACAACTCTGCAGAAGAAGAAATGCTATTTTGCAAACCTCTGAAGACTCACACAACAGGAGAAGAAATTTTCAATTTGGTAGATTCTTATATCACTGAAAAGGAGCTTAAGCTGCAGCGACGGTGCAAAAGCAATGACTGGCAAACACTCTGGGTTTATTGCGCGTGTTAAAAATATCGATCCGGAAATCAAAGGTAGCCCATGTGTTATTTTATTCATGAAGAAGCATTAGCAATAACAAAAATTTCACTCAGTCTAAAAAACGTTTTGGATGAAGCAGTAATAATCGTAAATTTCATCGAACATGCGGTGGCTATCTCGAGGAAAAGTTTTGGTACGCCTCTGTAGTCTGCGAAATGAGGTATTGGTGTTTCTTAGTGACTCCTCGTTTGAATTGTCACCAAGATTACTGAAGTCAAATGGTTACAACGTTTAGCCTATCTTACAGATATATTTCCGAGCCTCAACGAATGCAACATTTCACTTCAGGGACTTGCATTTAATGACAAAATTGAAGCCCAGTTAAAAAAAAAATACAGTTTTGGGAATCCTGTATCAACAGAGGTATAGCTGAGTGCTTTCCTACACTCAATGATATTGTAACCTTCCAGCAGAAATTAGGTTAAATTAAGTCAACTACCTTTAAAATTCAATCCATTCTCAGTCACAATCGAAAATTTACATCAATCCCTAACTCTAACAGTATAACAAATTGAACAGTTTATTTAATAGCGGCTGATGGGAACCTAAAAACTATTTTTAACTCGGCTACTAGACTTACCGTTGTAGAGTAGGATTTCCTTAGTATGCTCTTAAAAAGACTGACCAAAGAAATAAACTGAACCCTGAATGAGACATACGGATATAACTTTCGAACATTGAACCTGATTTTGACAAACTTGTCTCACGAAAACAAGATCAGCAATCTCATTAAGCTAGCTTAGATGAAATGTTATTCAATAAAAAATAACTAATGACTAATATATGGGGTTTTTCTAATCATTGATATATTATTTTGTTCTTATAGTTGTTTTTGATTTTATTATAATTATGTATTTGGAAGCTATAAAAGTAGCATGATGTTGTTGTTCTGATGAAAAATTTAATAGCTTATACTTTGGTGCTAAGGGTTCCTCGCTTTACAAAAGGTTGAGAAACACTGATCGAAACAAACATTATTTATACTAGAATGCGATATGATAGAAAGCATACATTTAAATAAAGTTACTCCCCCCTTTAACTTCTAAACTTAAAATAGCAATAAATATACAGGCATTAATATTACTGTGCTTGCGTGCAAATATGGGAAGAAAAGCAAAATAAGCAGCTTTTAAAAAATTAAGCCAGGACAAAGACAGGATCACTACTTTCCCATGCCATACGTTGTTTTATAGACGCCATTTTTTTTGTTTAATAAAATGAAATTTGAAAGTAAATGTCAACTCATTGTTAGACCGGGTAATGCATGGCTTAGTTGAACATAGGAAATCCCATGTAGTGGCTAAATTTTGGCTCCC
Organism: Polydrusus tereticollis; assembly: GCA_963920685.1. Lineage (NCBI taxonomy): Eukaryota > Metazoa > Arthropoda > Insecta > Coleoptera > Curculionidae > Polydrusus > Polydrusus tereticollis. The sequence goes on along the minus strand of OY987333.1, from coordinate 23,622,624 downwards.
CTGTACATTTTAGAGAAAAATTGTATGATAATTTTTTAAAGAGGCCGATATAATAAACCCATTTGCCAAGTTTGAATAAATTTTAATAAGCCAATCCTAACTTATTTAATTAAATGTGATGGCAAAATTACCAAATTTTCATAGTTTAGGTAACACAGCAAATACTATATAGCAAATTATTATTTGGCATTGACAAAACGAAAAGTACCGTCAGTGACAACATTTCCATTGAAGGCGCTTTAATTATAGCTAAATATGAGTTATTCCATTAAGGAAAAGTAACTATGATTAAGTGGTGTTATACAGGAAACAGTTTAAGAGCAGTGTCTGAAATGTTTTTAATTCAATTCCCTGATAAGCCTATCCCTTCCATTTAATTAATTAAACTTATCATTAGTAAATTTGAGTTTAAAGGCACTGTAATAAATAACTGTAAATGCTCAACTTTACTACACGTGGCGGAAAATAAAATGATTAGCACGAGGATTCTGGGGCAAGCCGTAGGAAAACATCAAACCATAGTTGCGCACTATAAAAAAACATAAATACTTTCCTTACAACTATGAATAACGTCCAGAGCTACAGCAAGGTGATAAAGAACGGAGAATGGTATTCTGTTTTGAGGTAATGGAAAGAGTAAATAATAATAATAGGGATTTTTGAGAAATATTTGCTGTACCAATGAATGTACATTCACCCTCAACAACGAACCAAATGTTCAAAATTGCCGGTATTGGAGCCAAGATAATGAACATCGTCTTGTTCATACTCGGACGCAATATCCACAAAAAATAAATGTTTGGGCGGAAATTGTAGGACATCACATTATTGGATCATTTTTTATGGAAGGCAACCTTACAGCAGTAACCTATTTGGACTTACTACAAAATCGAATAATATATATAAGTGAACATTTAAAAGTTATTATGTTGATTTTAGTAATATTAGAAGAAAGTTGATTACAATCACACCAATTTTTAATTTTTATCAAATCTTCATTAATAATTTCAATTATTTAAATACAATATTTTCTATGCCAAAGTATTGTATCATCTGCAAACATGGTAAATTTGAGGTATTCTACATTTAATTTTATTATTCTTTTATTTCTAACCATTTAACAATATTACTTGAGATCCTTCAGATAAAAAATATGATTTCCTCTAAAGTCATAAAGTTCAAGCTTCTTTAATAATATGTCGTGGTTAACACAATCAAAAGCTTTAGAAATATCACGAAATATTGCTGCGACAAAATCTCCTCCAATAAGCTTAAAATAAATATGTTCAAGAAATGCAAATCATTCTATTTTTAAGAAGAAACTAAAGAAATTGGTCAAAAATTAGAAGCAGATTCATAATCACCTCCCTTATGAACTAAAATAACAATAGCTGATTTAAGACATTGTGAAAATATTCAGTTTTCAAAAGAAATGTTTATTGCTTTGGCTAAAGCTTTTAAGGGCTACGACTCTCGGTAGGTTTGCTTGGACGGTTGCGGCGAGGACCGAAGCTACTCGTCGGGGTGTAGGCGGTGACACAGTCTTCCAGGGCCGATGTTCTCGCGTGCCTATTTTGCTAGCTTATGCGTTTCGATTCGCATTCAGTGCTTATTAATCATTTATTTGTTGCGGGTGCGGATGCATCGATAAGAAATAGTTAGCACTTACGATTTTCAATATGGGAAATTATAAATATGTAAGAAAACGGAATATACGTTCGTCCTTTAACGGGAAAACAGGTTTTGCTAAGAGAAGAAAAAATGTAAAATTCAATTACTATGTTTACGAAGAACATCATTAAACTTATTCTTAAACACGTTTTTAATCTGCAGACACGACTAACCACCGAAAATTGCATAAAATTAATAAACGCTCCAAAATCCCTGAGTCCATCCGCACATAGTTGGCTCCGCCTTCCAGCGTGAAACGTGCGATTGCGGTAATTTTCGCCTTGAAATCCGCAAGAGGTCGGTAGCCGACGGCCGTATTTTGAAAACGGAGGGAAAATGATTTAGACAAACTTAATTTTTTTTTTATTCGTTTAGTTTGGTTGTAAAGAAAATGGTAATAGCCATGCCGATACGGAACGTTTTTTAAACTTTTTTGATAGTTTATGAAAAAAAAAACTGAGTAGGTCGGCCCTAGGTCGTCTAAAAAAAAAGTGACAACGCATCGGCGTATATGAATATTTACCTATATACCATTCCGCATTTGAAATCCATTGGACTATAAATAAACTCACAATTCATTTTCTGCTATGTACCGTCCACAACCGTAGCCCTTAAAACAGAAACTGGTAGTTGTGAAAATGTTTTAATAGATAAATTATCCCATCCAGTAGAATTCCTATTTTTTATTTCCAAAATGATTTGAACATTGGTTGGACTCAAGAAAATCGTATCTTTAATTTTTACATCATTCATGTACGATCAATGCATAAATGAATATTCTTAGAAATATTTGAAGCTATTGAACAGTAATAAATGGTTAAGTTCGTTAGAAGAGAATGAAGTATGTATAGGTATTATGTTGTTTTTCCCTCTTAAATCATTAATAATTTTTCAACATTCTTTACGTGGATTTAATGATTTAGTAATACGATTTTCAAAATAATCATTCTAAATTATCTGTGGATTTAATGATTAAGTAATACGATTTTAAAAATAATCTTTCTTAATTAACTTTCTATATAATATGTTTTTTTAAACTATTAAGAAAAGAACTTAGTGAACGGTTTGATAGATCTTTTTTTTTAATAAAATGAAATGAGTGTAAATTCTTAGAATTTATTTTAATACTCTTTGATATTTATAATTTTTTATTGTTTTTTTTTTTAATAATTGTCATTAATATTAAAATCTCTACGCACAATATGAGACGTTAAAGCAGTAAGTTGTGATAAAAGATTTTCAAGTTGTTTTTAAAAAGGCGGTTAGAAGATTACAGATATACAATGCATTTTATTCCTTTGACAAATTTTACTTTTTGGCCCAAATTATAAATGACAACTTCGATGACAACAATTTTATTGTTCCAACAATGGTATCCTTAGAAGTTAGCTTGAAGTCAGAGATACCAGAATAATAAATTAAATTGTATTTTGTGCGCCATATTTCCTAGTAAACAACGTAAATGTTACTGGCATATTTTAGGAATAGCTTGCATTAAAATTTATCTTGTGATTATATTTTATTGGTATTTATCGTGTGTAAGTGCGGATTGTGCAGAAAATCATTAAATAAATATATGAATATTCCAAAAATCAGAAATATTTGTTCCTACCTGAAAGACCCCAACGATGGCGCCCCGTTTCCCCTCCCAAAATTCAGGATTTGGATCCAATCTATCCAGCATATCAAAGGCTTTGGCTGCGTACCAGAATTCGCCCATTTGGTAGCAATCATTAGCTATTTGAAGTAGCAAGTTGAAACTTTCCGGAGAATTATCCAGCCTTAAAAAAAAGCATGTTGAAACATGTAAATTATATTTTGCCAAAGGCAACATTTACTTTACCATGTAATATACACTTTACCAATTATCATCTAAATTTCTAAATCCATCAGTTTAAAAGATATAGGTAACAGAATTTTATTAACACAATAATAATATAATGCTCAACGAGCATGTTATATGGCATTCTGTTTTTAAAAACTAATTTTTTTCTACTACTAACTTGAGAAACCGCAATTGTTTATTCCATTTCTCTAGTATAATGGAAGTAAAATTTCTCTACCTAGAGAAATATCGATGATAAATAATCGCCTATATAGGTAAATAATAAAAAACTTACTGTGTAATGAGTAATGAGATTAAGTTACATGATTTCGGCAATACATATTATATGATTTTAGCATTCTTAAGCTGGACTTATAAACTCGAAAAGTTGGTGAGGTTGAGGCTCTGTTGGTGTTGGAAATAGGAGTTCAATTTAAACTAAAGGGAACACTCAGTTCCATTTATACACTCGTTCATGTTGTTCATGTAAAGCTCATGTAAGGTTCGAAAACTTCCCGGGTAGTTCGAGATAACCAATTTTTATGCTCGGAGTTCGGAATATCTAACCTCACAAACTTGATCATAACTTCAACCTCACCAACTTTTCGAGTTTGTAAATCAAGCTTTACTCACCGTCTCTTTAACATGATATTGGTTTTGAGCCTTGATTAACCATATTAAATGAAAAACTCGGAAAATAGTATCAAAATTTTAATAAACCAGGAATTTTCTTTATAAATTCTAAGATAAATTTCAAAAATAAACTCTTATATTCAAAAATTACAACACGACCACTAATTTTCTACAAACTGACATTTAAAATCGCATTTATTTAGTTTTATTTCTTGCTTTGACAAGTGAAATCCCAGGCTACTTGATTTTCAATATATTGTAAAAATTCGGGGGAAACGGATAAAAAGAACTAAACGAAGTAAATGATATACAAAACAATTTTTTTGTATAACACGTCATAAAAATAATAAATCAGTATACTAGACTACATAAAACACCAATCGTTTTTATTTCGTTAACAATTTGTTATTGACAACACTTTTTTCTAAATTGTCTGATTGAGTACATAATACTTAAGTAATGAAGGACTATGTTCATATTGAATATGCTGACCCGCATCTAATTTATGGACAAGCACTCGGCAATTGTGTGAAGGCGAGAAGAATTTATTCTGATATATTTCCAAATCGACGTTTACCGCACTGAAGAACTTTTGAAAGGCTTCTTGTATCGATTAGTGCTTCTGAGTATACGCAAGGCCTTTATTCTCATTTGTTTGTAGTGTAGCTTTCGCTTCCATTAAATGAAATTAGTTTTTAGCCAAGCCATAACCAGTCGCGTGGCAATTTGTATGTGCGAGGGAAGGGGGAGCGTGTATGGGATAGTATGATTAGGGCGTTGTTCGAGAGGTCTGTGGTTTTATAGTATAGTTTGTGTAGGTGGGTTTGTATGGTGTCTATTTTTAGGTCTCTGTGCAAAAGTCTTGTTAAGGTGAAAATGGGCGTATTGGAGATCATTCTGATAATTTCGTTTTGGAAAATTTGATATTTTTGTGATTAAAAATTAAAAGAACAGGCCTGATCATAGTTTTGTAGAGGCTAAGTTTAGTTTTTAGCTTAACTTTGCTGTTTCTATTACAAACCCACAACTTCCAGCGAACATGATATGGTTTCAGGAAGATGGAGCACCGCCCCATTATTAAATCAATGTCCGGCAGTACCTCAACCGAGTATTTCCAAATCGGTGGATAGGGAGGCGTGGATCGATGGAATGGCCAGCACGATCCCCTGATCTGACGCCATTAGACTTCTTCTTATGGGGTTATATAAAAAATATTGTATACAAAACTGAACCCTTCGACTTAGCTGACTAAAGAAGACGAATAACGCTTGCGATTAGATCGGTCACGCCTGAGATGTTCAGTAACGTTAGAAGAAATTTCTATTTAAGATTAGGATGTTGCCAAGACGTTCACGGCGAGCATTTTTAACATCACCTATATTATTGTATTTTTTTTTGTTTTTTACATTATCAGGAAATAAACAGTACTACTTATTAGTTTTTTAGTATGTTGTTAATTTTTGCAATAAATCTGAAAACACTTAATATTTCCGAAACAGTTGAATATAGGTACAGGATATTGTACATGAAATATGTCTAAAACTTTCTGAAAAATCCAAAAATTGAATAATATACAGGGTGTTGCATTTAAAATAAGAAAGTTAGTATGGGCCACCGTTACATGACACACCCTGTATAAAAAGTTTTTATTGAAAAAAATGCGCAACTAGAAATACCAATCGACTTGTCCGAGCGTTTTTTCGGACACGCCCCCATGTATTTATTATCGAATTTATTCCATTTGACTGATACACACTCTATGAAGAAAATCCCCATGCAACAGTGCAGACAAAGCACCAACAAAGGTTCATGGTTAACATGTGGGCGGGGATTATTGGGGATCATCTCATTGGACCGTTCATTATAGAAGGCAGATTAAATGGTGCCATGTATTTGTAATTCTTGTATCAAAGCTTAAACAGTTTATTAGAAAATGTGCCCTTAGAAATTAGAAATCAGATGTGGTATATGCACGACGGTGCACCGTCCCATTTTAGCAATTCAGTTCGTCAGCACTTATCAAATACTTTTGGTAATCGATGGATAGGTTGAGGTGGGCCTATTTTATGGCCACCGAGGTCGCCCGACATGCTTCCATTGGATTTCTTTTTATAAGGAAATTTAAAGAGGCTTGTATATTCGACGCAAGTTCACACAGGGAAGATCTGATGGAAAAATCCTGCAGTGTTGTTCACGTACAACGAGAAAGCATCTGTCGGCTAAGGAAATGTATAGATGTACAGGACGCCCATTTGTTTATATATAGAGTATTTAAAAAATCAGCTCTAAAATGATACCTATCAAAATTTTGGCCCAATGAGGCGGTGACAAGTCCGTTCCTAACTTTCCTGATGATATAAAAAATATGCTGAAGTATGGTTTTATGAGCCTTTATGGCCTACATAAAATATTAAAATTTCATTAAATTATACATGGCGGTTCAAAAGTTACAGCCGAAAAGGTAAGTCGCTGGGTACCCCTTTGGGACTCTGTACCTCCGTTAAGGAGCACTGTAATATATTTTTTCTATGACAAAATAGGGCTATTTTGACATCCCCTATGTATACTTACCGGACACCCTACATAATAGCTCATTTCTCAACCCAGGAATATAATGTACTATTAAGTATTTACTATCACAAACAAATAATTATTATTTCTTGACACCTGCCACTGACGTAACTGATATTGGTTTTCCCTTTAATGCACTCAAAACCTTTTATACATGCGATTTCACGATTGGTCGCAAACAATTGGTGATCCTATCTCAATCAGTGAAATATGAATAACATAACTTGTTCAAAATCGAGTAGGTAATGCATGTATTGTTTAATGATGGCAGAAAAATACTTATAACATATGAGGTAATATTACTTATATAATTTTACTGGTTTCATTTACAACATTTTTGTGATGGTGTTGTTTGACTCAGGTATCATTCGAAACCAAATAATAGGTCCGTTTTTATTAATAAAAATGTATATTCAGAGCAGGATTTGCTGATGTTAGAAAATTAAATATTACCTAAGAACATTAATAAAGTATCTAGTTGCATAATTTAGTAACAAAAAACAAGTATCAACTTAAAGTAAAGAAAGTACGGCAACGTCGCCGTCTACAATCTTTTAATTTATATTCGGTGTCGAAAATACAAATTCATATGGAAACAAGCAAAAACAAAAGTCAGTTAATTTTAGTTAAATTCTAAAACGTAGTTCCAACCGCCAAGAATAATTTCCTAGTATATTCGCCGAAATAAAGCAAGCAAAAAAGCGAAAAACCAAGATGGCATCTAGCTTCGCGGAAGGCGGCATCTTATGGGCATCAACAGACGAGCGGACGCTCGTTTGTCGAAGTGTATGAGCGTACGTGACAAAAGAAGGGTTTAGTGTTAGGCAACTAGATATACTTACGTGTTAATTAAAACAGCATGACAGGATGCTACTGTGTGTACGAGACAGAGAGATGATATATCACAAATACGACGTAACATGTTTTGACAAATCAGATTCGTACCATATTTTGTAAGAAGCACACGGTATCACTACCGGCTTGTACGCGAGGTTTATTGATTTTTCACGGCATCCAAGCCACGAAATAGGTCGGTCAATTCGCGGAGTCATCCCGAAGATATAATGATGTAATTATTATATCCCGACTCGAGCAGTCTCGTTTATCTTTGGTAAAAAGCAGTCGGAAATTCGTGGAATTTATGCGATAAATTCTCGAAGGTTTAAGAATGTAGTATTGTATCGATATTTATGTTTGTTATTAGTGGTGTAAAATGTGTAGCTGTTTTAATGACGTAAGTAGTTACCACACGATGTAACAGTAAAACCGTATTTGCTGCTACGCAGACCAAATGTGACGGTGAGTAACCGATATAATAGAAGTAAATAAATATATTTTGTGTGAGAAAAAGCCTTTTATTTCAACTGACATATTTTGAACCATGCAACCTATGGAAATACAGTAAACAGTTTATGTTTGGTCAAAGCAAATAGAGGCAGCGGCAAACAAATATAGTTATAAAAGAGGTAGGTACTCTTCCGACTCGGTGGATTGGCAGACGCAGGGTGAAATAGAATGGCCACCCAGATTTCCTGAACTTACGCCGATAGACTAATTCTTCTGGGGGGCCATTTGAAAATTAAAGTGTGTGTAACAAAACCAGACAATAGAGAAGAGATAAGACAAAATGCCAGCTTATAACTCCGATTATGCTTCAAAAATGTAACTAATAGATTTTATTACAACTTGGCACATTGTCAAGCTGTTCAGTTATATTGTCGTCATTCTCAACATTTAATTGAATAAGTTTCTTGTTAAAGAAGTTAGATATAATAAGTAGTATTTACTGTGTGAATAAAAATGACGTTATATCTTTTAAACTGATGGATTTATGTAACAACTTAATAACAAGGAATGTGACTAAAATGTCGTGTAGAATTAGAAAACTAATGAAAATATGTATACTATCCCATTTAGACCCAAATTATCAATTATTCCTTAGAAGTTATCTGGTAGGCAGAGTTAACAAGACATTGATAATCTGGACCTTCAGAAAATGGTACAGGACCTGCTCCTGCTTACCGTAAATAAAGGTCCCACGCCTCCTGCGCTTTCTTATTCATAACGTAACATCTCGATAAATTCGATATGTAAACATAGTCATTTTGGATCTTTTGATCTTGTATCAATAGAAAACTTTCCTCGGCTTCCTTAAACTGATTGCATGCCGTTTTTGCTTGGGCAAAATTAAAATTAAAGGTATCATCTGAAAAAAGATATACATTGCATTGATGCATTCCATTTTAGTAGTCTCAAACTGTCTAAATAAAAAGACGTGAAATAAACTTCTCACCCGAATGAAGGTAACTCTTAATACTGGTCAAATATACCAACACTTCCTCAAATTGCCCGCCGAGAAAGAATGAGGCAGCCATGCACTGTCTACCATGGATGGTGTCACATTCACTAGTCGAGCTACCGACAAGATGAAAACATTCTTCGGCTGTTTTGACGTGTTCCGTCTAAAATTGACGTTGATAGTTAAACAACTGATTAAAGGTCGCTTGTCTATGATGCAAGATATTTGACAAGTAGATCAAACGACACTTATTGTCCTAATTATAATAATGATGATGATCCAGAATTAACCAGAAGTCTGTATCTATAGTTTGGTCTTGTTCAATAAGATAATTTGTAATAAGTGTCCTGATTTTCTGTACAATAAGGTCAAATTCAGATATATGACGTTCACAATTTAGAATTTAGACATAAATTTGCGATTACACCACCTGCACATCTCACTACTATGTACTCCTTCACTTATCAGGTCTAGAAAATCCAGAAATAAAGTGCCTATCGATTTTAAAAACGTCTTTGGTTAAATTCAAATTATTTGTCAAACAAATTTTGAAAATTTCCTCTGATCTTGCACTAGCTATCGCGCTGCCCACCATGTAATACTAATATGTTTTAGGAGAGAGAGATAGTGAGCCCACCTTGAAGGAGTTATCGGAGGCCAGAGCTATCTCGAGCTCTGATCTCCGCTTACTCCCCCTAGGCTTGCCTCCTCGCCCCCCTGCGATTCATTCCGCAGGGTCTCACCATTAACAGCAATGCTCCGCTGTTCATATCCGAGAAGAGGCAAACAACGAGAAGCGACAAAATCCCGAGTTTATTGATTAAGTGGGGACCAAATTATATGTCCTTCACCTTGAAATTTTGACAGTTGGCCGGGTTATTACACTAAAAGAAGCACTAAAACGATGAAGAAAATACTTTACACTGAAATAAAAAATGTGGGTACCTAGTAAGAAGTCCTTTTTTTCAGGAATATCTTCTGTTTCATGTCAATGGCTTTTCGGCAAATTTCGTAAAATCAAAAAAAAAAATAAAATAAAAATATTTTTGAAATGCTTTATTGATTGTGCGTTACTTACTGATAGTACATTTTAGAAAGAAAATGAAATAGTATATATTACCTACCAAGAGTGGTAAGAAGCCTATTACACACGATTTCGAAAATTACGGTACGAGCGTTAGCGAAAATTGCCCTTGTTAATACATACATTACAGTATTACGTATATTGTGTTTAAAAATAAGTTGTAAATTTCGGAAAACCTTATGATTTTTTATAATATGTATCTATATTACTACTTACTCTTTGCTTATTTTACCTGATCTATGCGTAGAAATATGACAATATTCAATAAAAACTACTAAATGAGAATAAGTACTTGCGTGCTTTCAGGAATATTTTCCAAGAAAACACAAGATCTGTTAGGAAAATAAAAACATGTTCTTTTAGATTAGTTTGATATTTTTTCCTTCCCGTCGCCTTCCCTTAAAAAGGTACTTGTTGTTATACATTTAATATCAACTTCACTTGAATAACATAATAAGTAATGGTATAGGTATTTCCATACACCTTTCACGTAATAAAATACAGCAGATAAATACAACAAAACAAATATAAACAAATATATCATAGCGGTGCAAATGTACTTACTGTTCAAGATCCTTTGGAAATGAAAACATGCCTTATTGCTTGACCTTCTTTTGAGTGACACCCTCGAAACACACAGGTATTACCAGGTAGTTTTATAATAGCACAGCACTCACAAAAATAAACAGTTAAACAATACACTTCTTTCAACAAAAAAGACAACTAAACTCGATAACGACAACTCATCGACTACCGAACTAACGGCTGAAATACGGCCGGCTTAAACCTATGACAGTTGGCCGGGTTACCCCCCACTACATTGATTTCGCTTCTCGTTTTGCTCTTCTCGGGTTCATATACAGTCGAAATGAATGGGGGTTGGAAGGTTTTGGGTGAAGTATCGGGAGGGGGGGGGTCTTTTACATGGGATTTCCTATGGTCTATCTGGCGGTGCACCACCCGATACGTTACGTAATGATATAACAAACATACTTACCGAATTAATTTCTTGCCCCAGTGATGCATTAACTACGCCTTTAAGAATGTACTCCTGAGGAACGGCGGGTTGGACATCTTTCAGTAGTTCATAAGCCTCCTTTATGTCGTCGTTCCGTAAATAATGGATAACCAGGTTCAGACGGGCCTCTGGGACGACGTCTACCAATGCGGGAAAAATCTGGAATCAATTTTAAATAAAAAAATTAATAAAAATAAACCCGCCTTTTACTTTACCTGCATGGCGTCTTCCCCATCTCGAAATACAACCAAATTATGCTTGACCAAGTCATAGCCAAACCCAACGTTCGCTGTTTGGTCCACGATCGACCTAAGTTCATTTTCTGCCACCGTACCGTTGTATAATCTAAATGCATTACACGCCTAAAAAATAAGTTTGAAGATAATCATTTCGCCGCAAAATATTTGTTGCTTATTGGGAATACGGGGAACAAGGAATGTGACCGACGTTACCGTCATTTTTCGCACCTATTTTGAGGTAAAAAAAAAATGTTTTGTCACTGACGCAGCAGAACCTTTAAAATTTTACTTACAGCTAGAGCTGGGCGGTACTTACAAGTACTCAGTAGTCTCTGTACTCTTGAGTATTTTTATGGTGGCCCCAGTACTAAGTCCTTGAGTATTAACCTGAAATGTTGTACTTGTATCCGAGGCATTTTAGATCGCAAAAATGTACTACACAAAAATATCAAATAAGTATCAAAAAAAGTTGTTAATAAAATTTGCTCCATGTATGTCTAATCTAAAAACTTATTGCTGTAAATTGGATTACCTTCCCTGGGAATGACTTTTTCAGAAAAGATAAGACTAACATTTTCTTTAAGTTTTAAAAATATTTTCTGTTTCATATATGAAGGCAGACTTTTGCTGGAGCCTTCAACGTGATGTTCCTGACAACCCACATAAAAGAAAATTATATAAACAGCGCTTTTCCCTACGAATTGGTTGTAATTTTCCAAATTAGACTACTCTATTTCTGTTATTATACCGAATCATACATCATTATGGGTTTTCTTGATTTTGCGTTTATATTTTTCGAAAGTCAAAGTCAAAAGTCAAAAATGCTTTATTGTCAGAAAGAGCAATTCATTGACAAAGCAGTCTAAAACTAAAACAATTGGCCTGTTCCGTTACTTATATTTAGAATACTGCAACAAAACACACCAAACGCAAAAATAAAAATAAAAAGACATATTATTATGCATTTAAAAGTAATAATTATAACAATTTGAAAATAACACAAAAACATTGGGTTCACAGCTCGGAAAATATATATATATATATAACAAATAACTCCATTCATAAAATACAATTAATCATTATCAACTAAGTGGATCAGAATAAAATTCGGTTAAGTTATAGTAGGCCTTTCCGGCAAGCAATGCCTTAACAGATCTTCTAAAAGACTTCAAGGTGTTTTTGTTCCTTACTTGAATCGGCAAGTGATTAAAAATTTTTTTTTGCCTTCATAAATAAGTGATTTTTTAATTAGTGTCCTGGTAGGTATCGGCAAGGGCAGGTCCAAAGCCCGTCGAGTGACACGCTGAGGGGCAGGACGTTGGATGTTGTTATAATTCTTATAAATTAGCGAAGCCGTTTCCAAAACAAACACGGAGCTAAGAGTTAGAATCCTCTGGGAGGAGAAAAGGGGTCGGCAAGATTCTCGTTGGTCAACATTAGAGATGAAACGAACAGCCTTCTTCTGCAAAATAAATAAAATATTTAGCAAATGTTGGGTGCACACACCCCAAAATGGAATCCCATACCTGAGGTGTGACTCAAAGAGTGCAAAGTAGACTGTTCGTGCCATCTCCAGGCCGAGCTCTAAGCGTGTCTTTCTGATGGCAAAGCAAGCTGAGGAAAGCTTTTTGCTCAGACCCAAAATGTGATCTTCAAATCGAAGTTCACTATCAATTATCACTCCCAGAAATTTTGATGCCGTATTAACTTGAAGAGGCTCGTCCTCTAAGCGCAACCCATGTATATCGCACTTAAACCCTACAATGTTCGTTTTGGCAATGTTAAATGAAAGGCGGTTAGCATCACACCATTGCTTGATCTTTATCAGGTCTCTGGAAATAGTTTCCTTAAGTTGTTCAGATGCTTTATTATGCCATACAATAGAGGTGTCATCAGCAAACAGCGTGAATTCGCCCGAAATCTCGACTCGAATTAGATCGTTGACATAGATTAAAAAAAGAAGAGGACCCAAAACTGAACCCTGCGGCACCCCACTCACAACCCTCAATGACGTCGAACGCACACCAGAAACAATCACCGACTGATTACGACACTCGAGGTAAGAGGAAAACATGCCAAAGACGAGCCCCGAAAACCATACCTTTCAAGCTTAGACAGCAGTATCCCGTGATCCACGCAGTCAAATGCCTTCGACAGGTCACAGAACACTGCTGCCGCCGCCTCCCCTCGATTGAGGTAGTGGTAAACTCCCTCCAGAAAACCAAAGATGGCGTCGTGTGTACCCTTTGAGTTTTGAAATCCAAATTGCCTTGGTGTTATTAGTTTTTGGAGTTCAAGGTAGTTCGAAATTTTAACTTTTACAACTTTTTCGATTAATTTGGAGAGAGTAGGAAGCAGGGATATGGGTCGAAAATTAGCCGGCTCGTCCAGATCGCCTCCCTTGTGCAAGGGGATGACTATTGCTGATTTAAGGCATGGTGGAAAAACACCCCGGGACCAAGAGTCATCGATAGCAGCAGCCAAGGCATCCAGAGCGCAGTCCGGTAATCGTTGAAGGACTTCTGCGGAGATTCCATCATCCTCACAGGATTTTTTATTTTTTATGCTTTTTAATGCTTCTTTGATTTCGTGCATTGTCATTTTTAGTGAAACTATAGCTTATGGGCACAACTTGAACTTTTTCTGTTTTATAATATCTAGCTAATTATTTTTAAAAGTAGAGCCAATCCAGCAAAATGAGCTTCATATTCTTATCAGCACCACAAAAGTACCTATTAGAATCGCTCAAATGTTGCTGGCAATAAAATTAGTGTTGACCAATATAATATAGGTAGGTACCTTACATAATTGTTTATTGTAAATGTGTTAATTACTGGATTGAATTGGGTTTCTATATTTTTACAGATTTGAGTGTATTTTTTTGTTGAGGAAGGTAATACTTTATTGGTCTTTCGATGGAATTAATAAATAAAAAACGATTGGCCAAACTTGTATACATTATGCCTACCTTTAAATTGGTTGCAATAACCGAATCTGAAAATCTCTTGAGATACAGACCCAAAACCTCTTGAGAAACATCATAATAATCCAGTTTATAATAGCAAAGGGCTACATAAACATTAAGAGCAATATTTTCTCTAAAAACAAATACATTTAAATTTTTTTAAAGCCTTATTCGACGTTATATAAACCAACCGATTTTGGAGAAGCAGCCTCTTGTAAATATCAATGGCTTCCTGATAATGTGCCCGCAAATAATGTATAGCAGCTAAACTTAGCTGATCTTCTAGAATATCTTGCAGCTGCTGATGATATTCCATTAGAGCAGCTTCATCCTTTAGTTTATGAGATATGTGGAAACTGAGACGCGTTTTTAGATCGCTAGAGGGCGCTTGGGTCAAAATTTCTTGGGATTCTTCATACATACCTGTTAAATTGGATGTATTAAATCTAAACTTCTAAAGTCTTATGTAAGACTGCTGAAAAATATTATACCCAAATAAAAATAGCAACAAGCTAAGTTTTCTGCCAGATTTTTTGCATCGGCTTTTGAACTGTAAAGTGTCTGGTAAATATGTAAGGCATTCTTGTAGTCTCCCCGATGGAAATAACAGTAGGCCATCCATAAGCTGGAGTTATGATCCTGATCTGGATACTTCTTAAACTATAGAAAAAAACTTATTATATAAGGATAATATAATATTCTCAATTATTTCATACTTCAAGAAGTGTGATGGCTCCTGTATAATCTCGTTTAACCAAAAACTCTTCAAATTGTGATACGCTTTTATCAGAATGGTGTTTTCTAACTTGTTTAGCTCCATCACTGTTTGAAGCTAGAGCCGGCTTGGACCTGCTTAAAATCTGCGACAAAAAATAATCGTTCGGTATTTGTAAACAACACTACAGATCCTATCTATTAAATTAACTAACCATTGCTGGTCTTGAAATGTGCAGATAGCCTTAAAATACGTTTTCAACTCACAAAAATGGAAAATTGTTTGTATTCTTACCGCGCTTAACCCGTTTCCATGACATGACACAAATAGGAAATCATAGAAAAAAGAAACAAAGTTAGGAAATTTACAATTCCCGTTGGCCCTACTTGGTAACGTACAGACCGTCCCATTTCTCCGAATATAAATATACCATAACCTTACTTTCTCATTTTCAAAACACTTGAAAAAGATTTGTGTTAAATCATTATTTTTATTTAAAAACAAAGGTAAAAGACATGTTAGATAATATAAAACATATAATTTTGATCCTATCCGGTAAGGGAGGGGTTGGAAAATCCACCGTTAGTTCCCAGTTAGCCCTTACATTAGTTGAACAGGGCTACAAGGTAAGTTTTGGAAATATGTTCAGTACCTACTGTTATTTATCAAATCTCTATTTTTTTAAAATTATTGAGTGATTGAATATTGACGAGGGATCTATTTTCTAGGTGGGTCTCTTAGATGTGGATCTTTGCGGACCAAGTGTACCATATTTGTTGCAGTTGGAAGGCAAAGATGTTCATCAGGCTGACGGAGGGTAAATATACTTTTCTATGAATTGTTCATTTAATAATCATTAATATATTTATAGCTGGGTTCCTGTTTATGCCGATGAAAAACAGCGTCTGGCAGTGATGTCAATAGGATTTCTCCTAGGCAATAGAAACAATGCTGTTGTTTGGAGAGGCCCGAAAAAGACGTCCATGGTAAAGCAGTTTCTCACAGACGTTTGCTGGGGCGATTTAGATTATTTAATTATAGATACTCCCCCAGGGACGTCCGATGAACACATAACTGTAATGGAAAATTTGAAAACGGTCAAATGTGATGGTGCAGTGATAGTAACGACCCCCCAACAAATGTCTATAGAGGATGTTAGGAAAGAAATAACATTTTGCAGGAAAACTGGCATACCAATTATTGGTCTTATAGAAAATATGAGTGGGTAAGTAATATTATTTTATTATCTTAAACAAAAGGTTTAGTGGCATGTACTTGTAGCAGTGTAGCTTTTAGGATGTGAGATCCTATACTCTGGTACCAAAATAATTGGCAGCAACTCATTTTTACTGGGGTGTGCAAGACGTAAGGGGAACGCCAATTCCAGAGGCGTGTCATTTTAAACAATAGTAATTCAAAAATTATATGAATTTCAATGATCAATAGTTCTGAACTGAAATAACCTGATCTTATGAAAGCTGGTTAGTTCAGGTTAGTTCAGTTAATGATCCCATAAAGTAATTTTATATCTTTTTAATTAAATTATTTAAAAAACTCTTTAGGAAATACTGGAAAATGTGTATAAAAGTATCCACTCTTTGGCACACTGCTGATAATTGAATTTTATCAAAATGTTCTTTGTTCCCTTAAATTTGCTGTTCCTTCAGTGTAATTAGTGACCTTTACTTGTCTTAATTTTCTTATTTTTGTTAGATTTCTAACATATTTATTTTATGATTCTACGTTTCTAGCTTTGTTTGCCCCCACTGTTCAGACTGCTCAAACATTTTTAGCAAAGGCGGGGGCGAAGCCCTAGCTGAACTAGCTAAAATACCCCTCCTCGGCACATTGCCAATTGATCCCCGTGTAGGTCAACTCTTGGGGAAGGCGTGTGTGAAGGAATTTCCAGATTCACCATCTGCAAAGGTATTTAATGAAATTGTAGATAAAATAAGTAAATCGTGAATTGCAAAATAAAAAAAAATTGATTGAATTTTACATTTTGTGATATTATTTATTGAACGTTTTTCAAAAGTTTATGCAGGTAACTCTAAAAATATTATTATTTATTTATACATGTGTATACATATATTACACTTCTTATAAACTACTGTACTTATATAAACAAATATGCTTGAATATACACAAAAATATATAAATTGACTAGTCCACTCACGCTTGTTTGTGAAACAACAACAATAACTTTACAATAAAATTTGGCCACAAATTAACACTATATACATTCAAATATAATATAAATCTAAAAACATATAATTTTAACCTGTCAAAATCATAAACCTACAATTTTAAAATGAAAAATATATTTTTGGTAAGATATAAAACGAAAAAACTGTTCCGGGTGTTCCACCTAAGGAGGTAATCGGCTATATCTCAGAAAGTAATAACACTAGGACTTTGAGAAAAAATGTATATCGATAAAAGCGGCCAAGAGAAATTGCTGGAAATTATTTTCAAGTTCGAAAAATGACCGCTAGGGGGCGTAAGAGAACTTTCAAAATAGAAATGCCGATTTTCTCTTGATTTTTCCTAATAAAAATATGTTAAAAATATAAGCATTGTATTCTTCATAAAATTATGCAACTTTATGTTAGGAATCGTTTTTTTCTATTTTTAATAATAAAGTGGTGGGAAAAGGTCAAACTTTTTTTCTTTCAAACTGATATCTCTCCTTTGGATAAACCGATTTTATCCAACTTGGTCTTGAAAAAAAGCCCTCCTTTTTCTCTACACGTAGATCTATTAACTATACCATATTGATTCTGATGGTGGCCACTGATATGGCGTTT
This sequence comes from Polydrusus tereticollis, assembly GCA_963920685.1. Taxonomy (NCBI): domain Eukaryota; kingdom Metazoa; phylum Arthropoda; class Insecta; order Coleoptera; family Curculionidae; genus Polydrusus; species Polydrusus tereticollis. The sequence goes on along the minus strand of OY987333.1, from coordinate 23,604,797 downwards.
TTCCGTTATTCCTCAATGAATAAGGATTTTCTCAAAAAAAGCAAATGTTATGATATGACTTTTTCATCATATTTTATTTTAGGCTTATAAAGGCTATTAAATAGTGGACTAAAAATCCAGGTCCGTATTTAAAATAAAAAAGTTGATGATGGTCGCTCGAATCCGAAACGTCGGATTAAAAAACTAACCCCATAAGCTTGTAGAGGAGGAAAAGTTACTATAAGGAACTGGAAACCGCAACGTGATATCTTATATTTTGAACATATTTTTATTAAGAAAAATCAAGAGAAAATCGGCATTTTTATTTTGAAAGTTCTCTTATGCCCCCTAGCGGTCATTTTTCGAACTTGAAAATAATTTCCAGCAATTTCTCTTGGCCGCTTTTATCGATATATATATTTTTCCCAAAGTCCTAGTGTTATTACTTTCTGAGATATAGCCGATTACCTCCTTAGGTGGAACACCCGGTACAATAGACCTTAATTTTAAAGTCCATTATTACATTTTGTTCTTATTATAGAAGCTCCACTCTCCTCATACTCTTCTTTGGATACACAAATATTTTTATAAAAAGTGCTAAGGGATCCCAAAATCGAGCCCCCTCGCCAAACAAAAACGTTCCTATCCTTTTCGGCTATTACGTCAACCTTCATACTTGCAGGGACTCGAGCTTCCAGTTCACTTTTTAAGCGATCCTCTAGGCCATTCAGCAGAGTATTACCTGAAATCATAGCATTTGAAGAGAGATTCAAAAATTACTGGACTAATCTTCTTTACGTAATTCACTTTGCTTACCTCCTGAAAGGATTATGTTGCCCGCGAACTCTCTTCTTAGATCAAAACCACATTTAAATATCGATTGAAAAATCATTTCATGGATTCCTAGACAGTCGTATTGCTCGACTAAGGCTGGCTGAAATATTGGGGCTGTTGCTTGATGCCTCTCTGTCCCTAGTAAATATTAAATATTATTCCATTATTGCCAGCAAAATCCATATAAGACAATAGCAACGTCAATGTATAAAAATATAAGTAAGATTCACTAAAATAGACATGTACAGGGTGTCCCATTTTCGACACTTTTATAGGGTATCTCCGTAATCGTAAGTGCTATCAAAAAAGTAATATAGGTGTCATGTGCTCTTTTCGGCTCAAACTTAAAATGGTAAAATCAAAATTCGAAAATTTTCGCTCGCTTAAAAGATACGGGGGAAAATCAAAAAATTGACAATTTCAAAATTACCCTATATTTTCATAGTTGAAAGAGATACAGAAAAATGTCTGTATATTTTAATCTAAAAAGACTAACAGACCATGGATGATATTGGTTTCCTAGGCGATTTATTTAAACTTTATTACTTTGAAACGAAATAAAAGATTCAGATTCAGGTAAAAAAATAACGGGAACCATCGCAAATGTTTAAAAGCTCCTCCGTTGTTTTCAATGCACTCTTTACACCTTTTTCGGATTCATAATGTGTAATGGTTTTATTTCTGCAAAGGCCTCATGAATTCTTTGATCAAGTTGTTCTCGGGTTAAAATGACTTCTTTATAAATTTTATTTTCCAACACTCTCCAAAGAAAAAAATCTGGAGGTGTTAGATCCGGAGATCGTGGTGGCCACCTTATAGGTCCATGTGTTTCTATCCAACGGTTTCTAAAGTGAGTATTTAAATACTCTCATATTCGAAAAGCGTTATGGGTAGGGGCGCCATCTTGTTAAAAGTAAATCTCTATTACTTCATTTAAAGGAACATCATCAAGGATATCGAAAAGGTTTGATTGGAGTATGTCCATCTGCATTTGAATTTTTTTCAAAAAAGCGATATAGCAGTTTGTTTTGAAACAGAAAACAACTTATATTTACCCCAAATCGACCTTGTTGGCGAACAGCTCGTACCCTGTGGGGAATTGTGGAGTTCCAATATCTTTCATTATTTGGGTTATGAATACCGCAACTTGTAATTCGACATTCATCTGACCAAATTATTTTTTGGTGAAAATAACGATCCTCGTTAGATTTTTTTTTAAAAACCAGTGACAAAATTCCAATCTGAGTAATTTTAACAACATAGGGAAAATATTTATTGGGCGTGAAAGTTCTTTGCGTCTTAGATTTTGTAATTCGAGTTTCAGTTGTACGTTTCTGACGGACGTAGATTTTTGTTCCTAAAATTACAAGGTCATTTTAGAGAATAAAATTAGGATGTGTGCTTAAGACCACAAAACAAAAGTGAAAACCTCACCAAGACGAGATTCTCTATTAACCTTTCACAATGTAACATCCGCAAATCTCAAATTCAAGACGATAAAAGAATCGATCCATAAAAAGCAAATGCACTTGAATTTGATCATATTTTAGTATCTTGCTTTTTTCCCCGATTGCATCATGAGCGTTGCATAGCCGAATCTGACGGCTCAGTCTCATTCAATACCCACTAAAAGTGCTTAACGCGCCTAAAGTATTTTTCACTTCAATAAAAGTTTAGCTACTTCTATTCAAAGCTATCACAGGATATACTACCTGATTATTGGCCTCGACAAATCCTAACACGCTTATTTCTTCATTTTCCTTGTTTTCTTTATTATAAGTTTTTGATCTCGGTATCGTAAAAGAGCCGTATGTTTTTAAATTATGTTCCAGTCGTCGGAATATGTCCTTAAATGGTTGCCGTCTTTCCGGATAGCGAACAAAATATAAATTTTCATTTTTCCCAATTTCAATATAAACTGATATCATATCAAATTTTTCAAAATGTTGATAAGTCATTTTCACAAACTAATATGTCGAAATGAAATTGACGTTAAATGTTAATAACAACTAGAATGTCAACATAGTTGTTTCTCGGATACTAGCTTTTGTTTCATAGCCTGCTGTGGTTTAAAGTAATAAAGTTTAAATAAATCGCCTAAGAAACCAATATCATCCATGGTGTGTTATAGATTTGAAAGGAGAATTTAAAGTGCTATCTTTTTAGATTAAAATATACAGGGTGTCCCATTTAAAAAAATGAAGTTAGGTCCGATAACTTTTTTACCTGACCCCGTATACTTATTCTGAAAACGACAGATTATTCAACAATCATTATAACGAAACTTTTGTATAAAATATTTTTCTGTATCTCTTTTCACTAAGAAAATATAGGGTAATTTTGGAATTGTCAATTTTTTGATTTTCCCCGATATCTCTTCAGCGAGCGAAAATTTTCAAATTTTGATTTTACCATTTTAAGTTTGAGCCGAAAAGAGCACATGACACCTATATTACTTTTTTGATAGCACTTACTATTACGGAGATACCCTATAAAAGTGTCGAAAATGGGACACCCTGTACATGTCTATTTTAGTAAATCTTACTTATATTTTTATACATTGACGTTGCTATTGTCTTATATGGGTTGTGCTGGCAATAAAAATAAATAAAGAATTTTATGATGGGTGATAACTAAAGGCAGGTAGTGATTCTCTTAAATCTGTGAACGGACTTTAACTTAGTAAAGTAGTTCTTTTGGTCGGCCTCAACAGATCACATCATGCCAGGATTCATGTTGCATATGGGCAATGAAATTATCTATGTTGGCCTTGGTGAATAATCAGCACAGAAGTAAAGAATGTGACCAAAATTATCAGATATATTTGTTTTAACAATATTGCTGCGCATCCTACTGAACTAAAGACAAAATTTACGTATTCACTAAGTTACTTTTAAATGAATCGATCAGACACGTCAATTTTGTTTTCAAGAGGGAAACCTATCTTGAAAATATTAGCAAAAGTTACTTCTTGAAAACAATATTCACGGGCCAGAGCGAGTTTTCAAAAAGTGGCGATAAAAGTGAAAAATCGAACTTGTTTTTTTTTAGAGAACTTTTCATTTTTTTTGACAGCATTGTATTAAAATTAGCAACCGACATTTCGACACTTAGTTTAGGTCACCTTCAGAACGAGAAGTGTCTGGCATACACAAACATTGACTGTTGATTTAAATACAATAAATGCTGTCAAGAAAGAAGCTGACAACTTGTTTTGGTATTCTATCTCACCTAATGTAATCGACCTCCCGTCTGGTAACGTGTAACTTTCTTCGTCATCTGCCCCTTTTTCTATTGCCGATACAAAACAGAGGCTTTCCTTTATTTTTCTCGCTTCTTCTGGCCTGAAACGCAAAAATTTCTTAATTCTATAAAAGACTGACGCAGAAAATTACTGGGATCTTACGCTAGATTGTTACTAATATCATTTTCATTCAGCAATTTTACCAGATACTGGTCTAGATCTCCCCCTCCCACGTCCAACCTTAATATGGCTTCAGATATGGCATATCCACTTAGAATGGGCACAACACTGGTGACGCCATGTCCACTTTCTACTATCAAACCAGCTGGTCTTCCTTAAAAAATATTTTATGTATACAGGGTGTCCAATTTTAAAAAAACAAAAAATGTCCTGAGATATTTTTCCTATACTTTTATTATTGTTACCTTACGCCATGTACGAAACCTCGTTTTTAAATCAAGAGGCGCATATAATTACGATGAATATTTCCCTCATATGTTAAAGTTCCCATAAGAGAAATGCAATTTTCGCAAAATTACAGCGATTATTTACCTCATCCATTATAAAAGCGGGTTGATTTTCACCTGATTATTCAGCGATAATCTCCCGCTATCCGGTGAAAATCACCCTTGTCAAAAGTGAAAATCTCACCCGTCAGAAATCCAGCGATAATCTCCCGCTCTCCGGTGAAAATCACCCTTGTCAAAAGTGAAAATCTCACCCGTCAGAAATCGTTAGTTTTTTATTTGGTAAATAATCTTCAAAATACATTTCGGGATTGGGAAATAATCAGAAAATCATTCTCAGATTTTTTGCCATTAGGAAATCGCTCTCGGGCAAGCCCTCGAGCGATTTCCACGGCAAAAAATCTTCGGAATGATTTTCGATAATTTCCCTATCCCTTAATATATTACTACAGAAAACAGCACTGCCAGAAATCGAAAATTGCATCGCAAGTTTATATTGTTGACGAAACGTCAAAGCGGGATTTTATTGTTAACAAACGTCAAAAAATGTAATATTCTGACAATTAACGTCATCTTATTGAGTGACAGCAGACAAAAAAGTCAACGTCAACGAATGTTTTCCTGTTTTTTTTCTGTTAAATAAAATATTTAAATTTACTTGATTCGAGTTCTTAATTAATTTGGGAAATATTCAAATAAATTACACTCGTGCATAAAAATAACCAGATAATTTTTTTATTCAATGTGTTTTTTTTACAAATTGCAATCGTTTGTTTTCATATTTTACGAAAATATGAAAACAAACTCTTGCAATTATAAAAAAACACATTTCATTCAAAAATTATCGGTAATTTTGATGCACTTGTGCACTTACCCCCGAAAACAACTCTCCATTCCACAATAGTCCAGTCATATTAGGATTTCTCTGCGGAAAAATTCCGACCAAGCTGATTTTTGGCATACACCTTTATTTCATCGTTTTGAACGCTTGCAAAGCTATACGGGGTCAAGGGTCATAATAATCAGGTTTTCGCATATATCTGATAAATCTTAAAGGCAATTTTCTCGATATTTTAACAAACCTAGTTAACAAAATGTTAAAAACGGATGAGTTAAAAATTGTGTTTGATCATAGGACTGAATATCAGTCAGAAGCATATTCTGTTAAGCAAATAATATCAGCTGAATGTTGGTTGAAATTTACCGTAACTCCAGCATTGGTATGTATAGAGTATGTATTCTCGAGGCCAGAGCTATTAAGCACTGTCTAGAGAACCATTAGCTACATTAATTAATTGTAAAAAATAAATCGCTTTTTATCAATCTGACGAGAAAAATTGTTATTATAAAATTTACAGATCAGAAAATTTTTTACAAAAAAGGCTCTACGCATTTTCGACGTACGAGTTACCGTTCTAGTGTGCAAGTATACCGGGTGATGGCATGGCATAGTTAGGAAAATATTTATGTTTTTTTTTAAAGTGCGCAACACTGTAGTTTTCTACGGCTTGCCCAAGAATCCTCGTGCTAATCATTTTATTTTCCTCCACGTGCAGTAAAATATCAAGATCTCTATTATCCCTTTCTTCAGCTCTATTGACATTCTGAATTGAGCATTTACAGTTATTTATCACAACCTTTGAACTCGAATTTACTAATGATAAGTTTAATTAATTAAATTAAAGGGATAGGCTTATCAGGGAATTGAACTGAAACCATTTCAGACACTGCTCTTAAACTATTTTCTGTATAATACCACTTAATCATAGTTACTTTTTCTTTGATGAAATAGCTCATATTTAGCTTTAATTAAAGCGCCTTCAATGAAAATGTTGTCACTGACGCTACTTTCCGTTTTGTCAATGCCAAATAGTAATTTACTGGTGTTTGCTGTATTACCTAAACTATGAAAATCTCGTAATCTTGCCATCACATTTAATTGAATAAGTTAGGATTGGCTTATTAAAATTTATTCAAACTTGCCACATGGGTTTATTATATCGGCCTCTCCAAAATATTATAATACAATTTTTCTCTAAAATGTACAGGGGAGCCAATATTTAGCCACCTCAAAATTTACATGGGATTTCCTATGCTTAACTAAGCCATGCATCATCCGGTATATATACGTTTATTTTTTCATTTATTTTCGTGTAAGGATGAAACTGGGGACCTTATAGAATTATTTAGACATATGAATTATCATAATATAATTGCTTTTCATTAATTCCAATGAAAATTACGGAAATTAATTAAATTTTGACACAAATGATTGTATTTCGTCTCCATTTCTAGTAGCTCTTCTATATCTTCTTCTCCTTCTTCTTCATTGATTTCATCGTAGTTATCGTGGAGATTAAGGTCTTGTTCTGTATTGCCGAACTCTTCGTCTGATTTGGCGTTAAGGCAACATTGACCACCATGGCAATGGCCATAAAAGCTAAGGAACATGGCAACCCAATTCGATATCCACAGTTTGACCCACAAACTTTGGTATAATTACAGAATATGAAATTCAGTAACACATCAGAAGCAGGTGGCCGTAATGTTGTTGGCTCCAAAAAGTATCCCATCCCCAGCTTTCAGGATTTAACTCCTTCCCCAGCCATATTTGTGCTTGATATTGTACGATCAGCATCTGTTGTTGGGTGCACTGATTGTCGGTGGAAGTGATGATAGTTTCACTACTTTATTGAATCTCGTCGATTTATCAAAGGTTGTCAATTGATTCTTCATTAATTGGGGCGCCATATACGGCTAAAAGAAAGCGTACTCCATTACATAGAATTAATGCTGGAGAGCAATTTTCCTGTTTGAAAACTTCCGCTGATTGTTGCAAATCTTGACGTTTTTCTAATAATTCCAAAGTTAAAAAGTGCAGACGTTGTATCACATCCAGTGACAGCATGTAAAATATTCTTCAACAACCACTGTTGTTTTTCCATGGCTCTTCGAGTGCTGTTTCAATAATCAAAACGTCTGCATCATCTCGAGGTTGCTTCGCAACGATAATAACAGCTTGTAATTTTTCTAGCAGCATGGATATAAATCTGCTTTGATTGAGGCGATTGGATAGACGTTTTTCTCGATTCATCGTAGCATTCGTCGTTTCATCGAAGTGAACTTCAGCAGATACATACAGTTTACAGGTTCGTCGGTGTTGCTCCATTGGACATTACATTTGACCCGAAGTTTTTCTGTAAATAATCAATATATCTAGTAAAAATACAACGAAAAGTGTCGTTTTGATGCCATGGAAACCATCCATTGATGACACACGTAATATTAGCAGTCTCAAGTTCAACTGTTTTAATTGGAAACAAATATACATGACTTAGTAGTTTTTCGCACCCCATTTCATTAAAGAACGCCAAAGGATACGGAGACAATGCATATTGTAAGTAGTCACGAAGATGTTCGTCAAATTCCTTAGTTATACTGACTCTTTGTAAGAGCAATAGAGGATCTTTGGGCATTTTACAGTCAATCAGTCCTATGATCAAACACACAAGTTAACTTTTAACGTACAGTTTCCATTGCAACAACCGAAAAAGCCTACCTGTTAATTTTTCACTGTTGGTTGAAAAACAATTAATTTTGAAGTTAGCGTCTAGTGTTAACTTGTGTGTTTGATCATAGGGCTGATTGACTTTCACAGAACTGTTGATCTTTAGAAGTGGCAGGACTGTGGCGGAACGGTTAAGTTTGCTCGGGCAATTCACATCAGATTATTTGCAAAACGGTTGCTCGTACGTAGAAAATGCATGGGACCTTTTTTGTAGAGAATTTCCTCATCTATCATTTTTATAATTACAATTTTTCTCGTCAGATCGATAAAAAGCGAGATATATTCGAAACCCCGATTTATGTGACCTTCGACCCCGTATAATTTTGGAAGCGGACACGATGTCAATGGAAACTTTCCACATGTTATTCAAAATATATGATAAAGTAAAGATATATGCCGAAAATCAGCTTAGCCGGAATTAGCCTCTTCGCCTCTTTTTTCTGAACTAATTTTGTTTAATGTGACAGCAGAAAAGTGACAACTGATAAAACACAGTAATGTTGCAATTTGCAATTTTCGCGACACAGTTGGGTTGCGAGGTTGGGCTAGGTCATCCGCACATGCGCGCAACTGATTTTGGATCAGCCGGTATTCTCTTCCCATAGTTTGTAGTCGAAAAGCAGGTTTTGGCAAGATGTCAAGTAGTAAGCAGAAGAGAGTTGCAGTACATGGCTATATCTCGTGGCAACCACACGCATCAACCCAAGCAGGGCAACGAGAATCCGTATAGGTTCAAACGCTGGCAAGGCGGCCCATCGCAAGTTGGGTTGATGCGTATGGTTGCCACGACATGTAGCCACGTGCTGCAACTCTCGTTTATTTAATTGCATTTCTGTGTCAAAAGTAGTTTGAGGTCCCTTACCTTTTCGTCAGACCCGGAGCCTTGCCGATGAGCCGTAGACGGCGAAACGCGTCCAAGGATTAAGTCTGACGGAAGGATAAGGGACAACTCTGTACGCGAACTTATTTTAAGTTTGTTGTTTTTTAATGTCAAGTAGTAGTTCATTTCGACAACATGCACAATTGCGTGAAACTATGCAACCGAACCGTTTCGCAATCAACTGGGAACTGATATAAAATCGTATCTCTACTCCCTACTCTACTCTACTACGGTATACGGTATACGGGTAACGTCACCAAACAGTTGTGTGTTCAACCGGGTTGCAAACCAATCGATCTGTATGCGGATGGCCTTACTTCGTCCAAACTAGACGCGATTTGTTTTATACTGTAGGTAGGTAAAGTACTTTCCAACATATTTCGTTTGGCTTAATGACTGCAATAAAACCCCTCATAAACTCGACTTTCGCTTTCGCAGAGATTTATTAACCCACATTTATTTTTAATGCCAGTTTATAATAACAATAGATAGGTACATTACTTAATTTGTTATCGAAATTAATAAAATGTGTAATTAAGGTTTTCTAGAAACAACTTAATTATTAGGATATTTCTCAAAACTTTTTAGTTACAGGTGCCTGTTTATATAGCTTATATAAATAGTAAACATAATATTCCAAATAGATTAGTACCTATCTATTTTACTTTGAAACAGTGTGCAACAAGTTAATATTAAAAGTATGTGGAGACCTTGGGAATCTTCAGCTAATGCGATATCTAGCTACCCTAAACATTCCAGGAAGCATTTATCTTCTGACGCCAAAGTGATCGTGAAAAATGTATGTGAATCGTTATTAAAGAGCGGCCACCCTAAAGTAATTGCCATTTAAAATACCAGTGAAATGACGAAAGTTCCATTATCGACGGTACGAGATATTATGCTAAAAGGATATTTCAAAAGAAAAGCTCGCAAAGATACCCGAAAAATGAAGTGCGTAGATGATTGTGACAAAGATGTTATTCGCAGGAAAATATACCAAATGTATCGAGAAAATGTTGTGCCCACGTTAGATTCTTTAAAAACACGGTTAACAACTGACGATACAACGATATCATGTTGCAGGACAAGTCTTCACCGCGCTTTGAAAGAGATGGGATTTAAGCGTGCGAAAAGTTGCCTTTTCCGCACGCAAGCTTTCCACACTGGTTTTGTACTTATAATAAATTAATATACATATAATACAAGTAATGGTAAAAAAAAATTGCTACTATAAGGTATTACTATGGCTTTTCATTTAACTACAAAATCCGTTCCTGTGCAAAGCAGTACCCCTTATTTCATTTCATTTCAGTAATATAAACAGTGATGCCAGCTGGGACCAGGTAGATTTCGCTGGTTGGCACGCTCATCGACAGCGACAGTTGTATGTGGGTAATTTTACCAAGAAATTCTTTAAAAACGTAGGTTTGGCAATCGAACAGGTAACAGGGTTTATTTGGGTTTTTACAATATAATAAAACTTTTATTGCAGTTATTAGGTCAAACGAAATATGTTCGGATGGACTTTATACAGAATGGCTGTGTCAGTTAGTACCTGATGAATAGAAAGTCAATACTGAATGGACTTCTTCATATAGAGCAGGAATTTTAAATTTTTCAAAAAGCATCTCTGCCAGTTTTTCCTTGTCCCTTTGGGGGTTTTTCGGGGGCTGTGTCACTAATACTGGGTGATCGTCTGACCTAGAACAATCACATTAATACATATACATTTTGGACCCAGTATAGGGGTCCTTGGTTTACAGATAACATACCTTATACTAAGCTCGTTGGTAAAAACATGCTCAAACAAGCATTCTATATGCTCGAAATTCTGTATAATTCCATGCTCTACGGGATAACTAAAATTTTCCTGTTGTAATGCGTCACTCCCAATAAAAAAATTATTTTCTGATGCCTGGTCACAAGACACGACTGTTGGAATGGTACAGGATGGATATTCACTATTGGCTAGGCCTGCCTTGAGATCCCCAGAGCCTACGTCTATGACTATGGTGGGTTTGATGTCGCTGGCCATTGTTAATTTATGGTGTTAATTACAACCTAAAAGATCAACATTAAAATTTCGTGGAGAAATCAAACGTTCTGTGTGCTGTGCAGGATGTGTAGATACTTACGTTCTATACATATTAAGTGGTAAATATCAGTGACTCTGTTTTTTTTACCGGCTTTTGCATTGTGTAAAACCTAAACTATCGGGTGTAGCCACATATAAATTGAGAAAGAAAATAGAAGAAAGTTAACCCAAATACTATTTTATTTGAACTCCCCACCCTTCTTTCAACGTTTGTATCTTATTGTTGAGAAAATGTTTGTATTGACCTTTGCAGCCCGAAAAATCGATGTGCCTATTAAGAGCCGGCATATTTATTTAATTTGCTAACGTTCAGTAGAAAGTTCATATTTAAGAAAATTAACGGTTTTTTGTATAGGTTTACTAACTTCTATTGAATCAACAAAAAATGCCAGACACAACACTGCCTGCAAATGGTCAAAAAAACATCGAAATTAATGACATTTATCAAATTTGATCATTACAAAACCAAATCAATGGAGGTTGATTTTTTTAAGGACTCTTGCAAATTATCTTTAAAGAGCTTTGGAGCGATTTTGAACAAACTTCATAATCGTAAAAAAAACAACGCCCTCAAAGTCTTGAATTATTACTCTTGAAAAGTTACCTAGGCAAAAGATAAAGGTAAATGAAAAATTGAACTCTCAAGTTTTAACTTTTTTTAAGAAAATTATATAATTGTCATTGCCAGTGGCGTGTTTAGGATTGTCACACGGGGAGGTCCAATTTCCTTCCTTTCTTAATAAATGCTCCGCAGGCAAAATTTTTTTTGTGCCACGCCCTTTTTTGGAATATCAAACTTCTCCGTTTCGATAGCTCGACCCGAGAAAGCGTAAAAATAAAGAAATGTTTAAATATAAACGCCAATATGTATACTTTAAATATTAGTTTTTTGAAGGTATGTATAACGTATATTATTATTTTACCCCCTGAAGTAGAAAACACGGAACAAACAATAAAATTCGTCAATTGCCACAACTGCGGGAATCCCCAAACATCTTATTTACACCACAATCCAGGATCAATACTTCAATACTGCCTTCCTTTTTACGCTAATAGAGAAAAGCGTGCCTCAAAAACAAAGGATTTAACTGAGGCAAGGAAAACTCAAATAAGGAACGTAGTTTACAATATGATTGTCACGCATAAGTATGTCACACCGCAAAAACTAAAAGAGGAATTGCATTACAAACAAATTATTGACTTAAGTAACTCCACAATATACAGAAAACTTATTATCAGAAACTCCGTTAGATGTAGTTTTTATAGACGAAACATGGATATTTCAATATGGTAGCGACATTAGAACATGGCCTGATGACAACATCAAATTAGTTTTAAATAAAAAAACAATCAGACGGCAAAATATATATAGTTTTGCATGCTGGCACCAAAGATGGCTTTATGGATGGGGCAGACTTAGTTTTTTCTACAAAAAATAAGAGCGCTGACTATCATGACAACATGAACTCTACATTGTTTGAAAAATTATTGGAAGAACGCTTTCACCTCGGCTCGAAAAACCCTCGCTTCTTGTTATGGACAATGCAAAGTAACATTCACGGCTCAGCGAAAATGTGCCAAATGCTTCAACGAGGACAGCTGATATCATTTCCTGGCTACAAAGCAAAAATATCAATTTCATGGAAAACGCACTCAACCCCAAATTGCTACAAATAGTAAAACAATACAAAGCAAAATTAGGATATGCCGTGGATGAATTAATTTGTACTATGGGTCATCAAGTTTTGAGATTGAGGTCCTACCACTTCATTTTCAACGCTATTAAATTAATTTGGGCCCAAAGCAAAACATTTTTTAATAAACAAATTATTGGAAAAGACAGGAAAGATGAAAATGCCGTTTTGGATTTTTGGAAAGAGGCATTACAAACCATTACCCCCGAAAATTGGTCTGATTGTCTTTACCATACAAATATTATAAGGGATTATTGGCTAAAAGAACACACTCTGGATGTTCAGGTTAAGCCACTGATAATTCATGTGTCAGCTTATGCTTCAGATTCTGAAAGTGACATTTCTTTATCTTTAGATTCAGATTAACTTTTTTGTATATAGTTGTATATTTATTTCTTTATTTTTTTATAAAAATGAACATAAAAACTATAATAAACAAAAATATAAAATATTACGATTATTAATAAATTAGCTCATTATAAATTATATGTAAAATAAAACATAATTTCAATAATACTGGTTTAATTTTTAATTTTTACTTAACTTTTCGGAAATAATACATTCCGGATCTGACCCAATATCCCACCAGCATTAACCACAGATATCATTAATTTTATAAAAGGATACAAAATACACCCTCATATTACATTATGCCACTCTTCCTCAAGTACACGCTTGGGTACCTTGTAAAAGATAGAACACTAAGACTTATGTGATTTATTACTTTACTCTCTTTGAAGGGCGTCAACTAGATATTCCCTTTAATTTATCTTGCTTTTGATTTGTGTGAAAACAAAGAATACCCTGTAGCGTTCTTTGTTGCACGTTTTATTGGGGTTTCGGTCTTATTAAATAATCTCTACTATAATAACAAACTCACATACAAGAGCTGGACCTGACTCGACATACAAATTACCTATAGTCTATTTCGGAAAGGTGTAGAGTAATAAAAGCTCATTAGGTATGCAAAGGGACTACAGAGTGACCCAACGAATATTTAAGCCACTTTCATAATTTGGCATTGATTTCATTGCAAAATTCTTTCTTTTCGTCAAGTGCAGGTAGTATTACCCGGGTTTGGGTCAATTTATGGGTTTTGCCTATTGTTATCCATTCACAAACACTGAAAATGGTGTGACAAAGGCGGACGTGCCGGTAGGATATTCGTAAAAAGGAAATAATTTTATTTTAACAGAATAAAATCTAGGCATTATGTACATACATAATATTAGCTACACTTATTTTTTATTAAACATTTTTAAAAAAATACATTATACAGAAATTAAATTATACTCGTAAAAATTAAAATAAAGTAAATTATACTCGTAAAAACGAAAGAATTTTATTTTAACAGAATAAAATTTAGGCATTATGTACATAGTAATAAGTACACTTATTTTTTATTAAACATTATACAAAAAATACATTATACAGAAATTAAATCATAAAAAATCATAATATTCTTCGTTATCTGAGGAACTGTCATCTCCTCTTGACGTTAAAATTAACAGGTCGACGGTCCGATCGATCAGGTGGTCAAGAGCCCACATTTTCTCCTCTTCTCTAATGACATGATGGACTGCTTTTCGCCAGTTCTCTGGTGTCACTTCCTTGATCAAACAGTAGCATGGCGGTGTGCGCAGCACAGTTACACTATGTTTTTCTGCTATATCTTCCACGGCATATTTCATAAAACGATGTTTGTGTAAATTTGCTATAGCTAATAGTTCCTTCTTTATCAAATTATCTTCAAATTCAATACTTTTGGTAGTTAACCAGTCGATAATTTCTTGTTTTCTCCAAGATGAAGTTGGAGTCTTCTCTGTGCGTCGTGAATAATAGCTTGCGTTATCCCTAACTACTACTGAATCAGCTGGAAGATATTTTATCATTTCACCAAAATAGTCCTCAATAACATTCCAATTCATGTCCTCGTGGTAATCTCCCCTATTGAAAGACTGAAAGGTTAGCAAACCTTCTTTTAAAAATCCCTCTTCGCTTCCAATATGGACGATTATTAGTCTCTTCCCTTTACCTGAAAGCACCTTAATGCCCGTTGACAGGCCTTCCATGAAAGCTTGGCGAGCACTGGTTATATTTTTGTCTTGCCACAATTTTGGTACTATATAACCTTCATTAATCCACGTCTCATCAAGATAAAATATTTTCTTCTGCTCTCTTCTGTACTGCTTTATACTTTAGAATATAGAAAAATAGAATTATTGAAACATCTTTTTGTTGATGTGAATGTCGCCATTTTATTACTAATCTTATAATACTGTGAACACTATATACGGCTTAACAGCAAATACTGATGCGTTAAACTAAACAAATATACTTGCTAAGGTCATACACACACACGATATATGAAGTTTATTCCAAATTACCACCTATTTATATGATCCAGCCAAAGAGGCCAGAGCCAAACTCGGCACCTGTTAAATGGTACCTGTTAAACTCAAAACGTAACTTTATAATCTACTACCTAACTAATCCCTACACAATATTTCGATTTTGACACTTCAGGCCAGAAAACATACCTTTCCAAATCCTCTTACGCAATTACTTGAAATTTTAATATTACAAACAATACTATTTTATCTTAATACCCGTTATCCTAATTCTCTAAAATTTTTGGTTAGTTATCATAAATAATTAAATGCACAAAGTTTACCTGCGCCTATGGCCGACACCGAAATTGAGCCGAACTGGACGGAATTTCCCATTTTATTACTCTACACCTTTCTGAAATAGACTATAAAGACTGGCACCCTATGCGCGAGCCCAATCAACAGTAAAGAAGCACTGGGAATAGTGGAGAAGTACTTCGACACTATCCAAGTGACAAGAAAAAAGGTGCCAAGAAAGTAGTACAAAAATTTAAAAGAAACGCACACACGGCCCAGGAACATTGAAAGCTTCTGTTAAATAATTAAAAACTTATACGAAAATGCTGAAAAGTAAACGATGAATGGAAAAAAGTCAAATGTTTTACCTAACTTAAAATCACACACCAGAACCATTTGACTGTTGTACGTTTAAGGTATTTAATGTGACAGCATATACAATAATATACATATTATAATAATGAATTTATCTTTTTACAAGTAAAATTTCCATATTAGGAAATAGCGATAGGGGCGGCACGAGGGCGAGGAGATCGCCCCTCCCCCCTGATCCCTGGACGCTACGCCACTGGTCTTTAGGTAGGTATGTAGGTCGAATCCTGTCACTAAAACTAAAACATCTACGTTCTTCGTCGTTTGAACATTAACCTGTGCACCTTTATATCACCAACATAAAAGAAGCCCTGACCAACCCTATTTACGTCTGTGCTCTGTATATTTGTTGTCTTTTTATGAAAAATACTGGCAAATTCATGTTCACACCTATAAACACACCTTACCTTACGCATTACTTAGATATCACAAAAATCGTATTTACATAATTATATCACAAGAAGTAAGTACTTACCTATAAAACATAATATATCACTTTTATTCGGTTTGTTGTTGCTGGCATGTGCTCCTGTCAAATACCACACATTACTTGTTCCCAAAAAACACTTCCAAGAGAACCGACAGTACCTATAATATCAACTTTCACGCGCGCTAGGAACCAGCGATTTCATTAAAAATTCCGAATATTTTAATACTAATACGTACCATAATGGTACTATCACAGTTTTAAATGTTTTCCTACTCGCCGTGCGGAACCTAATAGTATCGAAACAGTACCATCATACCGCTAAAATTAAGTATTATTAAATTTGTCGTACTTTGGTACTCTCTCGGGTACTCAATCTGTAATTTTACGTTATCAGCTAAGGTACCTGGGAGTGTTTGTGTAAAGATAAAATCTATTTATTGACAAAAGCGTATATATTTGTTGCTTTATTAGGTAGTACCGTATTAATACCTACATAATGCTAAAAATATTCGGTTGTGTAATACAACCACACTCGCATGTCGTATACCGCTACGTGCATAAGAATTTCTTTATTATTTTTCCTTTCTGTATGTTGCGTGTGTACAGGGCGTGTCGACCTGAAATCATACGGAGCGATACGAATTGTTTTTTTTTTACCGGAAGACCTAAACAATATCACACAATAGGGTATATTGTGCAACTCTTTACTATGCTGTTATAGTAAATAGACTTTAAAGTTTTTTAATTTGTCATTTAGTAATGGAAATTTTACCATGGGAAAATCTACATACAGGGCCATCCAATGTTGGAGGTTGGAGGGCTTATTAAAAAATGTTCTCGATTCAAGTCAATTCCATTTATATAATTGATTTGTGATGGGCTACATGCTTGTAATGTTGTTAATAATCAAATCGAAATACCTTCAGGTGCCAATCTAATACTTAATAGCCTAATAACTTAAGATAAATATGCAATAAACACTGTTAATAATTACGAACGAAAAAAACCATAATTATATAGGTACCCAATATAATTTTCTTAATTTTATTGCTTAGATGTAAATACCTCTATAATCACACCTGTAATTTAGTTGTTGTACCTTTGGCCAATACCTGTAAATTAAGGATCAAAATAACCCATCATCTGTCAATTCATTTCATCTCCCTAATTTTATTTTAATAACATGTAGAATTTAGTATTGTCTTAAGTATATTCCTTTGATAATGATCCGCAAGGGTTGAAACACGTGAAACATTACAAAGTCAAAAATCTATATACAAGATGTTTCTTAATAACATGCTAATATTTAAAGAGGTTATTCTTGGGTCTATTTTGAGAAAATGACTTCATATGAACATGTCCTAAAAGTCTTACTGTTGAACTACAGTGTGCTAAAGTTTTAAGGTAAACATTTTTTTTATGATAACTTTGGGGTATGACCCTCTATATTTTTGTGAAACGCGGTACGCATCAAAAGGCATTTTCTGTTGTACAGCATGATTTTTTATTCTTGCCAGTGGCTTTCGTGCGGGATTTGCACTAAATCATTTTAAAGAGAAAAGTGATACGCCACCGCTTTTTCTTAAAGTAAAAATTATTTTTGAAATCCTCATTCCTTTCTGAGCAAATCTGGTCTCTTCATTTTGTTTCGCTTGACGTATGGTTTTCGCATAAAAAATTAAAATTTAATCATTTGCATCTCGCTAGACCGCTTACGAGAAAACACAATTTATGTAACTTTAAACAATAATTTATTTAAGAGAATCATTTTTAAACGGTAAAATTATGAAATTATAGTAATCTAAATACATTTTAAAATGCTAACACAAAATTACCCTGAACGCACAAAGAGATAAATTAAATCAGATGTTGAAAATGTCTAGCTCCTGCAAATATGCACGCCTCTGTGTGCTGTTCAGTATGAATTGGTGTGCTGTAAACCAATGTTGTAAGATGACCCCACAGGAAGTAATCTAAACTATTGAGGTCCGGGAACCTAGGTGGTCATGTCTGTGGTCCTCCGTGACCTACCCAGCGATTATTGTAATTTTGGTTTAAAATGTTAGCGCGCCACAGCACAGAAGTGCGCTGGCGCCCCGTCGTGCATAAACCACAGTCGATTTCTTACTAAAATGGGAACATCTTTCATCAAACTGGCTGGCAATTCTTCCTCGAGAAACTGCCGGTAATTATGCCCATTCAACATCTAATGAAGAAAATAGGATACAATTAAATAATCACCGCATATTCCAGCCCACACGTTAACGGAGAACTGCTCCTGGTGACGGGATTCCAAGATTGCATGTGGGTTTTCTACAGCCCAAAAATGATTATTGTGATGGCGTTTCTAGAAAGATTGGCTTCTTCGGTGAATAAAATTCCAGTATCAAATAATGGATTTTTAATTACTTTTTGAAGAAACCATTGGCAAAAGTTCATCCGTAATGGAAAGTCGCGTGGGAGTAGAGCCTGAACACGTTGGATATGGTAGGGATATATTAAAAAGTCATTGAGAATTTTCCAAACCAGAATATGTGAGATATTCAAATTGTTTCCAATTTCGTGTACCTACTTTCGGGATCTTCCTCGACTGAAATCAAAACCGCTACCTCAATTTCTGGTGTTTTTACAGTACGTTGTACTCCTTTTAGATGATTATTGTCTGGTTCAAAACTTCCCTTTTCACACAACCTTCTATGAATGTTTGAAAATGTTCGTGCATCCAGAATATTTCTATTTGGAAAGCGGTTTTCGTACAACCGCCTGGCTTCCAGTGCGTTACCCAGCGACTTACCTTTTCGGCTCTATAACTTTTGAACCGACATGTATAATTTGATGAAATTTTAATATTTTATGTACTTAGGCCATAAAGACTCATAAAACCATACTACAGTAGATGTTTCACATCGTCAGGGAAGTCAGGAATTGTCATAATCGCATATCTGCCATGAAGAAAATCCCAATGCAACAGTGCAGACAAAGCACCAACAAAGGTTCATGATTACCATGTGGGCGGGGATTATTGGGAATCATCTCATTGGACCGTTCTTTATTGAAGACAGATTAAATGGTGCCATGTATTTGCAATTTGTTACTATGTGTTTGGGGAATGTGTGCCAATCTAAATCAAAGACAGACATAAAATCCTATTCTTTTACGACGCAAAATATTCTACTAAATTGAAGAAAACCTTGACAGCATTTTATGTACCTGCACTTGCATGTGAGCAAAACCAACAAAGAAAATCACCGTTTCCTCCTTTAAACCCACCAAAAACATGGCAGAAGTTTCATCAGATTGTTAAAATAGGTATTTTTTACTAAATAAACCAACAATATTAAATTCAGTTCTAGGAATTATTTATTTCTCGAGCCCAATAAAAAGGTACAATACTTAAAAATAGATCTATTTATAGTTCAACAGCTATTGTGGTAACGCGACACTAAGCTAAAATATGCAAATTAGTTCCTTTGGTACAACGCCGACTTTCCGCCGGGTTACTATTTCATCTCAATATTTGTGCTAATGGGTTGAAATAGCAATTGATAATCGTTGGATAGGTTGAAGGTGGGCCTATTCTCTGAAATGTTGTTTCAAGTATAACGTCGTAAGGAAATATATAGAAGTACAGGGCGCCCATTTCGATTATTTTACAAACTAGATACACTACTTTTGAGGAACCCTGTAGATAATTAAATCATAAATTAAATATTTTTAAAAGCCCTAGAACTTTTATCGAAACAACTTGTCTAGCAGGTTCGGACCTTCGTACATATAATTTAAAGCGTACATTAATATAGAAATTTAGTGTTGTTCCACCATGTATGTTGTATAATAATAAAGACTAATTGAATGTAATTTTCTCGTGTAGCGTTAGTTTAAATTGTTATTGTGTTAAGTTCTTGAATGAAATGGAATGTAGAACAGCTAAATGAAATACCAGACAGGACAGCAGTGCCAAAAATTGGTGCATACTTATGTCTTGAGCAGTGGGGGTATATAGACCGTGGAGGTAAAGCTTCGCAGGCAAAAATTTTTGAGGCCACACCCAAATTGCGTAGGAATTCACCTTTCTTATATGCTCCCTTGGGAACGGGGTCTGGCCCCAAACAAAGTGAAAATCCGCTTTACGGTCTTTCATGGAAATAAATTTCTCCAAGACTTTGTCTTCAAATCATTTATTTCATATACTAAATTTCTGTTTATGGACATTATAGCTAGAGCATTTAGTCAACAATTTTCACAGAAATGTTTTTATATGTTTAAGGGTAAAAGTTCTAGTTTGTGCTTTTACTCACTTGTGTCAGGTTTAAATCTTGCTTGCTGAATACTTTAATTTTTAATTTATCTTCTAGATGAAGATTGACAAAATTACCATTTAGTTTATTACTAATATAGCGTTCATGACAACTACGTAATGGATAACGCGACAATAGTTTACTTATTTCCGTTGTCAGGGTTGCCACATAAAAAAAAAACATCTTAATACATCGTATGTACGTTGTGCAAGGAGGCCAAATTTAATGTCTAAAGGGCGGAATATATGCACTTAAATTCAGCCGAAATATGCGCATATACAGGGTGTTACAAATTCGACATACGAGCATTGGAATCTCGGAAACCATAGGAGTTAGAGAGACGGTTAAATGGGGGCAAAGTTGTGCAATTCGGTGCTGATTAAAATGCCGCTTTAAAAGTTTTAAAATTCCAAATACTTCCGATATTATTCGAAAAAAACCGAAATTTTGCAAAATCGTTTTTATTTTTTCCTGAGCTCATTTGAATAGCTATTTAAAAATAAATGACACTTTGTCGTTGAAACTTTTTCTCCTCTACAAAATGACGTTATTAAACTAAAGATCCGACGTTTCGTCTTCGAGCCGCCAACATCAACTTTATTTTTTTAAATACGGACCTGGAATTTTTTTTACTGATTTTTAAACCCCCCTACCCTCAAAATGTAATGGCGGTATTACTTTCTAATAATGAATTGTTTTTGCTTATTTCCTTTTAAATTCGTATTTTACATTTGTCAGTCCGGTCCTGGCAACGAATCACAATATTAATTAAACACTCTATTTTATTTAAAACATTCATACATAATTTCTTTTATAAGAATTTTCTAATAATTATAAATTTCTTAATTATAAAACCTAATTTTCTAAATGTTTAAAAATATTGCCGTTTTGCTCAATGCAACGATCGATTCTTCTTCCAATTTTGGCGACAGCCCTTTCAACCGATCTTCTCCTTATCCTACCAACTGCAACCTGTATGCGTTCTTCCAGTTCCTCCATGGTATCTAAGCCATTTGTATAAATAAAATTTTTTAATGTCCCCCATAAAAGAAATCCAGAGGCGAAATATCTGGCGACCTCGCTGGCGACTCTATTGCCCCACCATTTCCGATCCACCTATCAGTAAGATCAACTTTAAACGAACTTTGAAGAATTGGAAGAATAATACAACATACAGTTCGTAGGCTATAAAGGTCAATTGAAAGGGGGTAGTACAGCAAGGATCATAAGAAACATCGATCTGTGCATAGGTAGGTACCCATGGGTTAAAGGAAATATTTTTGAACTTTTTGGAAATTAGAGCTTTCCTAATAAACTCAAATTTTCATTAAACCCATTTGTAAAGGTTTTTATAAAAATAACGTTTTTAATTATAATTGTGATTCGTTGCCAGGACCGGACTGACAAATAAAAAATACGAATTTAAAAGGAAACAAGCAAAAACAATTCATTATTAGAAAGTAATACCGCCATTACATTTTGAGGGTAGGGGGGTTTAAAAATCGGTAAAAAAATCCAGGTCCGTATTTAAAAAAATAAAGTTGATGTTGGCCGCTCGGAGATGAAACGTCGGATCTTTAGTTTAATAACGTCATTTTGTAGAGGAGAAAAAGTTTCAACGACAAAGTGTAATTTATTTTTAAATAGCTATTCAAATGAGCTCAGGAAAAAATACAAACGATTTTGCAAAATTTCGGTTTTTTTCGAATAATATCGGAAGTATTCGGAATTTTAAAACTTTTAAAGCTGCATTTTAATCAGCACCGAATTGCACAACTTTGCCCCCATTTAACCGTTTCTCTAACTACTATGGTTACCGAGATTCCAATGCTCGTATGTCGAATTTGTAACACCCTGTATATGCCTTGTTTGCCTTTAAAACATGCAGTTATATGCATTTTGTTGACCAAATATGCAATATTTCTTAGGGTAAAGAAATACACTGGGTTCTAAAAAATATGTTTATTTAAAAAAAAAATGGAAAAAAAAACAAAGAAAAATAAAAGTAAACAATTTTTTAACCTGAAATTGTATAAGAGGCATTAGTATTAAATATTGCGGCCTTAATCCATGTTTCCCACCGGGTAATTACAGGTTCTGGAGGTAAACTAACTCCTGGTAATCTCTCCTTTTACATCTGCACTCTTAGAGGTGCTTTTAGAAACACTTTTTTACATTTGAAATCAATTTATTTACTAAAGGATATTCTTCAGTACTGACGGTTTCTGCGACTCGGTTTATTTCATGTAAAAGACAAGTCACATGTACCATATTGGGGTAAAAGATTCTTAAGCTTTGGCCTACTTTTACCATATACGGTGCTGCATCAGACAAAAACACTAAAAACTTTTCATCTGGGACTGGATTTGGTAAGAAAAAGCTCGATAGGGACAGCTGAATAAATCGGGTTACAGTCACACTATTAGTTTTGTCTAGCTGCTTAAAAGCTACTAAATATGAGTTTGTTACTTTATCTTCTTGAAGTGCTCCAATCATAAGATGTGCGATATATCTGCCACAAGCATCTATGCTTTCATCAACAATAATGTAAAATTTTTTAATACCCAGTGAAGCTCTAGTTTCTTCTAAAACGGTTTCGTATACTGAATGAACATTATTCTTTCTAAGCGTGGATTCGTCAGGAATGGTTTGTTGACAATATTCTTACAAAAATTCTCTAAATCGCGGATTTTGCAATTTTTTAAGGGTATGTTTGCTGCGACCAAAGCCTTGCATAAGTCTTCTTGAAAAATTTCCTTTTTAGATTTCGATTTTTCTCCAACATTTTGAAATGCGTTTTTTACACTCAGCTAAACTGGCTCAGATTTCATTTTTTGTAACTTTGATTTATGCAGCAGTGTTTTCAAATGTTGATCGATTTGGAACTTCTTTTCACAAACAATAATTTTTGCACAAGCTTTTATTTTTTTACAAGTAAAATTTCCATATTAGGAAATACCGATAGGGGCGGGGAGGGCAATCGCCCCCCCCCCTGGCCCCTTATACGCTACGTCACTGGCCTTAAGGCACAGAAGCACATTAGCTATATTATTTTCGAAGCTTGAAGGTTATTACTACTTCCAAATCCATGAACAAACTAAATAAGAAGTAGTAAATGCTTGTGCTAGGTTGCACTTAAGCGACATTGTCCTAGTCCAGTGGCGGGTCGTGTCTTGTACATGTGGGTGCATACTGACAAACTGATTTAAGAATTTACACTTATAGACGCGCCCTGTATATAACGTAAGATAAAAAAAAACTACCTCTCGGTAAGCTTTAAAATTTTTTCATGTGTCGTCAATTAATTCATTTTATATGTCAAAGTACTCCTTGTCAAAAATTGTCAAGATAAAAAAGCAGCTCCCTTGCAGTAAGCTTTAAAATTTTTCTGTGTGTCGTCAATTAATTCATTTTATATGTCAAAAGTACTCCTTTTGTTAAAAATCGTTAAGATAAAAAAAGAAGCTCCCTCGCAGTAAGCTTTAAAATTTTTCTATGTGTCGTCAAATAATTCATTTTATATGTAAGTAAGTACTCCTTGTTAAAAATTGTCAATATAAAAAAAGAAGCTCCCTCGCAGTAAGCTTGAAAATTTTTCCTTGTGTCGTCAATTAATTCATTTTATATGTCAAAGTACTCCTTGTCAAAAATTGTCAAGATAAAAAAAGAAGCTCCCTCGCAGTAAGCTTGAAAATTTTTCCATGTGTCGTCCATTAATTAATTTTATATGTAAGTACTCCTTGTTAAAAATTGTCAAGAAAAAAAAAGAAGCTTCCTCTCAGTAAGCTTTAAAATTTTTTCATGTGTCGTCAATTAATTCATTTTATATGTAAGTAAGTACTCCCTGTTAAAAATTGTCAAGATAAAAAAAGAAGCTCCCTCGCAGTAAGCTTGAAAATTTTTCCATGTGTCGTCAATTAATTAATTTTATATGTAAGTACTCCTTGTTAAAAATTGTCAAGAAAAAAAAAGAAGCTTCCTCTCAGTAAGCTTTAAAATTTTTTCATGTGTCGTCAATTAATTCATTTTATATGTCAAAGTATACTCCTTGTTAAAAATTGTTAAGATAAAAAAAGAAACTACCTCGCAGTAAAGCTTTTGAATTTCTCCGTGCTTGCCAATTAATTCATGAGACAGGGTGTTATTTAATAAGTGTCCGATATTTTACGGTGCCCCGGCAGATTTTAGCTTTCTAACGCGAGAATTTTTAGATCGTACTTTCGGTAACCGTTGGATAGGTCGGGGAGGGCCTCCTACGGTCACCAGACGTTAACAGTTTGGATTTTTTTCTTTGGGGACATCTAAAATCCTTAGTTTACCAGACACTCATCCAAAATGAAGAAGAATTAAGAAATCGAAAATCTTTAGAACGATTCGAAATACTCCAGTAATTTTCCAAAGAGTGCGCGAATCAATGAGAAGATTGGATGCGTGCATACTGCAAGGAGGTGGACATTTCCAACGTTTATTGTAATTTTGATTCAGTTTTATATCTAGTCTTTCGTTGTTTCTTGTTGTTTTTTCACGTAAAAATAACAGAGGAATCAATTTTTTTTCTAGAAAATGTGATACATACATGCAAGAAAAAGTTGTGACTCCCCAAAAGAGAAAAAGACCTGTAGGTAACGCTTCCTACAATTAAAGGTCAAACTAAGACCAAATTTAAATTTCTCATATTAAGAAATCCCCAAATACCAATTTTCGTCCAAATATAGACATTATTTCGAAAGTTCTTTACGAGAAACAAAAATTAAAATAAATTTTTAACACCCTGTATTCCAAAAATGAAGGGCTTGCGAACCCATGCTTATATGAACTATTCACCTTATAAATAACTGACGAATCGTCCTGTAAAATATCGGACACTTATTAAATAACACCCCGTATGAGTCAAAGTACTCCTTGTCAAAAATTATTTTATTATTAGGGCACAAAACAACTGCCTTGAAAATTTTTCTCGTTTGTTAATTAGTTCATTGTATATTATGCCAAATTACTCGAATCTCATTAAAAATTTGACATCAACATGTACATGTAAAAATTTCAAAGCTTACTGCGAGGCATTTTTTTTATCTTACAAGCTGCCCTATGATCAACCACACAAGTTTTAACGTACCGTTTCCATGACAACCGAAAACAGTTAAAAAACAGTTAATTTTGAAGTTATCGTCTAGAGTTAACATATTTGATCATAGGGCTGATCATATCTACTGATAAATGAATAAATTCGATTTATTATGGTAAATTATGCTGAGAAAAACTGTTTTTATATTTTTTATTTAATCAGAATTTCAATTAGGTAGTTAATTACATTTTATTCCTCTCAACAATTTTTTAGTTTTCACTATAAATGTATGGCCTAATTTTTGCTTTCCATATACCACATGTTATGTTGGCCATTCAGATGCATAAATTAAAAATAATTTTCCTTCACCAGATGCTCAAGAATCATAATAAAATTATTTTTCTTTTATAAATAATATATCAAAATTAATTATGGGTTTAGAACCAATTGCATCTTCTGCCACTACCTAATTATGCAGACTGTTGATTATATTTTTTAAGGATGCATGTTTATTAGGTATTTCCTAATTATTATTTAATAACCAATAAAAATAAAAATCTTTTTAATTATTTTATTACAAAAAACGGTGGAAATAAATAAGGTACAAGAACTTTTACATGTTTTATTAATTATCCCATAGTGTTAGCCTAAAAATAGTATAATCAACATAAAGAGATTCTGTAAATGTATCTTAGGAAAAAAAAGATTACAGTAATACTACTTTGGCCTAATGCATGTACGGTGTCTCCATCCACTTCGACATGGCAGTTCTGGTCGCACGGCGCCCTTACAACAGATCTCACTTAAATCATAGATCTAAGTACATTAAACAAATCGAAAAAACGCATATATGTGGAGTAATGGAATGCAGCAGGTATAAAAACAATAAATAAAAAGATAACTACATTTAGAAACATTTCCTGTGGACAATAGAAGGTCCAGATTCATCGTATTCCTGTTTCGAGATCCACATCTGTTGGAACGTAGACAAAGAGGCGAGGATGGAACCTCCAATCCATACGGAGTATTTCCTTTCTGGAGGAGCGATGATTTTGATTTTCATTGTTGATGGGGCAAGGGCGGTGATTTCCTTCTGCATACGATCGGCGATACCTGGGTACATGGTGGTACCTCCAGAGAGGACAGTGTTCGCATACAAGTCTTTCCTGATATCTACGTCGCATTTCATAATGGAGTTGTAAGTGGTTTCATGGATGCCACAAGCTTCCATTCCCAGGAACGATGGCTGGAACAAAGCTTCTGGGCATCGAAACCTTTCGTTTCCAATGGTAATGACTTGGCCATCGGGAAGTTCATAGCTCTTTTCCAACGAGCTGGAGCTAGCAGCGGTGGCCATTTCTTGTTCAAAGTCCAAAGCTACGTAGCAGAGTTTTTCCTTGATGTCACGGACAATTTCTCTTTCGGCTGTGGTGGTGAATGAGTAGCCACGTTCAGTCAAGATTTTCATGAGGTAGTCGGTCAAGTCACGACCGGCCAAGTCCAAACGGAGGATGGCATGGGGAAGAGCGTAACCTTCATAGATGGGCACAGTGTGTGAGACACCATCACCAGAGTCAAGTACAATACCGGTGGTACGACCAGAAGCGTATAGAGACAGCACAGCTTGGATGGCTACATACATAGCAGGGGTGTTGAAGG
Organism: Polydrusus tereticollis; assembly: GCA_963920685.1. NCBI lineage: Eukaryota > Metazoa > Arthropoda > Insecta > Coleoptera > Curculionidae > Polydrusus > Polydrusus tereticollis. The sequence continues at coordinate 23,577,585 of OY987333.1, read as the reverse complement.
TTTCAAACATTATTTGCGTCATTTTTTCTCTGTTCGCTTTGGGGTTCAATGGGGCTTCTGTCAGAAGAACGGGATGCTCTTCTGGCGCGACACGTAGTTCATTGTAAAAGGTGTGATGCCAGATCTTTTCCATATCATCCCAGTTTGTGACGATGCCGTGTTCAATGGGATATTTCAACGTTAGGATACCTCTTTTGCTTTGAGCTTCGTCGCCTACGTAGGAGTCTTTTTGTCCCATACCAACCATGACGCCCTGATGTCTTGGGCGACCGACGATCGAGGGGAATACGGCACGAGGAGCATCATCCCCGGCGAAACCGGCCTTGCACATACCGGACCCATTGTCTACGACTAATGCGGCAACTTCTTCGTCACACATTTTGATTGGTTAGTTCTGTAAAAAGAAAAAAACAACATCAGGATTCCATCAATATTTTTCCTCTTTGGTAAAATACTTAATACAGGGCTGTGGCAAAGAAACCGCTTAGACCCGCTCCATTTTGTTTCCAGTAAATTTAGTGTTACGCGTATCAAGTTTTATATTGTTAATGAAGTACCCTCTATTTTTTCACATTTTTTAATAATTCTACAATAATTTCTAGACAATTTTCATGAAAACCTATTCTCACCTCTATTAATGTACAGGGTTTTTCCTTATAATTTGCCACCCCTTTAAAAAGTTTATTTCTTGACATAGAAAAAAAAGATAAATACAAAAGTTGCCGGATTCGTTCTGAAAATTTTTAATATGTTAACCAGCAAAACACAAGACCATGGCAAAAATTAAAAAAAAAAATGATTTTATATTATATTTTCACACCTTTGAAATCAACCTAATTTCCACATTCCAAAAATATATAATAGGTACGTTAATGTTTGGGCCAGCCATCTTTGGGATATTTCACTTTAAATAATTGCGTATAGTTAGCCGTGCTTACGATTCAAACAAAAATGTGACGTTTTATCGCACTCGCCAGGGATCACTATGAAAAACAAAACAAATAAATTATATGGCAGTTAATATTTATCTCCGTTTAACGTGAATTTTCACCAAGGAAGAAAACTTCGTGTAATTCAACTTTATTATCAAAATGAGACAGTCCTACAGAATTTCACATCCAGGTAATCGATTTCCGAGGTTCTCATGTAAACGATTGAAACGTTTGTTACAATAAAATATTTACTTCTATTCCATTTATAATAAGATAATATCATAGTATAATATATTTGAAGAAATAGTCCATACTTACAGTGGAGTTGATATAATGGGAATAAAACAACAAAGTCTTCCTTCACAAGGTTTATTTAAAGGAGATGTTTAATCCCTACATGTTTCAGGCGTCTAAACGATCATCTTCAAGGGATACTAGAAGAAATTACATTGATACAATAAACAACCAGTTATAAGTAAAATAGAAAAAAGTGTGTTCGAGTTGAACAAAAACCATTCTTGAGGTTACCCCAAATTAATGAGCATAACCTAATAAAAATTGAGGAATTTAAAGCTTGAAGAACTATAACTGGTTGTTTATTGTATCAATGTAATTCCTTCTAGTATATCCACTGAAGATTGCCGTTAAGACGCCCGAAACATCCTTCCCTTTAATTTAAATTAACCTTGTAGAGGAAGACTTTGTCGTTTCATTCCCTATAATGTATTTGCTTTCTTGTCTCTATAGTGCTTCATGGCCAGTGCGATAACGTCACATTTTTGTTTTGAATCGCCAAGCAAGGCTCACTAGACGCAATTATTTAAAGTGAAATAATTCAAAAACGGCTGATTCGAACATAGACGTACGTATTTTATATTTTTGTGATGTGGAAATTAAGCCAATTTCAAAGATGTTACAACATATGGGGTGTGTGTGTGTGTGTCGAGAATTCAAAAATTTGGAAAACTACAGGGCGCTTTCAATTGAAAAAAAAATACTCTTGATGCACGTAACACTTTCCGGATTCACCTAGTACATTGTTTTCGAAACAAATCATTTAAAAAAAAAATTAAATTAGTTCTGAGCGATATTTAATCAAATAGGCGCCTTTGATAAAGCTAATCCGTTTTCTTATCTCCACAACCCTGTATATTTTGACGATATACAGGTTCATTTTCGGGAAGAAAACAAATATACAGGATTGGCCAATAAAAATGAAGCAAACCCGATTTTTCATATCGGACCCGCAAATTTTGTTTTGCTAATATTTTCAAACCTGTCTTCAGGCCATTGCTAGTGGAAGTGGGCTACCTCCCTTAAAGTTTAAACGGGATCAGGGGTCAAGTGACAACTCAATTTAAAGGTCCTTAAATTCACTTTTTAACTCTGCCTAGTTTTTTCAAGTTGGTTTGGTGGTTTGCAGAAAAATAGCTTTCAAAGATTGTAGAACGCATTTCTTACTATGGAGCCAAATTTAAAAACCTAGGGAGCGTTAGAAACAGAATTTAGGGACTTAATAATTATTAAGGTGTCATTTGATATCTGATCCCAGTTTAGGGGAGTAGCCCAGCCCCGCTTAGAGGCTTGAGGTTAGGTTAGTTTGACAATATTAGCAAAATATTTCCCCCTTGCAACAAAATTGACGTATTTCTTTAAAACGATAAAAATATGGACAGTTGGACACGTTTCGTTTCACTGACCAACCCTAAGTATGTTTTTTTTTTTTGAAAACATGCTCGGGGATTGATCGTTTAACTTAGTTTTAACAAAGAACGAAATAAAAGTGATGTGTCGCGTACCAATGTTTAAATACGAAAACTCTGTCAAGAAATGTCAAAAGGTCTTGCTATAAATTTACACAAAAAAAGTAAACAAACAACGGATATTACCTTTTTTTATTGAATGTTTATTTTTTAATTTAAAGAAAATAAAATTAATTTTTGTTGCATATCTTATAGACGACAGGTAATCAAAATCTGAAATTTGGCAGTTTTTTTTTGTCATTCCAATAGAACATTTGTACCAAATACGAATATTCCACCTTCAGAAACAATGGCGGAACTGTCAATTTTTTATAAGAGTAAAAACTAATATTTTTCTAGAAAAATTAAAATGTTAGAACAACTACTAGGTTTAGGTATATAACATTATTAACAAAAAAGTTCTAGAATTTCATGCAGAATCTAAAAATAAATTAAAAAATAGGGTGTTCTATTTAAAAAACTTATGTTATATTCGTCACGCTATTTTGAACCACCCTGCATACTCAAAAATAATTTTAAACTGTGCATATTAACATTCTATAAAAATTTTGTATTTAACGTTTTTTGGTAATTCCCGGAACAAATGAGATAACGAACTTTACTCTATGGTTGACTCACCCTGTATATCTTTTGTGGATACGCCTACATCATAAATTCTAACCAAATTAAACATAAAATTCACATTTCGTTTAAAAATACCTATTTTTACGGTGGGTAATAATTTTCTTGGTCATTAAATTACAATTGATTAAAATAAAGAATGCTGTAATTAATTAAAACGATTGGTTAGACACAAAATAGACATATCAATACAGGGCGTCCCAACGGGAACTCCATTGATCGAGTATGGAAAAATCTGAAAATTTGGTAGCTTACTAATGTCGATGGGGGTCATTCGTCAAAAATATTTTCAAGAATCTGGCACATTCGGTTATACTGGAAGTATATAGAAGTCAACTTGCTTATTTTAAATAGAACAGCCTATATATTATTTTATTTTTGGATTCTACGTAAAATTCTTATAATATTCTATATAAGTCTAGCCGTTTTTGACATATTATTTCAAATTTTATGTCAGAAACAACGTTTGCAGCCCTAAACATAATTATTAATTTTCCTACTTTAGCAGACTTCGTATGGTATTTTGAGAGTTATTAATACAGGGTGTTCAAAAAAGAATAAAAATTAAATTGAAAGTTCATTTGTCAAATTGAAACTACCTATTACTTATAACTTGTTGTTTTATTCCCTATAATTTATTTGTTTCGTTACCTCCATAGTGATCCATGGCCACTGCGATAAAACGTCACATTTTTGTTTTGAATCGCCAAGCACGGCTCACTAGACGCAATTATTTAAAGTGAAATAATTCAAAAACGGCTGATTCGAACATAGACGTACGTATTATATATTTTTCGAATGTGGAAATTAAGCTGATTCCAAAAATGTGACAATATATAGGGTGTTCCATTTTAAAAAATCAATAAGTTACTATCTTTTTAATTTTGCGATCGTCTTTGGTTTTTCTCGTTAACTGTTAAAAACTTAAACTACCTATTTTTATAATCTTATCTTATTCAGCATTAAGAAAACTTCCAATAAGGTTGTCTACTTCGAAAATTGACAGTTCCTCAAATATTATTGGTAATTTAAAATGTTCTTATTGTAAGATTTTGAAGTTTTCTATTACTTGTTTAACGGTTTTTGTGGATATCAAATGTATCACACGTTCTTGATATTACTTTATCACATTCTCCATAAATAATAAAAAAAATTAAGTCATCTTCATTTGAATTGTTTAAGCGTCGCGGCATGATTGTTAATATTTTTTTAAGTGTCAGTGACATTGAGTTGAGAATTTGATTGTTTTCTAACGCCGTCATGGCCAACTAATAGTATCTAAACTTTATACAATACAAAAATGTTAAATTGCCAATATTTAAGGAACTGTCAATTTTCGAAGTAAACAATCTTATGCAAAGTTACCCTCATTTGAATGCTGAATAAGATAAAATTATAAAAATGGGTAGTTTCCATTTGCAAAAATGAACTTTTGACACTTTTTCAATTTCACTTTTATTCTTCTTTTTTGAACACCCTAATAATTATCAAAATATTACACGAAGCCGACTAAAGTAGGCCCCTTCTTCTACTAACCATAGAAAAATCTTCCGCGCAGGAAAAATTGATAATTATTTATGCAAACGACACCAAATTTGAAATATGTCAAAAACGGTTTGACAGGTATAGAACATTGTACAAAAAATGGGACAATATACAGTGTCACCATTAAAGTCCGCACCATATGGAACTTTTTTTTATTAATAAGGTCAGTTAAAATTAAATTTCGGCATTCGTTTTTGCTTCAAATTAGACTAAAAATTATATAATCAAATGTCACCATCTGTCATTCGGTATCTGTCAAAAATTACATTTTAATCAAAAAATGCTGAAAAATGGCAGTTTTGCCGAATTTCAAAAAATTTTATTAGAAAAAGTTGTTTCTAGTACAATTCTTGGCCTAAATACAAAGTTTTAGTTTTCTAGCTCAAAGTTGATTTTTTTGCCATTTTTTCTAATTAACTTTTTTTTATTTAATGTAAGTTCGCTTAATGAATATTAAACTATTTGCTTATACCATACTCAATATTTTATTTAGTTTGTATGAGCTTTTTTTTACTAGAATGCCATTTTTTTTCGAAATCTAAAATTAGAGGCAAAAAAATTTGACACAGGTGGTGCAAAGTTATCCTAATTTAAAAATTTTAACAGATAGACGTCAGATATTCCATTTTTTTGATAGTACATATACCTAAGAAGTTTAAAAAACTTATAATAAAATTCCCAGATATCAGATTAGTTCAAAATTTAGACACATTTTCTTTTTATCCACAATAAAATATCAAGGCAATTTTGAATTTTATAAGTAGGCTATGGAAAAAAAAACGAATTAGAGTGCCGAATAAATAAAAGAAATGTCATAAATTTGAATATTTTCGCAAGTTATAGGTTTCAGTGTTATCACCAATGTTGTCCATTCAAGAAAAAATAGAAATTGTCTTAATTTGTGGAGAGAATATGCCTCACCGGCAAGTATCTGCCATTTTTAATGAGAGGCATCCAGAAAAAAATTTGCAGCATAGCACTGTTTCAAGAATAATGTCAAAATTTAGAGAAACTGGATCTGTTCAAAATAATTTTAAGAAACCTCACGCGGCAAGTAAATACGATGAAGCAGCACAACTTGATATTTGTTTAACTGTTATTGACCACGGTCAAACTAGTGTAACCAAGATAAGTGATTCAACAGGGTGCAAGAGGGAAAGCGTTAGAAAAATTCTTCAGAAAAATCGATTTCGGGCATATAAACCCAAGTTTATAAACACATTAAAAGAACGCGATTTTGATATCCGACTTGATTTTTCGTTTTGGTATCAGGGACAATATGAGGAGAATATTCTTTTTCCATACAAGATATTATGGACAGATGAAGCCACTTTCTCTTCGAATGGTACCGTGAGCTCACAAAATTGCCGATGGTGGTCCCAAGAAAATCCTAACTTCACAATTGAATGTCGCGACCAGTATCATTTTAAAACCAATGTTTGGTGTGGAATTTTGAAAGATGAGCTTATTGGACCATACTTCTTTAGAGTAAACTTAACTGGTGAAAGGTACCTGAATTTTCTTGATAACGAGATTACCGAAGTTTTGGATAACATGCCCTTACACCATAGACATAACTTATGGTATCAGCTTGATGGTGCACCCATACATCAAACTGTAGCAGTGAAAGAACGCATAAACCAATTATTTCAAAACAGAGTTATAGGGCGTGATAGAGAATGTCACTGGCCACCCAGGTCGCCTGACATAACCCCACTAGACTTTTTTCTGTGGGGTTATCTTAAGCAGAAAGTTTATAAGAATCGACCGTTTAGAAATATCGAGCATTTGGAATAAACGATAAGACAGTGTTGTGCCGATATAAGACCAAGCTTTTTACAAAATGCTGTCAAAGACGTTTATAGACGGACGGGTGTTTGTATAGAGCGAGAAGGACGTCACACTGAAATGTGAAATTTATATTGCTTTTGTGTTACCTATTTAAAATGATTAAAGTTCCTTTTTGTTCCTTTTAATAATAATGATAGTTTTAAGTATAAAATAAAATTTTTATCAAATATTTAGATGTATTTGTCATTTGAAAAACGAAACATCTGACGTCTATCTGTTAAAATTTTTAAATTAGGATAACTTTGCACCACCTGTGTCAAATTTTTTTGCCTCTAATTTTAAATTTCGAAAAAAAATGGCATTCTAGTAAAAAAAAGCTCATACAAACTAAATAAAATATTGAGTATGGTATAAGCAAATAGTTTAATATCCATTAAGCGAACTTACATTAAATAAAAAAAAAGTTAATTAGAAAAAATGGCAAAAAAATCAACTTTGAGCTAGAAAACTGAAACTTTGTATTTAGGCCAAGAATTGTACTAGAAACAACTTTTTCTAATAAAATTTTTTGAAATTCGGTAAAACAATGCCATTTTTCAGCATTTTTTGATTAAAATGTAATTTTTGACAGATACCGAATGACAGATGGTGACATTTGATTATATAATTTTTAGTCTAATTTGAAGCAAAAACGATTGCCGAAATTTAATTTTAACTAACCTCATTAATAAAAAAAAGTTCCATATGGTGCGGACTTTAATGGTGACACTGTATATATATCTGGAGTTTGGTAGAAAAAGGGCCAATGTCCAAAAATTGCATTTAGCAGCTAATGATTCTGCTTAACTAGGTACTCAGATTACATGTGTTAATCACAAAAAAGGCCTATGCCCTCAACTATTATGCTATGTGATCTTATTTATTTTAGTTTAATAGAAAAAGGGCAATGTCTGGACATTGGCCCCTTTTCTACCAAGCTCCGGATATAGGGTGTCCTATTTAAAATAAGCAAGTGACATCTACTTCCGGTTTCCGATATTTCCTAATCATAGTTTCCCCATGATCGATAAATGGAATTATATAATGGCAGATTTACGAAAAACCATTAAGCTTTGAAATTTGATCGGAGTGTCTATGATTAATTTATTTTATATTTTGACATATAAAATGAATTAATCACGCGGAAATATCTCACAGCTCTCTGTGGTAGTTTTTTTTTTTTTATCTTACGATATAATCCCATGTATGCAGTGGCGTATTTAGAATTGTGACACGGGGGGATCCAGTTATCGGTCTTAAAATAATGCGCCGCAGGCAAAATTTTTTTAGGTGCCACGCCCTTTTTTGGACTGTCTAAACTTACAAATTTTACGTTTTGATAGCCCGGCTCAAAAAAAACGTAGAAATAAAGGAATTTTTAAATAAAAACGAAAATATTTGCATTTGAAATATTAGTTTTTTGAAGGTATGTATAACGGTATACTATTTTACTCATCTGAATTAGAAAACACGGAACAAAAAATAAAATTCAACAATTATTAAACTAAAAGACTGTGGAAATCCCCAAACATCTGGAAAATTTGAAATGATGTTTAATGTTATTTATTGCAAATAAATGAATGTGAATTTCAGTTTTCTTTGCTACTGAGTCCACGGGGGGGGGGGGGGGTCCAGACCCCCCCCTAAATACGCCACTGCATGTATGTGTTAAAAAACTGAGCGAAAAAGTTTTGATATTTAAAATTATTTTAATTAGTCAATTACGGCATATTATTATGATTTTTAGTGGCAAAAAATATGATTTTGGTCCAGGTCATTTAACTGAATTTAAGTAAGTGATCCCTTAGATATGCTGAAAACGTTTTTGTACCTACAGTACTACCTCAAAATATTTTTTTTATATACATAATATATTATATTAAATTTAATAATTTTATATAATGGGATTTTTTGAAAAAATAAAGAAGCCAATGTAAACATAATTGTAACATTTTATTACAAAAAGGTGGAAATAAATAAATAAAGTACAATAAAAAGTTTTACAATTTTTTTTTATTATTTCCGTATTATAGCCTAAATGTAATTATATAATTAAAATAAAGAGTCTTATTCTGCACAACATGTAATAACTTACATTAAAAATGATAGTAGTAATACTTTGGCCTAGTGCATGTACGGTCTCTCGATCCATTTTTAAATGGCAGTTCTGGCCGCACGGCGACCTATTATCGCAGATATCAATATACAAAACATCTTCGAACAAATGCATGGAGTAAAGGAATGGAGGCGATATAAAAAAAATAAATAAAAATATAAACAAATTAGAAGCACTTCCTGTGGACGATGGATGGGCCGGATTCGTCGTATTCTTGTTTCGAGATCCACATCTGTTGGAAAGTGGACAGAGAGGCGAGGATGGAACCTCCGATCCATACGGAGTATTTCCTTTCTGGGGGAGCGATGATTTTGATTTTCATTGTTGACGGGGCAAGGGCGGTGATTTCCTTCTGCATACGATCGGCGATACCTGGGTACATGGTGGTACCTCCCGAGAGGACAGTGTTGGCGTACAAGTCTTTCCTGATGTCCACGTCGCACTTCATGATGGAGTTGTAGGTGGTTTCGTGGATACCAGCAGCTTCCATACCCAAGAACGAAGGTTGGAACAAGGCTTCTGGGCAACGGAATCTTTCGTTTCCGATGGTGATGACTTGACCGTCGGGAAGTTCGTAGCTCTTTTCCAACGAGCTAGAGCTAGCAGCGGTGGCCATTTCTTGTTCAAAGTCCAACGCTACATAGCAGAGTTTTTCCTTGATGTCACGGACAATTTCTCTTTCGGCTGTGGTGGTGAATGAGTAGCCACGTTCAGTCAAGATTTTCATGAGGTAGTCGGTCAAGTCACGACCGGCCAAATCCAAACGGAGGATGGCATGGGGAAGAGCGTAACCTTCATAGATGGGTACAGTGTGTGAGACACCATCACCAGAGTCAAGAACAATACCGGTGGTACGACCAGAAGCGTACAGAGACAATACAGCTTGGATGGCTACATACATAGCAGGGGTGTTGAAGGTTTCAAACATGATTTGAGTCATCTTTTCTCTGTTGGCCTTTGGGTTCAATGGGGCTTCGGTAAGAAGAACGGGATGTTCTTCTGGAGCTACACGAAGTTCATTGTAGAAGGTGTGATGCCAGATCTTTTCCATATCATCCCAGTTTGTGACGATACCGTGTTCAATGGGATATTTTAGAGTAAGGATACCTCTTTTGCTCTGAGCTTCGTCGCCTACGTAGGAGTCTTTTTGTCCCATACCAACCATGACGCCCTGATGTCTTGGGCGACCGACGATTGAGGGGAATACGGCACGAGGAGCATCGTCCCCGGCGAAACCGGCCTTGCACATACCGGATCCATTGTCTACGACTAATGCGGCTACTTCTTCGTCACACATTTTGATTTGTTAGTACTGAAAAGAAGAAAAAATAACATTAGTGAAACAACAATGGGTGCATCTATAGTATTTTCTGCATTAGCTGCGTAATATAAATGGGGAAGTTCACCTACGTTGCAAGCTAGGTACACTACTTTAAAACTTTAAAATGTGATTATTTGAAAACCTTCTGACATGCAAATATCCAATCTCAAAGTACGTTTTAAAATTGTATTATTTAGGAAAACATGTTACATACTTACCTCAGTGAAAATTTTTGATTTTGCTAAGAAAATGCACTGATTTCCCAAAATAAAAAAGTTGCAATGCCAAAAAAATAAAATAAAAAAAATAAAAGAGGATCTGTAAGGGGAAATAAAAAAAAGAGAGAAATAGCATTTATAGTTAAAGACGATTAAAGATTTAAAAAATGGTGAACAACCCCAAGGTAAAAATAACCAATAATGGACAAGTCAATGAACAAAATTAAATCTAGGTACACATACAAACACTTCAATAAGGCGGTGGTACTCTTTTCGTATAAACCCGGCACTGGTCGGCATAACAACCGTTAAATATGTAAAACTTCAGTTTTAGCGTTAGAACCGTTGATCAATGAAAGAAAGCGATCGATTCAGAAAACAATGAGAAACCCGAAAAAACCGGTTTACTCGGGTCATCTATAAAGATTTTCGCCGTTTAAAAACCGGTAAGGTCTGTTGAATTCGTTTAAATTTTTAACACGCCTCGCGGGCCTTGCCCCAATTGTAAATCAATCACTTATTGAGGCTTATTTTTTTTGAATTTGAACGTAGTAAAAAAGCATCTTACTAGTGCCAAACCAGTCATATGAATAAATAGTCTAAAAATATAATTACTGACCACAAAAATTTAAATTTAAAGGGCGGTTAGAAAACAATTTGATCACATGACTAGCTTTCACCAATAAAACACCACAATTTAAACAAATAAATCACATTATAAAGAAAAACTGCGTTCACTGTAAAATATCCAAGGAATATCCAAAAAGGGGCACAAAAATTTGAACTTGTATCGACGGCCACACCCGGAAAGTAGCGCGAAAATAGCCGGAAAGAGCACCACCCAAATTCACTTATTGAAAAGAAAAAAAACTGGAACTTACTTTGTTTGGCTTTAAAAAAGTGTAAATATAGAAGTATTTGTTAGAGCACAGCGTTTTTGCTGTACTTACTCTAAAATATCACAAGACAGAAATGTGTAAAATACAAAAGCTCCCTGCCATATATAATTATTTGCCCCTCCCTGCGTAAAATAAGGCGAGAGCGCAGTATCGCCGGCGCGCAGAGCCAATAGCGAAGAAGATTACCATATAAGGAATTGCACTGCATCGATTTTTTCCCCGCTCCCCCCGAAAATCATCGAGTTGACACACTTTTTCATTAAAATTTTCAATGAGAAACGCCGGTTTTTAGAATTTAAAGATAATATACAAAAACGCATTGCCCCCCTTATATCACAAACACACTTCCTTACACAGTATAAACCATTATTTGATTTAGATATTTTAACGGAAACAAACCGCCTTAGCGCTCTTCTCGGCACATATCCCCTAGACTAATTTTTAGTCCTTACATTTAAAAAAGATACAACATACATATTTTCAAAAATTAAAACAAAGACAACAAATTAGACTAGCGGGATATGTGGGATCAGCACCTGCCGACACTTTTGGCACGGAATCAAAGAAAACAAACGAAAATTTCGGGAACTGTTTACGATACGGTACGTTTTTACTACAACCACTTGCTTCGGGGTAAAAATAGAACTTATATTTACGGTACAGAAGCATTCTAAACAGGTGGTACGCCCCAGCGATTGCGGTTAGAAAACGCCGGCTAGGTAAGTTTTCCCGAAAAACTAAAGGGTTTTAGGGCAAAATTCATACTTAGGGAATGTTAAGGCCCATTTATAGGGTAAACTTATATATTTTAATTGGTAATTATGCAAAATAATCAATAAAAATCTTACCGTTTCAAAAAGACACGTCACAATACAACAACGAAGTCAACGAACAACTGACGAATGAGAAGCCGGTTGCGATTTCGTCGAACCGGCACTTTATTCAGAGGACGGAAGCTTGGAAAATTCAAATTTTCTCGTTAACAAAACTGTCGAAATGTCAAAGGAAATTATTTTCCATCAAAATTTTGACATTTATGGGGTGGTTTACCTATCTGAATTAAGAGATTATTAAATAACTATGGAGATGTTATGATTGTTGTTCAAGGCCTCCCCTCGCGTTCAGCAAAATGGAATCGTCCAAGCCCCACTTGCTTCATTCACTAACGTTACCATATATGGGCATAAAGCGCGAGGTCTTCTCTGATTGGTGGATTTAGCGGCGTTTTGTCGTCCTAACCTAACTTGTGGACCTGCGGGAAAGACATGATCCGCTGGCTGAAGAGAAAGCGACATTGCCGATGTGATTTGTTTTTAGTTTGATGTTATACCATTAAAAAAAGGTTTATATTAATAAATGTGGTGGGTAATAAAATTATTACTAAGTGTAAGTTGTAAATTAAAAAATAGCATGGTTAAAATTATTGAAAAATGAAAATCAAAATTTTCTTCATGAAATTATTGAAATAGGTATAGGCAGGTATACTATACAGGTCATGATTCTATAAATTATATGTGTATGGATCTTGCCCAGCATTTCCTTGAGATTGTACCACCTGTAGCAAAACGGCACCCCTAAAACTGGGTAAATTCTGTTAATGATCCGGCAACAGCGCCCAATTCCCATGAAACGGTTGAACAGCGTTTACGTTGCGTAGACATGCGGACCTACAGGCAATTCCACAACCGCCTAGACCGTCATCTTTCGATTCATCTTTCGGGGTCGGCCTCGTTCCTCGACCTTGAAAACTTATGTCACAATCACAGTGTTCAGCGTTCTTTGATGCATTCTTGACTTTTATTTAACAATAATTAACTCAATTTTATTTATGAAAAGGAGGATGAAGTTACTGATAAGGTGTCATGCAGTGTGTTTTTAAAAGCTACCCATGCAATAGGATTTTTTGCAGGGTCAGAGCTAGGGTCTAGGGTTGCGACCCGAGACCCGACCTGTACTGTATAATACGGGATGTCCCGCGTCCCGTATGAAATGCATACGGAACAGCTTAAATCTGGTACTTTGGTATCAAACAAAAATTTGTTAAAAGCTGCTAAATTGAACTTGAAGTACCTATATATTAAACTAAAGCGGGGAAAATCATAAAATGAACCTATCCTAAAATTATTACAACATTAGTCAATCCAAACCAGGTTATGTTTGCCCACCACGGTCATATTGGAGTCACAAAGTGCTTCCAATATGGCCGTCGACGGCAAACGTCAGAAAAACTAACCTTTATTTTTGTGTGTATGTCAGTTTGAGGTGTAAACTGCGATTTTGGTTTTGTTTATTTTATTAAGTTATTGCTGTTCAATATGTGTTTTTTTCTGTTATTTATATTTAATACCACTTAAAGTTGATGATGTTATTGGAGATGTTATCAATGGCAAGTGAATCTACACACAGCACAGTTGAGCACAGGACACGACTGTAAACTAATCATTAAATCCGTGTATATTTGCCTTTAACGGCCATGTTGAATTGTTCGTTAAATGTTTTTGAGTTCTGTGGAACGAATTCAATATGGCCGGGGGGGGGGGGGGGCAAATCGGAATATATGACACATCGTTGGATTGCCTTATTACACAAACAAAAAAAAATAAGGGGAACAGGCTGGTTTGTCTGCATTCTGCATCTGGTCCGTCAAGTGTCAGAGGCAGGGTGTGTCGACTGTTATTTTGGGTGTAATGAATCTGAAATATTTCAGAAATATTCATATGAAAGGTTATGTTTTTGAGACATTCGAAATATATCAGAGATTTTTTTTGAAAGGAGGTGTGCTGTGTGGGAACCCCCCATAGGTAAAGACACGCATTATTATGCCGAAAGTAAAAAATCATTATTTTTGAACTTTTGATAATTTTAAGCGGTTTTCTCAAAAACAATGTGTGGATTATGCGGTTTTTCTATTTCTGGGACGTGTGCAAAGCCCGAATAAAAATTATTTGCCAATTTGTTTTGGCAGATCGCAGTGTAGTTTATCAGCTGTCAAATGATTTTATAAAGTGTACCTACTACATAGTAGGTGTCAACTATGATCTCATATCTTCTTTAGGGCGGTTATGTTTTAAAATAAAGGCCCAAATTATCAATAAACATTGTTAGTGATAGAGCAGCACCTGCCACATAACTTCCATGACAACAATTGTTCCAGCAATGGTATTTTTAGAAGTTATCTTGTAGTTAGAGTTAGCAGGACATTCATAATTAAGACCTAAATACAATAAAGCATATTAAAATTTTGCGATTACGCGGTATTAAAGCTTTAAAAACAATTCTAATTACGAGTATTATACATACCACCTCATAGCTTAATTATAACTTTTATTGCATCCTAATGATTATAAACATAATGATATCAAGGAAATTTTCTTTGATACTGGGTTTTCAAATCCAGAATTTAGATAACAACTAAGTAAAGCCTATTAGCTATTCTAAAATTCAAAAAAATTATGATTTACTAAATAAATATTAAATTACTATAAATATTACGGAACGTGCGTAAGGCATGAGTCATTCAATCATCATGTCCAGTATATCATTATCACGAAGGAAAACTCGATTCCGATTCAATGCGAGGGTCATACTATTATAGGACACGTCATGGTGGTGAGTCAACTTTATTTGGCTTTTCCTCCGGAGTTTCGACCTGACAGAAGCTTTTCCATAAAATATATAGAACTCAGTGGATATACAGGGTGTCCGGTCTCGGGGGGCGTGTAGGGGAGGTCAATCTAACCCTGATTTGTCATAGAAAGAAATCCCTTTGTGGTGTCATTTTACAGGGTTAAACACTGTTTCTTTTTTATACTCTAAACGAAACTCGAGACAATCCTGGAATGTTGTTTCAAGTAGGTATACAACGAGAAAACATGCGTCGGCTAAGGAAATGCATAGAGGTAACTATATTTCGAAAATCTGCTAAAGTAAACAAGAAGAATTAAATTTTTCACATTTTTAACATTCTTGCGTTTCAGTGATTTCCGAAATGTGAACCCTTTCAATGGTTCCTTTATGAGGCACGCTTCGATTTGGAAATGTTTTTTAATAAATTTTTTGTGAGATCAACAAAGGTTTACGAGAATCTCTAGATCGTGGTCTGCACCAATACCTGATAGCTCTTTTTTATAAAATGAATATATAGTTAAGAAGATATTGACATGAATTTCCCCAGAAGCAAATTCCACATCGCAAGAGGGATTCCATTAAAGCAAAATAAACATTTCGAAGAACTGTGTCATTTACTTCATGCGAAAGTACTCTCAGGACATAACAACCTAAAGCTAGTTTTTTACATAACTTTCCTATACTTATGTTCATTAAAAGAAAGGTTTTGTGTAATGTAAATTCCTAAAAATTTTATAGATTTATTAGATTGTCAAAAATAATATTATTAAGTGAACATTTAAAAGTTAATGTGTTGATATTAGTATAATACTAAAAGAGTAGATTAGAGTCACACCACTTTTTAATTTTTATTAAATCTTCATTACTTATGTTATTTACTATGCCAAAGTACTGTTGTATCAATTAATATATCATACTTATTAATATACTAAAGACATTATGATGACTTCATAAAGTTCATAAAGGAAATGCTAAGTATATCTACATCCGACTTCAAATAATTACCAAAAATACCAACCGATAAACAATCAGTACAAAATAAAACCATTAGTAATTTTCACTTTAAAATTACCTATAGAAAAAAAAAGATGTTTTAAAGTCTGATGATGTGACCATGGTGAGTTGATAAGACTGATTAACTTAAGTAAAATTCTTATCTCGTTGGAAGCACGTCACTTAAGTTATTGTTCATAACCCCAGTGATAAATAAAGGACAAGATGACATCATTATGTAAGTATTTTGCGACATAATATTTCTGCGTAGATAGAGGTGGTGTGTGTATTCTGATAATAGTTTCCAAGGGAGACATCTCTGTGTTCTAGATAGTATACAGTTATTGAGTATACCAAATTTTGTTGGCTTTTCTTAAAAAATTACAGATCTAAGAAATGAAAACAAAAATAAAATATTAACACCCTTATTGAAAACCACCCTGGATAATATAAACCGGGTGCCCAGAACCTCTTCTGACAATTTTTAAAGGGTGATTCTCCAATTACAAATAAGAAAAAAGTTCCTATACTTTTAGATCGGCAGGGCTTTGAATTTTAAGATATAAATAAGAGCGTTGAAAATTAAAAAAAAAGTATTTCCTTAACATTTTTGAGACCGGTTTAGATATCATTTTGAATTTTAGTAGGTACCAACTAGGCATAAAAAACACAATTATATCATAAAATAGATTTGCTCTACTTCTACCAGTGCCGTCCGAACTAACATAGGTATAGTTTGATATTTTTAACGGAAAAAATGAGACGCCACTGTTTTTCTCTAAAATAAAAATTATTTTTAAAATTGCGCTTTATCACTTAGTAAAAGTGGTCCCTAGACTTTTCTTCATTTGAACAACAGTTTTCGATTAAAACAATAAATGACATTTATTTGCATATCGCTATGCCATGCCCATATCAGAGTTTGATAAAATTGCATTTATCTCCTAAACAACGCCGAAATTAAACAGTTTTTAAAAGGTACTTCGCATTAGACATTGAACAGCCTACATAAGAGGCCATGGTTTACCCAGGAATTTAAAAAAAAATGCTAAAATTAAGAGAACAATATTATTACAAACTCAAAAAGTATCCAGATTACTTAGAATATAAAGAAATGCATTAAACAATTACATTACTTAAACAAATTTATTATAATAAACAGTTTATTAATACTAATCAAAAAGCTATATGGAATAACCTTAATCAAATGTTAACAAATAGATCCCATAATGAGAAGCAAACCATTGACTACCTATCTTTAAAAATGGTGAACGGTATAACTGTAACAATTACCGACCTATGTCTATATTGCCGGTTATCTAGAAGGTAATTATTAATTATGAATAACAAATTTTCAGACTTTTTAGAAAATAAGAATTTATTTTTTTCCGGTCAATACGCCAATACGGCTTTCGTCAATCTAGAGACACTGAAATTGCAGTAACAGATGTTATAACAAAAATTCAAACTCATGCCGACAGTAATGCAGATGATACCACTGTAATATATTTTTCAGATAATATTTTCCAACTGGAAAATTAAATGAAATATGATTTAAATATTAATTTTCGTCATTTCAGTTTTAATTATATAAATTAACTCTAAATTTTAACCTATCCTCTTACATGCTGATAAGTGAGAACAATTCAAATAAGAAACTTATTTCAATCAAAATTAATTTTTAGCGACCAAATTATCAAGTATACAAAAACAATTAAATTCTTAGGATTATATTAAGATGAGAATCTAAGTTTGAAGTACCATATTCAAAACTTAAAAACTAAGTACATTAATAGGAATTTTATATAAAATAACACATTTTGCTTCCTTAAAATATTTTAAAAATATATATTTAATACCAGTATGGGGGCCCTGCATGTAGAACTAATTTAATACCATTACAAAAATTACAAAATAAAGTAAATAAATCTATACACAACTTATCTTTTTTAGAACCAACATTAAATTTATATCGGCCAAGATGATATCTAGGAAGGTAATATAATGATTTTCAAATTACCCAAATTAGATCGAGCTTTGATAAACGATCTATTTTATATGAAGGAATTAATATTTAAAATCAAATACCCAAGGTCTCTTAAAGATATCCAAGTAATAAAACACTTCAAAAATAAACTAACAAAACAATTCTGGAAGAATGATTTTGTTAAAAGTTTGTGGAATAGATACTTTTTTATGAAACTATTGTTTTATTTATTGTTTGAGTTAACAGTATTCTAAGTTTGTATTATATGCCCTGTATTACAGGGCCTGTAATGATCTATAATAGTTAGTTGGGAATAAACAATTGAATTAAAAAAAATTAAAATTAAAAAATAGAACTATTTGGTATAAAGATTTTAAAACAAAAATCATTACTACCTTTCTTTAGTTTTAGTTTTTTAAAAAATTACTTGGTGTCAAATATATTGCGATGTAAAATTTTAACATGGCCATACATTACCATTTTTGCTAAAACCAAAAAACTAAAACTATAGAAAGGTCCTTTGTTCCTTTAACATTTCGATTTTTTTTTAGAATTTGTCTGTTTTTACATTGCTTTGTAGTTCTTCAGTTTATACTAACACCTTGCGAGACGAAAATTTAAAAATATTTGTTGCCAGAGTCGATAGCCACACCCACGGCCTAATGTTCCGCGGTACGCCAGGGAATCGTTATGACTATGCACATGCACGATTGATTTACTATTGCTTTTATACAAACTGATACTAAAATGCAACACATCGTGTTTGTTCGTAGTATTCCTAGCAATCATATGCATTTGACGTCGTTTCCTGTCCTATTTCGAACTTTTAGAGAGATATCAGCTTTTCCGCGCCAGATTTTGCTAAGACGCACTTTAATATCTTCCCTGTCATTATGTAAGCATAGAGCAGTAGGTATTATAGGTGTAATTTCCAGTGGCATGATTAGGCTCATATTTACCCAATTTTGATTATTGGAAATAATTGATTTTCTGCCTACGTGAGACTTTTAATGCAATATCATTTATATTTGGAAAATAAAAATTAAATTGTTGTTACAATGATATAACAAGAATTCTAGTAAATGATATCTTATCTTTTCATGTAGAAGTGGAAAGGTGTAAATTCCATTTTTAAATTTCACTCCTAATAGGATTTTGCTTGGACAAATTTCATATGGAGATTCATTTAGAGTACGTTTTTTTTAAGAGGGCAGTGAGGGCACGCCCCTTTAGGGGTAAAAATTAGACTCGAAATTAGAGGAACTTTAAATAGTATATTAAAGTATTTATGTTTTACCTATCTATTATTGATCTATAATACCTTAGAAACGGAATATGTTATGATAGCAATAATACCTGCTATCACACCTAGGGCATTATAAGCGGGCATTATGATAATGCCCGCTTATATTACCCTAATGCGCTAATATGGAAATTTTATTGCTTATCCAATTTTATTTCTCTCACAATAAAGATCAAGTTTATACAAAAAATAATTTTTTCTTTAAACAATACTAAAAATAATAAAGTTTGTTAAACATATGTATTAAAATAAAATCAATAACTTACCAGTTCCTGGAAATATGCCATTAAAACGTTTTCGGTTATTTGAAGAATTGTGTTCGTATCTTTCCAAATACCAAATATGCCATACTCCCGATCATACTGTTGCCTTGATTTAACTGGCAAAAGATTTTCGGTCGCTTTTATGACCTTTTCTCTTATATTTTGTGGAATTTCTTCCATTTTGAGCAAATCGTTAAATAAAAAATGCCAACTGACTAACTGACAGAAACATCAAAGTCAAACTTAACACCAGTCATTATCTACTTACGTATACAGGTACAGGTGCAACTTATTTTTTATATTGCGAATAAATAATGTAATTAGTCATTGAAAAACTCTTTTTTAGGTAAAACATAAAGCATTGTATGCACCACGGGCTTTACTGGACTATAATGCCCATCAGGCAGAAACCTATCCCTCGGGCCAGAGGCCCTCGGGCTATTTCTACCTTCAGGGCATTATAGTCCCCGTAACGCCCTTGATACATAAATAGCTATAAAGTACATGTTTTATAAAGCATCATCTTATAGCACGCGTCCATGTTAAAAAACGAGCCGCTTGCGGAGAGTTTTTTAACGGGACAAGTGCTCTAACTGCTTTATAAAACACGTACTTTATACTATTTTTTCTATTTTGTACTTTTTTTAATAAGAAAATATATATTTAAAAAGAAAATCAACCCTTCAAATTTTGTAAATTTGTATGTCTAAATTCTATGTTGGTAATACTATAAATTTACTTTTATCATAGTAGCCTTGACAAATAATATTTTCTTTGTGTCATTGTCACGAAATTTGTGTTTTAATATTTCATAGAGTTGTTCATAATTATAATTAAAAAAATATGGAGCATGATAATCTAAGTTCAACTCCCCCTGAGTTAAGGGATATTGCTAATAAAACGATAAATCAACTTTTACCAGAGAAATCCCGAAAACTTTCTTTTCTCATGGATCACAATAACAGGAAACGTCAGACGTCAACAGAATAAAACATTTAAATATTACCAATGCTAACTTTTAAAAAATAAAAAAACGGTATCGTAATAGATCTGTTTCGATACTGAAAACGGTATCGTAATAGATTTCTTATGAAACAAAATTAGAAAATAGTATATTAAAGTACATGTTTTATAAAGCATCATCTTATAGCACGCGTCCATGTTAAAAAACGAGCCGCTTGCGGCGAGTTTTTTAACGGGACAAGTGCTCTAACTGCTTTATAAAACACGTACTTTATACTATTTTTTCTATTTTGTATTTTTTTCAATAAGAAAATACATATTTAAAAAGAAAATCAACCCTTCAAATTTTGTAAATTTGTGTGTCTAAATTCTATGTTGGTAATACTCTAAATTTCTTTTTATCATAGTAGCCTTGACAATAAATAATATTTTCTTTGTGTCATTGTCACGAAATTTGTGATTTAATATTTCATAGAGTTGTTCATAATTATAATTAAAAAAATATGGAGCATGATAATCTAAGTTTAACTCCCCCTGAGTTAAGGGATATTGCTAATAAAACGATAAATCAACTTTTACCAGAGAAATCTCGAAAACTTTCTTTTCTCATGGATAACAATAACAGGAAACGTCAGACGTCAACAGAATAAAACATTTAAATATAACCAATGCCAACTTTTAAAAAATAAAATTCGGAGTTCGAAATGGATATATTTCGAACTCGCTAGCGCGTTCGAAATATCTATTTTTCGAGACAAAATTAGAAAAAGTTTGTTTTGGAGTTTTTTGTAAAAGATATTGAAGCTTTCTCTAAAATAAAAGTAGAAATTTTTATTTTATGGAAATATATTTTTTACAGTGACCGTAAAATTCTCCCCTCCCCTTCAACATTAGGTAAAATAGACACTGCGCGGAGTAGGCAGGAATCTCTGTTTAAAATGATCTAAAACTTAAAATTCGAAAAACACAATAAAATTATGGAATTAAAATTATGCCGTTAAAATTTGAAGCATTCATTTTTACCATAAATTTTAAATTTAATCCCAAAAATAAAAACATATAGTTCCGCAACCCCATTCTTTTTGAGATACGGGGTCTTACAATTTTTAAGCGGATCAAAAAATATGTACGCCACTGCCGTTTTCTCTTTTAAACACACAGTTATGTAGGCGGTTTAATGTCTAATGCGAAGTACACAATTTTTTGATTTCACCTTAATGCAATTTTATCAAACTCTGATATCGGGATAGCGCTATGCAAATAAATGTCATTTATTTTTTTTATCGAAAACCGTTGGTCACACGAAGAAAAGTCTTGGGACCATTTCTGCTGAGTGATAAAGCACAATCTTAAAAATAATACTTGTTTTGAACAAAAGCATAGGCGTATCATTCTTTTCGTTAAAAATATCAAGATATGTACAGAAAAGTTCTAGACATATAGGAATTTTCTTTATTGTTGATTTTATAAAAAAAAGTTGTTCTTTATAAAAAGTTCTACTTGATGCGCAAATAATATTGACATATCAAAACTTAAGACATCATGTACAGGGCGGCAAAAAAATATAGAAACACAGAATTACGTTAAGAGTGAAATACCCTCATTTTTATTTTAGTGCAAATTGTTATAAGAAAACTTTACTAAGGACTACAAAACGTGGTCAGATACAATTTTTCGTTGAAATATTTTAATTTACAGGGTATACCATCAAAAAGCCTTTGGAAATTTTTTTTTTATTTTACTTATTTCTTTAACAGTTACCTGCAAGAATTTTGCAACAACTATGTGCAATACTATAGTAACGAATATTGACATGTTAGTCAAAAATCATTTACTATTTTTTGACTTATTAATAAGAGTTTTTCGTTAGTTTCGTCATGGTTGTAAAGTTAACGCTGCAGGAGAAAATAGAAATTGTACTTATCGTCGGAGATCACTATAAACCTATTAGGGACGCCGCACTCATATTTAATACTAGGCACCCTGACAAAATGGTATGTAGCGCCACTATAGCAAATGTAATGAATAAATTTAAAGCTACTGGTTCCGTCGAAAATGTATTTAAGAAACAACACAACAAATAGTCTACAACAGAAGAAAAGCAACTCAATACTCAATGTATTGCAAGCGGTTATCGAAGACCCGAAAATTTCTTTAAGAAAATTGTCAAAAACTATTAAAGTTGACGTCAAAAAGTCTACTGCTAGTAATATTTTAAAAATAAATAAATTTCATCCATATAAACCGAAATACATTCACACGCTTCTTTTTAGAGATTTTGAATCCCGTTTCCTATTTTACGCGTGGTTCCAAGGCGAGTGTTAAGTTGATCCTTTTTTTGCAAGAAAAATATTATTTACAGATGAAGCCATGTTTACTTCCAATGGCGTGGTATGCTCCCAAAATTGTCGGTGGTGGAGGGACAACAATCCAAATTTTATAATCGAATGTCGTAGTCAATATTCATTTAAAACCAATGTTTGGTGTGACATTTTTAATGATCGGATCGTTGGACCATACTCTTTCCGACAAAATATAAATGCTGCCATTTACCTGGACTTCTTAAGGAACCACTTGTCTCAATTTCTTGACGAACTGCCACTAAATATAAGACGTACAATTTGGTACCAACATGATGGAGCCCTATGCCATTGTACTAACACCACCACAGTAACTGGGTATTTAAATGAAGTATTGCCGCACCGTTGCGCGTTGGATAGGCAGACGTTCAAATATTCCTTGGCCCACCAGGTCGCCTGACATCACACCCCTGGACTTCTTTCTATGGGACCGATTAAAAGAAATGGTGTATGGACATAGACCTTTTCAGGATATTAACCATCTTGAAGAAGTAATAACAAACTGTGTCCAAGAAATCACTCCCTATATGATATGATATGGGCGACAGTAAGAGAAATTACAAGGCGTACTATAGTTTGCATGGAAAAAGAAGGGGGCATGTGGAGACATAATTTTTTACTTTAAACTATCTGTTTTAAGATCACTTTTATCGTGTAATTGCTAAAATATTGTTTATTATTCACATTCACAATTTATTTTTGCTCTAGGGAAATTAAATGTTTTTAATATTCCTGATAGGTAGATTGGTTGATTTTAGAACATGAAATACTCTCGCATTATCTTTTTACGTAATTGGTTTCCAACAAGAGGTAATGAATGCTCAACGTGTTTTTGATGGTATACCCGGTAAATTAAAATATTTCAACGAAAAGTTGTATCTGACCACGTTTTGTAGTCCTTAGTAAAGTTTTCTTATAACAATTTGCTTTAAAATAAAAATTGAGGGTATATACTTTCCTCTTAACGTAATTCTGTGTTTCTATATTTTTTTGCCGCCCTGTACCTACATGATATTTTAAGTTTTGATATGTCAATATTATTTGCGCATCAAGCAGAACTTTTTTCAAAGAATAACTTTTTTTCGTAAAATCAACAACAATAAAGAAAATTCCCATATGTCTAGAACTTTTCTGGACACGCTGTATATGTTAAGGCGGACGCCACTGGTAGAAATAGGCGAAATCTTTTTTATGAAAAATATGTATTTTTATGCCTAGTTAGTACCTACTAAAACTCAGAATTATATCTAAAGCGGTCTTAAAGATATTAGGAGAAACCGTTTTATTTTAATTTTCAACACCCAGTATATCAAAATTGAAGCGGCTGCGGACCTATAATGTTGATAGAAAATATTTGTCTTATTTTTGGGTAAGCCATCACCACACGAGCGATGTCAGATATTTTTTAAAACGCCCTATATAGACTATACGAACGATTATTCATGTAATTTTTTTTTATTAAATAAGTACTGTGAGCATGTTGCACAGATGTGATCTCGTTCAAAATAGACAAACACAGACATATTATTATAACATCAAGTTTATATTTGGTAAAGGCAAACCAATGGCAACACCAGTAGCGTATGTCCAAATATGGCCTTATAAAACATCGTATATGGTTTCTCGATAAGGTTTGAAATCGACCAGTTGTCCATATGGGCGAGTTTAGCCAATTTAGACCATGCCAGCGACACCCATTTTTTAACCGTAAACTTGATACGCGGACTGATGGTATTTTGTGAAATTTATTTTTATTTTCTTCGCATGCCGTCGGTTTAAAAATAGATGGGTTTCATGGTAGAAGTAATGGGCAGGATTAAAAAGGATTTTCTTTGTGCTTATGTACTTTACTCCTATTATTAAACAAAATGTTGGTAAAATTTGTCTATACCATGGAACAAACCATATTTATTTACCGGGTGATGCATGGCTTAGTCGAACATAGATTCCATGTAAATTTTGAGGTGGCTAAATACTGATTCCCTCGTACATTTTAGAGAAAAATATAGTATTGCAATTTTTTGAAGAGGCCGATATATTCACCCCATCTGCCAAACTTCAATACATTTTAATAAGCCAATCCTAACTTATTCAATTAAATGTGATGGCAAAATTACGAAATTTTCATAGTTTAGGTAATACAGCAAACACCAGCAAATTATTATTTGGCATTGACAAAACGAAAAGTAGCGTCAGTGACAACATTTTCATTGAAGGCGCTTTAATTATAGCTAAATATGAGCTGTCCCATTAAGGAAAAGTAACTATGATTAAGTGGTATTATACAGGAAACAGTTTAAGAGCAGTGTCTGAAATGTTTTTAGTTTAATTCCCTGATAAGTCTATCCCTTCCATTTCATTAATTAAACTAATCATTAGTAAATTTGACTCCAAAGGCACTGTAATAAATAACTGAAAATGCTCAACTCAGAATGTCAATAGAGCTGAAGAAAGGGATAATAGAGATCTTAATATTTTTCTGCACGTGGAGGAAAATAAAATGATTAGCACGAGGATTCTTGGGCAAGCCGTAGGAAAACGTCAGACCACAGTGGTCACTTTAAAGAAACATAAATAATTTCTTTTCAAGTATTAAAAGCATCAAGAGTAGTGCTAGGAATCAAACTCGAATAATTTGACTATTCGATTATTCAAATATTTGAATATTCGATTAATTGCATGTTTAAATGTTTCAATATTCAAGTATTCAATTATCAAATATTTTTACATTAAAATGATTTAATGTTACGTGCATCAGCTTTTAAAAAATTTTATTATTCACTCATTCATTATTTTTTTTAAATACGTGGCTAAAAAAAGCTAAAATTTAAATTAAAGGTAATTAAATTCAAGTAATTAAACTATCCAATATTTGAATATCACTACGAGTATTCAAATATTTCAATATTGGATTATTCGAAATCGAATATTTGAATATTCGAAACCGAATATTTGAATACTCATAGATAATATTCGAATGTTGAATAATTTGAATATTTGATTAATAAATAAAGTGAGTAGATTCGAATACTTAAATTTCAAAAACTCCGAGCACTAATCAAGAGCTACAGCAAGGTGATGAAGAACGGAGAAATGTATTCTGTTTTGAGGTAATGGAAAGAGCAAATATTGTCTTGTTTATACTCCGACGCAATATCCACAAAAAATAAATGTTTGGGCGGGGAATTGTAGGACATCACATTATTGGACCATTTTTTATGGAAGGCACCCTTACAGCAGTAACCTATTTTGACTTACCTTACTACAAAATTGAATTGAACCCGCACTAGAAGAAGTTGTACTCAAAGATTAGGAGATCTAGTACCAAATGGATGGTTGTCCTGCACATAATTCTCCCATGGTTAGGGAATACTTGCAAAATATTTTTAACGGAAATATTATTGACCCACGGCATCTAATCCTTTGGCCAGCCAGGTCTCCTGACCTTTCGCCAAACGACTTCTTTCTGGGTGGATCGGTTAAGATATTGTTTAGCTGCTAATGGAGGGTTGTTTGAACATTTAATTAGTTAATGTTTTTGTGAAAATCTGTAGTCCTAGGTATGTTATGTTAAACTAAAGGCTTAGTAAGAAAAACATAATGGTGGCTTTCATTTTGGATGTGTGATTGCCGGATTGGTGGAACGAAAATGTGTTTTTAATGTAAAATAATCTTCATTCGTTATGTCCAGCTTTACGTCAATTTTTGACAATAGCGTCATAGAAATTATTTGCTGGTGTTTGCTGTGTTACCTAAACTATGAAAATTCCATAGTTTTGCCATCACATTTAATTGAATAAGTTAGAATCGGCTTATTAAAATTTATTCAAACTTGGCACATGGGTTTATTGTATCAGCCTCTTTAAAGAATTACAATACAAATTTTTCCTAAAATGTACAGGGGAGTCAATATTTAGCCGCCTCAAAATTTACATGGGATTTTTCATCATTCCCTATTGATTAAAAACTATCGACTTTTAGAGAAAAACTCAGGAGACAGAAAACTTGCCGAATAAGCTCAGGGAACTAGCTGAAGTATCAACTTCAGCCAGTAGCGTCCCAAAAAATATTTGAAGGGGAAAAATATTAGGTACATGAACCGGAAAAAATATCACTCTGGATTATTTCACATAATATTAAATTTGTTTTGTGGGCAATGAAAAAATTGTTGCGTATACCAAATTTCATATACTTATCTTAAAAAAGAAATTAGATTTAGGAAAGTAAAAAAAAAACTTCACACGCTGTATCTCAAAAACTAAGCATTACCGAACAAATGTTTATATGAACTTTTATGCTTAAAATCAGCTCAGGAATAACCCCTTAGAGTGTTTTGCACTTCATTGGAAACATCCTGTATAAGTACATAAATACAGGGTGTTACTTAATGTTAGACTTTAATTCCAAGGGCGCACTCCTGAACTCAATTCAATTGGAAAAGTTCATATAAACATGTGTCCTAAGAAGTATGGTTGTCAAGATACAGGGTGTCAAAGTTTAAACAAGAAATCGGTTTTTTATTAATATCTCAAAGATTTTTTGGACAATTTTTTGGCAGCGTTTTAAAATTTTATATTGTTTTCGGGTTAAGCAGCTAGAAACACAATTTTTTTGTCTCTTGATATTTTTCGTGTCGTTTTTCGGACACATATTTATATGAACTTTTCGGCTTGAATTTGGTTCAGGAATGTGCCGTTGGAGTTACGAGTTACGGCCTATCAATAAGTAACACCCTATGCCCTGTATAGATAAACGAAAATAAACACGAATTAAATAAGCACTTGCAGTGGCGTAATTACGTTGAGAAAACTTGTGTTCGGCGAGAAAAGGGGCCCCCCTTATTTATAAAAAAAAAGACATTTTTGAGCGTAGAACATAAGTTTATTCACAGCCGACAGTCACATTACATACTTGATTACATTTAAAAAGATTTTTTTTTGAGTTTTTGCATTCGCAAATGCTGTCACCAAGTTTTCTACATCCATATTTTTCGCTATATTATTCTCGATTTAAATTAGAGCCAGCGAGCTCAATCTTTCTTGTCCCATCGTATTGCGAAGATAATTTTTTATTATCTTTAATTTCGAAAATGATCTTTCTGCTTTTGCGACGGTAACTGGGATGGTCAAATACAGACAGCAGGCTGTAACGATTTCAGAAAAACTACTGCTCGAGGAATAATTTTTTTAGGAGAATGAAATAAAGAATTTGCGCAGCGGAATTTATTGTTTTCAAAAAAAGGCGCTGATCACAAAAATTTGTGCAGCTCTCTGAAACTTCCCAAGTCTCCGACTTTTGGGGGCCCCCAAAGCTGGGGCCTGTGTTCCTGGAATACATGGAACACTGGTAGTTACGCCACTGAGCACTTGTTTTGTTGTTGTTGTAATAATAGTTTTCATTCGGTATGTTTTTTTTTCATACTTTATTTTATATTCTTATTCTACACAGCCTGTACGTTTCCACCGCAGTGGACTTTAGCTTTGAGCATGAATAAATTTAGGTATAGTAAGAACCTATTCTAGCTCATCCCAGTGTTTAGTCATTTTGATTTTATAGATCGGCTCAACGACCCAACTAAGTACTTTTACTCATCTAGAACCGTTCTCGTCGAACGTCGAAGTTGAAATTAAGCCCTTATTTGGGCACATATTTGCTTGCAGGCCCCAATAATAGCACCCATCATCAGATAAAGAGCTGAATAGCTCTGTCCTGATATGGAATAATGGCCAAAACAATACAAACCCATTTAGAGTAGATAAAAGAGGAATTTTTAAGCTCATACGGGCGTGGCCGTGGTATTTAAATATTTTGGGGAATTAATTATGTAACAATTTATTATAGGTATTCATTTTATGTAAACAGCAATTTAAATTTGCGTGTATGAACTGTTTATCAATTAGTTTTTGATGAGACATGTATTAATTGCCATTAAAAAGAATTATTAAAGGTTGTGATTCACCATACCATAACAATAGGTGCCTTCAAATGGCTTGTGCCTTCAAATAAGCGATATGGGCTATATTTAGATGTAAAAATACCAATGACTGGTTGATATCACCACACTATCACCACAGTTTATATCCTGTGATAAACACAAATAAAAAAAGAGTGCTCAAATATTTTTCGTTGGATTGCAATTTTGGGTTCTACAATAATTATAGGTAAGTATTATTGTTAATGAAAATTTAAAGAACTTTGTGGCTCGTATAGGTAGGTACTAATTAGTCAAAAGAATTTGTGGATATTTGTTATTATTTATTCATATTAAACGTTAGCCAGAAAACTTTTGACGTTTACGAACTTAGACTTTGTTTTGACTTTTTAAAGATCAATTATTATAATAATAATACTTTGAGACATAAAAAGTACAATAAAAATTTAATGAAATACTGATATACAGATTTATTCGTTTCAATAAAAAATTAAGTTTGTACAATCATCATCAAAGTACACTAGGTATATGTAAAAGATGTTTATTTCATACTGTATTGTAAAACACACCTTTACATATTTGAATTTAGTCCAGAAAATAAGTTTTTACAGCAATAAGTCCGGTAAAATTTTTTTACCGGACTAGTCCTGTAAAATTTCTTTACCGGACTGAAATTTGTAAGTTTTAGTTTAATCAATGTCAAACACACAATGTTTCCACCAGTAAATATAAGCACTTTTCAAATATACGACGCAGAATAAAACTTCATTATAATTTCAAAACATAATTATAATTTTCAACAGAACAGTATGAAATAAAATATTGTACGTCATTCGTCCGGCAAATCCTTTACAGTATCCGTTTCAAAATTCCAGACTCGGCTCCTTCGTCGCCTCGTCTCGAAACATTTCACTTATACTGTAAAAGTTGATTTACCGGACTTATAACGTAAATATCTATTACAATGTTACGATTTAGACTACACACTAATACACGATTAAGCTTAAGATTTAAATACACGACATGTGTGTACACAGAAAAGTTTCGCAATAATAAATTTTGGCAACTTAATTCTACTTTACTCTGAATTTAGTTTTGTGTCAACATCACTATTTTCATCTAAACTTATTATTAAGGGTCGAACATTAGTACACGACATACAAGTGTGTGTATAAAGTCTTGAAACGGCTTAATAACATCACAATTTATTGGCCGATTTAAACCAAATTTAGCACAGTTGTGTAAGAGGATCTGACGCACCGAATTTACGATATTGGCGTTGTTGCCAGCTTTTTAGTTTGTCTGGAATTCGAACTAATTTTATATTTTTAAATGTAACACCCTGTATATTTTTTCATTTATAGTTTTTGCTTTAAATTTGTTACACTTTTGGTATAACATACTTTGTTCCTAATATCAGTAGTTTTCGAAATAACGACATATTTTGAAAATATCAACAAATTGTGTTTTATTTATTAATAAACAAAATACCAGTTCAGTTTTGATGTAAAGTCATAAAAGCTGTCATTTTACATGCAAAAATGTTTTTAACTGAAAGTGACAGAATTACAATTCTTATGATGAGAGAATATGGCGATAGGGTCAGGTCTTACGAAGAGGTTAAAAATATATTTAAAGACGCATTTCCAAACCGAAATCCAATTTCAAAAGCAACTGTTCTAAAAACTGTCCGACGGTTCGAAGAAACTGGAAATTGTAGAGATAGGCGACGATCAGGACGACCAGCAGTAGTAGATGAAGAGAAAAGTTTAGAAATTGTACAACATGTTGTTGAAACCCCTGTGGTGGATCGGTAGAGGGGGTACAATCGAGTGGCCACCTAGGTCCCCTGATTTGTCGCGTAACGACTACTTTTTATGGGGACACTTGAAGAACAGAGTTCATACCACAAAACCTCAAGATTTGGCCGATTAGCAGCGTCGAATTTTGGACGAATTTGAATTAATAACGCCAGAAATGATTTACAACACAATTGAAAAATTTTATTTTCAATTAGCACACTGTCAAGCTGTACAGGGAAAACAGTTTGAACATTTATTATAAAAAATATATTTTTTCGACATTGTAACTCGTTATTTCGAAAACTACTGATGCTACGAACAAAGTATGTTATACCAAAAGTGTAACAAGTTTAAAGTAAAAACTATAAATGAAAAAATATACAGGGTGTTACGTTTAAAAATATAAAATTCGTTCGAATTCCAGACAAACTAAAAAGCTGCTGGCAACAACGCCAATATCGTCATCAGATCCTCTTACACAACTGTACCAAACTTGGTTTAAATTAGTGCTAGGAATCAAACTCGAATAATTCGACTATTCGAATATTCGAATATTCAAATACCGAATATTTTTCCTTAAAATTATTCATGTGTTCGATTATTCGAGTATTCCAATATTTGAATATTCGATTAGTTGCATGTTTAAATGTTTCAATATTCAAGTATTCAATTATCAAATATTTTTACTTTCAAATTATTTAATGTTACGTGCATCAGCCTTTAAAAAATTTTATTATTCACTCATTCATTAATTTTTTTAAATACGTGGCTAAAAAAATTAAAGTCAAGTAATTAAACTATCCAATGTTTGAATATCACTACGAGTATTCAAATATTTCAATATTGGATTATTCGAAATCGAATATTTGAATATTAGAAATAGAATATTTGAATATTCGAAACCGAATATTTGAATACCTACATAGATAATATTCGAATATTGAATATTTGAATAATAAATAAAGTGAGTAGGTATTCGAATACTTAAATTTCAAAAACTCCGAGCACTATAGTTTAAACCAATCTTCATAAAGTTGTGTGGCAGTATCCTAGTGGTAATCTAGAGAAAAATCTGCTATGTTTTTAGCTGAAAGCAACAGACAGTTCGGAACCGATCCATTTTGTGAACCTGCGTGTATTATTTTTTTGATTATTTGCCTTGCGTCGTTGGTAAGCTTCTTTTTTAAGGAAACCAGGGGAGGTATAGATTGTTCTTCGTACAATTCGTACAGATCACTGACTGCAAACCGACGTTTTTCTTGTTGAAACTATGTAAATATGTTTGTTGTAATATTACCTAGGAGTTTCACTATTTTTTATTTGATTTCGTGACAACAGATTTCAAATTGTTGCCATGTTTGTTAATTGATAAGTGGATTATTTTGTAATATTTTATAATGAAAAGTAGACGAAGTCCGAGCCTCATGTTTTATCAATAAACGTGCGCCATCAAAATTGATAGTTTTTGAATTGATCTATCTTGCGTGAGACTTTGCAATTGATTTCTTATTTCATTCCCCTCTTAATAAATCCATCAAGTCATTCTCGTCAATACTTCTAAATGTTCCACAGTTAGTTCGCATCTTTCTAGGAATGATATGTTTCAGTACTATGTCCTTTATGGAAGATAAAGAAGTACTTCTAAAAGCAGACGTCACGGCTAAAGCATTACTTGAATTAAAATCTCTTTTTACCAAAGATTGATACACATTTTTTAATTATTTCTTTATCATCGGGAGATAAATGCTTTTTTTTTAAGTGACACTGCAAGATACCACACCCTTAGCATAAGCCCATGGACGCCACATTCTAACACTAATACAACAAAAAATATCACTCGTCGGAAAACCAATTATTGGAACTAAAATTGATTTGATACTTAAGCATATATATTATTAGGTATTTATACCTACTTGATATGGTATAGCAATTAGTGATGCTGGTATTTGACTCAGTCCGAAAAGATGTAAAATTGGGGCATTTTATGGCAGTCAAAAGACCAACCGTATAATTGAAAATTTACTATAAGTTGAGTTACAAACCTGGCCCCAGAAGTAAATAATGCTTATTCATCTCAACAAAAATTTGTTAACAAACAAAAAAAAAACAGATGTCGCATTATATTGTAAGAAATGATTTTTCCACAAATCGTTCATGAAATTCTTTTAAATGTTTAGCATATTTTTGCAGTAAAGCGTTAGTAACACCGCTATACAAGGCGATATTAGTCATTCTTTGCTATGATTTTTAATCTTTACATAATTTTTTATGATTTAGTCATCGCATTTTAACACATTTTAGTAGGCATTTAACAGTTATCTTATTGTTCATGATTTATCATTCAAAAATACAATTTTTAAGGAACTTTTACTAAAATTAAAATTTCAAATTCGATTCCCGTCATTTTGTTCTGATTTTGCTTCCACAGATCCGAAATTTTGCACCGATACAGATTTATGTTAAACAGTTTTCGAGTTGAGCTGTTCAAGTAATTTATCCTAACTTGGTTGAACAAGAAGATCACATGTTAAGTACTACGGTATTTAACAAGATAAATTGGTTGAGTTCGCGGATTAAATAAACGAATAATGTAAATGCTGTGAGACGTTTTCGTTAATTGTATTTAATTAAAGTAATGGCGGTTTTCAAACGCGATAAAAAAAATAGCTAAACATAGAAATTGGAAATAGTTTATCAGTTAGGTACTGGCATATATTTACAAATTTAAAGTGTTCCAGTATTTTTTATTCTCTGAAAAAAATTGTTGTTATAGTTGTTTCAAGCTTAATTTGATGGCATAAAAAAGCATTAAGCTGGTATAGGCGTCGCTTCTACCAAATAATTAAAATGCGGATTGTTGAAAATTTTTAATATGATTAAATAGTATATATTACAGCTTGTTCATTATAGTTTATATTAATAAAAGGTTTGTACCCGTGACTTCGCCTGCAGAGAATATTTCTGCGCTTAAAGTTGGAGATTGATTATTGAGTGATATTTTTTGCTGACAAGAGCAACACATTAGGTACAAAGCCATCTTTACTCCCGGCATGATAACGCGTTTTTCGTTTCGTCTGAATAAATTATACTTTTATCGGATTCATGTTACTCCTTTATTTTGCGCAAATAGTCCTGTCGTAGTTCAATGATACGCGGGGATTCCATTATAACCATTAGATTATCTAATTTTTTATGTTTAAAGCCACATTTTAATAAAACACCACGCAATGTTCCTAAAGATTGGTACTTATAATCAGGATAACCTCGCCATTTATCACGAGCCAGTTCTAAAGTTGGCACTATATTATCCTCGTAAAAGTTGTAAATAGTTCGCAAAATAAAATCACTCGTAGTATTGTCAGCCGTTTTGAATTTTGATTTAGTTTTTGATTTATTGGTTTACGCTTTATGGAATGACCGGTTACAGTCCCCAAATTAATTACGTTATAAATTCTTATAAAACCCAAGTTCTCAAGTCTAAATCGTAATCGTTTCTTATATCCTTGTGTACTTTGTTGACGACTGTAAAAACTTGAATTTTATTGAAACGAATTAATCTGTATTTCAGTATTTCATTAATTTTTATTATACTTATTATGTCTCAAAATATTATTATTATAATAATTTATCTTTACTTTCATTTGGTTTAAAATATGTAAATTATAAGTAATTAAAATAGATCAATATGTAGATAGATGTTTTCAAGCCGACCCTGTACCCATTTACTGCGGTTTGAAGATGTTGGGACCTACACAATGGGATTTATTCAGGTAGTTGATTTATTGCAGTAAAGGTCATTGATAAAATCAAAGAAACTTATTTGCGTAGCTATAAGTTTCTTTGATATAATGTAAGCTTTACTATACATATTTTGCAAGAAAAAAATACGTTTTGGGCCGGGAGACTTCTGAGGATTTGCCTGGTGCAGGATTGGAGATCTAATTTATCAGGGTAATTTTAAATTTTCAATGTCCTGTTGGCCCTAACTACCAGATAACTTCTAATGAAACCATTGTTGGAACAATACAATTGTTATAATGAAAACTATGTGGCACTAAAATAGGACATTGATCATTTTGGGCCTAATGCTTTACACTAGATAACATTTTATAGACGTTCAGCACGGTATCAAATAAACTCATTATTGTAAATATTGATTTTGACAGGTAAAAGAACTTCTCACTAAAATTACTCAGATAATTTTTAATAAAATAGGTTAAGTCAGGGAATTTTGGTTTTTATCCTGGAGTCTGTATATAATAGTAATTAGTAATCTAGAAACATACGTTTTATTGGTTAAGGTGGCCTATTTTAGGTTCTTGCAGGTTAGTTCGGCGAAAACGTTCATATCTTATCTCTGTTATTGATATTAAAATTGTATTTACCTATATAGTTAAGTAAAAATTGCAATATTAGTAAGCTAATACAGTAAAATACGGAAGTACGATATTTTAAGAGCGTAAATGGAAAAATTCAAAGTCTGTATATAAATAGGGTATTGGGTACTATGAGAAATTAATTGTAAAATAAAGAAAATGCGTTGATCGGTGCATTGAGAAACCTAAACAAATTTTTTTGACAAAAATACAAGATAAATTTAATATTCATGTTTTAAAAAGTGAGATTTTTATTCTATACGGCCTATAGGTAGTCAAATGCTATGATCGCCCATATTGTATGTGACGTCACTACTCACTAGTAAATAAAGATACCTAACCTCTGAATTACGAACTGTGACACTGACACTGACACAGTGACACATGGAAAAGGGTTGTTTCTTTCCCATGTGGAGAAAAGAACGAATAAATAAAGCATGAGCTTTGGGTAGGTAGGTGTACATTGCTATTATAAAAATCACAGAGGCAAACCGGCCAACACCCAATGCAGAGACGTCCTCCCTTTGTTAATGAGAAACTTGGCAACCCTATTTAGAAGGTAAGACTTAATAAGCTTGCTCGCATTTCGCCCGATGCCATATCTCTCAAGTTTATATCAGTTCATGATCTATTCTATACAATCGTATGGCCGTATGCCATCGAGAGATCCAAGAACGTTCCGATTGAAAGACTTATATTCTCTAGGCTTTCTAAAATGGCTTGTGTAAATTGGAAAATTGTTGTTGTTGTTGATCTTCCCTCTAGGTATCCATGCTGAGTATTCTCAAATTCATAAAATCTGGATTTACGAACACACCACCATTTTAAAAAGCGTAGAGAAGCCAGGTAACAAACTTATTGATCGGTAATTGTTTAGTTTATCGTAAGAGCCTTTTTTATGGATAAGCTTTATCCTCAGACCAACATATTTGTTCGTCTCAGGCTTTATCAGATTTAGCTTCAGTCTTTTCATTACCATTTTAATCGCATTGTTTATAATATGACATAATAGATATTGTTGCAGCTTCATTAACGCAGAATTTTATAATATTTGCTTTATAATACTGCTGTGTTTATTTTTAAGCTTGCCAGAAAAACTGAGGAGCTCATTTACTGTCAAGGGTCTTAAGAATATTAATTGATTATTGTCTGGTAATCAAATGGTACATTGTCTAGGTTTTGTAGAAGCTCAGGTATTATGCTTATCATATGTTGGTTCATATAATTTGCTATGTTAAGGGGATCACCGCTTATTTTACACTCATCTTTTGTTTTACTTTTTCTTATTATTTCATTACACACCGACCACACATAGAATAAGGCGAAAAGTTCATATTTTTTTTTTAAAAAAAGAAGTTTCCACGCTGGACAAAATTTTGTCCTCGATCATAGATGAGCACTATTATGAGCAGGACTACCCATTTATGTGTAGAAATACACTTTAGAAATTATTAAAAAAAATTGTCCACAGGATTAAGACCGCCATCTGGAAAAGGACGTCGACTTATCATAACCCATATTGGAAGTTCTGAAGGCTTCGTGAAAGGTGGTCTACTGATCCAATCTAAAAATACGGAAGACTATCACGAAGATATGAACGCCGATGGCTTTGAAGAATGGTTCGAGCAAATGTTGGATCTTATACCAAAAGATGCAATAATTGTATTAGATAGACAAATAGAATTTCCATTAGATTCCTTACAAAAAGAACTATTGATACTAGCCAATTTACATAAAAATGCATTCAAAAAATATGTAGTCGATGAAATGGCAAAGTTACGAGGAATATCTGTGCTCAGACTCCCTTCTTACCACTGCGGATCCCGATACCGATCGAACTTATATGGGCTCAAATAAAGACAGGTGTCGCCAGAAAAAACACGACTTAAGGTGGATGGTGGATTTAAAAAAACTCTTTAATGAAGCTATGGGTAAAGTCAGTGCGGTTGAACCATAGGCATCGTAACTATAGATCCGACACGCCATTCATAAATGCTATAAAATTGTGATGCCAAAATCGTTTGGTGGCGAGACGCTGTGAGGAGCTAAGCCTACACTAAATATCACCGAAACCTCGGAAGCATTCGGCTCATCGGCACCTTTCGGAGATATGCTGGCTTTTATTCTCCGGTTACTAGATTAACTGACATTT
This sequence comes from Polydrusus tereticollis, assembly GCA_963920685.1. Classification (NCBI taxonomy): domain Eukaryota; kingdom Metazoa; phylum Arthropoda; class Insecta; order Coleoptera; family Curculionidae; genus Polydrusus; species Polydrusus tereticollis. The sequence goes on along the minus strand of OY987333.1, from coordinate 23,540,582 downwards.
GTAAGCAATTGAGTGGTGCTGTGGATATAGCATTTAGGTGTGATGCCATAGGTCCCGGGATCGATTCCCGTTTCGGGCACTTTTTCTTAATGACTTTTTTAGTTTTCTTATGGCTTTTTTCAGTTTTTTATAACTCTTTTATTTTTTTTTAAAGTAGATCGACTCAAAAAGGGCTGGTAAATAATTGGCCGGTGAACTTGAAAAAGGCGAATTGGAACCAAAAAGGTGGATTAGATGCCGTGTTAGCGCCTGTTTAACCAATAAAGTCTATAATTATTAGTTACAGCATTATTTAGTTGAGTTAAGCAATATAATGTTCCAATCCGTTACGTAACATAATATCTTGTTTGACATTTCCGACCGACATGCGCCTATTTCTGACGCCACCAACAAATCCCCATTCGAAATTCCCGCCAGGGTATCTCCGAAAGAAGCCGAATGCGTCCGAGGTTTCGGTGATATTTAGTGTCGCCTGAGGAGCTAGGTGGGGCCGGGAGTGGGGATTACGCTGTCTTTACATATGCATGCGACAAAACTCCAGGAAAACAACATCCGCTATGCCGAGTATTGTCGAGTCGATGCGGCTGGCCACGAAAATGATGAAATCTGGGCGGATCCGTTATTGCTGCGTTGCCATACTACAGATTTTTTACAAGGTTTTAGGTAATGTTATATATTTCCCACATCATGTTAATTTAGTTAATCATAGAAGTTAATACTTTTAACAGAGCAAGCCCAGAAAACTACGTTTTCTGTGGCGTAAGTCTGGCAAACCAAGTGGAGGGGAGCAGCTTGAATGTTGATTTACTTTACACTGGAATACAATGATGACAACACGTTTATTTGTTATTGTTCGGTCTAATAGTTACGATGTCTATGGTTATAACTAAAAATCTCCAAACTCCTTTTACATAGCACACTAAATTTTGGTATAATATATTAATACAATATAAAAATACACAATTTTATCGAAAAAAAAATCTTACTGTTATGTTTATATGTTTTTTCGGCGTAAAATTAGTCCGGGAACTGTCCATACATTAAAATATAAATTTAATATTAAAACATTAAGTAGTAACATCCTGTATATGCAATGATAAATTCGCTCTCTATACCATTTGGCCAAGAAAACGAAACAAAAACCCAATTTTCCATATTTATCGTTCACTTTAAAAAAAAATCGCTGACAGGTAAATTTTGTTTTCAAGGTATAACCCCTTGCTAATATTTTGAAGCCCGTAACATCCACCCCCTAGCGAGGGTGGGTGGGCTGCGTTTAAATAGGATCAAGGATCAAGTGACACCTCAATATGAATGTCCTTTAATTCTCTTTTTGATTCAGTAGTTTTAAAAAAATGCCTTTGATGATAAAAGAGTTTTGTGTTTTATCTGAACTTTTACACTTAGTTTACCATCTTTAAAAGGCTTTTCTTGCTACTAAACCAAACCAAAAGGTATGGTTAAAAAAATAATTTTTAAGGGACTAAAGGTGGATTCATAGTTGCCGTAACGTAAGCCGTAAGACGTAAGCCGTAGTCGATAAGACGTAAGAGAAAACATACCCATTCAGAGTTCAAGTTAAGACGTAAGAAATTGCGAAATTGTAGGTTATGATATTTGTCAAATAATTCCATTGTTTTGATTTTGAACCGAATTTATTTTGTCGCTTTTTATTACAGATTTGTTGTATGTATATAGTATTATTATTAATAAAAAGGAATATTGAAATACGGACGGACGCTACAAAATTTTGTGAAAATGAAATCAACAAAACAATCTCCCGCCTGCGGTCGACTGTCAAATTTTGAAATATCACGCCGGTTATGCACGAGTACGGCCGATCCCGACCGAATACGTAAGACGTAAGAGTTAAGAAATAAAAATAAACCATTTCTTGTTACGGCTTACGTCTTACGTCTTACGTTACGGCGACTATGAATGCATGCATTTATAATCACATGTTTATTTTTCTTACGTCTTAACGTTACGTCTTACGGCTTACGTTACGGAAACTATGAATCCACCTTAACATGAGTTATCACTACCGCCAGGGTATCTCCGAAAGAAGCCGAATGCGTCCGAGGTTTCGGTGATATTTAGTGTCGCCTGAGGAGCTAGGTAGGGCCGGGAGTGGGGATTACGCTGTCTTTACATATGCAAGCGACAAAACTCCAGGAAAACAACATCCGCTATGCCGAGTATTGTCGAGTCGATGCGGCTGGCCACGAAAATGATGAAATCTGGGCGGATCCGTTATTGCTGCGTTGCCATACTACAGATTTTTTACAAGGTTTTAGGTAATGTTATATATTTCCCACATCATGTTAATTTAGTTAATCATAGAAGTTAATACTTTTAACAGAGCAAGCCCAGAAAACTACGTTTTCTGTGGCGTAAGTCTGGCAAACCAAGTGGAGGGGAGCAGCTTGAATGTTGATTTACTTTACACTGGAATACAATGATGACAACACGTTTATTTGTTATTGTTCGGTCTAATAGTTACGATGTCTATGGTTATAACTAAAAATCTCCAAACTCCTTTTACATAGCACACTAAATTTTGGTATAATATATTAATACAATATAAAAATACACAATTTTATCGAAAAAAAAAATCTTACTGTTATGTTTATATGTTTTTTCGGCGTAAAATTAGTCCGGGAACTGTCCATACATTAAAATATAAATTTAATATTAAAACATTAAGTAGTAACATCCTGTATATGCAATGATAAATTCGCTCTCTATACCATTTGGCCAAGAAAACGAAACAAAAACCCAATTTTCCATATTTATCGTTCACTTTAAAAAAAAATCGCTGACAGGTAAATTTTGTTTTCAAGGTATAACCCCTTGCTAATATTTTGAAGCCCGTAACATCCACCCCCTAGCGAGGGTGGGTGGGCTGCGTTTAAATAGGATCAAGGATCAAGTGACACCTCAATATGAATGTCCTTTAATTCTCTTTTTGATTCAGTAGTTTTAAAAAAATGCCTTTGATGATAAAAGAGTTTTGTGTTTTATCTGAACTTTTACACTTAGTTTACCATCTTTAAAAGGCTTTTCTTGCTACTAAACCAAACCAAAAGGTATGGTTAAAAAAATAATTTTTAAGGGACTAACATGAGTTATCACTACCGCCAGGGTATCTCCGAAAGAAGCCGAATGCGTCCGAGGTTTCGGTGATATTTAGTGTCGCCTGAGGAGCTAGGTAGGGCCGGGAGTGGGGATTACGCTGTCTTTACATATGCATGCGACAAAACTCCAGGAAAACAACATCCGCTATGCCGAGTATTGTCGAGTCGATGCGGCTGGCCACGAAAATGATGAAATCTGGGCGGATCCGTTATTGCTGCGTTGCCATACTACAGATTTTTTACAAGGTTTTAGGTAATGTTATATATTTCCCACATCATGTTAATTTAGTTAATCATAGAAGTTAATACTTTTAACAGAGTAAGCCCAGAAAACTACGTTTTCTGTGGCGTAAGTCTGGCAAACCAAGTGGAGGGGAGCAGCTTGAATGTTGATTTACTTTACACTGAAATTCATTGATGACAACACGTTTATTTGTTATTGTTCGGTCTAATAGTTACGATGTCTATGGGTTGAACCGCTTATTAGAAACGATGTTAATAAAAGTTCATCCTCCGAATCGGACTATGATAACAGTGGTAAATCCTCAAATGTAACAATAGCTTGCGATACATTATGGGTGGACCTACCCGAAGAATGCTCATTATTTGGATCCTTTAATGCCACAATAGATTTTAAGGGATGGTATTTAAATTGTTCTTGCGTTTTGCATATTTATTTTAATAAGCATTTATTACTCCGCGCCATTTAAAGGGGTAGACTATAGATAGTATTTTGTTACAATAAAATCTGAAACTGTTACATTATTTTTTTCTATACCTACCTAACAATATAAAATATAAAATATAATGAACCCAATAAATTTTAAATGAGGCCAGAGCATACCTACTCACGTCACAAGGAAAAAAACATTATTCTGTGTGTATTATAAATCGTCAATAATTCATTTTTTGAGAAAGCTCCTTTCTCTGTATTATATTCACCAGTACGAGATACAAATGTTGCCGAATACTTTTTAATTTTAACAAGATTATTTAAGTAAGTAGTTAAGTACCCAGGCCTTGACTTTGGCTACCGAACAGCTGACTGAGTAACCGCCAAGAATATTTCCCGTCCTTGTTCTGTGAAATAATCAATGGCTTTAGTTGTCCTCCTTTATTACATGGTAACTCCGGGCGAGTTTACTGTTCATTGCCAAGGATCTTTAAATTCGAGATGCTGGATGCCAGACATCGGTAAGAAAGGTACCGGTCAACTGGACTACGTTTGATGTTTTTTTGAATACCTAAGTTTTCCTATTTATAAAAAAAATCATTGTAGGTGCCAAAAAAAAAACACAACACATGAATAAGCTTAATAATCTCCCAATATATCATATTGTAATATACAATTTGTAAATTTGTAGTGTAGACCTGTTATAGCGACACGACAAAGACGAATTTACTGATATACCTATACAGCTTATTGTCTCTGCACTGAACCTCAGATACTGAACACTGAACTGTGCATCATATTTTTTTTATGTTGGCAACATGCCAACATGCCATTCGGTAAATGAACTCTCGACAGTTTATATTTGTTATGCAGCGGATATTGGAAAATATTTTTAGATTCGTATGGAATTATCTTCTTATAAGGCAATCTTCGAACGACAAAGCAATATACCTATACAGGGTGTTTCATAAGTACGGTACGTAACATAAAGAGGTGATTCCCTATGATACTATAAGAGAAAAAGTGTATATGAACATGTGTCCGGAGTTGCCCCGTTTTTGATAAACAGGGTGTTAAAATTTTTAAAAAAAATCGTTTTTCTATAGTTTTTTTAAATATCCTTTTCCCGACTTTATTAAAATCTGGTATCGTTCTTCATAATAATAAGGGGCTTAATTAGCCCTAATTACATTAAATTCATTAAGTCCAGTGACGTCCCAAGGAGCACCTTAACGAATATTATTGACAAGAAAATGTACGCCACTAACTTTGTTCTAATTTTGTTAATTTTTTTCGGATTTACCAACTAATGATACAACTTTTATGTTCCTTGAATTGTTTTCGAGAGAAAAAATAGGAACCACTTTATTGCATGTTCAAAAAAAATACCTACACAGTAAAAAATATCCACCTGGTAAAAATCATTTCAGGAGTGGTAAAAAAAAAGTAGTGTTAATGTTAACACCCGGATCAACATAATTAACAACATTTTTACACTCATATGGGACTAAAGTTGTTGTATTAAATTTGCCTACGAATTTAACTCTCTAGAAAGTTAATTTTGTTGAATGGGTGTTATTTTTTTTATTTTACACTCTATCAGGAAAACTAAATACAAAGACAATTAGGTAAAAATACCTAAACCCGTGTTACCGAAAAGACAGGCAACAACAAGTGGTGTAAAATTCTAGGAATTGACAGATAACGCCGACGCTACATGCAAATTCAACTTTTAAGTCAGTCTGATTGTGCTCTTTGAACGTGCAATAGAATAATGTTATATTAAATTAAAATTAAAATATAGAAACAAAGCAACGTTCTGTAAAGTGCCAAATGAGAGTGCCCCTTATGAGGATCTTGTTAAATTGGGTAAGCATATTACCGAAATTTAATAGAAACCTTACTTATAAGTACGCCATTTTTAAGAAACTAAGTAGGTGTTTACATTGCTACAGTTTTCCCTTTAGCTTTTAAATTATTCTGATATAAGCCTATAATATAAAATATATTTCTTTTTATATAAATACTTAGGTACCTACCTACATATTTTACTTCATAGATATCTATATAAATATACGATTAATATAATACTCGTCATTTTCATTCCTTTATATTGTTCCAAAGCATACTTATATTTAGTTGTTTAGTGTTCTAAATATACATATATGTATTATGTTATTTGTTTTGTTAAGCTTAACAATGAGGTACATTAAACGTAGATATATATATGTTTATTTTACTAAATTGTTAACATATATAATATGTGTGTCATTGTGTTCAACTAGTTATAATAATAAGTGAAAAAAAGATCACAGGGTTTTCCAGTTCTGTTGTAGCCATTATTTTATTTATAAATAAACGATAAATAATACTCAATATTTTCATTCATTTAACAAACCTTTTCCAAGCGATCTGAAGATTTATATATATTAGGGGCTACTATTTTCGGCTTTGATTAAGTCATTCAATTATGTATCAAACTAAGCAGAGGTTAATAATGTAAAACATCTTGAATGCATAATTTTTTACATTTTAATTATAAACGCCCGGTTAGTTTGATACGGGATTAAATGACTTAAACAAAGTGGAAAGTATACTAGCCCTGCGTATATTATTTTATTACACTCACTATAATAAAGTCACACCCAAATAAAATAAAATTTATACTACAATAATATGATATTTACACTAATTAATCACAAATTGCCATTAAAAAATGATTTACTTACACCTCTCATTATTTCTTTTACACCCTAGTTAATTAAAAGATGAGGTAAAGCTAAGTTTTGATGTCTAATTTACCTGTTTTGTCAATAACAGGTCAAAAATGAATAACTTTACTAACGCTGAAATGGCCCAGATGCACTTCAATTATGACCTAGCAAATGGAAATGCTGAAGAAGCTCGGATAATTTATCAGGAACGTTATCCAAACAGAGTACTGCCACGTGCCAAAACATTTAGACTTTTAGACAGCTCCATGCAAGATTGAGTGAGACTGGGAGTTTTAAACGTAGTAGGTAACTTCCTGGCAGACTTGCAACAGTAACCACACCTGAGTTAGAAGAGGCTATACTTCGAGAAATAAAAGATGATCCTTCAACTAACGCCAGGAAGGTAGCACTGCAACTTCAAACAAGTGCATCAACTGTTTGGAGGGTTTTGCATCTTTATCAACTATACCCATACCATACTCAACGTGTGCAAGCTCTGTTCCCCCGTGCTTTCAGCCAAGGTTTAATTGGTGGTTGCTGCATACAGTTTTTTACCGAACATATTATTATTAACTGATGAGGCCTCTTTTTCAAGAGAAGCCATTATTAATTTTCATAACGTACATTTTTGGGCGGACGATAATCTTTATAAAAATCGTTTTCAACAACAATTTTCGGTAAATGTATGGGCAGGGATCATTGGCGACTATCTTATTAGACCATACTTTTTATCACTCAATTAAATGGTTTCTATCTGAAGAACTTGACGTTCTGTTTGATGATGTACCTCCACAAATAAGAACTAATATGTGGTTCATGTACGACGGCGCCCCAGCCCATTTTAGCCTAGTTGCTCGTCAATACCTCGACAACACTTTTCCTAATTGCTGGATTGGACGCGCAGGTCCCCAAGGTTGGCCAGCTCGCAGTCCCGACTTGAATCCTCTATTATTTATGGGGTCACCTAAAGTCTCTTGTATACAAGACGCCTGTACTAGATGAAAACGACTTAAGAATTCGAATTAATAGGCTTATTCCAATCTGTATTTAACAGTTTGAAACTGTCAGAGACTGATGGTTGGAACAGACCTATTGAAAGTTGCAATGCGATACGAAATAATGCAGGCATTTTAGAAGGTGTAAGAGAATCAATGGTGAGACGATTGCAATCGTGCTTTTTATCAGAAGGTGGCTATTTTCAACATTTGCTTTGATTAACTGTTACCTTTTTAAAAAATTTGTTTTATTTTTACAAAAAGTTACTTTGTGAAGCATTCTGTATTTTCGAAAAAAAAATTTTTCTACAAGCGTGTTAAAAATGGGACTTTTACCACTGTCTACTAGCCTTAAAAATGTGACTTTAAAGCACTAGTGTTAAAAGTAAAATGTCAATTTTTTCAAAAAAACGTCAAATAACATTTCTGTTTTATTTATTTACACTTACCTATATTAATAGTACAATTTGAAAAATGAATTCCTTCCTCAGTTCTGCTGTTCTTCGCGGTTGAGGAGGATTGAACAGAAACAGCAGCATGTCCAGTTGATGTTGAAGCTTCATCGGCTGATGTCGTTTGTACTGTAAGCAATTTTCGAGCAATAGAGTTTTTATTTTCCAAGGAATCCACGATGTACCTTTCCTCAACGGTTGAGGATTTCCATCTCCAATGCCGCTTAATTGTCGTCAAATTTGCTCCAGCAGTTCGCAGAGGAACGGCGAAAGCAATGCCCCGTATAGAGTGTTAAATTTGGAAGTTGCAGAAATCTTGCTATAGCAGCAGGAAATTTTCCAAACGTATTAATTCCGACCGGATTTCTGGTACATTTACCTTTTACATATTTTAAGAAGAGCCGCCGATGCACGATATCTGCTGGACGAAGATCAGTATATTTTCGATAAAAATTCAAATAAAATCTTTCAACGATAGTGAAATTTCGTGGTACCTTGGTTTTGGTATCTGATATTTTAATAACTAATAAAGTTTTCACACCATTTTATAAATTTATTATCAGTCTCATATTGAATTCTTGATTTTCGTGGCAGTAAATCCAAGGAAGCTCTGTTAGCAGCTTCTATGTCTTTAAGTGGATCGATTTCTTGTATTTCTTGCATTTTTGGCAAATCACAACAGCCAGCGCTAGCGTTTTAATAAAACTGACAGAACCTTTAAAATTTTCAATTTTTCTGTAAACAAATCGGCCAACAATGATGGTTGCTAGGTTTTATTGACAAATGTGAACTAATTTAATATAAATATACGATGCTATTAGAAACTACCTGGATGTAAGAGATTCCAAACATTAATTTTTCAATTATTGTATGCTTTTTATTGCCGTTTGTAGAAAATATATTGTATGATATTTGTGTTAAAAGTATTTTTAAGGCACTCTTGTGGTTTGCAGAACGAGCGAAGCGAATTTCCACATGCGTGCCTTAAAAATGCACTTTTACCACCTATATCATAAATAACTGTTTTAGGCTTAAAAATTTACTTATAAACTTTATTTGAAATATTACATTTATCAGGGGCGATGTTTGGTAACTATCAGTGTGGTCTGAAACTTTCGGAACACGCAGTGTATGTAGAACCAGAACTAAAATGTCTTTGATATGCATGCAGGTACCTTTAGCCTAGCAGAAATTCTAAGGTAAAAAACGAACATTAAATAAATCAAATATGTTGTTAATAATAGTTCAGTGGAACAACCCGTTTCTAGGATAATTATTATATAATTGAAACGGAATGTTATTTAATTCGCAGCAGCTATAACTACATATTATTATTTGCATTGGAATCCCACATAAATAATTTGATTAATTTCATTAATGGTTATTTACGCCAAACGTAGAAAAAATCATAAAACGCAACAAAGTAGGTGCCATCGTGTGAAAATTCCATGCATGGTAAAACACTTTAGCTTACCACCTTTTTTTTAATGGAAATATTTGTCTCTTACGGGGGGATAGGGTGTTGGGAAAACATGTTTGGATACTTGGGCAGGTGATTCTACGTGAAAAAATAAATAAAGGTATAGGTATAGTAAGTCATCTAACAGAAAATCGAAATGTTAATATTTTCCAAGTATACTGCCCATCAAACTTAATTTTTTTTTTTTTTTAATATACGACAATTAATTTCTTTGCAAATCAAATTGATGTTGGCCACAGAGGCTTAACTTGGTGATTTCTATCATTCCAGTTCTAATGTCTTTGGATTTTCCGGATTGTTAACAATTTTTTTTATACAAGATTCGAGAAGAGTTGCCAAAGCTCTTATCATTTATCATTATTTCATTACCATGTGATGTGTAAGGATAGTTGTTTTATTACCACTTATAATGCTACCATGTGTATCGTATTATTTCTGTCGAAATTTGATAGTACTTATATATAAATCTTGATTCCGTGAGAAAAATGTTCTTTATTGTCGTTTCGTTAAAAGGCGAATATGTTCAGCCGAAAGTATCTAAAAAAATTATGAGGTGTAGGGGAAGAGGGGGTAGAGTATTACAATGGACATAATGTTACATCCGGAATAATAAACTCCGGATTATCGAATTATTGTGAACTTCAAAAAAAAAATATTTTTCCTGTGTAACTTTATTACATATTTGAAGATATTTGCACATTTAAGTTAAGTTTGCTCTATAAATGTCTTTTTAATATTACGACCAATTAGAAATGCAATATTTACTGTTTAAATGCTATTTATGGGGCAAGTTTGCGATATAAGTGTTTGCTGGAAGAGCAAACTGTTTTAAAAAATGCATCTATTTAAAAATAATATTCCGTGGCGGCCATTATGGTATTTTTTTAAATATTGCTTTTAATTCGCTTTTTTGCAAACCAGTCAAAGGCTTTGAACATAATTTCAATATAAATTACCTGCTAGTATATTTTAAGACCAATATTTTGTTTTTTGGTAAATTGTTTTTATTTGATCGTTTTATAAATCGACTGAAAAAGATTATTAATAATTAGTTTTATTTCGGCGCGTGAAAATAATGCCCAGAAATCACCTATGCTTTAACGATAAACTGACCTCCATTGAAAATATTAAGCCAAAGATACCACCTAAATTCCGACATATTACAGAAACTATGACAGTAGGATTTGAAATATTTTTGCTTAGAGTACCATATTGCCTGTAAAGTTAATAAAATAATGTTTTACATATTGCTAATTTATTCTTCAACGAGATACTTATACATCATTTAAAACAATAAGCAGATGATATTGTACGCGGAATCTTATAAGTACTATATGTTCCATACGTTCTGCGTGGTGAGACAACCCTATGAGAGATACTGTATAATGGTGGTATAGAACGCTCTAAGACATCCTTATGAGATAAAAATGTCTTGTTACGTGACACTTTTAGAGCATTTATCAAGCTGTCTATATATAGAGGTTGTTAAAGCGTTTCGGGGAGTAATTTATTGAGCCTTAAGTACTTGTAGAAAAGGTTCTTACAACCTTTATAGATGCTAGTTGGGCAATTGCTATTTAATATTTTTGTATTTTTTGAGCACCTTCCATAAAAAAGTTAAAAACTTTCTGGCAGGCCGTATTTTTTTAAGAAGCAAAGGCTTACTAAAAATGATTTTTTTTTTCGAAGAATGAAATTTTTGGTTCATTTGTCCTTTTGTGGCCTTTGCCGGTGGACTAATTTTTTTTAGTGGTTTCCATGTAACATCAATTTTCTTGTCCACTCAACGGCAGAAAATGGAACAGATAATAACGTATTAATAGTTTTTTTGTTTCGTAACTTATTATTGGATTATCAATTGTAATCCTTCCAGAAAGCGATTACATTTCAAGCCCAAAATAATATTTGATGTCGAAAAACACAATAAGGAATAAATTAGTTTTTACATTTATAAAAACCGTCTATTTTATTTTTAATCTTTACACCTATACTGAAAAGCTATTCTGTATATACCTACTAAAATAGAGATTAAAAAAAAAGAGGATAATATAAGTCAATTTTATTTTTGTTTAAGGAACACTAGGGAAAAACATAAAAATCCAGTTTACCTCCTATATCGAACCACAAAAAAACGATTGATCACATGATAGCATTCCTAATTAATTCCTAAATAATGATCAACACTTTTCTCCCTCACTGTACAGCGGTGGTCCCAGGTCAACCGGGGGCGTGCGTAGAGGTACAGGACACATTAATACCTTTATTTAATATGTGCACACAGTGGCGCAACCAGGGGGGGGGGGGCTGTCGGGCTGGGGAAGCACCATCATTGAAAAAAAGGACGTGGCACCCACAATATTTTTGGTTGCGGCGCTATTCTCCCCCCCCCCCCCCGAACTTATTTTCTGGTTACGCCACTGTGTGCACGCCTCCGATTCTTTTGTATTATTCTTTGGCATTTTTTCGCATTCGACTTTTTTTAAATTTGAAACTTTCTGCATCATCCCATATTTAGGATTTGTTTACACTCATTGCAATAAAACGGTATTTAACCAAAACGAAATACTTTCTATTTACCTAAAGGATAATTATTATACTTTCATCTAGACGGCACATTTTTATAATACCTAGTACCATTTCACACACGTAAAAGAATAGGACCATAAACTGTTATTTTTCTCGCGTCCCAAATACATAGGTAGAAACAACCATATTCGTGGGTTTGATATAGTGTAATGGACGTCCAACTAAGTTTCACTTTTCACGATGCAAAAATAAAAATTAAGATATTTATACAAAAACAAATCATTGTTCAAAAATCTTTATACTCTTCGACTTAACATTCATTTAATATAATACAATACTTATACTCTTAATACGTCTTGTGTAACACCCCCCAGATGGCAGTTGCGTAGCCACAGGGGGGCGGTCACAAATTAGAACAGATTTATTTGATTATTTACCTCATCCATTATAAAAGCGGGTTGATTTTCACCTGATTATTCAGCGATAATCTCCCGCTCTCCGGTGAAAATCACCCTTGTCAAAAGTGAAAATCTCACCCGTCAGAAATCCAGCGATAATCTCCCGCTCTCCGGTGAAAATCACCCTTGTCAAAAGTGAAAATCTCACCCGTCAGAAATCGTTAGTTTTTTATTTGGTAAATAATCTTCAAAATACATTTCGGGATTGGGAAATAATCAGAAAATCATTCTCAGATTTTTTGCCATTAGGAAATCGCTCTCGGGCAAGCCCTCGAGCGATTTCCACGGCAAAAAATCTTCGGAATGATTTTCGATAATTTCCCTATCCCTTAATATATTACTACAGAAAATTTACTTGATTGAATGGTTGTGTTAAAAACGTAATTCAAGTTTGTTCGTACTCATATCATGTCGACTCTTCAGAAAATTGAGTCATTGTACTTGAAATCCAATGACCGCCAAACATCCAAAAATATTATTTTTCTTTAACAATTAATTACTAAACATATGTGCATAAAACTATCTAGGACCTAATTCTTAATGAGATAATTGACCAATTACCACAAAAAAAAAATTTAAAAGTTGCCGAAAAACGCAACAGAGCATAGATTTCACCAAACAGTGGAACAAATTAATAATAAACTGTAACTGTGTGTACATTTTTGTTTAAACGCCATGAAAATTCAAGAAAGCCTCGTAAAAATTTGAATAAATTACAATTATTGCCAGCAATCATCGGGTTTTCTTTAGAAGTTTGGTGGAGATGTTTAGGTTTCACTCATCACGCAAAATGAAGAAATTAAGATGATATGGTTATAATTGAAGGGAACAGATCTTTTTGGGGCTGGCGGTTTGTCAACACCCTATATACTTTCCGACAGAACGAAAGATCTCTTTCCCTTAATTTCAAACCGTTTTTAAAATATGTATAGTATTTGTAGAATTATATCGTTGATCTTTAGACTGCAATAAAATCCTCATTATCCCTTTGACCATAAAATAAATAAGGAAATCCCAAATTTTAAAACCTTTTCGAGTAGAGCCGGACCAGGTACAAATTCAATTTATACCTATGCCTGATGCATATATAAATAAAAACTGATTTTTAATATTTTTAGTCTTTAGTGGTTTTCCGGCGAGTAATTTTTATTTGGGCTTATTAGTGGTAGAATGTGGCGTCCTTGGTTTGTGCTGATAGGGGGGCATCTTCAAGTGTCATTTTTAAAAGAAAGCATTTATCTACCGATGCCAAACTAATAATTAAAAATGTGTATCAATCTTTGTTGAGTAGAAATTTTAATTCGATGGATGCTTTAGCAGATACGTCTACTTTGACAAAAACTCCTTTATCTTCGGTAAGAGACATAGTACTTAAACCTGTTAATCCTAGAAAAAATCGGAGTGATTTTGGCACATTTAGAAGCATTTACGAAAATGACATGGATTTATTAAGAATAAAGATTTACCAAATGTATGAGGCACAAACTGTACCCACTTTGATTTCCCTCAAAGAGCGGCTGATTAAAGACGAAACAAATATCTCTTGTAGCCTTTCAAGTCTTAGGAAAATATTGCATAAAATGGGTTTTAAATACCGAAGCATTAATAAAAGACAAACATTAATGGAATCTCAACGTTTACGGGAATGGAGACTTAAATATTTAACAGCTGTTAAACAGTTTAGAGAAAAAAATCGTCCAATTATTTACCTTGACGAAACATGGTTCGATACCCATGACACTCCAAGAAAAGGTTGGGATGATTCTTCCAAAAATTGTCAAACCAAGGCACTATCAAATAAAGGCAAAAGAATCACAATATTACATGCTGGTTCAGAGAACGGGTTTGTTCCAAATTGTCTGTTGCTTTCAGCTAAAAACATAGCAGATTCTCCTTTAGATTACTATCAAGATACCGACGCACAACTTTTTGAAGATTGGTTTAAACATAAACTCCTTAAAAATATACCTGAAAATAGCGTCATTGTAATGGACAATGCTAGTTATCATAGTCGGCAAGCAAAAATCATTCCCAATTCTAATAATACAAAAGCAGAAATTCAAAATTTTATGATTGAAAATGATTTATATTTTGAAGAAATTTACAAAAAACGAGAACTGCTAGAAGTATTAAAAGCTTTTAAAATAATTAAGGAATACGAGTGTGACAAACTTGCAGCAGAAAATGGACATACAGTGTTGCGTCTTCCTCCATACTATTGTATATTCAATCCTATTGAGCTAATATGGCATCAATTTAAATCCAATATTAGGAGAAATAATATTTCTCCTACATTAAATGCATCTGTGGTAGAATTAATTAAAAACGAAGTAAGAAAAATTTCTGCAGACAGCTGGAAAAACTGTGTACACCATGTACTTAAGGTGGAAAATTCTTACAATTGTATGATTACAAATGTTCAACCCTTAATTATAAGTTTAGGCTTAGATGAAGATAGTGATAGTGATACAGAGTTAAATTTTGAATAAATTGTCAATAGTTTTTAAGAATTTAATTAATTTTTATTGTACTTATTATCCTAATAGTTATACTTTGAAATTATTATATAATATATTATTCAATTATCATTAATTGTTATCATTATTTTACATTTATTATAGGTACCTAAAACTAAAAATACCTGTCTATTTATTTTAAATTATAAAAATAAATCATGTGGTGTAGGTACATTTTCAAGCCGACCCTGATCACATTTATTCAGCTTTGAAGAGGTTGAGGCGTATACAATAGGATTTAATCAGGTAGATTATTTATGGCAGTAAGAGTCAACGGTATAATTCTGCAAATATTATACTTGAGTTTACAATTTTGATAAATTGAATTAGATAATCGAATTGTCGAGTGTATGTATAGGTATTTTATAATTTATAATATAAAGTGAATGACTATATGTTTTCCATATATCCGCCATAACTTCTGACACATTTTCTAATATTCTCTCTCATTTCACGATGGATCGCGTTCGAAATACAATCTGGGTGATCTGTATTGAGCATGAATATTTCTTGGTCAATCCCAACATTTGTATATTTTTACGTCTGTCATAATAAATTCGGTTTTTTAGAAATCCCCCAGAAAAATATCTAACGGGTTTAGGTCGGGGCTATTAGCTGACCATTGAAGAGTACCATGCCTGCCTACCCAAAGATCATATCTGCCATTTAGGTATTCAGTAACTTGAACAATTATATGGGCCAAACAAAGTTATTGTATTGGCGAACTGGAAGGCTTTCTAAATTATAGAATATTATTTTGAGCGAAATCTAAATATCGATTGCAAGTTACATACCCATCAAAAATACTAAGTCCAATTACTGTCCAGCAAGCCACATCACACATGAATTGACCTACATCCCTGTATTTTGTCATAAAATTTTATCAAAATTGTAAACTCAAATATTTCAAAAACGACAGAACTAAAGGTTGACATATTATATATTTTTGAAATCAGGGGAAAGGAAGAGTGTAAAATGAATAGACATCAAAACCATCCTATTCACGCCGGACAGGCCGGATGAGATCGGATATCTCGTAGGATGAAGGTGCCGTTTCACACTCCCCAGTCGGTAGACCGCACGATTAAAAACCGTACGGTCGATGACCGGTTCAAGATGGCCTCTGATACGCCGACGAACCGTAAAAAATAGTAAATAAAGAAAGAAAAATCTTTCGTCCTGTCGGAAAATATATAGTGTGTTCCATTTAGAAAAAGAAAACTTTTTATGACAAGTCTAAAAGATAACACGTGAAAAATTATACAACTCTTGTATTAAAATTTTTTTCCTGTCATCTATATTACCCTTTTTAGGTGGGTGCGCAAATATAGAAAATATCCCTGTACATTGATTGCACTGTAAGACATAAGTATAGAGGTATTGCAAGCAAATTACATTAAAAAATATCGTGGTATTTGGCAATACAAGAAATGTATAGGTATTTTGTTGCAATTTATAGTTGTTTTTCGTGGTAATCCGAGTTTGCATTTAGAATTTGTAGCACACCAATATTGAAAAAATATTTTCACAACATTTTGTTTGATAGATTTTTTTTTTATATTTCAAATATTTATTAATATATTTGAGTACTTACAACATTTTAGAAATACTTATTTTATATATTTTAACATTATTTAACATTACCCTAAAATATGTAGGTACCTACCTATAAAATAAAAACTGATATGCATTAAATTAGTAACTTTGTTTCTCTAGTAAATACCAGTAATCTCTAGCCAATGGCGCCACTGCCAGACCTCCAGCAGACTAGATGATATCTTAATCCTTATACTATTATAATAAGGATGAATCAAAAACCAAATAAATAATGCTTGAAACCTGCAGTTTCGAATTCTATAGTAACTTTTATTCTTGTGTGCTCTATAGTCCTCGTCAATACAGGCAACGCAAATATTATGGAAAATGTTGAACTTCCTTTTGCAGAATGGAAAATGTCCCTCCCTACTGTTCATTTTTCAACAGGATAGTGATCCTGAAATACACATCCATCATCCATCAATCATGTGCAAGCTTAGTTCAGGCAGAACAATATCAGTTTTAGACTGGCCAGCGCAATCTCCAGATCTCAACCCCATAGAAAACATATTATGGGAAGAGGTAGAAAGCCGAATACGAACCGAAATATTTGCCAACAAACAAGCTCTAATGAATAAAATTACAGAGGTTTGGAGAAACATGCCAATATGGATATGCTATCGGATATTAAACTCGGAATAGTTTTAATTGTTATTTAATACTCGTATTTTTAGTTCGCTCTTTGAGGTAATCATTTAAGTTTTTAAATATTTTTACCAAATAGTTTAATTTGGCTGGTGGCTTCTTCACAACGTAAAGATCAATTAACAATTCATTAAAGAAAAAAATCATGGAGGCTCAAGCCTGGTAGACTTTACATAATTACAAAATTTTGGAATATCATCAGAACTGTGTGACTGCGAAGCCTAGGAAACCAATACAAACAAAAAATTTGCCACGCCTTTAAACAACCTGCCCAAATTTGTCCAAAACAGAATTTGCAATGCCAACTTCCTAAATCAAACGTAGATATGTATGTATGTATATTTATTACCTTTTTTGGGGTCAAGTTCTTGTCGTTAAGTGAACGACCTTTACTGCATAAGGAAATTCTGTGGAGATTTGACTGATGAATTCAACCTTCTACATGATAAAGTATTCTAAGGTCGCTTGCCGAATATAGCAATAATTTCTGCATATAATATGTATTTTTGCTATGGCATTGTTTTTGTTTTATTACTTAGAGAGGCTACCTGAATTTTATTATGATATGGTTATATAGGTACAGAAAATTATAGCCCATAAAATAATAATATTTGATGGTGTATTAGGTACCTATCACCTATTAGTACACATAGGTTATTTATGTATTCTATAGGCATATATGTTTCGCCTGTATTATATTCTTAAGCAGTGTATAATACAAATAAAGTCTTTCCCAATTAAATTTTGGCGATGACCTCAGCCCAACGGCTAACAACGTATTTTGCATTCTTATAGGTACCTAGTTAGTTTTTATACAATGTCGTACGTCATTCGTTGCTTTATATTTTATGAAGTAATATACAGGGTTTTTCACTTAAAACTCCGCACGCCAATATCTCGAAAACGAATATGAATATTTAATTTCTGTAAAAAGTAGTCAATGTATGGGGTCAAGTAGATATTTTTCAAAGCTTAAAAAATTCGACACCTACTAAGAGCTAGACAACGTTCTTTAGCTGACCCCAGAGAAAATAATCTGGTGGTGTAAGGTCCGGGGACCTCGCCGGCCACCTTATTGGTCCATTAGTACCAAACCATCTATTGGGGTATTCTCTGTCTAAATACCTCGTAACAATTACGGCATTATGTGCAGGCGCTCCATCCTGCTGTAGCCACATATTCATTCTAGTCTCAAAGAGCACTTCTTCTAACAGTTCCGGAAGCGTAGTTTGAAGAAATCTTAAATAGCGATCTGCATTTAAAGTGCCTTCGTAAAAGTGAGGTCCAATAAGGAATCCGTTTATTATGCCGCACCAAACATTGATGCCCAAAATTCGCTGATTACCTCCTTCTGTAATCCAACGAAGATGGTTTTCGGACCAAAAACGACAGTTGTGTCTGTTCACGATTCCATTATTATGGAATCGAGTTTCGTCGCTCCATAGAATGTTCAAGAGAAAATTTGCATCTTGGCTATACAAATCGGCAAATCTTGCTAAAAAATCCATTCTTCTAGCGGGATCACCTAGTTCTAATTTATGCACTAGTTTAGTACTTAAAGAGTTTCTATTTAGAATTCTCCGCGATGAACTTATGGAAACACCGGTATTTTCTTTTATTTTTGATAGGGGTATCTTGGGGTTATTATCAACCTGCTGAATTACAGCAGCAGTATTTTCATCATTTGTAGTCGTCTTTTCTCTATTTCTCTTAGGTTTTACGAAACTGCCATATTCTCTTAAGTTTCTACATAAACTTGGAAAGGTTTTTGCATCGGGGACTTTTCTACGCGGATAACGCTGTGCGTAAACTCTTTTTGCTTCTCTAAATTTAATTTGGACCTGCATTCTCCAAACACCAGTAACATGTCTACTTTTTCCTCATTGTTAAATTGAACCATTTTCATACAATTATTGTTAGTTTTGTTTAAACCAAACAAGTTTGAATATTTCTTGTGACAAAATGTGACAATACTATATCTTTGACGCAGCAATGAACATCTGTCGCTTGTAATTGCACTTAAAACAATTGCGATAAAAATGGTTGCTATAGTAACTAATATTCATGGCATTCTTGTAAAAATCATCCGTAATTGCATTTTTTGTCAACCAAGAAATGTTTACTATAAACCGGTATAACTCAGAAATGAGTAAAATAAATAAGTTCGAGTAAATAACAAAAAAGTTTATAAATAACATGTACTTTTGCATGCGCGTAATTTCAAAGTCAATGCAATCGATTTATAGTTTCGACGCGTCGCGACGCTTAGCTCTTAGTAAGCGTCGAATTTTTTAAGCTTTGAAAAATATCTACTTGCCCCCATACATTGACTACTTTTTACAGAAATTAAATATTCATATTCGTTTTCGAGATATTGATTGGCGTGCGGAGTTTTAAGTGAAAAACCCTGTATATGTCTTATGTTTGAGATTAGATGGCTTATCTCCTATCAATCCTACTGTCAACTTTAAAAATGCACAAAATAACAGAAATAAATAATACAGTACTGTCGCTTGCTTCGAATATTTTGATGATTATTCTATAGTCTATCTTTAAATGATACAAAGTAATAAATCAATCAAAACCGTCTTCTTCATGAGCGTGCAATATTTTTCGGCATGTATAGATTTAAATAGGCCTGAACTTTTAAATTTGTGCAGAATTAGTACAAGTATCGACATTAAATTCAAGTTTTGTCTTCAAATATATATTTTAATATTAAATTCTTTAAGCTTAAAATTATGTACAGCCGTACCAATTACCTGGAATTTTAGAAAGCAATTTTCAAAATCAAAACTAATTAGAGTCTAGATACTTATTCCGTTTCTGCTCTAATCATTTCATTCCTTTTTTTTTAACCTAATCCTGGTTAGCTGTTTGCTAATTATGTGGTTATTATGCCTTTATGGGTGGCTCTATTGGAATAATACACCTATTTAAATATCTATACATATCTACCTTGGGTTGAGAATGATTTTGTTAAAAGTTTGTAAACTGATACTTTATTGTGAAACTATTATTTTAATATTATTTATCTATTGCTTCAGTTAATAATAGTATTTTAAGTTTGTATTATATTCCCTGTAACGAACTATAATAAATGTAACAGTAGGGAATAAACAATTGAATTAATTAAATTGATTCCTGCAACATTTAAACGGAGTTTCATAAAAAAAATCCAATCCTAGTGTTAAAGAAACGTAGATGTGGGTGGCCCAAAGATATTATAAAAACCTTCTTACGTTACAAGGTGTCTCCAAAAAAGGAGTGCTCTCCATAACACACACAAAAAATGGCGCGAGGCCTTCCGGTGGTATAAAATTGAGAATTATTTAAAATTACCAGCATTTCCATCTATTGGCATCAATCAAACAATAAACTGTAATATTTTGGGTTGCATAAGCAAAAAATAATGGCTGACAATTAAGGTTTCTGACAAATTGGCGAGTAAAAAAAATAATAAATTGTTAAACAATGTTTTTTTATAACCCGAGCCTAAAGCTTAGTTCATATAGATGCGAACAGGGACGCGCCGTCCATATGAGCAAGGTCGTGCAACGCACGACGGCGCCAAGGCCTTCAATACAAATTAACATAAAACTAAAAAAATGATCTATAAATACCGGTGGTGAAAATGCATTATCCACCAACACCAACCGCCGGTCGGCGACCAGTACCAGTGGTGGAATTTTACTACTCCCCTTCCCGTGGGGCGCGAAAATCCGCGTGCGTTCGGCGCTCTGGTTTAAACTTGCAAAATTTTGCGTGTTTGTAATCGATGTAGCAGGTTAATTTTTCATTCTTGTCTTGATAAGCGCATAAGACATAATATAGAGTGCCTTTATTTGCTATCACGTATTTACCTCAATTGTGAAAAATAATTAGAAATAAGGTAAGTAAGTGATTAAGTAAATTAGTTACCAGGGATGCAAATAATTGTTTTTCTTTTTAATAACTTTTGTTTATGAAACAAATAAGGCTTAGGGTTTAATATTTTTTATTTATTTGATTTAGATGGCCAGAGAAAAAAAAAAGAAATGGTCTGGTTATCAAAACTTGCTTAACAAGCGAAAACGGGAGGAAGACTTGGAGAAAACTAATTTCAAAATTAGTAACTTTTATCGAAAGACCACACAAGACACTACTTTTGATAACAGTGATTTTCTACATTCAACAAAATCAAACTTGCCATCAGAATTAGAAAGGCAAGCTAATGAATATGAAGACCCAAAAGAATTGATTCTGATACGTTTCAGTCAGTGTCGGTACCATCATGTTCGAGTAAGCAAGACGAATTATCCGAAGAAGCGCCCCTTTTTAACGATCCAGGTCTTTGGCCGAGTGGATTGTCTTCAATCCAGGTGCAAGAACTTATCGAGAAAGGTCCAATGCTTTATCAAAATAAAACTATGTATCCTAAAGACAAAAGTGGACGTAAGTTTTCCGATATATATTTTACTCGAATTTTGTTAAATTGTGAAAAGGTTCAGCGTCATTGGTTGCTATATTCTATTAAAAAAAATGCAGTTTTCTACTTCTGCTGTAAAATATTCATTGACCCCAACCCCAACAATCCACTGACTTTTAAAAACACTAAATTAAGTAACCAAGACGGTTTTAATGATTGGCATCCAAAGACATTAATGTCTTTGTTGGCATCATTTAAGCGAACATTTCAAAATCCACGAAAAAAGTAGGTAAATCTCATTTTCAAGACTTACGTGTCTGGTCAGATTTACTACTTAACTAACCTGAACTAAACATTGGCGCAGTGTCATTGAAAGAATAATTTATACTATTCAATTTTTGGCTGAACAAAACTTGGCTTTCCGTAGTCCTAGTATCAAATTATTTGAAAGAAATAATGAAAATGTTTTTAAAATGTGTAGAAATGATGGCAAAATTTGATCCAGTCATGTCTGCACATATTAATAGATCTCAAAAAATATTTCCACTTTACCTTGAAGATGAAATTCAAAACGAAACAATTAAATTAATAGGTGACAATATAAGAGATAATATTTGAAACGAAGTTAAAGAAGCAAAGTATTTTTCTCTATTACTTGATTGTACTCCTGATATGAGCCGCCTGGAGCAGATTTCTGTTTGTTTAAGATACGTTAATTTAAAAAACAGTAAATTTAGTGTCGAAGAACGTTTTTTAACATTTCGTCCTATAAGTGATACAACAGGTGAAGGTTTAACCAACTTTTTACTAAAAACTTTGGAGAAAATTTGGTTTAGACATTTATAATATGCGCGGCCAAGGTTATGATAATGGTTCAAATATGAAGGGTTAACATCAAGGTGTACAAAAAGGATTTTAGACATTAATTTACGAGCAATGTTTGTACCTTGTTGTAACCACAGTTTAAACCTTGTCATAAACGATGTTGTGAAAGCCAATATTTCTAGTATAAATTTTTTTTCAACTGTTTAAGAATTATGTAATTTATTTTCTGCCTCAACCAATCCATGGTCTGTTTTGAAAAGTAATATTTCAAGTCTGACATTAAAGTCTTTGTCAAATACTAGATGGTCTAGCAGAATTGATGCAATAACCCCTCTAAGATTTCAGTTGGGAGAAATTTACGATGCCCTTTATGACATTTTATCCGGAAATAATTTTGACAATACTACAAAACATCTAGCTACCTTCCTAGGTAAAAAAATTAAAAACTATGAGTTTGTGTGTATGGTAGTCTTGTGGTACAAGATTCTAAGTAAAGTGGATGTTGTTACTAAGATTCTGCATGCAATCAAAAACATTTAATATTTCCCAGGCTTGCGCAAGTTTAAATAACCTCAATGAATTTGTAAAACAATATCGATCTGACAAAGGCTTCAGTGACTTACTAGTAGATGCCAAAGAACTAGCTTCTTGCTTAGAAGTTGATGCAAAATTTATATCCGCAGAAATTTTAAGGCCACGAAAGATTAAAAAACAATTTTCTTACAAAGGTGGTGACTAGCCGATTGAAAATCAAGAAATGAAATTCAAAGTAAATTGCTTTTTCGGAATGCTAGACATTACTCTTTCATCCGTACATGAAAGATTTAAACTATTATCGTGTCATTCTGATGTTTTTAATTTCTTGTGGAATGTTGAGGATTTCGGCAAATATTCTGACCAAAATCAATTTAATTTTTGTAAAAAACTGGAAGAAACCTTAACTGACAAAGATCGAAACGAGAAAGATATAGACGGAACAGAACTTTTACACGAATTACAATTTCTGCAAAATGGCGACAAAAACGCGGCGTCTATAGTGGAAACACTTTCTATAGAGTCTGACTTTTTAAAGCAACTTGAAATGGAAAATTTTGTTAATGAATTTGCCAAAAGTAAAGCTAGAAAAGTCTAATTTTTGTA
This sequence comes from Polydrusus tereticollis, assembly GCA_963920685.1. Lineage (NCBI taxonomy): Eukaryota > Metazoa > Arthropoda > Insecta > Coleoptera > Curculionidae > Polydrusus > Polydrusus tereticollis. The sequence continues at coordinate 23,517,017 of OY987333.1, read as the reverse complement.
AGACCTCTCCATCATGTTTCATGATCATGTATTATCTGTTTCAAAGCAATCGCTATTTTATTTCTTTATTTTTTTTTAATATTTTGAATTAATGTTTTGTAGCTTTGATACTGTTTTTGTTTTGTTACTGTTATTTCGTATTCTATTAATATTTTTTGTGTACTTTCTGTTTGTCACAAATAAGTATATATAGAGTTTTCTTCAAAGGGAAGGGTGGTAATTTTAGCTCAATTTTATAATATTGGTTAAAGGCGCCTATCATTATTTCGCACGACGGCGCCGAAAATACTTGGCGCGTCCCTGACCACCAAATAAATATTTGAAATTGACCAATTGAGTATTATTCGCAATTCGTGATGCCCATCAAGCTTAGGCAATGAATCGCAGCAAGATTTACATCACGTTTAATCTCATTATAACAATGTAACCCAGGATAAATTATTATTAGTTAATTTTCTATCGCTTTATATTTATATTAAACCAAAATTTTATATGTCACATAAACAGGGATTGTAAAAGTTATCGTCGTTAATAAATTATACCAGTCATAATAAATTCATCAAGTCATAATTTTCAAAATAATAAAACAGATCATTAGCAACAATCCGAACATTCAAATCCACGGTGTTGCAATCCCAGCGATAAAAGGATATCAAAAATATTGAAAATATTCTAGTCTGGCCATTGGTTATCGCGTTTTAAAACCGCGTTTTTAAGTCTCAGTTACCGTCTGCTGAGATAGGTACTACGAGATAGAGGTACCTGTCGGTATTTCAACTAATATCACTTATTGTTGCTTGGAACCCCAGTTAACTGGAAGATTAACACTGACCGATAGAACGAGGCTTAAGAGTGACCTTGCTTGCTAATAATTTAATTCCACGAGGCGTTTAGTTCAGAATTCTAGCCACTTTCTGTTGGTGATTTCTAAAGGAAATTGTAAGTTTGTTCAGGAAAATGGAAATTAATTTTAAAGGAAAACGGACATTGGTAACCGGGGCAAGTCAAGGTATGTTATTTTTGATAGACTTTTATTTGTTTAATGTTTATGTTTATTAATTGAGTGCTATATGTTGGCAAATATCAATTTTATAAATTATACAGGGTATTCCTTTTTTTGATATGCTATAGTATCTGAAGGTGTTTCTTGGGGCCATTTTAAGAAAGTTTATGTCCTTAGCCTCGTAACTTGTGAACTACAGAGTATTTAAGTTTTAAGAAAACATATTTTTTTTTATAATAACTTTGATACACAGATATACTTTTTGAAATTTGGTACACACCTATGTATCGAGAGCTATTTTCTGATGTACATTTTTTTTTATACCAGTGGGTTTGTGCGGGATTTTAGCTAAATACATTTGAAGAAAAAGGGTACGCCACTGCTTTTTCTTGAAGAGGTCAAAAAACGGTGGCGTACCTACAATTTTTTTCTTCAAAAGTATTTTGGTAAAGTCCCCCACGAACGCCACTGGTAGAAGCAAAAAATCAATGTTGTACATCAGAAAATGCATCTTGATACCGTAAAACGGGGATACTTTGTGACAAGGGGAAAACTTTGTGACAGGCGTGAAATTTAAAACAAATTCCACATTAAGTTTTAAATTACGCGCGCAAAGCCAAATTCTTCTACCGGTTGGTGGAAGCACATATCTCACCCACCACAAGCACCGCGCGGCAAGTTATAAACCCCTATAAACCTTTATCTATGTTCCTTAGTAACTGGCAGCTTGGTATGCAGGGAGCATCTCAATTCTGCAATTTTTTCGAAACGCGCAAACTTTCCACTGCACAGCCGAATTTTGAGATTCCTAAGTAAAATTTGTAAGTATTTCCAATTGCTGGGTTACTTGGCACGATATATACGTTTATACATTTACGATTAATTAATTTTTACACTACTTTTTTAACAATAAACAAAACAGAGTACACTTCGCGGGCAACCTTGTGACATGTCACAATGTTACCCCCTATATATATCGTCTTGTTTTAGAACTACTTATTCATGATTTAATTTAGTTTTTTGCTTACTAAAGGTACCTTCTGGGAAAAGCATTGGTTGTCAAGATATAAATAGGGATAATAATGGAGAAGATCAAACTGCCACAACCTCTTTTGATGTCAGAGCCGATGAAGAAGAAGACCATAGCGAACCAATAAATTTCCAGAAACTATTTGACAAGAGAAAACATAGAGAATTTGAAAATGATTCTGATTCTTCGGAATTTTCTTTGCATGATAGCACTGACAATGAAGAATGTAGTGATACATTGTCAACAAACGAAAATTACATAACAGGTGAACAACCAGAAGTGACTGTTTTAGGAGAAGGAACCAACGATGGAATGGAAGAAGAAAATATTTGTACTATGGAAGAAGCTGATGTTCAACCTAAGAGGATGGACATAATATCTCATAATGTCGGCGACTTCCTATTGGTGGAGTTCACATCCCAATTTCGGGCTAAAAAAGATAAAAATCGATACTATGTCGAACGCTGTATAGAAGTATTACCAACTGATAATTACCCGCAATTTTACTGTAGCTTTTTAAGAGCAATTAAACCAGATGTTAAAGAATTTCATTTTCCACAAGTTGAAGATTTGTGCGTGATCGATTACTCTGAACTAAAGCAGATTTTAAAAGTAAGACAAGAAAAAAGGGGAAGGATTTCTTTTCAAAGTCTACCTGATTTATTAATTTCATAATACCAAGACTTTTTAAGTTTGCAGTTGTTACTTGTTACTGTTACCTACCTATTGTGTTCCATTGTTTTCAAACGTTGTTATGTTATCGTTAAAATTTTATTATAATAAAAGTTTAAAATAAATGTTTAAATTAGTTTATATCCGTTTTTTATTATCAAAATATTATAAACAAATATTTTTTGATATTTTCTATCATTCTAGATTATAAACGACGGGGTAACACTGTGCTTTTATTGTAAAAACGCACTGTCACAAAGTTACCCCACAACACGGGGTAAAATTGTGACACTTTCAAAATAAAAAAAGGCCGTATTTTTATTATTTTTTTGAATTTATAGAATTGCCATTTTGTAGCTAAAGGATGGATATACATTGTGTATTTTTTTAAGAATTTTATCTCACAAAGAAATATTTAAAAATTTCAAAAAACCTCAAAAACTGTCACAAAGTATCCCCGTTTTACATTAAGTGTATTTACACCGAATTTCATAAACATATCTGATGCTATATCAAAGGTATTTAAAAAAAAATATTTTTTTCTTAAAGCTATAACACCCTGTAGTCTGTAGTGAGGTATAGGTTCATATGAAGTATTTTTCTTAAAATGGTCCTAAGAATCATACTCTGAAATATTATCATGCAAGAATAATAATTAATTATTTCAATTCATTGGTACACACTTATTAGTTTTTGGAATTTCTACAATAAAATATCTAAATTGTGAGAGACAGTATACAGACCGTTACATTTTTTGCGCTACCAGCACTTTCACTCTCCAGAACTTTTTTTTGGAGTACCCTGTATAAATACTGATATCATATTTTCACTCCCTGCTCTTTTCTCGTTTCCTTTTGAACCCCTACATTTTTATCGTTTTCTAGTTTATTTTTATGTGATATCAGCTTTTATACAGGGTATCCCAAAAAAAAGTCCAGGAGTATATTATAACAAACTACATTTGGCTGTAAATTACAACTGTAGGTTATAGAATATTTCAATCATGATTTGTTTCAGGAATTGGCAGAGAATTGGTAAAGAAATTGGTTATATGCGGAGCAAAAGTGGTAGCACTGGCAAGAAACAAAGACTTGCTAGGTAAGATCACGATAACGTTAAAAAGATTTGTAATGAAAATACGATATTTCCAGAGTACCTATATCTAACCTGAACTCTTCTTCAGAAATCAGCGAAAGTTTATCTTCTTTTGATAATTCACCTCACTTTTATTGAACCAATCAAAACGCTCATTTTCATAGCAACCACCTTGGTAACGGTCGTCTTACCCGATAAGACTACCGCTAGCTCGAAAAGACGCTTTCGAAAAGACGCTTGTAGCTTTTTTACTTAAATAAAAAATTAGTAACACCTCTAACTTGTATATTTACCTTTATCAGGCGGCCTTCATTTTTATGTTCAGTAAATTATCCAATAAAATACACCTCTAGAGGCGGTTTCTTATCTTCATACCTTCGTTTTTCACTCGAAACTCGATTTTCCAAGAAAATTTTCACTCAATGTAATTTTTACTTATAATCAAAGATAAGACCCTCGAGCTAAAGCTCTCGGGATCATATCAGATTATAAGTAAAAATTACATTTCGTAGAAATTTGTCAGAAAATCGATTTCTTGTTAAAAACATCGGTATTACCGATAAGACGCCTCCTCTATCGGTATATTACCGTTGAATATTTCCCTCATATATAAAAAATCTCATAAGAAGTGTGGTCTTTCGCAAGAATTACAGCGATAATTCCACAGTAGAAGCGATAATTCCACAGTAGAAGCGATAATCCCCCAGTAGGTAGCTACTATGTTACTTATTACGTAATTTATTGTACAATAATGTTTTTTTTTAATATGAAATACAATTTTTCGGGAAATATTCCACCGAATTACCACTCGTGCATCAAAAATAACCAGATAATTCTGCTTTCAAGCGTGTTGTAGTATTGTAACTGCATTCGGTTGTTTTCATTTTTGATTAAATCTCGAAAAAGCCCTCCTTCTTCGAAGTCGGGCTCTTTCGGATTTAATCAAAAATGAAAATAAACTCATTCAGTTACAATACAACACGCTTTCAATCAGAATTATCGGTAATTTTGATGCACTAGTGGTATTATACCTGAAAACAGCACTGCCAGAAATCGAAAATTGCATCGCAAGTTTATATTGTTGACGAAACGTCAAAGCGGGATTTTATTGTTAACAAACGTCAAAAAATGTAATATTCTGACAATTAACGTCATCTTATTGAGTGACAGCAGACAAAAAAGTCAATGTCAACATATGTTTTCCTTTCATTTTGTCAAGAATTGGTAATAACTATCTCTTTGCATTGGGATAACTTTAACATATGAGGGAAATATTCTGTTAAATAAAATATTTAAATTTACTTGATTCGAGTTCTTAATTAATTTGGGAAATATCCAAATAAATTACTACGAAGGCGTAGAAAGGCCACCCGAAAGAAAAAAATATTTTAATCTCGGAATTCCGAGAATAAAGTCGGAATTCCGAGAATAAAGTCGGAAATCCGAGATTAAAGTCGGAATTCCGAGAATAAAGTCGGAATTCCGAGATTAAAGTCGGAATTCCGAGATTAAACTGGGAATTTCGAGATTAAACTTGAAACTCGGAATTCCGAGAATAAAGTCGGAATTCCGAGATTAAACTCGGAATATTACACAAATTGTTTCTTTCTTTCGGGTGGCCTTTCTACGCCTTCGTAAATTACACTCGTGCATAAAAATAACCAGATAATTTTTTTATTCAATGTGTTTTTTTTACAAATTGCAATCGTTTGTTTTCATATTTTACGAAAATGCCCTCCTCCTGCGGAGTCGGGCTTTTTCGCGAAAATATGAAAACAAACTCTTGCAATTATAAAAAAACACATTTCATTCAAAAATTATCGGTAATTTTGATGCACTTGTGCACTTACCCCCGAAAACAACATTGTTCAAGTGGCATGCTTTCCTTCATTAGATAAAGCCTGTCCAGAGATATTAGAAAGTTAGGTACACTTTGCCTTTGAATGGGATTATCGAAGGGTGGCCATTAACAAACAATGAATGAATGAATAAATGCAGATAATTAATGGTCCGTACTTGAAAATGTCTTAAAGTAAACTGCAAATCTGGAAGACGTAATTTCATTATTAAAGTAATAGTCGGTGATTTTAAACCGATTTTTACCTAATTCAAAATGAGGGGGGTTAATCCCATAAAACAAATTATGTTCTAACGACTGTATATATAGCCAGTCAGTAGAGGAAAACGGAGAGAGCGAGGCCAGGTGGTGCTGGTGGTGCTGGTGGTGCAACTAACCCAGGTGGTGCAGGTGGTGCGTTTTACGATCTAACCCAAGTGGTTCGGTGGTGCGTTTTATGATCTAACCCGGGTGGTTCGGTGGTGCTGTTTACAAAATAACCCGAAATTAAACCCGACTTTTTACGACCTAACCCGGATGCTTTCATGAGGCGGCTTCTTATCTAACCCTAACTTGAACCTTAATATTTATGAACTGACCCGAGATAAAACCCGACTTTTTACGACCTAACCCGGATGCTTTGGCGAGGCGGCTTCTCATCTAACCCTAATTTGAACCTGAATATTTATGATCTGACCCGAGATAAAACCCGACCTTTTATGATTTAACCTTAGTGCAAACGCCGCTGTTAAAGCGATATAGTAAAAAAAACTCGATTAAAATTTTATCTTGTTCGCTAGACCAATTAATTTCCAAATATTATAATTAAAACATACAATCACTACACTGGCGCACCGTCAAAAATCGTGCTTGCACTATCCCAACGTACAGAGCGTCCGCTTCAGAAAATACGGTGCCGTATTTTTTGCGCCGAACGCTCTGGAGGAACACACTCCGATTTGCAAGTACATACACGCTTTGTCGCGGCAAAGCTCGCCGTCAAATTACGGCCACTCTTTTGCGGTACCGCTTTGTAGGAAACCAAAGCTTTAGTGAAACGCCGCTGCCCCAGAACTCTGTCCATATTCCTCTACTGTGTTAATTTATGCGGGTAATAAAACCGTCAAGGGTCGGATCGGCCTGCATACTTATAGAGGTAAAAAACCGCTTTAGAATGTTTTTGGTATATCTTTTTTAGATAATTTTGGGGGAAATAATTTGCCTGAGATGCCAATTAAAAAAGCCTACATTTAATTGTATTTTAGATTCTTGAATTTTGTACATGGATTAAAAATCTACTATTTCTTGAAATTGTATACATTATGTTAGATAATTATTAATATAATGTTATTAAGACTTTGTAAATATCTGTAAAAACTGTTCTAAATCGTGTCATTTCTGAAAATTGTATACTGAGTGATTAGAATTTAGTAAAAAATTAAAAAAATGTTTTAATGTTATTAAGACCTGTGAAAATTTGTAAAACTGTACAGAATTGTATTATTTTCTGAAAAATGATATACTGAGTGTTTAGAATTTAGTAAAAATTAAAAAAATGTTTTAAATTTGTTAAATCATGTGAAATCTTGTATAAAATGACTAGAACCGTTCTTAATCATGTCATTTCTGAAAATTGTATACTGAGTGTTTAGAATTTAGTAAAAAATTAAAAAAAATGTTTTAACGTTATTAAGCCCTGTGAAACTTTGTAAAAAATGACTAAAACAGTCGCAAATCGTCCTATTTTCTTAAAAGTGTATACTGAGTGTTTAGAATTTAGTAAAAATTAAAAAAATGTTTTAAATTTGTTAAATCATGTGAAATCTTGTATAAAATGACTAGAACCGTTCTTAATCATGTCATTTCTGAAAATTGTATACTGAGTGTTTAGAATTTAGTAAAAAATTAAAAAAAATGTTTTAACGTTATTAAGCCCTGTGAAACTTTGTAAAAAATGACTAAAACAGTCGCAAATCGTCCTATTTTCTTAAAAGTGTATACTGAGTGTTTAGAATTTAGTAAAAATTAAAAAAAATGTTTTAAATTTGTTAAATCATGCGAAATCTTGTATAAAATGACTAGAACCGTTCTTAATCATGGCATTTCTGAAAATTGTATACTGAGTGTTTAGAATTTAGTAAAAAATTAAAAAAAATGTTTTAACGTTATTAAGCCCTGTGAAACTTTGTAAAAAATGACTAAAACAGTCGCAAATCGTCCTATTTTCTTAAAAGTGTATACTGAGTGTTTAGAATTTAGTAAAAATTAAAAAAAATGTTTTAAATTTGTTAAATCATGTGAAATCTTGTATAAAATGACTAGAACCGTTCTTAATCATGACATTTCTGAAAATTGTATACTGAGTGTTAAGTATTTAGTGAAATGGTGGCTATTTAGTTAATTCGTGACTTGTTTTGTACAGATTCTTTAGCATTTCTTAAGAACCGAAAAAGAAAAAAGAAAAGAAAAAAATAAAAGAAAAAACAACTCTATTTGTTAAAGTTGTATGAAACCTTGTAATTAAATATGCATAAATTACAAAAAAAAAAAAAAAAGACTATCATGTGGGTCGTTCAAATTTGAAACGATTATGGATTACTATAAGAATAACAGAAAAATAGCTGAAAAGAACCAATTCCCTTAGTGTTTTTTTGTGGCTTCGGAGAACTTTTCTTTAAGTTTAAGTGTAGTACTTAAATGACTGGATAATATTTTCAAACTATTTAAATTATAAGTGTCTTTGTAAAAATAAAAACATATTTTTTTAATATGTACATAATTACTTATTTAAATACTTTTGAAAACTCTTACTGTTAAAGAAAAAAAATAAAACCAAAATGGATATTTTAAATTGTTTATTACTTAATTTACATTTTTAAACTCCATAGCGGTTCTAGATATACAATATTTATAATATATTTTATATACAATACATACAAAATATACAATATATTTTATTTTCAATGGGTTTTTCTTTTTCTATATCCATATGGTTCGGAGCTTCCATCCGATAGAAATTTTCTCTTTGTTGAAATAGGTCTATAGAGTTTGACTTCAGTACAAGTTGTCACAATGTGCTCCTTGCTACGCCGTATGCTTCTGGATATGATGGGGATCGGTTCGGATTTTTGAAGAATCATGTGTTTGATTGCATCAAAATTTATTACTTGTGATGCGGCATAGTTGAGAGTTATACCTTTAACTTTACAGACCGTTTCTTCTAAATTACTTTTCGTCGAGTGAACCTTAAATGCATAATTCTTGGGGCCTCCAGAAACAAACTTAGTTATGTATGAGTTAGAGCCATAACTCTCCAACTCGTCTGTCATGTCTCCAATAAATTGCCCCGTTGATATATCGGGGTCATTATTTTTTGAAACATAAATCACGGAATCTGTATCATAGTATAAGACTCTTTTATCAAGAGCTTCAAGATAGGAGTATAATTTAAGGCGCGCTTGCGCTGTTACGTAAGCCGCTATAACAACATTAACAGTCGGCAACGGATTGCTGGCTTCTTCTATATATTCATAATTGACAAGTAATGTTTTATCGTTGACGGGTATAACCCCATTGATATAAATTGCAGGGTTAATAAACATTGCAAATAAATCTGCTGGTTTATTTACAATTTTCGTCTTTGGTTGATTCTCTCTTTGACCGAATTTTCCCCAAAACGAGTTAAGTATTAATTTCGCCAGTGATCTTAGCCCTGGATTTTCAATAATTTTGGTATACTCTAGTTTAACATCTTCCTTTTCAAAGAACTGATCAATGTATTTAACTTTGTCTTCCTCTATTTCACAATCTTTAGGCCAGCCTGATGCTTCCTGTTTGATTTTAATGAATTTATTCATCATGGATGTGAATAATCCTTCCTCACCGTTTTCTTTATTAAACTTTCGTACGTTATATTTCCAGATTTCATGTATTTTTTGTATTTTATATCCTTTTTCTATGGCTTTAAGTACCTCGTCCAGAACCCATGTTCCTTCAAGTACCCTTTCTTCGCTGGTATGCTTACATTCGTTGTAATTCATGTCTTGACCACATGTTCGACAAAGAATAAACATCAATTTATTGTTTATTTTTTGAGGGAGTACTGGATGGTACAACTCTTCTGGTGGGAGAATTGTGCATTTAATTAAACCATCTATATTATTTAGGTTTAATTTGTTACACGCATCTCCTACATACACTTCTGGATGTGATAGTGGAAATTTAGAACTCTTACAGATGTACGGATAGAGGGAACAAACATCGGCGTATTTAATTTTTTCCGTATCTTTTATTTCATAGTATTCGCATGTATTTCCTGTTCGTCCTCCATAAAAAGCATCTCTTGGATTTAGTTTTGTCAAAATTTTATTATAATGGGTATTAGTATAGGATTTTATCTCTGGATTATTTTTTAATAAATTTCTAAAATCACACTCCCACATTTCATTAACTAAAAAACCGAAATCTTTTAGTCTCATAATTTTTGCCTTTGTGGTTTCATATCTTAAATTTAGCGTTTCTGAGGGGTCCTCGGAAAGAGGATCGTTCCTGCCGAACTTGCAGCATACAGTACATCCATGGAAATAACATTCTTGAAATTCAAATACCTCATTTGTTTCGGAGCAGTAACCATCGACTTTTACACCATTTAAAACAGCTTCTTTACCATTAGCAGCATGTAAGATGTTGATTTTTCTGTGATTCTCGGTCCAAAGTAACCAATCTATGGCAATTTTGCTCTGCCTGTTTCTCCATCGGTATCCATTTTTTGGTATGATTCCTATAGTATTAGGCTTCAAAAAATTTCTTCTAAAAATTTTATTGCATGCTGAAGCAATAGTTGTAGCTTCAGTAAATGGACATACATTGATAGTTTGTATAAGTTGTTCTCTAAACTTTAAACATGATTGCGCAAGGATTTCGACATCCGATACGCAGTAGTCTACCAGATCTCTTTGCATATCGAAACCGTCATTTTCATGTTCTACAAACCATTTAAGAAATTTGGCTCTGTCTTCTTCTTTCATACTATCTGAGGAGTAATATTCAATTGATGGTAGAGATCCTATATAGTTTTCATTTGCCTTTGTATTAAATAGGTGCAGGAAGTAGCCTTTTTTAAAAATATCCTCAAGTCCAAATGCCTTTGGTAGTTTGGCTTAAGGCATAGGGAAATAGTTAAGTGAGTCGATAAATTTTACATTTTCAAGTTGCATCGTAATTATTTTGGTACCTCTCATGATTAACTCAGGTGTAAAATCTGTCTTTGTCATAATGTAGTTTAATATAAACTGGTGATCAAAAGCCTGACCATTATGGGCTATTACAATAATTTCTTTAAAGTTTTTCCTCATTTGTAACAAATGGTTAGTAAATGTTCCCGCTGGGTCTATACCTCTGACTTTTTGTAACTTTAGACCACATTTTTTTACAAGTATCTGCTTCAGAATCCATACACTCATCGCAGTATTGTTTGAAAACACAGAGATTGACTTGATGTAAAAAACGTTGAATTTTCCAATAGTTTGTCTTGGCTCGTCTCTAAATCGTAGAATACAAAAAAAGATCATCTTTAATCTTAGGTTTTCCCTTATCAGGCCGAATATAACATAGATGATCCTCGGATGCATGTTTATTACAAATTTTACAGTAAATTTCACCACATGCATGTACTCTTTTGGCTTTAATGGTTTTTAAACAAATAGAACATAGTTTAATTTGTTCGCATACTGTAAATTTGCCTGACGAATAATCCTTTTTATGATTTTCTTAACAGTTTTGACTTCTAAAAAATCATAGACAGTCCTGGCATTTAATTTTTATTGCTATTTCACAAGCAGAGACTTGCTGACATGCCTGACAGCTTCCACCACATCGGTGCTCATTTTTGTGATCATATGGGACGTAACACTTTTCACAAAAATAGTTAGAGCAAAAAGCTGCTGTCAGCGATGTAATTACATTAAAATGGCTTTTGTAATGTAATAAGTTCAGCCGTTTATTACTTTCAGTTGAACCTTCAAATATAATATTTCGTCCTTTTGATCCATAGCTATAAACAACTAATTTATATTCTTTTAGATGATTTTGAAATTGTATTAACTCGGGAATTCCACCTCCTGCCTCAGGAATGCTAATTTTAGCTCTCTCCAACAATGATCTTGTTCTTTCGGTTTGAATTTTACTAATATCTCTTCTAACCTTACTGAATTCGGGATCTCTTTTATTATGGGCAATGGCGACTACCAAAGCACGTGGTAAACACAGGTTATCGGTATTTTTAATACTTATAATACCTCATCGCTTGTCGCATTCCTCGTGAAAGCTGTTATAATTTTTTCCTCTTCCCCCACCAACAGATAATCTAATAGTTGTCACACTAAGACAAAATGATTCTGTATTAAGACCTACTGAGTTTGACTGATAAATGCCACTTATAACACTCCAAACATCTTAAAAGGTTATGTCTTTAGCTGCTTTGAAGCGAATCCAACCTTCTCCTCGGTTGAAGTCTTTAGAGCAAAAACTAAAAGCCACACGATCTAAGGGTTGTAGGCCTTCTGTAGCGTTTTGAATAATTTGATTAATTCCTTTTTCCACCCAACCAACTGGTTCAACTCCCTGTGGAACAGGTTTTAACTTAAACTCTAGAGTGCATCCTGTAAGGTTAAATTCTCGTAACTTTTTAACAACGTCTTTAACAATAATAAACTTCTCCATCTTTCTTTTTTTTTTTTTTGTTGTTTTATAGTCTACTATCTACCTACATAAAAAAAAAAACAAGTATATTTTCATATTTTTATCGGTCTTAAGTTCGATTTCAAAAGCACACTCCCACTTTTTGATAATTTCACAGTCTAAGCACATAGATCTTATATTTTTTATTTACGATCAATTCATCTTTATTCGCCAATCGTCTCAAACGAGTATGCTTTTGAAAGTAATATAGCCTTAGTATTCAGAAAATATTAACGATATCGGAGCCTAAAACATCCTTAACACTAAAAAATCATTGTGTTTCCTAACAAAACCCATCATCTTGTCTATTTAGCTTGCTTTCCTATTGTTTAGCAGGTTAAATAAAATTATTATTTCGCTCTTTTTATCTGTACTGAATCGTTAGGGGAATACGATTCTAGTCCTTTAAGAGAGACAGTTAAAATTTATGTAAGCAATCAGAAATCCTACACTATGAGCTACTTAGTTAAAATTTCATATTTCCTTCCTGGATCAGCTAAAATTTGTGTTGCGTCGGTCAAAATTTATAAAATACGAAAAAGATGCTAGATACATTTTTATCATGACTTTCTATCTAATACCATCTTATTTCAAGGTATAATTCGATTGTCAAAATGAGAATCTAAAAAATCCTCGTGTTTCCTCACAAAACCCATCATCTTGCCTATTTAGCTTGCTTTTCTATTGTTTAGCAGGTTAAATAAAATTATTATTTCGCTCTTTTTGTCTGTACTGAATCGTTAGGGGGATACGTTTCTAGTTCTATAAGAGAGACAGTTAAAATTTATGTAAGCAATCAGAAATCCTACACTATAAGCTACTTAGTTAAAATTTCATATTTCCTTCCTGGGTCAGACAAAATTTGTGATGTGTCGGTCAAAATTTATAAAAATACGAAAAAAAATGCTGGATGCATTTTTAGCGTGACTTTCTATTTAATACCATCTTATTTCAAGGTATAATTCGGTTGTCAAAATGAGAATAAAATAATTTTCCCATGGTTTATGCCATCTTAAAAAAGTCAAAAGGTTATATTCTGTAGAGGGTCAGATACATTCAAATTTAAAAAATTTTCTCCAAGAAGAATTTTAAGATAGTATTATAGTAAATAAAAATTCTATACCTCCAATATTTCTTGGAAACATATCGTGTTCTAGCGACATAACCCAAAAGTACCTCTATTCAGAAACGCATCGTACTTTTCTTGTCAAACTTGACTTTGTTGTAATGTTGTATGCAGAGCACTTTGAAAACAAAAATTAGATTAGAAACCGCCGCCTCTTAAGGTATACTTTTTTAGGTCTTACATAGGGTACACTGGTATACAGAACAAATGTCATCTTTAATTGTCTCATTGTCCCATCCATTACATTATTATAATCTTAAAGCACCTGTTACCAGCATTATCTGTTTTTATGGTTTTCATAAAACATAGCGATTACCGATGAAAATTAAACGAAAACTTAATAAATAACTTTTTTTTCAACTGAAATAGACTGATTTTCGATGGAAAAATGTTACTTATAACTAAAAATGAATATAAGACATATACGCAATGATATTTAGAATAAATCAATGTTTTCTAAAATTACTATGAAATATTCACAAAATCGTTTCGTTATAACCAAAGCAGCAAGGCTTGCAGATTTCGTATAGAGTTCAAACGCGATACTGAGATGATCTTTTTTTTTTATATTTTTGTAGAATAATGCACCACTACGTTGTAAGTACTTGAGAGAGGACTTTCTTGAAAAATCCTCAAATTTCTCTGCAATTTTGTTCCTTCTAGAGTTAAATTCACACAGAAAACCCCGTATTCTTATCTTTCAGGTTGGTATATTAAAAAGGGCTTATTAGTATGGTTTAGAAAACAAGCAATATTAATTAACGGATGTTTTTTCGTCGTATGAAGAGTTGAAAAATTTTTTTTTTCCACTCCAATGGTTGCGATGCAGAGAGTCGGGTTTCATCATAATCTTTCAGGGTAGCTCAGGTTTGATTGCATGTAGAGAGTCGGGTTTCATCATAATCTTTCAGGGTAGCTCAGGTTTGATTACATGTACTAAGGTTAGTGCTCCTTGCAATCGGTTTCAGGTTTGACGCGCCCCCCTCAGGTTTGTTCAGGTTTCTCAAACGTTTGAGAAACCTGAACAAACCTGAGGGGGGCGCGTCAAACCTGAAACCGATTGCAAGGAGCACTAACCTTAGTACATGTAATCAAACCTGAGCTACCCTGAAAGATTATGATGAAACCCGACTCTCTACATGCAATCAAACCTGAGCTACCCTGAAAGATTATGATGAAACCCGACTCTCTGCATCGCAACCATTGGAGTGGAAAAAAAAAATTTTTCAACTCTTCATACGACGAAAAAACATCCGTTAATTAATATTGCTTGTTTTCTAAACCATACTAATAAGCCCTTTTTAATATACCAACCTGAAAGATAAGAATACGGGGTTTTCTGTGTGAATTTAACTCTAGAAGGAACAAAATTGCAGAGAAATTTGAGGATTTTTCAAGAAAGTCCTCTCTCAAGTACTTACAACGTAGTGGTGCATTATTCTACAAAAATATAAAAAAAAAAGATCATCTCAGTATCGCGTTTGAACTCTATACGAAATCTGCAAGCCTTGCTGCTTTGGTTATAACGAAACGATTTTGTGAATATTTCATAGTAATTTTAGAAAACATTGATTTATTCTAAATATCATTGCGTATATGTCTTATATTCATTTTTAGTTATAAGTAACATTTTTCCATCGAAAATCAGTCTATTTCAGTTGAAAAAAAAGTTATTTATTAAGTTTTCGTTTAATTTTCATCGGTAATCGCTATGTTTTATGAAAACCATAAAAACAGATAATGCTGGTAACAGGTGCTTTAAGATTATAATAATGTAATGGATGGGACAATGAGACAATTAAAGATGACATTTGTTCTGTATACCAGTGTACCCTATGTAAGACCTAAAAAAGTATACCTTAAGAGGCGGCGGTTTCTAATCTAATTTTTGTTTTCAAAGTGCTCTGCATACAACATTACAACAAAGTCAAGTTTGACAAGAAAAGTACGATGCGTTTCTGAATAGAGGTACTTTTGGGTTATGTCGCTAGAACACGATATGTTTCCAAGAAATATTGGAGGTATAGAATTTTTATTTACTATAATACTATCTTAAAATTCTTCTTGGAGAAAATTTTTTAAATTTGAATGTATCTGACCCTCTACAGAATATAACCTTTTGACTTTTTTAAGATGGCATAAACCATGGGAAAATTATTTTATTCTCATTTTGACAACCGAATTATACCTTGAAATAAGATGGTATTAAATAGAAAGTCACGCTAAAAATGCATCCAGCATTTTTTTTCGTATTTTTATAAATTTTGACCGACACATCACAAATTTTGTCTGACCCAGGAAGGAAATATGAAATTTTAACTAAGTAGCTTATAGTGTAGGATTTCTGATTGCTTACATAAATTTTAACTGTCTCTCTTATAGAACTAGAAACGTATCCCCCTAACGATTCAGTACAGACAAAAAGAGCGAAATAATAATTTTATTTAACCTGCTAAACAATAGAAAAGCAAGCTAAATAGGCAAGATGATGGGTTTTGTGAGGAAACACGAGGATTTTTTAGATTCTCATTTTGACAATCGAATTATACCTTGAAATAAGATGGTATTAGATAGAAAGTCATGATAAAAATGTATCTAGCATCTTTTTCGTATTTTATAAATTTTGACCGACGCAACACAAATTTTAGCTGATCCAGGAAGGAAATATGAAATTTTAACTAAGTAGCTCATAGTGTAGGATTTCTGATTGCTTACATAAATTTTAACTGTCTCTCTTAAAGGACTAGAATCGTATTCCCCTAACGATTCAGTACAGATAAAAAGAGCGAAATAATAATTTTATTTAACCTGCTAAACAATAGGAAAGCAAGCTAAATAGACAAGATGATGGGTTTTGTTAGGAAACACAATGATTTTTTAGTGTTAAGGATGTTTTAGGCTCCGATATCGTTAATATTTTCTGAATACTAAGGCTATATTACTTTCAAAAGCATACTCGTTTGAGACGATTGGCGAATAAAGATGAATTGATCGTAAATAAAAAATATAAGATCTATGTGCTTAGACTGTGAAATTATCAAAAAGTGGGAGTGTGCTTTTGAAATCGAACTTAAGACCGATAAAAATATGAAAATATACTTGTTTTTTTTTTTTATGTAGGTAGATAGTAGACTATAAAACAACAAAAAAAAAAAAAAGAAAGATGGAGAAGTTTATTATTGTTAAAGACGTTGTTAAAAAGTTACGAGAATTTAACCTTACAGGATGCACTCTAGAGTTTAAGTTAAAACCTGTTCCACAGGGAGTTGAACCAGTTGGTTGGGTGGAAAAAGGAATTAATCAAATTATTCAAAACGCTACAGAAGGCCTACAACCCTTAGATCGTGTGGCTTTTAGTTTTTGCTCTAAAGACTTCAACCGAGGAGAAGGTTGGATTCGCTTCAAAGCAGCTAAAGACATAACCTTTTAAGATGTTTGGAGTGTTATAAGTGGCATTTATCAGTCAAACTCAGTAGGTCTTAATACAGAATCATTTTGTCTTAGTGTGACAACTATTAGATTATCTGTTGGTGGGGGAAGAGGAAAAAATTATAACAGCTTTCACGAGGAATGCGACAAGCGATGAGGTATTATAAGTATTAAAAATACCGATAACCTGTGTTTACCACGTGCTTTGGTAGTCGCCATTGCCCATAATAAAAGAGATCCCGAATTCAGTAAGGTTAGAAGAGATATTAGTAAAATTCAAACCGAAAGAACAAGATCATTGTTGGAGAGAGCTAAAATTAGCATTCCTGAGGCAGGAGGTGGAATTCCCGAGTTAATACAATTTCAAAATCATCTAAAAGAATATAAATTAGTTGTTTATAGCTATGGATCAAAAGGACGAAATATTATATTTGAAGGTTCAACTGAAAGTAATAAACGGCTGAACTTATTACATTACAAAAG
This sequence comes from Polydrusus tereticollis, assembly GCA_963920685.1. Taxonomy (NCBI): domain Eukaryota; kingdom Metazoa; phylum Arthropoda; class Insecta; order Coleoptera; family Curculionidae; genus Polydrusus; species Polydrusus tereticollis. Next base: position 23,499,604 of record OY987333.1, on the reverse strand, counting down.
CCATTTTAATGTAATTACATCGCTGACAGCAGCTTTTTGCTCTAACTATTTTTGTGAAAAGTGTTACGTCCCATATGATCACAAAAATGAGCACCGATGTGGTGGAAGCTGTCAGGCATGTCAGCAAGTCTCTGCTTGTGAAATAGCAATAAAAATTAAATGCCAGGACTGTCTATGATTTTTTAGAAGTCAAAACTGTTACGAAAATCATAAAAAGGATTATTCGTCAGGCAAATTTACAGTATGCGAACAAATTAAACTATGTTCTATTTGTTTAAAAACCATTAAAGCCAAAAGAGTACATGCATGTGGTGAAATTTACTGTAAAATTTGTAATAAACATGCATCCGAGGATCATCTATGTTATATTCGGCCTGATAAGGGAAAACCTAAGATTAAAGATGATCTTTTTTTGTATTCTACGATTTAGAGACGAGCCAAGACAAACTATTGGAAAATTCAACGTTTTTTACATCAAGTCAATCTCTGTGTTTTCAAACAATACTGCGATGAGTGTATGGATTCTGAAGCAGATACTTGTAAAAAAATGTGGTCTAAAGTTACAAAAAGTCAGAGGTATAGACCCAGCGGGAACATTTACTAACCATTTGTTACAAATGAGGAAAAACTTTAAAGAAATTATTGTAATAGCCCATAATGGTCAGGCTTTTGATCACCAGTTTATATTAAACTACATTATGACAAAGACAGATTTTACACCTGAGTTAATCATGAGAGGTACCAAAATAATTACGATGCAACTTGAAAATGTAAAATTTATCGACTCACTTAACTATTTCCCTATGCCTTAAGCCAAACTACCAAAGGCATTTGGACTTGAGGATATTTTTAAAAAAGGCTACTTCCTGCACCTATTTAATACAAAGGCAAATGAAAACTATATAGGATCTCTACCATCAATTGAATATTACTCCTCAGATAGTATGAAAGAAGAAGACAGAGCCAAATTTCTTAAATGGTTTGTAGAACATGAAAATGACGGTTTCGATATGCAAAGAGATCTGGTAGACTACTGCGTATCGGATGTCGAAATCCTTGCGCAATCATGTTTAAAGTTTAGAGAACAACTTATACAAACTATCAATGTATGTCCATTTACTGAAGCTACAACTATTGCTTCAGCATGCAATAAAATTTTTAGAAGAAATTTTTTGAAGCCTAATACTATAGGAATCATACCAAAAAATGGATACCGATGGAGAAACAGGCAGAGCAAAATTGCCATAGATTGGTTACTTTGGACCGAGAATCACAGAAAAATCAACATCTTACATGCTGCTAATGGTAAAGAAGCTGTTTTAAATGGTGTAAAAGTCGATGGTTACTGCTCCGAAACAAATGAGGTATTTGAATTTCAAGAATGTTATTTCCATGGATGTACTGTATGCTGCAAGTTCGGCAGGAACGATCCTCTTTCCGAGGACCCCTCAGAAACGCTAAATTTAAGATATGAAACCACAAAGGCAAAAATTATGAGACTAAAAGATTTCGGTTTTTTAGTTAATGAAATGTGGGAGTGTGATTTTAGAAATTTATTAAAAAATAATCCAGAGATAAAATCCTATACTAATACCCATTATAATAAAATTTTGACAAAACTAAATCCAAGAGATGCTTTTTATGGAGGACGAACAGGAAATACATGCGAATACTATGAAATAAAAGATACGGAAAAAATTAAATACGCCGATGTTTGTTCCCTCTATCCGTACATCTGTAAGAGTTCTAAATTTCCACTATCACATCCAGAAGTGTATGTAGGAGATGCGTGTAACAAATTAAACCTAAATAATATAGATGGTTTAATTAAATGCACAATTCTCCCACCAGAAGAGTTGTACCATCCAGTACTCCCTCAAAAAATAAACAATAAATTGATGTTTATTCTTTGTCGAACATGTGGTCAAGACATGAATTACAACGAATGTAAGCATACCAGCGAAGAAAGGGTACTTGAAGGAACATGGGTTCTGGACGAGGTACTTAAAGCCATAGAAAAAGGATATAAAATACAAAAAATACATGAAATCTGGAAATATAACGTACGAAAGTTTAATAAAGAAAACGGTGAGGAAGGATTATTCACATCCATGATGAATAAATTCATTAAAATCAAACAGGAAGCATCAGGCTGGCCTAAAGATTGTGAAATAGAGGAAGACAAAGTTAAATACATTGATCAGTTCTTTGAAAAGGAAGATGTTAAACTAGAGTATACCAAAATTATTGAAAATCCAGGGCTAAGATCACTGGCGAAATTAATACTTAACTCGTTTTGGGGAAAATTCGGTCAAAGAGAGAATCAACCAAAGACGAAAATTGTAAATAAACCAGCAGATTTATTTGCAATGTTTATTAACCCTGCAATTTATATCAATGGGGTTATACCCGTCAACGATAAAACATTACTTGTCAATTATGAATATATAGAAGAAGCCAGCAATCCGTTGCCGACTGTTAATGTTGTTATAGCGGCTTACGTAACAGCGCAAGCGCGCCTTAAATTATACTCCTATCTTGAAGCTCTTGATAAAAGAGTCTTATACTATGATACAGATTCCGTGATTTATGTTTCAAAAAATAATGACCCCGATATATCAACGGGGCAATTTATTGGAGACATGACAGACGAGTTGGAGAGTTATGGCTCTAACTCATACATAACTAAGTTTGTTTCTGGAGGCCCCAAGAATTATGCATTTAAGGTTCACTCGACGAAAAGTAATTTAGAAGAAACGGTCTGTAAAGTTAAAGGTATAACTCTCAACTATGCCGCATCACAAGTAATAAATTTTGATGCAATCAAACACATGATTCTTCAAAAATCCGAACCGATCCCCATCATATCCAGAAGCATACGGCGTAGCAAGGAGCACATTGTGACAACTTGTACTGAAGTCAAACTCTATAGACCTATTTCAACAAAGAGAAAATTTCTATCGGATGGAAGCTCCGAACCATATGGATATAGAAAAAGAAAAACCCATTGAAAATAAAATATATTGTATATTTTGTATGTATTGTATATAAAATATATTATAAATATTGTATATCTAGAACCGCTATGGAGTTTAAAAATGTAAATTAAGTAATAAACAATTTAAAATATCCATTTTGGTTTTATTTTTTTTCTTTAACAGTAAGAGTTTTCAAAAGTATTTAAATAAGTAATTATGTACATATTAAAAAAATATGTTTTTATTTTTACAAAGACACTTATAATTTAAATAGTTTGAAAATATTATCCAGTCATTTAAGTACTACACTTAAACTTAAAGAAAAGTTCTCCGAAGCCACAAAAAAACACTAAGGGAATTGGTTCTTTTCAGCTATTTTTCTGTTATTCTTATAGTAATCCATAATCGTTTCAAATTTGAACGACCCACATGATAGTCTTTTTTTTTTTTTTTTGTAATTTATGCATATTTAATTACAAGGTTTCATACAACTTTAACAAATAGAGTTGTTTTTTCTTTTATTTTTTTCTTTTCTTTTTTCTTTTTCGGTTCTTAAGAAATGCTAAAGAATCTGTACAAAACAAGTCACGAATTAACTAAATAGCCACCATTTCACTAAATACTTAACACTCAGTATACAATTTTCAGAAATGTCATGATTAAGAACGGTTCTAGTCATTTTATACAAGATTTCACATGATTTAACAAATTTAAAACATTTTTTTTAATTTTTACTAAATTCTAAACACTCAGTATACACTTTTAAGAAAATAGGACGATTTGCGACTGTTTTAGTCATTTTTTACAAAGTTTCACAGGGCTTAATAACGTTAAAACATTTTTTTAAATTTTTTACTAAATTCTAAACACTCAGTATACAATTTTCAGAAATGCCATGATTAAGAACGGTTCTAGTCATTTTATACAAGATTTCGCATGATTTAACAAATTTAAAACATTTTTTTTAATTTTTACTAAATTCTAAACACTCAGTATACACTTTTAAGAAAATAGGACGATTTGCGACTGTTTTAGTCATTTTTTACAAAGTTTCACAGGGCTTAATAACGTTAAAACATTTTTTTTAATTTTTTACTAAATTCTAAACACTCAGTATACAATTTTCAGAAATGACATGATTAAGAACGGTTCTAGTCATTTTATACAAGATTTCACATGATTTAACAAATTTAAAACATTTTTTTAATTTTTACTAAATTCTAAACACTCAGTATACACTTTTAAGAAAATAGGACGATTTGCGACTGTTTTAGTCATTTTTTACAAAGTTTCACAGGGCTTAATAACGTTAAAACATTTTTTTTAATTTTTTACTAAATTCTAAACACTCAGTATACAATTTTCAGAAATGACATGATTAAGAACGGTTCTAGTCATTTTATACAAGATTTCACATGATTTAACAAATTTAAAACATTTTTTTAATTTTTACTAAATTCTAAACACTCAGTATATCATTTTTCAGAAAATAATACAATTCTGTACAGTTTTACAAATTTTCACAGGTCTTAATAACATTAAAACATTTTTTTAATTTTTTACTAAATTCTAATCACTCAGTATACAATTTTCAGAAATGACACGATTTAGAACAGTTTTTACAGATATTTACAAAGTCTTAATAACATTATATTAATAATTATCTAACATAATGTATACAATTTCAAGAAATAGTAGATTTTTAATCCATGTACAAAATTCAAGAATCTAAAATACAATTAAATGTAGGCTTTTTTAATTGGCATCTCAGGCAAATTATTTCCCCCAAAATTATCTAAAAAAGATATACCAAAAACATTCTAAAGCGGTTTTTTACCTCTATAAGTATGCAGGCCGATCCGACCCTTGACGGTTTTATTACCCGCATAAATTAACACAGTAGAGGAATATGGACAGAGTTCTGGGGCAGCGGCGTTTCACTAAAGCTTTGGTTTCCTACAAAGCGGTACCGCAAAAGAGTGGCCGTAATTTGACGGCGAGCTTTGCCGCGACAAAGCGTGTATGTACTTGCAAATCGGAGTGTGTTCCTCCAGAGCGTTCGGCGCAAAAAATACGGCACCGTATTTTCTGAAGCGGACGCTCTGTACGTTGGGATAGTGCAAGCACGATTTTTGACGGTGCGCCAGTGTAGTGATTGTATGTTTTAATTATAATATTTGGAAATTAATTGGTCTAGCGAACAAGATAAAATTTTAATCGAGTTTTTTTTACTATATCGCTTTAACAGCGGCGTTTGCACTAAGGTTAAATCATAAAAGGTCGGGTTTTATCTCGGGTCAGATCATAAATATTCAGGTTCAAATTAGGGTTAGATGAGAAGCCGCCTCGCCAAAGCATCCGGGTTAGGTCGTAAAAAGTCGGGTTTTATCTCGGGTCAGTTCATAAATATTAAGGTTCAAGTTAGGGTTAGATAAGAAGCCGCCTCATGAAAGCATCCGGGTTAGGTCGTAAAAAGTCGGGTTTAATTTCGGGTTATTTTGTAAACAGCACCACCGAACCACCCGGGTTAGATCATAAAACGCACCACCGAACCACTTGGGTTAGATCGTAAAACGCACCACCTGCACCACCTGGGTTAGTTGCACCACCAGCACCACCAGCACCACCTGGCCTCGCTCTCTCCGTTTTCCTCTACTCCAGTCTAGTTAGTTTAAAGCTTAGTAATAATTCTTACTTCGTGTGTAATACAGCGTTTGTTTAATCGTGTGTGAGTTATGGAAAATATGTGCGAGCCCAATGTATCTCAGGATATAACCCCGTCGAAAAGCAGAAAACACTTTTCTGTGGAATCTAAGGAAGTTATAAACAATGTTTATTCAACTCTCATTAAACGTGCGGTCAGCAAGCAAGCAGCTTCAGAAGAAACGGCCGCATTAACAAACATTCCAACATCAACTGTATGGAAAATTGTGAATAATCCCATTTTAGCGAGGAAAAAAGAACCAATATACTGTCTTTTTCTCGAAGGTAGATGGAAGTGATCAAGATATAATACGGCGTAAAATTTACAAGTCATACAAGGAACAAAGCGTGTCTACATTAGATGATTTAATTAAGAGGCTTGAAAAAGATGAAACCGGCGTTAAATGTGGCAGAACAACGTTATGGAAGTGTATCCAACACATGGGTTTTAGATTTAAAAAATTAACAAAAGACAAGTTTTAATGGAATCCAGTAGAATTCAGGAATGGCGATCCGAATAACTACAAAAAATTAGGATTTACAGAGTTCAGCAAAGGCCGATTATTTACTTGGATGAAATCTGGTTCGACATATATGATGCCCCGGAAAAGGGTTGGGTTGGCTCAAGCGACAAATGTAAAACAAGCGCGCCATTAAAAAGAGGTAAACGAATTACGATTTTGCATGCTGGATCTAAAGACGGAGGGATTCCAAATGGACTTTCTCTGTCTGCAAAAAACATTAAAAATCCTTCTCTGGATTACCATGAGGATACCACTGCTGATTTATTTGAAGATTGGTTTAAAAACAAGCTGATTCCAAATATACCTCCGAATAGCGTAATTGTAATGGACGTAGTAGGCAGTTGACCAAGACTCATTTGACGTAACAATATTTGCCCTACTATTAACTCCAGTGTACTTAAGCTTATAGAAAGTGAAGTTTTTAAGATCCCTTCACAAAGTTGAGCAAATTCTGTTACACAGACATGTTGAAAAAGTGGAAAAATCCTATATCCATATAAACAATATAGCACAAATAATAATTAGAACAGATGATGATAGCGATAGTGATATTGATATATTAAGTGAATAATTATTCTAAGTACCGAATAATTTGTATATTTTTCTAATCATAAATATAATTTTTAATAATAAAACAACTTGTAATTTCACATTTAAACATAAATAAAATATTATTTAATGCCTTACTTATTTTTTTTACAAACCATGATTAAATTCTAAGCAAAATACGGACCTGTTCGGCAATATTTTAATTTTACAGCTGACCCCGGTCTTTCCTAATAGGGATCAGTTAGTCACTTTCTTATATCTCTGAACAGACTTTACCTACATTCGTGGGCCATGGAACAGTTGAGGCAACCTACCAGTTTTTTTCTTTTTGAACTTCAATTTCTCCTTCTTCTCTTTTACTGTTTATCCATTTTTCTCAATTTAAGAAATTCAGTTTGGTTGTTCTCAGACGAGGTCGTGATGAGTAATGGGGCGGTCTACCTCTCCCCCCTCCACCCCTGATCTGTGGGTGTGAGCAATTCTTCACAATCTCCTGATGGATGTTTTTTTTAGAATCATTAAAGAAGGAGGTATCAACCATCGATATTTACCCAGTAGATCTGTCAGACTGGAAAAAAACTGAAGAAGTTTTGAAGAAGGTTGGCGATGTAGATCTACTAGTCAACAATGCCGGATTAGCCATTTTGGGCCCATTAACAGAAGCGTCAGAAGAAGACGTTGATAAGTAAGTTAATTTTTTGGATGCCCTCTCTTACTGCATTGTCATCCGTAATATCCCAAGAGCCTACGAGATCATTTTATTGCAGATTTCAAAAGCACGTTACTGTCCTCAAAAAGTAACCTGCTTGAAGAAGTTGTAATAAAATTGATTGTAATATATGTATCAATGAAAGATATTCGATGAGAAAAATGTAAGGATCATTTTCAATAGCAACCTATGATGACATAAGTTACTAGCATTTAAATCAAAACGAACTGAAGACTCTGATGAAGACATCAACGCTGATGTCTTTGAAAAATACTTTTACAAATGCTAGATCTTATTCCTCCTGGGTCTGTTATAGTCATGGATAATGCCAGCTGCCACTCCAGAAAATCCGAAAATTTTAAAAAAAATTACATCCTTCGTTGGAAACCTCTTGCAAGAGGGAATAAAGACAGTGGATTGTGAAAAATGGAGTAAGTGCGTCGAATATGTGACTGAAATAAAAAAAAGAATGTGGGAAGCTGATAACATGCTAGATAACACTGTAGATCCCCTTATTATTTCTCTGGACCCCAACGACGATAGTTCATCGGACTACTCGGAACATGATGACTTAAATTTAAAAATTAAGTTGTATTGTATAGTAGAATTTTTTTATAAATATTAATATTTATTCCAATTTATCTATTTTCATATTATTCTTACTTTTATATAGGTTTTTATCTATTTAATATTAGAAAAATTAATATCTCAATTCTCTGCCTATCTCTATAATTATAACCAAGTATAATTATTATTATACTTTTATTCTAATAAACTACCTGTAGTAACGCCGCTGTTGCAATACTTTTATCCACCAAACTTGTCTTTCCCTTGTATGCAAATTATGGTGACCCTAATTAAGGACCGATTCGGGGTGTGTAGGTCTTAAATACGGAATTTTTAAAAACTATCATTGCAATTTACCTGAAATTTACAATGCAACCTTTAAGCGCTCCACTCTGCCTAATGAATCCTGTCATTGCAAATTTATATTTTATTACTTTCTCGCATTAAGCAACAAAGTATACGTCAAAAAATTTCATTTTAATTACTAAATTGAATTGTTCTGATTTTCTGATTCCTATTTTTCAGGATTTTTGCCATAAATGTCAAAGCCACAATCAACATCACCAAATACGTAGTGAAAAACCTACTGTCTCGAAAAGTCCCCGGCGCCATCGTCAACATCTCCTCTCAAGCAGCTGTCGTCGGCCTAAACAATCACACGGTCTATTGCGCGTCCAAGGGAGCGGTGGACGCATTTACCAGGGCCGTAGCGCTGGAGTACGGGCCCCACGGCATTCGAATTAACAATGTTAATCCGACAGTCATTTTAACGGATATGGGCAAGCTAGGTTGGTCAGACCCAAAAGTTGCTGGACCAATGTTGGAGAAGATTCCTTTGAGAAGGTATATTTTCTCTTAGTAACAAGTCGTTTTGACGTCGTCATAAGGTGATTTTTTTTACTGAGGGCATGTCATCAAGAAATGACGTAACTTTATAATCGACGTCCATAAACAAAGGTATTTAACCAACGCTTCGTCACGACGCTTTAAAAATATAAATCGATTGCAGGATCTTCGAAAGTAGATAGGTAAAGTCTGTTCAGAGATATAAGAAAGTGACTAACTGGTCCCTATTAGGAAAGACCCGGGCCAGCTGTAAAATTGAAGTATGGCCGAACAGGTCCGTATTTTGCTTATTTAATCATGGTTTGTAATAAAAATAAGTAAGACATTAAATAATATTTTATTTATGTCTAAATGTGTACAAGTTATTTTGTCATTAAAAATTATATTTATGATTACAAAAATATACAAATTATTCGGTACTTATAATAATTCACTTAATATATCAATATCACTATCGCTATCATCATCTGTTTTAATTATTAGTTGTGCTATATTGTTTATATGGATATAGGATTTTTCCACTTTTTCAACATGTGTAACAGAATTTGCCCAACTTTGTGAAGGGATGTAAAAAACCTCAGTTTCCATAAGCTCAAGTACACTGGAGTTAATAGTAGGGCAAATATTGTTACGACGAATGGCAGATTTCAGTTGGTGCCAAACATGTTCAATGGGATTAAATATACATTGGTATGGTGGAAGCCTTAAAACTGTATGCCCTAGATTTTTTTCATAATTCTCACAGAACACAGGAGTATTCCTTTTGTATAGTTTTAAACTTTGTAAAACCTCAATTAATTGCCTTTTGGTGTAGTCTTCCTGAAAACAAATGTCATTATCATGCATGTAGTTTTGGATCGTTATTGCTTTTGTGTCATTTGAGGAGGGAGTCTTGGTCAACTGCCTACTAAGGTAGCCATAGGCGTGCGCACAGGGGGGGCCGGGTGGGCCATGGCCCACCCTATAAGACAAAAAAATTAATTTTACCGACAAAAAATTCTTAAAAGTACCTACCTAAGTAATGCCCAAAAATAAAAAATAAAAGTCTACATATCAAACTTCGTTAGATCAGCAGCAACCCTGCAACAGCATGGACTTTTCGTTTGGCCTTGAATTAAAATGGTTCAAGTAAAATCAAAACTGAGGAGTACTATGTTATAAGACAGACTAGATTCACTTCTCTTCTTATTTATTGAACAGGACAAAACTACCAATGTTGATTACGATAACGTGATAGATGAGTTTAAAGTTCTAACAGCGTCAACACGTCGAATGCGTTTATAAAATACTATTTATTTTTTTTTAACTTTCCAGAAATTATTATCATTTTCCTTTTTTTTTTATTTATTCCTTCATCTTGATCTTGGGTATTATTGCGTATTTTTCTTAGACTAATTGTTAATTTGTTTTTTGGTTGAATAAATTATTTTGTAACTTATTATATTGCGTATTTATTAAATATTTTTATTAGCTGTCAATAACCATCGATAGTTTTGAGCCTTAATGATTGTTATTGCTTTTTAATTTTATATTTTCTTCAAATAAATCAGCAGTGGTGTCCCCATGGTAATCCAGAGAAGAATCTTTAATGTTTTTTGCAGACAGAGAAAGTCCATTTGGAATCCATCCGTCTTTAGATCCAGCATGCAAAATCGTAATTCGTTTACCTATTTTTGATGACGCGCTTGTTTTACACTTGTGTCAACCCAACCCTTTTCCGGGGTATCATATGTGTCGAACCAGGTTTCATCCAAGTAAATAATCGGCCTTTGCTGATCTCTGTGAATCCTAATTTTTTTTATAGATATTCGGATCGTCGTTCCCGAATTCTACTGGATTCCGTGACAACGTCTTTTGTTAATTTTTTTTAATCTAAAACCCATGTGTTGTATACACTTCCATAACGTTGTTCTGCCACATTTAATGCCGGTTTCATATTTTTCAAGCCTCTTAATTAAATTATCTAATGTAGGCACGCTTTGTTCCTCGTATAACCTCGTATACCTTCGAGAAAATGCCAGTATCGGTTCTTTTTTTGCTCGCTAAAATGGGATTATTCACAATTTCCCATACAGTTGATGTTGGAATTTTTGTTAATGTGGCCGTTTCTTCTAACGCTGCTTGCTTGCTGGCCGCACGTTCAATGAGAGTTGAATAAACATTGTCTATAACTTCCTTAGTGTCCACAGAAAAGTGTTTTCTGCTTCTCGACGGGGTTATCTCCTGAGATACATTGGGCTCGCACATATTTTCCATGACTCACATACGATTAAACGAACGCTGTATTACACACGAAGTAAAAATAATTACTAAGCTTAAAACTAACTAGAGGGACTAAATATATATACAGTCTTTAGAACATAATTTGTTTTATGGGATTAACCCTCTCATTTTGAATCAGGTAAAAATCGGTTTAAAATCACCAAACTATTACTTTAATAATGAAATTACGTCTTCCGGATTTGCAGTTTACTTTAAGACATTTTTAAGTACGGACCATAATTTACCTGCATTTATTCATTCATTCATTGTTTGCTTATAGCCCCCCAAATTGTAACTTTCTTATATCTCTGGACAGGCTTTACCTACATTTGAAAATACTTTCAATTTTAAGCCTTGTTTGCTAATTACCCTAGTTCGATAACTTCACTCGTTTTTAGGTAATAAAATAGTAGATCGGTAAGAAAGCGTTTTTTTTTAAACTTAATGAGTATACAAGGTGTTCGCCTCGACTTGACCAATTGAAATATTAATTTCAATATTTTTTTAAATCAAACACCTTGTAAAACTTTGAAATACTTATATTTTCTATTAAACTTGATATTCCTTTTTAGATTTGGGGAGGTCGATGAAGTGGTTAACTCAGCAATTTTTCTTCTAAGTGACATGTCGTCTATGTCAACCGGCTCCAACGTTTATGTCGATGGCGGATATGTTGCTATTTAGAAGTTGATTGGTTATTTATCAAGAAAAAAAAAAAAATTGCCGATGTACATGAATTGAATACATGAAATATAACATATAGTAATTAAAATTGTGTTATTTTGTTAAAATAAACTGTCGCTAGTCCTAAATTATCTTTAATTTCGTTTTTTTTTTCATTAAAACTAATGTAAAAGTTTTAATTTTATGTCGCTGATCCCCTTTCTATATTCTCTTCCTCTAATCCGTCACCAATAAGTTTGAATTACTCTTTAATAAAAATCTATTGCTCCCCATTATTAATGCGTACCGTTGGTGAATACGAAATCAAGTGTTAAAAAATTCTTACATTGCGGTGCAGAATTCACACGAAAATAAAAAAATATTGTAAATGTATTGCACACGCTTAAATTGTATAAGTACCTATCACCATTATGTTTTAAAGAAATGCTCAAAAAGTTAATATTTACGTTGTTTTGTGCCCTATTTAATACCACAATTACATAATTTAAGATCATTTCCATATAAATTGAAAATATACGTTCCCTTGAGTGCCGACATCTACGTCAACAATTTATCCTCATTCCCCGAGTAACAGCAAAAGTATAAATCAACAAAAACAACCAACCCCGCCGCTGGCTATATCGCAAATTCCCACCTTTCACCACAGAACACATATAAGACTCTCCAGACTCAAAATTCCCTTTTCAGAGTATTAAGGCACCTTTAAATGACATCGAAAGCCGCATTCATTTCGGTAATTTTTATTTTTTTTTTTTGTGTTCTCGTCAAGGCCCAAAATTTGGATTTCAAAGTAATCACTGCGGTCAGACATGGACTGGATAGTTCCCTGGATTATATCGAAAAAAATATTTACCGGAACAATGTGGACTGTATTTTAGGAGTTGCGTTTGTACGAGGTAAGATGAGTGTTAAAATTAAAAATATGCAGAGCTTTCATTTCAATACGAGCCACCCTAAATATCTCTATCGAGGGGGCTTAATTAAATATTTGTAATTAAAAGTTTAATTACACGTTTAATAGAATTTTACTATGGACCTCTATACCTACAGCCAATATCACTTTTTTTTTAAATTTCAAACGGCACACCTATCGATTAACACACCGTTGCAAAATCCATTGACTCGAGCTGGCATATCATTCTCCTGGATGAAAGCCATTAATAAGAAGAAGAAGAACTAACAAAAAGTGAAATTGGGTAGTCGGTTTGCCAGTTAGATGAGATGGAAAAATGTAATAGCAATTTATTTACTTTGAACAAATTATTTTATTAAGTGTTCAAAATGTGCGGCGTTATTGGCAAGACAATAATAAAGTTTATTTTGAAATATGAAATTCCTCTCAGACATTGGGGATAGTTTTTCTGGTAATGCGCCTGCATTCCTGTGTGATTCTATTTTTAGAGCTCCTCAATACTTTCAGCCGGGGTTCTATCAATAAGAGCCAAGTCAGGAGATCTTGCTGGCCACTCTGGCTGCTGGTGAATTGTCATTAATGCCACGACTCTTCTTATCTTTCTAACCTCTCTTCTTCTGTCGAAAGGTGACCTGTCAAATTATTTATTGTTTGGTTATTAGGACTGACACTTCTTACGACAAGCGCTTCCTGTGCTTTGGCGTCTTTTAACTGCCATCTTGCTATTCTATATAATCTTAAAAAGTCCTTTTGCCATCAGTACGACTTTTATTTGAAACTTCCAAACATTCCAGTTGAAAATATTTACATACGGAGTCGTTCGCTTTTCTTTTAACACGAAAACTTCAGGTTGCTAAAACTTCACATTACTATAACAAATTTAATTATGCTGGGCCCATAACCTGTGTATGGATGCTTCGGGTGACACTAATAAAACTTCTCATGAAATAACAATTTATCTTGAACTTCTTCAAAATTACAAAATCTGCGTTACTGCATAACAGCTTCAACTATTTTCTAATAATTAACCTATACCTCCTTAGATTTATATTTATTAGGTACCTACCAACCCAACTAGCAAAATAAATTTTATAAAGGTAGTATAAACCGCTATACAATAAATTTTATAGAAGCTTAAAATTCCTATAACGTGGTTAAATACCCTTATATGATGTTTATAGGATCAAAAAAGGCCCACTTTTATAAAACATTTTGATATTATAAGAGTTCTATAGAAGTTGTGTACCACACTTTTAAAGCACTTTAATGCAACAACTATAAAAAAATTTTCTATTCTTGTAGTGTGTATTTGGTGATATTTATACAACAATATTTTATCGACCCTTTAAAAGTTTGAAAGTCTTACAAAAATATTATATAGCGATTGTATAATGCAGTCTGATAATGTAGGTAACAATTTAAAGAGATATTTAATTTAGTGCAGAATTTTAGAACCAAATTATTTTAAAGGGGGCGTATAACAACAGAGACATTTTATTGACAATGTATGTATATGTTTGTGGCACAAAAAAGATGCGCCTTGGTTTTGGCTACGTTTGTTTTAAAATAAAAAAATATATATATATAATATCAAGTTATTATTTTATTTAAGAATAACGTTAGAGAATAGTCTTTCAAAACCAATAAAATAACGTTAAGACTACATTTCTACGTCTCCGACTTAATTTTACATGATGGCAGCAGTCGCGGATCCAGCAAATCATAATTTAAACATGACGCATTATAAAACAACTATTTTATATCAAATAAAATTGTATAATAATATTCTAGTGTAAATTGGAACTGTATACGATAAAATGGTTTTATAGTGTTGCATGTTGTGGCGTTTTAAATTTTTTAATTAAACTAATTGTTATTATTTTAGCACACATCTTTTTCACCTAACTCACAAACCGATTACCCAAATCACTTTTATTTGCACGATTATATAGGCAATTTACTGCCCTTTGCACCGATGTATCAGTCGATAGGTATAGCAATTTGGCATTTCAAAGGGAGGTTGGCTGGAGGTGTAGAGGTCGATAGGTTAAGCCCTCACCTGGCTACGCCGCTACTGTATAAGTAAATACTTTATAAAAAACTTGCGGAGTTCTACACATTATTAATTTAAAACCGTTTTGTGAATGCGTCTGGCACGATTTTCCCTTTCCATAGCTTTCATGAAGTCCGCTTTTCAAAATGGATCTCATATAATGGATAACACTTCCATAAGACTTGCGAATAAAGCCAATCGTATTATAGAAAAAAGCAGAAATATTTTTGAAAACGATATAAATAATGGAAATAACTGGAGTAAGTAACCGCTGTTTCTTTTTTTTTTAAACAAATCTCAAAGTCGGCTATCGATAAATTTTTTTTTTAGAATATCGATATCTTGTTGACGACGATATCTGGTCGAAAAACATAAAATACCAGAAAAACAAGCTACTGCCATTCTGGAAGACAGGGGATCCATACTTTCTGAGAAACATCATCGCTAGCGAATTTGTCAAAACCCAAAGCTCAGACATTTGCTTACGAGAAATTATCAACTCCACCGAAAAAGTCCGGGAATATTCGACACCCTGTATTGTGACTTCGGGCTGTTGGAACGCGTATTTTAGATCTGGGGACGGAAATGGATATCTTTTAACTCACAAGTGAGATATACCGGGTGATGCATGGCTTAGTTGAACATAGGAAATCCATTGGCTTCCCTGTACATTTTAGAGAAAAATTGTATTATAATTTTTTGAAGAGGTCGATATAATAAACCCATGTGCCAATGTTGAATAAGTTTTAATAAGCCAATCCTAACTTATTCAATTGAATGTGATGGCAAAATTACGACATTATGAAATAATTATCTTTTTCCACTACCAACCTATAACATCGCCATTATTGACCGATTATTAACGTTAGAAATCGTTTTTCTCTACCTCATAAGTTATTATTGACCATGGTCAATAATAAGGCATTGAAATCCATTATTGACCGATCTTCAAGAATCTATTTGAAGGCAGTTAACTTGATTTGTTGATTCTACAACATGAATTCATAAACATGAATGTGGTTAGGCAACCAAATAATTATCAATACATATTAGATTACTTGATATTGTAAAATATCGATACAATCAACATTTTTTCTGCTTCCATCCTTAATTCTGGAGGTGTACACGTAATAATATCACTAACATTTTATTCGCTCATTTTTTAAAGAAAAGGAAAACTCGTGAAATCTGATAACATAAATGAACAAAAATTGACATTAACAAAGCCACCTGACAAAACAACAAAATATTTTGCCAATTCCAAAGCGCAGGTAACTTGATTAAAAAATATACTTATACCTATACCTATCATTTTTTATAATTATTAATACTATAAAGATAATTGTCTTATAAAAGTTTCTAGTAGTGGAAAAAATATTATATTAACCACGGTTTAGACAGCTTATAGCCCTCGCGTCTTAAATCCCTCGTCGCTCCGCTCCTCGTGATTTAAACTAGCCGCTCGGGCAAAAATGATGGCTGTCTAAACCTTGGTTAATAATATACTATCATTGGTTTTATTGCGATCAGCGATATTTTTGATTGAATTTAGATTGCCATGTCAAAAACCTTCATGTCACGTGTCACGTAACACCCCACTGTAACATAATTTTGTAACAAATGTGACTTAATTTATGTTTTAGGTTACTTCTTTTGCAGGTAGCCAAAGCGAGGAATTGCTTACTTGACATAAAATTTTATAAAGTACAAGTACGGGATATATGTTCAACAGTAATGTTGGAGACATTCAGTGCAATTAAATATTCCCAAATAGGAGATATTTTCGATTTATTTTTGGAGCAGGGTAAGCAAGGTAAATGGTATAAAGAAAGGAACCCAACCTATGCATGGCTTAGTTAAACATAGGAAATCCCACGTAAATTTTGAGGTGGCTAAATATTGACTCCCCCTGTACATTTTAGAGAAAAATTGTATTATTATTTATTGAATATGCCTATATAATAAACCTATGAGCCAACTTTGAATACATTTTAATAAGCCAATCCTAACATATTAAATTAACCCTTTATAGGGCAGACAATCAAACATCAAAATTGCATAACCTGTTGTGTGGAATAGCTTTATTTAACATTAAGGACCTTATCTACAAAATCTTAGAAAAAAATAAAACACGTAACACATTTTTTTTGAGGAGGTCGATATTTCAACCAGTATCTATTTAGACAAATTTTAATATACTGGTCAATATTTAAACCACTTTTTAAAACTAGATTTTTCGTATTGTTCTTACACAAAAACCAGGAAAATAAAAAATACTTTCTGGGTAAAAACCATTTAAAAACTGCAAATGTTATTTATTATGAAACGGGACAAAGCAAGGAATGCATAGGGCAACTCCACACTTAATACACTCTATACTAGATCGTTTTGGCTTTTTGTCAGTGCTGCATCTGGTACATCTTCGAGACGTCGTACTCTTGGGCAAATGGTCACCAACGTTTGACTGTCTTGTAGTATTTTCAACACCAACTGCCCTTCCGTCAAGCTTCTTCATTTTATTTTTGCCAACTATTAACCAAGATGAGTGTTGCTTCCTGTGATTTAGGCTTATTGTTCGGTTGGTGTTGATTAAAATTCCATTTATATAGGATATAAGAGTTTACAATGGTCGCATCAACAAGATAATAGAATAGCTTCAGCCACCTTTTTCTAGACTTCCAGGCTATATTATAGCAAGAATGATGTTGGTCAAACAAATCGACCCACCCATATTTATATTGTAGTCCTCTATACTTTTTGGGCACTGGATACTAACTTTAACTCCTTCTTTTGTCATACGTTTTACAGTTGATTTATCTGTGACAGTATGAATAGTGCTAGGGACTAAAACACCTTTCTTGCCTCTATCTTTCCATTTATTTACTGCTATAGAGCTGGTACCAACAGAATCTGATTCTCCAGTTTTAAGATTTTTATCTGGAACCAAAAAATCACCTGGAAAGTTCTTCCTGTTAGACCTTACTGTTCCACATCCAAATAGATTTCGATCCAGCATTTTTGACAGCAATGGGAAGATGGTAAAAAAATTGTCAAAATATACACAGTAGAATTTGCCCTGAAAAGGCTGTGTTAGCTCCAAAACGGTTTTTTCGCCCAAAGAACCTTCTTCGCCGCTCTGCTTCTTTCCTTCTTATACCAAGAAATTCAGCAGATATCCGGTTTCAGCGCAAGCTACAGCCCAAACTTTGAGTCCTCTTTCAAAGGGTTTTTGGGGCATGTATTGCTTTAGGTGGGTCCTACCCTTAAAAGCGACCATGCTCTCATCCACTGAGAGATTTCT
Organism: Polydrusus tereticollis; assembly: GCA_963920685.1. Classification (NCBI taxonomy): domain Eukaryota; kingdom Metazoa; phylum Arthropoda; class Insecta; order Coleoptera; family Curculionidae; genus Polydrusus; species Polydrusus tereticollis. The sequence continues at coordinate 23,481,515 of OY987333.1, read as the reverse complement.
ACTTGGATTGTAGGAATTCAGGAAACTCTGTGTTAAGTGAGTTATCATGGGCCGTACTTTATATAGTCTGTCGAAACCGTTTTCCCCTTTCTTTGGCATAGACTCGTTATTATTGATATGTAAATAACGTAAAATTTTTAAAAATCTTTTCAAAGGCATGATTCAGAAATTCTAGAGAAATGAAAGTTTATATCTGATGACCAATATTGGCGTAAACTAGGCAAGGAATGAAACCCCATAATGATCAGCATTCCTAGAAATGACTTTAACTCTTCTAATGTCAAGTCAAAGACGAAACCTTTTTGTAACGCATAACGATTTGATTCAGACACAATGAGATGCAAAAAATCGTCACCAAACAATTCTAAAAAAATTTCAATAGGAGAATCACTCACTGCTACATTCGGTCCAACAGATTCAACGAACCTGACTGCCTCAAAAATATGGGGTAGGTATGGGACTTTTGACCACTTATAACCTTGTTCTCCTTGAGGTAAATTAGGTGTAGGACTTTGATTGGATTGCATTTGCGAAGAAATCAAATTGGCAACAGGCTCGTCTTCATCAGAGGAGGAGATTCTTCTTGGTTGTGCTTTTGAATTTGGTTCAAAGTTGGGGTCAGCTATAGAATCGTCGCTATCATAATCTGTGCCGTTGTTCATATCAGCGTAACTTCTTTTTAGTCGGGTAGATGTACGTGGCGAAGAAGAATAAGGCTCCACATTATCATCAGCGTCTGAATCTCCACCCAGGTCTGAATCGAAGGCTTGGTCGTCATCTAGTCCATCGATAAAGTCGAATACGTCGGCAGGATTTCCATGTTCCAATTCATCCAAATTTATTCTACGTTTTGATTCCATTGTTGTCCCCTGTAAAGAAAAATAATCCTCTGTTGTATCTCTATAAACTGAATAAAGTCCTAACCACCCCCATCAATTAATTTCCGACAATAAAGTTCCCTTTCAACTTTTTCGATCTTCCTTAATTTTATAGCAAGTTATTATATATATGACTGGCTGTGAAACCTTATATTAGTGGAAATTAAAATGTTTAGTCGTTTCCTTACGCTCATCAGTAAGGCTAGGATCTGACGTCCTCTCTCGTCTTTTTTAAATGGTTGTCATAACAGGCGATTGTAGTCCAGAACGCGTAGTGAATTGGTTACAAACCCTTGTAATGATTAGTTCTTTTTGCCGCAATGACATTACGTTATATATTATGTGTATCTGTATGTTACATACTTAAAATAAATGTCATAAGAATGCAAAACGTAAAATTATGTTAGAAATTTAAAAATTTTGAGGTTGTTTAATTTTAAAGCAAAATATTATCTTGCCGATAAGTTTTATAAATATTATAATTAGCGTATCGAAAGCTATGTATTTTAATGTACTTACCATCAAATCTTCACAAAATTATTAGCAATATTAACACAAAAACAACAGTTTTTTTCAGACAAGCACGTAAACATGTGACTTTTTGATCACTATCCTAATCGGACACTGGTTGAAATTTCGACCACTTTGTCAGTAATTCAGACTACGTAAGTATATGGTCGAATATTGAACCATTATTCGTTTGCGCAGTTACATATAAACAAACTGGCCGAATATCAAACCGGTGTGCGAACAGAAAATAATTATTTTGACGCTGGTTGAAATATGAACCAGTATCCTATAAAGGGTTAAATGTGATGGCAAAATTATGAAATTTTCATAGTTTAGGTAATATAGCAAACATCAGCAAATTATTATTTGGCATTGACGAAACGAGAAGTAGCGTGAGTGACAATATTTTTATTGAAAGCGCTTTAATTATAGCTAAATATGAGCTATTCCATTAAAAAAAAGTAACTATAGAGTGGTATTATACAGGAAACAGTTTAAAAGCAGTGTCTGAAATGTCTTTAGTTCAATTCCCTGAAAAGCCTATCCCTTTCATTTAATTAATTAAACTTATCATTAGAAGAATTGAGTCCAAAGGTACTGTAATAAATAATTGTAAATGCTCAACTCAGAATGTCTATAGAGCTGAAGAAAGGGATAATAGAGATCTTGATATTTTCCTGCACGTGGAGGAAAACAAAATGATTAGCACGAGGACTCTTGGGCAAGCCGTAGGAAAGCATCGAACCACAGTGTTGCGCACTTTAAAAAAACATAAATATTTTCCTTTCAACTATGAAAAACATCCAGAGCTACAGCAAGGTGATGAAGAACGGAGAATGGTATTCTGTTTTGAGGTAATGGAAAGAGCAAATAATAATAGGGATTTTTTGAGAAATATTTGTTTTACCGATGAACGTACATTTACTCTCAACAACGAACCAAATGTTTAAAATTGGCGGTATTGAAGCCAAGAAAATTAACATCGTCTTGTTCATACTCGGACGCAATATCCGCAAAAAATAAATGTTTGGGCGGGAATTGTAGGACATCAAATTATTGGACCATTTTTTATGGAAGGCAACCTTGCAGCAGTAACCTATTTGGACTTACTACAAAATCGAATTGAACCCGCACTAGAAGACGTTGTACGCGAAAATCAGGAGATCTGTATCAAATGGATGGTTGTCCTGCCCATAATTCTCTCATGGTTAGGGAATTGAAAATCTAGACCAGCTAAGAGACTGTATCTCATTAGAATGTGACAGAATTTCTCAATATCAACTGTGATTGCCGGATTGGTGAAACGAAAATGTGTTTTTAATGTGAAATAATGTTTCTTCGTTATGTCCAGCTTTACGTCAATTTTTGACAATTGCGTCATAGAAATTATTTGCTGGTATTTGCTGTAGGTATTACCTAAACTATGAAAATTTCGTAATTTTGCCATCACATTCAATTGAATAAGTTAGGATTGGCTTATTAAAACTTATTCAAACTTGGCACATGTGTTAACTAAATCGGCCTCTTCAAAAAATTATAATGCAATTTTTCTCAAAAATGTACAGGGGAACCAATATTTAGCCACCTCAAAAGTTACATGGGATTTCGTATGTTCAACTAAGCCATGCATCACCCGGTATATACCCATTTTATATTATAATTTTACATATTCTTCTTCTCAGCCTGTATTCATGCACTATTAAATCTTTCCACGTCCTTTTTTTCCCATACCAAATACCATTTGAAACAATTTTAACTTAGATTTGGTTAGATATATATTTTTTAATAATTTTCTAGCATGTGCATATGCTACCTAACCCACTTGTATTATAAATAGCTATTTTTACAAGCCTTTCAATATAACAACATATCAATTGAGAGCCATCATAGCGTACCTATGTTTGCAGAACTTTTTTTTATTTTTATTGAAGAATCACCTCTTAAAGTTTGTCAAGAGAGTTTCTGGACACCCTATAGTACTATAGTTAAGTAGGTAAAGTCCATCCGAATATATTTTGTTTGGCCTAGCTAATAACTGCAATAATAGTTTTATTATATTGTACACACCCAAGGAAACCCCGTTACCTGTTCGATTGCCAAACCTACGTTTTTAAAGAATTTCTTGGTAAAATTACTCATATAAAACTGTCGATGAACGTGCCAACTAGCGAAATCTACCTGGCCCCAGCTGGCATCACTGTTTATATTACTGAAATGAAATGAAATAAGGGGTACTGCTTTGCACAGGAACGGATTTTAATATATTTTAAAAATTTATTTAGATGTAATATACCTACTTAAAAAAATATATTTACATATATACACAGAAGGTTTAATTGTAATTATAAAACGTTTTAATCTATTCCTAATTCAGTCTCGCTATACTAACTTGCATTGTCCATCACAATAACACTGTGTTCTGGTACATTTAAAAGCAAACTGCTTTTAAACCAGCTTTCAAAAAGAGCGGCGTTGGTATCTTCATGATAGTCCAGACTTGAATCCTTTATATTTCTTGCCGACAGTAATAAACAATTAGGGATCCATCCATTCTCCCAACCTGCATGAATTATTGTTATTCGTTTTCCTTTATTTGAAGGGGCTTCATTTTGGCATTTTTCAGTTCAATCAACCCATCCCTTTTTGACAGTCTCGTCATGAGTGTAAAACCACGTGTCATCGAGATAAACTATTGAACGTTTTTCGGATCTAATAGTACATTATTTAACGAGCGTATAATGAAGGATTCGAGTGTAATATAGCCATTATACGCGAGTCAAATACTATACTTTATCTACGACTATTCAGTATTCAAGAAGTTAGAAAATGGATTCAGAGCAACACATTTTATTACAATAGGATTATTATTAATGGTATTTCTTAACTAAAAAATACAATTCAACGATGTTAACCATAATTAAACAAAATACAATTACTTATTTCTAATTTTTCATGAAATTTATTGTAAAATTAGAGCAATTATGAAAATGAATGGGAGCAGGAATATTACTTATATTCATATCGTTCTTATTAGTAATGGAAAAAGTTTCGGAGCTAACATTATTTACAGTGGTAGATGTAGATGGACATAATTTTGAGTTTATTTGTTTTAAAATTTTATTAGCAGCGTCTATTTTAGTTTTTTTTTGATTCAGCAATATAACCTTCAGCTACGCAGGCCGATTTCCAACCTCCATGACGTTTTAGGGCTGTCATAGTTGCTCCTCCGTCAGCATATAATGTAGCTGAAGATCGGCGAAGACAATGGCCGGTATATTTTTCTGGGTTTATTAGTTGCAAGTATTCCGCTATCGTCTTACCCATCTGTCCAAATTTATTTATGCCAATTATTTGCTTTGTGCATTTGCCGTTTTGATAGTTTAAAAAGAAAGAATTTGGCACGTTTGATGGTCTAAGATCCGCATATTTTCTGACAATATTATAATAGTCTCCGGTAATCGTAAAATTCCTGGGAATTTTTGTTTTCGTCGTTGGAACAAGAACTTGCACACAGCCGTCATAATATTGTATGTGTTCTACCTTCATGTTATACAGCTCGTTGGAACGGCAAGCTCCCATTACCCCCATTATCAATGCAACCTATAAAAAAATATTATATTTAGTTATTTTAGATAAAGGTGTTAAATCAAATGCATTATTACCTTTGTAGCTAGATATTTAACATCCGGTGCCTCTTCCATAAACTTGTTAATTTCTTCCCCAGTAAAAGCCTCTGCTTTTTTCGGCTGGTAACCTTCAGATTGCCTTTTCAGTAAAGCGCGTACTTTTCCATAAGGTTCAATATTTACATTATGTTTTAACATAAGGGTACTTTTTATCATGGAATAATTTGTCCACAAAGTGCTTGACTTGTATTTTTTTGACAATTCTTTAAAATATACTAGCACGGTATCTTCAGAAAAAGAATTTGTGTTGTTTTTTCGTCGCCAGTCTATAAAATTATCGTACGCTAGCGTATAGTTCTTGCGTGATTTTTCTGGTAGTAATTCCAGGGAAGCTGTATGCGCTGCAGCCCGAATTTCTGGAGGGGTACTTTGGATTTCGTTTTCGTCATCCGAAATCATGATATTTTACTTTGAAATCAACAACAAAATGTCACAGCGAAACTTAAATGACTGAGGAAAAAAATGATTCGTTTACTTGTCAATCGGTTGCTATGGTATTAATACCATTCACGCCTGCTTAAACTAGATCTGGTGCGTTTTTATCGTAATTCAGGTAACTTTGTTTTGTTGGGACCGTGGAATATGAAATCTCATATTCCACGGCTGTGGAATATGAGTAACTATGGTAATATGAACCACATTATATATGTACTAACAAACACATTATGCTTCTATTATTAAATAGTCGTAGATAAACTTTTTTATTTCCCTAAGGTACAGAAATCTCATTTTTCTTAATCTTTCGGACTCCATAATAATTTGTCTCTTGTTTATTGTCTTATACTTAAATCCCATCTCTTGCAAAGCGCGGTGAAGGCTCGTCCTGCTACATGATATCGTGGGCACGACATTTTCTCGATACATTTGGTATATCTTCCTGCCAATAACATCTTTGTCACAATCATCTACGCACTTCATTTTTCCGGTATCTTGGCGAACATTTTTTTTAAATGTCCTTTTAGCATAATATCTCGTACCGTCGATAATCGAGCTTTCATCATTTCACTATGGTATTTTTAATGGCAATTACTTTAGGGTGGCCGCTCTTTAATAACGATTCACATACATTTTTCACGATCACTTTGGCGTCAGAAGATAAATGCTTCCTGGAATGTTTAGGGTAGCTAGATATCGCATTAGCTGAAGATTGTCAAAGTCTCTACATACTTTAATATTAACTTGTTGCACACTGTTTCGAAGTAAAATAGATAGGTACCTATTTTGAATATTATGTTTACTATTTATATATCAAATCAAGTAATGCACCTATCTATTGTTATTATAAACTGGCATTAAAAATAAATGTGGGTTAATACGTCACTGCGCAAGCGAAAGCCGAGTTTATGAGGGATTTTATTGCAGTCATTAAGCCAGACGGAATGTGTTGGGAAGTACTTTACCTACTGATGATGTTTAGTGAAATTTAAAGTTTTTTTTTTATTAGTATTGCTCTGTGGTTACGAGGGTTTCAATGAGTTTATCCAGAACAATTGGTTATACTTTATCCTGAAATCGCAACGTTCAACGGGTTGTTTTCCAGACGCCCTCAATGACGATTTAAAATCCAGAATTAAGAAAGACATGACGTTTTTTGAAGATGGCTGTAACGATCACACGACTGGATTGGGTGCGGCTGTATTAGCATTGTATTATCATTATATTGTCAATGAAATATCTATGTAATGTGTTAATGCATGGAATAATAAAAATAACAAGTATCAGATCTTTATTTGTATATTATAGCTTGTTTAAAGAAAATTCTATGTAGATGAAAAACCTCCGTCGATGGGCAAAGCCGTGCCTGTAATCATGCCGGCCCTGTCACTGAGTAAGAACAGAACCGTATCGACAACGTCTAATACCTCGGCGAATCTGCAAATAAAACCAATACAACAAATGCCTAATAAAGCCAGGACTCACCATTAGTAAAATAATATGTATTTTTTAATTACCTTTTTAACGGAATTTTGGACATCATCTCTTGTGATCTAGCTGGATCCGTCCACCATTTTCTTCCCATATCTGTCAATACGACAGTCGGATTGACACAGTTTACTCTTATGTTTTTTGGACCAAGTTCTAAAGCCAGCGCTCTAGAACAAGACTCGACTATTACCTTGAGAACTACTTTACCTATTTAATTTTTTTTTGCTGAAGTGTGGTTCTGATACATACAGAAAAATACTTTTTTTTCCCCCAAATTTGTGTCCTAGATAAGGAGTAAGCGATAAACAACTTGGGTTAAATGGGGAAAAATTGTACAAAGAAAAGAGTAATAATATGATACTTAAAACATATTGGTAAGATCTTTAAGTTTAAAAAACTGAATTTTTGGATTCTAAATTTAAATTCTTTCCGGCCATAAATACCATTTTAAGGAAAAAAATCCGATTTGAAGAAAATAGGTAAATCTTTACATGACAGAAAAAGAAATTCCCAAAGAAGTTGAAATGATAAGTATTAATAGAGATTACCAAAAGATTGGCTTTATTTTACTGAAAAATACAGTGAAAGTTTATGACAAATAATATAAACTGAGACCTTGACAAATTAACACCAGCCAGGTATCAGTATCAATGGATGGTTGTCGTGTCCATACCTAATTCTCTCATGGTTAGGCAATACTTGCAAAATAATTTTAACGGAATACGGCATCTAATCATTTGGCCAGCCAGGTCTCCTGACCTTTCGCCAAACGACTTTTTTCTGTGGGGTCACTTAAAAAAAAATTTATTTATAAAGATGTAAGATTTGAAAATCTAGACCAGCTAATAAACTGTATTTCGTTTTTCGTTAGAATGTGACAGAATTTCTCAATATCAACTTTATGATCGGTTTAATTAATTAATGTTTTTGTGAAAATCTCTAGTCTTAGGTATGTTATGTTAAATTAAAGGCTTAGTAAGAAGAAAATTTACAGTCCTTTACAAAGATGCAACCGGGAAGGACATTAAAAATGCCGAAGCAGAGGGCAACGCTTGTGACTATTGTGAGATTTGAGATCTGCGAAAACTAATAGATTTGAATGTAATATTTAGGTAGTTAATATAAGTTTTATTGATTCATAATATAAAAAATAGTAAAATAAAGGTTATAAACTCTAACGCGCCTCTAACTCTCGACTTGGTCTGATCCCGTCGCCCTAGGATGGGCAAAAAACATCGATGTTTCATCTCCAACATCGATGTTTTAGTTTCGATGTTTTTTGATAACATCGATGTTTATTTTAAACATCACAACGTCGAAATAAAACCTCAACTTAACCTCCGAACGATGTAGTATCAACTAACATCAAGTGGCAATTCTAAAGATGGTACTACGAGCTAGGCAGGTCAGTATTCTTATTCGTAATTGTACGGGGTTTTCCCCGTTTTCTCACAGTGAACCGTTGATGTTAATCGTTAATATGTTATTATTTGATCTGTTGAACGAATAAGAATACGCATTATAACAAATTTATGAAGTTGTGGCATGTGGCATGTGGCAAGGTGACTGGTGGTGAGCTGGTGAGTGAAGGTATTTTGTTTTGTTTTATTAATACCTGTAAATTGTTATTTTCAAATTGTAAAAAATTTTAAAGATGCCTTGCCTTTGTTGGCATGCCAAGGAGTTGTTTTGCAAAAGTAAGAGGAAAAGGGTTTAAAGTTTGCTTAAAAAGTTAGTGTTTGATTAATATTTATTTTGAAAATCTATTCAAGTCGACTAAATTTACCTGCAGGTTTCTTGACAGTGAGATTACACCATAATTGATAGTTGAGACTAATTGATCATTAGCTAGTAGGTATAAATATAAAAACCAAAAATTTCCCCAGATTCACACAGAGTCGTATTAGCCCACGCTTTACTAACTTACACCTAATAGAAACTGTATATTTCATGTAATTTATCTTTTCCATGGTCTCCAGGGTTTCCATTTAACGATAGACCAGGTCTATGATTTACATAACTAATAGATTTGTACCTTGGTTTGTGAAAATAATAGTGGATATGTTTTCAAAAAATATAAAACAATGTTTTTCGAAGTTTTGCTTCAAACTTTGCGAGCAGGCATTAAAAGGCAAAGGCAATTAAAATCTAAACACTTTTCTCAAATAACTTTTTTCGATATCTCGTCATCTAATAGGTACCACATCTCATGAAAAACATTTTTTTTTCAATTTTCCCGCCAGACGAGTAGTCACGTGACAAATGTCAAAATGAGTTTTTAGGTTATCCATTATGCAGAGATAATCGGCATAAAAAGTTTTTCCAATATTCCATCAATAAATTTTATTTCCATGTGTCCGAACTTTATGCCAGTCACATAAGGACAACCCTGTATATTATGTTACTATTTTTTTTTATTTGAAAAGGAAAAGTAAAATAAAATGTTTTTTTTTTGATAATTGCGACTAAAATCATAATTAAGAAAAAACATCGATGTTTTCGAACATCGATGTTTTTTATTCGATGATTTTTCAACATCGATGACTAGTTCGACATTCAACATCGATCTTTTTTTTCGATGTGTCCATCCCTACGTCGTCCTTCGTCTCTTCTCCCTTCCCCGTCATCATCGGGCCACCGGCTCGGCGGCGGCGGTTCGTGTAGTTCCGCTTGTGGATCATTTTAATTCGGTGTCGTTAGACTGTGTGACGTATGGGACAAATGCAACACAAGAATTTCGTTGAATTCCGTACCCATACTAACGTGCCCGTGCGATAATATAAACATTTTCAATGTTAATATAATGGTTTATTTTATTTTGGATGTGTGATTGCCGGATTGGTAAAACGAAAATGTGTTTATTCTTTATTCGTTATTTACCTCAATGTTTGACAATAGCGTCATAGAAATTATTTGCTGGTGTTTGCTGTATTACCTAAACTATGAAAATTTCGTAATTTTCCATCATATTTAATTGAATAAATTAGGATTTGCTTATTACAATTTATTCAAACTTGGCACATGGGTTTATTATATCGGCATCTTTAAGAAATTATAATACAATTTTTCTCTAAAATGTACAGGGGAATCAATATTTAGCCACCTCAAAATTTACATAGGATTTCCTATGTTCAACTAAGCCATGCATCACCCGGTATAAGTCACGCCGGGAAATGTTTAGCCCTTGAGTTCGTAGGTCGAGAGGGCTAATCGCCAAGGGACTTATACGACTTAACACACGAGTGTCATACAAGCTTTTATCCAACACTTGATAGATATTAATAAAAAATAGAAAATTATATTGTTTCAATGTAAACCGGAAAACCCTCTATTATATTTTAATTGACCATATTTTTTATGTCAAATTTGACACTTAAAAGTAGGCTGGGGTGATTATTGTTGTTATGGAATTGATTAATAACAAAAATTTGAAGATAGTCAATAAAATGATTATTTTTGCGATTTTCGAGGGTAGTTATTCAAAATATGGAAGAAACTTCAGCCGAAATTCAAAAGGAAGCAGACCTGGCGTGTTCATTTATTATTCCCCACAAATCAAGACATGGTTATGATCAATTATATCTTCAAATTTGGTTCAAATCACAAATATAAATAACACATGTTAAATTCTTATATAATAACATTAAAACTTTATTACATTTACTATCGTGAGTTTTATTTGTGTAATAAATGTAGAGTGGTTGCCGAGATGAATGCATAGTTTACCACAATCCACTAGTGAGTTGTGGTGAGGCTTGTCAACCATACACTTTTTTTGAAAAGTTAAAATCAATCAGGACCGATTTACTAATAACAAATTTAGTGTAAATAATTAATTGTAACACCTATGTTTTTTTTTTTAATATTAAAAATAGAATTAGTTATTTTATATTAATAGTCAATACTTCTTTACTATTTGGTTCTTTAAATTAAACAGGCTGAACCAGCATAGGAAACTGGCGGCCCGTGGCAGATTTTGTGAGGAGGCAAAAATTGTAGGGAACGTCTGCCACAGGTGAAAATTTTTTAGGAACCACACCCAAATGTTTAATGCTCCAGCACACTTAAAAATACCCTAAATAATCTCCTAATACAAATAAGTGTGAAATATTTTAAGGAGTTATTGTTTTAAAGCATACAAGTCCGATAAAGTATCACTGTGTTGATTATTTCACATAATAATAAGAATGATTTAACTGCAAAAATTGTTACGTGAACCAAAATTAACTTAATAATTTTTATAAATAAATAAGATAAATTTAAAAATAAACTATATATTTAAACACCCGTATCTTCGAAACTGAGCATTATCGGATATGTTTTATGAAATATGTTTAAAATTAGCTCAACAATCACCCCTTCACATATTTCGCAATTACCTATTTGGTAATAACCCAAATTGGGCCTATATGTATGGGGATCTCGAAAACTAGAATTAGAGAAACGGCTAAATAGGAAAAGTTTTAGACAAATATATTTGCAACTTAAAGCCGCTTAGCATGCGTTTCTATCTCCTTTTGTTCTTGATATATTTAAAAAAAAAATTGCATTTTCGAAAATATGCTGTAGTCTTCTTATCTTTCACTATTCTGGCAATATGTAAAAACATTTTTAACGCAACTTCCTGAATATATTTCAGTTCTGCAATTGAATTTTAAACACAACGTTCCAGTTATTTTATAACATCATCAGGTTCATTTTTTCTTATAGAATATTGTAGTTTGTACTTAAAAGGTAGCTATTGACGTCAGCTTTACAACGATGTATCACTTATTGGTAAATAAATGAAACTGACTTAAAAAAAACAAGAAAATTAATTTTTGAAGCACGTCAAACGTGGCAGGGTTAATTATAGGGACAGGGTTAATTATAGATTTTAAGTTTGTTTAAAATATCACATTATCCCAACAAACACCCTACGTACTAAAGACGTACTTATTGTGTTCGTTTTATGTCCCGTACGTACAGTAAGTAAAATGTACATTTTAAGTACGTATTTTCTCTGACATATTGTGTATGTACAACGATCATTCTTGATTGTACGTACAATGTATCATCCTTAAATGTACCAACGTCTAAAAAACGGTTGGGATGATACGTTGTTATGTAGGTATGTTTTATTACATAATGTAACAATGTTTTACCTTATGTAAAACTAAATTACTAATAAAAAATAATTAAATTAGACCTTTTTCAAACTTGGACATTTTTTTGTTCTGTGATTGTAAGGTTAATTATTATTATCCGCTACCGATTTAAATTTCGCGCTTGCTTACGTCGTAAAAATCCGACACTATTCGGACGTCTTTCTGTGCAGTTAAATTAACTTAACCAAACTTTTCAGTTTGTAAGTGTGGCTTTTTTTTGTTGTATTGCCGATGTTTCTCAACGAATTGGCGAATTTTACCAGGACGTTTTCCTCTAAATGCGTTAAGTTTTATTACTTTGTTCGTTAATTTATTATTTGATATACAATTTACAGGTAAATAGTAACTTGAGTGGTAGAAATGCCTCTTAAACAGTTTCGAAGCTTAAAAAACCTTAAATGTACTTAGCTATGTCGATTACGATTCGTTTTATTTTTAGCTGAATTCAATGCTGAAATTTTAAGACAGCATTTTTTTCTGAGAGGCTCGACATTCTAAGTAAAAAACTTTAAGGTATCAAATACTGAAACTATTAGTCCTGGGGCGCTTAGTCAAGTAAAAGTTACTTGTAATCGAGCTTGTAATAGTGAAGCAGATCTATACTGGCACTTGAAGATTTCTTAGATCTACCAGAACATTTCAGAAAGTTGGTAAGATTTGACCACCCATTCTATTTAAAAAGTAGTATAGTAAAACTTGATATACAGATACCTATATGTATTTTAAGGTAAAATTCAATTAACAATTGAATAAGACCTTAACAGCCCTTTACGTTAGGTATTAATATAGTAAGAATGTTTATTTTTGATAATGTTTAAGTACATTTACCATTTTAGGAGTCTAAAATGTGCATGGTAGGAAATAATATGCAAGCCTTATTAAACGAAGCATGGGAGCATTTATTTGGAATCGCCAGGCTAAAAAGATACCAGAAAAAAAGATTTTCGCAGTTTTTAATTGCAAAAGTTATAATAAGTAAGTACTAGTTTAAATGATGAAACGGAAATTGGACGTTTTCAACTAGAGGTGTAGTGTATAGTAGTCAAGTAGAGTAGGATATGAGTGTATTTTGTATCTTGATATTATTTTTATTTTATCTCCCCTAATTTTTTGTTTTAATCATCTTAAAGTTTCTTTAAAATATGGCTTATTTTATTTAGTTGACCTGTATTTGTATATACTATAAAATATTATTTTTTCTGGGTTGTAATTAAAGTCTTTTCATTTAAGATGCCCTTCTGAGAACAGAAAAAAGCTGAAATAAAAAAGGGGCAGAGCAGGAAATAGCCAAATTGCTAAGGAGGACCCCCGATTGACTAAAATATAAACAAAAAGCGAAAAATAATGATAACGATGGGGAAACAAATAATAATCCCGGGGTATCAGATAGATAATAATACATGTTACTAAATATTAACCAACAAATTTATTGTAATATATTATTGTAGATACTTTATCAGTAGTTATTATTTATCCATTGTAGGTACAAACAACGTACTTCTTACGTATGTAGTACGTACATAGCACGAAGTGTGCGTACATCTTTAACACGTACAGTAAATGTACGTACATTAAATATACGTTTATCGTACGTACATAGGATGTACTTGTCGTACGTCTTAATTAAGTACAATTGTGTGGAAAATTTACGTATTAAGTTTGTAAAATGTACGTACTACGTCCAATAACGTACATGCATAAGACGTACTTTATGTCCGACTAGTACGTACTTGAAACGTCTTATGTATGTATTTATGCTGGTTGGGATAATATATTATTTTATTTTTTTTTGTGGTTTAGAATTTCATACTAAGATTTCAAATAATAAAATGTACAGTCCTTTACAAAGATGCAACCGGGGAGGACATTGAAAATGCCGAAGCAGAGTGCAACGCTTGTGACTATTGTGAGATTTGAGATCTGCGAAAACTCATAGATTTGAATGTAATATTTAGGTAGTTGATATAAGTTTTATTGATTCATAATATAAAAAATAGTAAAATAAAGGTTACAAACTCTAACGCGCCTCTAACTCTCAACTTGGTCTGATCCCGTCGTCCTTCGTCCCTTCTCCCTTCCCCGTCATCATCGGGCCACCGGCTCGGCGGCGGCGGTTCGCGTACTTCCGCTTGTGGATCATTTTAATTCGGTGTCGTTAGACTGTGTGACGTATGGGACAAATGCAACACAAGAATTTCGTTGAATTCCGTACCCATACTAACGTGCCCGTGCGATAGTATAAACATTTTCAATGTTACAATAAAAAATGAAAGAAAACTAAAAAAGCAAATACCTCACTTTCTCTTCTAATTATTGTAAAGTTTCAGGGGGATTAAACTCATAGACTTCATTTTTTACATACCCCATAAATAAAAATCTAAAGGTGTCATAGGGATTTAGCAGGCCAATTAACTGCTCCGCCGTTTGAAATTATTTTATTATGAAATGTCGGTCTTAAGAGAGTGGGACAACCGTCTTGTAGAAACCAAGTAATATTTAGTTAATCTCTTGCTCTAATTGCCGGTAATATTTGATTGTCTATCAAACACCTCGCAGTTGGTAATATGTGTTTTATAGTCTTATACTTGGCTGTTGTCTTTCAGGGAAATTTTCAAAACATCTTTCTAACGCAAGATTTGCATTTCTGTTGCAATGAATGTAACATTCCAATAAATTAAATTTTTCTTCGTGAAAAAAACGCAATGCCATTTTTTTTTAATAAAAAATGTTGATGATGATTGCTGGAAAACAAAACGTCGAACTAAACAAAATGTGGTATCATCTCTAAATTATTGTAAGGAAGTTTCGTCAGTTTTGCTCTTACTTGAATATTAACGCCGGAAGAAGTTTTGATTACAAATCCAAAAATTCAGTTTTTTAAAAATCTTTTTGAATGTCAAATGTCATATTGCTAGTCCTTATAGATGGCCTTATCTGGGACACCCTATATATTATTATGTCTTGTGAATTATGCAAGAAACCCTAAACGAGACAATACTTGATCGTCACCACATATTTACTTCCTACAACGTTGCTAATTGCTTGATTCCTGTGACACAAAGAAAAAATAACTATTTTCGTGCCAGGGGAATACAATATTATAACATTTTCCCCACACCCTGAAGCCAACTTATGTTTCGTCCCTCCCTAACTTACTTATTTTACCTTGAAAATGAATCCAGGGCCCCCTTACTAGCACAATAAACAGTTTGGCACTGAAGACCTACCAGGCTGGCTTGGGACGAAATGTTAACAATGGCACCCGAGCTATTTCTTTTAAGCATATCCCCCACTATTGCTTGTGTGACGTTCATTGTAGCCTTTAAATTTAAACCAAGAATTCTAAAAAAAATGGTAGAACTATAAGGACTCTTATAATCTTAGTAATTCAATATTAATTTGTTATCATAAATATTAAAAATACCGGTCGATGTCTTCTTCAGTAATCTCCAAGATTGACTTTATCTGTCCTTCTCCAGCACTGTTGACCAGTAAATCTACGCCACTGATATGTTTTAAAATTTCTTTGGTACCGCGCCAATCTAACAGATCCACTGAGAAAACTTCCTCGATGTTGGGGTGGCTATTTTTAAGAGATGCTATATAACAAATAAATACAGGGTGAGTCGGGAGCAATGGGCCTAACTTTAAGGGTGTAATCTATGCATCAAAATAATAAGAAGAACTTAAATGTTGTTATCCAATATTCATTTGTTTGCAAGTTACAGCGTTAAATAAAATAATCATATTGTTAAACCGAAATATCCAACATTAACATTGTTTTAAATAAATCATTGGTTTAGTAAATTTTCAAAAATACCGCCATTGACTTCCAAACATTTCCTGCTTCGTTTACGAAGGACGCGCGTGGATCTTCTAATTGATTCGTGCCTTTCTTTAATATTGAGTACAGCATTTCTAAAGCGTCTAATTAATGCATCCCTGGTATCTACTTTTATTTTGTAAACCTCAGTTTTTAACCAACCCCATAAATTGTAGTCCAACGGCGTGAGGTCTGGCGATCTAGGAGGCCAACTAATAGGACCACCGCGATCAATCCAAATCCCTGGAAACCTTTGGTCTAAATATTGCTTGACCCGACGATCGAAATGGGTAGGCGTTCCGTCGTATTGATAATACATTTCAATTCTTATGTTTAAAAGAATCTCCTCCAGTAGTCCTTGCAATTCATTTTGTAAAAAACTTAAGTAGTGATCCCCTGTAAGGCGATTTTCCAAAAGAAAAGGGCCAATTAAATTATTATCGATCATGCCGCACCACACGTTTACTAAAGCCTGTGTTGAAAATTACTTTCGACTATTGCGTGAGGATTTTCGTCCGACCATACATGGGAGTTTCGATTATTATTATTATTGATGCCGTCACGGGTGAATGTAGCTTCGTCAGTAAAAAGAATGTGCGGTAAAAGATGAAGATTATTAATTACCCACTCACAAAATTGCATACGCTTGGCGTAGTCTCCAGGTTGAAGATTCTGTATACGCTGTACATGGTACGGGTATAAGCCTTGCTCGTGCTCGTGAAGCGTATTGATCACTCTTTTTTGGGGAATCCCCAACTGAATTCCAATTCTTCGTGAGCGCGTCGTCGCATCTTCTTCTACTAAAGCACAAACATTTTCTATTTCTTCTAAATCCTGTTGAATGACTCGTTCGGATGTTACATTAGCACTTGGAAGCGTTCCGGTCTCGCAGAGTTTGTTGAAAATTCTGATAAAGGCCTTTCTGTTCGGTGTTCTTTCATGTTTCATTACACAAACCATAAATAAAAACCATATTGGCGTATTCGAGATGTGAATAAATATGTGGCATTTTATAAAATTAAAATGATACAAATCCGAAAGTTAACGGTGAATCAATGTAACATTTTATGCTGACACTAATGGGATAGTGACAGCACAACAATCAAAAGAAAACAATAATAACATTTATTACAGGAAAGCTAAATTAATGCAATCGTTTGTTTTTGCCTTATAACTTGAAAACAAATGAATATTGGATAACAACATTTGAGTTTTTTCTTATTATTTTGATATGCATAGATTACACCCTTAGTTAGGCCCATTCCTCCCGACTCACCCTGTATAAACTAAGCAATGATTGAAGCGAGACAAGGAAATTTTTCGGTCAAGTTTAATGCCATATATGTAACTTTAAATTAAAATCCAAGAGATATTTGAAAAGGCCAGTTAATTCTGATGAATTTTTCTGAGACGCATTAACAAACAGGGTTAATAATCTGACTGGGAGTCTTAAAGTCTTTTTTGGTAATGGTTTTGGATTTGGCAACAGCGGTTTTTATGATATATGACCCAAAATTTTCATTGCTTTGCTTTTTTAATGCTTATACCATTATACCGGAATATGGAGTGATTCACGGTGCCTATCACATATATAACCAATATATCGCTAAAACCGTGTTACAGAAATGTCCCCAGAATGCAGCGTTTTCCGGAAGCATTGTGTCTGCGCAGTGCGTGTGTACGTCAGGTCCGGCTTTAAACTTATTTAACTTAATTTGTTCGAATAGGTATTCATTTATAAAAAAAAAAATAATAGTAAGTCTTGGTATAATATGAAGAAGATGTAAAGCATTAATTTTCTCGAAGAAGCAATACACCGCAAAAAAGTATGCATATTTCAGGACTTGCGTATTTTGGGGTGTAGATATGGAAATTGAAGTTTCGATTTCAATTTAGTTTCTGGCATAGTTCCGTAAGTAATAATGGTTGTTCTTAACACAGGACCAGGTGTTGATGCTGACTGGTTCGCTATAAACGTCTAATGTTCCACCGTGAATCACACCCTGCATATTATAATATGTATTAAAAAATATTTTATGTTTGATTTTACCTAAATCTTCCACAGATCTTCCTAGAGCTATAACTGATGCGCCACATTTTGCCAGCTGTAACGCAATTTCCCTTCCAATTCCTAAAAGTTTCCAAAACAAAAATTTAGCCAAAAATATATAGGTGAAACTTCTTGCCACGCTAAATAAATTAAAACACTCTGTATAAATATTTACCTTTAGATGCTCCGGTGACAAGGGCTTTTTTACCTATAAATGAAATGTCCATGGTTATACCTAAAAAATGCCTGTTCTTTTATATTAACCTATTGGTAAAATATACCAACCCAATGGATGTCGCTTTTAAAAATATTTATTTTGGCAACAACAGTCAAAAAAGAATTGATAATTTTAAAATACGAATAGATAGTTTTATGTAAGTACATTGAAAACATATTGATAAAGGACTATGTAAATGCTAAAGGTCGTTTTTACGATAACTGAAAACTTTATAATTAATTATGTATAAAAACTCAGTACCAGTATCACTTTGGTTTTGGGAGAAGTACAAAACTGTTTTATTTTCTTCTCATATCAAGTACATAAGTGACAAGGTTACACAGAACCAAAATATGGCGTTTGATTTTGGTGGTAAAACTGCATTGGTGACGGGTGCAACGAAGGGTAAGATTTGTTTAGGTTATTGTTTTCAAAATTTAAGAAATTAGGTACATATTAATATTTTTTAACATTTATTTATTAATATGTTAAGGTATTGGTCAACAGATCGCCATAGAATTATCCAAATCCAATGCTAAAGTGATTGCAGTAGGAAGATCTCAAGACCTATTGGGTAATTGTCCTCTATCTGAACCAAACCCACATTTTCGTTTTCAATAAAGGGTTTTTGTTTTATAGATTTATTAAAAAAAGAACACCCGACAATACAAACTGTTGCTTTGGATGTATCAGATTGGAAAAAAACGGAAGAAGTTTTAAACAATGTTGGACCAATTGATCTTTTGGTTAACAATGCAGGTATGGGTTGGCTCAAGCCTTTACTGGACGCCACCGAGGAAGATTTCGACAGGTTAGACCTAAGGGTATTTATTTGGATGGAATCAAATTACCTTAATTGACTTGAAAACAAGGCTCAACCAAAAACTGTTTTTTTTTTTAATATTATAAGTATATGTTATGTACGGGTCAATGTTGATAAGAAAACTACTTTATGCAAAATATGTTATAATGCGATGTTTTTCGGGAGAGGCATCTGCTATAATCTTTCACCTATTAAAACTAGTCTATTAGACTAACCATTAATTTTTATCTAACACATCTTAAAAACTTAATATACTTATATAATGAGACTTAAAATATTTTAGTGTATTCGGAGTAAACGCCAAAGCAGTCATAAATATAACTAAGATAGTGGTCAAAAATCTTTTGGCAAGAAAAGCTCCAGGATCCATAGTTAATCTGTCATCGCAGGCGTCCTTAGTGGGTTTATTGAATCACACAGTTTATTGCAGTAGCAAGGTAATGTTAAAGAGATACAACATCTGCACTACTTAACAAAAGAATTTAAAAATTATTATATAGGCACCGTGTCTATTGTTCCATCAGGTTCCAGGCGTCTCATTCTGATCTCTATGTCGATGCCCTCCCACCAGCTCTTTTTTGCTCTACTCAAGACGTGGCGTGGTATCGTACCAGTTATTTAGGTAACTTTTATATATTCTATCAATGTGTTTGGTTTAACTCCTTCAATAAACGTTGGTGCTCTTTCAAACTCCACGAATCTTATCTCTGTAGCAGTTATTAATTTCCCTGGTCGGTCTTTAATTTGCCTTTTCTGCCTTGTCATTGTGATTTCTATTCTTAATCGCAGTCAAGTAAGTTTTCCAGGCAAACTACGTTGGGTGGTGCTGGAAGCCAATGTGTCGGTTTAGCAACAGAAAGCTAAATATTAAAAAACAACAAACTTAAAATTAGTTCGTGTACAGAGTTGTCCCTTATCCTTCCGTCATAACCAATCCTTGGACGCACGGCTCCGGATCTGACGAAAAGGTAAGGGACCTCAAAGGGCCCTGCGGTACTCTGACTCTGACACTGATAAAATGGTATTTCTAGACGACAGCGCGAACGCTTCGTCTCCAAGATAGCTGTTTTTCCTTTGAGGTTATTCTTGGCTTATCCTCTTTTTCAAAGAGGGAGACTGTCCTTTCGGTACATGTACCGCGTGGCGGTGTGTGTATGTGCATGTGTTTGTATTATTTTAGTCAGTTTGTCGAAAGGTCTGCTGTTATTCTTTGGTTATACTGCCAATACAATCCGTAAACTTAAAATCAAGTAAGAAGAGGCCACCGTGTCATCTGCCTTCGCCACCGATTTATCGATCTCAAGCGACACGGACAGGAACATTTTAAAGTCAAAGTGAGATAAACATGTCTTAAGTCTTCAAGCGGGTGACGCATCGCAGTGACCTTTTCGTTGATTTTAACTCTACGATAAAGCACTCTATTTCTTTAGAAGCAAAGTTATAATTCTTATAATATAGGGTGCTGTTGATGGGTTTACCAGAGCTGTAGCATTAGAATATGGACCCCAAAACATTAGAGTTAACGCAGTAAACCCCACCGTCATCATGACAGAGATGGGAAAACTAGGGTGGTCCGACCCAAAAATTTCTGGACCTATGTTGCAAAAAATACCATTGAGAAGGTAAATATGAGTACTGTTTGGTTTACTTAGTAGTCTCCCTAGTAGCACCATTGACCAAATGTTAAGACAACGTCTATGCAGTGTCAATATTGTCAATTAACATACTTCTTGCAATATTTATAACATCATATATCATTTTTTATTTGATTGATACCATTTTTGGGTTAGTTTGGTTGTCAAATGTTGTTTAAAAATATATTAAAAAAATATTCCTACAAATATAGTAATGTTATACAGGGTGTTTATTAACCATACGGCAAAAATTGAAGGAGTTGTTCGCTGGACTATTCTAAGAATATTTTGTCCTTTTATGATTTTTGAAAAGCCGTCTTGTTTCGAAGATACAGGGTGAGAAAAATGTTCGACAGTAACCATCTGTTACTATAGAGATACAGGAATATGTGAAGGCAGGTCATAACACCTTGCCCCATCATCTGGGTTTCTTGCGGGGGACCTTCTCCACCACGACGCGACGCGGAAAAAAGCTAAAAAAAAACATAACATTTTACACAAACTGAATATATTAAAAAATACCATTTTGAAACTGTAGCGTACCACATACATTTAAGAAGTCAAATAATACTTTTTAAAAAAATTAAAATTTATAAATATAATATACTAATTAGGAAATTATTTCCTAGCCATCTGATTAAACCTTATACTATAAGGCCGTATTTGGCTAACACAGTTAGCGCTATAATACTAACTGTGTTAGCCAAATACGGCCTTATAGTATAAGGTTTAATCAGATGGCTAGGAAATAATTTCCTAATTAGTATATTATATTTATTCTACTCCATCTGACAAGTAAGGATTTTTAAAGATTTTTAAATTAAAATTTATGTTTTGGATATTATTAATTTCGGTCTTTATAACAGCATCCTTTTCTGTATTTAGCTGTAAAAATATACCAACTTTTTCTTGTATGGCTTTATTTTTTTTTTAATAATCTGAACGAAGATAATTTTCCTTTTTATAAAGGGCTGAGGTTTCTTTACATATTGGTATCCAGGACAACAAACCATCTTGGCTTTTATTGTATAGTAGTAGTAGATTACAACAATGTAAACAAATGCATGCAAAGAGCGCATAAACACGATATACTAGGACCGTCCCCGAACGGTCACTCAGCCAATTTATTAGTGTAGCAATCGAAGTTTAAAATTTTATTGACAGGCTGGGAATTAAATTTTGAGATGATGCATGGTAGGTACGGTTTTTGGAAGTGTTGGAACAAAAACCTCTTGTTTTCATATCGTTGGAATCTGAAAATGAATTTTAGTATAGTATTGAATAATCAATGGCAAGAAATAGTTTTTTTTTCAAAAATGATTGATTTTTTTGAAACAAATGAACATTACTTTTTTAAAGAGAAATGCCCAAAGTATTTTTTTTTAGTTTTCCAAAAAGACATCTATCAAATAAATTTTGACCCTACTACGAATGCGCGGTTGCCAAGTCTGTTCCTGGCTTCCCTATCGATGCTCAAGAATGATTCTAGTACGAGTTTGTTAGTCCATGTGGGCTGTACAAAATGTCAATAAAATATACAGGCTTGCTTAAAAGTTAAAATTGAAAATGTAAATATTCAGTCTTTGGCGCCCTATTGTTAGGGAAGGACATTAGGAAAAATGACTATATGAACTACTGACAATTATTTTCACCTCCCCTGTTGTAAGCTGGCGAAATATTGCCCTTTACTTACTAGACACTCTATAAAAATCTGAAACAAAATGTTGTGAAAATATTTTTTTAATATTGTTGTGCTACTAGGGCTCTTATACTGCTAATGGTGTTAATCGTTGTTTTTTGTAGGTTTGGAGAGATTGAAGATGTAGTTGGTGCTGTTCTCTTTCTTCTAAGCGATAAAGCTGCTATGATTACCGGCGTTACTTTACCCATAGATGGAGGTTACGTTTGTGCTTGATGTATGTTTGAAAAAATAAAATAAAATAATAAAAACCTAATAAAAACGTTATTGTTTTATGATAAGTTCAATATGGTAGCGTTTAAACATGACTTATTAAAAATGTTATAAAACTTTCCACATACGTCCAAAAAAAAACTGGGATCACAAAATTTTCTTTATATTCTAGCTCTATACAAATATTTTTTGTCACTCGCGTATATACAGGGTGTTATTTAATAAGTGTTCGATATTTTGCAGAACAATATTCCTCAGTTATTTATAAGGTAAAAAGTTCATATAACCTTGGGTCCGCAAGCCCTTCATTTTTGAGATACCCGAGTGCTACAATTTTTAACAGGAACAAGAAGTATGTACGCCACTGCCTTTTTCTCTTTTGATAACACTGTTATATAGGCACTTTATTGGTTAATGCAAAGTACGTTTTCATAATTTTTTGATTTCGGCTTGGTTTAGGAGATAAATGCTATTTTATCAAACTCTAATATGTGCAAGCAATATGCAAATAAATGCCATTTATTTCTTTATTATTATTTTTCTCGAGAACGATTGCTCGTAGCGACTTCTACCAAGTATGCCTTTTTCATGTAATAATGATGAAGAAATCCATTTTTTCGTTTAAAAATGTAATGACTCCTCAAAAGAGTAAAAAAGACACGTAGGTGGCGCCCTCTACAAGTGGAAGCCATTCTAACATCAAATTCAAATTTCGCATTTCGAAAAGCCCCTAGATATCAATTTTCGTCCAAATATAGACATTATTTCAAAAATTATTTACGAGAAACGAAAATAAAAATAAATTTTTAACACCCTGTATCTCAAAAATGAAGGGCTTGCGGGACCCATGCTTATATGAACTTTCACCTTTTAAATAACTGAGGAATCGTCCTGTAAAATATCGGACACTTATTAAATAACACTCTGTATAATAGCCTGGCTAGAATAACTTAAATAGTAAAGATCGTTCCCTGTTCGTTAAGTGTTTCAACCAGACGCTGATGGCGCTATTCTAGGTATTTTGTTTTATAAGGTTGTTCATATCCTAACGTTGGTAGCGATTGTGCTATATTAAATACACCTGTTTATTTGCTGTTGTTTAAATTGTTATGTATAGTTGTCAGAATTTAATTAATTTAACTAGAATGGATAAACTTCTACGACCTGAAAGATTTGACATTGCCCAGAACTTTCCCAAAACTAAACGATGATGGTAAACTCAAACTCGAACTTTTAATTAATTTTATCAGGAAGTAATACAAACTACGATTTTATTATCGATTGTAAAACGTATGAAGAAGCTGTTGGATTTTATTTTTATCATGCCCAAGCCCAGACACTGTTTGACTATTAAAGAGCAACAGCCTGGTGAAACAATAAGTAAATACAAGAATTAAAACAACTTTGTAACGACTGCAATTGTAAGGCTGTCGATGAAAGCTGCAATGATTATAGAAGAGATTCTTTTATCAGTGGATTGAGTTGAAATTATATTCGATACCGTTAACTAGAAAATAGTATATTGCGACTCCAAAACGCCGCAAAACCAAGCCCAATCGTTATACCTAGAAGCTGCACGGTCAAGTTTTATAAATTTTGTGACGTCCGAAAGTACAGAAGCATGGGAAAAACTTGAAGATAAGATTTCTTCTGTTTATAAATGCTTCTTTTGTGGCAAGAATAAAAAGCATTTACGTAGTTTATGCTTGGCAAGAGAGTCCACTTACAATGGATGTGGTAAACGTGAACACTTTCAAAGGTATGCCTGAGTAAAAAAGAACATGAAAATTCAGGTTTTGAAGAGAAAATTATTATCTCTTTGCTGTTTTTGTTTAAAACCTATTCATATAAATATGTGATATCAATAAAGCTTGTTGCCATATCAGCAACGTTATTACTTCCTTTTATTCTCCCAAAATATATTAACTTAAACTCACGCTTCGAACTTTTCCGCCAGAGTTAGAAGCGCGAAAATATTAATTCAAAGTTATAAAATTTAAAATTTCATGGGTGGCGCCGACCCCCCGCCACTGCTTCATTTAGTTCTTCAACCAGTCGCGTATGGCGCTATTAGGGAACCAATTTAGTATGTTAAGTTGCCTATCTATCCCTCCCATATAAGCGCATCTCTCGCATAGAAATGATCTCTCGTGTCTGTGATAATAGCTTTTTGTTCTACACTTAACACAGGCATTTTTACCACTATTAGGTACCACTTTATATTTATTGTTACCTCTTTAACAATAAATAGATAAATTTGACATATTGTCAAACTGACTGATATAAACATCAAAGCTGAACATTTTTTAACAGCTTGGGATAGTAGAAGTAAAATTGCGTGTCCTAGTGTTTTTAGGGGCAATGGTATCTACCTACGCTTCTATCCTGTAACGACGAAACACGAAGTCATATCTAGTCAAAAAAAGTTATATTTTTAGGGTGTAAATCATATAGTGTCAGTGTCAGAATTATTTTTTTCATTGTGGAATGCTTCCTCACGAGGAACTCCTAATAATTCTGATCTATTACTATTTCAAAACATGTTATGCTACAATAGACATTAATACAGCTGAACTGCAATATTTAGCAGATCATCTGACTCCAGAGGAATGCAGGCGATTGGTGGCAGCAGCTCATTTCCAAAGCTTTGAAGCACCTAATGCTTTAGACCAAGCTGGTAAATAATTTGGAGCAAAATTAAGCACCTAAATTACATTTTTTATATCAAAGTTGTTTTGCACTAAATAACCTCTTTCAAGAAAGAAAAGTTCCCAAAGATATCACTTGCGTAGAACAATTGCTTCATTGGAACTCACAAGAGGGCGAGGGAAAAAGTCAGACTCACGAGGTACTGGAGCACAGACTCAGGCAGATGGGCAAAACGGAGCTAGCTGATTGGTTGGGAAAAACGGTTTTTCATCAATTGGGAGTCGACTTGGAGAAAAGCATACAGGAGGGGATGAATGACATGGCTACTGAGGAACCAAGGTGAATTATCATCTGTATATATATATACCTACAGATCTTTAACAATTGCTAGAAAATTTTCAATTGACTAAATTACTTGCATGTATATCTATAATAATAACGCCACGTGTGATAGTAAAAAGCCGAGAAAAGCAAACTACGAGAAGCGACAATCTGACACTTGGCGAAATCATTGTAGTGGGAGGTAACCCGGCCAACTGTCATAAGTTTAAGCCGGTCCTGTTTTAGCCGTTAGTCAATGACTTTTCGTTATCGAGTTTAGTTGTCGTTCTTATTGAAAGAAGTGTATTGTTTAACTGTTTGGTTTTGCGAGTGCTGTGCTATTATAAAACTATGCCTGGTAATACCTGTGCGTTTCGAGTGTGTCACTCAAAAGAAGATCAAGGAATAAGCATGTTTGCAAAGGATCCTGAACAGTAAGTAGGTACATTAGCAGCGTTTTAGGATTGTTGATTAAAAACGTAAGGAAAGGTAACAAAACTGCTGTTCAATATTTAAAAAGAAATAAAGGGATACATAAAAAAATACTGTTTTTCCAATTCTATATTAGTAACAACCTGCACTGTCTATTTTAACCGTAAAACTCTAATTACATACACTAGGTATATTGTTAGAAGCCAATCTGTGCGTAAGAGCAGTTACGTAATATTATAGTGTCCGTATATTAACAAGGGCAATTTTCGCTAACGCTCGTACCGTAATTTTCGAAATCGTGTGTAATAGGCTTAAATATTACCACTCTTAGTATGTAATATACTATTTCATTTCCTTTCTAAAATGTACTATCACTAAGTAACGCACAATCAATAAAACATTTCAAAAATTTTTTCATTTTATTTGATTTTTTTATGATTTTACGAAATTTGCTGGAAAGCTAATTACATGAAACACAGAGACATTGATGAAAAAGGTACTCCTTACTAGGTACCCACATTTTTTTTTCAGTGTAAAGCATTTACTTCATTGCTCGAGTGCTTCTTATAGTGTAATAACCCGGCCAACTGTCAAAATTCTAAGGTGAAGGGCATATAATTTGGTCCGCATTTAATCATTGCTTAACTCGGGATTTTGTCGCTTCTCGTTGTTTGCTTTTCTCGGGTAAAAAAGTTAAAAAATACAAAAAAACAATTTCGACATTTTAAAGTTTAACCAAAGTTGGTTGGTTTAACAAAGATATTAATTATTTTGTGTTAAGTACAACAAACGACCCTGCTTAGTGATTGGTGGGCCATCATGACGTCACGCGGCGGCAAGCACCGTTGTTAGTATATGGGCCAAACAAATTTTTAACAGAAGTTTCTGTCTCTGATCTTATGTTTATTTAAACAAATACATATAAAGCTGATGTTAATTAATTATTAAAGTCAATATTTATGAAAATTTTTGCTGGCTGAAGAAATACGATTGTCGATGAAAAAAAATGTATACAGGGTGTCGAACGTAACAAAAGTAAAGTAACCTTATTTTAAAGTTTTTAGCAAAATGCTATTTAAGAGAATTGTTTCAAATCATCACATCTTCTAAGATATTGGTTTTCATTAGTTTGTATAGCAATAATATTTTTGATTTAAATTTATATTTTACTAATAAGTTTGGTTTAAAGATTTTATTAGTTTACAATGTTAACAACGAAGCAAGAATACATAATGATTTATTCCAAATTACCTCAAAATATAAAATAAAACATTTAACAAAATACGATAAACATTAATAGAGATGTGAGAGGAGAATATTCTCTAGAGAAGTTTTTCTACATAATCTACTCTGAAAAATTTTACAATGATTTTTAAAATTTTAAGCTTCTCTAACCTTTTCTATAACTCTGGTAACAGTGTTTAACGTCGGCGCTTCTAGGGGAATCGGAGTATGACAGTAATTCAGGGAAATCCCCTAGAAACATGAATGTACACTTAAATTTTTGAGTTCTGTGGTACACTTGTATATAGCTGTGTGAATTGTAAATGATGTGGTGACACTAGTTTTATTTTGGCGTTCCGTTTGGCTCAGTTTAGACCGTCTATAAGTATAAAAACATGGAGAAAAATAAATTAAAGGGTATCAGAAAACCAAAAAGTAATGTTTGGAAATATTTTAATACAAAAAATGTACTGTAATGTAATGTAAAAATTTTATATGTTTTTATTGCAATTTCTAGCGATATTCTTACCCTTCTCAGAAAATTCTCTAACTTGAGAGTATTCTCCAAAAGATTATTACCGAGAACATAGACCCGAGAATTTTACATCTCTAAACATAAACCAATACATGATTATATTTTAAGGAATAATTCATTAAAATTGTTATTGTTGTTTACTACTTATAGTCCATATTTTGTACTTTGGTTTTTTGTTTCAATAAATAAATAAATTAGTAATTATTGTCCTTTTTAGCATCAATTTGCCACAAATTACCTTAGAGCCTTTAGTACTGACAATAGAAGAACCCACCAAATATACTGGTTTTGATTCCCTATTATATGCTTTTGCAGTTGGTATAATACTGGCAATTTTCGGATTATGTGGCAAACTCATGTGGGATAAAACAGCAGAAAGTCTAAGAAAAAGGTAAACACGTCTAATTTTTATTGAAGCATATTATCAAGTTGTGATTCTTCATTTTTTTAAGAAAACGTCGAAAGCCCAAAAATTATGACTTTATAGAAAATGGTACCTCAGGATCAGATTCAGAAGAAAATAAATTTGATATTAGGACCTACACTTCAAGTTCATATATTACTAGATAGGTTTAAACACAAAAATTGTACAGTTGTACATAAAAAAAATGCAGACACCCCCAATATGTTCAGAGTGGGTTACTATTTGCCTTAAATTAATGGGATGATTCAGACAATACCTGATTTACCTAAATTAAGTAAAAATTACGAGAAAATATCAAATAAGTAATCCTGTCTTTAATGACTGCAACTGTACATTTTTTTATGAATACAACTGTGCATCAACTATTGAAAGAATACTCTTTCCACAACCTGAACTAACCTTTATTGTTTTGTGCTTTCCACAATGTCAACACAAAAAAAAAACCCCATGGTGTCTTATAATTATGCCTTATATTAAGTTATAAAAGTAAAATACATTTTTGATATTGTGTCTATTTTACTTCTTTAACCTGAAGACCTAAAAAGAAAAGAAAAATGGTAAAAAACAGCTTTTAGGTGGTAGGTAGTGGTGAAATCTGCCTCATAAGAGCCTCGACTAAAAGGGCATTGATCTGTTTCCAACCCTAATGAACACTACTACAAAAATATGGTTCTACACAAGTACATACCTGGTGGTAGAGACTGCTTCAATTTCTCAGCCTTCTCTTTGTCAGTAATCACTAATGTGTACAAAAACCTTGAGCAGCGAACCTTGAATTTGGTGTTTTCTGGGTTCTTCTTTATCTTAACAGCTACAAGACAAAATGTTTGTTAGGCTCGATATGCTAATATTGCTAATTCAATTTAATAACAATAAAGTACACAGAAGTATATTTTATAGTAGTCAGAGTACATTAAGTGCAAGAAAACATATTTTATGCAAAAAAAAAACATGTAAGGTAAAGACTTACATTTAGCATCTTTCCTCCTGGCTGTTAGAAGAAATTCTTTAATTTCTGTAAGTTCTCGTGGCTAAAAAACAAAAACAAAAATGTATTAGGTTAGAAGGATAACCTAGAATCAGAATTATCATGTTATGTACAAAATACACCTAATTAAGGATTAATTTTATAAATATTTTTTAGGCGAAATTAACAATTTTACCATAAAAACAAAGATAGAAGCTGTAAACTTACCATCCTAAGGTTTTTTGGCCCAAGAAGATTGACAACCTCTGAAACAAACAGAAATATTTATAACAACACACAATTCATAGAGATAATAACATCCTAAACAGGCAGAAAAGACTTTTCCGAGCCCTAGTAGCGCCACTTTATCCAAAATAATTCCATTATTTAGCAGATGATTAAAGATTTTGAGAATTAAATTTCTTGTAACCTACCTTCTTGATATACTTTTATTTACGAAAGGAACTAATGAACTAAATTTAAGGTTGGCAACAGTTAGTTAGTATTGAAATTTGTAATGCGAATTGCCAACTTAAGTTTGCAGTTAGACAACTAAGAATACACAAATATGTTGTTTAGATGCAAATCGTCGTTTTCAAGTTTTCACCGTAACCTAACCTAACCCTAAAGTACCATCAGAGCCCTCTTTACTACGAGGGCTGTGGTACCATACTCATTTTTAATTTATTGCAAAAAATAAACTGCTTCTCTTAGCTGAAAAGTTCAATATTTTTATAATTTAACCATCAACCTGTAGGTACCCTAAATTTAGAATAATAAACTCAAAATTTCTCATGTAAAAATATATTTATTAATTATGTATGTGTTGCTTGTTAACGCTACATAACAAAAATAATATAAATATAATCCTAAAATGTTTGGATAAAGCTTTTGATTCTAAGTATTGTATAGAATTTAAAATAAGTGTCAATAAGTGAGTATTAAAATGTATAAATATAAATGCAATACTAAAAACGGTTCCCATTACAACCTACAATAAATAAAACCTATCTAAAACAAATTTATTATTTTTTAGCTTTTATCCAGTTGGATACGGTACAAGCCACATCCACACTATGATGGTAAACAAATGTATGATTAATATCGGTTAACTCGGCATCTACATCTGGAATATCTCTCTTTATATCATTATAAAAGGCTTCAGGAGCCCAACCATCTGTCCTACCATAGTACAACTTGATTTTGTCTTTGTTTCTCGCCACAATAGCACTATTTCTATCCTTCACCTCGTCCATTTCTACAAAAGCTAAGAAAAAAACTCTACGAAGCACTCCAGGTTTCACCAACTCCTTAATGTTTTGTGCATGCAGAGCTCTTGGAACGTTATGTACAAACATGTAGATGTACAGAAGGAATGTAGCAATAAAATCAGGTAAAATAGTGAAGATCCAGGATAGAAAGAGGATTATCTGAAGAATTGGTGGAACAACAGTGTTTAGAAACTTTCCATTTTTTGTTGCTGCCATACGTTCTAGAGTAGGAAACAATAGGTAGACATCTTTAATTTTATTTTTTACATCTGGATGTTCTAACATCTCTACAGTCATATAGGAACCAATAGAATGGGCTATTAGGTGGACCTTAGCATCCTTTGGAACATATTTTCTAAAGAAATCAATCTAAAATATAATATGTTTTTTAGTTGTTGGCTCATCTTTGTGTGTGATTGCAACCTACCTTATGTTCAATCTGTCCATCTAAATCATACAAATTCTTGTGTCCACTAAAGTCGGGAAATTTTGTAGTGGATTTGTTAGGGAAGTTATGACCAGCATGTGCCACACACCAAACTGGTATATTAGTTTTTTCATGGAGGGTTTCAGCAAATTTTGAGTAAAACCCTACCACACCAGGATTACCTAATAAAATAGAAAATAGTTTTCTTCATGGTCACAAATACGCAAGTATTCTTAGGCATATTTACCTGGAATTATCACAATTACTTCATCAGTATCACCTTTGGATTCTTCTATCCATCGACCCCATGTTACTATTTTTGTACGGACCCCATTTATTTCTACATAGGCTTCATTCATTTTGAAAATGCTTAATAAAATGTATCTAATACTTCTATTTCAGGATAATTATGTACCTATTCTAGAATATCAAGTGTTATTCCATGTAAATTTCAAAAATAGTTACAAACAAGAGTTAAACTAAAAAATATAATTAAAGTATTGATTGGCTACTTATACATCACTTTAAATGATTCACAATACTTAATTATTTGAGTGCAATGTTCAAATCATCAGATCAGTTTATCAAGGTAAAAGATAGGAAATTATTTGCCATAAGTACTTACAAAAGAAATTTCAAGTATTTGAATAAGTTTAATAATTTACTCAATGTCTGCCAGAAACTTAATACTTCTATTGTAATAGGTAGGTAAATAGCAAGGTTTCTGGATAGTTTTAGAAACCTTGGGTAAATAGGATATTTAGTTACAGAGATTATTGTGAGAACAAATTTTATAGGACTAAGTAGGTTTGTACTAATTCTAAATAATATTTACCAACAGCTACTGCAGATGAGCCTATAAATTGCTAGGGGCATAATATTGGAACTTAATTAACAGTTCACTACAGCGAAAACAGCAATTAATTGATAAAAAGTTGTTGAACTTACTTCAGAGGTCAATTTCGTGCCATGGCTCATGACCGCAAATCAATGGGAAAATTTACTAATAATCATTCATTAAACAATATGTCTGTCTTTTTTATCGCAGTCGGTTTTCAATGTCATCTTTGTCATAATATCTAGGTCAGAGACTTGTGCGAATAATTTGACACACATAAGCTTGGTTGTACATCTGTGGTTGTATAACTAGTAGGAGAAAATGTTTTCAGTAAAAACCCTGTTTTATTCAAAAGGTACAGACAAAAAGCCTTTCTTGGTTCACGGTTTGAGTTTTCCCCCTACATTCTTCATTTGGTTTGGCCAGTAAAATAAGCTTTGCCCCCCATAAGTCAGCCTTAGGGCCTCAGCAACCAAATAAGTACATATTTTTATTTAAATCTTATATTTAAAAAAGGAACGACATAACAAGGTTGAAATATTTTTCCTAATTTTACAAAAATATTACAACAAAACAACAAAGGGTAGTCCGAACACCTCAACACAAACCAAAAATGCATGATTGGTATATTATTCAAATTTTAAGATGTATTTCTTCCCAATCATACCCTTTATGGTCAAAGTATTTAACAATGCTTCCTTATAATTGTCAAAATCAATCATTTGGTGAGCAGGAGCATGAAGTTCATTACTTGTCATCATTGAAATTAATTCTGAAAACATTTCAAACCTGTCTACACTATTAGCGTTTGCTTCGGACCACCTAGTCATCCAGTACCCTCTTATTTGCAAATCTTTAAAAATTAGTGCCGACGTGGGAATTGTTAGAGGCTCACGTGACATGCCTCCATAGGTTACCATAGGGCTGCCATGCTGAAGGTGCCTTAAGCATTCAAGAGCATTCTTGCCTCCCACACAGTTAAGGCCGAGCTTTGGCTGGTCAACTTTTCCAGATTTAAAAATATCAGTGGTGCGCAGCTCTTCTTCAGTTAAAACATGTGTCGCGCCTAGATGTGTGAGATATTGGCGCAATTCATTAATGTTCGGCCTGTCTCTGACAATGTTGACTGTGCGTATGCCCCACGCTCGGCAGATTTGAATGATATTCTGGCCGCAAGCAGAATTGGCACCATTTTGGATCACCTTTCATGAAATAAAAAAATAAATCAAAAAAACATTTACAAGATCACATTGTTACAAAAATACTTACTGAATCACCAGGTTTTAAGTCAGTAAAATCTCTAAGCATCCTAAAAGCAGTAGATGGATTGACAGTAAGTGTAGCAGCTTCCACTATTCCTAACTTCTTTGGTACTTTGAGAACAGAATCTTGTGGAAGTATCATATGTGTTTGCCATGTTCCCAGATTCGGAGATAGTGGAATTACATGGTCACCTTCAACGATATCCTTTACTTTTGAACCAATCTTCACTACTTTTCCTACTCCCTCATTTCCAGGAACTGCAGGAAGTTCTGGTTTTGAAGGATATTTTCCTTGGATTGTATTTATATCTGCAGGATTTACTGGAGCCGCTAACAGTTTAACAACTACCTCTTCTGCATCAGGTTCCCTTAATTCTACAGGTACAATATTTACTACCTTCAGTGGGTCCCCATATTCTGTATAAAACAGCTTCCTGGGTGCAGTACTGTTCAATCTCTTGGAAATATTTGAAGTTATTGCACAATTTTTGATATAATTTAGCAGTAAAGAGGTTTTTATAGATACCTTGGACATTTTGGGTTGGATATAAATTGCCTTAATTTAATTAAACATGTGGTATTTATAGGAAAGTAAATAAATAACTGGGTGCGAAACTTTTATTTACCGGGGCAAAGAGTTGCGTGACCGGGGTACAAGGTTCATGAATATAAGGTTATGTTGTTATGTCAAAGTGACAGCAAAGAGTAACCCAACTTAGGTGAAGGTAGATGAAAAAAAAAACACTTATGGTGTTTATCTGGTTGCCTTTACAAAAGAGAGGTTTTCCGAAAATTACTTTTAACTTTTCAATATTTTAATTAATATTGTTCTGTAATTCTAATCATAAAAGAAATCAGTCAGTTTATGGCTACAACTACTATCTCTCATTGATTGAGCCAAATTGCAATGATTTTAGAGAAAATATTTTTCTGATTCCCATTATGTTCAATAAACATAATACATAAACCTATTAAGTTTCTTTTTAAGACTAAAAATAAAACAAAGGGTATTTCTTTGATTTTTTTATTAACTTAAAACACGCTTAAATTTACTGTTCTTTAACTTCCCTAAGACGTCTGACAGCTGATCGTACTGATGAGGCAGCTGTGGTAGAATACACCCAGGCCCCTCCAGCAACAATACGCTTACACCTCTTGCAAGACCAGATACCTACACAGGATCTTTTCATGGCATCCTAAAAGATAAATAAATATTTACCCATGGTATTGTGATACTATAGACAGAAAATCGCGTAGTTAATGCTATATGCTAAGTACCTGGATACTAATAAAGCTCCAAATATTGACCAAATATTTTAATAATTTATACAAAGTTAAAATTTTAAAAACCAGAAGTTAGATTTAAAAAACCAAATTTTGATGTTAAAAAAAGTACTAGGGGAAACAAAACAAAAAGAGGTATAGTAAAAACAGTAAAGAAATTCTTACCTTTCCACAGAAACTGCATGAATATTTACTATGTTGTGTTATTTCCATTTTTTTTACCATTTTACGAAGGGAAGCACCATAACGGGTTCCATACTTTCCGGTGATTCCAACCTTCTTTGTACGCTTGGCCTAAAAAAAATTAAGATATAAAAACTGAATTTAATTAAGGAATTAAGTAACAATTGTCCTTTATAATATTAAATTTCTTCTGAAATGAATGTAAACACAAAAGTGACATTTTAGGCATAACCTCAATACAAATAGATTTTTCCTTATTATCCTTAAGGAAAGCCCTGATCCCTTAAAATATCCAATAAAAATTATGAAGCAAAGGCCTTAGAACAATGCTTAATATTAATTTGAACAATTTCTTTAAAGATGATTAGGATATTTTACGATTTCTCGACTTACCATTTTGTCGTATCTTTTTTCGAAGAATTGACAACTTGAAAGAACTATCACTGTCAGTCGAAACAAGTATCTTTATATAGGATAGTCAAGACAATTTATGTTGTGGAACTTTCTGCTCCTTGGTCCTTGGCCCTTGGTAAAAAAAAAATAAATAAAATCTGAATACAGAATTAATTATTTTGAAGGATTCAAGCAAGACTACTATAGGCATTCTAGAACAACTGTTTTTGGCGAAGCGTTTACGCTAAATAGAGATATGATTTTGATAATAAATATGTCCCATTGACACTTTGGCTATTAAAAACTCGTGAACATATCTTCTTTGCATTTTAACGGCCTAAAATCCTACTTTGACTAGCTAGGTAAATAAATAAATAGACTTAAAAATAACAGCATGTCGTCACTATTAAT
Organism: Polydrusus tereticollis; assembly: GCA_963920685.1. Lineage (NCBI taxonomy): Eukaryota > Metazoa > Arthropoda > Insecta > Coleoptera > Curculionidae > Polydrusus > Polydrusus tereticollis. The sequence goes on along the minus strand of OY987333.1, from coordinate 23,446,288 downwards.
TATATGGTTATTGATTTTCGCATATTACAAGGACTGTTAGAAAAAAATCGGCATTTGGCTTAATTTTATTTTTAAATAATTTAAAAAATTACAAAATGCGAAGAAAATTACTGCGAAACCACAACTATTTTCAAATTTATGTGTTTCGATACTTTTGACGTAGATACATATAAAGAAAGGTAGACTTTTACCGCCTGACATGCAGTGTGATAGTGTGAACAAAGGCAATACAAAACAATACATAATATAATCAATCAGACTCAACAACAAATAAGTAACCTAATATTTATCAACAAATGTTATTCGACTACTTCGTATTCACAAAAGAATTCCGACAGGGGACCGAACAGGTAGACAGCCGGCGTTTCCTCTGGGTTTCCCAGGAATTCGGCGTAAAGTTCTTGGTATCTTGAAAGGGTTATTCCTCCTCTTCTTCTATCGTCGTCCTACAAAAAGTAAATTGTTACAAAACCTAAGACCGTGTAATAAACTCGATAAATAAACTGTGCCATATGTATTTATTTCGACCATAAAAAGCAGAAAAATTAGGAAACTATTTAATAAAATGGCAACACATGGAAAAAAAATTGGGATTATATAAACAATAAAGAGGGGCATCAAAGTTGGGTAAAAATAGAGGGTGTCTCAAAATATCTATATTCAAGTTGTGCGTTTGTGAAACACCCTGTCTAATTTCCAAATATAGTAGGTATAGTAAAGTTTACGTTATATCATTGACCTTTACTGCAATTAAGCAACGACCTAAATAAACTCCATTGTGTATTGGGTGCAGGGTCGGCTTGAAATATATCTACATATTGATTTATTTTTATTTTGAATTAAAGAGACATTTTAAACTACTTAAATGAAAGTAAAGATCAATTATTATGATAATTAGATTTTAAGCCATATAAGTACCTACAATAAAAATTAATGAAATACTGATATACAGATGTATTCGTTTCTATAAAAATTAAGTTTTTGAAGTATTTAACAAAGTACACTATAGAGGTACTTATATGAAACAAGTTATTATGATTTTATATAAAATTTACAATTTTATGATTTAGGCTATACACATTAAGTTTAGGATTTAAATACAGTACCAATGTGTGTACACAGAAAAGTTCTACAATAATCAATTTTGACAACTTAATTCTACTTTACTCTAAATTTAGTACTGCGTTCACTATCTTCATCTAAACTTATTATTAAGGATTGAACATTTGTACTCATACACTTATAAGAATTTTCCACCTTAATCACTTGTTGTATACAGTTTTTCCAACTGTCTGCTGAAATGTTACTATGCTTTTTTCTTAATTCTACTACAGATTTATTTAATGTGGGGAAGTAATATTCCTTCTAATATTATTTGATTTTACTTGGTGCCATATTAGTTCGATTGGATTGAAGATACAATAGCACAGCTTAATATAACAATAATAGTAGGGGAGAAGTCGCAACACTATACAGGGTATTCCATACTAAATGGTACATTAAGAAGCATCTGGAGAACGAAAAGAAAAATAATTTTGAAATTTCCACTACGGTCATAGGAGGCTGCGCTCTAGCTTTTAAAAATAATTTCGCGGTTGCAGTGGTGCCAGATCTATTGATAACTGACATCAACTTTGGAATTTTAAATGGGACACCCTGTAGTTTATTTTATTTTTAGATTCTACGAAGAAATCTAGTTTTTTTTTGTAAAGGATATTTTTCCATTTCTCTTGCTGTTTCTTAAATATTAATTATCTTGTGTCTTTCTTTACCGAAACTATGTGAATTAAAACTTCAATATTTTCGTCTCCAGATGTCAAATCAACGTAACATTTTAACAAAATTTAGGCAACATGTGGTATTTTAATTTTGGCAATACAAGATCGCCGACTTCTATACAGAGTGTCCAAAAAATTAATTGCAATTTAGATTTTATAAATTTAATCAAAAGTCACTTTTTTTAAATGGAACACCGTGTATATTATTGAAGTGTTGAATAGAGTGGACCAATTGATTTTTTTCATATAGAGGGCTCCTCTACTTATTTTGAACCGCTTTCGATTTATAAGCCATTTTATGAATAATTACTATTCATATTCGAGAACTAGACATTAAAGATCCAAATCGTTAAATGTGCCATAATGTAACAACTGCAATACATAACGATGTTGACATAACATGTCTCACTTTTTAGTTTGGATTTGCTTATGATTAAAATAGCAAAAATGGAGAATATATAATATAGTTATTCAAATGGGGATATTTTAAATTTGTTTTATGTTCACAGCGTGTGTCAAAGAATTGTTTCAAGAACCTGCAGAAGATTTACCGCTCTTTTTCCGAATTTGCCGCCAATGAACCCACGGAAATTTCTCAGATTTGAAGGTAATTTTTTAAATTTCGGAAATGTACAGGCTCCCAGATATCAATTTCACCCTGTTACTGAAAACGAAGAAAATGAAATTAACGTTTTGGCGTATTTTCATGCCTATCCCCATGCTTCAATAACAAGTGCCAAAAATGATTTAGGAATAAATCGAACATCAATATGTAGAATTTTACATAAACATAATATGCATGGCTACAAACTAATTTCATTACAGGCTTTACAAACAGGAGATCCTCCAAAACGTGTAGATCTTTGCGAAATGTTATTAATTCGAACACAGGAGGATCCAGATTTTCTGAAAATAATTATTTGCACCGATGAAGCAAAAATTCCTCACGCGAAGGAGTCTTTAACCGTCAAAATAATCACTATTGGGCTGCAGAAAATCCACACACGCTATGAAAGAAAGATGTTACCAACAAAGATTTAGTTTTAATGTATTTTGTTTGTTGATGGATAGGCAATTATCAATCTATATTTATGATGAAAATTTAACTTCTGAAAAATATCTCGAAATTCTAAGAACGACCGTATCTGAGTTTTTGGATAATCTACCGCTTATCGATTTGAGAAATTGTTGGTAGCAATTAGATGTAGCTCCTTCAGCGGAACTGTATGATATGTTTGAAGATAGGTGGATAAGACGTGGAGGACCATGGAGTTGGCCACCGCGATCTCCAGATCTTAATCCTTTAGACTTTTCCTGTGGGGTAAAGAAGTGGTTTATAAAACACCAGTAAATTCAAAAGAAGATCTAGAAAATCGGGTAAGGCGCGCTTTTGAAGAACTTGATCCATTAGAAATTCAAAGAGCTATACTACCGGTCATGTGATGACATGTATTACCGATTGGGCGATTGCTTACATGAAAATGGTCAGCACTGACATCTAAAGTATTAGGTGAGAATTCCAAAAGTTTTAATTTACTCACAAAATCGTTTTTTTTCAGAACCACAATTTATTATGAAAGGAAATTTGTTTTGATCATGGCACATTTATCGATTTAGATCTTTAATGTCTAGTTCTCGAATATGAATAGTAATTATTCATAAAATGGCTTATAAATCGAAAGCGGTTCAAAATAGGTAGAGGAACACTATATGAAAAAAATTAAATTGGTCTACTCTATTCAACACTTCAGTAATATACAGGGTGTTCGATTTAAAAAAAGTGACTTTTGATCAAATTTATAAAATCTGAATTGCAATTAATTTTTTGGACACTCTGTATAGAAGTCGGCGATCCTATAATGCCAAAATTAAAGTACCACATGTTGACTAAATTATGTTAATATGTTACGTTGATTTGACATCTGAAGACGAAAATATTGAAGTTTTAATTCACATAGTTTCGGTAAAGAAAGACACAAGATAATATTTAAGAAACAGCAAGAGAAATGGAAAAATATCCTGTACAAAAAAAACTAGATTTCTTCGTAGAATCTAAAAATAAAATAAACTACAGGGTGTCCCATTTAAAATTCCAAAGTTGATGTCAGTTATCATATCAATAGATCTGGCACCTCTGCAACCGCGAAATTATTTTTAAAAGCTAGAGCGCAGCCTCCTATGACCGTAGTGAAAATTTCAAAATTATTTTTCTTTTCGTTCTCCAGATACTTCTAACGTACCATCGAGTATGGAATACCCTGTATGTCTGTTGCAAGTTTATCACACACGTATTCTTATTAATTTTAAAAGTCTATTTGTATGATTTCTTTTTGTCTTGAAATTCTCTATCTTGAAACACCAGAACTACTTCTATAAGGTTATTTTTATCGTTATTTTCAAAGTGCGTCTCTATTTTTTAAAAGCTTATTAATTTATAATTTATAAGTGTTTGTTGGCAAAAGCTTTGGGCTTTTCGCTCGCAATTACCCATTTGTTTGTTTAAGTAATGAGAAACTAATTTTCAGATAAGATATGTTGGGTATAATCAACAGTAAATCAAAAGGTGAATGAGATTAATGTAATGAGGAGAACACGTGCAGACAATGATTTGTTTTAACTGACTATGTATTTATTGCTTTTCGAAAAACTAATTGAATTTTTGGATATTGTCATCCCTATTTGCTATACCGTTTTAAGTGGGTATAAATAACTAATAATATATAAATGGCAAATTAATTTTTATGAATTTTTGTTCCAATTGGTTTTCCGACGAGTAAATTTTGTTGTAGGTATTGGCGTTTGAATTACCGGCTCGTGATATTTCTTGTTGTATTAGTGTTAAAATGTGGCGTCCATGGGCTTGTGCTGAGAGTGGGGCATTTTTTAGTGCCGCTTTCAGAAGAAAGCATTTATCTCCCCATGCTAGAGAAATCAATAAAAATGTGTACCAATCTTTGCTTTTTGCTGAGATTTTAATTTAAGTGATGCTTTAGCCGAGACGTCTGCTTTAACAAGTACTTGTTAATTTCAGGTAAAGGAAGGATATGGTAAAGCCTGTCCAGAGATATAAGACTTTGCCTTTAAATCGGATTGTCCAAGGGTAGCCATAAACAAACAATGAATGAATGAATAAATGCAGGTAAATTGTGGTCCGTACTTAAAAATGTCTTAAAGTAAACTGCAAATCCGGAAGACGTAATTTCATTATTAAAGTAATAGTTTGGTGATTTTAAACCGATTTTTACCTGATTCAAAATGAAAGGGTTAATCCCATAAAACAAATTATTCTAAACAGTGTAATACAGCGTTTGTTTAATTGTGTGTGAGTCATGGAAAATATGTGCTAGCCCAGTGTAGGTATCTCAGGAGATAACCCCGTCAAAAAGCAGAAAACACTTTTCTGTGGAAACTAAGGAAGTTATAAACAATGTTTAGTATTGTGTATTTAATCAAGTCTAACTAATATGGCACAAAGTCAAATAAAATATTAGAAGGAATAATACTTCCCCCACATTATAGTTATTTATGTATCTAGGGAATTATAATGGTCTTAATTACCGAGGGCAAAGTTTACCTCCCGAGGGCCTTTGGCCCGAGGGACAGCAATTGCCCGAGGTAATTGAGACCCTTATAATTCCAGTGATACATAGATAATTTTATTGCTGACCGATTTTAGTAACATTTTGTTCATTTTTAAAGTGGAATAAATGTTTCAATAGATGACAATCAAATTGACATTAGATGTCAATCGTTTGATTTTATGTCAAATTTTTCTTAATATCCCAAGGGAGTTATGACCCTTATAATTTCCGCGTAACTAAGACGTTATAAGCTAATAATATACCGGTCAGAAATAAAATACATTTTTCGCATTTTATACAGTAATGCACTAGATTAATGACCTCAAAATCGTACAGTAAAGGCTGAGACACAATCAAAAACTTAAGGAATAAAGAATAGGATTTAAGATTTAGGCGTTAAGGAATAAGAGTACAAGACAGAATTAAAATCTTAGTACCTAAATTTAACCAATCCGGTTACTTAAAAACGGCGCGATTTTTAAACTCTAAACTATTGTCGTAACCCCACTTTTTTGTTTACAAATACTATTTTTACAACTTTAACAAACTCGCCGTGAACTCGCCTATACTTTTAAAAAATATGGAGGGCTTGCCAAAAAAGTCCTTAACTCTTTTGAGTAGTATGTTTGCAATGTCGGCAGCGTTTTATTATTACCTTAAGAAACGGAGATCAATAAGGTGGCGCAACAGGAGATGGTGAGTTCGCCCTATTAATGTCCAAAGAGAATTCTTAGGAGACTTTAATGATAGAACGTAATCGTTAAAGTTTTGGTCATACATGACTTACATGAAACTCTTACTTTTATTAAAAACCAAAGTGAAAAACTGAAAATACAATTTTGAGGTTATTAAATTGTCAAAAGTCAAACAACAAACATGCTGACTTCTGATTGGTTGATTTCCTATTCCTTATTTCTTAAAACCAACAAATCGGTTTTTTAAATCTTAAATCTTATTCCTTAATTCCAAAAAATTCATTGTGCGTTGTTTACATAGGACAACATATGTTCGTTCTTAAATCTTAATTCTTATTTCTTATTCCTTAAGTTTTTGATTGTGTCTCGGCCTTAATGGGTCACCTTACAGCATAGCAACCATTAAAGCATAGCAACCATTACTGCATAAACCGTCAATATCATTCAAAACACAATTTTACAAGAAAGAAATTCGTTTGTTTTAAATCTTATTACAATAAATATTAAAAGAACAATTATTTAAGTTAGAAAAGGATGCAACTGCTCACCTCGCCGTATTAAGTAGTTGTTGCTGAACATTTTTTTCATTCACCACAATTCCTATGGGGACTTTTTGGGGTAGTCCCAGTTGGACATTTTTTAATACCCTTTGAGAGTTTTTCAATTTATTTTCAATGCTTTCTTCCACGTATCCTTCAGCTACGCTTGTGGACCGCCATCCCCCATGCCGTTTGAGATCCTGAATATCAGCGCCATTGTCAGCAAGAAGAGTTGCAGATGTTCTTTTCAAACAATGACCGGTGTAGCTTGGAGCATCAGGAAGTTTTATATATTTCGCAATTTCTTGTGGGATTTTTGCGAAAGTGTTGATGCCAACTGGCTGTACTGTACATTTGCCATATAAAATAGCTTACCTTCTCGTAAAAGTATGCCGGCATCAAATTTTCGTCAATGCCTTTAAAATTCTTGGTGTTTCTCCACTCACAGAACATATTATACCTATACTTTCTCTATCTTTCCTTGGATTTTACTGGAAGCAAACTTAAAGAAGCTTCGCGGGCCGCATTCAGGATATCTTCCAAGTTGTTTTCATTAGCCATTTCCATAATTCTTGTGAAATTCACTCTTCAAATATGAATTTATTTGGATGCTGTCAATAGTCGTCAAAACACAAAAAAACATCTTGTTTATATTGCTAAGTTACCGAGAAGTCATACTACTAAGTTTTTGTAGATTTTCTTTAGTAACTATTCTTTTTAGATTTTAATATGAAATGCAAAATAATTAATTACTTACAAAATGCGAAAAAATAGTATACGCACCTCGTCAGAAAAGTGATTTTACTTGACTCGTATGGAAATTAAATCCTCGCTTCGCTCGGATTCAAACTAACCGTACTCGTCAAGTAAAGTTCCACTTTTCTAAACTTGATACGTAATGTACTATTGTAGTAGAATTAATAAAAAACATGATAAGTAACATTTCTGCAGACAGATGGAAAAACTGTATACAACATGTAATTAAGGTGGAACATTCTTATATGTTAAGGAGTACTAATGTTCACTTAGGTGAAGATAGTGATAGTGACACAGAACTAAATTTAGAGTAAAGTAAAATTAACCCTGCGTTAATGGATGGTCGCTAAAAAAATAACTACAATAATGTCATATACAAATATACAGATCTACATACATGCACATTATAAATAAAGATTTAAAAAGCTAAATTGTTGCATACATTTTGACAAAATCCTTCTTTGAAATTTATAGGCCATTAGGCAAAATAATAATAGATTAATTTTATTATTACGAGCGAGCTAACATAAATGTATTTTTGGTCCTTGCCTTATTGTGACAATCCTAAAATTGCTCAACGTTTTGGCTAGTGTTCATAATTAAAAGAAAAAAAACGGTCAAGTGTAAGGTTCACTGATGAGTAAGGAATATCATAGATCTCAGATAGATGCTTTTAAAACAAACCCAACAAGAAGAAGTATACTCAAAAATAAAATAAAATAAAGCAGGTAGGTATACCACAAGGAAGTGTATTAGGTTCAGTCAAGTACCTATACCTATTAAAACATAAAAGTATACAGTAACAAGAAAATAGCTTGTGTATTCCGAAAACAAAATAAGAGCACAGGAAATTTATATCAACAAATTGTGTTTTATTTATTATTAAATAAACCACCAGTTCAGTTTTGATGTCATTTTAACATGCAAAATGTCTTTAACTGAAAGAGAAAGAATTACAATTCTTATGATGAGAGGATATGGCGATAGGGTCAGGTCTTACGAAGAGGTTAAAAATGTATTTAATGACGCATTTCCAAACCGAAATCCAATTTCAAAAGCAACTGTTTTAAGGACTATCCGACGGTTCGAAGAAACGGGAAATTGTAGAGATAGGCGACGAACAGGACGACCAGCAGTAGTAGGTAGATGAAGAGAAAAGTTTAGAAAATTTAAAACATGTTGTTGAAACCCCTGTTTCTTCATTAAGAAAAATTTCTCGAGTAAGTGATGTCTGCTTCAAATCCGTCCATAATGTTTTAATCATAGACATATAAAATTATTATAGGTCTTTGGTTTTAATAAAACATAAATATCACCCTTTCAAAATACATGTAGTTCAAGAGTTATCAGAAGATGATTATGAGTAAAGAATTAAATTTTGTGATATTATGATGTCAAGGTTTGACCAAAATAACCAGTTTTTCAAATTTATAGTATTTTCGGACGAAGCAACATTTATGTCAATATACACAACTGTAGGTTTTGGGCAAATGAAAATCCCCACTGGATGAGAGAAGGTCATACACAACGCCCTGGAAAATTGAATGTGTGAGCGGGGCTTCTGGGTAACCACAAGATTGGTCCATTTTTTATTGATGGAAATTTGACATCACAACTTTACCTTGAGCTCTTGGAAACGCAAATAGTGCCTACTATACGAAATATGATGGGTACAAATTATGCAAGTACCTACATTGTTCTAACAGAACGGAGCTTCCCATTTTGGTCGAAACATGCGCGAATTTTTAAACAACACTTTTCCGAATAGGTGGATCGGTAGAGGGGTACAATCGAGTGGCCACCTAGGTCCCCTGATTTGTCGCATAACGACTACTTTTTATGAGGACACTTATAGAACAGAGTTTATACCACAAAACCTCAAAATTTGGCCGATTTGCAGCGTCGAATTTTGGACGAATTTGAATTAATAACGCCAGAAATGATTTACAACACAATACAGGGAAAAGAGTTAATATACAAAATATATTTTTTCTAAATTGTACTCGTTATTTCGAAAACTACTGATAGTAGAAACAAAGTATGTTATACCAAAAGTGTAACAAATTTAAAGTAAAACTATAAATGAAAAAATATACAGGGTATTACATTTAAAAATTTAAAATTCGTTCAAATTCCAGACAAACTAAAAAGCTGGCAACAACGCCAATAACCGTCATTCGGTGCGTCAGATCCTCTTACATAACTGTACCAAATTTGGTTTAAATCGGCCAATAAATTGTGATGTTATTATGCCGTTTCCGGACTTTATACACACACTGTATTTTAAAAGCATCCAAGATTGACGTAGGTACTGCGAAAGTGTCTAAGATACTCGAAAATATCAAAGATACTTTTAATGGTAACTAATATAGTTACTGATTAAAAGTATCTCAGCAAAATGAACTATTGGACGAAGAAGTATGACGAATTAGAGAACTTAACAAACAAAACACTTAACTACATACAAATTAGTATAAATTATATGGAATGCCTACCCAATATACTTTATGTGTATCTAGCCTAATACCTGATGGGTGCCATTTCGACATTAAAGTAATTTACACAAATTCTTAGATCAATATGGACCTATAAGGCTTGCAACTTTGGGCTTGTACTAATCAACAAAATAATATCTAAGGCAATAAGTCATTCAAGGGTTTCAAAACCAAGTATTTAGGAACATTGTTGAGACTCTAAGATGTATCAAGAACAGTAACCTACCCCAATCTCCAGGACCTGGAAATGGACGTTTTTTTTTTGCCTCATGAACAACGACTCCATCAGCACGTGAATATAGAGACCATCCTCGACAACGGGGACATAGCAAGAAAACTCAAGTTGCCTTTACTTAATACTTTCAAGTAGGTACATAAATAATTTTTTATTCTGGGCTACAAACCCTAATATTTTTCCTTATGTCTATAGCATAAGTAGTATGTATAAATTTATACTGGACTTATATAAAGTAAGTTTCTGCGTCTAGCTTTTAACCGACTTCAGGTTAAATATAAAGTTGTTGGTATGGATATAGTGGATAAAATGAATAGAAAAATAGCTTTATTTAAATAAATGAAAGGAAAGAGTCTGACCTCATGCCTTTGAGTTGCATGGTTCAGTGAACAAAATAAAAGCCAAACAATGTGACTTACATTCAACAGATTATTGAAGGCTTCGTCTACAATCTCCACGTCATCTATCGCAAACTTCGTGATACAACTGAACCGGTATTCGTCTGCGTCGATGACACCATCATCATTGATATCGACCATTTTGAAATTCGTCTCTAAAAGTACAACAAAATTTTTTTTATTGTTTTTCTATTTTGTATACATTTTTACACTATACCTATGAACATTTTCATCGCCTGAGGGAAGTCTTCATAGCGTTTTCGCAAACAGCTCTGTTGGACGGCCTGCTTGAATTCTTCAGTCGTGATTTTTCCGTCCTGCAACAGCTCCTGAGTTAGAAAAAGGGTAATTTTTGTGTCAGTATGTATTTTACGTGTGGATATCTGTAAATTTTGATTATAGAAAATAAATTACGTACACCAATTGGTTGTAAGTGTTAGAGCAATATGTAAGAAAGTATAAAATAGCTGTACGTAAAATAGTATGTAGAAAATATTATGTTTTAAGGAAAAAATGAACAACATAGTACAACTACTTAGTTACAATAAAAAAGTGCAATATTGCCGATTTGACTAGCACGTATTTCAATAAAGAACATCTAAATATTTATATATAATATATACAGAATAAGGTAGTAGACCAGAAAAAGTAATTTAATTGCCTCAGGTTCCACATAACCAAAATATATTTGGTGTGTTGTGCATCTGAGAATTATCAGGCCTATGCTGATTGTTCGTTATAAGCGTAGCATTGTAAGGAAGAGCGCCCACCAAAGCAGTGAATTGCTTAAGGTAAAGTGTGCGTGAAGCACACCTGAATCGCACGTCATGTGTACAACATTTGTGTTTGAAAACGTTTTAAGCGAGCTGTTTCATTTAGTTTAGTTTATTTTCATATAAGTCTTTATTTTATATAAATTTTGAATATTTCAATGCAGAGGGAACCCGATTACATCTAGCTAGTTAGAAGCGGGTTTTCATCCCGCTTGTTATCTCTCCTCTTCGTACTAAAATGTGCTCGTGGGATCGTCGTTGTTGCCGTATCAAATTGACAATTTTGCAATTTCTTCAAAAGTAATTCAAGGTAGAACGATTAAACTTTCTCAACAATTCGACAACTATTTAAGGTATATGGTGCGATAAAATTCGAATATTCAGGGTGTTTGGAAAAAAGTTACACAACTTTAAAGAAACAAGAAAATACACGCATCATGTGTTGTACAGAACTTCGGCCTCCAGAAGCCTATTATGTTTCGGTGAGATCGAAAAGTAGAAAGTATTTTTCTTCAGCGATTGAAAATCAAAACATGCCTCTTTTCGATAGTTAATAGCTTGAAAACGAAAAGTCGGATCAAAATGCGGTTAAGATAGTTAAATAGTACCTACATCTCAAATATCTATTTCCTACAATAAATCTTCCTATACCTAAAAAATTTAGAAATTGTAAATTTTAAAATTTTGCCTAGAAAGCACTCCTCAAGAGACATAAAAAATGTGTTTCGAATCTTGAAATTTTTTATATAAAGTGTGCAAACAATTGAAATTTCTTTAATTTTTTTTTTAAATTAAAATATTTTATAGGAAATATATTTTTTTCTATTGGGTTTATTCGAGTCGACCGACATTTTAAAACAACTTGCTCTAAAATATCTTACAGATAGTTAAGTTTTTGTGCCACAGAAATTGACAAAAAATTATCCAAACGTGTGTTTGTACTTGGCGAAGCTTACATTTTTGATAGGCGTCAAAGTGTCAGAAAACTAGTGTTTTAATTTAGTTTTCTGGTAATTATCTTTTCTTTCGGTGAACGCACTAATTTTCTACAAATAGCCATATTTATTTCATATAACTTACCAAGCAAAAATCATTGTAATATTTCTAATAACTATATAGCTAAAGGGCGATTACCTTGCTTTTGAAGTAATAGGATTTAAGTACGTTGTTTTTCATTGATTCTGTATGAATTTAATTTTAGGATATCTATTAACGATGCGGAAATTATAATTTAAAAAAATCTTCAGGAAAATGGTTGCTACTCTTATTAGAGGCCTAGCTCCGTACTAACTGGTGTCGGTGTTTCAATCCATATATCGTCGGTCTAAGGAGATCAGGTTAGTTCGGAGTCCGAAACTGGTGTCATCTTTAGGTCAACAAGATATATTATGATGTAACTAATTTATGATTGAAACCATTGACAATGGGGAAAATAAAAAGAGAGTAGAAGTTTCAATTAACGTCAAAATTTTAAATATTAAAAGACCGATGATAAATCATTAAATAACACTCTTGACACCATCAGCATGAAACATAACTTAGGTACCAGCCGGCTTGCTTTTGTTTGCCCAGGCCAAATTTTGTTTATGCAGCTATGCCAAAAAACTTTTTCCCGTCGAACAAAAATAAAAATTACTTTCACTGAACAATGGATGAAGTAATAAACGGTTTGTTGATGTGCACTAATCGGATAAAATATTATTTTTCGAGTGACACGTAAAAAAATAGGTGAATTATGTGGCAGAAAAGATCAAGTTTAATAATAAATTTTTATGAGGTTCTTGTCATGAGCTTGTGAAAAGGATCGACAAAAAAAAATTTACTTCAACGATCAAAAAAAATATTTGTGGTTCAGATTGGGACATGAAATAATGAAAATATGGATAATATAGAGAGCTTTTTACGATTATTATAGTCGCAACTTTCAATTTAACTACTTTAGTCTCCCTGTCTCCCTCCTCTTTTTATTTAATTAGAAAGCTTGGATCAGGGCGACACATTTATGTAATTTTTAGTTTTTAGTGACAGTTATTTAAATTTAACGCCTTCGCTTTAAATTGTGTTCAGTTATTAGAATAATTTAGACCTGCCATACACGAGGTGCATTTTTTAAATCCAGATATCTCAAAACGGCTGCTCAAATCAACTCTTACCACATATAACCTTTGTTAGGTAAAGTACGTTGGAAAATAAGAATTTTTATTTAAAAGTTAAATACAGGGTGACTCAAGAAAATCATACTGTTTAATAAAACCCTTTATAGGACTGTTTTTCCATTACAATAGAATACACCCCTTCTGGATGGTAACCATGCACGACTTCGTCAGATAACTACCTTGTTAAAGTCTGCTAACTCGGCTATTTCTTCCCAGAGGCTGAGCATGATGTGTTGATTTTCCTGTAGTTTCGAGTAACTAAACTCTCCCTTGCCTTCGATTATGGTTGCTCTCAAGGCGAGGCAAGCAAAATCTCTTTCGTCTAGGTAACCATTATTATCGATATCTGGAAAACAATTAATAAAATACTCTTAATTTAATAAGTGCATATGTTATATGCCCCCCATAAAAACACAAAAAAATCCTATCGACGCCACTGGATTTTTTAATCACAGTTTTCACTATAGTCTATCTTTAAATGGCACGAGGTAATAAATGTTCATCCCTTAAAATCTGTTGTGTTTACATTAAAGGATCCAAATAATAAGTATTCTTTAGGTAGGTCCACCCGGAATTTATCGCAAGCTATTTTTATATTTGAGGATTTACCATTGTAATTGGGAAAATCCCTTAGCCAGGAGCACGTATTGGGGGAGTTTTTAAATTAAAAATCTTAAACATGCCTGTTCTCCTAAAATTGTATTATATTATATTCGTAGGTATTTATAACATATGAGAACATTTAAAAAATCGTATTAACTAATAAATAACAATGGGTGGTACTATTTTACATAATATAAAAACAAAATATAATATAGAATTTTGCCACCAAAGCATTTTCAAAAATCGAATAATACTTTGTCGCTAGGGCTTAATTATAGTCCGAAACGGAATATGAACTTTTATTAACGTCGTTTATAATAAGCGGTAAATTGAAATAAATAATAAAAGAAAATCCGATTTTCAATTTCGAATATCTCGGAAACTGTTGAAGACAGGTATAGGATATTATACACAAAATATACTTAGAATTGTCTGGAGAATCTAAAAATTCAATAATATACAGGGTGTTCCGTTTAAAAAAGTAACATTGTTCTGACATTTCGTAATGGGGAACCCTGTATATCCGAAACCAACTTTTACTGGCGCTTCTCAAAAGGACCTATTAATGTTATATTTAAACCATATATCAAAAACTTTAAATAAAAAAGTTACCTATTGGTCAAAATGTGGCCAATAACCCTATACATAATTTTAAAAAATATAATATTAAAATATATATTTAAAGACAAAACTGAATTTACGGTCAATACTTGTACTAATCCTGCACAAATTTAAAAATTCAGGCCTATTTAAATCTATACATGCCAGAAATCTTGCACGCCCATTATTGATTTATTAATTCGCATCATTTAAAGGTAGACTATAATATAGTTTCGAATAAGAATAAGACCTTTTTGAATTTTAGGCAAAATATACGTGTGCATGTCATGTCTATTTGTTTTGTATTAAAAACAATAATTCATGTGAAATTTAGCGAAACCAAAAAAATAAATAAAGAATTTCTGTACAACTTGAAATGGAAAGCCTTGTGTATGATTATCTGTTTTAGGGCTTCCAGAATATTGGAAATAAAAGTTTTTTTACTAGAATCGATCGCTAATGCATACTTAATATATTTTGTAATTGTTTAAAGCTTGTGCCAGAAATAATTCGATTTTCCACGAGAAAAATACGCCAACTTCAATTTTACATTTCAATGTAGACAATTTGTCTAAAAACATGTCTAAAAGTTATCACATGCGAATTTACCGGATCTTTTGCCAACTTTTTTCGGTCGATGATCTTTTCCTTAAAATAAGCAAAATTCAGGCTTATCATAATAATTTTGGAAAAATCTGTGTGGTTTAGTTCCATTTAAGTATAGGAGTATATTTCGAGAATTATCCTGTTTATTTTTTTTTACTATTAGTAATTTTTAAATTTAGTTGAATTATTCATTAAAAAGTTTGGAATTTTAAAATTTTCTTGTGAATCAGTTCCAGAAATAATCGAAAGTCAATATATATTTATTTATTAATTAGGCTCATTATACATATTTATTCTGTACACTTTGACTATACGGTGCCTATAGTATTCCTTTAAATCGGTTTAATAGTTTTCAAGATACATTTCGCACAGACTGAAAAACAAAAATGATTGGCCTGCATAATGTTTTTGTTTTCGGGGTACCCACAAAAATGTTCTACAGTGCGTTTTCTTTCCGACGGGCTATAGAATGCAGTGTTTAGATTGTTTAACTTTATGTTATAGATTGCATTTATTTATATTGTTTATGGTGATTTGTATGATTGTTACAAAGGATATAGGGTCCAGCCATTCGAATAATATATAACTTCAGACCGAGACTTTTTTTGGCAAAGAGTATATCTGTATATAG
The DNA here is from genome assembly GCA_963920685.1 of Polydrusus tereticollis. NCBI lineage: Eukaryota > Metazoa > Arthropoda > Insecta > Coleoptera > Curculionidae > Polydrusus > Polydrusus tereticollis. The sequence goes on along the minus strand of OY987333.1, from coordinate 23,430,442 downwards.
AGAAGGGTGTCACTTAATGTGATACCTGGACCAATTTTAAGTGTAACCTGTTATACAGGGTGTTTCATTAACGCGTTCAAATATTCCGGGTGTATGTCTAATTGTTTCAATGGATACATGAATCATTAATGCAATTTCTTAATTTTTCCACAGTTTCTATTGGGATCGTATCAACTAAACGTTTGAGGTGACCCCAAAGAAAGTAATCTAATGAATTTAAGTCTGGAGACCTGGGGGGCCAGTGTTGTGTTCCTTCTCGACCTATCCATCGATTTGGATACACTGTGTTCAAATATTCACGAGCAACTAAACTGAAACAAGCTGGACATCGGTTGTAAAAAGAATGGGACTACCAAATGGTCTCCAACAATTCCGAGATTCTGGGTTGAGAAACTGGTGTCGATGACGGTCTTCTAAAATTAGGTACATGTTGGTTCTCATCCGCTCATACATGATTGTTATGGAGGTTCATTATGGCAACTCTGGAAAAATTTGCCTCATCAGTGAATAATATTTGTCCTGGAAGCTGGGGATTTTATATTAACGTTTAAAGCAATCTTTCTTGAGTTTCCTCAATTTCATGAAGCACGTATTCTTCTACTTGTGCTATGTTTTTGAAAACCTCCAGTTTCAATAACAGGTTGATAAAGACAGGTAAATATCGTATGGTGCGGGATACCACGATAAGGGTGTTCTTTCCCATAAAGACGCCTGGCTGCTAATGAATTGGCCAAGCCATAAACGAAATGCATATCGCATATTTGACTACTGGTATAATTCATTTTGAAAAGCTTGACAACTTGACGACTACCACATCTTACTAATTAACGTCGGTAATGCCTTTTCACCTTTTTCTGTTTTCTGCTTCCGAAAATGTTATTATTCTTTTTCTCGAGAACGTTTGCTCGTAGCAACTTCTACTGAGTATACCTTTTTGACGTAGAAATGATGGAGAAATCTATTTTTGTGCTTCAAAATGCAATACAAGTAGGTACGTATAAGGAAGTTATGGCTCCTCAAAAGAGTAAAAATACAAGTGGGACCCATACTAACATCAAATTCAAATTTCTCATTTCAAAAATGAATTTTTTCGCAATATTAATAAAACATCCTGTATATAATGTATCTTAAAATAATTTAAAATGCTTGGTTTCCAATGCAGGGTGTTCGAAAAATAGACGGAGATATTTTAGAGAGTGATTCCTTGTTAAAAAATATGAAAAGAAGTTTTTATAAACATGGGTCCGGAAAAGCAAAGTTTTCAAGATACAGGATGTTAAATAAAAAAAAATAACAAGTGAAATTATTAATGTCCTAAAAATTATTTACTCGATTCTGTTGAAATTTGGCAATGTTATTTGTTGTATTAAGAGGCTAATTTAGCCCTAAATAGATTAAAATTATTAAGTCCAGTGGCGTCCTGGGGGGACCTTAGTGAACATTATTATCAAAAAAATGTACGCCACTACCTTTTTTGTAACTTTAATATTTTTTGTTTGATCAAACATCTAAAAATACAACTTCTTTGCTTCTTGTATTTTTTTCCTATCTCACTTTGTTTTCGAGAAAAAAAATTAAAACCGTTTTATTGCATGTCACTGGACAAAATTTATTTATCAATTTTTACTAAAAAAGTTTCTTGAAAAACAAATAATCAAACTAAATTAGCCTCTTAATACAACAAATAACATTGCCAAATTTCAACAGAATCGAGTAAATATTTTTTAAGACATTAATAATTTTATTTTTTATTTTTTTCTATTTAACATCCTGTATCTCTTGAAAACTCTGCATTTCCGGACCCATGTTTATAGAAACTTGTTTTGATATTTTTTAACAAGGAATCACCCTCTAAAATATCTCCGTCTATTTTTCGAACACCCTGTATACAATAGGGTTCTACAGTTTTTATTTTATTTTCGGTTTTAACTAAAAATCTCCAAACTCCTTTTACATAGCACACTAAATTTTGGTATAATATATTAATACAATATAAAAATACATAATTTTATCGAAAAAAAAATCTTACTGTTATGTTTATATGTTTTTTCGGCGTAAAATTAGTCCGGGAACTGTCCATACATTAAAATATAAATTTAATATTAAAACATTAAGTAGTAACATCCTGTATATGCAATGATAAATTCGCTCTCTATACCATTTGGCCAAGAAAACGAAACAAAAACCCAATTTTCCATATTTATCGTTCACTTTAAAAAAAAATCGCTGACAGGTAAATTTTGTTTTCAAGGTAGACCTTGCTAATATTTTGAAGCGCGTAACATCCACCCCCTAGCGAGAGTGGGTGGGCTGCGTTTAAATGGATCAAGGGTCAAGTGTCACCTCAATATGAATGTCCTTTAATTCTCTTTTTGATTCAGTATAGTTTTAAAGAAAATGCCTTTGATGATAAAAGAGTTTTGTGTTTTATCTGAACTTTTACACTTAGTTTACCATCTTTAAAAGGCTTTTCTTGCTACTAAACCAAACCAAAAGGTATGGTTAAAAAAATAATTTTTAAGGGACTAACATGAGTTATCACTACTTGATCCTGCATGGCTCCAGTTAAACTTTTAGGGATGTAGCCCACCCCCGGTGAGAGCTTGAGGTGATAGTAGTAGGTATTTTTTCGGATTTTCTTAAGTGGTTTCACAGTTTTACTAATCCATTTCTCAGCAACAAATTCAGAAACACTAGCCATTTCAAAGGGCGAAGTTTTCCAACAACTGCCGGAAAGTAAGTAAACATTTCAAATTTTTGAAACAATGAGGCACAGGTAGGTAAACAATAATGATTTATTACTCTCTCGCATTAAGCAACAAACTGTAAACCATTTTTTTAAGTGACGATAAATATGAAAAATAGAGTTTGTTTCGTTTTCGTTGGCCAATCTTGTATATAGAACTTTTATTTTTTGAAAATGTAATCAGAAAATTTGACCTATTTTACTAATTACTGAAATTACCACTTATTTTCCACACAAAATTCTAAAAATACCAGTTAAACCAGGTTTACATCGAGAGAAAGGGTTAAAAAGTTAATCAGCAGTCTTTTCTGCTTTCTTGAAAATTTTATGGAGGTAGGTACCCCCACACGTAAAATATTTTAAAAAAAGTAACTGTATGTTTAGTGTTTATTAATAATAATAATAAACAATTGATATTATAACGTTATTGTACCGTTAAACAATCTACACTTACTCAAAAATACTCACCATACAAATACTTTACAACAAAAGCAACTCTATTATCCCAACAATACGCCATTTTCGCACCGGATATCTGGAAAACTATTGGAAAAGTCGATAAAAGACCGGCGAAACTTTTTGGAAATTCTCTGGAAGCACGCGTTCGACACGATTTAAATAACAATATGAAATCGAAAAAGGCCGGCTTGCCACCGGCATTTGCCGTCTAATTTTAAAATACAAGTAGTTTTTGACGTCTAAAACCGACGCTTTGAATATAAGCGTCGCTATCGAGAAAATGGAAAACTGAACGGATCTAAGGATCACTGTTTTTTTAATTAACAGCCGCTCATGGACGTTCTGATTTCCCTCAGCTCGGTCTTGTCCGTTGTAAGCATCAATGGTTTTCTATTTTCCTTCAAACATATGATTTTGTAGAAGATTCATATGACCCATTTCATAATAAAGTGCATTCAAGAAATTTGTATTCCAAAATTTACAGGGTGTCCGACAAGTTTGATATACTCTGGGGAACGTATAGGGGAGGTCAAAGTAACCCTAAGTTGTCATAGAAAGAAATTCCTAAGTTGCCCCTTAACGGATATACCGGGTGAAAATATTTCTATCTTAATACTTGGAAAATTTGCAATACATTTTTTTCGGGCAATTTTTTTTGTATCTCCTCAAATAAAGTGGTGAGGGAACGTCAATTGTTTTTTGTTATTTCGATTGATAACTTCGGTTTGGCCTAAGAAACTTATAGCTACGTAGCTATAAGTTTCTTTGGTATTATCAAGGATTGAAAACGTATCTAGTAGGTAAGAAGCAGATTTTGTTTTGTAAATTATATAAACAGTTTTGACAGTTGTCTACAGGGGCGTAGGCACGATTTTTTATTGGGGGGGGGGGGGAACATTTCACATAAATATATCATATATATATATAGTCCATGCACACGCTATATACATGTATGAAAAAATTTGGTACGTACAAATGAAGAATTCAAACATCTGAACGTAATAATAACGTAATGTTTTCTAATGAAAAGCGCTTGCTTCGTTTAAAATCATTTGAACGCGGTTTCGAGGCACTTCTACGCACGACCGTCGAAAATATATGAGGAATATAGCAACTCGGTTTTTTTGGGGGGGACAAAAGATATTGTGTCCCCTCCGTCATTATTTGGGGGGGAGGGGAGGACAATGTCCCCCTGCCCCCCCCCCGTGCCTACGCCCCTGGTTGTCTACCTAGTCTCACGGAAAAAACAGTATTGTAAATTTAGTTTAGTAAGAACTTATATAGTATATTTCTCTATAAAACCTCTTAATAACTATTAATCTGTACCAAAATAAAATTGTAAACTAAATTTATAAAAAAATATGGTTAGCTTTTTTATATAACATAGTATAATTATGCCACTATTAAGGTATACATTACATTTTACAAATGCATTTTGGTTAAATTGAATAACCCTTTTTTTTAGTTAAAAGTAAGAAGCTGTATTGTGAATTTTACTAAATCCTTTTGTGGCTTTTACAATTTTTTAATACATGAAGAGACAAGCATAAAAAATGGTTATAACGGAAAGTTAGTAAAAATTACTACACTTCTTTACTAAAATTTTTAATAGAATTTAAAAGGGTGTAATTATAGTAAGACTATTTAACAATAAACTATTTGAATTTTTATAACACTATATTTGCAAAATATCAAAAAATATAGAAGTGCTTATAAAATTTTCGTAGGAAAATTTGTATTTTACTAAATGAATATAGTAGAAACTCCTAAATAATGTACAGGAATAGTCAAGGCCGCGTCGTCCGCCGCCGCCGTCGCATTTACAGTTATGCCATCAAAGGGGTCGTATGTGGAATTTGGCGGATTTATTAGCAGAATGGAATCTGGAAGACCAATAAAGAAAGACCAAATATATTTCATTATATCCTGCGTAAAAGCAAATAAAAAATGTTACAAGAATATTTAAATGAAACTACCAAAGGAGTTTTAAATATTTACTAAAATATTTAATTAGTATAACAAAAGTTGGTGGTAGAAACTCAACTAAAATTAATAGAATTTACGAAAAAATATGGCAAATTTTACAATATTCATTAGTAAAATGTGCAAAACTGCTTGGTAGTTTTTACAAATAATTATTACAATCGTAACAATAGAAGCTAGAAAAAACATATTTTTATATTATTTGCACTCCTGTTTAATAGTTTTTACCCTAACGAATTTTTTTATTCCTATATATTTTTGTAGTAACTATTAAAAATATTAACTCGTTTTTACTATAATTTTATAGTCTTCCTTAATATACCATATGGCTGTCCTATATAGAACTATAAAATATAGTTACTTCTATTATATTCTTCGTTATGTTTATAAAGTTTTTTTTCCGTGTTGTTATGTATTTAAGTCATTAAAATTAACAATATTATTAAAAATACATGGTCCATTTCACGAATTCTGCAGTTTGCAGATATGCATTACATGTATGGGCTTGCTGCTGGTAACGCACTAGAAGCCAGGCGGTTTTCCAAATAGAAATATTCCGGATGCACGAACATTTTCAAACATTCATAGAAGGTTGTGCGAAAAGGGAAGTTTTAAACCGGACTATCATCTAAAAGGAGTACAACGTAGGGTAGAGAGGGGGAATGGCGGCCCTGGAGGGAATACCGGCCATCGCGTTTCTCATATTCAGTCAACGTTTTTATGTTTTACACAAGTGGCGCCATCTCGTTTAATGTTGTGGAATCCGTACTTCAAATGCGATCTACCTGTTACATGTCGGCAGAAGTTTCCAGCAAAAGTTGTGAATTGTGCTCCTGTATTATAGCAAATCTACATTTTAAAAGGTATGTATTTATATCATAAACGTATTTTAAGTATATTCAAAATAAACCAACAATTAACATAGGATACTCATACTTTAGTGTAAATTGTAATATTGCAACCCATAACCTAATTTTTTTTCTAAGGAAATAAATGTCTTGCAGTGCTTATGGGGGCAATAGCGGACAAGGCGTATCGGACAATGGCGGCCGGCCGCTATTACCTCCAATCGAATAAGTGATAATAAGAATGCTTTTGTTTAATTTTCAGATGCCCCGTAAATATATTAGTAAAACGAATAAGGCGTCCTGGACTACTGAAGATTTAAATTCAGCATTGGATGCAATAAATAATGGTGTTGCATTGAGGGAAGTATCCAGGCGTTTCAACATTCCTCGAAGTACTTTGCAAGATCGTCGTAGAAACGGAAAAAAGTCCGGCCCATCTCTAGGCAGAAATTCAGTATTCTCTCCCGAAGAAGAAAACGAGTTGGCGGCGCAAATTATTAAACTATCAAAAGTATTTTTTGGGGTAACACCAAGTCAAGTAAAACAGTGTGCTTACGTCTATGCACACCAAAATAATTTAAAAAATCCTTTTCAAATAAATAATGAAGCTGCAGGAAGGGATTGGCTTCAAGGTTTTCTGCGTAGAAATCCAGGAATGTCGTTAAGGAAACCAGAAGCTACCAGTATAAATCGAATAACTGCTTTCAACAAAGAAGAAGTTTCCTTATTTTATCAAAATCTTGAAAGTTTAATGGAACAATTTAAGTTTTCGGAAGCCAGAATCTTCAATGCAGATGAGACTGGCATCACGACGGTCCAAAGGCCTAATAAAATTTATGCTGAGAAGGGCCAAAAGAGAGTGGGATTCGTAACGAGTTGGGAGAGAGGTAAAACAACAACGGCAATGTGCGCTTTTAGTGCTTCAGGTATTTATGTACCTCCAATGTTTATATTTGCACGTAAAAGAATGGCACCACAACTAAAAAAAAATGGCCCTCCTGGTGCAATATATATGTGTTCTGATAATGGATGGATTAACGAAAATTTATTTATTGAATGGCTACAACATTTTAGAAATTTTGTTAAGCCCTCTGTAGAAGATCCCGTGCTACTAGTTTTAGATAATCACGTAAGCCACTGCACGCTAAAAGCGTACAATTTTTGCAAAGAGAACTTTATAATACTTCTTACGATTCCTCCCCATACTTCCCATCGCACACAGCCACTGGATGTATCTTTTTATGCTGCACTTAAAGCTGCCTATAATTCTGAATGTGACAAATATTTGCGTAGTCATCCTGGTGAAAAAATAACCCCAAATGAGATTGCAGAACTTTTCAATCAAGCTTTTGGTCGAGTTGCGACCCCAGAAAAAGCTATAAATGGTTTTAAAGCCACTGGTATATTTCCAATGAATAAAGATATTTTTTCAGAAGATGACTTCATGGCTGCTGAAAACTTAAGTTTTGATAGGCACGGAACTCCAGAAGCCTTAAATGATAGGCACGGAACTCCAGAAGCCTTAAATAATATTGTCCAATTAAATCAAAAGGCCAAAATACCCTTCAGAGAAATTATCCCTATTCCTAGTACTTCAAAATCTGAGGGACAACAAAGAAACCATAATCGACAACAGCACTCCCAAATATTTACAATAACCCCCATGAAAGAGATTTTAGAAGAAAGAGAGAAGAAAAAACTTGATAGGCTCGAACCGAAAAGAAAAAGAGTAGAAAAGGTAAAGAAAAGTGTTTTTGAAAATCCTGAACCGAGTCCTGAAGTATCTAATGAAAATAAAGAAGACTTGAACAAAAAATTGAAAATAATTAACGTTAGAGAGAAGTCCAAACGAATTAAAACGGATATCAAATATAAAAAGCAGGAAGATTCTTCTGAAAGCGAATCTGGCGATTCGGGCGATGACAAGGAAGTTAACAATGACATATGTATAATTTGTGGAGAATTCGGTAAAAACAATGAGGTTTGGATAAGGTGTGTAGAGTGCGGCGATTGGGCACACAAAGCTTGCTCTGACAATGACAAGAAATCATTTGTATGTGATTTTTGCAAATAGTTTGGAGGTAATACCGGCCCTGGCCGGAATTACCCCACGAGTGTGGGTAATACCGGCCATTACATATATATGTTATTTTAAATATAAGTTAAGTTTGATTTTGTTTTTATTTAAATAAATGCGTGTATATCTTACTTAAATAATTTGTTTTCAATTTGATACAGTTTTCAAACCTTTACAGTAAAAAATGCGCTTACAATTACAGAAATTGCTTACAGGGCCGCCATTCCCCCCCTCTACCCTACTGTAAGGACACCACCAGAAATGGAAGTAGCGGTTTTGAATTCAGTCGAGGAAACAATTTGAATACCCCACATATTCTTGTTTGGAAAATTCTCAATGACTTTTTATTACATCCCTACCATATCCAACGTGTTCAGGCTCTACTGCCACGCGACTTTCCATCCCTAGGGAACGGGGGGTCTGGCCACAAATGAAGTTAAAATCCGTTATATAAAAAAAATTAATATAATGTGGTGGGACGCTCTCGAAACCGGTTTTATTAAGTTTATTCCCATCGCTCTTCTTTACTACAACTAAAATAAGACCGATTACTTGCAGAGGCCCGTTTTCTTGGTCAATTAGCGACGCTTTTTAATTGAACCTTCCATAATATAGAAGTACTGACATATACGTAATGCAATTCTCCTGCGAAAATTACTTTAAATTAAAACCCTACCGTGACGTCTTTTCGGCATTACTCCCACATAAAACCTACAAAATCAATTTCGCATTTATCTATGTCCCGTTTATCGCCCCAAAAACCGTATAACACACTTTACAGTTTAACCCAAGTGTGTAATGGCGAATCTTCAAACGAACACATGTGCCACCTCATTGAGGTCCATTCTTATTTAACAGTAGATTGTTAGAAACTTATCAGAATTTCACACCTACCTCATACTCTGCTTTTAATCATTTTATTGGATCTTTCACACACTGGCTAAAATGTGTAGTCTCAGCGAATAAAATTTGGACATTTTGTTTTTTATGAGTTAGGCTACTGCCTTTTCATTTATTAGCTCTACTAATACCTATCTTTACTTATAATTTGCATATGCAACAAACAGCTGAGGTAAAGTCCATCTGAACATATTTCGTTTGACCTAATAACTACAACAATCAACAATAGTTTTATTATATTGTAAACACCCAAACAAAACCCAGTTACTTGTTCGATTGCCAAACCTACGTTTTTAAAGAACTTCTTGGTAAAATTACTCATATAAAACTGTCGATGATCGTGGCCCCAGCTGGCATCACTGTTTATATTACTGAAATAAAATTAAATAAGGGGTACTGCTTTGCACAGGAACGGATTTTGTAGTTAAATGAAAAGCCATAGTAATACCTTATAGCAGCAATGTTTATTATATAGTTGGTTCATGAACTTATTGAAGATGACCCGGATAGAAGAACAGAATTTTGCGAAATAATGATGAACAGATACATTGAAGATCCTTAAATTTTAAAAGAATTGTGTTCTCTGATGAAGCTACGTGTACTCTAAATAGGCATGTGAATCGCCAAAACTGTCGATATTGGGCTAAGGAAAATCCGCACTGTCCCACACACAATACCCGCAAAAAGTGAATGTTTGGGCTGGAATTGTTGATAACCGGATTTTAGGGCCCTTATTTTTTGATAGTACGTTAAATGGCGAACTGTATCTAGAATTTTTAGAATTTGAGTTAATACCGACACTTGCTGTACTCTATCCAAATCCAGATGAGCCAGACATTCCCAACAATAACTTATGGTATCAGCAAGACGGAGCACCAGCCCATTACACACGCCCGGTGCGTGAGTACTTAGATACAGTCTTTCCTTTTAAGTGGATTGGTCGACGGGGTCCAATAGAATGGCCGGCAAGGTAACCAGATTTGACCACGCTAGATTTTTTTCTGTGAGGCTATTTAAAATCTAAAGTATACTTTAACAGACCTAACAATATTGATGAACTTAAAGCTCGAATAAGGCATGAGGTTAGATTAATAGAGCCACAGGTAATCCATAGCGTTTTGGAAGAATTCAAAGATCGACTTGCATATTGCCAGGAAGTTGGTGGCGGTCAATTTCAACATTTATTAAAATAAAATAGAAATAGACTAAATTCAGTTCATTTTTAATTGTAGTTTTCGTACCAGAAAAAATGTCAATATATCGAAAACCGTTGATTTTGGAGATATGATATGTTAAACAAAAAGTGTTTAGAATGTATCGTAGAATTTAAAAATAATATAATATACAGGGTGTTCTATTTAAAAAAATTAATGTTGACGGTATATGTTCTTCTTGAGACAACCTGTATACACATTTCTGATGTCAAAAAATTGGCAATTAAAAATAATAATCGACATGTCCAAGCGTTTTTCCAGAAAATAATCACCTGAATTTTAAACGAATTTACTCCAACCTTTTTGAACTCACTGTATGTATATTAATTTATTATAAGTACAAAACAAGTGTGAAAAGTTTGCGCGCGGAAAAGGGCAACCTTTCGCATGCAATTAGGTAAAGGTAATAATAACAATTAATACACAACATTTTCTCGATACATTTGGTATATTTTCCTAAGAATAACATCTTTGTCACAATCATCTACGCACTTCATTTTTCCGGTATCTTTGGGAACTTTTCTTTTAATATGTCCTTTAGTATAATATCTCATACCGTCGATAACGGATCTTTCGTCATTTCCAAAGCCATTAGTTCTAATATCTTTGGTCTTTTCACTGGTATTTTTAATGGCAATTACTTTAGGGTGGCCGCTCTTTTATAACGATTCACATACATTTTTCACGATCACTTTGGCGTCAGAAGATAAATGCTTGCTGGAATGTTTAGGGTAGCTAGATATCGCATTAGCTGCAGATTCCCAAGGTCTCCACATACTTTTAATAACTGTTTCAAAGTAAAATAAATAGGTACTAATATATTTCAAATATTATGTTTACTATTTACATAAGCTATATAAACAAGTATTTGTAACTAAGAAGTTTTGAGAAATATCCTAATTATTAAGTTGTTTCTAGAAAACCTTAATTAGACAGTTTATTAATTTTGATAACAAATCAAGTAATGTACATATCAACCTTCTCGGTGGCCGAAGTGGGTAAAGCGCCGGAAACGGCGTGAGCCTGCTTTCGCGCTGCTCGAGTCGAGCGGGTTCGAATCCCGCTACAGTACGCTCAAATAAAAAAAAAGTACTGGGTTTGGTTGTTGTATGTGTGAGTGCAGGTACTTCTGACTAACGATTTGTCGGAATGGAAACCGCAGGGTCATGCTCCTATAGCAGCGAATCTTTAACCCGAGACTTGCCTCGGTTGCGGGCTGTGTGGGCAGGCTGCTGTAGGAGTGTGATTCTGTGGGGGGATCAGGATGGTGGTTGGTTGGAAAGCGACTGCGCGTGGTTCGGATCCCACGATAAACAGTAGGTCCCGTCTGGCTGACATTACCCAGACGTCAAATTACCGTGGGCGGGCTAGTAACGAATAACTAGGGGATACAATAAGTCTGTAAAAGGCTGCGGTGTCAGGACGTAAGTGCCGACCTAGTTATTTAAGAGTAATCAATCAATCAATCAATGAATGTACATATCTATTGGTATTATAAACTGGCATTAAAAATAAATGTGGGTTAATACGTATCTGCGAAAGCGAGAGCCGAGTTTATAAGGGGGTTTATTGCAGTCATTAAGCCAAACGAAATATGTTGGGAAGTACTTTACATTTTGACTTGAAGAAGAACGTTGAAACACATCAGTCTCCGCAATAGGTAAGTGGTCTTCATCATTATCACTTGCACTTTGTAAAATTTTTGGTACTATAGGTATAGGGATATTAACGCTAATTGTCGACATAATATTTGAAAACACAATGTTCTTTAAAATTTTGGTATTGTGTATGACCTTTAAAGTTTCAAAAGCAGAAATAGCAATTGTCTGTATGGTTCTTAGGCTCTCTCCACACCATCGGCATTCCAAAGGATAGTGCTCTTCTTGTTCCTTTAATCCAGTGCCTTAGAGCGTCTTCGCAAATCTTACAAACAACATGCGGTGCCGAAGATTTATCCTGATCTCCGGGATTTTCACAATAAAGTTACCGCAAATGTAACAAAAATCATCAGGCTTTTTTTTGCAACTTCGACGGAACATTTTTGATAAAAATTACTTTACCGGAACAAAAACTACAGTTATCATTTAAGTGCTACTAAATGTGGACTATTTTAAAGCCCCGATTTATATACGTAAGTATTCCTCAAAATCCAGAGATTTTTCTTTGTCTGATTTATAGATTATTCCGAATATAGGGATTCCCCATCAGTATTTCACCTATTAATACTGTAGTATTAGCGGCGGTGCTTCTTAAACAAAAACAATAATCAGCAATAAGAAAAAGCTGTACCTACGTGATAGAAACAAACGACGATAGATTTGGTACGTCAAAACTAACTTATAAAAACAAAAATTGTCTAATCACAAATTCTTCGTGGGCCTGTGTGATTAATTGGTATGATTTATCAATTTGGATTTATTTTCCCTATACATGAAAGTTTTCTCCCGGTGTAGAGGCGTTCGAAGCGACAACAAAATAAATTTAAACCACTATTCAATTTTCTAAATAATCGACTTACTGACTGAAATCCAATCGGGACTAAACCATGTGTAAAATGGCATTCTCATCCGTAGTATAAAAGCCCTTGAGTATCGGTAACACTTCCATACAAACCGGTGCGTCCTAAAGAGTAGCATCACGAAAAAAATTGAAAGTATACCCAGTTTTACTACACAAGTCACCTTAAAAAAAGAGAGTTTTAATTTTACCTTCATCATGATACCGTTTAAGCAAAAAACCAACAGTATTTTGAAAAATACTGCCGTGCTGATTATTTTACTTTGTATTTCCGATAGCTGTTTCAGCTATCTCCAACATTCCAGACGCACAACTGAAGAATCCAGACGTTTCGTCGACGATTACCAACTTCAAGGACCAGCTAAAGATCAGTTTCGTCGCTCCGCTGCAGTTTTACAACGAGAGACGTTGGCAATTTCGCCTTATATCCGAGATGTACGAGCCGATTCTCGCCAGTCGAGAATCGACGCTCGAGATATCCGCACAGATTTTCGAGAAATTAGGACGGAGTTGCATCCGCAAGCCAGGTTTGAGCGGGAATCGAGAACTGACATGGCCAACCAGCAACAAGATTATTCTCGTCGCGCAGAAACAGCGTCTCGAGATTTGAACAACAATGTAAGAAGTGAAGAATCGTCGAGAACTACAGTCGACCGACGGGATGCGAGAAATATTCCAGGCAATACCCGGCAGAACCAAAATTACTCCCAACATCGTTTACAGAGACAATTATTGGACGAACGAACCCGAGACTCCTCCAGCGAACGTCGAGAATTTGACTCTACGAGGCGAGATGGAAGATTCAGTCGAGAAGATACGAACCAACGGCAGAGGGGCAACGAGCACCGTCAAATCAGAGAAGGACGACTTGAACACGCTTTTGAAGACCGACGGGACGCTCAGGAGAAATCTCGTGATTCCAGAAATATTCGAGAACGTTCTGATGACCGAAGAGCTGGGTTCCAACAACATAGGCTATCCCAATCATTAAGAACGGACGCTCCTAATAACGCTCGACAAGATGTTCAAAGAAATGAACTCAGATACATCCAAGAACGTTCTGATAACAGAAGATCTATCCCATCAAGATCCGACGACCGGTCTGAACATCAAGATCGCAAACGGGATGCGAGGAATATTCGAGACAATACCCTACAGAACCAAAATGACTCCCGACATCGTGTACAGAGGCAACAATTAGACGAACGAACCCGAGACTCCTCCAGCGAACGTCGAGAATTTGACTCTACGAGACGAGATCGAAGATTCAGTCGAGAAGAGACGAACCAACGACAGAGGGGCAACGAGCACCGTCAAATCCGAGAGAGACGACTTAAACATGCTTTTGAAGATCAACGGAATGCTCAGGAGAAATCTCGTGATTCCAGTCGAGAACGTTCTGATGACCGAAGAGCTGGATTTCAACAACGAACGCCATCCCAATTATTAAGAACGGACGCTCCTAATAGCGGTCGACAAGATGTTCAAAGAAATGAACTCAGATATATCCAAGAACGTTCTGATAACAGAAGATCAATCCCATCAAGATCCGACGACCGGTGTGAACGTCAAGATCGCCGAGAAGTCAGACAGCATATCCAAAATGTCCAAAGGGGCTCTGGCACTAACCATGAAAATCGAAGAATCAGAGAAATTGCCTCAGAAAGAAGAGATCGTTATGATTCATCCGTGGAGCATAGGAATATGCAACAAAATGTCCAAACGAGGCTTAATAATATTCGAGAACGTTCGGATGCTCGAGCAAATCGAAAATCTTCTGAGAGTACTAGGCAACGTCAAGATAACCGACGAGAACTTGAACGATCAGACGCCTCTCGTGAGTCTAATGAGGGACGCAATAATATTGAAGTTTCAAGAAATTCTCGTGCTGTTCGGCTTACAGATTCACGTCAAATGGAAAGACGAGAATTGCCCCAAAAATTAGCAGAACAACGCGAGCCAATAAGGACTAGGCAAGGTGCCCTGCGAGAGAGAAGACAATTTAGCAGGAATCTTTCTGAAGACCGTAAAGGCGAAAGGACATTCCTTCTAGCTGATCGTCGAAGTGACGAGTCTACAGCTGAATATCAAGGATACTCGCGACTAAACACTCGCCAACATGATGACAGAGTAGCAGAATCTGCAGTAAATGTACGAGATAAACGCCAAGTTGGAAGGGAACAGGACGATATCAGAAGTTCTCGACGATATATACTAAATAAGCGAGAACATTTAGATCGACGAGAACGTTCAATAAGGGAACTGCGAGAATTAGTTCCGGAATCTCGTGACATCGAGACAAGAAATATTAGAGGTGAGTATACATCAGGTATATAGAAAATGACATTGATGCAGATTTAGCACTTTATTATTTTAAGTTCTAATGCCTATTCCTGTTTTTTAGATACTGATTCAAGAAGACACTTAAAAGATTTTGCAGCCAGGGCTATGAAAACAGAGCCTGTTGATTTTATACCAAACATAAAAGAAAAATCAGAAGTAGTCTCTAATACTATTCAGGCTGTTCTTATGATGGTACTCTTTGGACAGATTTTCTTCAGTACTTCAAAAAGTAAACTCAGGTAAATAGAGAAACATTGCGAAGGTATAGTAAAGTTTACATTATATTGTTGACCTTTACTCCATTAAATCAACTACCTTGTGTAGCTCCCAACATCTTAAGTTTTTACAGTCGTCAACAAAGTGCACTAGGTATATGAAAAAGATTTTTTTGCAAGTTATTATGATTAAAATTAAAATGTTATGATTTAGACGACACGCTAATACAAGATTAAAATTAAATTTAAGATTTAAATACAATACAATATGTGTGCACAGAAAAGTTTTGCAATAATCAATTTTGGCAACTTAATTTCTACTTTACTCTAAACTTAATTCTGTGTCACTATCGTTATCTTTATCTAAACTTATTATTAATGGTTGAACCAAAGAGTAACACAATGTGTTACTCTTTGGTTGAACATTACTACTCATACACATATAATATCACCTTAATTACATGTTGTAACAGTTTTTCCAACTGTCTGCAGAAATGTTGCCTTCTATATGTTTTTTATTAATTCCACTACAGATGTATTTGTGGGGGAAGTGATAGGTCTCAGTACTATATCCTTTACCGAAGATAAAAGAAGTACTTGTTAAAGCAGACGTCTCGGCTAAAGCATCACTTGAACTAAAATCTCTTTTCAGTAAAGATTGGTACACATTTTTCATAATTTTTTTAGCATCGGGAGATAAATGCTTTCTTCTGAAAGTGACACTACCATATGCCTCACTCTCAGCACAAGCTCGTGGACGCCACATTCTAACACTAATACAACGAAAAATATCACGCGCCGGTAAACCAAACACTAATATAACAAAATTCACTCGTCGGAAAACAAATTGGAATAACAATAATGACACACAAGTTAACTTCTAGAGGCTAACTTCAAAATTAACTGTTTTTCAACCACAGTGAAAAATTAACAAGATAGGCTTTTTTTCGGTTGTTGTCATAGAAACGGTACGTTAAAAGTTAACTTGTGTGTTTGATCATAGGGCTAATTAACTGCCTAAATAACTGTTCTATCAAAAAGAAAAAAGGCAGTGGCGTACATATTTTTTGTTCCATATGCAATGCGAATATCACCATTCAATTATGAACTATATATTATACAACTTAGTACCGACATTATACTTACAGGAGTATTTTTTTTATTGTAGATTTTCAGGCTACCCAAATCTATTCGGCAAAGAAAAAGTGTTTTAAATAAAGTTCCCAAGTGGGATCGATTATTTCAAAAATATGATGACAACCCTCCGGCAATGCTTCACGGTACCTTTTAAAGTAGTATAGTCAAAATATATTAAATTTATTCATAATCATATAGTTTCTTATTACAAATATCAACAAATTTAATGCTTGTAAACGTTTTAACATAGTTTAGTCAAAAATATTTATTGAGGTTTACCCTTTAGGTAAGAATATCTGTCTATTTTAGGAAAGAATATTTTATCAGAACCTTCACATTGTTAACAAATAATTTTACCCTACATACCTATAGAATATGATTATTATTCTGAGGTTATTACCTATTATATTAATAATATTAAACATAAAATAATATATATTAATAAATAAAACTAAAAGCAGCAGTTCGTTGTTTCAGTTGTGATCGATCCTTGTATAACTATATAATTAAATATTGTTGCTCGAGCTGGCATATCAGTCTAATCATGGATGAAAGCCATTGACAAGAGAAGAATAGGAAGAGAAGAAAGATGGCGCAACCTCTGACCCGTTGCTAAGGTAAACAAAAAATACAAAATATTATATTCTTAACCTGTTTTGTGTTCTTAACCTAATTCTTTTCTCTTGCCGGTCGTGGATTGTTTGTTGTTTGGATTACTTGTAGATCTTACTTTGTATGATTTGTTGATTAATTTAAGCGCATTATTAGCAGAAATCAGTTAAAATGTAAGTAATAATAGTGAATATTCGTAGTTTAAAATTTGTGGGTTGTATGTTTTGATGTATTTATACAGCGATATTGGAGAATTTGGACCAAAGAGAGATAATAATTAAAAAAGTAATAATCAAATTTTTTTAGGGCTATGCCCTACAGTGCAGTAGCTGCAATCGGAAAAGAAGATTTTGTTGCATGCCCTTTTAATAAACAGCACCGTATGACAGAAAGTTCCTTGCAGCGCCACATTGTTCGATGCATGGTAAATTATCCTCATTATGTTTCGTGCCCCTATAATGCTTTACATTTTTTTAGGTAGGTGCATAATTTTTTTAATCTCGTGATTGAAATTAACGATGGCTACGGTCGACTTTACGGACAGTACGTTTGAGACTTTTTCCATAAAGATATAACGAAAAAATCGGATTTTAACAAAATTTTACCTTCTATAAGCGCGGATTAACAAAATTAAAGCACCAATTTTAGTTGAAAATACATTTGCAAGCTAAAAAATGAAGAAAATTCATTTATTTAACACAATCACAGAGAGCCATATTGTTGATTATGTGACTTTCGATTTGACACACACCATACGTCAACAGCGTTTGCGGCATTGCCAAATGGTTTATAATATTATTTTATTCCTAAATCATGGGAATCCCCAAACCAACTCGCATATTAAATCGTGTGTTTTCAAAATGAATGTTCACAATCTGAATGAAATATATGACATTATTATATTTTATGCTTTCATGTGTGATTATTAATAAAAGTGATTTGAAACAAAAATACTGATTAGACACGGGTTAGCGCCGTTTAACCAATGTAAGTCTAATGTAATTTCAGAAATTAAAGTTCTTGTTCTCCATTTGGGGCTTCTAATAGACTATATTATGATACATTTAATGACGTCAAGGATCCAAAAGCGTATCGGTTCCAAAATTCATTACTGCGAATATCCTCTCGCAATGAAACTAGTAACTTTATCACAATCCGGCAACGTTGCTATTATATTATCCCAATTTGACAGAATCCATCGAGTTTCGATGTTTAGAGTCGGTCAAAATGGTGCTTTTCATGACATTTCAATTTCGATTTTTTCCTTAAATACTGCATTTACCGCAATTTTTTTTTCTTTAATTTACTATTAACAATGTGCTCTTTCTAATAAAGAAAAAAAATTTCGAAAAATCAACTGTCCCTAAAGTCGACCGGACCCTTAACGATTATCAAACAGTTGACTATTCAACAAAATTTTTTTTTAGAAATAATGAATGTTTGGAGAAACATATTCCTCTTTGCCCTTGCAGACCAATAGATTTCCATAACAACGAGAATCGGGAAGAGTTAATCCATGAATGTGCAGATTTGTCCAATGTTAGGTACTGGACCGCGGTTGTGGAGAATTGGGACAACTAATATCAATATGCTTGAAGTATTCCAGTGAAACAATAACAAATATTTAAGTGTTTTGAATAGTTTCTAATATTTTTTTTGTGATATTGTTTGGCAGGTTTCATTTTATAAGAAGTGTTAATCATTTTATTTATGATATTATGTGATTAGGTATTATAAGACTGTTACAAAGTTCCACTATCCTTAGTTTCGAACCTTCTAAATGCAAATAAAACGTCATAGTTTTGTTACAAAACTAAATAAATCATTTTTGTTCAACATAAGTTCTACACGATAAAACTTATTCATAAAAAGAGATTTCTTTTATTCTGCTGCATTCTCTAACTTAAACGCCGAGGGTTTTTTTTTTAACCGGTATAGCAAAACTGACAATCGCCGTTGCCTGTCAGCTCGACTTACTTTTAAAAGAGGGGGGTAGTCTGTTGTCAAAATTACGAAGTCGTGTAAATGTCGACGTGTAAAGTTGTATGTTAAACATAAAATTATGATTTTATTAGTGAAATCTCGTAAATTAATCCATTACTGCAACCTAGTTAATTAATTTAAACGTATTCGAACCGCAGTATGTCGAAAAAACGCGACTCCCTACAACACTAACACCGATACATTTGTTTACATTTTTTCAAGTTTTTGACATTCGTCTTTGCAAGACCTTTTAAAGTGAAATTTCTTAAAATAATCATAATCTACGCGTTCTGTGATAACTAGCTTAGTTTCTGTAATGTATATCCTCTCTTGAAATCTAATTAGTACCTATTCATATTGTAAAATAGCCTCGCAATGTTGCACGGTAAACTGAGGATACATACCTGTAGGGTTATCCTTCTAACATCCCTAGTGTGGTTTTTGGTGGACGTAGTAATTTTAAGTTTTTATTCGGAGTGTTTGGGAAGCTCTTGCAAGCCCAAGTCTCCTGAAGCACAGGCCCTTATCGAGGAAAGTAGAGACTATGACCCTGCCTTTGGGGAAAACAAGATTGAAGACATTGAGCCACCAAGGTAAACTACTTTTTAATTTTACAGGGTGTAAAAATTTAGAATATGAAGTATATACGCCAAGAAGAATATGATCCCTTTCTTTTTCATCATAATAGTATACTGTTAGTTCTTTACAACAAATATCTCTACCACATTTTTTAACTAAAATCAGGACTCTCGACTGTGTAAAGATTCAATTAAAGCTCTTGAACCAGATTGTTAGGTTTTTATTGGCATTGCTATTTGGGTTCAACACATGGTTTAAAATATCAAATTTTGGCTGCAACTTATTTTTAGACAGGCTTGTACAACTCATTTGAAATAGGTATCTCGAGAGGTACCCATTATGAAATAAATGAGAACTGCCTTTAGAGAATCAGTATTTATCTTTATCATCAACATTCATTGGCACCTACATCAAACATATTTAAAATGAGTTTTAAAACATTTACTTAATATGTGAAAGAAATAAGAAATCTAGAAAAGTACTGTAATCAAGTTGAAAACCAATTACAATTTAACTGTTTTAAAGGATGTAGAAGTATGATTATAAGTTGGTATAGTAAATTAGGTTAATCTGAAGTAGCGAACTGATAAAAAAAATTATTTTATCTATTACCTAGGAAGTATTAGTTATACTAATAAAAAAGTAAATTTAACTTGTAATTAATTGGCCAAGATTTCTGTTCAATTTAATTAATCACTTTCTTTTAAAGTGAAAATTAAATAATTAGGTAGTTAAATAAACATTTTTTGTAGGGTATTAGGTATTGTGGTTTACATAGTTTTATTACAGAAATAATTGTTGAGGTAATTGTAATTGTTATCCATAGTTTTAGGAGCCAATAAGCAGTCTATTGTTATTACTTTACATTGTTTCCTGTAGCGAGCATATTAAATACCCCAATAATTGATTTGGAAGAGGAGGCAATGAATAAGATATTATTATTATGATAAGAAAATTTGATGATAGTTGAGCTTACTCGAGCTTTGAACTTGCCATCAAACTAAATAAAGTGTACCTCAAGGCAGTGTCTTGAACCCCTTTTCATATTTACTATTCAATGTTGATGTACCAGTAACCCATGAGGTGCATATCGCAATTTTTGCTGATGACACAGCAATTTTGCCATCTAAAACATATCCTATAAGAGCTTCAAGAAATTCAAGTTAAAGCTGGATTTATAAACTCATAAAGTTAGTGAAGCTGAAGTTTAAATGTTCAAGTTGGTGAGGTTGATAGTTCGACCGTCCAGTTTCATCTCGAATTTCATGGTATTTTAATAGGCAGGAGTAAAGTTTGAAAAGTTCTTGGTTGATTGGTTGAAGTTTGTGTCCAATAGAATGATATGGAATATTTTATCATTTTGGATGAAGTTAATTAACCACCGAATAGTGTGATTATGGTGCATAAACATCCAATTTTCAGCACAAAACCAAAGCAGCAACATACATATAAAAAAAATTAAAATTAACAAAATTTAGACTCATGTTATCACTGTCTTTTTAGTGATAGAAAATCCACATAACTTCCATGATAACTCCAACAATGGTATCTTTGGAAATGATCTTGTAGGTTTTATTACCAGGACTTTGATAAAACATACCTTAAACTTATACCATAAATAAGAACTTCTTTGGACTCTCTCTTGCCTTGAGTAAGACTAAGAATGTTAAGGAACTACAATCGACATTTCCCCGACTGCCACATATTTAGACTAAGCATTTGTTCTATCAAAAAGTATATATCTAACACGACCTGATTCTAATTGTTTTAAATATTGTTCTGTTATTGTTTAAAATGTATATTTATAATTTATAAATTTTCTTAGTTTATGTAGGCTTATACCATTTGGAATGTTATTTCCGTAGTGTATTGTTGTAAATAAATAAATAAATAAAAATAAATAAATAATTTTTACTTCCCAAAAATAAAAAAGCAAATACCATATAGGCAATTAAACTACATAAGAGCTTTATTGTCATAAAAATTAAATAATTTCGTTGACAAAGCACATATATAACTTGTGCACAAAAGAAAAGAAAACATAGAAAAACAAGAAATACAAATAACAGGAAACACACTTTATAATTTGATTTAAATGAACAATAATGAATGGTTATAAACCTTAATACAAACAAATTTACAGACAAAAGTTAAGAATAATCACTAAAAAATTCATTCACTCTGTAGTAGGCTCTGTTTAACTTTTAACTACCCTTCTAAACTGTGTTTCATTATGTAACTGTCTTATATTGAGTAGTAAGTGGTTAAACATTTTTTTACTATTAAGAATAATTGAATTCTTTATCATTATTCTATTATTCTTAAACTTATCATCCAATATTTTTTTTTTAGAGATTCAGTAAGCGAATCCCATGGGGTAGCTCTGACGTACCGATCCTCGAGTTTAAAGAAATGGCGCCCGGCGCCGGTAGTTTTACCCGTGCCGGGCAAAGTGGGAGAAAAAGGGAAAGCAGTACACATACCTTCCGATCAGGAGGAAGTGATGAAGGAGAAATTTAAGTTGAATCAATTCAATTTGATGGCGAGCGACATGATCTCGTTGAATAGATCCTTACAGGACGTGAGACTGGAAGGGTAAGATTTTTTTGTTGAAAACATTACCCCTGTAAAGTTACAAAACAGGCAATTATTTTTATTATTTATCAAGTTATTGCTCCATTTGACTATTTTCAAAGGGTTTGAAAATGCTTTTCACGTGGAGCTCGGTTCCTGATGATTTTGCGACGAAAAGTGAAGATAGCAAAATAGTTGGGAAAGATTCTGCATAATATTGTCCTTTTAAGAATTTTCGATATTTTTATTATTTATCAGAGCTATTGCTCGATTTGTCCGTTTTCGAAGGGGCGAAAATGCTTTACACATGTACCTTAGTTCCTGTTGATTTCACGAAGGAAAGTGAAGAGGCTAATATTGTTGGGAATAAATAAATAAATAAAAGTTTATTTACGGACTAGGAATAAAATTTTCTATAATTTTGTACTTTCAAGAATTTTCGATATTTTTATTATTTATCGAGTTATTGCTTGATTTGACTATTTTCGAAGGGGTGAAAATGCTTTTCATGTGTAGTTCGGTTTCTGTTGATTTCGCGACAAAAAGTGAAGAAAGTAAAATGGTTGGGAATAAAATTCTGTTAAATATTGTTCTTTTAAGAATTTTCAATATTTTTATTATTTACCAAGTTATTGCTAGATTTGACTATTTTTAAAGGGCTTGAAAATGCTTTTTGCGGGTAACTCGGTTCCTGTTAATTTCGCGACGAAACGTGAAGAGAGTAAAACGGTTGGGAATAAAATTCTGTGTAATATTGTACTTTTAAGAATCTTCCATATTTTTATTATTTATCGAGTTATTGCTCGATTTGACCATTTCTTGAAAGGGTTAAAAATGCTTTTCACGTGTAGCTCGGTTCCTGTTGAGTTCGTGACTAAAGGTGTAGAGAGTAAAATGGTTGAGAATAAAATTCTGTATAATATTGTTCTTTTAAGAATTTTCAATATTTTTATTATTTACCAAGTTATTGCTCAATTTGACTATTTTCGAAGGGCTGGAAAATGCTTTTCGCGTGTAACTCGGTTCCTGTTGATTTCGCGACGAAAAATGAAAATACTAATATTGTTGGGAATAAAATTCTCTATAATTTTGTACTTTTAAGAATTTTCCATATTTTTATTATTTATCGAGTTATTGCTCGATTTGACCATTTTTTGAAAGGGTTAAAAATGCTTTTCACGTGTAGCTCGGTTCCTGTTGAGTTCGTGACTAAAGGTGAAGAGAGTAAAATAGTTGAAAATAAAATTTTGTATAATATTGTTCTTTTAAGAATTTTCAATATTTTTATTATTACAATACATTATCCCTAGACAATTCGGTTTCCAAACTGGCAAAAATACCGAGCTCAATCTGCTTGCCTATGCTGACTATGTCTCCGATGCCTTGGAGAGGGGCTCTCGGGTTCATTCTGTCTACACAGATTTCTCCAAGGCGTTCGATAGGGTAAACCACTCTGTTCTTTTATCCAAGTTGGAGGGTGTCGGTGTGGGTGGTACATTGCTCTGCTGGATTCAGAGTTACTTGACAGGTCGTTCCCAGACCGTTCGATTTAACAACTTTCACTCAAAAAGTATTCAGGTTCCATCCGGCGTTCCCCAGGGCTCACATTTGGGACCCCTTCTCTTCAACTTGTTTATAAACGACTTGGGATCTTGCTTTGAGCATAGTCAGTTTCTCTTCTTTGCGGATGATTTAAAATTATACATAGAGGTGTCCTCTTCAAATGACTGCCTAAAACTTCAGTCCGACTTGAACCACTTAGTAACCTGGTGTGATAACAATGGTATGGAGTTGAATGTATCAAAGTGCCATTTGGTCATTTTCCACAAATCCAGAGAAGCGCTTCGGCAGGCCTACTTCATTGGAGATACTCCACTTTCCAGTGTCCCTCTAATTTAGGATCTAGGCGTACTTATCGATTCAAAATTTACTTTTGTCCCTCATATACAATCCGTAATATCAAAGTCACTACAACTTCTCGGTTTTGTAAAGCGTGTTACTTCCGAGTTTACCAACACAAATGCTATTAAACAACTTTACTGCTCATTAATAAGAAGTCACCTCGAATATGCCTCTAGTGTCTGGAATCCCCGATATAATACTCACATTCTTAATATAGAAAGAGTTCAGCATAAATTTCTAAGGTACATAGCTTTTAAACTCAACATGCCTGAACTAACTTACTCTCAGTTGGAATCTAACATTCAACTTAGAACCCTTGAAGAGCGTCGGAATTCTAAGGACCTTAAAATTCTGTACAATATATTAAACAATAAATATAACTGCCCGCTTCTGCTGAATAAAATAGGTTTTCATGTTCCTTCAAGGGAAACAAGATTAAGGTATACCTGCACACAGAACTAACTATGGCCAAAATACCTTTATATCCAGGTCGAGTAGACTAGCCAATGAGCATCCTGCACTCGATTTTTTCTCAACCAATCCCGTGTTTATGAAGCAGCTTCGCGACTCAATTTGAAATCTCGAATCTCCAATTTTTCGAAAATCTTAAATAAATTAATAAATAAATTTTTTTCTTTTTTTGTTCTTCTTTTTTGTTTTGTACTTCCGTACATGATCAATTCCTGTTCTTTTGTTTCAATAATAATTACTTATTAGTATGTAGGTATGTAACTCTGTGTTAGAAATATGACTTTACTTAATTGTATTTTTTGTGAAATTGGGCATTGCCCGTTAATTAATAAATAAATAAAATAAATATTTATCGAGTTATTGCTCGATTTGACCAATTTTGAAGGGGTGAAAATGCTTTTCACGTGTAGCTCGGTTCCTGTTGATTTCGCGACGAAAAGTGAAGAGAGTCATATTGTTGGGAATAAAATTGTCTATAATTTTGTACTTCAAGAATTTTCCATATTTTTATTATTTATCGAGTTATTGCTCGATTTGACCAATTTTGAAGGGGTGAAAATGCTTTTCACGTGTAGCTCGGTTCCTGTTGATTTCGCGACGAAAAGTGAAGAGAGTCATATTGTTGGGAATAAAATTGTCTATAATTTTGTACTTTAAGAATTTTCGATATTTTTATTATTTATCGAGTTATTGCTCGATTTGACCATTTTCGTCCCCAATCAACTAACCTGTTAGATTGGCAGGCATACAATTTTTTAGAGATCAGCAACAGACCTTTGGGCGTGGGCTGCTGCCCTGGACTGTCCTTTAATTTTGTATTCTAAAGGTGGCAACCCTAGCTATGTTGTTATAAAAGGTCTGTACAATATGCTAGCAGAAATTCCTAAGGCTAAAATATGGCGCTCTAGTCAAATTTACCTTCAAAAATTGATTGTTTCGTGCATCGTTCTGTAAAATAGTACTTTCCGGTCTTTTAACGTAATATACTATTACAGTAGTCAAGAAGAAATAATGATTGTACTAATTTGATAAACGCAAGTACTTAAAACGAAATAAATTTTAATTGGCTTATTAGAAAATACTAAAATTTGGTGTGCGAGTCCATCATACAAGGACCTTCAAAAAAGTGTAATACAATTTTGATGTAAAATTAAGAGGGGAGCCAATATTTGAGGGTAGCAAGATTTACATGGGATTTCCTATGGCCAATCTGGCGGTGGACCACCCATGTGGGGCTAGGTTGTTATTTGACAGCTTGTTTGTCTGTTTGCCGGTTTCTTTAAATAAATAGATCGTATTTCAATGGTTTTTGTAACGTCACACTTCATCCTGCGGTCATTGTTAACGACTTCACCGCACATTGCTAAAGCAAAAGTGATTACATTGAAGTTCAGAGGCGTGACGGTTGATTTCCACAACGGGCACCGCTACGTTACACATCTATAATTATATTAAAAAAGCGATATTATGTGGTAATTAAACACGGGTTTTACACAATTGCACATGAAGAAGGTTCATTTTTTTATGCTGGTTGTGGAACAAACGCTTGCTTTCTTGTGTTGCGATTTGTTTTCGATAAATGCAAGATATGTGCCCGCACGTATTGTCTGATTAGGGCATTGAGGTGAAGGAGAAAATGAGGTACCATAGGGAGAGGGGAAATAAATTTTGTAGACGACATTACCAATTAATTGAGCTATTTTAAGTAACCTAAACGGGATGGTGTTAGTCGAATTGTTCTCATTACATTCTATACTGTGTTTCTTAATGCCAGAGAGTAATAAAATGTAAATTTGCAATGACAGGATCCATTAAGCAGGGTGGGCAACTTAAAATAGTATACCCACTAACAAAACTCATCAACTTGTCCATTGTGAGCGGATACTTCCCTGATTCATTGAAACAGGTTTTAATTGTGCCAATTTATAAGAACAAAGGAGATAAGAATGACGTGGGGAACTATCGGCCCATTTCTCTACTTCCAGTGGTGTCAAAAATCTTTGAAAAGTGTATTGCGGCTCAGATACTTCGGCACTTTGAGAATAATGACCTTTTTACAGAGGCACAACATGGCTTTAGGCAGGGTCGTAGCACTGTCTCGAGCATATTAAACTTTGTAACTTCTATACTTGAGGCCTTTGAGAACATGGAATATACCAGCACCATATCCTGTGACTTAAGCAAAGCATTCGATTGTGTCTCTCACTCCTTGCTCTTTACCAGACTGAAGACATACGGTTTTGATGCTGCTGCTCTGCGACTGATGGGTTCCTATCTTGCCAATAGGTCGCAGAGGGTAAGGGTGGGGGATGTGTCATCTGGGAAAAAGGAATTGACGGTGGGTGTCCCACAAGGATCAGTTCTGGGACCGCTGCTATTTTTGATATATATAAATGACTTACCTGAGAGCAGCAACACCGCCGATTTTAATCTTTTTGCCGATGACACAGCTGTCAGCCTACGATTTAAGGACTGCGAACAGATTGCTGTAGGAACAAGGGAGGTACAATCGGATGTTGCAGGATGGTTTGCCAAAAATAGTCTTATTTTGAATGAGGCAAAGACGGGTCACATGATTTTTTCCCTGCGAGAATGCGAAACAGATCTGCAGGTGGAGAGTGCAGTGCTATTCCTGGGCATCACATTAGACCCAAAGTTAAAATGGGATAACCATATAGACAATATCGCAGCTAGAATAAGTAGGAATATTTTTGTTCTGCGGAATCTGGCAGGTAGCGTGTCTGAGGATGTATTGAGAACAGCTTACTTTGCCCTCTGCCACTCGCTGCTCTCCTATGGTATACTGGTATGGGGATGTGCTGCCACAGCTGGCAGAATTTTTGCTCTTCAGCGTAGGGCTGTAAGAATTGTGGGTGGATTATCTTATAGGCATGACTGTCGGCGAGCATTTATTAGATTAGGCATCTTGACCTACCCATGCGTGTTTATTTATGAAAACCTAATGCATGCAAGGGTAAACATTTATAAATACAACGCGAATAGCGATTTTCACACTTATAACACGCGTAATAGGAACGACCTGATCACTCCATACTTTAGACTCAAAAAATGTCAGAATGGACCGAATTTCCTTGCAATTAAATATTTTAACAATCTTCCCCCAAAGATCAGAGACCTTCCACTTGAACAGTTTAAGCAAGCAACTAAGAAATTTCTAACCTTAAGTGCATTTTATTCAACAGATGACTTTTTAAATTGTGATAAGTGTTTGATGTCTACTACTTAAGTGTTTTAATTATTTTAAATGTAAATCTAAGATTTTATTGACGACTGATTTTAATATTCTGTTTGTTTTGTTTTTTTTTTTTTTGTAGTTGTGAACTTAAATCAATAACCTAGTGCTAGGAAAAAAAATTTTAGAATTATTTACTTATATTGTTTATGACGTGTGTAAATTGTATATTGACAATAGTAACACCAATAAATTATCTGAATCTGAATCTGAAAGGTTGCATTGTAAAATTCAGGTAAATTGCAATGATAGTTTTTAAAAATTCCGTATCTCAGACCTACACACCCCGAATCGGCCCTAAATTAGGGCCACTCTAATTTGCGTAGAAAAGAAGGACGAGTTTGGTGAATAAAATTAAGGTGACAATGCCGTTACTTCAGGTAGTTTATTAGAAAAAATAGTATAATAACAATTGTACTTGACTATAATTATAGAGAGAGGCAGATAATTAAGATATTATCGCGCTTTTTATGTATTTATATATATTTATGTTTTGAATTCAAACTTTTCCATAATTTCTTCTTACCAATGGAAATAATAATTGGACTACGCCTATGGAATACGGCGAAGACCACTGGGTTTTATAGTTCAATAATGATTTATTACTCTCTAGCATTAAGAAACAGACTATATAAATACTTTTTTTTTAAATATCTGTAATTTTTGCAAGACATGAATGACCTCAAATAAACAATCAATATTTTCTAAATCATATCCAATATTAGAACGCTTATTATGTAGTACATATGGATCATTGCGGTGAACTTCTTGAATCTTTTGCGCTTGAAAGAATTTGGTCTTTGCTTTAGGAATATTACTCCTAATTTTTACAGAACAAAAATGCCCTTTAAATGTTCATCATAAAAGTATTTTGATCTCCAGGAACTATTTCAGCGTTAACCCAAACTTCTAAATCCATATCTCTATAATAATTTATGGGTCATGTCGCCTTCCTCATGAAGGCAAATTTTACAAGAGGAGCTTTAAGTCAAAGCAGACAGTTTAGTTTTGAATAGTTGATAGTATCACCCGAGAGGCTATTCTCGGGTGTCACTCATGAGGATTTACACATAGTTTATATTTTTGATAATATGTACATATCGATACCAGGAAGGTAATTTTCCATGTAATTCATGTTTAAGCGTTACTAAGTGTAGTTTTTAATTCTGCGTCTAATGGTCTTATTCTTGAGCTGGCTACGGTGGTGGTTGAATTTCGTAGATATCTAAATTTTTCTTTACTAAGCGACCATATTTAAGAGCGTTATAAAATATTGTTACTTATATTTTATAACATGATAGGAAACCTACCTTGCGCCATTTTTGAATTGCATTTTTTTATATTTGGCGTCTATCCTGTTTTACCCCAAATGAAATAATACCTATTATGTTCCCGTAAACAGTTTCTCCTTTAGCGTCTTTATGAACTAAAGTGTTAATTAAACCTTGCAAAAAATAAAAACCACTTCATTGTATGTTGAAAATTTTTTTTCTCGAAAACGAAGTAGGATACGAAAGTATGTCAAAAGACAAAAAAGTTGTATTTTTGGCTGCTTAACCCGATAACAATATAAAATTTTTAAACAAGTCAGCGGCATACAATTTTTTTGTCAATATTATTCCCGGGACGTCACTGGAACTCATAATTATCATCTAGTTAGTGCTAACTTAGCGTCATATTACAACAAACAATACTGCCAAATTTCACCGATTTTAATGTTTCTGTGGTTATACAATCGGCACCAGGAGTTTTCTTTAATATTTTTAACTTCTTGATGATTAAGTAGTTTCTTCTAAATAAATTAGTCAACATTGTTTATTTAATTTTTTCTAAAAATGTGTTATTACATTTATTGATTTTATTCGTCAATTTTTCGCCGACTTCAGAAGAATAGTCGATAAAGCTATTAGCTATACTTTTCTCGTCAGTAAGTGACTTATTTTCAATTTTAATTTCGTTTATGTTTTCGATTGTTTTTACATATTTTTTAAGGGTTTTCCACATATTATTTTGATTCATATTTATCAATTTCATGTTTATACTGGTTTTTGATCTCTTTAATTAGTTTACTTAATTTGTTTTTATACATTTTATATTTATATAATAAAATTCTATTTTCTTTTATTGTCTTAATAGAATATGGTGATCCACCAGTAATCCATTCTTTTCTCTTTTTAATTTTTATTTTAATGTGTGTTGTATATTTCTGTTCATTATTTTGAATTTATTTTATTAAATTGTTTGATAAGTCATTTGTTTCAGAATAAGAATAGAAAGTTGTCCAATCTGTTTTGGTCATATTTTCTTTTAATTTATAGTAATTAACGTAATTTTTATAAATTAATAAAGGTTCTTTATTAGTATTAATTTCAATAAGCTTTTTTTGTAAAATTGTTGGATAATGATCCGCTATTTGATTTTTAAAGATTATTGATATAAAATTATCTGCATGTGCTTTTATTTTTACAAAGATATGATGATACAAACGTTATGCCTCTTTATTTCTCTTGTGTTTTTATTAATAATAAATTATATAAAATTATATTCACTTAACAAATTTAAATACTCACTACTATGTTTAGATTATGAAGAAATATCAATATTTATATCACCTACTAGAATTATTGCTTCATTTTTACATGTATACTTAATATTATGAAATAATAAAAGAGCGCTTGCTATAGGGTCGTAAAGTTCAATGAAAATAATTAAAATTACCCATAAAATGTTGGGTTTGCAGAGCTACAATTGCTACAACACCTTTATTACTTAATTAAATTTTAAAATAATTAAAAAAGACGATAATAATATTCGTTCTGCTTCATGTAGTGATCTCGAGAATACAACTTCATGGGGCAAGTTTATATAAATATGTTGAGCTTGTTAAAACGGATGAAGTCTGAAGAATTCATTGGTTCAATCAACTAAATAAGGCTGCTCCAGATATTGACGTATGAATCGAGCTGTGGGCGGATGTTGGCCTTTTCATGTCAACACATGAAGAAGCGTATCTTTAGATAGGTCGATTCGTGGTTTGACTGGTGTAATTTAAACTATCAAACCTGGAGATATGCCAGTTCGTGAGACCAAGGACTTATCTGAGTATAGTTAGTCCGCAAAACGTCTCAACTTTTATAATTATGCTTTGTGAGAAAGACGACGATATCTTTAAACCTTTCTATAAAAAATAATAATTATATTTTTGTTCTACTAGTAATACTAGGCTGAGATACGTACTAATAATGTCTTTATACCTTAACTCCGTGGTATTTTGTCTCAATGGTATAGGAGTTAGTAGTCATCCACGAAATACAAACATCATAAAAAATTAACAAAAACTATAATAAATATATCTTCATAAATTTATTCTTCGTCTGAATTTTCAGTATCAGTCTTCCTGCTTCCTGACCTGACCTGAACTATGAGTGTTGAAAGGTTTTAGATCTTTTCAGAAATATTTTCTAAATCATATAAGTACAATATTATAAAGCTTATTACGTACTACCAAAGAAACTTATAGCTACGCAAGTTTCTTTGGTACTACATATTTTTACATACGATATAAACGATTATTAATATTGTATACTCTTTGCAAAACAAAAACCCATGCACGTCATACCCTTCGAGTGACGTCAGTTATCGACAGTGTTGCCAGCTTCTAAAAAAATATTTGAGTGAGGGAATTACACAGCTTTTTTTTATAAAAGCAAGATAAATATACAAAAATTTCCCATAGTATATATATTTGTTTACTGCATAATACCTTTTACCATCAACTTTAGTAGATCTAACACTTTTTTTATTTTCATCTTGCCCAGATCGACCAGTGGTACCATTCTGAAAAATCCATGTTTCATCCAAGAAAACGAATTGGTACAAGAATGCTTCTTTTTCTAATATATTCTTACGAAAATACCAGTCGTTTAAAAGCTACGTGGGAAAGTTCCATAAGCCCTCGCCTCAGTTCATCTTTTAACCATCCGAAGCCTATTTTCTTGAAGAGGCTTCTTAACCATCAAACAGTTCTCTGTCTTTTAATTTCTAACTTAAAGTTGTCAAAGTTACATGATGTTCTAAAAAAAGTTACAGCTTATGAATAACCGATGTAAAATATTATAATTTTTAAATAATACAACTTACTTGTTTCGTACATTCCATAAATAGTGTCACGGATAGAACTTATATCCAATCTTCACACATTTACAACTCTCTTTGAATTAGAACGTTTGTTTTACGGTGATTCTAATAATTTATTTTCCTTAACTGTTGTTAAAATTGCGCTTACAGTGGAGATATTCAAATTTAGGACAGGTGCTGCACGCTAAAAATTAGTAAAGTAGCAATAAAATATCTAGACCTTAACATACTCTTTAAATTTACTTCCCTGTACTGCTGTCAAGGGTAACAATAGGTCATTGTTCTTAAGTTCTTCCTAAAAATAGCTTCTTAGAGAAGCTCTTTGCACCGACTATTTAAATGCTTCGGCATTTTTCACAAGTCGTAAACAACGTAATCGTCGGAGATATGCATGTGCACTTTTCTTTCTCTTAATAGAACAGTTTTTTAATGATATTTATAAACAGGTCTGGAGTTTTTGCTAAAAAATAGACGCACGTAACCACGAACAATTAAGGTCAGTTTTGCATGAAACCTGAAATCAAGCCAGCGAACGAGCTGGCGCCACCGCACCGTTTACAGTTGTGTTGCCAACCATCGGCCAATAAAATTCAAACTATATTAATTTTTACAAGCCTAAATAAACAAAATATTTGCTATAAGTGGGTTCGTATCAAAGAAGAACACTTTAAGTTTGTAGTAAATTTAATATCGCATATCAGCTGATTGATGACGTGCATCGGTTTTAGTTTTGCATGAACAATATATTTATTTATTTATTTATTTGGTACTTTACAGACATATTTACATTGTAACGAACATTTTGTTTTTTAGATGCAAAAGTAAAGTATATCCCAGGCTTCTTCCCACAACTTCCATAGTGATCGTGTTCCATAATGAAGCTTGGAGTACGCTGCTTAGGACTGTATGGAGCGTAATTAACAGATCGCCGAAGGCTTTGTTGAAGGAAGTTATTTTGGTAGATGATGCAAGTGAGAGAGGTAGGGATGCACATGACATGTATTTTATTTATTATACAGGGTGTGTCAACAAGGTGTTCGCCTTCGATAGCGCCTAAACTGCAAGAGAGTTTTATATAAGAGTTATAGGGTTTGCAATGGAGCATAACGTAAAAATATTTTGCGTTATACAGGATGGCTCAAAATATTGGTACTATATAATTTTTTTTTTTTTTTAAATGAAACGCATTTATTATATCATATTTACTTTTTTGAATTTTATTGCGACGTTGTCAAGTTAATAATTATTTTCTGGTATTTTATGATTTTTATTTGACTTATTAAAAAAATCATAGTTGCCAATGGAATCAATAGAATTAAACAAAACTTTTACCATAAGTACCTTAAAGTACTTGGTTTGTAACCATATCACTATTTGTTCTATTTATTATACGGGGTGTTCGTGTTGACTTGGCAAATCTCGCTAATTTAAATATGCATTATGTCAATTTTTTTTAATTTTAAATTTTTATTCAACTGATAAGGTGTATTTTCCAAATGCCTTTATTTTTTGTTAAATATGTCATCTACCTAAATCTTCTAGTTTTTGAAATATTGTATATTTTATGAAAAGCTACAGGAAAATTAGTAATTTTATTATTTTAATCAAGAATGCCACTAGAGTAGAATTAAAATATTCACTTTTAGGGACTTCGCTGTTTTCTATTTGTTTTCATGTTGTTGTTTGTACTATTTATGTTTTATTAGTCGTAGGTCGTAGGTAGTAAGTCGTGTTGTGTCGACTGCCTATATTAATGTCGCCGATTTAAGTATCTAAGTAAGTACAACAGTTTTTTTACTGAAATAAAATTTATAATGAGTTTAATAAGAAGTTTAACAATGCCAAATAAAAGTAGCCTAGTGTGAAATTTTTTTACAGTCATCGATAAGATAAATGCACAGTGTAATATGTGCAAATTGCAAATATCTTATAAATCTTCGATAACAATCTTAAAAAAACACCATTCTTCTGGGTTTTTCGGCCAACGAATGCCTTCAAATGGCATGCATCCACTCCCCTGCTTCCATCAGTCCATTCTTTTTATTTTTTGAAAAAGGTTAGAGTGTTATGAAATCGAAAACAAAATGATCCTGCTACTAGTACGAGAAATATTGCCGCAACACTTAACATTTCATTTGTGCTGCTTGTCTGGAAAATTTTAATAGACAACTTAATGTATCCTTACCACATCCAAAGGGTTCAAGCTCTTTTCCCACGTGACTTTCCACTACGTTTTAATTTTTGCCAATGGTTCCTACAAATGCTAGCCCAAAATCCGTTATTTGAAAACACGATTTTATTTAGCGATGAAGCAAATTTCTCAAGGAATGCCATAAACAATTTTCACAACAACCATTTTTGGGCAGAAGAGAATCCGCATTCTATACGCGAAAATATTTTCCAAGAACAGTTTTCAGTAAATGTGTGGGCCGGCATTATTGGAGATTATTTGATAGGACCATTTTTCCTACCAGCAAGGCTAAACGGACAATATTATCGTCAATTTCTTGAAGAGGAACTCCCAGGGCTGCTAGAAGAGGTACCAATTCTTGTCAGAAACCAAATGTGGTTCATGCACGAGCACGATGGTGCACCACCGCACTTCAGCATAGAGGTGAGAAACTTTCTCAATCAAATTTTTAACAACCGTTGGATAGGTCTAGGGGGACCTCAGCCATGGCCCCCTAGATCCCCAGACCCGAATAGCCTGGATTTATTTTTCTGGGGACACCTGAAAGCATTAGTGTATCAGACCGCAGTCCAGACAGGAGAGGATTTAAGAAACAGAATAATTGCTTCATGCGACATCATTCGCAATACTCCTGGAATATTTGGCAGAGTCCGTCAGTCCATGAGGCGAAGACTTGATTCGTGCATTTTAGCAAAATGCGGACATTTTCAACAGTTTTTATAATTTTGTTTTATTTTTATTTGATTAACTAATTATTTGTTTTGTTTTAATTTATTTTGAATTTGTAATGTTTTTATCTGATTGTTGATAACCCTGTCGGTTGATCTAAAATAAAAAATTAAAACAATTACTTAGAATACATACAAATAAAAACAGCTTTTTACTCTGCTTTATTTCGCCTACACTTAATTTCCATCGATGGCTATTTTTGCAAATAAATCGAAAACGGTCACAGATACGAGAATAGTGCAAGAGACCAGAACGCTAAACAAAGGAACAGAGAGTTCAAATTTCATACCGGAATTCATACAGGAAGCTCCAAAAAAAAGTTCTGAAAGATACAATTTTAGCCGATTCAAGAAAATGTAACACTCTGTATACTGCGACCGACAATTTTGATACTTTATTGTAGAGATTCTAAAAAATGGTTGATGTTCCAAATTTGAAACAATTATCACAGAATATAAGAGAGAAAACGCAAAATACGAGAAAAAAAATGAAACTTTGCCACCCTGTATAACGAAAATAACGCGTTTTAGGCCATGCATATATTTTCATTTTTTTCTTATTTTGACGAGTACTGTCACCCCCTGAAGTATCTGCATGAGATTAATTAACACCCTGTATAAATGAACTTTTTAGACAGCTCTTGAAAATGGTTTAAGAAACCGAAACGCGTAGAGCAAAATATTAAATATTTGTGAAGAATTTTGGATATTTCTTTCCTCTTCAATAGGATGTACTCATCGGTCACCCTGCATTTATTACATGAAAAATATAGTTTTATTTCATCAACAAAAACTGCCTTGTTAAAACTTTCTCTTATCCTTGTGATAATTCCTGAACATTTTATTGTGTATATATAACACAATGTTTTTCCCTAAAATTCAATCCGAACTTTGCCACGAAATATGAATAGATGTTATTAAAAAACTGCACTTAACATAATAATTACTCCTTCCTAGAGGTATTTTAAACACAATGGAGTCATGGTTGGCATTGATAAATTTAATTTCAATGCAAAAGTGCTTCTTTCATTTAGAGGTCACGCCATACTTTATAATTTAATATCACATTGTGTTTCTTATCTCAGCATTTTTTTATGCAATTCATATTAAGTCAATTGAAACATGGCAGTTATAATAAAAAGAAATTATCTGGCTGTCAGATTTGAATATTTTTCTCGTGTCATTGCATTATGTCCAAACACTATTGTCAAAAATTTGACATCTAATATGAATTTATCATTAATTTTTTAGTATCTACAGGGATTTTCCAAATTTCAATTATTTTCTGGAAAATTCAAATTTTTTAGTAAAAATAGGTAGTAAACCATACATTTTCTCTATTTTTTGAATTTATACCGCAGTATGTCCAAAAATTATTTAAATCTGATAGGAAATAAGACATTTATGAACATGGAATTTCTAATCTGCCCTTAGTTCATTCATCAATAGCAAAAAAATACTATTATAATACTACGCATTCCACAAAAGGTCGAATAGTAAAGAATTTAATCAAAAATTGCAGGGAGTGACAAATGTCCTGAAATATCTAATGTGCCAAAGAGAGATAGAATACATGCTGACCCGCCCTGATTATATTTTGTTTTCCTGATGTCTCTCTCTTTCTTTATTCATTGGAAAAAGATGCCGCAACGGAAATATAAACTCCTCCTATTCCGCGATGGCGCCGTGACCCATCACCAGCAACGCCGAGGTCGGAAAGTAGCAACGCATGGTACAATAAATGGCAACGCTGTACCGGAATGTCAAAAATTTCAAAGATGGTTGACGGTTGTGAATGTTTTCTAGTAGTTTGGAGGTTTTTTAACTGTTTTAGAAGTGTCTTGGTATTTAAATGGACATATTTTTGTAAGAAATACTAGAAGAAGATGTTGACAAGTGTTTTTAGGGGACATTTAATGGTAATTATAAGTGTACTTGCATAGAAAATTGCATTTTTATGCGGGATTGATAAATAACAGTTTTTAAAGAATCGAATGACCCTTTTTTGTAATAGCTATTTGATTTGCTTTAAAATGTCGTCTCCTCTTTAAATATAGTTAACTTGAATCTAAATATGTAATTTTTTTTTTAACTTGAATCTAAATATGTAAATTTTGAGGTGGCTAATTATTGGCTCCCCTGTACATTTTAGAGAAAAATTGTATGGCAATTTTTTGGAGAGGCCGATATAATAAACCCATGTGCCAAGTTTGAATAAATTTTAATAAGCCAATCCTAACTTATTTAATTAAATGTGATGGCAAAATGACGAAATTTTCATAGTTTAGGTAATACAGCAAACACCAGCAAATTATTATTTGGCATTGACAAAACGAATAGTAGCGTCAGTAACAACATTTTCATTGGAGGCGCTTTAATTAGAGTTAAATATGAGCTAATCCATTAAGGAAAAAG
This sequence comes from Polydrusus tereticollis, assembly GCA_963920685.1. NCBI lineage: Eukaryota > Metazoa > Arthropoda > Insecta > Coleoptera > Curculionidae > Polydrusus > Polydrusus tereticollis. The sequence goes on along the minus strand of OY987333.1, from coordinate 23,393,158 downwards.
TAACTATGATTAAGTGGTATTATACAGGAAACAGTTTGAAAGCAGTGTCGGAAATGTTTTCAGTTCATTTCCCTAATAAGCCTATCCCTTCCATTTCAATAATTAAACTTATTATTAGGTAATTTGAGTCCAAAGGCACTGTAATAAGTAACTGTAAATGCTCAACTCATAATCAATAGAGTTGAAGAAAGGGATAATTTAGATCTTAATATTCTACTGTATGTGAATGATTTTAGGTTAGTTGCAGTTAATTCCGTTTTTTACATTAGATTAGAAATTAAATTAGCACATTTTTCGTCTACTGTGTGGCAGAGAAAGTTGACATTTTTAGTCCTCTGCGACACTTCACCAGTCAAGGCTGCAGCTAGGTCATCATTATTAGTTCTTAATTAATAATTATGCAATCTTACCAAAACCAATTGTGAACTATTCGAGCAAGTCTATGATTCAAACACAATGAGCTGTCATGAAACAAGTGAGTTTTGGGATACGTCTATGCCCTTGGGCTTTTAAATCATTAATAAATAAATATTTTTGACTTTGACTTTTGACTTTATGTGAAATAAACTGAGATGTATGAGTTATGACACCATTGTTTGAACAGTTATCTGCTATCTAAATCAATACATAGCCGACTCTTTGATCGGTTGCACTCGCTTGAATTCATTTTTATTAATTTATTTTACAGATTATTTGGGCAAAAAGTTAGAAAATTACGTAAAGACTCTACCAGTACCCACATATGTTTTAAGAACAGAGAAAAGATCTGGGTTGATTAGAGCCAGACTTTTGGGAGCCAAAACCGTTACAGGCCAGGTAAAAACTATTTTAATATAAAATCCTTATACAGATTATGAATGTGCCATCTTTTTTCAGGTAATCACGTTCCTAGACGCGCATTGTGAATGCACAGAAGGCTGGTTAGAGCCCCTTTTGGCCCGAATAGTAGAAAATCGAAAAACGGTGGTGTGCCCCATAATTGATGTAATTTCTGACGAAACTTTCGAATATATCACTGCTTCGGACATGACCTGGGGAGGGTTTAATTGGAAACTCAATTTTAGATGGTAAGTATTATTTTGTAGCATGTAATAGGATAATGGGAAACTAAGGAACAATATAAATATGCAAAAAAATCGTTTACAAACAAACTAAAACTAGAAAAAGGCAATTTCTTCAATCGAAAAAATAATAAATTTTGTTTTTAATACTAAAATAATATTGCAAGTTGTTTGGGGATTCCCGCAGTTGTTGCAATTGTTGAATTTTATTGTTTGTTCCGTATTTTCTATTTCTTATAATGCTTTTTAGGTATAGAGTGTCCCAAAGAGAAATGGACAGGAGGAAAGGGGACAGAACAGCGGCCTTACAGACCCCGACTATGGCCGGGGGTCTTTTTTCCATCGACAAGGACTATTTTTATGAAATTGGTTCATACGATGAAGGGATGGACATTTGGGGAGGGGAGAACTTGGAAATGAGTTTTAGGGTATGTAAACTGTATACATTTTAAATGTTTAAATTTTTTTGCAAACATCTGGAGTCGAAAGCACTCTAAAAGTACTGATTTTTTACATGAAAATCTATTTAAAATTTTATGAATGTCATTGTGTCAGATCTTTAGAAAACGCTACTGTCTTGAGCAACACTGACAAGCCGTAACAGCAGAACACAGAGCAGCTTTAAGGTGATCAATCTGTTTGATAATATTTCTTTGACAAAATTATTTACCGTTTGGGGGTTTTTATATTGACGAATTGGCAGAATGATTGATGGATGGATATTCCGAAGTGAAAAAATGTTTCATATATCTTTGGCAAAGCTTATTGTTTAAAGATAGATTGACGAGGATCTTTGATTAAAACAAAATATACTGATAGAGTATTGATCACTTATTGACAACCTGAAATTCACTCAATCAGTTTGACTGTCTGAGTGCTGCTTAAGGTGGCCAGAGAGGGTACCTTTACCATAAAGATGTTACTACTAGAGGAAGTCATGCTGACGTCATCTTTCTACCTAAGAATTTTTTTGGCAGGTGATTGCACAAAATTCGATAATTGAATTTTTATGCAGTTTCGGAATCATTTGGTCATTTTTTGAAAAATATTTCTGGTTAAAGTTTAAAATTTTAGACAGTGAGGATAACATCCAAAAGGTATAAACATGCAGCAATTATTTTATTTTAAATACTTAATTAACCACTTTTTGGTACCCCTTTGTTGATAAGTACCAGATATTGTATTTGGTAGTTTTTTTACACCTATTCTTCTGATGTTGGCTGTAAACAAACCATGTAGTCAACAATAGGAATGACTTTCTCTAGTATGACCTTTACCGCTTTCTTGCCAGTGGCAATAGCATTAAAGTCAAACATCCGTCTAGATATGGCAGTGCGGTGGAATCCTAGAAATACTTCCATGTTCGCACGTAGGCCACGTTTTTCGAGGCCAGAGCCCTTATACTTTTCCCGGGGGAGTGTCGAATATAGTGCTGAAAAATTTAGCCAGGGTCGCCGAAGTTTGGATGGACAACTGGAAAGAGTTCTACTACGCTATATCAGAAGGTTTGATATTTGACAGGCGTCATGGGTGAGAGGGGGGGCAGTATCGTTGCCATTGGAGCGGGTTGTTGTCACGTGCTGTGTCGTTGAAGTTGCTTTTTGTGGAGTTATGCTGCCGTTCGATTTGTTAAAGTATTTTTCTTCTTGTTATGTAGGTATTGCGCTGGGTGTCCCATTTAAAATGGGCCTTCCGAATAACTCCTTTCTCCTTAGCGTAATTGAAGACTCCCTTAGAATCGTGCACCCTTTATCTAAAGAATTTTTGTACCTTTAAAATTTAAGGCAATGAGGATAATTTCCAAAATGTGCGAATTTCCAGGACTGATTTTATTTTTAATATTTTAATAACTCGTTTTTGGTAGGCCTTTGTTTACAATAACCAGTTTAACACCCTGCATAGTACTTAAATGTTTTCGGTAATTTTTCTTAATACATATTCTTCTCATGTTTATTTATCTATTTCTACATTACAGATCAAGAAATCCAAATAGTATACATTACGTATAACTAATTTGTGTGATATAAAAGAACATTTTGCAAAATAGGGACAAGCAGGACAGATAAAATACGCACATAAAAGTCAGAAACATCGGAACTGCAATTGTGTGAACAATGAGTTATATTAGGGCACTGTAGTTAGCAATAAATTGAGTTTTCTTTTGAACGTTATCAATGAACAATAATTAAACTCTGTGTTAAAGGAAATATATGTATTTAGGTTTTGCATGATTTGGTTTATGACACCGTTTCTGCCAACATCAGTTCGGCTTCTATTAATTGAAAATACCTCGGTAAGTCGCGTATTGCGTGGAGGAACGCGATAGTTAACTAATGCTAGAAGTTCAGCGCAGTCTATGCTGTTTGTAATTATTTTATACCCAAACACTATGGACAACAAGATTCTACGTTTCTCCACAGTGTCCATGTTTAAGATTGTCAATCGTTGATGGTAAGATAAACCACTCTTATCTATTCCCAGCCTATACAATAAGAAGTTTGCAAATTTCGACTGGTCGCTTTATATCGACTTTGTAATATGGTGACCAAATGACACAACAGTACTCAAAGTGGCTTCGTACCATGGAGTAGTAAAGAGACTTTAGAACTTCAGTATTCGAAAATTCCCAGCAACGCCTCATTATAAACCCTGCCTGCCATTGTAAAGGATTTTGATAAAATATAGTTGATGTGTTCGTTAAATCTCAGCTCAGAATCGAAAATTACACCCAAGTCATTTATTAAATTTACTTGAGGAATAGGGGAGTTTAAGATGAAATAGGAGTGTATTATTTGTGTTTTCTTCCTTGTTAACGATATGACTTTACACTTTGAGGAATTTAGTTTCATATTATTTTCTGTACACCAATCCATTATTTTATTCAGATCATGCATCAATTTTGTGCAGTCATCCTCATCTGCGACTCTTTGGAATATTTTTAAATCTTCCGCGTATAGAAGAAATCGACAGTTCTTGAGTAAATCCGAACGGTCATTTATGAAGACTAAAAATAAGATCGGGCCTAAGTGTGACCCTTGGGGTACGCCCGACGTATTATCAATCTCTTTAGAAAGGACGCTATTTATTTTGATAGTTTAAGTACGATTGCGCAAGTAACTTGAAATCCATGACAACAGAAGGTCTCCTATACCATATAATCTCAGCTTGCTCACTAGAATATTGTGATTTACTCGGTCAAAGGCTTTTTTGAAATCGAGATATATGGCGTCGACTTGAGCTCCTATATCAATCGCGGTAGACAAATATTGCGACTAGTTTGGCAAGAGCGACCAGGTAGGAATCCGTGCTGAGACAACTATGGATTCAAGGACTTTTGCCACGCAATTAAGACCAGATATCGGACGATAGTTGCTAACCTCACTTCTATCTCCGCCTTTGTGAATTGCGGTGACATGTTGTTATGACTAGGAATGACTTTCTCTAGTAGTTCTGTATCTTTATTGTTATTCACGTCAGCAGCACTTTCTTTTTTGTAAGTGGTGCACAATCAATGCATAATAGCATTGAAGTTAAACATCTATCTAGATATGGCAGTGCGGTGGAATTCTAGAAATACTCCCATGTTCGCACGTAGGCCACGTTTTTCGACGCCAGAGCCCCTATACTTTTCCCGGGGGAGGAGCTAATGTAGTGATGAAGAATTTAGGCAGAGTAGCGGATGTTTGGATGGACAACTGGAAAGACTTCTACTACGCTATGCGCTATACAGGTTTGACATTTGACAGTTTGTCAGACGTTATGGAGGGAGGGGGGAGAGGGGCAGTGTCGTTGCGATTGGAACGGGTTGTTGTCACGTGTTGTATCGTGGAAGTTGCTTTTTGTGGGGTTACACTGCCGTTGTTAAAGTATTAAACACACAGAGTGTCTCATATTTGAATTGGGCTTTTCGAATAACTCCTGTACTTTCTTTTGGAGTTTTTCGAATTGTTCGTCTAAAATGGGACACCCTTTTGTCTATAAAGTCAATTTAAAATATAGTATTCTATAATAATTGTTATTAATGACTCACTGGGGCTTAGGTATGGCAGTGCGGGGGTATACTAGAAATAATGCCCTGCTCTCACGTTGGCCACGTTTTTCGCGACAAGTCTCCGTATACGTTCCCCGGAGGAGTGTCCAAGATAGTTCTGCATAACGCCGCCAGAGTCGCCGAAGTCTGGATGGACGAGTGGAAAGATTTTTACTATTCCATGGTTCCAGGTTTGACATTGACGTTTGCTATTTTGAAGGTTCCAGGAGAGAGCGCGGTTGCTTTTGGGGCGATTTTTCCATTTTTTTCTGCTTTAATGCTTTTTTGTCGGTTTCAAGTTGACTAACCAATAGGAATCATTTTATTTACTGAATTTTAAAAGGTTAGTGGTTAAGACAAGTGGTTTTTATTAATACATGCGTGTTTTTTGGGGGTGTGTGTGTGAAAAGGTGTTTTAGATTTAGGATTTTTGTGTGTTGTGTGTTAAATCACAATGAAATCACCACGTGACGTTAAAGAAAAAGGTCTACGACGCGGCCTAAACTGTATTAATATCTAGTATTTATCAAGGAAAAGGGTTCTAAAAAAAAATCACTGGGACTTAGGTATGGCAGTGCGGCGGCACCCTAGAAATAATCCCCTGCTCTCACGTGGGCCACGTTTTTCGCGACAAGTCCCCTTACACGTTCCCCGGAGGAGTGTCGAAAATAGTCCTGCATAATGCCGCTAGGGTCGCTGAAGTCTGGATGGATGACTGGAAAGAGTTTTATTATATTATGAGCCCAGGTTTGAGATTATTAAGAATTTTTTTGAATGAAGAGCATTTTTATTTGTATGATTTGAATGCCTCTAACATCTTTAGGTTTTGCCCAAAAGGGCGTAACATAATACCACAGATTACTCCTGCCAGATGCGAATCTCTTGATAAATTTTCGCGAGTCGCTGCCAGCGTCGATTCCACCATTGATATCGTTTGATTATGTGAATATGGCTGGTTACACCATTGGTTTCAATTCATGGTAATTATTATTATTCGACTTACAAAAAACCATAGAACGCGATCTGAGCGATCAGAGTTAGACTTCACACCTAAAAGCCACCCTAATAAGGGCAAATAGTTGCCTAGAGAGACCATCGCGGGTCTTTTTTTGCAGATGTAAGTGTAAAATAGTGTGCGGGGACATTCTCTCAGTGGGCTGGCCATAATTGCAACCCCTACGGGCGGGGAAGTTACCCTGTGTGATTTTTTTCTAAAAAACATGGGAATCGGATGACAACGCACATGTGCCGAGCAATTCAACATTCGGCAACACACTAAATACGCTGCTGGTCCCCACCTTATAAATTCTCTAAATTGTGTCAATGTCGGAAGCGTAAGATTCGCATCTGGTAAGAGTAATCTATGCAATTACTTCTTTAATTAAAATCCATATACCTCAAAGTCATAAACTTGAACTAACTACATTTTTTTGTTATTAATGTTATTCAATGACTGCAGTGGGTTTAGTAAGGATTTCAGACGCTAACATTACTAATCAATGGAGATCAGATATTTTGGTATGCTCTCGTGTAGACACAGATATGGCTTTTATATTTTTCAGTCTTTTGCAGATTTAAGAGCGCTATTGAATAAGGTATGACTTGATTGCCATTAGAGAAGTGTCATAAATTGATACTCAAAAAGTTCATCAACAACATTTTTTTAATTAAAAGTTGTTTTCTTCTGTTCCATGATTTAAACAAAAAATATTTTCTCTTAATGTGACCCACCGTGTATTGAAGGCTGAAGATGAGAGTCACTGCTCTCGAAACATGCCCGTAAACGTAATCCACCAACATGCAAAAAAATTAATTAAATTTTCTCTTGAGGTGTAGTACGATCCATTTTAACTAAGACTTCACAAAACTTATTGTTGGACAAACAATACAATTGATCCTATATTTCCAAAGAACAATTTTTTACATTACTTGTATGTTATTATTAAATTTTAATCGTAAACCACCATTCTAATCAAAAACTTGCATTCTTTATGTTTTGTCTAGAACCTCAAGATGTATCAAAATTTGTAAAAAATAATGCGGTGTTGCTTTTTAAGAAAACAAGTTTTTTTGAAATAGTGCCCAACCTGGCGACAACTCGTTTGTTTTTTATACATATTTTTTTTAGTTGGACTAGTTGCTAAAACTTTTCTTTAAGAACTATAAGTCTATCTCTTCAAATAAAAAAGTTAGCATATGTCAAGTTAAAAAAAAAATAACCATGTATAACATATTATAATACAGGGTGTTTCATTAATATTGCGAAAAAAATCAGGATGGGTTTTCCTGCTTAAAAATATGAAAAAAAAGTTTCTATAGACATATGTCCCTTTGGCCACTTCATATACAGGTTATAGCATAAATCTTAATTGGGAAACTGTCCAATTCTTGGATTCCACCTAAAATTCCAAATTTTCAAAATATTCACATTTGAAAGGGAAAATATCTACTTTAAAGCCGGTGCTAAAGCGCAGGTAAATTTTACCAGGTGCTTATAAAACAATTGCCTAACTCTCCCATCAAATGTCAGTGCTTTAGCATGTGAGAGTTCAAAAATATCAACAAATATTCCAGGTCGTTTTACCAAAAAAAAATAAATTTTGAAATTAATTAATATCTCAAAAATGTTACAAATTACTGTAGAGATTGTGAACAGGGTCTTCCCTGCCAAGCTAACTCTGTATCTTTATTGAGTACACCGAAGTATTTGATCCTTACTAACCAATCATATTATATTTTACATACAGGGTGTTATTTTAGTACCTACATAAAAACACGGGTATTTACTCAAAAGCCTTTAATTTGAGATGTTATTTGACACCCTGTATACATATATACATATCAGATGTAAGCAATTGTGTAATAGTGATAAGGCTGATAACCTCATTTCTCATTTCGTACTAATAATAATAAATCTATGATGAGGCACCCGTTTGTCTAAATTTGCTTTAACCTCAATACTACTCAGGTTTGGATGTGCGGGGGTACGTTGGAAATTGCCACCTGCTCTCACGTCGGCCACGTCTTTCGCAAGTCGACTCCCTACTCGTTCCCCGGAGGAACTTCCAGGATAGTCAACCATAACAACGCCCGTTTGGCCGAGGTGTGGCTAGATCAGTGGAAGGATTTTTACTATAATATAAACCCAGGTCACTTTGAAACGCAGTTTTCGTGGACGGATTTGTCTGTAACAAGTTTGTTCGTTTGTATCCGAAATATCGTCGAAATGAACTAAGCTTCTTTGTTCTGATTTCAATTGTTGCTGTAATGTCAAATTTGTTATGGGTAAATTTGTCTATACTTTTTTTTTACCATCCTGTAGAAAAGTCACTGTCAGATATTGCAGGCATGTCACCTAGATTTGTAGCTTCTCCCGAAGACTAGTTTTGTTTATACAAGGGGCTTCATTTAGTGTGAAATTCTTCAGAGCTGTAAAAAATATAGTAAGCGTTAAATACAAAAGTTTTTGGTTGTCAAAAATACATTTTTAAATACAGTGTTCTAAAAGACAGAGATACAATAAAGTTGTATTGTTCTTAATGATCAGTTTTGCATTTTTGAGTTGTAATGGATAAACAAAAAGATTAAAGTAAGTTGCAATAGTTGATGTTCAGAAATTTACATTTTCCAACCTTTGAATGTGAATAGGATAATAAATGGTCATGTTTCTAGTATTGTAAGTTATATTGCTATTATTTCTTAAAAAGGAGGCTTTATTTTTAAATAAATACAGTAAGCATTCATGTAGATATAAGCCGTACATAGTTAGAAGTCCCTTAAACTTAAAAACACCTTTACAACTCACCCTAAAGTTCATTTCAAAAACTATTCGTAAAAACCCTTTTTTAAAATTTAAAGATTACTTGAGATACAGAACTGACACTACCATAACTACTCCTACATACTTTGACATTTTTGGCTGGAAATGCCTTATTATATTATGTGTTAACACATAAGGTAGAGGATCGTACGTTGTTGTTGGAGGATCTAGGTCCCAGCTGTGGTCGACAGGAACAGAGTCTGATAGCAGGTCAGATGTTATAGTAAACTTTTACTTTCTCGCGAGAGAACGAGCATTAAAGTCTCAAAGTTTGTCTAGTGCATAACCCTAAGAACATGTTTATTTAAATAATTACTTATGAGTCTTATAGCATAACCAATTTGATTTGTTTGTTTTTTTGACACTATCTCAAGAATTCATCTATATAATGCCCAGGAATGTGGTACTGTGTGGTACAACCAGATTCAAAATACTATAAAATATAAGGTGATTTATTAAAAAAATAAATAAATTGTACATATATCGTAACGTTTTTTTGTACACCATGTATGTTTAAAAATAATTTTATCATAATATGCATTTTTAACAACCAAAAAATGTTTGTGTTTAAAGTTCTTCTGTAGTCGTAATAGCTTATTAAAGAATTAAACATAAAATTGACAACCTTTATAACGTACTTAGTTTATTTTGTTATATTTAATAGAATTATAGACCTACAGGGTGTTCGAACCACAAAGCACGGCATTCCCGATCAAATGCACTTTATTTTGATCCGTCTTAGAATAGGATCTTTTTTGTTATTATGGTTTTCTGTTTTTTTAGATTTTACGATATTTTGGTTTGTATCATACACATTTTTGTTCCTCACCTTTTAAACAGGGCACTGGAAGTGGAGGCTTGCCACTCCCTATGTACTGGGAGATGAACCCCCTTTGTAACCAATCTTTCTTTTTTCGTCACTGTATGTACAAAATTCACCTTATTGTTATGTTTTGTAATTTTATTATTTATTGCACAATTGTTTATGTTTTTTTTGTTGCCAAAGCTTGGGTTTTTTTGCATGTTCTGCTTTTTTTGCTATGACAGCTTGTGGTAAGGGTAAACAATCGAAAAACACCAAAGCGTTCATGTAGTATATTTTTTCAATCTAGGTGCCAGAAATGTCGCTGTGGGTGACGTATCCAAGCGCAAAGAACTGAGGGAGCAGTTGAAATGCAAAAGTTTCAGGTGGTACCTGGAAAACGTCTACCCTGAATCGCAAATGCCTCTGGATTATTACTATTTGGGAGACGTAAGTTTTTCCATCCAAACCGTCAGGGTTCTTTCTACAGAGTACAGAAAATTTGTTCGTATGAGTTTGTCTTGGCAGAAATATTGACAGTCTTTTTACGCCATATTCTACATAAATATAAGTGATGTTAAAATGTCGAGCTCAAAATCATATAATACGAGGAGCCAGATTCAGACAAATGGGAAAGGGCATACATAGATATCGCTTTCTCTTTGCGCGGCTAGTAACCTAAATAAAATGTGTCCCAAAATGTAAAATTTTCAAAAACATCCCGTTTATCAAAAACAAGGAGGACTAGAAAAATTCTGATTGCGGCATCTTTTGTTCCACAAAAAGGTAGTACAGTGCTGCAAAAACCGTATCCTTCTATCTTTACTAATAACAGAGATAGATACCCCGTAAGACCATCGAAAACTTGACACCCTGTACTTTTAATTTTAAGACTTTTGTTATTTACCCTAATTCGATTACTTCACTCGTTTTTAAGTAATACAACTTGCAATTTTTTTTCGGTTTTTTTGATCGGGTGACGTTTGTTACTATGCATACTATTTTTACATCACTATTCATGTAGTCGGTGACTTAAAAAGACTCACTAACCAGAACCAGATTAGTGGACACTAATGGACCGTTTACACGAGGTCACTTGTGAAGACATTCCACTAAGCCCCAATGACAGTGGGTGGTTTGGGACAATGGATGGCTATTCACACGATGCCAGTGTTGGATTGTAAACGGTCCATTACTCACACGAACAAATTCGTTTGTATGTTATCCTACGCACAAAAAAATCTCACCGTTATGTATTTAGATACGCAACCTGGAATCAAGGAACTGTCTGGACACGATGGGCAGAAAATCGGGCGAAAACCTGGGAATGACGTACTGTCACAACATGGGCGGGAATCAAGTGTTCGCCTACACTAAAAGGCAACAAATCATGAACGACGACAATTGCCTGGACGCAAACAGCAAAAACGGGCCTGTCAAGCTGGTGAGGTGTCACGGAATGGGCGGGAACCAGGCCTGGATGTACGATCAGGTGGTAAGTAAATCCAAAATTTAGATTCTATCTATTTCAGTGCCGATCTGGCAACTCTGCTTCTGGTACTTGCTGTATATAATAGCAGCACAGAGTTGAAATATGATTGTGATTTTTTAAAGTATATATATTTATTTTCCTAGATGAATAAGCTTTTAATTGTCAATAGGGCCTTCATTTCAAATATCTCTTAATTTTGAGGAAAATAAGATTTGACAAAAAACACGTCAATTTTAATTACACATTTAATAAAATTTTACTATTGACCTTCACACCACCCCAGTTTGACATGTCACATAGCCTTACCTATGGAGTGCATCGTTGCAAAGAGCATTAACTTGCCTATCGAACGGTTCCAAGAAAAGTAAAATTGGGTAATTGAACTGGCACGACATCTCCCTCCCTGCCCAAGAAAACTAAAATTCGGGAGCTACTTCCACTTTTTCACTTCAAGTGTCTATCGTCGAAAGGGCAGGATACAATACAGTTTTGTCTCCATAGTTACAAAAAATCGTCGACAAATAAGTCATACCAATCCATGAAAACTATAACCCCTTTAACGCCATAAAATAAAGTAACGCAACCTACGTCAACCAACGCAACCGCAAAAATATACGCCTCAATTATTTCCATGTCCTACAAGATACCAAACATTCATGGAATATAAAGATTATCAACAAAGGTTTTAAACTGAACATAGTGAAACTATTAGCTATTAACAGGTAATTAAATTAGTAATTAATGTTTAAGGTAAGAGTCTACATAGGTACTTTAACAATTTAAAACCGAAAACTTAACATAGATAACCAAACTATGAAAATGCAATTTTCGAACCGTAACAGTAATTGGTTTGCGAGTTAGATGGAAAAATGTAATAGTAATGCAATGAATTTATTTAGTTTGTACAAATTGGTAGAAGCCAGTCTTTTGGTAATTTATATGTAATGTTTGGTTAAGTTCATTTTGCGACACGTCTGTCAGTCTGAAGTAATTCGGCATGGCTTTATCAAAAAATTCATTTAAGGTCGGTATTCGTAAGTTGTGCGGTACGTGAGTCATCTTAAGTCTAGGTGCGTGCGCCATCATTCTTAAAACTTTGTTTTGAAATGGTTGAAGTATTATTTCTGTTTACTTAGCTAGAGTATATACCATTTTATTACTTTTCAAATTTTAAACTGCCTTAAAACTTAAAATGACAACAGAGTGAAACACCAGTCAATACCCGAATAAATAGTTCGTAAACAAACCTTAAAAACATAATATTTTTGTGGCTTGTTTACCTGTAGGCGTACGAGTGACACTAGACGTACAATATTTATCGTGTCAGTATTTTCATAATTTTTGCGCTAGCCAGTTCCACGTTTTGTGGCAAGCTTTTCAAACTTAATATAAACGATTTTGCGTGTAATTCTTCCACTGTACCGGACGGACTTAACGCTGTCGACGGCCCCACACATTCGCTTAATAAGGTTAGGTGGTTATAAAAAAAATTTAATATAACCTGCGCTAACAACAACCGTGTTAACTACTGCAACTTGATTGTTGAAGTGAGGTTAATTCAAAGAGAATAATGACAATAACGACATATAACCAAATAACCTCAATTGCTATTTAAAATTTTATTGAACGTGTTTTTCGTCAAATCTTATTTCCTTTAAAATCAAGAGATATTAAGGGTGAATCGTTTTGAAATGAAAGCCCTGTTTAAAGACATATCCAGTGCATAATATGCGATGCTCACTTCCATCGCTGTTATTAAGTTTGTTGCATGAATTGAATTTTTTCCCATTCAGGACAAAACCATAAAACACGTAAACACGGGCAGCTGTCTTCAAAAACCCGATTCGAGCGACGTAAATCTTCCATTACTTAGACCGTGTAACTACGGAGAAGCCCAACAGTGGATCATGGAGAGCGACTTCAAGTGGCAAGCGAAAAACCACCAGGTGGAGAACAGCTAGGGGCTCGCTATGTCGGATCATTGAAAATAATAATTATTGTGATAGAACGTGTTGAAAATGTGAGGTTCTGTTGGCTAAATTTGAGGAAGTTTAAAAATGGCCTACTGGTAGCAGTCTGCTATATTTGATGATTTTAAGTTGTTAAGGTTATGTCGTATGTTCTTTTGAATACAGTTAAAAAGAGATGCAAGCGTTAGTATATTTTATATTAGATATTGTTGATAGATAGGGGTAAATAGGTTCTTTCTCTTTTTAACTGCGATAATATGCAAAATTTTACCTTAAAGATAATGACCTGGGACTCTACTGATGTCGACATATCCTGTGTTATTTGCTCACTAATAAGTGCTACCCCAATTCGGCCAACTAAATCCTCGTACTTTTTGTTTTAGAGGTTATTGAAATAAAAAATTTTGAAGTTCCTTTGAACGTGAAAAAGAACATTTTCTCAATTTTGTTATTCTATTTTATCTAATGTATTTATTTAGTTAATAATTTTTTTTATTGATGTCTGTCAGATACTATGCGATTTTTAAATGTGCTCCTGTTTATTTTTACACACACCTTGAAATTTTTAATCGTTTTAAGAATGACTGTCTATAAGGGCATTGAAAATAATAGGCGTGGGCATATTAAGATCACACTGTATACCGACTGGTAATCTAGGGGAAAACATACAAGATGTGGCAACGTGGAGTCTAAGTTTTAAATCAAAAATTTACCACTTTCACCCTACTACTACTAATACTACTACTAGTTAATATTAATAATAATATGATAAGCAATGATCTAATAACCATAGATTGCACAAGCCATTCATAAATCCTATAAAGGGGGAATGGGGATTAGAATGTGACAATGCTAAACCTAACCTATAACCCAACTTTCTGTTTACTCTCTTATGAAAGGTAACTGCAAGATTATTATGCTCCGATTTGTCGCATACTTGACACTTGCGACTCATTTTATTTAACACTAAAAACACAGCAATAATTTCACAAAACCGGTAAACACTCGAAACTCCAGAAAGTGCTGTCAAAAATGAATGAAACATCATCATTCCGAGTATTGCCGAGTCGATGCGGACAGCCACGAAAATGATGGATCTGGGCGGATCTCTCACTGCAGCGTTGTCACACTGCAAATGTTTTACAAGGATTTAGACAATATTATAAATTTTGCACATGATGTTATTCATATGTAAATGGGGCGCAACCTGAGAATGTACCACGTTGATGTCAATACATTTATTTGTTATTGTTGTATCTATAGGTATTAGATCATTGATAATAAGTCTCGACTTAGGTAAGTATCAAAGCCAGATCTTGCCCAAACTCCTGGAGAAATATAATCATCACAGTTGCCACTTCTTGAAATTTTTCCGTGAACTTGTAAAATTTTTAGGAGATCTTTTCTTTACGGACATTTTGATGTTTTTTTTTGCTCACTACAGACATTTATGATTTTGCAATAACATTCCATTTAACGTTATTTCTATTATTTTATGACATTTAATCTTCCATTTTAATGCTAAGATAAGACTTATCCTATTAGACGAACTAGATATGTAAATATCTTGACTGCCATTGTACATATTATGATGGGAAAAGGCGGGTAACATAACAATATCTTATGGCCAAAAGGTTTTAAAAAAATATTAATTCAATATTTGGAAAATATGCAAATTTACCAAGTTGGACGGTTTCATAGAAAATGAACTTTTTGAAGAAGTCCCACAATCGGAACCAGATTCTGGGCTTTTTGCTTGCTAAATTTGCATGGAGATTCAAATTATGTCTGAAACAAGTTCTGATTTTTTTAATTGTAGATAAATCTAATGAAACAATTTTACTAGAAAAAATACTTACTTAAGTGCATATCAGAAACTTGCAATCCAGCAATATCTTACTGAAGTGGAAATAGGTGATATTTATCCTAAAATAAATATTATAAAATCGCGTTTATGCCAAGAAACTTTTCTGTACAGGGTTGAGAATTTTACGCGTTTTATTTGCCGAGCCTTTATTTCCGTAGGTTGTAGATGAAAATAACGGATACACAAATACAGCGGCTCTCAAATATATTTGACAGTCCCCTGTTTAAGACTTGGGAGTGGATATTTTGTTTATTTTTGTTGTCTTTGTCCTCCAACCTAAACTAACTTGTAGGGGCACTGGAGAGGTGTCCGGATTTCGATACTTTGCACGTCATGACGCTACTTTGCGAAAGAAAATATACCCAATACTTTTTGAGCACCCCTTATATCTCAACTATGCGTAACGGTAACAACTTTTTCTAAATATTATCATTTTTAAGAAATAAAGTAAAGTTGTGGTTTTTAAATGGGACCCCCTGTATACGTCGTCGAGTCAGTGGCGTAACTTTAAATTCGAGGCCCCCCCGCAAGGATATTTTGGGGCCCTCTGCCCCTCTTTCATAAATATAGATATGAACAAATAAATTGTATCCTATTCTATATGTATATATACAGTTATACAAATAAGGTGTAGTGAAATGAAAAAACGCTTTTATTTTCAGTTGTTTAAAAATAAAAAACCAAAACACATCAATGAACCTGAAAAATAAAAAATGGAACATAGGAAACAAATACATTCCAGTCATATCATAATCAATCGATTCTATACCACTAGTTTTCTTAATATTTGACTGACGCTCCTCACAAATACCATCGGCATCATCTGCGAATCCGGTTGCCCGTATATCTGTCGTACTAGTAATTTCTTTGGTGACAATTTCATTTACTGACGCTTGAGACGCAGAGGCCTTTAAACTTGTATCTTTTGTTTGTAAAAAAAAACTAGTTAATTTTGGTATTTTTGTTAACTGTTCATCTCTTTTTTGTTTCTCAAGTTCTTGTTTTCTGCGCTTATATGCACCACTTGCGTATCTTTTCTTTTCTTGGTCTGTGTCCATATTGACATATTGACCTTGACCTATAAATAAATTTAGTTTTGAGATATCCCGAAACTCTACATACTCTTAATTCTTAATTATAATTATATACTTATAGTCGAAGACCTGGCGACAAATTTAGGGAATATGCAATGCAAATAATGCAATGTGAATTGCTTAGTTATCTAAATGGAACTAAAGAATAAGAAAAACAATAAATAATAAAAAATACCTCTATACTATATCAAATATTTACCTACCAAAATAAAAAACAATACTTTACACTGTCCGGTTATCTATTTTTGCAACAAAATATCATAGGCGAAATGAGGGGATTTTTACAATACACTGGTTACACTGGAACCGACTTCAGCCAGACTAGACACTAGACTAGACCTCACGCGATGAAGGATGGGAAACTCGTATAGAAGAAAAAGCGTGTGCGTATGCTGTGTTGCCATACTTCATTACGTCTATTTACTCTGAATACTGGGCCGATTTTTTGGGCTTGGTCTGGTTGGTGTTTAAAATGCGATACTGTTCCACTTTTTCAATGGTAGGTATGTATCATGAGGTTCATAGGTTAAAGTATTATTTGTAAAACACGAGTAAAGCGAACTTTTTTTTAAGAACTTTTTTGTTGCGTTGGTGATGGCACCTAGGCACATTGGGGGGCCCCAAAAACCACGGGGCCCCCCCGCAACTGCGGGCCCTTAGTTACGCCACTGCGTCGAGTGCTTTTCAGAAATCACCTGATATTTATTTGTTTGTTGAAGCCGTTATATCACAATTCCTATTAAAAATTACGTTAGTAGCTTTTGGCTAACAAAACAACCACATTGTATGTCAAATTATTATTGCCAGTTAAGATGAATTTATGCAGACCCATTTAAAACTTAATTTTCCTTAATTTTGTTTAATTGCTAGGTGATTTGCAGAAATGCCCATTATGTTAACCGTTAATTATTAATTTTTTTTAATTTTTCTTAATTGATCTGTATAAATCCACCTTTATAGTTTGTTCAGTAATTGTATTTTTAAAATGTTGAATTCTAGATACAAGAGAGTAGATTGTAAATGTGGACTTATGCAGACCAATTAATACCTTGATTTTCTCTAATTTTCCTTAATTGTTGGGCAAACGTTTATATATTAATCTTTAATTGTTAGTTTTTTTTAATTTTTCTTAATTTATCTCCATTCAAATATTAATTTACCTCTGAAAATAAAATTGTGATGCCTCATTGCTGCTTTCTTAGCATCATAATTGTCAAACTTTCCTATTACAGTCATAATTAAGCCAACCACAGTAAAAGCAAATATAGCAAACCATAGCTGACAACAGTAATTTGATACACAAAATTTCTAAAATGCATTTTAATTGTTTGTTAGCCAAAACCTATTATAAAAAATTAATGGCTGGAACAAAAAAGTAAATATCATGTATTATACAATTTTGAAAGGCCCTCGATGAGCGGGATGCAACGACGTATAAACATACAGGGTGTCCCATCTAAAACAAGACAACTTTACTTTATCTCTTAAAAATGATAATCTTTGGAGAAACAATGTTACTCAATTCTAGGCAAATTTCTAAACCATTTTTACCGTTACGATATGTTGCTGCTTATACGTCATACCCTTCAAGTGACGTCAGTTATCAGCAGTGTTGCCGAATTGTAAACCAAAATAACCAGATAAATTTACATAAATTAACACAAATTTATTTATTTTATTTTAAAAATCTTCTCTTCCTCTTGTCAATATCGACCAATTCTGAGAAGAAAAAAAGAAAACGAATTGGTACAAGGGTTCTTGTTCTTCTTTTATATATTTTTTCAAAAATACCAGTCGTTTGAAAGCTACATGAAAAAGTTCCAGAAACCCTCGCCTCGGATCATCTTTTTTCCATCCGAAGCCAATTTCCTTTAATAGACTGTTGTCCGTCTTTTAATTTCTTATTTAAAGTTGCCAAAGTTGCATTATATAGCTTAAGCATAGCAATGTAAAATATTGTAGTTTTGGAATAATGCAACTTATTCGTTTCGTACATTCCATAAATAGTGTCACAAATAGAAATAATATCCAATCTTGCAACATTTACAATTCTCTTTGCTCTTTGCATGAGAACGTTTCTTTTCAGGTAACTCTAATCATTTATTTTTCTTAACTGACGTTGAAACTGCGCTTGCAGTAGAGATATTCAAATTTAGGGCAGCTGCTACACGCTAAAAATTAGTAAAGTAGAAATAATACTATTTACAGTTCCTTCTCTAACTGCTGTCAAAGGTAACAGTGGGTCATTGTTGTTAAGTTCTTCCTGAAAGTAGCTTATTAGAGAAGCTATTAGCTCTTTGCACCAGCTATTTAAATGCTTCGGCAATTTTCACGAAAGAGATATGTCTCTGCACCTTTGTTGGTCTTAAATGAACGCTTTTTAATGCTATTTATGAAAGGATCTGAAGTTTTTGTTAAAGAATACACGCGCAACAACATCTAACGAAAATAAAACGTTAAAACAAGCCAACGAACGAGCTGGCGCCACCTTAGCGTTGCCAACTGTCGGCCAACCACCCTGTAGCTCGAAAACGAAGAAAGTTATGAAAGTTCTTTATTGGGTATCTTAAGTTTCGGGAAAAAGTAGCGTGCAAAGTGAGGTGCAAACCGCAACCGTCTTATCTTTACTAATAACTGAGATAACCTGCAAACACATCGAAATCCGGACACCTTGTACAGTGTGCGAACAAAGTTTATAATCAAAATACATACTCCTAATAATGTTAAATAAATTTATACCTAGGATAGCCTACAATCCCTTTTTAGGCATAAATTTAGACGTTACAGCAGCTGAGTTACGACTATTATTGTATTTTTTATAAAACGGATGAGTTGATCATATGATTTTTGCCCCAAGGTGCAACGTTTTGCTCATTATTTTTGTTATTAGTGTTAGATAGGCTTATTTAATTCTTCTTGAAATTGATATTAGACCTTCATATCATTTTTGACGACGTCGCAGTCTTGTACTACCTATGGTTCGTGAACCTCTGATGGTTAGGGAGGTGGTTCGTGAGGCAGAAATTAAAATGTGTGACAAATTAACAATAAGAAAAAATAAAAATTATCTGTATCTCCGAAACGAACAGGTATACCCATCCTGAATTTTTTCGCAATATTAATGAAACATCCTGTATAGTAGCACTTTTTTTTACAATTTTAAAAGTCATTTATTAAAAAAAAAACAGCTCAAAACCTAGTTTGGTTGGTTCGTTTTATCAAAAACTTCATTTTGAATGACTGTCAGCGACGAACTAATCATATACCTCTCTAGCTATGATTTTTTAAACTCGGAAACACTTGAAATATACATGCGTTCAGAGAAAGAGCTGTGTACAGAATCAACCTGTATGTATTTTTTAGTTAGGGCATTCTTTTGGGACCCCAGGGTGTTTATGTAAATCGTGTATAGTACAAAGCTGCCTCATGTCTTTAAACCTTGTAAAAAGTAATTTCTTGCCCAGTATCGGCCGGCATGCATCTTTCAGACTAAAGGTTTATGTTGGCTGCGACTGTGCCTTGTAACATAATTTATTTTCGGGCAATGTTAAAATATATCACGATGGATGCACCGAGATGCTAATCGAAACTGATGAAACTCTCAGTAAACTTGTTTATCTTGAAGCTAGCACCTTACATGCTGCATTAGCCGATTCTTCAATGTTTCGGTCTACTTAAAATGGAACATTTGCCTCAAATATTCCTAACAAACATTTTTGGCGAATGCTGCTTAAGTGTGATGAGGCTATATGAGGATAAAAGATTTCGTCCGGTCGGATTTTGCAGTCGGGGGATCCGGTGGTAAATTTTACGATACGCCCATTATCTGAAGAACATATCGTAAAAGTGCTTATCTTTTTAATTTATGTTTTTATATTGAACTGTTTCTATTTTTGTTGTAAAATATTTAAATTTTGTTGACCTACTCTAGGCTAGGTGGTGGTGCAATCCGGCTTATTCTAAATAAAATTTAATATATAAGATATTTAATATTACCCTTTTAGTTTCGTTTACTCCTCTCGAAATTTCCAAATATTCAAAGCTTTGTTCCAATCCCGGGGGTTTTGGGTAAATAGTAAATGATCCCAGAACTAATCCCGCAAAAAAATTAGTGCGTCCAGTGTGTCGTCTCCTAAGCTTGATCGGAACTTATTGCAAATATAACCTGTGCGCTGTAACACAAAACTTATAGATGCAACAACTGTACAATTTGTCAAAAAATTGCCTGTTTGTGCAAGTCCAACTTTGTCGCGTAACCCAACGTACAGTGTCGAACAGAGAACAGACAGTATATTATATTATTTATCTACATCAATTTGCATTCTAATGACTCTCAAACTGCCAGCGAACAACCACTCCACTTTTTAAATTACCCTTGTAACCCCGGACGTCCTAGTGGATTTGTTGTTTACTTTTTAAGTAACCCATGTTGAGGTCGGTATGCCTACCCTGTCCAAAGAGTAACCCAACTGAGGTACTCTTTGTCCTATTGTTGTAAGAATATCAGTAACGAAGACTAGAATTTCAGGGTGAAGATAAGCAACCAAATATACACTATGTATCGAAGTTAAAACCCAGATACGGCAACGTCGTACCTGCCGCTAAATTTATGGGTATGTCAAATACGCATTATCGACGGGATAGATGTTCTCTATCTGTTTTTTTTTAAGTACTTGTGATTATTCTTGAAAAAAAAAGAACTAAATTAGTGTAAAATAAGTGAGAGTAAGTGTTTTCTGTGTCGGTTTTTTTTTTAAGATTAGGACCTCAGGTAAGTTTTAAAATTTAAATAAAACATCGTGTTTAGGCATTTCAGGAGGGGAATGCACGCAACGACATGGAAAACCAAGTTGAAGCTGAGGTAGAAAGTGATTTTATTCAATATATTTTAAGTTTAATATGTGGATTTTCGGCATCATTGGATGAACAAATTAAATTAAAGAACAATAAGAATATAATTAACACGGGAGAACGCTAATGGGAGTAATAGGTCATTTTCAGAAAATGGTATAAAAAATATGCATGGCTTACGGGGCGATATAGATCTGCTGTGAAACCAAAATTAAACTATTTTGTTGGTCAAGCATTTTATTTTCAAGTTAAAATCCGTAGGGCGAATTGTTTCTGGCTTTCTAAAAGCATGATATTTCCAAGGAGCATATATCTGAGTCAACTTGACTTATTTTTTTATGGAAGTAGTCCATCTCACAGTGGAGTAATATTTTAAGTGAGGAATGAAACACAGTCTGCTCCACTAATTTAATAAATAAGTTCAGATTAAAATCCCATACTTGTTTCAAAGGTATAAACCTTCATCTTCATGTGGTTAAAATTCTGAAATAAAATATTGTGAAAACATGCCACAGGATAATTTGAATTAATAATATTAGGCCAATAAACATTAGCACACATTTGGGAAAATTTTTTAAAATTATATTCAGTTACGTCTTTCCGCGACGTGTTTTTACTTCAGTGTGAGTAGAAGGTATCTTGAACTTACATAAAATTGCCTCATGATCTGATAGCCCAGCATTAATCACATTACATTCCCTAATTACTTGTTTTGGTAAATTTGAACAAAAATAGTCTATTAAAGATGAACTTTTATTTGTTGTTCTAGTGGGTTCGTTCACATGCATATGCAAATCAAATGAGCTCAAAAGATTGGTTATCATAATGGTGTTTACGTGTGATTTGTCCATATAATTTATGTTTAAGTCTCCTGCCACTATAATGTTGCTATTTTTAGGAAATAAAGGGAAAAGTACTTCCAGCCTAGATACAAACACGTTTACCAGTAATTGGCGGTCTATACAAACATACAATATAAATATTTAACTTAGGCATATACATATACTATAGAAAATTCAAACTCTTTTTCCACTAATAAATGATTAAACTTTGTAATATCAACAAACATATATAATTCCAAAACACAATTACGAATAAACACCAACGTACCTCCATGAATAAAATCATGCCGAAAATAAATAGACAAAACGGTATATTCGGGCAAAAACACATTTTCGTCGCTGTGTAGCCAATGTTCAGTCAAAAGCAACATGTGTGGTCGTACCCTATTTTAATTTCCCAGTCAAATTTGGGTTTTTCAATAAATTTAAAATAAAACAAAATTCATTTTAAATTCATATTATTTAGTTATTTTTACTTTTATTTTCAATATGTATTAGTTACCTAATTAAAGTTACATATATGTTTTCTTAAAAAAATTTTTCTGGTACATTAGTTTAAAATTTAACAATGTCATTGGTCTCTTCATAAATAACAACATCTTAATAATTACCCACTGAAGATGAAGGTTTATACCTTTGAAACATGTATGGGATTTTAATCTGAACTTATTTATTAAATTAGTGGAGCAGACTTTGTGTTTCATTCCTCACTTGAATTATTTTACTTGGTAAACAAAACATTTACCTATTCGACTTGATTGGATTGTCACCCAGATCTGCGTCAAATGAGCGAGGGTTTTCGTGTCTAAAGCGCGTTAAAACTTATTCCCGTAATACAATTAACCAGGAACGACTGTCAGGTTTGTCACACTAAATATTGGTAAACCATTCATAGAAAATAAAATTCTAAAAAAATGTGCAAAAAACATCTGAATTTTATGCCGTATTTCACCATTTTGCAACATGTAATCTAAACTCGCGGTCGCGGTATAGAATTAATTTAACAGGGTTGAAAACTCGAGTAGTTGAGAGAAAAATTATTTAAAAAAAACACAATTTTCTTTTTAGATTTTTAATCATGGGAGGGTTATGACCAAAAAAAATGCTCAATGGCAAACTACTTTCCTCTCTCTGGTAAAAACCCACTTTGAGGGAATTACCGGCCAGCGAGCTCCCCTTTTCGAGTATTTTCCCACCTGTACGCCTTATAATTTGCTTCTGTCGGGTCGTGGGTGTATGTGGACAGTTGGGGTGTTATCGGGGAGCTGGTATCACCGTAGTTGGAGCTTTGAGTGTTTGTAGCGGAAGGGGGTGTTGATGTAGTATCGCTCATGTAATGAAGAGGTGGTTGTCTTTAGAAAGACCTTAATGGCGTTTGAGGTGATGTGTTCAAGGCGGTGCGGTTTTCTAGTGATTTTAGACAGTTCATGTTGGAAGGGGCTGCATATCCCCAATCAACTAAGCCGTATGTGAGGGTAAGGCGGATGATAGTTGTTATAAAGAGGAGTTTGTTTTTGTGGCTTAGTGCGCTATGACGATTGAGAAGGTGGTACAGTAGGCTGTAGATTTGCTTGGCTTTGTTGAGGGTGTTTGTGATGTGGGGCGCCAGGTTAGGAATTTGTCTAGCGTGACTCCGAGGTATTTCACCGCAACGCTCAGGGTATATCACGGCCATCCAGATTGATCACTTCAAGGACTATCCCCTTGTTTTGCGAAACAACTTGTATACCGATCTTGGGAACAACATGTCGGTCTGATGAGATTGTGAAGCTACAAAATTGGCAATGTTTGATTACCAAGGCACTTTATTTGATTTTTTTCGACAACATATAACATAATGTTCAATCCAATATGGTACATAATATAAACAGTGTGCCCAAAAACAATTTTTCATATCGGAATAAGTGAATATAGTCCTTACTCGAAACTAACTACTTGTAAGTTCGGACTATCATTATCGATAAATTATAATGTTTTTGGACACCCTCTCACATAGTCAATCAATAT
The DNA here is from genome assembly GCA_963920685.1 of Polydrusus tereticollis. Classification (NCBI taxonomy): domain Eukaryota; kingdom Metazoa; phylum Arthropoda; class Insecta; order Coleoptera; family Curculionidae; genus Polydrusus; species Polydrusus tereticollis. Next base: position 23,369,322 of record OY987333.1, on the reverse strand, counting down.
GCCAGCTAAAAGCTTAATGACAGAAATTCGAAAAGTTGTGACGCTTGACGTTGGCAATCCTATAAAAAGTAATTTGAGCAAACTTCATGTAATGAGTGTGAGGTAATATTATTTGATTAGGCTATTCCCCTACAATGTCCTTGGTTTGATTCAAACACTGCTATAAGCAACAACTATAACCATTATTTGTTTCACCCTTTCCCTGATACATTTACACTTTCCTTATCTTATTGTCAACCCATCCGTTGATTTCTATTCATATTATATCCTAGCCACACTAACTTTTATCTTAATTATGCAATCGTCCCCGTTCTTTTTTTAAACGATTTATGACCCCATCCTGAACACGTGACATATAGTTACCGTTTTTGACTTTTGACAGGTGACTTTTCCTTAATAACAACTGTTACACCCCCATTTCATTATAATATAGACTATTTACGTTCTAATGCCTTTGATTTGCGCAAACTCGATAACGTAGGTTGGCTGGTGGACGGTGGTTGGTCCACCGGCTAATACTAACTATAACTATTGTGTGGGCCCAAAAGTAGGTACAAATAATTATTACCAAGTCTTGTCAGTTGCTCCTGTTGATCTTCTGTGTTATTAACCATTGAACTTTTAACTGGCATAGACTATACTTTTAAAAGTATTGCTTATATTATAAATATTGTTATTTATATACATTATACAAAGTAAGTTTATAGATATAGGCACACTATAAGGAATTCAAAGAAACTGTCCATTATCTCAAGGAGACCTTTTTTTTATAAAGTCTCGGTCTAAGGTTTTTTTTTTTAATGTATAGTGTGTGAATGTTTTTTTCCCATGTGGTGTTCTATTTATAAATGATTGTAGCTCTTTTGAAAATAAAAATAAAAACCCTGAGACTGAGCCTTTTAGATGTATTTTTTTTTTGTATAAAACACAAAAGGTAAAGTCCGTCTATCTATCTTACAAACTCATTGTAAATGCTAATCCCTTACCGTCATAATAACCTATTGTGTGAGGTGTAAAATTCGATCACCTGATCTGGGGACTCCAGGTACGGATCTATTTAAAGACTGTTAGATTATTATATTTTCTCAGTAATCCTCTTAAAATAATTAGGGGAAAATAAAATAGGTTTATTAATTATAGGCCAGTGAGCACAGTGTGGTTTGTTGTAAATAAACCTATAGTGGAGAGAAGAAAGAGGAAAGACTCTTTTACTTTTAAGAAACTGGACGCGACGGATGTCGATATAATTTGTAGAAAAATATATGCCATGTACAGGGAACAAATGATCCCCACTTTAAAAACCCTATTGCAAAGATTAAAAAAAGATAATACAGGAATAGAGTGTTGTCGTGAGACTCTAGGGAAATGTATTTTAAGAAACGGTTTTAAAATGAAAAAAATTAACAAACGACAAGTAATTATGGAATCGGCCCGGTTAAAAAGATAGAGGATGGAATACCTAATTGTAGTCTATGGATATAGACAGATTGGAAGGGATATTATTTATTTGGACGAGACGTGGTATGACACACACAAAGTTCCAGATAAAGGTTGGGTAGATTTATCGGGTCAATGCAGAACCAAAGCTTCATCAAATAATGGAAAGGTAAGCGTATAACAACATATATGGCACCTGAAAGCATCGGTAAGAGGAATAATGTTTCGCCGACCTTAAATTCTTTTGTGACAGCTTTAGTACAGTCAGAGACGCAAAATATTCCAAACAAAAGCTGGGAAAATTGTGTAGCGCATGTTAAAAAAGTAGAAAAATCAAACGTAAATATAGATCTGTTGCCCAGAGAAAGAATTATTGTGAACTTGGATGACGACAGTGACAGTGAAACTGACTTGGGTTAAAATGTAATAATTATTTTTCTGACACGGTACTTTTTTGTAGGTATATGTATATTTTGTTCAAATTCATTTTTTTATAGCTTTTACTCTATCAGCAACTAGTGCGTCCCTGCTTTCATTCAATCACCCGCTGCCTTTATAATGAGCTTGTAAGATAGATAGACGGACTTTATGCAATAAGTTTTTAATTTAATTTTATACTCGTATTATGTTGATATTAAATAAATTACCCACTTTTCCCCAAAAACAAAAACTACAATGATTTTAAACCATTGTCCTCAGAGACGTCTGTATAAGTACACACGAATAGAAACGCGTCACTTAATGTTACAACGCCTTAAACGACATCGGACTGGTCACCCTCAATCATATTCAATAAGTCTTCCTTGAAGCTGTTATGTTCCGAGTCGTCTCTGACGTTCAAGTCCGTCATCAAGGTGTGCAGCTGGTCGTCGTTGACGTTTACGTCGATACTATCAAATTTATCGTCTGGATTGTTGTTTACTTTCGAATCGGTCAGAGTGAATCGGAGAATGTTCGTAGTGCCTAAAACACACGTAAGAGAGCTAGCTAAGTATTAATTTCATGTTCGGTTGAGTACAGGGTGTCCATTTTTCGATGTAATTGCAGGGTATCGGTAACTAGTAAAGACAGAGACTTGCGGTTTTTACATTAATGTGCTACTTTTTTGTGAAACAAAAGATGCCGCAAACAGAATTGTCATAGCTTTCTTAGTTTTTAAGCTACATGGTATTTTCGAAAATGTTGGCTTTTGACTACCCCCTGTATTTCAGGAGCCACAGTTGTCTTACCATCAGTACTTCCAGTGCTTAGTTTTCTTTCCCCCAGCATTTCATCTACAAAACACTTAAGTTCGTTCACATTCTCAGTTTCCAAAGACGATTTTTTACTTTCCGTGGTACTATTGCTTCTGTTTTCCAATATCCGGCCGTTTTGTGTTACTTGGTAGATATTCTCGCCGATATTTTGCAGCATCCTTTCCGCGATCGGCTCCAGATTGTTCACCATGAAATGTCCATCGTTATCTTGGAGACCCATTCTGAGCAAAAGCGACACCCTTACGTTGTATGACTAAAAAAATTAAAGACTTCAGTTTCACGCTATTTGCTGCTATAACTGGTTAACTTAGCAAGAACATATACTTGCCATACACCAACTGGTAAGATCATCATGGACGGCGGTTTTTTCTTCTTTGCTCAGGATCTTCTTAAAATTTTCCAAAATATTTTGCACTCGATGAAGCTGCAGCTGAGTCCCTTCGCTTGCGACAAAAGTCTCGACTTCGTAGAGATGCCTCTGCGTTATATCTATCACATCTGAAGACATTGTAAGCTGACAAAAATAAGAAAGATTAAAAACGATGGAAAACGTGGATAATGTTAGGTAGTTATAAAAAATATGATTAATCTAAAGGCCTGGGTACCTACTTACTTGCCATTTAAAAACCATGGTAATCAGATCCCACAGTTTGTTCATACTGACAGGATCCAGCTTCATAGACGATGAATTCGCAATGGTTTCAATGATATCGCGTATAGCTTCCTGGCTGTACGCTGTCTGAGGTCTCATGATGTCTTTGATAAGGCGATTTGAAGTCAGGCCTGCGATGAGGTCCTCTAGAACTAAGTAAACAAAAAGGTTATGTTCAGCTAGATGTTGTTCAATTCATAATGATATGTTCGGGGCAAACTACAAGGGCATTGTTGTTTGTTGTCGAGAGGTAAAGAGGTATATACAGAGTGGCAAGTAAGTTGCGCATAATGCCTGTAACTTTTTAATTACCTCGTATATTAAAAAATGACCCTTATGAAACTTGTTCAGTAAATTATTCCTCACATTTCTACCTGCATGAATTTTTTCTGTCATTTATGGTTTGGTTGCCATAGAGACTAACTTACTTTTTTAAAACGGAACACCCTATACATATGATTGCATATTTGGATTTTACTGAAAAAACTCTGAATTTTTTGTATTTCAAATGTTCACCTATCTGCAAGCGTTTCCGAGATAATGACAGCTCAAAAATGAAAAACTTCCTAATTATAATTATTCCTGCCTAATACCCACTAGTTGAGTCAAGGCGTTTTCATGACAGCGACCTAAGAGGGGTCAATTCTGTTCCTGTTTAATTTCCTGTTGTCTGATCTCTAACTTGTTTACACTATGGTTCATCTGAATGAGAAACAACGAGTTGAAATTTTAATAAGGAGCGGTTACGGAAATATGAAGAGATCCAAGATCAGGATTGTCAATGAATTATATCCAAATAGGCCTCCAATGAATCAGTCAACGGTGTGTCGAGTGGTAAAGAAATTTCGAGAAACAGGCAGTGTTAGGGAAGTCGCTAGATAAGGTCGACCTAAAACAGCAACCGGGGGAGACAAAGCTTTGGATATCATGCTCTCAATACATGAAAATCCAACACAATCATCCAGGCCAATGGCAATGGATATGAATGTGTCTCATCAGTCAGTGAAAAATTTTAAGCAGGAGAAGTTGCATCCCTACAAGATAAAGTTGGTGCACGAGTTAAACGAGGACGATTTTAATAGAAGAGCTGAATTTTGTGAGCTGATGATAGAAAGATGCAATAACGATAATAACTTCGCAACAAATATCACTTTCTCTGATGAAACTACTTTCCATTTAAATGGCATTGTTGATAGACACAATTATCATTATTGGTCTGCTGAGAATACTCACTGGTTCCAGAAAGGTCATACACAGAGGTCCGAGAAAGTTAATGATTGGGAGGGCATACTTGGAAGACATATTGTGGGACCTTTTTTATAGATGGTAATTTGAATGGCGAAAAATATCCGGACCTCTTCCGGAATCACATGTTAGACAATAAATAAGCGAACAATTTCCAGGACGTTGGATAGGCAGAAGAGGTGCTATTGACTGGCCAGCGCGATCCTCGGACTTAACCCCGTTCGACTTTTTTTTGTGGGGACACTTAAAGAACAAAGTCTACGTTAACCGTCCAAATGACTTAGAATCGTTAAAAGTCAGAATTAGTGCTGACAGTCGGGCCATTCCAGAGGACTTACTTTTAAACGTTGTAGGCGGGTTCAGAGGTCGACTGGCGCTCTGCTTAGCAGAAAATGGTGGTCATTTTGAACACCTGATCCACTGAAAAGGTTTCACTTGTTTATTATTCCGATGTTAAGTTGTTCAATTTTCTAGGCTATTTATCTTGTTATTATAAAGTTTGTTACAATTTTAAATAAATAAAAATTTGAAATACAAAAAAGTAAGGGTTTTTTTCAGTAGAATCCAAATATGCAATCATATGCAGGGTGTTCCATTTAAAATAGATAAGTTGGTCTATCTGTCAACCAAACTAGAACTGACAGAAGAAATTCATGCAGGTAGAAATGTGGGGAATAATTTACTGAACAACTTTCATAAAGGTCACTTTTTTGTATATGGGGTAATTCGAAAGTTACAGGCATTATGCCCTACTTTTTTGCCACTCTGTATAGACTGGGACGTGTATATTACACATTATCGCCAAACGCGACGTTCAGGGTAATTGAGTCATTGGACCATATTTTTTTGACCGCCACCTAAATGGAGAAGTTTACAAAATAGTTTTAAGGAACGATTTACCACATTTCTGGATAATAATACAAATCGGCAAGATGCGGTGCTCCGCCACACTTTGCGCGACAAGCTCGAGATACACTAAATGAAGTGTTTATTGGAAACGGATGGATTGGTCGTGGTGGTCCTGTGAACTGGCCTGCAAGGTCACCGGATTTAAACCCATTGGATTTTTTTCTTGTATGATTTTATAAAAGACAAAGCAACAATTAGTTACGTAGTTGTTGACGGAGAATCAAAGAAAATAAACACCTTTCCATTTGATATTTCAAGTTTGTCACAAGCCAGTTAAAATCTGAAGGGGGGTACATGTGATAAGTGTTCTAAACCTCCCTATTAGCGTCCTAAAATTTGAATATAGTTATTTTCCTAACAAGTGCGCAAAGTGTTACTTTTCCGCACGCAAATATACTTAAGACGAACGACGCGAAGCTTCTCACATTGCAAGAAATAGTCTACAGCTACTAAAATAAATATAAATTTTTGAGTAGTTTTATTCTTCCGCACTCAGTGCGGAAAGAAATCTTATCCGCATGGCGTGTGGAAAAGTATAACTTTGCGCACTCCCGTAGGAAAAACTATTTCCAACCGTTTTTCAGATTATGCATTGCAACACTTTAAAATATTCACCCTTATTTAAACTCTGTTTATACTACATGATTATAATAGTAAATATGAAAATCTATTTCCGGAAAATCGATCGTGGAGGACAATAGTATAGGTCATTCCCTTCCTAAACTTATTAATACGCACACACTACGCCTACACTATAAAAAAAAATCGTCTAATTGGTAGCCTATTATAAGAACTAGGTTAAATTTGATCTAATCGATAAAATATCCTTTGTTAAAATAAATCATTAAATAAATTGTCAGGAATATTATTTAAGCCAGGATATTTCACCATAATTATTGCAAAGTTTACTGATTTCCTTTTTTGTTTTCTAACTCTTAATTTATTTCGATAAATCGGTTTTTATGCGAAACACTCAAAAGGTACCAATGCTAAACACAAACAGGTAAAAATAAAATACGCAGGGTATGCTGATGTGCATTTAATTTTTGGAAAGCGCTTTCCAACTCTTCGAAGGCAAGAAAACTTTATGCTGATAGATTTCCAGCTCAGACATTGTCAGCTGGTAGTTGGAAAGTCCACCGTTTTTAAATTATTGCGGGAGAGAAAGACAACAGGTCAAGTGGAACCTCCCAAGAAAAGTCCAGGCAGACCAGTAAAAGTCCTTGATGAAGGCACCAAAAGTATAGTTCGAAGAAAAATTCACTCTTTTTATTTTAAGAAAGAAATACCCACCCTAGATAAGATTCTAATGGAGCTTGGCCAGGATGACAGTATTCCGTTTATGTATAACTAGAAAATTTTATGGACCACTTTAAAAAATATGGATTTTGTCTGGGAAAAGCATAACCGTACGGCGACGAAAATACTTGAGAAGTATAAAGCAGTACAGAAGAGAGCAGAAGAAAATCTTTTATTTTGATGAGACGTGGATTAATGAAGGTTATATAGTAGGTACCAAAATTGTGGCAAGACAAAAATATAACCAGTGCTCGCCAAGCTTTCATGGAAGGCCTGTCAACGGGTATTAAGGTGCTTTCAGGTAAAGGGAAGAGACTAATAATCGTCCATATTGGAAGCGAAGAGGGATTTTTAAAAAACGGTTTGCTAACCTTTCAGTCGTTCAATACGGGAGATTACCACGAGGACATGAATTCGAATGTTATTGAGGAGTATTTTGATGAAATGATAAAATATCTTCCAGCTGATTCAGTAGTAGTTATGGATAACGCAAGGTATCATTCACGACGCACAGAGAAGACTCCAACTTCATCTTGGAGAAAACAAGAAATTATTGACTGGTTAACACCAAAACCAAAAGTATTGAATTTGAAGATAATTTGATATAGAAGAAACTATTAGCTATAGCAAACTTAAACAAACATCGTTTTATGAAATATATGCCGTGGAAGATATAGCAGAAAAACATAGTGTAACTGTGCTGCGCACACCGCCACATCATTGCGGACTAAATCCTATAGAACTTATATGGGCGCAAGTGAAAGAATTTGTAGCAAGACACAACACGACATTCAAAATGAAAGACGTTAAGCTACTGTTTGATCAAGCCATTAAGGAAGTGACACCAGAGAACTGGCGAAAAGCAGTCCATCATGTCATTAAAGAAGAGGAGAAAATGTGGGATCTTGACCATCTGATCGATCGGACCGTCAACCCGTTAATTATAACGTCAAGAGGAGATGACAGCTCCTCAGATGACGAAGAATATTACTTAATTATGATTTTTCATAATTTAATTTCTGTATAATGTATTTTTTGTATTTTGTATTTTTTTTATAATGTTTAATAAAAAATAAGTGTAGCTAATACTATATATGTACATAATGCCTAATTTTTATTCTGTTAAAATAAAATTATTTCCTTTTTACGAATATCCTACCGGCACGCCTTTGTCACACCATTTTCAGTGTTTGTGAATGGATAACAATAGGCAAAACCCATAAATTGACCCAAACCCGGGTGGTACTACCTGCACTTGATGAAAAGAAAGAATTTTGCATTGAAATCAATGCCAAATTATGAAAGTGGCTTAAATATTCGTTGGGTCACTCTGTAGTCCCTTTGCATACCTAATGAGCTTTTATTACTCTACACCTTTCTGAAATAGACTATAGAAACCTTTTATAAAACGGTTATTTAATTGTTTCAAAAATACAATATGCAAGTATATTTTATAGTGCAATATGAAAAGCTTTAATAAAACCGTTTTATAATGCTGGTTGAAATTTTTTAAAAGTTGCAGAAATGTTTATAAAATTGTTATGTAGCGTTTGCAAAAGGCTTTACAAAAGAATAATAATGGTTACTGAAGTATTTTATAAAATGGTGCCAATTTTGCAAGTATAACTGTTGTAGAAACGCTTTAAAACCATTCCTGAGAGTGCAGTTGTTTTATATTTTTTTTATCGAAAACGTTTTCGCGACCATAATAAAATATCAAACTGCTGATTGGGGTATATCCACACTTTTTCTCTCATGTGCTATCAGCCGTGTATCATACCTTATTAATTTTAGGCCTAGTATAATTATTTATATATATTTTGCTGACGCCTATCCGAGAACATTGAACTAAACAGTGTTTTTAGTGCATGCAATGTCCAAGATTCACCCTCTGTAATATAAATTACGGTTGCAGTTGACATTTGCCTAGTTACCTACTTTCAATTTAATTGCATATTCTATTCCTGCATTGCGATAATTTTTTTTTAGAATAATTGGAAAATTAATAAATTATTCATAGTGTGGGAAACTGGGCAGCTGGAAACCGCCTTACTATGTTCTTACACAAAATGCAATTTCTGGAAGTTATTATTTTTACACTAAATTTTTGAAGCCTCTGGATGTTTTCGTTCAATCGTTTGGGCCGTTATAACTTAACTAAATCTGGCAATTTTCGTTTGTCGTAAGCTAAATACCGTGACCGTGATTTTTAATCAAAATATAATTTAACGCCCAACTCGTAACTCGAATACAATGCAAAAAAATTGGTGCACAATTAGTAATTTACCAAAAAGCATATTATGATGCAAAAAAGTTGACGTGGTGCGTGAACGGAAGCTCTCTATCGTGCCGTTAAAAGTGCCGGATAAAAATATCACCTAGTGTAGACCGATCCTCGGAGATGTTTTGTGCCCGCAGTCGTTGGGCTATGACGAAAATCATTTCCGAACCTATATTTAAAACTAAGAAAGGCGTTGAATACAGCGACATATTTAACTAAGGTCTGAAACTACGAAAAATCTAGAAGCTAATGGTAAATCCTGAGGGCAGGAAACGAAGTGTTTTTCATTGATTTTGTGGCTGTCTTGTTTTCAGGGTTACGTCGCACCGACAGCATGGCTCACGGTAAGTTGTTGCCACATGGTGAGAAAAATACCTATCGTGATCGTGATATTATTGATGAATCCCTTAAACTGCTTTGATTTTAACTTTACATGATGTTTTTGATACATTTCTATAATTGTTCTCAAGGTAATGAACTAAACTTTTATATGGATAACACTTTCTGCTATAATTGTCCTTACTGGATTTTAAAATATCCCTTTAACACCCCCAAACTTGGGCGACATTGAGCGGTTAGAAAATAAAATTAAAAAAATTCGGATGCCTCAGAAGAAGTGTGTTTTACCACTTATCCGAAAAGCCACATATTGCGCTTTTAAATAAAAAGTAGATTTCTTTAAAAAAACGTCTAAGAAAAACGAGTTAATTTTTTTTTAATATAAAAATAAGACCTAAGCATGGCCTCCGCGGTCTCCAGATCAAAATTCTCTATATACAGGGTGTCCCGTAACTATATGGCATACTCTCTGGAGCGTATAGGGCAGGTCAAGATATTCCTAATTTGTCATTAAAAAAATGACAGGTGCCATTTTACAGTGCTGAAAATTGATTTTTTAAATACTCTGGTCATTCCTCTTTAAAAAAGGTACTCTAAATTTGTTTCGATAAAATAAAGCCGTTTTCGAAGAAAACAATCTTTTTGTAGTATAACACTACACTAGAATACTACAACAAAAATCCAGACGTTTTTATTTCGTTAACAAAGTGGTATTGACAACGCACTTTTCTAAATTGTCTGATTGATTGAGTACATAACAGTTGAGTAATGCAAGATTATTCCTATAGTAAATATGCTAATCCACATGCATCTAATTTATGGGCAAGCTCTCGGTAATTGTGTGGAGGCGAGAATAATCTAACTGATACATTCCAATTCGACGTTTACCGCGCCGAAGAACTTATGAAAGGGTTGATCGTAGCTTAAGAGAAACAGGTAAAGGTCAGTGCTAATCCATTTAGGAAGTTCTTTGCCGAATCGTGGTATGGACAAGGGCCTCCAAGGAGAGCAATGCACCCTCAGTTAGAGGAGGAAATTCTGGATGCCACAACTGCTACATCCTTATCACGTCCAAAAGATACAGACCACGTCTCCCGTTGATTATCCTGCAAGAGGCAACTACGTAAATTGGTTTTTGCAACGTGTTGGAGAAAGGTTCAGTTTTCTAGTTGCTTAATTTAATAACAACAAACAGGTATCAAGCCAAAGCAAAGAATGCACGGCAACGCCGCCGTTTACAATCTTTTAATGTGCATCGAGGCGAAAAATCTGCATGTAAACAAGACAAGACAGTTGAGTTTAAATCGTATAACCAATAACAATTTCCAAGAATATACGCCGTCTTCAACACCCAGACTAAATTCCGAGAAGATCCGCTATCTACAAAACGAGCGGTCGTCCAGGCAACGACGTGTTAAGCTTACGTGACTGAGCGCAGGGGTTAAAACAGTATGACATGATACTGTGTGTATGAGAAGGACGGATCCCAGACGACACACAATATCCATTAGACATCTAATGGATACCCCTAGATCCATGGGATATCCCGTCCATGGTAGATATCCTATAGATATCTAATGGATTATATTCTCGGACATTAAAATAAAAAGCATTTTTTTACATGATGTTTCCGGTTATTATACTCTCAAAATTTAATTGATTATAGTTCATCAGTCGTACCAAAATATTTAAAGCCTATGTTTCGTGTTTACATTTCTAATAGATATCCATAGATATCCAATGGACATCCTACATCACTACCGCTTCTTTATTGTCGTATTCGCTCGTTGGAGCTCGTGGACACAGCATCACCTGTTACGGTAGGAGCGTGCTGATTGGTTGATGACAACCTGTCGACTCGTGACGTCGTGCGACCGTGCCGCACGCCATATTGGTTTGTTGGAATGATTGTCGAATGTCGATTTCGAATTTCGAGGAGAAAATTCGTTTGTTGTTTGCTGTGCGGTCTGGTGAATTTTGTGTTTTTTTTTTGTCATAAACAATATTTGCTGGTAAGTAACTAAACAACCTTAATCTCTTTGACAATAATTATTGATGTATTTCAAGTAAAACAGCGTTATTCTCGCTATTGTTTTCTGGTTTTTGTTTAAACATTATTATTCTCTAGGACTCTTTAATTACTAGGCCATGCTTATGCTGTTTTATTGGCTTAAAATGTAAAATTATGAATAAATAAATGATAATTAACAAATTTAAGAAGTTGCATAAACCTGGCAAACTACACAACTGTTGTTATAGACTCTATACAGGTTAGGTTAAACGTTAGACCCCAGAAATGTAGATGCCCCTTAGAAAATTTAAAGTCAATTTTAGTTGAAAATACCATATTATGGTGAATTTTTTTGTTGGCCACTCTTCCCTTCGAGCCTATAAAATGCTCGAACACTCTTTCCTTCCTTAGCATGCACCATATTTTAAAATAAAATATGACTTAGCCTTATTTTCTATTATCAAAAATTTTACACATCTTTGGGTTTATTAATTGGCTTTTTCAACGACTATTTTATATTAGGTAGATACAAACCTATTTGGAACTAACCCGTTGGCTTGGCGTTTTGAAACTTGCACAGTATGCCCCCTTTTAAACGTTACCGATAAAATGGACAGGATATGAATTCGCTGTTATAATACACCTACATTTTCGTTTTTTTTTAAGGTCAAAGGTGCAAAGTGTCCCAGGTGTGGGCATTTGACTATACTTTTCTACAGCGTGTCCAGAAACCATCTTAACATATGGACAACTTTTTTATTCTAGACTTTACGAAAAAAAGTGATTCTTCATAAAAAGTTCTGCATGGTCTAAAACCTAAAATGCAACTATCAGATATTAAATTCTCCCAGGCGTATACGAGGTAGGTCAAAAAATATGAATTTTGCCTAAGAGTAAAGTACCTTTATTTTTGACAAAATCGAAAGTTTGTATAAGGAAAAGTTGATTAGAACTTAAAACTACGTTTAATTATGCAATTACATCGAATTCCATGAAAAAAATATTCGTTTTATTTTTAAAAATTTTTCTGAAGTTATCAGTTTTTAAAAAATAAAACAAATACAGCGTGTCCAGAAAAGTTCTAGACATATGGAAAATTTCTTTATAGTTGATTTTACGAAAAAAAGTTATTCTTTATATATTATTAAGTGATTGCGTTACAAGTTAGTATTTAACTGCAACTATTTAAATCTAGTTATCCAACATGCTGCTTATAAAGGCATTTTATGTATTTTAGATAAGTAAATATACAAAGCAATATCACACTAGTTAGATAAACCATAATACGCATTCTTATAAGCTGCAAGAAAAAAAACTACAATTGACCATGCACATTACTATCAAAAGTCAATGAGAATGACGTGACACTTATTAAGGAAGTTCATGTTTTTTACAAAACAATAAATTATTGCCTCAACTTTTTTTTTTTAATTTTTATTTGCGGTTGTTGGATAAAACTTTTTATGCTGTCTGTGTCTGTCATAAATCTTAAGTCCTACTCGGTCACAGAGGGTATAAACTTTTTGACTTTCATCACAACTTATTTAGTACTATATAAATGTCTATTGTCCTACGTATTTTTAAAATCAAGGTTTGTTGCAGAAGCTGTGGTACGCAGTCCAAATCTGAATTCCAAAACCACAAAACAAGAAATCATCAACTGCATTAAAAATTGGCTGAGGCATGCTTCGGCAAGATTAACAAACGAGTAAGTATAAGAAATAAACTATATTTATACAGGGTGTCCCATAACTTATGGGCCGTAGAGTAACTGGAGATACTAGACATCAAACTAAGCCGATTAAGTCATATAAGTTTTTTCGGACAGGTAAGAAAAAAATCATAGATTTATGAAATCCAGTGTATGCAACTAGCACCCTCTAGGGTGAAACTTAAAAATTTCTACAAAATCTTATTTCTTGCTCATAAAAACATAATACTGCCAATTTCAATTCGATTCATTAAAACCGTTTTGGCTTATTTTCGAGAATAAACTTTCACTTTCAACACCCTATGTATTTCTAGAACGAGTAACAATCCGAAAAAACTTATATGACTTAATCGGCTTAGTTTGATGTCTAGTATCTCCAGTTACTCTACGGCCCATAAGTTATGGGACACCCTGTATAAAGTTAATCTGCATACTAAATCATAATCAAAAATAGTTTGTCTATATTTTTATGTTTAAGCAGTATACACCGTATTTTATTCTTGGCTCTTTTCAGGAAGAAAATCACGAAGGAAATTATTGAAAATAACATAGATTAATTTAAATTAAAAAAATGTCATAATATGTATATTGTCATTCAATAATATACCTATATTAATATTACAAAAAGTGTTTTTTTAATTTAATTCTCTACTATGCGGATTTTTATTTATTTGTTTTAGTATACAGAAAGAATAATATAACTGGTGCTATAAGTATTTATAAACATATTAATACAAGATCATTTTTAGAGGAAAAAAACTTAAAAATATACCGTAAAATATAATTATTACAGGCAAAAAATTAGCCAAATTCGTTAATTCTAGAATACTGCTTAAGCCAAAATAATGAGATCTTGATTATGTCATTTTTCAACTTGCTGCGTAATGATGGTATCAAAGTTTTATTTAACAATTATTTTTTTAAATTTTTTCCTAAAATTTTAAAAATAACTATAACCATTAGATATCTAGCGATATCCATGGGATATGATGTACACATCCACCATGGATATCTACTGAATGTCCTTATATCCCGGGATATAGACGGACATTTGGATACCCATAGGATAACCATTAGATATCTAGCGATATCCATGGGATATGCTGGATATCCCTGGCGGATATCCGGTGGATGACTATTAGATATTTTGTGCTGTCTGGGATGATGTATCGCAAGTAAGACTTATTAACGTGTTTTAGGTTTTCGGGCGGACAAGAAAGATCTGTAACAGCTCGTGGGAAGCAGACGGTTTTCCTTCTCGCTGTTTACGCGAGTTTTTTTTTTATCTTTTTTGATGGCACTCAAGCCAAGTAATTAAGTCGGTCAGTTCGCGGTGTTATCTCGAAGATATATTAATGTGACTAATCCCAAACGGCACACACGTATCCATTGGACATCTTATGGATCTCTGAAATCGGATATACGCATAGGCATCGTAACTATAGATCCGACACGCCATTCATAAATGCTATAAAATTGTGATGCCAAAATCGTTTGGTGGCGAGACGCTGTGACGAGGAGCTAGGTGGGGACAAAACTCCAGGAAAACAACATCCGCTATGCCGAGTATTGTCGAGTCGATGCGGATGGCCACGAAAATGATAAAATCTGGGCGGATCCGTTTGCTGCGTTGCCATACTACAGATTTTTTACAAGGTTTTAGGCAATGTTATATATTTCCCACATCATGTTAATATAGTTAATCATAGAAGTTAATACTTTTAACAGAGTAAGCCCAGAAAATTACGTTTATTTCTGTGGCGTAAGTCTGGCAAACCAATAAGTGGAGGGGAACAGCTTGAATGTTGATTTACTTTACACTGGAATACATTGATAATGACAACACGTTTATTTGTTGTTGTTCGGTCTAATAGTTATGATGTCTATGGATATATGTATATCCAGTGGATGTCCAGTTTTTTGCCGAAAATATCCAGTGGATATCCAAAGGATGATACGATGTTCACAAATTTGGATATTCGATGGATGTCCAACAAAGACGTCCCATGGATGTCCTTACTGGATGTCCAGTGGACAACGCATTAATATAATAAAATACGTCCAGTAGACATACTTGCTGGACATCCATTGGATACTACATGCAGCGGTACAAATTTTGGACATTCGATGGATATTTATACCACCATAGAAGTAAAATTAAGAACGTCCAGTGGACATCCGGTGTATGTCCGTTTCCGTTTTTTGTACCCTAAATGAACCCTGCCAAACTGAAGTTATACTTTCAGATGTTTTGCAAACGATTGCACGTGGCACTTCTAGAGATCTTAATTCCTAGAGCCGAGATAGAGCAGGGACACAAAAACAAACACCACACCAAAGCAGTTTATAATTCTTGTTGGATTTTACTATTATTTTTAAACCAGTGTTTCATACCCAAAAATGATTAATATCAGTAATATCACACCTAACCTGTGACAAAGCGCAAATGAGAAACCGAAACCATATCACGCCACACACGTCACGTCACAAATAGTGCCAGACCGCCGATTCAAAAGTTTTCTTTCCTTTTATGCTCTTTTGTGCCTCAAAGCTACTTGTCTGATCTTTCTAATATTCCCTTTGCTAGTGGGACTAAAAAGAGAAAGAACTATATTCCAGTAATGGTGATTAACTTATTAAAAATAAAAAGAACACACAACAGTAGTTCCGAAACATCCGCTAGTAGCGATAGACATGCCAATTTCTGGCGGCAATTTCAAAAATATTTAAAATGTGAGTCGATGTCCTCTGAAACAGACATCCAGTGGATGTTCAATGTTACGATGTCCAATGGATTCAGGGCAATGGATATCCATAGGACATACGATAAAAGTACAGGATATCCCGTACTTCTTTTGGTCTATTTTGGGATGTCCCCTGGATGTTGCGTGCTGTCTGGGATATATCCAGACTTAAGGAGAGTTCCGCAATTAACACCTTGGAAAAAGCACACGGGCTTCTCGCGGCATTTTGCGCGGTTTAAGATGATTTTATGGTATGCAAGCCATGAAATAGGTTGGAAAATTCGCGGTTTTTGTATCCCGAAGGTGTATCTAATGTGATTATTACACCCAACTCAAGTCCTGTTTATCTGTTGTAAAAAACATTCTCAAGTTCGTAGATACGAATTCTTGAAGTTTTAAGAGTATAGTATAGTGTATCCCGATAATATTGTTTGTTTAGTATGATGTAAATGTTAGTGAAGTAAAAATGTATAGCTGATGTTTTAATGCAATAAGTAGTTACCATACTTAGTTGTAAAAGTAAAAAGCATTTGCTGCTACTCAGAACGGATGTGAAGATAAGTAAATGAAATACTAGAAGTAAATATAGATATATTTTGTGTGAGAAAAAATCCTTTTATTTCAACTCACATATTTTGAACCACGCAACATAAATGAGACATACAGTAAACAATTATTTATGTTTGGCCTCAGCATATAAAGGCAGCGCCAACACAACGACTTAGGCAAAATCATAATTTTTCTAATAATGTTTTGTTCACGGACGAATTAGGGTTATTTTGACCTTCTCTGTATGCTCCGGAGAAATTAGGAGGTACTTACTGGACACCCTGTATCAGTAGCGTAACCATAAAATAAGTTCGGGGTGATGAAAAAAAAAAATTGCTCCGCAGGCGAAAAATTTTTGGGTAGCTCTTTTTTCAATGATGATGCTTGGTTTTCAAGTAAAAAAAGTAAAAAACACAGAACATCACAAATACTGTATATTTTAAAGAAATTATGTCGTACTAATCTGACAACACCGTTGTTAAAGGTACGATTAATGTTCCGGATATCAACGAGCGGCTTATACGTCATCTGCAGGAAAACAATGAAATCATGATAATGTCCCGAATATTCGCTAACTTGAAAACAAACGAAAGGAGGCTCTCTTTTGCTTTCGATTTGCTGGAAGAAAAAGCAATGTTGCCTCGCTTGGCGATAGATGGCAAGAGCGACAAGAAAAGCGCGGAATTTAGGTAAGTTATGTAGGCAAACTCTCGGATTTTATCTTTATTTGCTTAAATTTATCCTTTTTGGCTCTTCAGACAAAAAGGGAACGAAATGTTCAAAAAGCGCAACCCTAGACAGGCTCACGAATATTACACGAAAAGTGTGGCTCTTGCAGAAAGCGCCAGTGTAAACTTGGCTCTAGCCTACGCTAACAGATCTGCAGTATTTTTCGAGAATGGGCTATATGAAGAGTCTTTAAAAGTAAGTAAGAAAATATACACTGAACTCAGTGGCGTGAGGTAGATAGAAGCGATGGAAGCATCGCTTCCCCTCTACTTTCACAAGATCCTTTTTTTTTGCAGTATTAACATTAAAAATTAATTGAGTTTTCGCCAATCGCCATTCATAATAGCTATTTATTTCTAAACCAAACTAACCTGAATGCCAAGCGAAGCGCTCTATTACATGCCGCGAATTATGGAGACCTTCGGGACTCATCGTGTTGGGTCAGCGCTCCCGGCTCTCATGGGCTGTCACAAGATGCTATCCATGTTCTGTTTTTCGGTGTCCAGGGATGTGATGTATTATTCCTATTTAGATTTACATGTTTATAGACCTGGCAACACTGCCTGCACAATAACAACTACGCACGGTCGTAAGAGTAACGAGTTGTCAGTCCTGCTGTTTAGTAGGGTGGTCCTTATTTTTACAATCTTCCAATGTAAAACGTTCCTATATCTGAATAACATGGGGTTTTTGGCATTGAGTAATCAATTTTTTATTCCGGTCAAAGTAGTTCAAAACATTTGAAACTTGGCAGACTTCAACCTTATATTAGTAGCTATTCCTTGGAATTTTTGCAGATTTTTAGTTATTATAATTTTATAGTTTCAGCTAGTTAAATTTTTTTTTTTTAATTTTTTTCCAAAATTTCTTTAAAAATTAATAATAAATTATTCTTTATTCGTATATAATGCCTAATATTGTCAGTTTTGCGCTCAGACGATCTGAGGTTTTGCGTATGTTATCACTAATTTTTGAATTTTGAAAAAAATATTTATTCCGAGCTTTTACTTCTTTTAAATTTGTTGGTGCTTATTCTTCTACTATACTGGAATTTCTTTGTTGCGTTGTTCTGTTTTCTTCATTGATTTGCTTGCTTATTTTCGCTATTTTGTTCCGTGTTTTTTTTTTTGTTTCTCTATTGTTTTTGTGTTTTTAGGGTGGGAGCCAATCTTTCGGATATTTAAAGTTGTTGTGTATTGTCGATCGTATGTGTGAGTTTTGTATCATTGGATTTGTCGATAAGTCTGTCCTCTCAAAGTATTTAGTTATTAATTTTGTATTGTGTTCCGCAATTGTTTCCATTTTTAGGTCTCTGTGTAATACAGCTGTCGGTACCTACGTGTCTTTGTGCGTTAGTCATAATCCTCATTATTTTGTTTTGTAGTATCTGTAGTTTTTGGTATCTTGTCTTGTTTACGGTGCACCATGTTGGTACACCGTATGTCAGTACAGGTCTAATTATGGTCTTGTAAACTGTTGTCTTTGTCTTTAAATTAAGTTTGCTTCTGGCGCAGAGTAGGGGATACACTGCACCCATTTCTCTGTGTGCTTTTTTAAGTCTAGTCTCGAAATTGTCGTTCCAGGACAACTCTTTGTCAAAGACGAGACCAAGATAGCTCGCTTTAGGGCTTCACTCTAGTATGGCTTTATTATTTACTTTATTAGTCTAGGTCCAAGCATGATTATTACATGTACTCTGGCAACTGCAGCTCCTAATCATGACTTGCAGTTCATAAAAAAACTTTCTGGTTACAAATCAATAGATGTTAAAATATCTGAAATAGCATTACATAAATTTCGCAATCATTTATGGTATTTAAATCCAGAGTCTGCTGCAATGGCTTTTTTCGATGACAAATTATCGGATGAAATAAAAAGAAAAATGGTCAATAAATTAAATAATATCGATGATGAAGATGATCTAAACTTCTTTGATCTTTGAATCCATTATTACTGACCAGATCTTTTTTAACTTACAAAAATCGCATCATTGCTCAGCAATATGGCTTCTTCAGTGGTCGCTCAACTGCCACAAACCTGGCTGTTTATCAAAATTTCTTGGTTTCCTCGCTTAAAGCAGGTTATCAAGTTGACGTCATTTATACTGACCTGTCAAAGGCCTTTGACAGTGTCTGTCTTGTAAAAGGATACTGTATTCCAAGAATGTTAATAGAGCGTCCACGTATAAAAATTTTTCCTTTCTTAGTCATTGGATATAGAATAAATTCTTAGGTTGTGAATCCTGACTGAACTGATAAGTTTTCCTCTTTATCGGGTGTATGAGCTAGTCCACTGATGCCTGGTTGTACAAACAAGGTTGAAGTTGGGTTTAAAGAAAAGGTAACCTTAAGCTAGCTTATACTGTTGTATAATTATGGCTTAAGCCAATCTACAACCCAACCAGCATAAATACATACATAAGACGTTTTAAGTACGTACTAGTCGGACATAAAGTACGTCTTATGCATGTACGTTATTGGACGTAGTACGTACATTTTACAAACTTAGTACGTAAATTTTCCACACAATTGTACTTAATTAAGACGTACGACAAGTACATCTTATGTACGTACGATAAACGTATATTTAATGTACGTACATTTACTGTACGTGTTAAAGATGTACGCACACTTCGTGCTATGTACGTACTACATACGTAAGAAGTACGTTGTTTGTACCTACAATGGATAAATAATAACTACTGATAAAGTATCTACAATAATATATTACAATAAATTTGTTGGTTAATATTTAGTAACATTCTATATATATTGTGTATATATGAATGTATTATTATCTATCTGATACCCCGGGATTATTATTTGTTTCCCCATCGTTATCATTATTTTTCGCTTTTTGTTTATATTTTAGTCAATCGGGGGTCCTCCTTAGCAATTTGGCTATTTCCTGCTCTGCCTCTTTTTTATTTCAGCTTTTTTCTGTTCTCAGAAGGGCATCTTAAATGAAAAGACTTTAATTACAACCCAGAAAAAATAATATTTTATAGTATACTTATACAAATACAAGTCAAATAAATAAAATAAGCCATATTTTAAAGAAACTTTAAGATGATTAAAACAAAAAATTAGGGGAGATAAAATAAAAATAATATCAAGATACAAAATACACTCATATCCTACTCTACTTGACTACTATACACTACACCTCTAGTTGAAAACGTCCAATTTCCGTTTCATCATTTAAATTAGTACTTACTTATTATAACTTTTGCAAATAAAAACTGCGAACATCTTTTTTTCTGGTATCTTTTTAGCCTGGTGATTCCAAATAAATGCTCCCATGCTTCGTTTAATAAAGCTTGCAAATTATTTCCTGCCAATATGCACATTTTAGACTCCTAAAATGGTAAATGTACTTAAACATTATCAAAAATAAACATTCTTACTATATTAATACCTAACGTAAAGGGCTGTTAAGGTCTTATTCAATTGTTAATTGAATTTTACCTTAAAATACATATAGGTATCTGTATATCAAGTTTTACTATACTACTTTTTAAATAGAATGGGTGGTCAAATCTTACCAACTTTCTGAAATGTTCTGGAAGATTTAAGAAATCTTCAAGTGCCAGTAGATCTGCTTCACTATTACAAGCTCGATTACAAGTAACTTTTACTTGACTAAGCGCCCCAGGACTAATAGTTTCAGTATTTGATACCTTAAAGTTTTTTACTTGGAATGTCAAGCCTCTCAGAAAAAAATGCTGTCTTAAGATTTCAGCATTGAATTCAGCTAAAAATAAAACGAATCGTAATCGACATAGCTAAGTACATTTAAGGTTTTTTAAGCTTCGAAACTGTTTAAGAGGCATTTCTACCACTCAAGTTACTATTTACCTGTAAATTGTATATCAAATAATAAATTAACGAACAAAGTAATAAAACTTAACCCATTTAGAGGAAAACGTCCTGGTAAAATTCGCCAATTCGTTGAGAAACATCGGAAATACAACAAAAAGAAGCCACACTTACAAACTCAAAAGTTTGGTTAAGTTAATTTAACTGCACAGAAAGACGTCCGAATACCCGAATAGTGTCGGATTTTTACGACGTAAGCAAGCGCGAAATTTAAATCGGTAGCGGATAATAATAATTAACCTTACAATCACAGAACAAAAAAATGAAATTTGAAAAAGGTCTAATTTATTTATTTTTTATTGGTAATTTAGTTTTACATAAGGTAAAACATTGTTACATTATGTAATAAAACATACCTACATAACAACGTATCATCCCAACCGTTTTTTAGACGTTGGTACATTTAAGGATGATACACTGTACGTACAATCAAGAATGATCGTTGTACAATGTACATACACAATATGTCAGAGAAAATACGTACTTAAAATGTACATTTTACTTACTGTACGTACGGGACATAAAACGAACACAATAGGTACGTCTTTAGTACGTAGGGTGTTTGTTGGGAATGAGGAGTTTCTTTACTTGATATAGTCTACAGGGTGTTATTTAATAAGTGTCCGATATTTTACAGGACGATTCCTCAATTATTTTTATAAGGTGATAAGTTCATATAAGCATGGGTCCGCAAGCCCTTCATTTTTGAGATACAGGGTGTTAAAGTATCTCAAAAATGAAGGGCTTGCGGACCCATGCTTATATGAACTTTTCACCTTATAAATAACTGAGGAACCATCCTGTAAAATATCGGGCACTTATTAAATAACACCCTGAATATAAAAGTAATTCTGAACCTTACAACCTTTTTCCACAACAGTAACTCAATTTTTAAGAAAATGTTAGTTACCTCCTTTATCGACTCGACCCTTCAATTTATTATTCAGCTTACATCGGAATTTAAAAAGATATTCCAGATGCAAGAAAAAGTACACTAGTCAAGAGTTATAAAAAAATTAATCATTTACGTATACAATAAAATTTAAAATGTTTTTTTAAATAGAAAAAAGTGAAAATATTTTTTTCTACGAGTGACCGCAAAGAAGCTACTTTGCGCACACTTTTGCATACGCAAAGTAGCACTTTCCCGCACACTGTGCGGGAAATTTTTTTTCCCGCACACTTATTTTAAAGCAAAATTACCATATTATAGACGCGTTTTTTTCTTATATTTTATAATTTTTTTAGATATTTATACAAAAATATTGTAACAAGACAAAGTTGACAGGTGGTTTATGTGTTGCCTTATAAACTATACCGAAGTATTGTGCCGTGCGGCTCAAAATTTTTTTGAAATCTGCATTATTATATTTTCCTCTAATTTTGTTCAAGTTAAAAAAAATCAAGTATTTTTGTGTCAAATGCGGTTTGTTCCCTTAGCAACCAAAATACATTGTCATACAACGCTTTCATGTCAGTTTAGAGGTCTTCTTCAAAATTTTCACTAGCATTTTCACCTATTTAAAATAAAAAAAAACTGTTTTAAAAATGGATATCACTGAAGAAGAACTTCCAGAAGATGTCCTAGAAGCCGCCAACATGGCTAGTTTGCAATTGCTGCCTGCCAAATCGCGAGAAAAATACGAGAAACAGTACGAGTTGTTTTCCAAATATATAGTTATTTCACTCGTAGAAAAAATATTGTTCCTAACACGTGCGCAAAGTAGTTTTCCCGCACTTAAAGCTTATCCGAACTCCGCTTCGCGTCGTTCGTCTAACTGCTTTCGCGTGCGGGAAAACATAACTTTGCGCACTGAATAGGAAAACTACTATATTATAGCTGAAACTTAAAATTTAAATAGCTAAAAATCTGTAAAAATTCAAAGGAATAGCTACTATTATAAGCACAGCTTATAAACTATTTATAAGCTGTGTTATAAGGTTGAAGTCTGCCAAGTTTCAAATTTTTGAACGGTTACTTTGGCTGGAATAAAGCATTGATTATTCAATGCTGAAAACCCTCATGATAGGAATCTTACATTCAGACCTATGATCAAACACACAAGTTAACTCTAGACGCTTACTTCAAAATTACCTGTTTTTCAACCACAGTGGAAAATTAACAAGTAGGCATTTTTCGGTTGTTGTCATGGAAACGGTACGTTAACAGTTAACTTGTGCGTTTGATCAAAGGGCTGATGGTAAGTCGGCAAGAGTTAATATTAAGATAGCGACTTGAAACTTAGAGAATATTTGTTTAAATTTATTTCGAACCCTATTAGCCCCTGAAAGCATAAAAATTTAAAGTTTGTCAAAATAAGAACCACCATAGGTACTACGAGGGTCGAGGGTATTAGACAACTTGAGTTAAAGTCCGTCAATCTATCTTACAAACTCATTAGTAGTAGTAGGACGGTTATTAATTAAAACAAAATATACATATACCTACAAATAAAGTACCGTGTCAGAAAAATAATTATTACATTTTAACCCAAGTCAGTTTCACTATCACTGTCGTCATCCAAGTTCACAATAATTCTTTCTCTGGGCAACAGATCTATATTTACGTATGATTTTTCCACTTTTTGAACATGCCCTACACTATTCTCCCAGCTTTTGTTTGAAGCATGAATTATTGTTATCCGCTTACCTTTATTTGATGGAGCTTTGGTTCTGCATTGACCCGATAAATCTACCCAACCTTTATCTGGAACTTCGTGTGTGTCATACCACGTCGAGCCTTGGTGTTATTTTTGATGTCGGGATGCTGTTCGATCAACATATTTCTATTATAAATTAATTAATTAAATTCTAAACTCCGCCAATGCCTGTAAAATTTCTGAAGATGTCATGATGACAAGCACCACACAAATTCAATATCATATACGATAGAAAGAGACAAAACCAGTATTAAGGCACAGGTGATAATTTGTGGCCCACGAATCCGCGTTCTTTTAGACATGGGTTGCCGATTCTTCGTTCTTTATTTATGGCATACCTGTTAATATTAATAGTACATTAAGTCATGATTAAGTTATTAATTATAATATTTTTTTTTGATATGGGAGGATAAGAATTTAAAGATTGTCAAAATAAAGACCAGCTTACTGTTCTGTAGAGGACATAACAAGGAACTTTGTTTGTGTTTGTGACAGTTTGTGTATGATTTTGTGATGGAACAACAAAATTCATCGTTGTGTTTATTGATTTCAGATAGTTGTGTTTGCTCGGTATGTTCACTGTTTCTTCAGAAATTTTTTAAAGAAAAGCGAATTGTAAGATGCAATGTGATAATATGTATTATTTGCTGTTAATTTCAACTTGTTTTTACCGTTGACAAAATTCCTGCGGACCTGCGGCGCTTCGTCACTTCAATATCACACCACACGCCACTGGTATAACGTTTTTTTAAAGAATTTTACCTTCTCTGCTACGCTAATGACCTTTGCACGCTAATTATATAAGAACTGACATGAAAAAATATATGGGATAATACCCTAGCGTGTACCAAATAAATTAAAACCTCATTAAAGCTTTCCAAGATCATTTTGCACCAAAAAAGCTAAACGTTCTAAATTACTGTTATTAAAAATATGTTGTGCCCATGTACCATATATCCTCCCTATTATTTATATTTTTATGTTCTAGGATATAGATCTAGCCCTGAAAAGCAACTACCCCGAAAATCTAAAACAAAAACTGTTGACTCGACAGTCCAAGGCAAACGCTTTACTCCCTACTCAAGTCCCTGTTACCTTTTCTACTCCCATTCCTTCAATATCTGCAGAAGACAAGAATTCCTTGATACAGTGTGCTTCAAACTGTATTAAAATTGAAAATTCAGAAGCAACAGGTCGTCATATCGTTGCCACTAGAGACATCGACCCCGGAGAGATTATTGCCATAGAGAAACCTTATTGTCAAATTTTAATAGGTATAAAGTTAGATTTATAGTTTGACGGTGGCTGGTAAAGTTCATCCGAACATATTTCGTTTGACATTATAACTGCAATAATAGTTTTAGTATATTGTAAACACCCAAAGAAACCCCGTTACCTGTTCGATTGCCATGTCTACGTTTTTAAAGAATTTCTTGGTAAAATCACCCATATAAAACCGTCGATGAGCGTGCCAACCAGCAAAATCTACCTGGCCCCAGCTGGCATCACTGATTATATTACTAAAACGAAATGAAGTAAGGGGTACTGCTTTGCACAGGAACGGATCTTGCAGTTAAAGGAAAAGCCGTAGAAATACCTTATAGTAGCAATGTTTATTATGTTTATTTTTACCATTAGGGTAGGATCGCCCAAGAGTACGCACCTAATTTATTAGAGTAAATAAAACACAAACTGTTACTTCAAATTATTTATCAATACCAAACACGGGTGTGTTACACTATAATATAATAGAAAAATAACATATATTGGCAAAATAAAAACGTTTCTCAAAGTTATGTATTAAAAATAAAAAAATTGAAAATGCGTACTCTTTGATGACTGGTGTCCTAAGAGTACGCGACCTATATGCCTAAGAGTACGCATTAAAAACTGTAATTATAACTTCAACAATTAAGAATAATAGGCTAACCTTCGCACAAATCGCAAACAAAATCATTTATACCCACATAGCTTGTGCAGTCCTCATGCCACCAGTTTCCACAATTACTGCATTTTATCCAGTCTGATGAGCTAAAATGCTCATTGCATCCGGGACAAATTGTATTTTCCTCTCCTTGTGAACTCTTTTGGGATAACTTTTTTTTTTAAATGGCTCAGTTTTCCGAGAACTAAAAACATTTCTCTTTCCACCTTGCTTTTTAGTCTTTTCTTCTTGTTCAGCTATAACTTGATCTTTATAGGGAGTTGACGAAAGAATTTCTGATTTTTTAGACTTTTGCCTTCGTATTTGCTGATGTTTGGCCTTTGGCAAAGGAATGATCATATTTGGCGATATTTTCGAACAGGAAGGGCCCGGATCATAGTGGGAACACGAAGGGCCGGGGTCGTAGTATAGCCGAGGTTTTATCCAAAACTGGACTGCTGGATAAATTTCCAACTCTTTCAATGACATTTTGCCCGCTAGGGTCAAGGCTTTGAGTAAGTGTTATATCTTCATTTCTCTCTCGTGAGTTTTGTTTGTATTTTGTTTTCAAGGTGGCCAGAGGTACTAAATCCTCTTCATCATCACAATCACTTTGCTCAAACTCATTTTGAACGGGCTCAGCTTCAGTTGCAAGCAAGGTTGCAGGTTTGTCAGTTACCTCAGCAGGGGCGAAATCAGCTTCTGTGTAAACGTCGGGATTGTAAGGGTATATCCCTGTACATGCAAATGATTTCTCAGCAATATGAAGAGTAGCAACTTTCGCATAGGCTGCGTGAAATAGCGCCGATATTTCTTTAACGGTGATCGCTCTTCCTTGGTTGCTTACCATCCATTTATCACATTCAGAAGAGAAAGCGCTTTTAAGCGGAAAGAAAAAACTTCTATCCAGCGGTGGCATCTTGTGGCTGGAGTGGGGCGGTAAAGTTAAAAGAATAATAAAGTTTTCTCTTGCATAAAGAATCGCTTCCAGAGAGCAGTGGGAAATGTGATTATCTAATATTAGGATTGCCGGGTCAGTTTCTGTTGGCTTGACAAAATCACGAAAATGCCTAAGCCAAGTTATAAATAATTCCGTATTAATGTATCCAGAATCAGAGATGAGTTTAAGAGTGCCTGGAGGTGCTCCATAGAATAGCTCCTCCTTCATACGTTTCCTGGCAAATATTAGAGCTGGAGGTACAAAAACACCCCCAGCGCTCATGCATACTACAGCAGTAGTTAGTTGGCCTCGTTCGGCGGAAACAATTTTGGCCACGGTCCTCTTTCCCTTAGAAGCATAAATTTTATGCAACTTGTTAGGCACAGTAGATAGCCCGGTCTCGTCCATATTAAAAACTCGGTGTCCCGAAGCATTTGTTTTTTCATAAACCATTTTTAAATTATCAAAAAATCTTTTACATTGGACTTTGTTAAAACCAATTGCCCAGGCCAAACTACATTTTTCCGGATTTCGCATTGAAAGTGCATTTCTAGCTGCAAAATTCTGTGTCCAATGTTTGCCTGCCATTTTTGTTTCCAAGTTAAACCGATGTGGAATTTTATTCAAATCGGCATATTGGAAGGCTAAAGACCTAACGTCCTTCATTCTTAAACCGTAAAGTCGAATTTCCAAATCGCGAATATGATTTGCCAATTCGTTTTCTTGACCTTCCGTGAAAATGGGCCTAAACCTACCAAGGCTTGTAGGCACTGTACCCTGTAACAACAACAAAATTAAGATCTATGTTGGTTTGAGTCTAAATAAAAAATTACCTTCCGTAATCTTTTCCTTAGTGTGCATTCATTGAGGTTTAGCGACTTTGCAACTGACCTCTTGCTCTCTCCATTTGCTATTCGTTCAGCTGCTTGATTTAAAATATCTTGTGTAAACCTTAACTCCCTCTTACTCTTCCTTTTATATTTTCCCATTTTGACAAATTTAGCGGAAAAAATCTTAAAAAAAAACAAAAACAATTATATAGAAAATATAAAAGCTAAGAGTACGCATGGGAGGTAAGAGTACGCGCGCGTACTCTTTGGGTGCGTACTCTTATGGGCGTCGCAACAAATATAAAAATCTGGCTTCAGAAACATAACCTGCAAACTTAACAAAAATCTAAACACAGGAATGTGTTGCGCAAGAACCATACTTATTATCATGTTCAATAAAATATTTAGCAAAAATCGATATTTGAGAGTCTATGCCTTACTCTAGAGTTCATAAATATTATAAACAAATACAATAAATTGAATTTCTTACCGTACTTCTAACAAAATAAACGCTGCCCTGTTCTAACCTCCACACACTCTTGTACTGGTTGTAAATAAACACCTGATGTGAAATTTTTTAATTACAGTGTTGCCAATATGAAAATATCACTAACGCGTACTCTTAGTCTAAATCCACATGCATCCGTGATCACGGATATCC
This sequence comes from Polydrusus tereticollis, assembly GCA_963920685.1. Classification (NCBI taxonomy): domain Eukaryota; kingdom Metazoa; phylum Arthropoda; class Insecta; order Coleoptera; family Curculionidae; genus Polydrusus; species Polydrusus tereticollis. The sequence continues at coordinate 23,341,267 of OY987333.1, read as the reverse complement.
GTATGCGTATTACGGATGGGTGAAATTGGCATCATCCGAATGGAAACGCGTGATACGGACGTATCTGAGTTAATACAAACTTGAAAACTATGTGAAATAGAAATGCCAGATAGTCGCACCTATTCGTAAAATCAAATTTGTTGCATAAACTGACCATAAATACCAGAAACAAAACTTAAGAATCTCCACTCAAAAGATATTTCAGAATACTAACCAAACATTTTAAATATAAACGTCAAAACACGGAAAAAAGTTAAAATAAACCAACTTTTATCCGTGATGACCTTGACGGGCTGTCAGCTTCCTAAACAGATATTTAATTGGCTACTGATGTTCACGTGGTAACAACGGATCCGTAATCACGGATGCATGTGGATTCACACTTAGGGGACACATGTGTTCAATAGGGTTAGAAATGCAATAATAGGGTGGCAGTCGCAACACAGTGTGGCCCATTTCTTCCGCCATTTTATTACGCACATACTCTTTTTTAATACTAAATGCCTTTGACACTTTTAACAGCTGTTCTCTACTATACGTTTCCTCGAAGTACAAGTCATTTTTTGACATGAACTCCTTTATTGCGGATTTTGTGCTCGATGCATTCGGTACTTTTTCCAGTTGCCGGCTGTGGTAGCTTGCATTGTCCATCACAATAACACTGTGTTCTGGTACATTTGAAAGCAAACTGTCTTTAAACCAGCTTTCAAAAAGAGCGGCGTTGGTGTCTTCATGATAGTCCAGACTTAAATCCTTTATATTTTTTGCCGTCAGTAATAAACAATTAGGGATCCATCCATTCTCCCAACCTGCATGAATTATTGTTATTCGTTTTCCTTTATTTGAAGGGATTTATTTTGGTATTTTTCAGTTAAATCAACCCATTACTTTTTGACAGTCTCATGAGTGTCGAGCCACGTTTTCATCCAGATAAACTATTGAACGTTTTTCGGATCTAAACTTTTTTATTTCCCTAAGGAACAGAAATCTCATTTTTCTTAATCTTTCACACTCCATAATAATTTGTCTCTTGTTTATTGTCTTATACTTAAATCCCATCTCTTGCAAAGCGCAGTGAAGACTTGGCCTGCTATATAATATCGTTGTATCGTTAGTTGTTAACCGTGTTTTTAAAGAATCTAACGTGTGCACAACATTTTCTCGATACATTTGTATATTTTCCTGCGAATAACATCTTTGTCACAATTATGGAGGGCTTTAGGAAGGAGACCGATCGCAATACATCGATTCCGGTCCAACTTTTGCATTGTTTCAAAAACTGCCGCCAGGGTCGCATTGTTCCATTATCATAGCAAATTTCATGGGTTCTTATGGGAGAATTAACTGTTTTATCGAAATTAGTTAATTTAAACAGTCTACAGACCGAGATATGTGTGAGAGGCGGGTGCGGGATACTCCCTAGATACATAATTCTAGCATGTAAAAGGGTGTATTGCATTTTAAGACACTGTATTATTATTACCAGGAGGATTAATTTTTTCAAATACTGGCGGTCTTTACTCTTTATAGACACTCAAACAACTTATTATTTGGAAAGGAAATAATTATACAATCTGCACGTTACTATATATATTTTTTATTTAAATTCAAACTAGAAATAAATTAACATATGTTCATTATAGGTAGTACGTACACCTTTTAACAGACCTGAAAAGAAGAAGATTCTTAACTTATTTATTTCCCAACTAACTTTACAAAAGATTATAAATGGGGATTTTAAAATTAAATTGAAAAGAAACGTAATAAAAATTATAGTATACATATATTATACTAACAACTAACTATAAACTTTTATTATTCTATCATATATAATAATATATACAATAGGTAGATATCTATAATTGATTGTTTTCCAAAATTGTAGGTAGGTATAATATAATTAGGCGCCTTAAATGCATTTTATGGTTTTATTTTGTAATTTTTTAAAGGATTAATATTCGACGAACTGGCAAACTGATATTAAATATTGAAATTTTGAGTACCTACCTACCTATATTGTAAAGTAAATATTTCTTAAAAGTTTTAAGGGGACGTAAGTAGGTACCTATTATAATATCTTAATTTGTATAAAATACCAATTAAAGGAGAAATATTATTTCTTAAATTATTAATACCTTTTTAAAGTTAGTTTAACAGTTCGTAACAATGAATAAATTTTGATTAACATTATCAAAAATTTGGTTACTAGAAATACGTCCATTGTCGGATAATCTATCTTTAAGATCTATGATGACCGTCTGAGATGATGACATAATCAAGGATAGACGACACAGACAGACGAGTAACGAAAGACCACTATTAATAAACAATATTGTGAACCTTTTGTGGTTTTTGCTTACCTTAGAGGCTTGAAAAAGACTAGGATTTTTCTCACTACGATTTTTCCTGAGCTTTCTATCAGACGAATAACTAGTTTTACACCCCGGCACGAAGCAAACGCTACTTGTAAAACATTGTACGCCACTCATTGTTTATATTAATAACGCAAAAAAATGATTCCAAAGCTTATTTTTCAAGATATTCGAAAAAAATACCGCACTCGCCTATCAAAACCTGCAAAAAATATATGAGAAGCGTGCAGTGGCGCCCTCGACGGCCAACCAGCGAAGTAACGAAAAACAGGGACGTAAATTTAAAATTCGGCCATATTCGATCGGCCTCCTTCCTAAAGCCCTCCATAGTCACAATCATTTACGCACTTCATTTTTCCGGTATCTTTGCGAACTTTTCTTTTAAAATGTCCTTTTAGCACAATATCTCGTACCGTCGATAATGGAAAACTTTCGTCATTTCACTGGTATTTTTAATGGCAATTACTTTAGCTGAGGCCGCTCTTTAATAACGATTCACATACATTTTTCACGATCACTTTAGCGTGAGAAGATAAATGCTTCCTGGAATATCTAGGGTAGCTAGATATCGCACTAGCTGAAGATTCCCAAGGTTTCCACATAATTTTAATATCATGTTGCACACTGTTTCAAAGTAAAATAGATAGGTACTAATCTATTTCGAATATTATGTTTACTATTTATATAACAAATCAAGTAATGTACCTATATATTGTTATTATAAACTGGCATTAAAAATAAATGTGGGTTAATACCTCTCTGCGAAAGCGAAAGCCGAGTTTATGAAGGGTTTTATTACAGTCATTAAGCCAAACGAAATATGTTTGGAAGTATTTTACTGGTCGACGTTTGACGGTGGCAGGTAGAGATAAGCAAATTGCTGTACCGTTTTCCTATTTATAGATTTCTGTTCCGGTGCTGTTTGACGGTAGCTTGACAGTCGAGATGGTGATCTTATAACTTTTTCTGTTCGCTGTTGGGAATATAACCAATCATGTCGTAGAATGCTGTCACGTGGCTCAACAGTTGGACTTACTTCACATTAGGATACTTTTTTTGGACTAGTATTTGTGGTTTTAACAGTCATGCAGCGACTTCTCATTCATAATTCATGTTAATTTAACTTGTAAAATATTAACCTTAAAATATCCTCCTATGCCCAACGGTGATGTGACCGCCAAATTATAAATCCTATTTTTCACCGGTCACCGTCAACAGTCGACCAGTACCATGCAGCCACCGTCAAACTGTAAATCCAGATTAAGAACTCTTGCTGGTTCTTTAATGTTTTAAAAATCTCTATTTGCATATTGATACTCGTTTTTAGACCAGTTTTTTATCCATTGCCACCACTGTCTAAAACTCTGTTATAATTTAACACCATGTACAGACTGTAGCCAAACACTGTACTGCAGTGAATCATGTCAGACAGAGGCCATGGCCTATCACCGATACGAGTGCCCTATTTTATTAACTGTCAAAACTATGGAAATCGATAAGCTGAAGTTGTTGCCAATGAAGATAGCCATTTTGGTGAGGGAGAAGTATGGGAAACTGGACGAGTATACGTTGGACCAAACTGGAGTGTACAGAAGCGATAGGTAAAGAATTTTTCACAATAAATGGTTGACTCCGTTTAACTACCTGGGACGTTTTGCAAGAGCTCGGCCATGAAAATGCAAATAAACTGTCGGTCATGGTCGGATTATAATTTGTAATTATAGCAGGTAATATTTAACTATCTTGTGCTTGCGATAACATCTTTCAGTCTTTGTGTTTCTTAGGAAGTGTTCAAGTTGTGCCACGGTTACGATACAATAATTTTAAATTATTTACCAAAAATTTATACGTATAAAAACAGATATTATGTGGCGTCCGTGGGTAAATATTAATAGTGGTTCTTCTAATGTTCCGTTGAAGAAAAACCACTTATCTCTTGATGCTAAAAACATTGTAAAAAATGTATATAGTTCTTTACTTGACCAAGGACTTGAGGCGAGTGCTGCCGCAAGTGTAACAAGTGATATGACTAAGGTGCCTCTTACTACAGTAAGACGAATTGCAGTAAATCCCGTCAAATCAAGAAAGAAGCGTATAGATACCGGTTTCAAGAAAAGTATCAAAATAATTAGTATTAAAAATATGGTGTTTGTTTTTCAAAATATGTTACCAAATATTTTTCAATTTGAATAAATATGTTACAGGGTGTAATAAAAGTATCTTTTTATTGTGTATACGGGCACCAAGGGGCGCCAAGCTAGGTGGCCGGGGGCCCCCTGACCCCTACCTGGCTACGCCACTGCTAATACAATAATTGCAAAATTGACAATAAATGATTTTTGATTTGACATGTATTATTTATTTAGGATATTTCATGTTATTAAATAATATATTATTTAAACGTAGCAATGTGTATAAAATTACTTGTTCCCTAAAAACCTCAATAATTTTAATTAAATTGCATAATTACCTTCATATTATATTATATACCGAATTAAATATCTAAAGTCCTACCCTGTAGTGTATTTGCTTGTTGATTGTGTATAACAATGGGATTAAACCGGTAGTTTTATTGCAGTCAATAAGTCGATACCATTTAGGGTGAAAAATACTTTATTAATTCTTTGCCTACAGCATTTTGGATATTACATTTGGCGTTGTTTTGTATTACAACTGAGTTTTTTTTAGATATCGGGAAATTCACAATCTAGTTTCGAACACGGAAAAACGAACAGTTGCCGATTTGTTTAACAGAGCTGTTACAGCAGCTGTCATTTTCCATCTAATAAAAACTTACACCGAATTCTTCAGCAACCAAGATGTCAAGTTTGAGAACACTTTTAAAGAATTGCTACTGTTCCATATGCAGACCGGGCCTTGTAATTTCCATGATGTAAGTTTAGAAAAAACGAGTCTCATTATACATGCAAAATACAAATTTTGTGTTACAGTGTGGGTATCTTTCACATTAGATTACACAATAGAGTCGGTAAATTATAACAATAGAGCAAGCCGATAATTTAGGATAAATCTTAGGACAGTGATGGACGTTCGGGTTTCTATTACGTATACCTACAATTTGTACGGTGTACAAAAGTAGTAAGGACCTCCTAGAATAGTGTCCTTGAAACATATTTAGCTTTTTTAGTTTACCAGGGGCAGACTAAGCTTTACAACTTATTGCTTAAATTTTTAACACCCTATATAATAAAGACTAAAAAAAAAATAAATCTGAGTAGCTTGCACCTTAGACTAAAAAACGGCACTCTTGTTTATATATTGTCGATATTTTGGACTCCTTAATCTAATTGGCAGTTATATTTCAGTAAAAATATTAACAATGCATAAATCAAGTTGTGGTATACTACGTAAAACATTGAGAACAAAAGTTGAAAGTTTATAGAACTCTCTCACATGTTTCACACATAGTTCTTATTCGCCTTAATGAATTTAAAATAATAAAAGGCCGCGTTTGTAACGTCCTAAATCCTCTCTCAGTGGCATTTCTTAAATCTGCAATCGTTTGGTATCGAATAAAATAAATTTTATTTTCAAGGTATCCCCACAAGAAGAAATCCAAAACGCACAAGTCGGGTGACCTTGGTGGCCATCTTACAGGTTCATTAGTTCCAATTCAGTGGCCTGGTTTGGAGGCCATTGTTTAAGTAGGCCCTGATAATTAGCGCATTGTGAGCGGGTGCTCCATCTTGTTGCAGATGCAAGTTATTGAGACTCGCTGTCTTCTATTATTTCCTGCACAACGTTTTCCAGAATTTCCAAATATTTATTTGCATTAAGGCTGCCTTCAAATATGTTATAAATTATTTTGCTTCCTAGTATAAAACATTAAACGTTAAAGCCAAACCTACCTTGCCGTTCGAGTGGAAATATTACATGCTAATTTTCTTGAGACCAAAACCTCGTATTGTGCCGATTAAATATACCAGCACTGGTAAAATGAGCCTCATCGGACCATATAACAATTCTTTCGAAATTATTTTCCCTGTTGATATTTTGTAAATACCAATTACAGAACTCTATACAGCGCTGTGCATCACCAGGATATAAGTTTTGTACTAGATGGAATTTATATGGCTTAAAATTGTTTTTTTTAGGATTGTTTGAACTCTTGATTTAGCTACTCCGACCGAACCTTCAACCGTTCTGCAAGAACTAGTTGGATTTGTTTCAATTGAAGCTAAAACGTTTATTTCATCGGTCTCGCGGTTTTCCTTGTTGCAGATTTTAGGCCGAGGTTTAGAAAATGAACCGTGTTCAATTTAATTTGATTTCATCCTTAGAAAAATTCTTTTATCCGGCTGTCGTCTTTCGGGATATCTACAAGTAATATTTAAGAAATTTAATAAATCTTCATAAAGATACTACAACAAGGTGTATATTTACCTATTGAAATGCTTCATCTGCATTTTCAGTGACCCATTTAAAAAAAGGAAGTTTTTTTTTTCTCGGAAGCTATTGAACGTAGAAAGAAATCTGAGTACGTCACTGGATTCTACGTAAATAACTAAAAAAAGAAAATTTCTTTTCTCTTTGATAGGCTACAGGGTAACCTAAATATGAGGGGTGTCCCAAAATGTGAAATCTTCTAAAATATCCCGTATATCAAAAACAAGAGGACTAGAAAAATTCTGATTGCGGCATCTTTTGTTGTTGTAGTTGAAAAACAACAAACTTAAAATAAGTTCGTGTACAGAGTTGTCCCTTATCCTTCCGTCAGACCCAATCCTTGGACGTGTTTCGCCGTCTACGGCTCATCGGCAAGGCTCCGGGTCTGAGGAAGAGGACCTCAAAGTGCTTTTAACACAGAAATGCAATTAAAACAGACGAGAGTTGCAGCACGTGGCTACACCTCGTGGCAACCACACGCATCAACCCAACCAGGACAGCGAGAATCCATATAGGTTCAAACGCTGGCAAGGCGACCCATCGCGGGCAAACTACGTTGGGTAGCGCTGTGTCGGTTTAGCAACCGAAAGCTAAATATTTATATTGGTTAATAACTTAAAATAAGTTCGTGTACAGAGTCATGTTGTTGTTTTTAAATATTAAGCTTTCAGTTGCTAAACCGACACATTGGCTTATTGTGTTTATACAAGAAGGTGGTTTTTCTTTTCTAGATTACTGAACTAAAGTCATCCGACAATAGCGTGGAACAGCAGGAAATAGGCGCAGGTGCCTACTCATTTTTAAGTATGTTTAACCATTCCTGTTGCCCAAACGTAGTACGGTACTCTTATGGCTCTGTCATAATTGCTATTACTATAGAAAGCATTAAGAAAGGACAACAATGTTTCGATAATTATGGGTAAGTCATTTTAGTTTTTCTAATTGACAACTAAATGTTTAGGTATGTTTTGTATGTAGATAGTATACAGTGAATTCGTGTAGTAGAATAAATTCAATAAAAGTTAAGAGGGGAGTTTCGAGACACCTCAGAAGTTAACACACATTCATTTACAAAAAATAATTTGATAGCTTTTGAAAGCCGTAAATGACATATCCAAGTATGGGATGATTCAACAAAACTGTCACTGTGATCCTTTATAGCAACCTTAGTTCTTCGTACAGAAAAATTATTGGAAATTGCAAAAGTTTTTTAAAAAATCCATATTTTCCACAAAAATAAAGATATCGATGTGAACCAAGAACAATAATGTTAAGAACAGATGTGACTTGATAATTAAAACCTAATTTAGAACAGTATACTGTTTCGCCACTCCACACAGTGTCTTGAACTTATGATAATAAACATCTTTTTGTTTAAACCCTTATATTTTAAACGTACGTCTATTTTTTAGTAAATTTCGAAAATGTGAGCGATTTTCCATTAATTTATCTACAATATTCTTTGAAATTTATTTTAATCCGACATCAAATAAAAAAGTTATTTGCGATTTAATTTAATCGAAAATTTGAGTGAATCGATTATTTTGCCTGTGAGTATATTGTAGACTCCAGGCAAAAACCCTTCTCATATCAGTATCTTTTTCCAATTGCCTTTTTAGATATCACCACGCACTAATGCCTTTATCCGCAAGGAAATCAAAACTGAAAGAACAATACCTTTTCGACTGTATCTGTACAGCTTGCGTAAATGACTACCCCCTATACAGGTCTCTACCCCAAATAAAAAAATCGGACGACGTCATTCCCCTGAAAGACCTCAAATTTTTACACGAAAATAACTTGGAGGAAGCCAAAAGAATTTTCCTGGAAACCTTCGATAAAATCAAGGAATTCGAACGGATCAAACCCAACTTGAATTTGGCCGAGTTACAGGAAGTGCTGAAACAATGTTATTATATTTTTTGGACTATTAAAACTCCTATTTAAGCCTAATATCGTTTTTTTTTCTTTTCCCAATTGGTCATAATGCTTGATAGCATGCCAGGGGCAGGGTTTTTATTAAGTTTTTCACCCAGCGTTTTATTATACTTGACATACTCAGGGGCGTGCAGTGAGTTTATTAGGAGGCCACGCCCAAATATTACCAAGAATCCATCTAAGGGCAGACTTGGGTGTTTACCAACAATTTTGTTCCCGACATGCAGAAGAGCTTTTTTGACTTTTTACGTTTTTGACAGTCTAACCTAAAAGCTGGATTTATAAACTCGAAAAGTTGGCGATGTTGAGGTTCAGTTTGCGTTGGAAATAAAAGTTCAATTTAAACGAAAGGGAACACTCAGTTCAATTTATAAACTCAGTTCGTGCAAAGTTCGTAAGTTTCGAAAAGTTCCCGTGTAGTTTATAACCAGTTTTTATGTTCGGAGTTCGAGAGGTTCGTTTCGACTAATGAAGACGCTATTTTAAAGTCATGTGGTTACAGCGAAATGTCAAATGTCTTTTATTTGTCGCGTTTGCGCTCATCGTTGTTTACGTCGCCCTTCCGTCATTTGTATTTGGATTTTCTGTTTGTTGTAAGCTTAGTATTGTGTTTTGTGCCAGAAATGGACAGTATAGAGAACGATGACACTAATTTATTGTTACTCGAGTTAATCCAAAATTATGAATTTATCTACTTACTATAACTTAATGCCAGTATATTCTGTATCATTATATTGGATAAAAATTTCAACCAATCGAACAACAACTTTTCAATCTGCGCTACTGACTTTATAAATGTCATATTCTGAACTGTCGAATATCGAACCTCACCAACTTGAACATAACTTCAACCTCGCCAACTTTTCGAGTTTATAAATCCAGCCTCATTTGTAGTCTAGAATTAGGTTTTAATTATTGAATGTCCCAAAAAGAATACTGTCATATAGGTACTGTCAAAAAATGTGAGGTTACGTACCTATGATTTTTGTTGCAAGAATATATGGCAACATTTAATCTACCTTTAATAAAAAACGGTCCAACGTTAACCATGAACCTTTGTTGGTGCTTTGTCCGTACTGTTGCATGAGGATCGTTTTCATGCCAGACATTCAAATTATATGTATTGCTCCGTCTCGGGTGAAATCGGCTTCATCCGTGAACAAAACAATACTAGTAAAATTATGACTTTACTTAAATCGTTGCAAAACCCAAATTGCGTAGTTGATTCTTGCAGGTTAATCAGCGGTACCCTGTATACATTTTTACCTTGCATTTACAGTTTGATTTTCTTTATAGAGGAACTCCGTTTGTTATTATGTGATAAACTTACACAAAGCATTTTGTTGCTCCATTCGATTACAAAAACAATAGAGAAAAACTCAAAAACAAAGTACAAAGGTAAACAAACTCTCACAAAATTCACTAACACAAAAACAATAAACTCTCGTGGAAGCCGTGTTTCTTAAACCGAAAAATCGCAATAGACTGTCGAATCCACGGAGGATAAATTAAATATTTCGTAGGTTTAATTATTTATTTATTAAGCGTCTTTATTTACAATAGTACGATTGAAATTATAATACTAAGAGCGAAGTTTAACCCATATCGTAGAATTCTTCTAACACTTAACCCATTAATTTAAAAGGCCCGTTAGCCAAGCAGACATGAAACCCAGCGCTGCAGACCGATGACCATCTCAAAACTCGATAGATTACGCCTATACAGCTAAAAATATTACTTCGCCCGTGCAGTTTACATTGCGCTGGTCAGGGCCAGAGAATGAAATTTAGAAATAAATAGTTATTATAAATTTCGGTTGGCATAGATTAAATTAATTTTAATAAAACAATTGTTTTTTTATTAAAGCAGTAGAGGAAGCGGTGCTTTCTAGTGCTTCCATGAACCACACACCCTTGTGACATACCAACATGTCACTTGTCAAAGACGAATATTTTTTGACAGTTGCATTCGCTATATACAGAATGGCAAAGAAGTCGCGCATAGTGCCTGTAACTTTTGAATTACCTCGTATGCGAAAAAGTGACCTATATGACAGTTGTTAGTTGTTCAGTAAATTATTCCCCACATTTCTACCTCATGAATTTTTTCTGTCATTTCTGGTTTGGTTGCCATAAAGACTAACTTACTTTTTTTAAATGGAACACCCTGCATATGATTGCATATTTGGATTCTACTGGGAAAACTCTGAATTTCTTGTATTTCAAATTTTTATTTATTTAAAATTGTAACAAACTTTATAATAACAAAATAAATTTCAGTGAATCAGGTGTTCAAAATGACCACCATATTCTGCTAAGCAGAGCGCCAGTCGATTCCTGAACCCGTTCACAACGTTTAAAAGGAAGTCCTCTGGAATGGCCCGAATTTCAGCACTAATTCCGACTTTTAAAGATTCTAAGTCATTTGGTCGGTTAACGTAGACTTTGTTCTTTAAGTGTCCCCACAAAAAGAAGTCGAGCGGGGTTAAGTCCGGGGATCGCGCTGACCAGTCAATAGCACCTCTTCTGCCTATCCAACGTCCTGGAAATTGTTCGCTTATGTATTGTCTATAACATTTGCCGCATAATGCGCAGGTGCTCCATCTTGCTGGAATCATACCTGTTCGTTTATGCGATTATTTACACCCGGTAAAACCATTCTGCAAAAAGGAATTATGTGATTCCTGAGGAGGTCCAGATATTTTTCGCCATTCAAATTACCATCTACCTATGAAAAAAGGTCCTACAATATGTCTACCAACTATGCCCGCCCGAACATTTACTTTTTCGGGCCTCTGAGTATCACCTTCCTGGAACCAGTGAGTAGGTATTCTCACCAGACCAATAACGATACTTGTATCTATTAACAATGCCATTTAAATGAAAAGTAGCTTCATCCGAGAAAATGATATTTGTTGCGAAGTTATTATCGTTATTGTATCTTTCCATCATCAGCTCAAAAAATTCAGCTGTATCAAAATCTTCCTCGTTTAACTCGTGCACCAACTTTATCTTGTAGAGATGCAACTTCTCCTACTTAAAATTTTTTTTTACTGACTGATGAGACTTATTAAAATCCATTGCCTTTGGCCTGGATGATTGTGTTGGATTTTCATTGAGAGCGTGATATCCAAAGCTTTGTCTCCCCCGGTTGCTGTTTTAGGTCGACCTGATCGAGCGGCTTCCCTAACACTGCCTGTTTCTCGAAATTTCTTTACCACTTGACACACCGTCGACTGATTTATTGGAGGCCTTTTTGGATATAATTCATTAAAAAGTTGACAAACCTGATCTTGCGATCTCGTTCATATTTTCGTAACCGCTTATTATTAAAATTTCAATTCGTTGTTTCTCATTCAGATGAACCATAGTGTATCAGACAACAGAAAATTAAACAGGAATTCAAAATTGACACCTCTTAGGTCGCTGTCATGAAAACACCTTGACTAATAATTATAATTAGGAAGTTTTTCATTTTTGAGCTGTCATTATCTCGGAAACGCTTGCAGATGCAGCTGAAAATTTGAAATACAAAAAAGTTCAGAGTTTTCCCAGTAGAATCCAAATATGCAATCATATGCAGTGAGTTCCATTTAAAAAAAGTAAGTTAGTCTCTATGGCAACCAAACCAGAAATGACAGAAAAAATTGATGCAGGTAGAAATGTGGGGAGTAATTTACTGAACAACTTTCATGAAGGTCACTTTTTCGTATACGAGGTAATTCAAAAGTTAGAGGCATTATGCGCGACTTTTTTGCCACTCTGTATTTATAGAATAAATTTACTACATGGATGATGATTGATGAGTCTGTGGTTATGCATGCTGATCCCACTAATTGTATTTATGGAGATTGTAGTTCATAAAGCTTGCTATTTGTCACTTATTTTATTTTGTATTCTAGACAATAGGTTCATTATTTCATACGTTTATTACGCCAATATTGTGTAAAACCTACTTTTATCTAATCTGTTTTAAAACACTTATTTATATAAGTACAAATATGTTCATAAAATGTAAAGGTGGAATATGGTTAACACCTTCGAGCACATTGTGCTCGAAGGTTAACACAATACACAGAGTGCACTCATCTAATACCAGCTCTAATGTTTCGATTTCTGTTAACACTTGTCAGATTTTCTGGCAAAATATTTGATTATTTTCGTCTTATTTTTAGCCCATACGTTTATCCTGCATCCTCTATAAATGGCCTTCACGGTGAAATAATTTACATTTTTGCGTCCCGGGTAATTCAACACAAATTGAACCATGTGTATAATTTTCTGGCAGTTTATCTACCTAATGTCAAAATGCAATTAAACTGAAATTATAAAACCCAATTTTGTTGGCAACAACTTGAGTTATTTTGAGATATTCATCATTAAGCCTAAAATATTATTGATAGCCCCCTTAACTACCAGAGTTATTGTTTATTTTCAACTTAAGTCCAGTGGCAGATCATAAATATATCTTTTGACACTGTAGGCATATATTTTTCTATTAATTCATAACTTATTCATCAACTAACACTCTGTATTGATTTCACGTAGTAAAAAAAATAGTTTGATGATTTTATGATTAGATTCAGTTGATTGCTTGACTTAACGTTAATTCTTGCTTAATGATTTTATTAATTTATTAAATACTGTACTTACGTATTTCTGCGGTTAGTAAGTAATTAAGTTTTCAAATTATTTTCGTTTTTGAAGAGTTCTTAAAATAAGATATAACGAGTATTTATAAACGAAATGACCGTACAGAGCACCACATCGTCACCTATGTTAAAAGCAAGGTCATGACGGGTATTTAAAACAAGAGAAAAACACAGTCATTTATGTCATATTAAAAACTTCTTTAGTTTCTGTCAGAGTATTCAGGTTCTCTAAGTTGTTTTAAAATATCTAATTAAGAGTAAAAAATCAGTTTGTCCTAATTATGCCAGAAAATGTAAATAAATAAATAAACTGAAAATAATGTTGTAATAAATACGCAGATGAAGCATTAGAAGTGTATTTCAATAGATAAATATACGCCTTTTTGTTGTATCCCTATGAAGATTTATTAAATTTCTTAAAGTACTTGTAGATATCCCGTAAGACGAAAGCCGGATAAAAGAAGTTTAAATTAAATTTAATTGTACACGGTTTATTTTCTAAACCTCGGCCTAAAATCTACAATAGGGAAAACCGCGAGCCTGATGAAATAAATGTTTTAGCTTCACTTGAAACAAATCCAACTAGTTTTTGCAGAACGGTTGTAGGTTCGGTCGGAGTAGATCAAAAATTCAAACAATCCTAAAAAAAAACACAATTTTAAGCCATATAAAGTCCACCTGGTACAAAACTTACATCCTGGTAATGCACAGCGCCGTATAGAGTTCTGTAATTGGTATTTACAAAATATCAACAGGGAAAATAATTGTGAAAGAACCGTTATATGTCCGATGAGGCTCATTTTACCAGTGCTGGTATATTTAATCGGCACAATACGAGGTTTTGGTCTCAGGAAAATCAGCATGTAATATTTTCACTCGAACGGCAAGGCAGGTTTGGCTTTAACGTTTCATCAAGTTTCATGTTCTATCAAATAGTAATTGGTTGTGCTACTCTTTGGTTCTATACTAGGAAGCAAAATAATTTATAATATATTTAAAGGCAGCCTTAATGCAAATAAATATTTGGAAATTCTGGAAAACGTTGTGTCGAGAATAATAGAAAACGTGTCCTTAGCGGGTCTTAATAACTTGCATCTGCAACAAGATGCGCTAATTATCAGGGCTTACTTAAACAATAATTTCCCAAGTCACTGAATTGGAAATAATCGACCTGTGAGATGGCCACCAAGGTCACCCGACTTGTTGGTTTTGGATTTCTTCTTGTGAGGATACCTAAGTAAGGCCACTGACTGAAAGAGCATTTAGTGAGCTACAAACGCGGCCTTTTATTAGCTTGAATTCATTAAGGCGAACAAGAGAACTATGTGTGAAACATGTCTAAGGCATAATGGAGAACAGTTTGTGCAATATTTATGAGAAAGTACCTACTATAAATTTTTTTCTAATGTTTTACGTAAACCCAACTCGATTTATGCATTATTATTTTTATTGAAATATAAGTGCTAATTAGATTAAGGAGTGCAAAATATATTTCTTCTGCGGTAATTATCATACCAGTAATAGTTTTTTAAAAATATCCGTCATGGCCTACTAACAAAAAATCTATATTTTTTAATAAAACGTAAATTTCGTGCTTAAAATTAACAATAAAAATAAGGTATTATGTATTTCTGAGAAGCTTGTTATAAACTGAACTATATTATTAAAAAATATATACGGTGACCCATTTAAAAAAAAAGCAAGTTTTTTTTTTCTCGGAAACTATTGAACGTAAAAAAAATCTGAGTACGTCACTGGATTCTACGTAAAAAACTACAAAAAGAACATTTATTTTTTCTTTGATAAGCTACAGGGTAACCTAAATATGGGGGGTGTCCCAAAACGTAAAATTTTCAAAAACATCCCGTATATCAAAAACAAGGAGGACTAGAAAAATTCTGATTGCGGCATCTCTTGTTTCACAAAAAAGGAGCACAGTGCTGGCGAAAACCGTACCCTTCTATCTTTACTAATAACGGGGATACCCCGTAAAACCATCGAAAACTGGACACCCTGTACATTGGACGTAGAATAATACAATAAAAATAGGGACCTGAACAATGATTCAAACTTTTCAAAATTAATGTCAACTTGCTGTTTGTGGTTATAGGAAGGTAACTTAAAAAAAAAATACCTACAGGTGTCATTAAAAAAAAAGAAACTGAGGTAACATCCGTCGATACCGGATGTAACGTTTGGTTTTTGGGTTAAAATTATGATCCTGCTAATACATAGCAGCATTGCAGTGATCGAAAACTAAATAAAATATATTTTTACATAACTTCGTAGTGCAGGGTACAATGCTTTCATTTGCACCCGGTATATATCCCAATGTATAATTTACTTATTTAGTTTAATGTGTTGTTGACCTTTAATATTTTCTTAGTTGCCCCCGAGTTAAAACCAATATCACGATGTAGGTAGTTTTAAATAATCAATAAATTTTGTTATAGTGTATCACAACTAACTAAACAACATTTTTAAACATATTTTAAGATATTCTGTATATTTTTAATACTTTTTTCCTACGAACATGGTCAAGGATTTTTCAGAAAAACGTAAATCTTTTTGATTTACCATATTTATAAAATATATATATACACTGCTCAAAAAAATTAAAGGAACACTTTTGAATAACCCTATAACTTCTTGGCTTGCTGTTATTAACAAATGAAAATTATATTTTCATAATCGATTTGCATCTTATTTTAGTGATGTGTTAAAAAATAAACGTGATTATGCTCATTTATTCGAGATAAGTTTAATTTTCCACAGCAAGTACAAAAAATAAAGTGATTATGAAAATATTCACATTTAGGTTTTATGTTGAGGCAGGCTTAGAGAGCTTCACCGGGCAACGGCATGACAGTTTGTAGTTGTTGAATTCATTATCTGTCAAAATGAGAGATCTTAGCGAGATAGAAGTCGCTCGTGCCATAGCTTTAATTGAAAATGGTGTAAAAATTCGACAAGTAGCAAGAAATGTTAATCGCAGTCCGTCAGTCATCAAACGTGTGTATGATCGCTATAGAGAGACTGGACGATATAAAAGACGAACCGGACAAGGTCGAAAGCGAAAAACTACACAAATTCAGGACCGATATTTAGTAGTTTCTTCTTTGCGAAAACGAATAGCGACAGCAAAGGACCTTCAAAGTACACTTTTGATGGCTCATCAGGTAACCATTTCTGACCAGACTGTCAGAAACAGGTTACGAGAAGCAGATTTAAAACCTAGAAGACCGGTACGAAAACCTGTTTTAACTCGACATCATAAAACTATGCGATTAAACTTTGCTCGTGATCATTTGGGATGGCAACTTCGACAATGGAAACCAGTACTTTTTACAGACGAATCAAGATTTCGTCTCACTCGTTGTGATGGTCGGGTGCGTGTATACAGACGTCCCAATGAACGATACTCCGCTGCTACTGTACAAGAGGTATCCAGATTTGGAGATGGTTCGGTAATGGTCTGGGGTGGAATAAGTTTGGAGGAAAAAACCGATCTTGTAGTGATACCAGGAAGTCTTACAGCTGCAAGATTTATTGATATCATTCTGTCAGATCACGTTATTCCTGCAGCATATGGTATAGGTCCTGATTTTCTTTTCATGCAAGATAATACAAGGCCTCATACTGCTGCGATTTCTATAGATTTTCTTAACGAGCATGAAATTCGTAAAATGGATTGGCCAGCGATAAGCCGTGACCTTAATCCAATTGAACACTTATGGGATATATTGGACAGACGTATTCGACGTCGTCCAAATCCAC
This sequence comes from Polydrusus tereticollis, assembly GCA_963920685.1. Lineage (NCBI taxonomy): Eukaryota > Metazoa > Arthropoda > Insecta > Coleoptera > Curculionidae > Polydrusus > Polydrusus tereticollis. Next base: position 23,324,122 of record OY987333.1, on the reverse strand, counting down.
CTCAAACCCTTCAGCAACTAACAGAAGCCCTAGTCGAAGAGTGGGACAGTATACCACAGGAAGACATTCGAAGGCTCGTGAGAAGTATGCCAAGAAGATGCCAAGAAGTAATTCGTGCTGCTGGAGGGCATACGCGATACTAAAACACATTGGTTTTCAGATAACGGAACATTGCCTTTAAAAAATTTTTTCTTTTCATTTTGTTATTCGCACTTTTTTTATAATTGTTAATCTTAGTTTACGAATAAAGGATTAGTTTAAAGTTCTATTAATCGATTTATTAGAAGAAAGTATGTGTCTTTCAGAATATAAATGTTCATCTGTATATAACTATCACTTAATAAGTTACAGGGTTATCCAAAAGTGTTCCTTTAATTTTTTTGAGCAGTGTATATATACTTCCCAAAAATGAATATCAATTTTGCCCGTTTTAACACAACTTCATGTGTTTCATGGCCAAAAAGTAAAAGTCCGCATCGTAAATACATATTTTAAAACTCATGCAGAATCACTGAAAAACGACGTAATCACTCTCTAGGTATGTGGGCATTAGAAATATTACAATGACTTTCGTATTTGAATAAAAATTACTGCGTCCACTAAAAGAAAACATTGAATGTAAAAAAAATCCAAAAAATATTTCATTTTAAGAGAATTCTTTTTAATTTATAGTATAAAGTTTTCAAAATTCAAAATATACATTTTACGTCTTTTAAGGAGTGCTGTAAGTATTTGAGCTGGTGTATTGACTGTCTAATTCGCATTTTGATCCCACCTTTTGTTTACGACTTATTAATTTTTAAAAATGGTCACTACTCAAAAATCAATTTCCAAAAAATAAAAAACAAAATACTTGCCATTTTACGATTTGGCCCAAAAACTGTACAATTCCGAAGGCGAAGGTCCTTTACTAAATCAGAAAGTTTCAATCGACTTTTGCGCCCTGTATCGAGTGACATTGGGTCATTTTTAAATTTCGACTTTGACGTTTTACATCGTTTTACCGAAACATCCTGTATATTCCAATTTTATCGTGCCACACACCCCGAGTAGTTGTTAAATTGTTGAGAAAGTTTAATAGTTGCACCGCGAACCGTTTATGAGAAAATTTGAAAAATGGAAAAAATTTCGATTTGACACGACGACGACCGACGCACAATTATTGTAGGTAGGAGGACAAAAACATATTAGGCAATCCAACGATGTGTCAAATTACGATTTGCCTGCCACGGCCATATTGAATTCGTTCCACAGAACTCAAAAACATTTAACGGACAATTCAATATGGCCGTTGAAGGCAAGAATGTGGCAAATATACACTGATTCAATGCTTAGTTTACAGTCGAGTCCTGTGCTGGGTATAGATATACACTTGCCATTGTTCACATCTCCAATAACATTATCAACTTTAAGTGTTATTAAATATAAATAACAGAAAAAAACGCATATTTAACAACAATAACTTAATAAAATACACAAAACCAAGATCGCTGTTTAAACTGACACTACGTTCACACAAAAATAAAGGTTAGTTTTTCTGACGTTTGCCGTCGACGGCCATATTGGAAGCACTTTGTGACTTCAATATGACCGTGGCAGGCAAACATAACCTGGGTTGGATTGCTGAAAAAGAAAGAGTATGAAATGTGTTGGTGAAAAACCTTTATCTATGGAAACGACTTATAACAATCAGGTCGTTCGACCTGTCGTTGAATAGGTTATGTTGAGAAAAATTCGAGTGTGCAATAAATATACAGGTTGTCATTTAAAACGGAAACGTAAAAATTTAGATTCCGCTCAAAATAAAAGACACCAAAGACTACAGATTTTCACAAAAACATTAATTAATTAAATGTTCAAACAACCGTCCATTAAAAGCTAAACAATAGCGTAACTGATCATAAACGTCATTTCTAAGATTACTGAGTTGATATTGAGAAATTCTGTCACATTCTAACGATTAATTAGCTGGTCTAGATTTTCAAACTTTACATCTTTATAAATAAAGTTTTTTAAGTGACCCCACAGAAAAAAGTCGTTTGGCGACAGGTGAGGAGACCAGGCTGGCCAAAGGATTAGATGCCGTAGGCCAATAATATTTCCATAACGTAGGGCTGTGTACACTTTTTTCAATTAAGATGGAAACAACAATGGTTTTGTGTATAATCTTCAAAATTTAATAATTAGCAGAGCGCTATGGAAATAACAGAAATAACATGGAAATAATCCTCAAATTTCGACTTGAAACCACGTTCTCACTTGGAACAAAAAATGAAAAAGGAAAAGGAAAAATGATGGTTACTGATTGAAATTTAAAAGTGGTTCGTCCCAGTTGTTCGTCATTTACAATTTTACGTGTTAATTGTTTTTATGTAATAAGTTTTTACATTGTGGCGTTGATGCCCCACTTAATGAAGAAAAGTTTTTTATCAATGAAGTTTCCTGTTTCCTGACTAAGAAGCACTGAACATGGCCTATGGCCGAAAGCGCTCTGCTAATTATTAAATTTTGAATATTATACACTTTAATACATAAAACGATTGTTATTTCCCTCTTAATAATATTTCCGTTAAAAATATTTTGCAAGTATTCCCTAACCATGAGAGAATTATGGGAAGAACATTTGATACCAGATCTCCTGATTTTCGCGTACAACTTCTTCTAGTGCGGGTTCAATTCGATTTTGTAGTAAGTCGAAATAGGTTACTACTGTAAGGTTGCCTTCCATAAAAAATGGTTCAATAATGTGATGTCCTACAATTCCCGCCCAAATATTTATTTTTCGTGGATATTGCAGTCGAGTATGAACAAGAAGATGTTCATTTTTTTTTTGGCTCCAATGCCGGCAATTTTGAACATTTGGTTCGTTGTTGAGAGTGAATATACATTCATCGGTAAAACAAATATTTCGCAAAAGATCCCTATTATTATTGCTCTTGATATTTTTCATACTTGTAAGGAAAATATTTATGTTTTCCTAAAGTGCGCCACACTGTGATTTAACGTTTTCCTACGGCTTGCTCAAGAATCCTCGTGCTATTCATTTTATTTTCCTCCACGTGCAGTAAAATATCAAGATCTCTATTATCCCTTTTTTCAGGTCTATTGACATCTATCCAGTTTTTTTTTATTACGGTGCCCTTTGTTCTCAAATTTACTAATGATAAGTTTAATTAATGAAATGGAAGAAGGGCTATAGGCTTATCAGGTAATTAAACTTAAAACATTTTAGATACTGCTTTTAAACTGTTTCCTGTACAATACTACTTAATCATAGTTACTTTTTCCTTAACGGAATAGCTAATATTTAGACTATAATTAGAGCGCCTTCAATGAAAATGTTGTCACTGACGCTACTTTTCGTTTTGTCAATGCCAAATAATAATTTGCTGGTGTTTACTGCAATACCAAAGAGTTACTCTTTGGTATTACCTAAAGTATGAAAATTTTGTAATTTTGCCGTCACATTTAGTTGAATAAGTTAGGATTGACCTATTAAAAGTTATTCAAACTTGGCATACGGGTTTATTATATTGGCCTCTTCAAATAATTATAATACAATTTTCCTCTAAAATGTACAGGGGAGCTAATATTTAGCCACCTCAAAATTTACAAGGGATTTCCTATGTTCAACTAAGTCGTGCATCACCCGGTATAGGAACAAGAGCTTTTTATTCTAAGCTTAATTCAGGTTAGTTAATTTTTATCACTTTCGAATACATATTTGCATATTATTATACCACCGGTATAGGTTATTTATATACTTGTACTAGTACAACTTGTACTTGATGATTTTACAATCATTGTGATTAGTTCCCAGTTCCCCCATATTAGCGACGTTTTGTTCAAGTGGTGTCAGACAGGCAGTTATTTTTGTTATAATTTATTTCTTTATCCTTACGACAATAAAATTAAATTTAAATTGGAAATTCCTATTTTCACGCCATTAAAAATATGTTTCGTCACTTATTTAAAAAAATTCTTTTGCTTTACTAAAATTGTTACCAATTTGAATAAACGACAAAATAATTATGTTTGATAAACATTATCATTATTTTTCGAATTATAAACTACAAGAATGTTATAAATTTGTTATTGTGTGTCTTGTTGTATCTACGTACATACCTACTCATTAAACAAAAAGAGACAGATACTAAGATACGGATTTTTTGTGTTTTAAAACCGAAGACGTACGTGTATCCTCTAAACTGTATTCAGGTATCCATATGCGTGATCCAAGTTTATGCAGGGTGTTGCAATTTTTAACATCAGCCAAATTTAAACACTAGATTCCTTGCCAAAAATATGATAAATTTAAATATTTGATATCCGCATAAATATGTTTTATTTCAAAGATACAGAGTGTTACAATTATTATAAAAAATGTATTCATAATTTCAATTAAATTGGGATGCTCTAAGTACTTGCAATAGAAAATAGGTATTTTAGTAACAAAAAGCGCGGTAGTCATTTTTAACAAAAAATACGTACACTGATAAAATTAATTATTTGAATCAAAAAAATTTACCATTGACTCAAATAAATATTTGTTTCCTATTAGCCAAACAAATATGTATTTGAAAAATACCAAGGAATTATTTGCCTAAATTAGTATTATCTGATTTGATACAAATTACTTTTTATTTGGAGTTAATCACTGAATACAAAATTTAAGCAAATATTTATTTCCTTAACAGTAATCTAACTTAAATAAGCCGCTTCAATGACTTAAGGTAAATAGGTTAAAAGTTAAGTTAACAAAATGTTTATTTGATTGATATTTATATAATATATTTTATCAAGTACATATTTATTTTACTTTTGTTTTACATGTATTTGCCGTAACAACAACGTTATTTAATTAAACAATTTAATTGATTTGATTTAAATAAACCGGTAATTTCCATCAAAGTGATTGTTTTTTTATTCAAGTACATAATTGTTTAACTTGTCTTTTATATTTATTTAGATCAAATATAAATTTATTTGGTTTAAATACCTTTCAAGTACGTGTTTGTACAGACGTCACATAAAAATAAGAAATATTGAAATGTTGCTATTGAATATGGTTTAATTAGTACCTATACCATAATAATCACAAACCTTATCAAATTGTTTATAGTGTTCAAATAATAGGGCAAACCAACAGAAAAAACACATTTTTGCCGAAAATAAAAGTTATGACAAATTACGCGCACGCGCACAACGATTTTTACATGAAAATAACAAAAAATTTAAAAGATAACCATCTCTTATTTTATTTCTTATTTTTTGTTATGTTATGTGTTTCTAAACGTCTTATGGCAGATCTGTAGATTCAACTCTTATTTTATTTGTATGTTATGTTATCTTGCTGTATTAACCGACCATTAGTTGTTGTTCCCCTTAAAATATACGTCAATAAAACATTATAGAGAAGTTAATAACTTTGATAAAAAATGAAATAAAGGCAAATTTGCAAATATTAGGTACAATAATTATTAATATTATATTAATTATATTATATTTTTTACGTAAGGAGGTTTGATAGGTATTGAATTATGGTGACTATTTCCCTCATATACTGTAACTACAATGCGCTTTTCACTTGATTTTCGGTGAAAATCAGCCCTCGGTCGCGATTGAGCTGAAAATTGCACTCTTCTGGTTTTTCATTGTTGGTTACCTACGAGAATAACCGTCACTGTCACAACAAGTTGAAATTTCTGCTTTGACAATTTCGCGTCAATTTATCAAAATGATTCGTTTTTAGTTTTTCATTCAGGAAATAGTCTAAAAAATATATTTCGTGCATGTAAAATGGCTTGATAATCATACACTCAGATTTGTTGCCCTAAAGAAACAGCTTTCATGCATTTTTATTGTTATTTACCTTAAAAAGTGCCCTCCCTTCGGTCGGGCACTTTTTGGTAAATAACAATAAAAATGCATTCAAGCTGTTTCTAGGGCAACAAACCTTCATGCATGATTTTCAGCAATTTTACATGCACTTAACATATTACTATTGAAAATTGAGAAAAACTGTCTTATTTGTAACCTAGGTAGCCATGATTTATAAATACCTGGCTACTAAAAAGATTTTTTGTTCGAAATTTCAAATTAGGTATTACAAGTAAGTATCTTTTCTTTGCCTCTTATCTTACTTTTTTAACTCGTTTCATGCGTACCTAACTAAAATATTCAAATATAGTTTCCTACCTTGAAAAGTATCTAACATATGGGATATGTATATACCCCTCGATATACCCCAATCTTCTAAATAATTATTCATATTACGTTTATTCCCCATATCTTCGTTTTAATTTTTTATGGAACCACTAACTTCTGTGCCACTAACGAAGAAGATTTCACTCTCACTCATAAATTTCTACTAGACAAAATCGAACACAACTGACCCAAAACGCGATGATCAGGCCACTTTTGTATAACCAATCAAATTACTCAAAGCCCAAAGTAGGCGACAGGAGTTCATTTAAATACTTAATTATTTGTTTGGATGACCAAATTATTTGAAAAGTTCGGCAATAAATGATTTAAATTAAAGTTAAAGGTATTTAGTTCTTAACTTGAAATGTACTTCGATTAAATAATTAGTTATTTGTAAATATTTGGTTGTTTTATTTTAAGGATTTAATGTAAATACATATTAATTATTTAGTTTAAATGACCTAGACATTTAAATAGTACTCTATTGGGTGATTTAACTAGCGATTAACGGGATTTAGTTCCTAAATAAAAATTAGTTCGATTAAATAATTAGTTATTTAGATTTTGTTATTTTAGTGGTTTTTTTGGTAAGATATTTGTTTGAAGGGTTCTATTATTTGACACAAATCAACCAACAGTCAAATAATTTTGCAAATAAAACGAAATACTCTCATTTATTTCAGTTAAATAAAATTTAGTTAATTAAAATCACATTTATTTATTACCAATAATTATTCACCAAATAAATCGGATTATTTGATTAAGGGAGCACAGTTTTATCAGTGTAGGTACGCCACTGCTGACTCTTGTTAATAAGACTGATATGCCGCCAGATAAAAAGTATTTCCTGAAGCTTTTTCGATTTTGGCTTCGTTTATGAGATACATGCAATTATAGTCTATCTTTAAATGGCGCGAAATAATAAATGTACATTAAATAAACAAAACGCGCACCGGGGTATTAAGAACAATTTAAACACCATCCCTTAAAATCTATTGTGTCTGGATCCAAATAATGAGCGTTCTTTAGGTAGGTCCACCATGAATTTTTCGCAAGCTATTGTTATATTTGAGAATTTACCGTTGTTATTAGAAAAAATTCCCTTAACCAGGAGCGAAATTAAAACAATAATTCTTAGTAAAAAAATATTCTAAAATGAAAGATGGAGGTACTTTACTCTTAGCGGAATTTCAAATTTTTGATCCTACCTCGTATACCATAAGACTTTTACCGGATTTAATGGGTGTTATTTTGGTTTGAGAACATGCAGAACCTATCTAAAATAAAATTAATTTTCTAAACTTAAAGATAAAAAACTTTCCCATATGCTGCGCACTTTTTGCCGGTCACTGTATAGGTATTCTTATTTTCACAACGTTAAGCGTATCTGCTGTAAATTGCACTGCAACGCTCAAATACGCATTCTTACTTTTAATAGAATCGTAACAATTAGGAATTATTTTTTTGTGTGTGTTTCATCCAAGAAAACGAATTGGTACAAGAATGCTTCTTTTTCTTTAATATATTCTTTCAAAAATACTAGTCGTTTGAAGGCTACATGAGAAAGTTCCATAAGCCCTCGCTTCAGTTCATCTTTTTACCATCTGAAGCCTATTTCCTTGAAGACGCTTCTTAATAAAATAATAATACAAAGATGGATTCATCATCATCACAATCATCCTCCAAATCTTCTTAAAGAGTTAAGCCAACCATCAAAGAGTTGTCTGTCTTTTAATTTCTTACTTAAAGTTGTCAAAGTTACATGATGTTCTAAAAAATGTTACAGCTTATGAATAACTAATGGAAAATATTAGTTTTTGAATCATACAACTTACTTGATTCATACATTCCATAAATAGTGTCACGGATAGAACTTATATCCAAACTTGACACATTTACAACTTTCTTCAAATAAGAACATTTTCTTTTAGGTGACTCCAATAATTTATTTGTTCAACTGTTGTTAAAACTGCGCTTACAGTGGAGATATTCAAATTTAGGGCAGCTGCTATACGCTAAAAATTAATAAATTGGAACTAAAATATTCTTTAAATTTACTTCTCTAACTGCTGTCAAGGGTAACAATTAATGGGCCATTGTTGTTAAGTTCTTTCTGAAAATAGCTTATTAGAGCTCTTTGCACCGGCTATTTAAATGCTTTGGCATTTTTCACAAATAGTAAACATCGTAATCGACGGAGATATGTACAGCGTGTAACAGAAGTATGGAACGCTTTAAATATAATACCGTTTGTCCGATTTAGCTAAAATTTGGTATCCGTATATAAGAGGTTATCGCGGAGCTGCTAGTGACATTTGCAATTGTTGGTTGTAAACAAAAATTATACTCGTTTATCTTAATGTTTGTTTAGTCGATGGAGTTTTCAAGAAAGCTGAATCAGTTTGTTTTTATGTGTGGCGGTAGCTTTGTATATTCTTATCAACTATAATTATGACTATACGTTTTTAAGTTTGATTTTGTACCCAGCACCCAACACAGTGAGTTATAAAATAGAATTCGTATGTATAGGACACGGCTAAAGTTAAATTAAAATAAAAGGCTTAAATGACAATATCATTTTTCTTTTGATCACAACCCCATACCTTCCTATAACAATGTTGCCAAATTTACAGTTTTTTAGCAATTTAAAATATTTTTTTTTTAATGGAACACCCTATATATAGGTATTACAATATTTTTGGATTCTACATAAAATTACAATTATTTTTTAATAAGTGCGTTATAAGTCTAAACTTAATAGTTTTTGGGATATCGAGTTTTGAGAAATGATATTTTTGAACTTTGACAGCGTCTAGCTTTCTTGTATGTGCACTTTTGTTGTTCTTTAAAAGAACATTTTTTTAATGCTATTTATGAAAAGATCTGGAGTTCTTGTTAAAAAAATAGACCCAAATAACACGAAATCACAAAATAATTGAGGTTAGTTTTGCATGAACGCCAAACAAAGCCAACGAACGAGCTGACGCCACCGCACCGTTTACAGTTGTGTTGCCAACTGTCGGCCAATAAAATTCAAATTATATTAATTTTTACAAGCTTAAATAAACAAAATATTCGCTATAAGTGGGTTCGTATCAAAGAAGAATACTTTAGGTTTGTATCAAATTCAATATGGCATAAAGTTTTAATACTTTTTGCCCAAATTTAATTTCCTCGTGTTTTCTTACGGACTGACAATAATTATCAGCGCATGATTGATGACGTACAACGGTTTTAAATCTGCATTAACCATAGGTGTATTATTCAAATAGAGACACCCATAAAGGCATAATAACCACAGAATTAGCAAGCAGATAACCAGGATTAGGTACAAAAAAAGAGGAATAAAATGATTAGAGCAGAAACGGCATAAGTACCTAGACTCCTAATTAGTTTTGATAAAATTGCTTTCTTAAATTCCAGGTAAATGGTACATAATCTTAAGCTTAAAAAATTTAGTATTCAAATATATTTTTGAAGACAAAACTTGAATTTAATATCGATACTTGTTCTATTTCTGTACAAATTTAAAAAATCAGGACTATTTAAATCTATGCATGCCGAAAAATGTTGCACCTCCATAGAGAAGACGGTTTTGATTGATTTATTACATCGCATCATTTAAAGATAGACCATAATTTAATTGTTGAGTGCAAGCAAACTTTGGGGATATGCAGACCGCTTTCCCATATGTAAATGGCGCCCCTGTTCTACATATCTACAATTTTATTATCGTGCTTGAGACAAGGCAAACATGATTACAGCTATAATAAAAACGGTATTAAAATTATAACACTACAAAGGACGAAACTAAATCTTTTTATGAATAAGCAGAAAATAACAATGAAAACTAACACAACCACGTGAAATTCCAAATGATTATGCATGTTTGAATTTTGCTTGCAAATGCTCAGGTTTACTTGATCCTTTTGATTTTATTAAATAATATTCATGCATAACTTAAATTTAACGACGATTGTGCTTTAAAATATGTTCGAAATGATCCCCATCTACTTCTAAACATTTTGACATAATAGCGCACGCGATTTATCATCTGAGGAGGAGTTTTTCATGCTTTCTGCGTGGTATGGTTGGTGGTATAGCCGTAACTTTAACTTTTATAAAACCCCACAAGAAAAAATCGTTCCTTAAAAAAGTATTGTAAAATTTTTCATTTAGGTGACGGCCAAAAAAATACGGTCCAAATAAACTGTGCCCGTTGAGCACAAATTAATAAAAGCAAAATTAATTCACTCAGTACAAAATTCAAACTCAAAATATTTCAAATTAATTTAAATTTAATCAGACCACAATTGGTAACGAATCGCAAGTTACAAAATGTTATCCTATTTTAAAAATCTTGACCATACAATTCCTGATGGATATGTGGTAAGGGTGAAAATTGTGCTTATGTAAAATAGCCAGTACCGATTTTTGGCACATTCCTGAATCACCAGCAAGTTCCCTTGAACCAACATGAGGGTTTCCCAAGTAACATTTTAAGTTTTACCACAAGCTACAACTGATCGTAAAACTGTTTATACTAGATAACCTCTTTAAAGCTCCAATAAACCCGGCATGAAACCAAAAAGGACCTTTTGTAAAGGTTATAAATATCTTCCTTAAAACTGTCAATAAAACCAACAGTACTTTTGAATCCAAATCTGCAAGGTGTTTTTAAGTCTACCACAAAACATTTTATAAAGCCTTCTTACAATCGTTAGTACTTGCAATCAAATTTTATGCGTGATTTGAAACCATCATACATAATTTTGTTATTATTGTGTCTTTAATAATACTTTGTCAAAGACTTGTTGCACTTAAATTGTCAATATCAAAAAATGTCACCAAGTATATATACCCAGACGGCACAAACATATTCCATACATATTCCATGAATATTCCGTTGGCATATTGGAATATCCCATAAATGTTCCATATCTGCCAGGGCATCTGACTGGCATATTGTATGCATATTCCAGGTCACCATGAAATATATGCCTGCAACATCTTTTAATCTGCCAAAATATATTTATGACATATGCTAAAAATATTAATTTTTTTTCTTTTTCATATAAATATAGTTAATTTAGGTCAGGTCAGGTTAGTTTAGTAGGTAGAGTTACAAATTTGGTATAATAAAACATCACTAAAATTAATATTTTATTTTATCTTTATAAATAAAAAAAATTAAAACCTAAAATCTAGATACCCTTTAGAACAAGGTGAAAAAAAATTAACTAAAGCAGGTTCTGTCAGTTCTGTGACGTACAGGCAGCGTTTCCGAGTTACGCAACAGAAATTATGTACGAATATGAAAATATGTGTTAGTTTAGAATTTAATTTAGGGTTAAAACGCGGAATCTAGCAACACCGTATAAAACGCCAAATTTGTTTATCACCGCTCGAATCCAAAAATTGACTAAATAATATGATAAAAAAAATAAAGTTTCATTTTTAACAAAATACTAATAAAATGCAGAAAATGTCTACACAAAAACTTTATGAAGTCTAAAACATTTTCATATTTAAATTTATTTTTTAATTAGGTGCATATACATATATGCACCTTCCTCTATATTATCTATAAATAAATAGTTCTTATACCTATATCAAGTTATGTAAAAATAGAATTTAAGACCGCAATCACTCTGCATAGATATTTATATTATATATATTACTATCAATAAGTATTAAAAAAAAATTGAATATATTCCACAATGCATATTCTATAAATATACCCGCGGCATATTCCAGGCATATCTAGAATGGCATAGATATGGAATATTCTTATGAGATAAGATACACTTGAGATATTCAGTGCATATTCCAGGAATATTGCAAGATATTATGGCCTATTGGCAGATAGAGGAATATTCCAGGAATATAGGGTGCCGTCTGGGTAGTTAAATATGTCTGCCTTGATTGAAATATCTGCATGTGCTAACATTTTATAATTTGATATTAATAAACAACCTGGTAATAAAAAATTGTCAACCACGGCCACTTTATTGATAAAGTATATAAAAAACTTTTTAAAAAATCACGCCTTTCATTTGTTAGCTTATTAAATATTATTTAAAATTAATAAAAAAATTGTTACCCTAGTTTTAGCTCAATCAGTATGATTTTGGGCTATTTAGGGGTTTATATACCATATTAACATATTTTTGATAATTGCAGGCTAAATGTAAACAGTTAGAATAAATAAAAATATAACCAAACACTGTTGCCCTAACTTTGTTTAAACATGTCTGCCGTAGTTAACGGAAAAAAACATGGCTCGAAAAGTAATTTAACCGTTTATTTTAATAGAATGCCCTATTAAGAGTTTGTGGGTTTGTGAAATATTTTTATAAAGCAAAATGTTTTGTTAAATTCCAATTGCTCCACTTTATTACAATTTTAAAACCTGTAAGACTTTACCCAGCCTTACTACTCTTCTTTTTTGTCTCTGACCACTTCTAATACAAATGTACTTAGATACCTAACATAACCTAAAAAAACATTTATTTTGTGATTTCGTGTGTGTAAGCACTGCAAGCAAGCAAAAGTGAAAAAAAAAAGATTTTAAACGGTTTTGTTATGATATTAAAATTAAATACTGACAATAACTAGAATTACCAATCACAAAATGGCGTTTACTATGCGTTATATGCCCCCTCTCTCAAAGTTTAAAGGCGTAAGTAAGGGAAGGATTTATAGGTGCTTTGTAAAAACCAAAAGGTTTTAACTTAGCTTACTAAAGCTACCAAAAAACTATTAGGTTTCAACGAGCCTTTACCGTTACGAATTATCGTCCAAAGTAAATAGTATTTATGATAACATATATTAAGGGTAAGACTACTTAAGAGTTATTCGTTTTATTGCTTAATCGTCAGGAGTACTTAAAACCCATATTTTAAAACTCCCATAAAACCCAAAGATTTATAGATGTCTACCACAAAACTTAAAAGATTTAAAATCCCCTATAAACCGTAAAATGAGTTTATTGTGGTTTTGATTCATGCAGCAATTAAGTGGTTATATAACCAATAGGTCTTAAAGAGCAAAAATATTTAACAACTTGCTTTAAAGATAACTTGAAGGCCCTTTTTTAAGTACATATTATCTGCAGATAAATTGGTATGCACAATAGAAATAATAAAACTCACTTCGGTTTATTTACCTTCTTAAACCTGTGATAAAACCCTATAAATACTTGTTGGCATTTAAATTGTTACTTGGGTTATAGCTTCTACACTTTGAATGACGTGCGACCTAATAACCCACAATTGCGCACCTTTTCGGTACTTCCTTCTACATTCTTCCAGAATTAATAACACGTCTATTTCAACGTATTATTATACCATAATTGCACTGAATAAAAAACTCTGTCAAATTCAAAGAATATCTTGGAATCAGATTACTATTTTATCAAAGTTAAAAGTATTATCCTAGGATACCACAAAAATAATAAAAAGTTTTGATAAATAATAATTAGAAGGTAGGTAGGTATCCTAGTATAGTAGTAAAATGTGTAGTTTTAAGTGTTCCAATTTTGTTTATTCAAAAATGCGTAACTACGCAACCAGCAGTGGCGAAAGGGGGTGGGAGGGGGGGCAATACATCCCCCCTTACGCGTTGTACCTATTGCCCCAGAGCCTTGAGCTAGAAATAACTTTTAATTACGAATGTTATGATTTTTCCTGATTCGTCATAATTACGAATGTTATGATTTTTCCTGATTCGTCAAAATTTTCATCGGATAAAACAAAACATCGTAAATTTGTTTAGTTGGTTTTTTTTTCAATAGAACACCCTGATTAATTTGTTCAAACTACATAATTATGTTGACTCTAATCGGTTCAGTAGTTTTTAAAATATCTAATTTAAAAGAATCATGCTTTTTCGAAATATATCGTAGTAAAACCATGGACCGATAAAAGATAGATACCATTGATACAAGACAAATTTGCATCCGAAATGCTATTAATTGAGAGGGCACGTATATTATTTTGTTAACTGCGATAAATTTCGCAAAAAACATTTATTTATTTAAATTAAATATTTCAAAAAAGGCTGAAGCGATTGTAGTCAACATACATTTAAAAAGGGAATTTTAAGCCCTATCAAAATATTCAGTAATATACAAGGTGTTCGATTTAAAAACCCAACTTGATGCTTTTAAACAAATTACGACGTTCCTTTGTTTTGTCCGATGATTCCTGTGTAACCCCTTGTATTTTCGTTATGCATAAACTTATCAAAAAGGTAAGAACTGATTGTTTTAGAATTTTTTGCCTGGAATTCAGTTGCGTTCTAAAAAATGTAGTTTCTGAGATATTAACCAAACTTATGATTTTTTTAAATGGGGCACCCTATATATTATTTTTATATTTATTCAGAATAATTTGGGCTTCCTAAACATATACAGGGTGTTATTTAATATGTGTCCGATATTTTACAGGACGATTCCTCAGTTATTTATAAGGTGAAAAGTTCATATAAGCATGGGTCCGCAAGCCCTTCATTTTTGAGATACAGGGTGTTAAAAATTTATATTTATTTTTGTTTTTCGTAAATAATTTTTGAAATAATGTCTATATTTGGACGAAAATTAGTATCTAAGGGTGTTCTGAAATGTGAAATTCGAATTTGATGTTAGTATGGCTCCCACTTGTAGAGGGCGCCACCTACGTTTTTTTTTTACTCTTTTGAGGAGTCATAACCTTTTATACGTACTTGTATTAGATTTTTAAGCAAGAAAATGGATTTCTTTATCATTTTTACGTGAAGAAGGCATACTTGGTAAAAGTCGCTACGAGCAATCGTTCTCGAGAAAAAGAATAAGGAAGAAATAAATGGCATTTATTTGCATATCGCTATGCCCATTTTAGAGTTTGATAAAATAGCATTTATCTCCTAAACAAGGCCAAAATCAAAAAATTATGAAAATGTACTTTGCATTAGCCAATAAAGTGCCTACATAACAGCGTTATCAAAAGAGAAAGCGGCAGTGGCGTACATATTTTTTGTTCCTGTTAAAAATTGTAACACCCTGTATCTCAAAAATGAAGGGCTTGCGGACCCATGCTTATATGAACTTTTCACCTTATAAATAACTGAGGAATCGTCCTGTAAAATATCGGACACTTATTAAATAACACCCTCTATAGTTGTTTATATTTATTTTGACAAACCAGCTTAAAATTCGATATTTTAAATTATTTACTTTATATGTAGTAGTAAGCATGGCCAATTTATTAGAAACCAATGCAAAATTTTAGTAATATTAGTTACTCCAAGGATTAGATTAATGCTTAAATCGAATGTTTTTCTATAATTTTCAACTGTGTATTTACCCTTAAATTATTATAGCATTATTATGAGAGCTACTAACCCATGTATTGACATTTTATTTCTGACAAAGAAACAAAAACAACATTATTACATTAAACAAAAGTAAGGAAAATTAAAAAAAAAAATCATTAAAAGAAGAGTTTTTTAAAAATGGTTTTCAAAATGGCTGCCGTTTTTTTAAAGCAATATTAGCACTTTTTTTAGAAATTCCCCTAATTTCATTTAAAGGAATAATCATAATAATTACGTTTAATATATAGTGTTTGGAAGGTCAAACCAATTTTATTGCATCATGAAATTCCGAAATTTCATTTTTTAAAATAAAAAATGTAATAATAATTAATATTAATCAAGTGGGATGCACGATAATTGAAAATACAGAAAAACATTATAGTTAATTTTTGAAGTATTTATTATGATCAATATTTTACATTTGTTTTTAATGGCCATGGCCTACTGATGCAAATGAAGTAAATAATTAAAAATATTGAGTTTTCTTTATCAAATTAAATATAGACTGCTATATATTTTTGGAACGCCCAAATTATACTTAATCAGTATATAAATATAATTTACAGGGTGTTCGCGCACATTTTATAGTATGATTCTACATTAAAAAAATATTAAGTATGGAAGACTTCGTGATGTTCTTTGTTGAAGTTCAAAGGTTAAATAGTCGGAAAAGGACAATAAAACAGGGCTAACAAACGTTTGGTTTAAAGCTTCTTCAGGGCTCATCTCATTTTTCAGGTTAGTTGCTTGTTGGTTAGTTAACCTGAACTAACCTGAACCAACCAAAACATCAATACAGTGTTTGTAAGTTGAAATAAATTCAGGTTTTTATTCCTTACTCCGTGTCATAAAATACGAAACAAAAATTTACTTTATTTACTTTAAACTAAAAAAAAAAAAAAACATTCAGTAAACAAGGTAGTATGTTTGTTTTAAAACTTTTTTGTGTCAATTTAAAGGAACACCTTCGACACTTCCTAACAGAATAATCGTATTTAAACATTAGTACGCGACACATCTTAAATGCGTGGACTTTTATTTTGTCCTTTGATCCAAGGTGAGTTATTTAAAAAAAATCGTTCAACGTAATGCCTAACTTTACTGAGAAACACAAAATTGAAATTTTAATGATGATTGGATAGGGAAATAGGAGAAGAACACAAAATGAAGTTCTTCATTTATTCAGAGAGAAATATCCCGATTTACCACGCATATCCCATGGTACAGTGAGCAGCAAGATTGAAAAACCGTTTCGAGAAAACAGGCATGTTAGAAAGACAGATATACAGAGTGCGCTCATTGAAGAGGTCAGAGTAAATATGCTATTAGGTATTCAAGAACACCCCAATATTCCCACCAGGCAGCTAGCTACCGAACACGAAATGATTCAATCTGCAATAGTAAAAATTCTTCAGAAGCATAAATTTCATCCTTACAAAATGACAATTCTCCAGGAGTTGACAGAAGATGATCCTGATAACAGACTTCACTTCTGTGAGCTAACGTTGGACCTACTAGAGGAACGTTAACCCACAAAATTGTCATTATTGGGCAGACGACAATCCACCCTGGATGAGGGAATGCCGCATTCAACATCCAGAAAAAGTCAATATATGAGCAGGTATTGTTGCTGATCGATATAGAAACATCTGGTTTCAACAAGATAATCTGGATGCAAATGGATTGGTAGAAGGGGACCCATTAAATGGCCACCCAGGTCTCCAGACCTTACTCCCTTGGACTACTTTTTATGGGGATACTTGAAATAATGAATGGACAACATTTTGAGCATTTATCAACAAAAAAAATGAACAGAAGCATTTTTTTTTGTTTAAAGTAAATAAAATTAATTTTTGTTTCATATCTCATATATTATGACAAGGAATAAAAATCTGAAATTTTGTAGTTATGTGTAATTTAATATGCTGTTTAAAAATAGTGAATTAAAAACTAGGGTTGTCATTTAAAAAAATTCTCGATGACGTCATATCTCCAATTTAGGACACATTGTATCAATATTTGTTTAAAAAAAAATATCCCCTTAAAATATCAATACCAGTGGTCCGAGCATTTAAAAAAAAAAAAACAATATTATAAACTCCCAATGTATTAGTTTCCTAATTGTATTTCCAGTAAAAGAAAACATTTAAGCACATAATTCGACAGGATGCCACCAACTGAAAGTACCACCTAGCTTTAATCCATATCAGAATGCAACAAAATGAAAAAATATTAAATACCAGCCGCACATTCTGCAATTTTATTGCCATGCCATCACAAAAAAGTATCCAGAACTTGCACACTATAGTACAATTAACGCAATGGAGCTCTCTCCACCAATTACATCTTGAATTACGCGAGTATCAATACATGCGGATCGTAGATTCATTCAGTTGTTTTATCGCTGTCGCTCGGTTCGGAACAACCCCTGTGTGTGTGTGTGTGTGGGACGCCGGCTTAACTTTTTGTAACCGGTCCAAAAAGTTGAGAGGGTATGTTGAATTTCTTTTGACGAAACACTTTTAAATGTTATTTGCTTTAAACACCGGTCGTCCTTCCCGCGCGCCGGATTTAGGTGCGTTTGATTTGTTGCACAATTACGTAAATTGTAGTTCATCGGGGTCCATGCAAGTAATAGATCACCCTTATTAAAGTTCTGAGCTTAAGTAAAAAAAATAGCATTAAAAAAATCTAGGGAGTTTTAACCATTTTAGAAAACGCTGGTAAGGAAGAAGTAGGTATTTTAATTATTATTCGACAACGGTACCAGGAAAACTCAAGAGACTTTTTTTTTAAAGAAATGTAGCATTTTTTAAACCCGATATCTCGGAAAGGAAGCATAGGGTGATTGCGCTAGTCGGCCTTTTTTGATCATTCTTTTTTTGTTTTTAAAATAAATATGTTCATTTAATACTTGAAGTAATAATATATGTGTCCTTGTCAAGTATAAACATTAAATAAGCGATTGATAAAGATATAAATACTCGAGAAAGTAGGTAAATATTTTATTTTAAAGTTTTTCGGAAAAATATCAGTTTTTCCAGAAGTCGGCTACTTGTTGTTTAGTAGTCGGCTATGCCTATACCAGAAGTCGGCCGTCATGTATTAATGGTTATTTAGCACAGGCCTGTGCTTGCATTTTTTATTTTGTCAATAAAAAGGGGAAAACAGATTATAAGAAAACATACAAATTATGTTTTTACAAATATAAAAAAAACATTTAAATGTACCTACTAAGAATACATAAAATATGTAAAGACATTTTTTAAAAGTATCGGTAAAGGTAAAAGAGTATTCGCAAAAATCGCAGTGATAATCTAGACACACAATCTAGAAACCACCTGGGACATTAGTCACATCCCACATTCTTATCACCTTCTGCATCGCTATCTAGTTCATCCTTACATTTTTTTCGTTCTAATTCATCCCTTTTCCTTTTCTTTGCTTCTTCTTTCTTATTTTATACTCTATCCTTCTCCGTGTAATATGTTCTCCAAACATTGGACGAAATGACACTTTGTGGAAGGGTCCAGCTTTCGGACGTTTTGTTTTTGGAATTTACTTAGGGTATTTAAGATATCGGCTCTATTGCATGTAAGATTATTGATGTCTACTTATGTGCTTATACAGGGTGAGTTTCTTAAAGTGGCAATACTAAGATGGGGGACATATTTAAACATATTTTTATCATATACCCCCTGTCCCTATTTTGAGGGGTGGGGGGTAACTTTGAAATTTTGAATGGGATTATGTACTTTTGTTTTTAATTTTAAATCTCCGTAAAAACTACGTATGTGTACAAAAAAAAAATTTGATTTGCTTCACTGGTTAGGGAATTATGATTTATTAGGTTATAAAAATTAAAAAATATTATTTACCATTTATCGCCTGTCACGTTGATGTTCGAAATGTCTCCCTTCAACTTCCAAACATTTTCTCACTCTTTTTTTAAATGAATTTCGTACCCGCTCTAACATTTCAGGTGTCACTAATAAGCAGGCAAAGCGGATTCGGTCTTTCATATCGTCTACAGTTGTAGGTGCAGTCGCCATCACTTTGTTTTTTATAAATCCCCAGAAGAAAAAGTCAAGAGGGGTCAAATCCGGGGACCTAGCAGGCCAATTGACCGGACCAGCTCGACCAATCCACCTGTTTTCAAACAATTCGTTCAATTGATTGCGGGCCTGTATTGCACAATGCGGTGGAGCTCCGTCCTGTTGAAACCACATCTCAGGATTTATGTTTTGGTTTAATAATTGGGGTAATTGGTTCCTTAAAAAATCTGTATACATTTCTCCATTTAAATGGCGTTCAAAGAAATGCGGACCAATAACTCTATCTCCAATTATTCCACACCAGACATTAACTGACCAAGGATGTTGATTTGGCACAGTTCTCATCCAGTGGGGATTTTCCGATGCCCCGTAGTGCATATCGTGTCTAATTACCTTTAAAAAAAGAAACAAACAAAAATAACATTCTTTAGGGACCTGTTATTTCCTTGCCTTTGCCTTTGTACCCAATTGCAAAATGTAACGCGATTTTCAAAGTCTTGCCCATAAAGCTCTTGGTGGAGTGTAGTGTGGTATGGATGAAATATGTACCAATATGGTCACAACCGATTTTTAGCTCATTCCAGCATCTGCAGCAAGCCGCCTGGAACCTACATGCGGGTTAATTGCTTCCATTCCTAAAACTCCAACTGCCCTATCTTCATCCGTTTTAGTTCGCTTCCGAAATCGTGGTTTTGACTTTAGGCTGCCAGTAGTACGACTTCTTGTTTCCAGCCTTTTAAATGCCATGCGAGATTTCGGGTTGTTAGGAAACCTCTCGGTCCACATTAGTGAAGCTTGTCTGTAGTTTCTTCTGCACTCCCCCAACATTAACAACATATCAACTTGTACACTAAAATTCAGTTCCTTGTTTAATTGACCAAACTGAGAAATAATCGTTGATACGTAAAAATTCTCAACTGACAGAAGTCAAAACAACGCATTTCCATGTAAACGAATAATAATTCCGAAGTGAACTTGATTTATTGGTGAAATGTAGTTATTTTTTCAATCCAATAGAAATTTAATAAATAAGTAGAAATTAAATGGTAAATAATATTTTTTAATTTTTATAACCTAATAAATCATAATTCCGTAACCAATGGAGCAAATCAATTTTTTTTTTGTACACATACGTAACTTTTTACGTAGATTCGAAATTTATAAACAAAAGTACATAATCCTATTTAAAATTTCAAAGTTATCCCCCCATCCCTCAAAGTATATGATAAAAAATATGTTTAAATATGTCCCCCCATCTCACTATTGCCTCGTTAAAATTTCAAGAAAATATTTTAAACCGTTTGCGAGTTATCGCCTTGTAACACTTTAAAAAACTCACCTTGTATATGGATCTGGTGCCCATTCATCGAGCTTTATTGCTTGCGACACGACCTGCGAGCCGGTCCTGCAGAGTTGCACGTGGTATCCCATAGTTTTGGCAAGTTTCTCATACTTTAGCCACTCATTCTGGTGCTTTAGCTCTATGGCTCATAGAATCTAAAGCTTTTTCTAAGGACTCTATGGAACTTTCTTTTTGGCCTGCATGGCCTGACGTGGCATCGTCTATAATGTAAAGAAATTATTTTTTCGTTAGATTAAAGTGCTTTTTTAGCCGAAAAAATCTTCTGGCCGAGTAGTAGTAGTAATAGTAACAAGATTTATTTTAGCAATACTGCTACAATATTATAAATTGTAGTTTTTTTAACAATAATTAAAACATTTAAAATCACAATTTTATGCACCAAAAATATTTTTAAATAAATTTTATCAGATATTTTGTTTTCTAACTATGATATTTTCAAGGATTTTTTAAATTTACTTAAGGAATTTTGTTTCTTAATTAAAGAATCTAAATTATTATATTCGTGAAGTCCTTGTAACAATTTTTGACTGTGCCAGTAGTCGGCCCCTAACTTTAATATCCCCTAGGGACTTTATCATTCATTTTAGACCCGGCCGACTACTGATACCTACGTTTTTGATACCGTAAAATACATCATAGTACATGATGGCAAAGGAAGAATCTGTTTATATGTATTTGTAAGCCTGATATAGACAAAATAATTTTGCCAGTAGTCGGCCATGGTGGCCGACCACTAGCAACTTTATAATAATTTAATGCCAGTAACCGGTCATATAATTTTTGTACCTAAAAATAAAAATGAATATATACCGTACGGTTTTTAATCGTGCGGTCTACCGACTGGGGAGTGTGAAACGGCACCTTCATCCTACGAGAGTAGAGGAAAACTAAGAGTTCTGGATCAGGTGGTGCTGGTGGTGCTGGTGGTGCAACTAACCCGGGTGGTTCGGTGGTGCGTTTTATGATCTAACCCGGGTGGTTCGGTGGTGCGTTTTATGATCTAACCCGGGCGGTTCGGTGGTGCGTTTTATGACCTAACCCGGGTGGTTCGGTGGTGCTGTTTTACGAGACCAGTGGTGCTGGTGGTGCTGTTTTACGAGACCAGTGGTGCTGGTGGTGCTGTTTTACGAGACCAGTGGTGCTGGTGGTGCGTTTTATGATCTAACCCGGGCGGTTCGGTGGTGCGTTTTATGACCTAACCCGGATGGTTCGGTGGTGCTGTTTTACGAGACCAGTGGTGCTGGTGGTGCTGTTTTACGAGACCAGTGGTGCTGGTGGTGCTGTTTTACGAGACCAGTGGTGCTGGTGGTGCGTTTTATGATCTAACCCAAGTGGTTCGGTGGTGCGTTTTATGATCTAACCCGGGTGGTTCGGTGGTGCTGTTTATGAGCTAACCCGGGTGCTTTCGTGAGGCGGCTCTGTCAATATCTCTCTACTGTGTTAATTTATGCGGGTAATAAAACCGACAAGGGTCGGATCGGCCTGCATGCTTATAGAGGTAAAAAACCGCTTTAGAATGTTTTTGGTATATCTTTTTTAGATAATTTTGGGGGAAATAATTTGCCTGAGATGCCAATTAAAAAAAAGCCTACATTTAATTGTATTTTAGATTCTTGAATTTTGTACATGGATTAAAAATCTACTATTTCTTGAAATTGTATACACTATGTTAGATAATTAAGGAATAAAAAAAGATGAAAATAGCAATTATAATTAGAAAAAAAATATTTTAATGTTATTAAGACTTTGTAAATATCTGTAAAAACTGTTCTAAATCCTGTCATTTCTGAAACTTGTATACTGAGTGTTTAGAATTTAGTAAAAAATTAAAAAAATGTTTTAACGTTATTAAGCCCTGTGAAACTTTGTAAAAATGACTAAAACTGTACAGAATTGTATTATTTTCTGAAAATGATATACTGAGTGTTTAGAATTTAGTAAAAATTAAAAAAAATGTTTTAAATTTGTTAAATCATGTGAAATCTTGTATAAAATGACTAGAACCGTTCTTAATCATGTCATTTCTGAAAATTGTATACTGAGTGTTTAGAATTTAGTAAAAAATTAAAAAAAATGTTTTAACGTTATTAAGCCCTGTGAAACTTTGTAAAAAATGACTAAAACAGTCGCAAATCGTCCTATTTTCTTAAAAGTGTATACTGAGTGTTTAGAATTTAGTAAAAATTAAAAAAAAATGTTTTAAATTTGTTAAATCATGTGAAATCTTGTATAAAATGACTAGAACCGTTCTTAATCATGGCATTTCTGAAAATTGTATACTGAGTGTTTAGAATTTAGTAAAAAATTAAAAAAAATGTTTTAACGTTATTAAGCCCTGTGAAACTTTGTAAAAAATGACTAAAACAGTCGCAAATCGTCCTATTTTCTTAAAAGTGTATACTGAGTGTTTAGAATTTAGTAAAAATTAAAAAAAATGTTTTAAATTTGTTAAATCATGTGAAATCTTGTATAAAATGACTAGAACCGTTCTTAATCATGTCATTTCTGAAAATTGTATACTGAGTGTTTAGAATTTAGTAAAAAATTAAAAAAAATGTTTTAACGTTATTAAGCCCTGTGAAACTTTGTAAAAAATGACTAAAACAGTCGCAAATCGTCCTATTTTCTTAAAAGTGTATACTGAGTGTTTAGAATTTAGTAAAAATTAAAAAAAATGTTTTAAATTTGTTAAATCATGTGAAATCTTGTATAAAATGACTAGAACCGTTCTTAATCATGGCATTTCTGAAAATTGTATACTGAGTGTTTAGAATTTAGTAAAAAATTAAAAAAAATGTTTTAACGTTATTAAGCCCTGTGAAACTTTGTAAAAAATGACTAAAACAGTCGCAAATCGTCCTATTTTCTTAAAAGTGTATACTGAGTGTTTAGAATTTAGTAAAAATTAAAAAAAAATGTTTTAAATTTGTTAAATCATGTGAAATCTTGTATAAAATGACCAGAACCGTTCTTAATCATGGCATTTCTGAAAATTGTATACTGAGTGTTTAGAATTTAGTAAAAAATTAAAAAAAAATGTTTTAACGTTATTAAGCCCTGTGAAACTTTGTAAAAAATGACTAAAACAGTCGCAAATCGTCCTATTTTCTTAAAAGTGTATACTGAGTGTTTAGAATTTAGTAAAAATTAAAAAAAATGTTTTAAATTTGTTAAATCATGTGAAATCTTGTATAAAATGACTAGAACCGTTCTTAATCATGACATTTCTGAAAATTGTATACTGAGTGTTAAGTATTTAGTGAAATGGTGGCTATTTAGTTAATTCGTGACTTGTTTTGTACAGATTCTTTAGCATTTCTTAAGAACCGAAAAAGAAAACAGAAAAGAAAAAATAAAAGAAAAAAACAACTCCAAGTGTCTTTGCGAACAATCGGCAATAAAATAGAGTATTTCAGTTTTTAATTTTTCGTAAATAAAAGTTGGTTAGATTAATAGTCTCTGTGAATATAATAACATAAACAAAGTGATATGCCGTAAATTTAGGAGTACAGTATAAATTATGCCTCTATTAAAATATACCGCAATAACTAACTACCAAAGGATTTTTGTTATTTTGAATATATTTGATGCTCATAGCATTATCACATTTCCAAAGGCTCTAAATTTTAGAAAAATGTTCTAATAGAATATGTCTATCAATATAAAGTAAAGGTAATGTTAGGTTTTTTAAAAAATACGACCTACAACAGTCTCTGCTACAGCATGGCTGACTCTGTAGAAACTTCTGTGAAACCATAATAATTATATCAATAATCGAGTTGTCGTTATGATAATATTTTCTTCCAATATCCGACTCCACTATCCATAAAAGTTATGTTAGAAAATTCATAATTGAGCGCATTGTAATTTTTTTAAAAAGAAATTCACTTCACACACAAAGATGTAGCCATTCAATCCATGAAAATAATGCAAGTCAGTATGCGTATGTTATGGCTAACTGTTTAAATGTCTATTCCTTCCACGTTTATCGGAAGAAATACTTTTTTTATACTAGTATTTTAGTTGAAAATAAGATCATAAATCATCTATACAAAACAAGCGTCCCTTATGGATTTGAACGAAAATCATAGATTCGACTATTTTCATGAAAAATAAATCTAAGTACGGAATAATGCAGGAAGATTATCTATTTTCTTGGTTTAGAAAGTGATGTAGTTAAGATTTATAACTTAGGAATAAATAAATTATTATTAATCTTTTCGACCTATTTCTCTTGCATATTTAATTTCTTTGATAGTAAGAACTAATCTTTTTATTTTACAAAGTAAAAAAAAGCTAAAGATCGGCGTTGTCAGTCAGGTATAAGAACTGATTTAACACGATGGTTTTTGTACAAACGTTCACATACAATTGTATGCTTTTTAACCGATTGTGTCGGAAAAAATGACGATTTATAGATTAGATATTTAGACGAAGAGCTAACCTTCTCAATAAACTATTGATTATTGCCCTGCTAGCTAGACAACACTTTTTATGTTAGTCAAAAAAAAAATTTTTTTTTTCGGACGCTATTACAGATTTCATCGTTAACTAACAAACATTAAGACCAAAAAATTAGCGTGCAAGATGAAATGTATAGGTTCACTTCATTTCTACATTATTTTACAACTCTCAATCGCATTAAAAACAAGATCGAATAAAAAATAACTTATGACATATGGACGAAAAATGTTTTTCGGGCTATTTAGGTTAGCGACCGCATTACGTCTGAAATACTACATTTTTCGAGCTTATAACATAATTTACTATTTTAACGTTAAAATAGGGGAAATGATGTATCGAAATGGATTCTTTTTTTTTTGTCGGTCACGAGATTATAGTTTCTTTTAAAATGAACTCTAATATTTACAACACAAATTATCCTTTAAGCCACTTTAGTTTAAAACTCGTCTGTCGCTTTCCCTCTATTGTGAGTTTGATTAAAGTATAGCGTAGTATATATTTAGATGAATTTCGCAAATGTTGAATACTTTCAAAACTGAAAAAGCCGCCCTTTGCAATAAATATCTCCGTAGAGTTAGGTACCCTGCAGATTAAGGGTATTTCAGCGGATAATCATATACAAATTCAAAGATTTTGTCTATTTTAATGGATTAACAAACAATATCTATAGGATGACTTTACTGATAAAAAAAAAATAACAAAAATCTATTAAGTCTAGGCTCACATGAAATTCCATAAAGAGCAGCTGCATAGCCTTATCACATCAAACTATATTTTTATTTCGTTCTATTGTCAAAAGTCTGTGTTTAGGAGATTATCGTTCATTTTAAAATGAACTCTAATATGTACATCACCATAAACTACCTCTTAAGCCGCCGTAAAAATACACTTTTCGATTTACCTCTATATTGATTTTCTAATATTAAATATCTACAATAGTCGAAATTCGCTCGCTAATACCTATGTATGCAAGGTTTCTTCAAAAAAATGACAATTTTGTTGTTTAATGGCTTGAAAAAATGGAAAAAGGAGGTTTTGGCATCCATTTATTTCCAGATGAGTGTTAAAAATACTTATAAAACTCGGTATACCGAAGATCAACCATTAATGAGAGGGTTGAGTCCTGTTTGCCAAATCCTGATTTATAATTTGACGTTGGCAACGGTACAATTTTTTAACATTTATCATAAGAGGCGTATATTTTTGGGGCTTAGATCTACTAGTTTATCCACGCCCCATTTATTGTTAGTGCTTTAGTAATTTTACTTTCCAATTATTTTTTACCAAAACGCGTAGTTGAAACAGTGTCTATATCAGACGATATAATAAATTTTAAGGATTAATTTGCTTACAAATACACTTCAATTTATTTAGGCTAAAGCAGCCAGACATATACTGGAACTATGAAAACCCTATTACAATTTGGTTGCCTAGAGAAAATTTTGTAAAAAACATAGCTTTCTACACAAATGCTTGCACATTATGTACCTATCATTTTAAGATACCTGGCGACATCAATGTAAGCATTGACATAATGACGCAAGATATAGGTAGGTACTAGAATATTCAAGATTTCTATTAACGATACACTTCAGCATACATGCGAGATGTCATTAATGTCTACGGAAGGCAACAGACATACCAGCTATTTTTACATGGGATTCCATAGACTTGAACGCTTCTTGTTTAGAAATATTTGATGTCATCTTGAGGAGTTCCGTATTGAAGCATCAAACCTACCTGCCAAATAATTGACGAAATATGGGATATCATAAAATATGTCCCCCATCGAACTAAATGATCCTATAAACCAGCTTCACAGACCGTAATTTGTGATGCTAACACGATTAATACGCAATAGAACAAGATTAAGAAACAAAATTTAAAGTAGCTCTTTATCACACGAAAATAATTAAATAATTTACGGTTACAGAACAATAATTATTTTAAAAAGCTGTATAACTAAATATATTATGTTATTAGGAATATTCTGTCTAAAGTAACAGCTGATCTTAGTCGAAAATGAGATCGTATTATTGATTGTTGAATTCGTTAGGTATGAAATAAAATTAGAGATTTCGTCTATTTTTTTTCACGATTAAAAAAGAATACCTCTATTTAGCTAAAAATGAAACGATTACAGTGGTAGATTAATTCACTTTACCAAGCATGTAAACTACTAATTTTGCAATAAATATCTTCTATATTTCTAGGTAGGTTTACTCGAAAATGTTGGGCTATTTTCATCAAAAATCCCGATACGAAATTGAAAAATTTGCCTATTTTTGTCGGTTTACAAAGTGATAGTGGAATATTGGTTTGATCAAAGAACAATAATTATTTTAAAAATGTTGTATAATTAACTAAATGTCGGTGTTATCAGGCAGGCAAGAAGTTATTTATCTGAATCTTATTTGTACCATTAGCGTTTATATACAAATGTTAGTGGTTTTCAAAAATTGATATCTCGGAAATTATTAGGTTTAGACTTATAATACGCTTATTAAAAAATAATGACTACTTTATGCAAAATTCAAAAATATTATAAGATGTAGGATATCCCAGTAACTTAACCAAAGATTTTCGGTCTTCGTAAAGCTTTATACGTTTCTTCAGCGTACCAAACATTCACTTTTTTTAAATATTGACATCGGGTTAGGATTCTGAACATAGGATTAACATCACTCCAATAGTGAACATGTTGCGTTGTCACAGTTCCATTCGTCGAAAAGTAAACAAAACCGTTTGAGCTACGTGGGGAATAAATAAAGTTGGCTTGTTGAAAAATTTTAATATTTATTAAGGTAAAAGCCTATAAATATATCGATACAACACTTTGGCATTTCTAATACTACAAACATGAATATCTAAAATGTGATATTTAAAACCATCAACTCTCTCTCCCTTCTATAATTTTGGTACACCAATGCTGTCTTCTAAGTTTATAATATATGGCGTCCTGCAGTTTAATTCCAAAAATGTTTTAACTAAAAATTCCTCTTTAACACGTCCTTTAACGTAAATAATGTCTGCGTCTATCAGATTGTTGGATATGATATTATATAGTTCCTTGTAATCGGTATCACCATAATTATAAAGGATACCATGATGATTTCCAAATAGATATTTGACTTGTTTCTTGCAAGCCTTACTTAAGGTGTCGAATGCTTTAACTGGTTTAAAAAAGTAACTTTTCATACTATTTCCATCATAAATAGCCAATTCTTTCGCGTAAAATTCAGGTATGTTAAATCCTTGAATATCGACTACAACGAACTTCATTGTCTGAAGACTCAAATCAAGCAAGTATATTTTCATATTTTTATCGCTCTTAAGTTCGATTTCAAAAGCACACCCCCACTTTTCGATAATTTCACAGTCTTAGCACATAGATCTTATATTTTTATTTACGATCAATTCATCTTTATTCGCCAATCGTCTCAAACGAGTCTGCTTTTGAAAGTAATATAGCCTTAGTATTCAGAAAATATTAATAATATCGGAGCTTAAAACATCCTTGACACTAAAAAATCATTGTGTTTCCTAACAAAACCCATCATCTTGTCTATTTAGCTTGCTTTCCTATTGTTTAGCAGGTTAAATAAAATTATTATTTCGCTCTTTTTGTCGGTACTGAATCGTTAGGGGAATACGTTTCTAGTTCTATAAGAGAGACAGTTAAAATTTATGTAAGCAATCAAAAATCCTACACTATGAGCTACTTAGTTAAAATTTCATATTTCCTTCCTGGATCAGGCAAAATTTGGGATGTGTCGGACAAAATTTATAAAAATACGAAAAAAAAATGCTGGATGCATTTTTAGCGTGACTTTCTATTTAATACCATCTTATTTCAAGCTATAATTCGGTTGTCAAAATGAGAATAAAATAATTTTCCCATGGTTTATGTCATCTTAAAAAAGTCAAAAGGTTATATTCTGTAGAGGGTCAGATACATTCAAATTTAAATATTTTCTCCAAGAAGAATTTTAAGATAGTATTATAGTAAATAAAAATTCTATACCTCCAATATTTCATGGAAACATATCGTGTTCTAGCGACATAACCCAAAAGTACCTCTATTCAGAAACGCATCGTACCTTTCTTGTCAATAATTGTCTCATTGTCCCATCCATTACATTATTATAATCTTAAAGCACCTGTTACCAGCATTATCTGTTTTTATGGTTTTCATAAAACATAGCGATTACCGATGAAAATTAAACGAAAACTTAATAAATAACTTTTTTTTCAACTGAAATAGACTGATTTTCGATGGAAAAATGTTACTTATAACTAAAAATGAATATAAGACATATACGCAATGATATTTAGAATAAATCAATCTTTTCTAAAATTACTATGAAATATTCACAAAATCGTTTCGTTATAACCAAAGTAGCAAGGCTTGCAGATTTCGTATAGAGTTCAAACGCGATACTGAGATGATCTTTTTTTTTTATATTTTTGTAGGATAATGCACCACTACGTTGTAAGTACTTGAGAGAGGACTTTCTTGAAAAATCCTCAAATTTCTCTGCAATTTTGTTCCTTCTAGAGTTAAATTCACACAGAAAACCCCGTATTCTTATCTTTCAGGTTGGTATATTAAAAAGGGCTTATTAGTATGGTTTAGAAAACAAGCAATATTAATTAACGGATGTTTTTTCGTCGTATGAAGAGTTGAAAAAAATTTTTTTTCCACTCCAATGGTCCTTGCAATCGGTTTCAGGTTTGACGCGCCCCCCTCAGGTTTGTTCAGGTTTCTCAAACGTTTGAGAAACCTGAACAAACCTGAGGGGGGCGCGTCAAACCTGAAACCGATTGCAAGGAGCACTAACCTTAGTACATGTAATCAAACCTGAGCTACCCTGAAAGATTATGATGAAACCCGACTCTCTACATGCAATCAAACCTGAGCTACCCTGAAAGATTATGATGAAACCCGACTCTCTGCATCGTAACCATTGGAGTGGAAAAAAAATTTTTCAACTCTTCATACGACGAAAAAACATCCGTTAATTAATATTGCTTGTTTTCTAAACCATACTAATAAGCCCTTTTTAATATACCAACCTGAAAGATAAGAATACGGGGTTTTCTGTGTGAATTTAACTCTAGAAGGAACAAAATTGCAGAGAAATTTGAGGATTTTTCAAGAAAGTCCTCTCTCAAGTACTTACAACGTAGTGGTGCATTATCCTACAAAAATATAAAAAAAAAAAAGATCATCTCAGTATCGCGTTTGAACTCTATACGAAATCTGCAAGCCTTGCTACTTTG
The DNA here is from genome assembly GCA_963920685.1 of Polydrusus tereticollis. NCBI lineage: Eukaryota > Metazoa > Arthropoda > Insecta > Coleoptera > Curculionidae > Polydrusus > Polydrusus tereticollis. Next base: position 23,293,396 of record OY987333.1, on the reverse strand, counting down.
GTTATAACGAAACGATTTTGTGAATATTTCATAGTAATTTTAGAAAAGATTGATTTATTCTAAATATCATTGCGTATATGTCTTATATTCATTTTTAGTTATAAGTAACATTTTTCCATCGAAAATCAGTCTATTTCAGTTGAAAAAAAAGTTATTTATTAAGTTTTCGTTTAATTTTCATCGGTAATCGCTATGTTTTATGAAAACCATAAAAACAGATAATGCTGGTAACAGGTGCTTTAAGATTATAATAATGTAATGGATGGGACAATGAGACAATTATTGACAAGAAAAGTACGATGCGTTTCTGAATAGAGGTACTTTTGGGTTATGTCGCTAGAACACGATATGTTTCCATGAAATATTGGAGGTATAGAATTTTTATTTACTATAATACTATCTTAAAATTCTTCTTGGAGAAAATATTTAAATTTGAATGTATCTGACCCTCTACAGAATATAACCTTTTGACTTTTTTAAGATGACATAAACCATGGGAAAATTATTTTATTCTCATTTTGACAACCGAATTATAGCTTGAAATAAGATGGTATTAAATAGAAAGTCACGCTAAAAATGCATCCAGCATTTTTTTTTCGTATTTTTATAAATTTTGTCCGACACATCCCAAATTTTGCCTGATCCAGGAAGGAAATATGAAATTTTAACTAAGTAGCTCATAGTGTAGGATTTTTGATTGCTTACATAAATTTTAACTGTCTCTCTTATAGAACTAGAAACGTATTCCCCTAACGATTCAGTACCGACAAAAAGAGCGAAATAATAATTTTATTTAACCTGCTAAACAATAGGAAAGCAAGCTAAATAGACAAGATGATGGGTTTTGTTAGGAAACACAATGATTTTTTAGTGTCAAGGATGTTTTAAGCTCCGATATTATTAATATTTTCTGAATACTAAGGCTATATTACTTTCAAAAGCAGACTCGTTTGAGACGATTGGCGAATAAAGATGAATTGATCGTAAATAAAAATATAAGATCTATGTGCTAAGACTGTGAAATTATCGAAAAGTGGGGGTGTGCTTTTGAAATCGAACTTAAGAGCGATAAAAATATGAAAATATACTTGCTTGATTTGAGTCTTCAGACAATGAAGTTCGTTGTAGTCGATATTCAAGGATTTAACATACCTGAATTTTACGCGAAAGAATTGGCTATTTATGATGGAAATAGTATGAAAAGTTACTTTTTTAAACCAGTTAAAGCATTCGACACCTTAAGTAAGGCTTGCAAGAAACAAGTCAAATATCTATTTGGAAATCATCATGGTATCCTTTATAATTATGGTGATACCGATTACAAGGAACTATATAATATCATATCCAACAATCTGATAGACGCAGACATTATTTACGTTAAAGGACGTGTTAAAGAGGAATTTTTAGTTAAAACATTTTTGGAATTAAACTGCAGGACGCCATATATTATAAACTTAGAAGACAGCATTGGTGTACCAAAATTATAGAAGGGAGAGAGAGTTGATGGTTTTAAATATCACATTTTAGATATTCATGTTTGTAGTATTAGAAATGCCAAAGTGTTGTATCGATATATTTATAGGCTTTTACCTTAATAAATATTAAAATTTTTCAACAAGCCAACTTTATTTATTCCCCACGTAGCTCAAACGGTTTTGTTTACTTTTCGACGAATGGAACTGTGACAACGCAACATGTTCACTATTGGAGTGATGTTAATCCTATGTTCAGAATCCTAACCCGATGTCAATATTTAAAAAAAGTGAATGTTTGGTACGCTGAAGAAACGTATAAAGCTTTACGAAGACCGAAAATCTTTGGTTAAGTTACTGGGATATCCTACATCTTATAATATTTTTGAATTTTGCATAAAGTAGTCATTATTTTTTAATAAGCGTATTATAAGTCTAAACCTAATAATTTCCGAGATATCAATTTTTGAAAACCACTAACATTTGTATATAAACGCTAATGGTACAAATAAGATTCAGATAAATAACTTCTTGCCTGCCTGATAACACCGACATTTAGTTAATTATACAACATTTTTAAAATAATTATTGTTCTTTGATCAAACCAATATTCCACTATCACTTTGTAAACCGACAAAAATAGGCAAATTTTTCAATTTCGTATCGGGATTTTTGATGAAAATAGCCCAACATTTTCGAGTAAACCTACCTAGAAATATAGAAGATATTTATTGCAAAATTAGTAGTTTACATGCTTGGTAAAGTGAATTAATCTACCACTGTAATCGTTTCATTTTTAGCTAAATAGAGGTATTCTTTTTTAATCGTGAAAAAAAATAGACGAAATCTCTAATTTTATTTCATACCTAACGAATTCAACAATCAATAATACGATCTCATTTTCGACTAAGATCAGCTGTTACTTTAGACAGAATATTCCTAATAACATAATATATTTAGTTATACAGCTTTTTAAAATAATTATTGTTCTGTAACCGTAAATTATTTAATTATTTTCGTGTGATAAAGAGCTACTTTAAATTTTGTTTCTTAATCTTGTTCTATTGCGTATTAATCGTGTTAGCATCACAAATTACGGTCTGTGAAGCTGGTTTATAGGATCATTTAGTTCGATGGGGGACATATTTTATGATATCCCATATTTCGTCAATTATTTGGCAGGTAGGTTTGATGCTTCAATACGGAACTCCTCAAGATGACATCAAATATTTCTAAACAAGAAGCGTTCAAGTCTATGGAATCCCATGTAAAAATAGCTGGTATGTCTGTTGCCTTCCGTAGACATTAATGACATCTCGCATGTATGCTGAAGTGTATCGTTAATAGAAATCTTGAATATTCTAGTACCTACCTATATCTTGCGTCATTATGTCAATGCTTACATTGATGTCGCCAGGTATCTTAAAATGATAGGTACATAATGTGCAAGCATTTGTGTAGAAAGCTATGTTTTTTACAAAATTTTCTCTAGGCAACCAAATTGTAATAGGGTTTTCATAGTTCCAGTATATGTCTGGCTGCTTTAGCCTAAATAAATTGAAGTGTATTTGTAAGCAAATTAATCCTTAAAATTTATTATATCGTCTGATATAGACACTGTTTCAACTACGCGTTTTGGTAAAAAATAATTGGAAAGTAAAATTACTAAAGCACTAACAATAAATGGGGCGTGGATAAACTAGTAGATCTAAGCCCCAAAAATATACGCCTCTTATGATAAATGTTAAAAAATTGTACCGTTGCCAACGTCAAATTATAAATCAGGATTTGGCAAACAGGACTCAACCCTCTCATTAATGGTTGATCTTCGGTATACCGAGTTTTATAAGTATTTTTAACACTCATCTGGAAATAAATGGATGCCAAAACCTCCTTTTTCCATTTTTTCAAGCCATTAAACAACAAAATTGTCATTTTTTTGAAGAAACCTTGCATACATAGGTATTAGCGAGCGAATTTCGACTATTGTAGATATTTAATATTAGAAAATCAATATAGAGGTAAATCGAAAAGTGTATTTTTACGGCGGCTTAAGAGGTAGTTTATGGTGATGTACATATTAGAGTTCATTTTAAAATGAACGATAATCTCCTAAACACAGACTTTTGACAATAGAACGAAATAAAAATATAGTTTGATGTGATAAGGCTATGCAGCTGCTCTTTATGGAATTTCATGTGAGCCTAGACTTAATAGATTTTTGTTATTTTTTTTTTTATCAGTAAAGTCATCCTATAGATATTGTTTGTTAATCCATTAAAATAGACAAAATCTTTGAATTTGTATATGATTATCCGCTGAAATACCCTTAATCTGCAGGGTACCTAACTCTACGGAGATATTTATTGCAAAGGGCGGCTTTTTCAGTTTTGAAAGTATTCAACATTTGCGAAATTCATCTAAATATATACTACGCTATACTTTAATCAAACTCACAATAGAGGGAAAGCGACAGACGAGTTTTAAACTAAAGTGGCTTAAAGGATAATTTGTGTTGTAAATATTAGAGTTCATTTTAAAAGAAACTATAATCTCGTGACCGACAAAAAAAAAAGAATCCATTTCGATACATCATTTCCCCTATTTTAACGTTAAAATAGTAAATTATGTTATAAGCTCGAAAAATGTAGTATTTCAGACGTAATGCGGTCGCTAACCTAAATAGCCCGAAAAACATTTTTCGTCCATATGTCATAAGTTATTTTTTATTCGATCTTGTTTTTAATGCGATTGAGAGTTGTAAAATAATGTAGAAATGAAGTGAACCTATACATTTCATCTTGCACGCTAATTTTTTGGTCTTAATGTTTGTTAGTTAACGATGAAATCTGTAATAGCGTCCGAAAAAAAAAATTTTTTTTTTGACTAACATAAAAAGTGTTGTCTAGCTAGCAGGGCAATAATCAATAGTTTATTGAGAAGGTTAGCTCTTCGTCTAAATATCTAATCTATAAATCGTCATTTTTTCCGACACAATCGGTTAAAAAGCATACAATTGTATGTGAACGTTTGTACAAAAACCATCGTGTTAAATCAGTTCTTATACCTGACTGACAACGCCGATCTTTAGCTTTTTTTTACTTTGTAAAATAAAAAGATTAGTTCTTACTATCAAAGAAATTAAATATGCAAGAGAAATAGGTCGAAAAGATTAATAATAATTTATTTATTCCTAAGTTATAAATCTTAACTACATCACTTTCTAAACCAAGAAAATAGATAATCTTCCTGCATTATTCCGTACTTAGATTTATTTTTCATGAAAATAGTCGAATCTATGATTTTCGTTCAAATCCATAAGGGACGCTTGTTTTGTATAGATGATTTATGATCTTATTTTCAACTAAAATACTAGTATAAAAAAGTATTTCTTCCGATAAACGTGGAAGGAATAGACATTTAAACAGTTAGCCATAACATACGCATACTGACTTGCATTATTTTCATGGATTGAATGGCTACATCTTTGTGTGTGAAGTGAATTTCTTTTTAAAAAAATTACAATGCGCTCAATTATGAATTTTCTAACATAACTTTTATGGATAGTGGAGTCGGATATTGGAAGAAAATATTATCATAACGACAACTCGATTATTGATATAATTATTATGGTTTCACAGAAGTTTCTACAGAGTCAGCCATGCTGTAGCAGAGACTGTTGTAGGTCGTATTTTTTAAAAAAACCTAACAATACCTTTACTTTATATTGATAGACATATTCTATTAGAACATTTTTCTAAAATTTAGAGCCTTTGGAAATGTGATAATGCTATGAGCATCAAATATATTCAAAATAACAAAAATCCTTTGGTAGTTAGTTATTGCGGTATATTTTAATAGAGGCATAATTTATACTATACTCCTAAATTTACGGCATATCACTTTGTTTATGTTATTATATTCACAGAGACTATTAATCTAACCAACTTTTATTTACGAAAAATTAAAAACTGAAATACTCTATTTTATTGCCGATTGTTCGCAAAGACACTTGGAGTTGTTTTTTTCTTTTATTTTTTCTTTTCTGTTTTCTTTTTCGGTTCTTAAGAAATGCTAAAGAATCTGTACAAAACAAGTCACGAATTAACTAAATAGCCACCATTTCACTAAATACTTAACACTCAGTATACAATTTTCAGAAATGTCATGATTAAGAACGGTTCTAGTCATTTTATACAAGATTTCACATGATTTAACAAATTTAAAACATTTTTTTTAATTTTTACTAAATTCTAAACACTCAGTATACACTTTTAAGAAAATAGGACGATTTGCGACTGTTTTAGTCATTTTTTACAAAGTTTCACAGGGCTTAATAACGTTAAAACATTTTTTTTTAATTTTTTACTAAATTCTAAACACTCAGTATACAATTTTCAGAAATGCCATGATTAAGAACGGTTCTGGTCATTTTATACAAGATTTCACATGATTTAACAAATTTAAAACATTTTTTTTTAATTTTTACTAAATTCTAAACACTCAGTATACACTTTTAAGAAAATAGGACGATTTGCGACTGTTTTAGTCATTTTTTACAAAGTTTCACAGGGCTTAATAACGTTAAAACATTTTTTTTAATTTTTTACTAAATTCTAAACACTCAGTATACAATTTTCAGAAATGCCATGATTAAGAACGGTTCTAGTCATTTTATACAAGATTTCACATGATTTAACAAATTTAAAACATTTTTTTTAATTTTTACTAAATTCTAAACACTCAGTATACACTTTTAAGAAAATAGGACGATTTGCGACTGTTTTAGTCATTTTTTACAAAGTTTCACAGGGCTTAATAACGTTAAAACATTTTTTTTAATTTTTTACTAAATTCTAAACACTCAGTATACAATTTTCAGAAATGACATGATTAAGAACGGTTCTAGTCATTTTATACAAGATTTCACATGATTTAACAAATTTAAAACATTTTTTTTAATTTTTACTAAATTCTAAACACTCAGTATACACTTTTAAGAAAATAGGACGATTTGCGACTGTTTTAGTCATTTTTTACAAAGTTTCACAGGGCTTAATAACGTTAAAACATTTTTTTTAATTTTTTACTAAATTCTAAACACTCAGTATACAATTTTCAGAAATGCCATGATTAAGAACGGTTCTAGTCATTTTATACAAGATTTCACATGATTTAACAAATTTAAAACATTTTTTTTTAATTTTTACTAAATTCTAAACACTCAGTATACACTTTTAAGAAAATAGGACGATTTGCGACTGTTTTAGTCATTTTTTACAAAGTTTCACAGGGCTTAATAACGTTAAAACATTTTTTTTAATTTTTTACTAAATTCTAAACACTCAGTATACAATTTTCAGAAATGACATGATTAAGAACGGTTCTAGTCATTTTATACAAGATTTCACATGATTTAACAAATTTAAAACATTTTTTTTAATTTTTACTAAATTCTAAACACTCAGTATATCATTTTCAGAAAATAATACAATTCTGTACAGTTTTAGTCATTTTTACAAAGTTTCACAGGGCTTAATAACGTTAAAACATTTTTTTAATTTTTTACTAAATTCTAAACACTCAGTATACAAGTTTCAGAAATGACAGGATTTAGAACAGTTTTTACAGATATTTACAAAGTCTTAATAACATTAAAATATTTTTTTTCTAATTATAATTGCTATTTTCATCTTTTTTTATTCCTTAATTATCTAACATAGTGTATACAATTTCAAGAAATAGTAGATTTTTAATCCATGTACAAAATTCAAGAATCTAAAATACAATTAAATGTAGGCTTTTTTTTAATTGGCATCTCAGGCAAATTATTTCCCCCAAAATTATCTAAAAAAGATATACCAAAAACATTCTAAAGCGGTTTTTTACCTCTATAAGCATGCAGGCCGATCCGACCCTTGTCGGTTTTATTACCCGCATAAATTAACACAGTAGAGAGATATTGACAGAGCCGCCTCACGAAAGCACCCGGGTTAGCTCATAAACAGCACCACCGAACCACCCGGGTTAGATCATAAAACGCACCACCGAACCACTTGGGTTAGATCATAAAACGCACCACCAGCACCACTGGTCTCGTAAAACAGCACCACCAGCACCACTGGTCTCGTAAAACAGCACCACCAGCACCACTGGTCTCGTAAAACAGCACCACCGAACCATCCGGGTTAGGTCATAAAACGCACCACCGAACCGCCCGGGTTAGATCATAAAACGCACCACCAGCACCACTGGTCTCGTAAAACAGCACCACCAGCACCACTGGTCTCGTAAAACAGCACCACCAGCACCACTGGTCTCGTAAAACAGCACCACCGAACCACCCGGGTTAGGTCATAAAACGCACCACCGAACCGCCCGGGTTAGATCATAAAACGCACCACCGAACCACCCGGGTTAGATCATAAAACGCACCACCGAACCACCCGGGTTAGTTGCACCACCAGCACCACCAGCACCACCTGATCCAGAACTCTTAGTTTTCCTCTACTTACGAGATATCCGATCTCATCCGGCGTGAATAGGATAGTTTTGATGTCGATTCATTTTACACTCTTCCCTAAGACAAGAGCACGCGGTGTTTCCCAAGCGGTCACCCATCCAAGTACTAAAAATTAATTTAATTTTAAAATTCTTTTATTATTACTAATTAATATTTTGACAAATCACCTAATATTTTTGTGGCCTAGGCCCCTGGAGCTAATCTCCCCAGCTTTGTAGCACAGCTACTCGGCCGGTTCCACTAACCTACCCTGGTGCCCTAGAACCGGGGACGCAGCCCCGGCGGATCGATGGCAAAGATCCTTAAAAAGGTGATTTGAATTAAATTTACACTCAATTCACGCGCGATCCGGCATGGAGCCTCTACGGGTGTTGTTAAGGTTGTATTGCTTTCGCATGACTTTAATGAGCTTAATGACATTGTTTATAAAATCATAAATTGGAATGCGTTTGGCATTTGGGGAAAAATCTGCCATCTACTAGCCGCACTCGACACCGCTTAACTTCGGTGATCTGACGGGAACCGGCGCTTTAAGTGTCGCTAGGCCCTTGCCTGTTACTAGTTATTTAAACATAAATTCATCCAAAAAATCTTACTCCGGTAAACATATCTAGTATAGAATTAGTTTAACTTACCTTTAAAATTGCCCTGTTTGATCTTCACTGGCTCTTGTAAACTGTTTTTGGAGACACAATAACTAACACCTAATTTTTCGCGCCAATTTACGGAAGTAAGGTTCGACTTAAAATAAAGAAATATTGATATATGTGTTCTTAGAAAGTAAAAGAAGATAGGAAATGTAAGAAATAGAGCTAAACATGCGCGAAAATTAAGTTATAAGTGATTAAACTCATTTTTGGGGCCGACTACTAGAGGTGGCCGGCTTTTTATATTTTTTCATTATTTTAAGATGACACATTTTCTTGATGCACGCCCTGTATGCATTTTAAGGGCGTGTTTGCATCAGATCAAAATAATAAATGAGGACGATTGAATTAACATTTTCTAGGAATCGTCAATTAACACCAATTTTCTAATTATTGTCATTAAAAATTAATATCGTGTTTGTGTATATACATTATTAAAAATCATTTTAATAATATATTCTTTATTAAAGTGATCAAAGGAGAGCCGACTAATACTTCTTGACCAGCTTGGGGATTTATGTTTCTAAAATAAAATTTTTCAAAATATTAGACAATTTTTTTGTATTTTCTATCTGTCAATATAATTCTGTTGTTAGGTAAAATGGGTAGTTTTTTTTTAGTGAAATGAAGAAAGAATCGGTGTCAAACAAAAGTGCAAAAGAATTGCAATGTTTCAGACGTATGTAAAGGTTATAATACAGAGAAAGTTTTTTTGGTTGCATTTTTTTACAAGTTTATGTTTTTATCGCGATAGTCCTTAAAGTAAAACTTTTTTCGGGTATGGCGTGAAAATTTCCCGTGTTGAATCCCACATGGGGAGGTTTTACGCGTGTTGAGCTCGAAACACATACAACAGGTCTTCGCCGGCCCTGTAGATTACTTAAGTCATTTTAGCACCAAATAACAGAATTTAAAATGTGAAATCTGACATACCCTCTTAAAACCCGTTCAAAATGAAATCATTAAGTACCATTGTTTTAAATTTAGTTCTAAATTGATTACTTTAATTATATAAGAAAAGCACACAACGAAAACTATTCCAAAAAAAGGGGAAAATTGTTGGCAAACCGAGCGATCGTTGACAAATACAGAATGTAACCGATCAAACACACGTGTAACTACAACAAGTGACGATAGAAGTTTCCAAAATGTACTTAAGTGAATTTGGCTTCGCTTGTGTAGCTCTGACTTTATTTTCCAATGGCTTTTTGGCGTCGGCAGCTTCCTTCTCTAGGGCGGACGATTTACAATTAGTTATTCTGCACAATAACGATATGCATGGTAGATTTGAAGAGATGGAGCCGAATTCGGGAACGTGCCAGGAGGCACACAAAAATGTCAGTTGTATTGGTAAGTATTTTTTTTTATTGTTTTAGGGGGTATTTACATTTTTTCTAAATTACCATAAAAGATATAATTTTATGGCACTAAGGGTGGCTTTTTAATATGTAGTTAATTTATAGATTATTTTATGGTTTAAACCATCTTTGGTTTATCGGCCTTTTCAATAATGTCCATTTTACAATATTCTGTCACTGTCATTGTCGTCGTCAAAGATGCGGTGCCTCTTTACTTCAAATTCAATTAAATTCAAAGTCTTTATTAAGGCAGGGCTCAGCCGCAGACTGCTTAGGCCCAACCTGAAACATTTTACAAATTTAATCAAATAACATTTAATAATATTGAAAAAAACTTAATAATAAATATTAATCTGATTATTATTAGTTTATTAAATAATATTATGTGATATTAAAAATAATTAAATTTGCATTTTAAAGTTCTGAATAACGCCCAAAGGTAGGCAATGTGAGGTATGGTATTGGGTGGAAGAAAAATAATAAGTTTGACATTATCCAGTGTAATTTTGGGACGAAACATTATCCAGAAACAATATTACTCTTCTACTCTGCTTCTTCATATTGGTATCAAATCTGTAAAGCCATGTTGTCACGATGTCTGCTGTCATCCACGCTTTTTTGTTCGAGACTTATTGGAGAGGTAACTTATCGATATGTGCGCCCTTAAAACATCGAGGGTTTTTGCTTTTGCTTATAAGTGGTTCTTCCTTCTCATCTTCCATATTTGCACAGAACAGAATTGTAAATATGTAGTTGTTTTGCTGTCCCAGACATTGAGCAGATTCGAGGACTCTTGCTTGAATTATGGGCCCGGATATTGGCAAGTGCTTGTTTCGCGCCTTACAAAACCAGTTAAAAACAACTTGGTCGACTGCCAGGCCTTCGGTTTTGGGAAATTTTCTTTTTTGTTCACCGTTGCCACCTTATAGAAACAAATTTCTAACTTCTGCTTTATTTTGAAGTAACATAGTCACTTGTGTCTTACCCACTTTAAATTTTTCGGTCAATTTCCTGGTACTGTTGGCGCTGCCTTTAGTTGCTTTGGCCAAACATAAATTGTTTACTGTATTTCCATAGGTTGCATGGTTCAAAATATGTCAGTTGAAATAAAAGGCTTTTTCTCACACAAAATATATTTATTTACTTCTGTTATATTGGTTACTCACCGTCACATGTGGTCTGCGTAGCAGCAAATACGGTTTTACTGTTACATTTTGATATGGTAACATACTTACTTCATTTAATCAGCTATACATTCTACATCACTAACAACAAACAATAATATCGTGATACAATACTACATTCTTAAACCTTCGAGAATTTATCGCATAAATTCCACGAATTTCCGACTGTTTTTTTACAACAGCTTAACTGGACTCGTGATATATAATAATTACCGACATTATTACGTCTTCGGGATTTTACCTATTTTTTTAACCTAAATTGTCAAAGCATGTCAAGTATTATTTGTGATATAATATCCCTCTTTCTCGTACACACAGTAGCATCCTGTCATGCCGTTTCAATTAACACGTAAGTATATCTAGTTGCCTAACAATAAACTCTTCTTTCAGTCACGTACGCTCTAACACTTCGTTTCATGGGCGGCCGCTCGTTTGTTGATGTACATAAAATGCCGTCTTCCGCGAAGCTCGATGCCATCTTGCTTTTTCGCTTTTTTGCTTGCCTTATTTCGGCGAATATTCTCGGAAATTATTCTTGGCGGTTGAAACTACGTTTTAGAATTTAACTGAAGTTGTTAACTGAGGTTTTTATACTTGTTTCCATATGAATTTGTTTCAATGCACCGAAGATGAATAAAATATTGTAGACGGCGACGTTGCCGTACTTTCGTTACTTTGAATTGATACTTGTTTTTGTTATTAAATTATGCAACTAGATAACTGAACCCTTCCCCAACAGGTACTTAAACCAAATTTTTCACTTTCCTCGATTATTTTAATTTTTCCCGCCATCTTCAAATATTCATGTTGGTCCCAAAACACACATAAACTGTTCAAAACAAAAGTAATGTTAACAACCGATTTATCAGCCTTTAAAGCAGATTGAATGGATCTGCCTGCAATAAAGTAATTAGTGTATGTATGTTTGCTAAAAATTCCGATGATGAGTGCCCGCGGTTGTTTAACAGATGGGTATGTAAAGAGAAGTATAAGATAATGGGATTTTTAAATATGGGGAATTCATAACCGGACGTTTAACGCATGTGGTCACTTTATAGAGGCGGTCGCAAACAGAGGTTTTACTGTAGTTTGGTAAGGTATTAAATAAAAAACAAGAATGATAGGAGAAAAAACCTCTGAAAGCAGTGGTGGAATGTGGTTACAGTTTACAGTGGTTCTTTACCACCGGTGCGTCACTACTTCCACGTGACAAAAACCATATGAATCTAATCAAAATTACGAGGATCAAGAAGTCAAAATAAAAGACAAGTTCATAAAGGTCAAAATTTTCGTGTCTAGCTTTCGGATACGGACACGAAAGTACGATAAAAAAAAATGACTGTGAAAAGAACAGTTTATAGGATTAAATTAAATTTCAAGGCACAAAAAAGGTTTAAAAACAAATTAAAGTTGACAGATCGAAACGATGACTTTGACATCAATGAACAACTGTCCAAATATGTTTTGTCTCTGTCTAGCACGTTACTTTGCTTTCGAGACGTATTGCGCAATCCCGGAGGACGCTCTATTATGTTCTTATTCACTTTAAAGGCTATAATACATAAAGATGGGGAGTTGTAAATCACGTTGTCTCTTCATCGTTGATCCATGACGGACCGACAAAGATCCACCGTGCCGACTGTAGATATTCCTAATACTGATGTGGCAGATATTGTGTTTTGTGGAAGAAGATGTATTTATTTCCCTCACTAGCTAAGTATTTCCTCAAATATATAGCAACTGCTTCCTAAAAAACACACTTATACCCAATAGTTTGGCGAAATTGTCATAATTTCTATTTTAACAGCTTCAATGCCCGCGTCCAGTAAACTTGACACCCCTTAAATATTAAATACATTCATTTATGAACAGACTTTGTTTGGACTCTCGTAATTTTAATTAAATTCTTATGGTTTTAGTGACGTGGAAGTAATGACGCATCGGCTAAGACCCACCGTGCCGACTATATTGCTGGTTTTGGGGTGGACCCTGGGCACTGGTTAAAAGCTGTCAATGTGACAGATATCTTCCAAACCAAGACTACAGTGACATAGTTTATAATTTGATTACAAAAGTTATTGTTGGGTTCTGTGCAGAGAGTGAGCACTGAACCTTTAAAACATAAATTGTGGTTATGTTTAGGTAGTTTTGGTGTTAACCAGAGGTTGTAAAGTGGATGTATTATGGAATGAACCATGGTTTAAGTCAACTACACATTGAAAATGCCATCCAAAGGGCCAGGTAATTTTACCATGTTTTTTTTAGGCGGCTTTGCCAGAACCGCTCACGTGATAAGACAATTAAGACAGAGAGCTGCCGAGGGCACGTCTCCTCCTGTACTATATTTGAATGCCGGAGACACTTTTATTGGCACCTCATGGTTTAGTATTTTCACATGGAATATCTCTTCCGCCTTTATGAACCAGTTGCAACCTGATGCCTTAGTAAGTATTTTTGTTGAACGGCGTATATTTCTTGCTCGGAATCTTTGACAGGCACGTGATCTATCAAGATTTTTAAAATCACAAAAGTAAAAAAAGTTATCTGATCGAGAGGTAGAGAACGCCACATATTCGGGAATTTGTTACAAATATTCGAGCAATACAGGGTGTTACTTAATGATAGGCCGTAATTCCAAGGGCGCATTCCGGAACCAAATTCAAGTAAAAAAGTTCATATAAACATGTGTCCCATAAAGTCGGGTTTTCAAGATACAGGGTGTCAAAGTTTAAAAAAAACTCGGTTTTTTATTAATATCTCAAAGATCCTTTTGTAGATATTTGTAAAACTTGGCAGTGTGATATGACGCTAAGTTAGCACTAACTATACTACGATCCCAAAATAATTGGCAAAACTGTTCTTATCACCATTGACGGTGTGCGAAGAAAATAATTAACATCAATTCACACACTTTTAACTGAAATAAAAGCATTCAAAACCGCTTGGAAGAATTGTGCATTAATAAGTCGTTACGTTGCCAGGTTTTAAAATATTTCAATTAAATTCTAATAAAATGTACCAAAATCAGCATGTCATTAAGGGCCTTTACATCCTACGTAACTTGGTCTACTCAATTTGGCAAAACAGGCAAGAAAAACCCATGCCTAAAGGCGCTCGCACGTTCTCTTATCACCTCTAACCAACGTTCAGTGTCGTAGACAAGTTTCAATTAAGAGGATATTAGCAATTCAGTTTTATTATTTTGGTGTTATTTTGGTGTTTGGTATTTGGTGGTTATTCAAAACAGCAAATATTATAATGCAGGCGAGTTCTTCAAGTGATAGTAACCAACAAGTTACAAAACGACGTCATTTAAAACCTGGGGAGAGTACAATTGTAAAAAATGTGTATGAGGGAATTCTAAGTACACACAGTGGAATATCATTTACTGATGCAGCAGAACTTTGTGCCATATTGACTAAAACATCTTGCCGTACTGTTTATAGAACTATCAAGGACAATAAGAATACTAAAGTGTCCGATCAGAAGAAAACAAGAGGACGGAAAAAGATTTTTATTGATTAGCAAACAAAGTTGGCCATTCGTCGGAAAGTGCACGTAACGCCTTTATCAATGGACTGTCCACTGGATTGAAAGCTCCTTCAGGAAAAGGTCGTCGGTTAATTATAACCCACATCGGGAGTGATTCTGGTTATTTTGAAAGTGGGTTAAACGTGTTTGAATCTCGTAAAACCGGTAAATATCATGAGGATATGAACTCGGTAGTGTTTGGTTTAAATCCATCTTACCGTGTATTGAACGTGGATCGGTAATAGTGATGGATAATGCACCATACCACAGCCGTCGGGTGGAAGCTTTGCCAACTTCTGCGTGGCGAAAAGGAAAGATTGTTGACTGACTCGAAGAAAAAAATATTGCATTTGGCGAAAAAATGCTAAAAGTGCAGTTGCTCGGTCTTGCAAGACTTCACAAAAAAAAATATACGAAATATGTAGTCGATGAAATAGCTCGTGAACGAGGTGTTACAATATTACGTTTACCGCCTTATCATTGTGAACTAAATCCAATCGAGCTTATATGGGCACAGATAAAAGGCGATGTGGCGCGTGAAAATAAAACTTTTAAATTAAAAGATGTAAAAGAACTGTTAAAAACGGCAATAGCGAATGTACAAGCAGCAGATTGGCATAAGTGCGTATTACATGTCGAGGGCGTAGAAAATCAAATGTGGGACTTAGATGTACGCGTTGAATGGTAGAACCTATTATTATAAATCCTGCAGATGACGGCACTAGCGACAGTGATGAAATGTTTTCATCGTCAGATTGTGAATAATCGCTGTAATGGTAATAATGAATTTAAAATTGTAACGTATTGTCATTATAACACTTTTTAATGTCGGCTTGGAATATAATTTGTCAAATTATTATCAATTAGTGTTCATTAGGTAACAATACTTAGGAAATTTATAAACATTTATAATTTAGGTTTAGGTTTTGCCCCTAATCCACTATTATGTTTCTATTATTATGTAATTTAGTTTCTCTAATAACCTACTTCATTAGATCACCATATGTAAAAGCTTAATTTATTTTTCAGTTTAATTTATAATATTATATTTATTCTAGTAAATGTAAATAAATTATAATAATAAACAAAAAATTCATATATTTTTTGAATTATTATAGTTTAAAATGACACGCCTCTGGAATTGGCGTTCCTCTTACGTCTTGCACAACCCGGTAACAATGAGTCGCTGCCAATTATTTTGGTACCGGAATATAGATGGAAATTATGAGTTCCAGTGGCGGCCCGGGGCGCAGTGTCACGAATAATATTGACAAAAAAATGCCTTGTTTCAAAATTTTATATTGGATTCGGATTAAGCATATAAAAATACAACTTTTTTATCTCTTGGTATTTTTTCGTATCTTACTTCGTTTTCGAGAAAAAAAATAAAAGCGACTTCATTGAATGTCGAGAAATATTTCTCTCGAAAACGAAGCAAGATACGAAAAAATTTCAGGAGATAGAAAAGTTGTATTTCTAGCTGCTTAACCCGAGAACAATATAAACCTTCTAAACAAGTCAGTGGCGTACATTTTTCTTGTCAATATTATTCGCCAATCAATCAATATGGACGCCATTGGAACTCATAATTATCATCTAGTTAGTGCTAACTTAGCGTTTTATTACAACGAACAACACTGCCAAATTTCACCAAAATCGGCAAAAGGATCTTTGAGATATTAATAAAGAAACGATTTATTTTTAAACTTTGACACCTGTCTTGAAAACCAGACTTTTTAGGACACATGTTTATATGAACTTTTCTACTTGAATCTGGTTCAGGAATGCGCCGTTGGAATTACGGCCCATCATTAAGTAACACCCTGTATATTGGAAATTAGACTTCTAGGGCACAAAAAGTGATTTTCCTTGTATTATGCTTTTTTAATTTTTTTAATTTATCAAATTCTTGGGGGGGGGGGGTAGTCACCCCCAGTACACCCCCTGTAAGTACGCACTTGGGTACGCCATTCGTATGTGAAAAAAGAAATATTTAGAATAGAAATATCCGAATGTGCGGGATCTCACTTTATACTTTTGCGACACCCTGTATGTATTAACTCCTTGATATGGATATTTAACCTTCGTTATTTTGACGAAACCATTAGGCGGATCGTGTCCCAAAAACTTCGATATTTTTCATAGGTTATCTGGAAATAAAATAATTATGAAACAAAATTATATTTTCGGTCGGATAGATTATAAAAATGTCGCAATTCGTAAAATTTGTATCGTGTATATAGACTGTTTCTTGAATATTTATTTTGACAATAAAAAGCGCCTCTTAATCAGTCCCGATTAATATTTGACGTAATACCGTGGGAAAAGTGTGCTTTGCGTCTAAAGCCGTACTGCTTAGCGGTATAGCCTAATACCTGCTGGGTGTCAATACATACCAGCACTGTCAATCAATCAGTTTTTCTGTCATCTTACAAGTACAGGCAGTACAATCAACGTTTGTGCATGGATGATTTCCAGTAGAAATATAACTTGTGCATGAAGAAAACAAGGTCTGTCTATACCACCAAACTAAAATTTATTTGTCCCTTTAAGGTGAAAAAAGGATTAAAGAGTGTACATAATTTAATGTCATTTTAGGTTGTACTAGTTTCGACTTTAGTTAAAGTCATCCTCAGCAACCATACAATTAAGAATTATGTGTTTAGGATGTACCTAAATAAACGAACTAAAACGAATTAAAGGGGGGGGGGGGGGGGGGAACGAAGTGGTTCAACAATACATGGCCATAACGTGCACCTTATGCAGCCAATGGACCCAACAGAAGACAATCACCTACACGATGCTACTTTCAGCAATGAAGGAAATTAGATGCGAAAATTGTAATAGACGACAAAATTCCAAATGGAATCATTTATAGTCATGATATGATGTATAGCTGTCTATAATGAAAATTCAATAAAATAAACGTTTCATGAGTCAACTCCAAGAGGGAACATGATTTATATTTGGTGGGTCAGAATTTTTAATAAGAATAGTAATAAAGTAAAGGGGGGGGGGGAGGGAAATTAAAATGTGTTAAAATAATTTACGTCATTGAGTTAGTTGGGGTCATCGAATTCTCCATATTTATGGATTATTAAGCGAATGTTGCAATAAAATGTTTATTGCAACATTCGCTTTGAACAGCATTAAGTCTTAAGTCATGTTCCTAATTTGTGCCTCTTTTACCAAAAAGAAAAGAAAAAAGAAAATTTGCAACGTAGACCCGATTAGGTTGATATAATTTAAATAATAATCCATAAATATGGATAATTCGATGACCCCAACTAACTCAATGACGTAAATTATTTTAACACATTTTAATTACCCTCCCCCCCCCCCTTTTACTTTATTACTATTCTTATTAAAAATTCTGACCCACCAAATATAAATCATGTTCCCTCTTGGAGTTGACTCATGAAACGTTTATTTTATTGAATTTTCATTATAGACTACATCATATCATGACTATAAATGATTCCATTTGGAATTTTGTCCTCTATTACAATTTTCGCATCTAATTTCCTTCATTGCTGAAAGTAGCATCGTGTAGGTGATTGTCTTCTGTTGGGTCCATTGGCTGCATAAGGTGCACGTTATGGCCATGTATTGTTGAACCACTTCGTTCCCCCCCCCCCTTTTAATTCGTTTTAGTTCGTTTATTTAGGTACATCCTAAACACATAATTCTTAATTGTATGGTTGCTGAGGATGACTTTAACTAAAGTCGAAACTAGTACAACCTAAAATGACATTAAATTATGTACACTCTTTAATCCTTTTTTCACCTTAAAGGGACAAATAAATTTTAGTTTGGTGGTATAGACAGACCTTGTTTTCTTTAATAATCTCGCCACAGAAAATGGACTACTTCTTGAATCTTGTGCATGAAATATTTCCGGAAATTTTTGAAAATTTTGTCTGAAACCAATTTTTTAACAAAAGCATGAGTGCATTGCACCTGAAAAAATCCCGAACCCGCAGGGTGAGGGATTTTTCTTTGGTGCAATGCACGAATTTTTTTTTATTTTTTAAATTGGCTGAAGACTAAATTTTGAAAAATTTCCATTAGGAAATATTTTAGGCACGTGTTATGTTTTGATCGGAAATTTCCCGAGTTGATAAAAGTTTATTTAGGTAGTTGCTAAAAAGTTGATTTTGATATATTTATTTATTTAAATAATACCATACTTTAATAACAATTAATATTTTTTCTAATGCTAATAGTAAAATAAAACTTAAACTTAGTCCTGCTTCTGAAAACTACAATTGCTATAAAATGTATTTTAATTTTGACAGGTCGACTGTTTTGATGTTTTGAAACTATAAATATTTCCAGATGTAATTTTCAAAACGGATGCAATTTCCACTTATCAATTTTTTAAAATTTCCGTTTAAAATTTCTATTTAAATTGACACTAGAGAAATTTCCGCGAAAATATTCCTAGCATTAACTGCTAGGGATTTTTATCATTGCCTAAGAAGAACCGTGGCTCTGTTTAGGGAAACAGGTTCTATCAACTAGTACTAGACCATCTGTAAAAACAGAAGAACTTGTTGCAAACGTTCGGGAAATAATGCAAAATACGCGGCACATGTACGCCACTGCTATTGCATACTCTCTTTGCTAAGCAGCTCTAGCCCTCAATAATATATCATTAAAAGATTGATAAAATACTCTCTACAATAGGATGTAGTTTTTTTTTATTGCAAAAGATTATAGCCTGGAGGTTGCAACAGATTGTATATTATTCTATTGTATTTAAATATTAATATTCATAGGAAACTTTTACATATGCTTTTGGCATACCAACAATGATCATCAACTGTTTCATTTATTAAATAAAAACTGATTAATCATAATTGCCATCTCATCGAGTCATCCGGGCTATTGAGAAAGTTTATTAATAAATTGATTTCTTTTGTTGAACACTTAGACCTACGACTAAACTAAATAGATACAGCCTTCTTTATAGAACTCTTCTTGTCATCAATTAAAATTTAGCAAATACTTCAAAGGGAAAAATTTACTGCGAAATAACTTTATGGATGTTAATTTTGCATACAGAGAAAAATTAAAACATCTGTTTAGACATAGAGGCATCTAAGATAGCAATCAAAGACCTATTAAAGAAAGGTTTCTTTCACATAAATATGAAATTAATGTGATATAATCACAGCGTATGCTGTGATATAATAGAACATACAGGGTGATGCATGGCTTAGTTGAACCTAGGAAATCCCATGCAAATTTTGAGGTGGCTAAATATTGCGTCCCCTGTACATTTTACAGAAAAATTGAATTACTATTTTTTGCAGAGGCCGATATAATAAACCTATGTGCCAAGTTTCAATAGGTTTTAATAAGAAAATCCTAAATTATTCAATTAAATGTGATGGCAAAATTACGAAATTTTCATAGTTTAGGTATATATAATACAGCAAACACTAGCAAATTATTATTTAGTATTGACTAAACGAAAAGTAACGTCAGTGACAACATTTTCATTAAAGGTGCTTTAATTATAGCTAAATATCAGCTATTCCATTAAGAAAAAGTAAGTATGATTATGTGGTATTATACAGGAAACAATTTAAAAGCAGTATCTGAATTGTTTTCGGGGGTGAGTGCACAAGTGCACCAAAATTACCGATAATTTTTGAATGAAATGTGTTTTTTTATAATTGCAAGAGTTTGTTTTTATATTTTCGTAAAATATGAAAACAAACGATTGCAATTTGTAAAAAAAACACATTGAATAAAAAAATTATCTGGTTATTTCAGACTTTGGTGTGCTGTGCACCTGACAAGTGTCTGGCTTCTCTAGGCGTGTGCTGATGGTTCGCCAATCGTTAGTAGGTTGCGATTTTTATAGTTCCTCGGTGCGGTAAACGTCGATATAGAAATATATCAGAATAAATTATTCTCGCCTCCACACAATTGCCGAGTGCTTGTCTATAAATTAGACGCATGTCAGCATACTCACTATAGGAATAATCCTCCATTATACAGGGTGTCTGCAAAATACGTGTACAACGTTTGACGACAGACTCCTGACGTCAAAATAGGTCGATCTAAGCCGACTTAGTTATATCCAAAATTGTCTCGTTTAGCCGGTAAAGGGCGTCAAAAATTTCGAATAATCGATAATCGATTTTAATGATTTTTAGTATGTAGACTAATACTATAAAATGACGTTTTCTAGTAGTATAGTCACCGGCTGTAAATAAGTGAAAATGTTATAAAATTGATATAATACCTCAACATTTCTCCTGATTTTTTATATCAACGGCGTTATGACAACCCAAATATTTTTGTCGAGTGACTGGATGTATTTGGAAGCTATTTTACCTCTTCAATATTTTTCACTGGATGAGCTGTTTTGCCAGAAAAAAAAATATTTAGAATTACCTGCATACATCAATTATTAACGTTGGTAATAAAATTAAAATCAAATTACCAGTAACAATAATTTTTTTAGTAACCTTGTTGCTATGGCATATAATAATTTGACAATTATTGACAAATTGTCACCAGTCTATGAAATTGACTAAAGTATACGATCAACATTCTTGAATTACAAGTTCATTTTACCATTAAACATGGAAAATTATACGAACTCTGAGAAGGTTGACATGCTCCTGGTATACGGGTTTTGTCAAGGAAATGAACGTCAGAGTGTTAGGGTTTACATGGAGAGATTTCTTAACCGTCGAATACCGAACCACCAAACATTTACCAATATCGAGCGTCATCCTCGGGAAACGGGCAGCTTTGAGAACAAATTTGAAGGCAGGGGTCGTATGCGAACAACTCAAACTGTGGAAACAGAAGAGAACATTCTGGAAAGAGTTGAAGAAGAACCAAGTACCAGTACCCGTCGCTTAGAACGTGAGTTACATGTTCCTAAAACGATTGTCGATGAGGTTTTAAAAGAACAGTTGTTACATCCATATCACGTGCAAAAAGTCCAGGAACTTTTACCGACTGATGCGGCTTACATTTTGTCAACTTATTTGAAATAAAAGAACGAGTGATCCAAATTTTTGTACAAAAATATTGTTTACTGACGAGGCGTGCTTTACAAGATCTGGAGTAACCAGTCTGCACAACGAACATATTTATTCCGGTAAAAATCCACATGCCATTAAAGTTGCACATCATCAGCATCAATTTAAATTAAATATTTGGGCAGGTATTATTGATCGCTACCTCATTGGTCCTATTGTTATTCCAAACAGGTTAGATGGAAATATTTATTTAAATTTTTTGCAAGACACATTACCAATTCTTCTGGAAAATTTGCCCCTTTTACTTCGGAGGGAAATGTGGTATATGCATGATGGTGCCCCGCCCCATTTTTCCGTTGCCGTTCGGCAATACTTACACCATCAATATCCCAACCGATGGATTGGAAGGGGCAATGATGCACCAGTAAAATGGCCACCACGTTCTCCGGAGTTAAATATGTGCGACTTCTTTTTGTGGGGCGCTATTAAAACAGAAGTTTACAAGACTCCGGTAAACACACGCCATGATTTATTGACGCGGATTTTAAATGCAGGCAACCATTTTAATAACCCCGGAGACATTAAATAGGGTCCAATATCATTTTTTAAGGAGTGTTAATAAGTGTATTCAGCAACAAGATGGCGGTCATTTTACACATTTGCTTAAGTAATGTTTTCGTTTTACTTAGTTTCTTACAATATTTTTAATACATACTTTCAACGTTGTTGTACTTTGTTTTATTATTACTGTTAATAATTGATGTATGCAGGTAATTGTAAATATTTCTTTTCTTGCACAAAACAGCTCATCCAACGAAAAATATTGAAGAGGTAAAATAGCTTCCAAATACATCCAGTCACTCGACAAAAATATCTGGGTATTTTCCGAACACCCTGTATTTAAGTCTCAATCAATCAATCAGACAATTTAGAAAAGTGTTGTCAATAATACAGCCAGAGAAACATATTATAGACAACTTTTTGGTAAACATAAAAACAACCCTAAAAAAACGTGGGAAACTATAAAATTAGCAACAAATGAAACAAACACTAAAACACAAATAAAGAGTATCATAAACAACAGAAATATAGAAATAAATCAGAGAAAAGACATAGCAGATCAATTTAACAAATACTTTAGTTCAATAGGATCCAGACTAGCTGCAAACATAAAACCCATAAAACACGTAACCGCAAATACAGTAAAAACACCTACAAATAGTATGTTTATTCAGCCTATAAAGACCATAGAACTTATCAATCAAATTGGCACACTTAAAACAGATGCTGCTGGCGGAGCGGATAAAATTACAAACAGGACTATTAAAAACTTACATCAATATTTACTGACACCCCTTCTTCATATAATTAATACTGTGATTGTTACCGGCGTATTTCCAAATATTCTAAAAGAAGCGATTATTATTCCATTGTACAAAACAGGGTCAAAAAAGGAAATGGGTAACTACCGACCCATTGCTCTTACTAGTAATATAAATAAAATAATCGAAAAATGTATTAAACTTCGACTAAACGAATATTTAAAAACAATTAATGCACTATCGAAATTTCAATTTGGATTTAAAGAATCATGCTGTACTGAAGATGCAGTTCAATTGGTAGCGGAGCACGTGACCGGTGGGTTTAATAAAAATGAAAAGAGTATGGTGGCATTTTTAGACCTGGCTAAAGCATTTGATACTGTGTCACACCGCATTCTCCTAAATAGACTTTTTGAAATTGGCATCAGAGGTATACCTCATAAGCTATTTGAGTCATATCTCACAGAAAGAATACAAAAAGTAAAAATTGGTAATATTCTCAGTGACTCATGTCCGGTTGAGTGTGGTGTGCCACAGGGTACAGTTCTGGGTCCAGTACTGTTTTGCATATATATCAACAATATGATGGAAACATTGCCCGAAGGAACCGTGGTCTGCTATGCAGATGACACTGCCATAATGGTTAAAAGCAATACATGGAGAAAAACGCAAGAATTAATGGAAGAGTCATTAACCTTGGTAAAAGCATGGTTTGATCAAAATCTGTTAACATTAAATACTGCAAAATCCCATGTGATGTGTTTTTCCATGACAAAAAGATGTTCGCCTAACATAGAATATTTAACAATACACAAATATAACTGTTCAAATAAAAACAACTGTAACTGCGAAATTTATATTAAAACTGTAGATAAAATTAAATACTTAGGAGTAATTGTGGATAAGCATTTAAAATGGACAGGCCACGCTGACTACATAACTACAAAAATTCGAAAATTATACCACAAATTTTACATATTAAGAGGTTCCCTCAACAAAAAAGCAACTCTCAATATATACAAAGCTCTCGTAGAAACACTTATTACCTATGGTATAATTATATGGGGAGCTGCTTTTTTTAACAACCTGCAAATAGCACAAAAGAGAATTTTGAAGATTATTCTATTCAAAAATAAACACTATCCCACTCAAGAACTCTTTCAGGAAGCAAAGGTTTTGCAAATTAGGAAATTGTACATAAAATCAATGATAAGATACTTGTCAAATAATAAAATAGTCAAAATACCTGTAAGTCACAACCAAGTCACAAGATTACAAACTAACAACACATTAACTATTCCAAAAACTTCTCATAATTCAGCTCAACATAGCGTAATGTATATGGCACCTAAATTGTTTAACTTATTGCCAAACTCATTAAAAAACAAACCATATAAAAGAATTAAAAATAAAATAACACCTTGGTTACTGACTTTTGACTTAAACTTATTAAATATTATAAGATGACCACGAGTATTCATTCATTTATTCATTTATTCTACATATTATCATTATATTGAAATTATAGTGTAGGTACCCTATAGAAAATATCTTATTTTTGAAAATTTTTTAAAGGTTTTATTATTTACTATTGATTTGTTACTTCTTAAATTTACATACGTAACTTTAAATTTTAATTTATATAATGCCTTCACTGTGTAACTAAATATTTTTATTTTTTTCTTTTTTCTTTTTGGGCTGTACGCACAAACTTAATAGTTCATTGTACATCCTAAATTAGGTCTTAGTTGATTAGAATTGTAAACATAATTAATAAATAAATTGAAATTGAAATTAAATTAATACATTGTTAAGGAAATAAAAGCGACTGGTGATTTATTGTAGTATTCTGATTTATTATTTCAATAAGGTGTTAAGTATATAAAAAATTTATTTTCTTCGAAGGCTGCTAACTTTATCGAGGCAAATGTAGAGTACATTTCTTAAAGAGGAATGATCGGAGTATTTAAAAGTCAGTTTTCTCCTCCCTATATTGCAAACAACGCATTTTGACACTGTTTTGAAGGACGTAAGTAACAATTACCAAAAAGGTATCGATTGCCCTTGACGACGGGTTGTAAGTCAACTTACCACCCTTGGGTGGTAATAATTTTTGATAATAAACTGTCAGCTTAACGTTATTGATAAAATAACAATGCTTATGATGCTATAGAAACCGGTCAAAGCTGTCCATAATCTCATGCGAAAAGTATCGAATTAAATTAATAAAAATCAAGAATAAATTCTGCGGGGAGGAGAAAAAATGTTATACCGGGTGTTGCATCGTCGAGCGGGACATAGGAAATCCCATGTAATTTTAAATGGGGTCAATTATTGGCTTCCCTAATTATTTTAGAGAAAAATTCTATTTAGGTTTATTAAAGAGCACTAAAACCCACATTCAAAAGAATAACTTTAGATATTTTTGATGAGCCCGTTTACGGGTTATCGCCGATTTCTTTTTAACTATTTCTCCTTTTTATGGCCCCGTATTTGCGGGCACCAGTCAAGGTAAAAGATGACTGTCAAATAAAGTTGTCATTTTGAAATGTGTGCTTTATTGTTATAAAAACTCGTACATCGAAAATATTAAAGGTGTATTTATGAGTACAAATTAATCTGAATAAAACTAAAATAAAGTATCCAATTACAAGGTTAATTATGACATTTTACATGTTTCAATATTTTACTAATTAATAGGTAGGTACTATTAAATTGTTAGAACTTTAGGATTTAAGAAGATGTTTAAATATTCCTCCATTGACTGCTAGACAATAACCGAGGCGATCATAAAATTCTCTTCTTACATTCGCTAGTTGGTAAACTGAAATTCTATTGCATTCGGCAGAAATAGCATTTTTTAACTCGTCTAGATTTGGGTATTTTTTATCTTTGTATATCCTGTTTTTTAAATGGCCCCAGAGAAAGAAATCATTTGGCGATAAATCAGGAGACCTGGCTGGCCAATTTACTGTATGATTTAAGCCAATAACATTTCCATTAAAAGCACGGTTTAAATATTCCCGGACAGCCAGGGTACTATGTGCCGGGCAGCCATCCATTTGGTACCAAACTTCCTGATTTTCCCTGGCGGCATCATGTAAAGTAGGTAAAATATGATCTTCAAGTAGTTCCAAAAAATATTCTGCATTTAAATTTCGTGTAAGAAATAATGGCCCGATAATATTTTCTCCGAAAATCCCAGCCCATACATTAACTTTTTGTGGATATTGCGTCCTTGTTTCCACAAACCTGTGTTGGTTTTCTTTGCTCCAATATCGATAATTTTGAACATTGGGTTCATTGTTTGAGGTAAATGTGCATTCGTCAGTGAAACAAATGTTTTTTAAAAATTCCCTATCCATGTTTGCTCTTTCCATCATACCAAAACAAAACTCCTGTCGTCGTATTTCGTCCCTATCTCTTAGCTCTTGGTGCTTTTCATATTTGTATGAATAATATTTATGTCGTTTCAAAGCTCGTAACGCTGTGGTGTGATCTAATCCTATGTCATCCTCAAGTTTCCTTGTGCTGATCTTCCCATCATTTTCTTCCACGCACAATAAAACTTGCAAGTCCCTATCATTTCTTGCATCTCTTCTTTGTTCCTGCCTTTCTTCACATCTGCAGTTATTTATTACAGTGCCTTTTGTCTCAAATTTCTTGATAGTCCTTTCGACTGTAGATTTTGCAGGTATCGGTCTATTCGGATACAGAGCAGCAAACATGTCTGACACATTTTGATAACTATTTCCTTGATAATACCATTTAATCATCAATATTTTTTCTTCAGAAGTGTAATTCATGGCTAATATTTTCGATATACGAGTTTTTATAACAATAAAGCACACATTTCAAAATGACAACCTTATTTGACAGTCATCTTTTACCTTGACTGGTGCCCGCAAATAGGGGGCCATAAAAAGGAGAAATAGTTAAAAAGAAATCGGCGATAATCCGTAAACGGGCTCATCAAAAATATCTAAAGTTATTCTTTTGAATGTGGGTTTTAGTGCTCTTTAATAAATGTAAATAGAATTTTTCTCTAAAATAATTAGGGAAGCCAATAATTGACCCCATTTAAAATTACATGGGATTTCCTATGTCCCGCTCGACGATGCAACACCCGGTATACTTCATGGGATGTAAGTATATTTATTAGTCTCGAACTTTATTGCCAGCCCTCACTATCGCTCGGGCGCAAACAACACCTGTCAACATTTTGGCCCAACAAGCGTGGTGGCGAAAAAGCTTTCTCTCGTCCTTAGTTTACTCGCTGTTGTTAATAAGTTAAGGTTAGTTTCGTATCTCTCAATTTAGTTAACTTAATCTACAATTGTTTATAATGTTAAATACCTATTTGTTTTATAACCCAAATGATTATTATAGGTAGAGTTACGTGAATGTATTAGTACGATACTTTGTCAGGATTTTAGACGACATTGTTTCTTTATCTATAAGCATTTTATTGCCAATAGATTACTTTTTGAAAGATACAAGGTTTCAAGTTAAACAAATCAATAAATTGTCAAAAAAATCTGATAAATTTGTAGGTAAAATGTCTATAAGCCCTAAGTAAATAACATTATTTTCTTACTCTTTTAGTCCCTTGGCAACCATGAATTCGACATGACCGCCACTACCCTAGCACCCTTCGTCAACGCTTTGACTTCGCCCGTTTTGGCGGCGAACTTGGACTTTTCCCAAGAACCTTCCCTCAACGCAGTCAACAAATCAGTAATCCTGGAAGTATCCGGTAGAAAAATCGGTGTCATCGGATACCTCACGCCAGAAACCATCAAAATCTCTTCAGTTGGCAAGGTGATATTCGAAGACGAAGTAACTGCAATAACCAGGGAAGCCAAGCAACTCGTCGCCCAAGGTGTCAACATAATAATAGCCTTAGGACATTCCGGATACGATATGGACCAGACCATAGCTCGAGAAGTCGAGCTGGTGGACTTGGTTGTCGGCGGACACACCAACACGTTCTTATGGAACGGCGCGCAACCTAGTACTGAGGTTGTTGAGGACCCGTACCCCAAAGTAATAACCCAGGCGTCCGGGAAAAAAGTACCTGTAGTCCAAGCGTTTGCTTACACCAAGTATTTGGGCGTGTTAAATTGCACGTTTGACATTAACGGCGATCTGATTTCCTTTGCAGGTCAACCGATCCTGTTGGACAGCAGCATTCCTCAAGACCAAGACCTGTTGGAACTTTTAGATATTTACAGGCCCGCCATTGCCGCTCTTAACAAGGAAATAATCGGTTCATCCAGAGTAACTCTCGACGGCACCGCCAGCGTATGCAGGCACGGGGAATGCAACTTTGGAAACCTCATCACCGACGCCTTGGTAAACTACGTCACGATGATGTCAACGGAAACATGGACCAGCGTTCCCATTGGCCTGTACAATGGGGGCGGTATCAGGAACACAATTACTCCAGGTCCGAATGCAGGAGAAATCAGCAGGGGGGATTTGCTTGGGGTTCTCCCATTCGGCAACCAGGTCATAGTATTAACCTTGAAGGGAGCGGACTTAAAAGAGATGTTCGAACAAATGGCGAGGGGCAACGGGGAAACTTCCTATGGGGAATTTCCTCAAGTTTCCGGTATCAGGCTGGTTCTAGACATGTCGAAGAAGGCGTATTCCAGGGTAAAAGAGATCAAAGTGCGTTGCGGAATTTGCGAGATCCCCGTGTACGAGCCGTTGGATCTACAGAAGAATTATACTTTGGTGACGTCCAGTTTCTTGGCAGATGGAGGTGACGGTGTCACGATTTTAAGAGATAATGCAATAAATAAGAAGGTGCAAGACATGTCAGATATAGATGCTGTAGCGGAATATATTACAAAGTACAGTCCGGTTTATCCGGAGGTCCAGGGAAGAACTAAAATAGTTTTAAAGACAGATGGCTCGGACGGCGGAAATGGAAATACGATTATGGTTAACTGGATTTTAGTGCTTTTGGCATTTATGTTGTCGACCTTGTCGAGTTTAGGTTAAGTTTAAATGATGATGGTTAAAATAAAAACCTATTTATATTACTACTTTTTGATTTTATTAGAGGAAAGTGCCCTAATATCGCACACTTTTTTTCTGAAGCTGATATCTAACATAAAAAAAATAGTTTGATATTACCAAATTAGGGTATTAATAATATTGTTATTAACTACTAAGGCAATATATAACTGAAAGAATTATATTTTTCAAATAGTTTCTTATAAACTTAAAAAATAACAATTTAAAACATTTTTGACTAAAACTAATATGGTAGCCTAATATCGCATATGCGATATTTGGGCATCCATTAGGCAAACGATATTAGGCAACTTTATCCTGATAAGCAGAAATCGCAAACAAAATTTTTTTTCTTGTCAGAAAATTTGCGCAGTCTTCGTGTGCCCATTTATGGCACTGGTAACATTTTATCCATTTCTCCCCTCTTGTATCATCTGTCATACATTCTGCATCTTCATCATCATTCCCAAAACTGCAGTCCATATCAGAGTCATCGTCTAGTTCTATGTGTTTATGTCTACATCCGATTCGCTGCCACTATCTTCTTCTATTTTATTATTTTTTTTTTGTAACATTCTTTGCTTTTGTAGTCAATTTCTTTTCCGCTAAAGATATATTCCTTTTTACTGACTTCTTTTTATCTATTTCTGTTACACTTTTTATTAATTCTTCCTCATAGGGGAGTTCCTGTTATTAATTTTTCCGATCCTTTCCGAGACTTATTTGAGGCGGTCTTTCCAATTCCACTGCAAGATGGTAAAGGAGTAATTTCTTCAGGACCAATGTGACCTTTAGGTGGTGGAGTAATGTTTCCATACGCAATATTGTTGTTTTCTAATGGAGGTGTCTTTTCGTTTTCTGTGAATTGCAAACTCGTAATCTTGAAAAATGTGTCTATTACAAGGACAAATGCCACTCTTCCTAAATCCGTTGGCAGACACTTCGCCTGTGGCAGTTTTCTGGTAAGCTCTCCCCAATAGTTCACCAATCTGATAGACGGAAATGGTCCGATTAAAATGATTCTTAAGCCAATTTTCAATTTCTTGGGAATAAATATGTTTTAAAAGGACCCATACCTAAATGCCAGGTCTAGTGGTTGCATTTTATGAGTGGAGTGAGGAGGAAGACTAATAATTATTATAAATTAGGAAAGGGGCTGAGTGCACCATCAAAGATTAAGAAAGAATTTCTTTAATTTTGTACTTAGTGCAAGTTTATTGAATAAAATCCGTAGAGCGCTTTCGGCAGTTACGCCATCATCAGTACTACTTTGTCAAAATATAACCAACCACAAAACACAACATACAAGTATATGTATAAAACTTAAAACATTTAAAATTTGGGACCTAAAGGCCGATGTAAATTACATGATGATTTTAAAAACTTTAAAAGCGTCCATTTTACTAGAGGGAACAGTAGTACTGATGATGGCGTAACTGTCGAAAGCGCTCTACGGATTTTATTCAATAAACTTGCACTAAGTACAAAATTAAAGAAATTCTTTCTTAATAATTATTACACCATGTTCCTTAGCAAGATTAATTAGGTCCAGATTGCGAGTATGGGAATAGTGCCCATCTAAAACAAGTATTAGTGGGTCATTAACAGATCGTTTTGTATGTTTAATAAAATGTTGAAACCATTGTGTAAACAAATTTTGTTGAATCCACCCCGAAGGATGACATCCTGCTATTGTTCCCGGTGGTGCACCATTAAGAAGCTCCAGTTTCATATTCTTTCTTGGAAAGACTAACATCGGTGGCACGAATCTACCTGCAGCATTCATGCATGTCACCATGGTAACTAGAGAACTCCTCTCTGCTGCCGTTATTGCACCAACCTGACGCTTGCCCTTTAAAGAAATTACCCTGGAATGTTTGGATTGTACTGTACTTATTCTCGTTTCATCCACGTTGTAGACTCGGGACGGATCATTATGAATTTTCTGCCATGTGGGTTCGAAAATGTCAAAAAATAATTTTAAGTTTTCTGGAGTAAAACCCTTTATCCTTGCAGATGAAGTCCCTTGAGGTTTTCTAAAAGTTAAATTTGGGTGACGACGCAAAAACCTACGCAGCAATTTTTTTTCAGCGGCTCCCTTTTCACGGGAAAATAGATGAGGTAGCCCGTTTTTTATAGCGAGCTGATAAGCCACTCTTCTGATGTCCGAGGAAGTCAAACCATAAAATCTTTTATACATTTCCAAACAGTAGTTTACTAACTCAGTTTCTAGCTCATCCGGCAGTACCGTCTTTCGACCTAGTTTAACATTAACCAGCTCTTCTGGATTTATATCAACATTTTTG
Organism: Polydrusus tereticollis; assembly: GCA_963920685.1. Classification (NCBI taxonomy): domain Eukaryota; kingdom Metazoa; phylum Arthropoda; class Insecta; order Coleoptera; family Curculionidae; genus Polydrusus; species Polydrusus tereticollis. The sequence goes on along the minus strand of OY987333.1, from coordinate 23,262,019 downwards.
ACGTAATCCCTTAATGTTGGGAACTTTAAATTGCACACATGCCTTTTGGTATCCCATTTCCTTACTTCTTACGGCGTTAACTGCTGCCAGCATTGACTGTTTATTCCATTTTTTTCGTTTCTTTTGTGATGCCATTTTATCTGGAGCAATAAACTAAATTGTATATTTAAGGTTCCAAATATCGCACAGTGCGATATTAGGGCACCTAGCACATATGAGGTTAAGTAAACAAAAAAAATAGTCACATATAGTTTTCACCACAATTGTATTATTATAATAAGCAAAACATATATACCTAATTAACCATAATATATAGGGGTTAACACATTTTACTTACCGGTTTTGCAAAAAAAACACTTATTATTAGAGTAAAATAAAAACTTACAATCGGCTTGAATAACAAACGACACACTGCCGCCATCTATTAGCTTTTAATGACACTGAACCTAATGCATGACATTCGGTGAGCATTTTCCTTAGTCGCAATATAGATTTCTACCTATAAAATGATTTAGTTTTTCAAAAATCCCACTGTTCGGTATTGGGGAACCGTGCGATATTAGGGTACTTTCCTCTATAGCCTCTATGGTTTAGGCACGACTTTGAATTAAAAACAAAGTTCTATACCGGGTGATGCATGGCTTATTAGTTGCACATAGGAAATCCCATGTAAATTTTGAGGTGGCCAAATTATGGCTCCCCTGTACATTTTAGAGAAAAATTGTATTATATTTTTTTGAAGACGCTGATATAGTAAACCTATATGCCAAGTTTCAATATATTTTAATAAGCCAATCCTAACTTATTTAATTAAATGTGATGGAAAAATTACGAAATTTTCATAGTTTAGGTAATACAGCAAACACCAGCAAATAATTTCTATGACGCTATATTGTCAAGAATTCACGTGAAGCTGGACATAACGAATAAAGATTATGTTACATTAAAAACACATTTTCGTTTTACCAATCCGGCAATCACACATCCAAAATAAAAAAAAGACACCGTTATGTTTTTCTTACTAAGCCTTTATTTTAACATAACATACCTAAGACTACAGATTTTCACAAAAACATTAATTAATTAAATGTTGAAACAACCCTTCATTAACAGCTAAACAATATCCTAACAGACCATAACATTCATTTTTAACATTACTGAGTCGATAATGAGAAATTCTGCCACATTCTAACAAAATACAGTTTTTTAGCTGGTCTAGATTTGAAAATTTTACATCTTTATAAATAAAATTATTTAAGTGACCCCCCACAGAAAGAAGTTGTTTGGCGAAAGGTCAGGAGACCTGGCCGGCCAAAGGATTAGATGCCGTAGGCCAATAATATTACCGTTAAAAATATTTTGCAAGTATTCCCTAACCATGAGAGAATTATGAGCAGGGCAACCATCTACTTGATACCAGATCTCCTGATTTTCGCGTACAACTTCTAGTGTGAGTTCAATTCGATTTTGTAGTAAGTCCAAATATGTTACTGCCATAGACATCGTAACTATTAGACCGAACAATAACAAATAAACGTGATGTCATCATTGTATTCCAGTGTAAGGTAAATCAACATACAAGCTGCTCCCCTCCACTTGGTTTGCCAGACTTACGTCACAGAAAACGTAGTTTTCTGGGCTTACTCTGTTAAAAGTATTAACTTCTTTGATTAACTAGATTAACATGATGTGGGAAATATATAACATTGCCTAAAACCTTGTAAAAAATCTGTAGTATGGCAACGCAGCAATAACGGATCCGCCCAGATTTCATCATTTTCGTGGCCATCCGCATCGACTCGACAATACTCGGCATAGCGGATGTTGTTTTCCTGGAGTTTTGTGGCATGCATATGTAAAGTCAGCGTAATCACCACTCTCGGCCCCACCAAGCTCCTCACAGCGTCTCGCCCACAAACGATTTTGGCATCACAATTTTATAGCATTTATGAATGGCGTGTCGGATCTATAGTTACGATGCCTATGGTTACTGCTGTAAGGTTGCCTTCCATAAAAAATGGTATTTATTAGAATTAAAAAATAGTTTAAAATAGGGTTTAAAAAAAAGTTTAGTTCGCCTCACTTTTTTGAGCCACCCTGTATAATGTAAAATATTTTTAAAATATGCCACTTTTAATTCCAGGCCTTATGCTGTTTCAGTAGTTTTGATAAGTTCTTCGATAAGGATCAATAAGGACGTATCGATAGCTTTCCAATGGGAAGGTGGGGGGGGTCTGCAGTCACTTAGAGATATGAGATTTAGTGTGCCACGCCCAAATATTGCCAAGAATTCACCTAAAAATAGAGTTGGGTCTCTACCTACATTTTTGTTTTCGACATGTAAAAAAAGTTTTTCGACGTTTTACGTTTAATTAATTTAAATTTCGAAATTGGAAATTTAAGATTGGTCGAACTCTCGTCGAATGGGGGGGGGGGGGTTGAACCCCCTCCCCCTTTATATACGTCCCTGATAAGAATGTAACCTTTTGTCCCCGCTTCGTTGGCGGACCCGGTATAATGTTGCTAAATAATAACCACCAACAAATCTTTGTAATATATTATTGTACATATTTTATCAGTAGTTCTTATTTATCCATTGTAGGTACAAACAACGTACTACTTACGTCTCCAGTACGTCCATAGCACGAAGTGTGTGTACATCTTTAACACGTACAGTAAATGAACGTACATCAAATATACGGTTATCATACGTTCATAAGATGTACTTGTTGTAGGTCTTTAAGATGTACAATTGTGTGGAAAATGCACATACCAGGTTTGTAAAATGTACGTACTACATACAATAACGTACATACAGGGTGTTACAAATTCGAGGCTAAGTACAGGGATCTCCGAAACTATAAGAGATACAAAGTCGGTTAAATGGGGGCAAAGTTCCAGAATAAGGAGCTCAAGAAAATGCCGCAATAAAAATTCAAAATTTCCGACTACCTTCGGAGATATCCGAAAATAAACGAAAATTAGCAAATTCGTTTTTATTTTTTCCTAATTACATTTGTTGAAATAATTTCAAACAAATGTCACATTTCCATTGCCACTTTTTCTCTTCTACAAGATGACATAATTAGTTTTTAATTCCGACGTTTCGTTGGCGGGCCACCATCATCAACTTCATTTTTTCAAATACGGACCTGGAATTTAAATTGCATATTTTTGATCCTTATACCTCTAAAACCTAATATTTGATGTCTTCTAAATGTTATGCAGACGTTTCGTTTCCCAAAAACGCATCAGAAGGGTTTTGGGATTTTTAAAAAATACTATCCTGATGAAAATAACAGTATTTATTTGAAATTGAGCAGATGCGGTGTATAAGAGAAAATTAAAATATTTTTGTCTTTAAAATACTTATTTAATAATAATAAATGTAATAAATTATGGGTAAAGGAAACAGAACAAAAACAAATTCATATTAGATAAACTTACTTAAATAACCTACACGCCACATTAAAACAGGATTAAGGCACTGATACTATCATAAAAAAATTAAGAAGAGGTAAGAATATCCTTTAAACTTATCTCAAATGTTCGAACAGATTGCCGTTTACGTTTAAACACTTTAATGCTTTGGTATTTACTTTTCTTACTGCCCTTAAAATTGATCTTTTGCGTAAAGATCGGCATGAAGTTAAAATTTTTTGACGTAACTCTGCCAAAGTTTTCAACAGTGCCATTTTTATATACTTTATTTTTTATTGCACCCCATAGAAAAAAATCTAGCGGTGTCAGATCGGGCGATCTCGCTGGCCACTCCACCACACCTCTGTTTCCTATCCACTTTTCTGGGAAATTTCGATGTAAAAATGCACGCACATCTCGACCATTATGGGGAGGTGCTCCGTCATGTTGAAACCAGAGATGTGGAGAGGTTGCCAACGGGACATCCATTAAAAAATCTTCAAATTGGTTGTTTAAAAAATTAAGATACATATCTGCATTTACATAATGGTCATATAAAAATGGACCCAAGATTTTGTCCCCACACAATCCTGCCCAAACATTAATGGAAAACCTGATTTGAGGACGAAGTTCTCTATTTTCTCTGGGGTTCTCTACAGCCCAAACATGTTCGTTATGTCTATTAAATAAACCACAGTTTGTGAACTTTGACTCATCCGTCCAGATAATGCGATTTAAAAAATTTGGATTTATTGTAGCTTGATCTCTTATCCATTAATCCATTGGCAAAAAGGAACTCTTCTCTCGGCATCTCCAGGATGTAATGTTTGAGAAATATGAATTTTGAAGGGCTTGAAGTTATTTGATTTTAATATTCGCCAACATTTAACATGATGTAAAGTGTGCAAGTTTGCTTCCGACTTAATTTGTCTGGTGGACACAGAAGGGTTTTGGTTTACCTATAGGTACAATAGACAGTATTTATTAAAAAGCATATTTTATTATAATTTATAAAAAATACTAACTTGGTTTAGAACTGTATCAATTTCCCCATTTGTGAATTTATGGCCATATTTTTTTCGTGGTTGTATGAATGACCCATATTCCTTCATATTAAACTCCAGCCTTTTAAAGTATGTGTAGTGTGGTTGAGGTTTTTCCGGATATTGCTCAAAATACATCTGAGTGGATCTATAACAATTTCTTTGGCATAAAAAGTAAATGCGAAGCATATCACTTTTTTCTTGGTTGGAGAATGGCATTTTGTGGCATTAAAATAAAAAATCCACAAACCTTATCACCGCAGTGACGGCAGTGACGCAAATGTCATTAGTTTTTATTTTTCATGGCACTCTTGTTTGTTTTACACATACTTGCTGTTTCAAATGTTGGAATTTAATAATGATAAAAGATAAATATGGTTCAACGCCAAAATTATTCAGTCAGTGTATGAATACACCTCAGCAATATTTGCAATTTCGTTAATTCCTTTATTTAAGTAAGTTTGTCTAATTTGTATTTGTTTTTGTTCTGATTTTCATCAGGATAGTATTTTTTAAAAATCCAAAAACCCTTCTGATGCGTTTTTGGGAAACGAAACGTCTGCATAACATTTAGAAGACATCAAATATTAGGTTTTAGAGGTATAAGGATCAAAAATATGCAATTTAAATTCCAGGTCCGTATTTGAAAAAATGAAGTTGATGATGGTGGCCCGCCAACGAAACGTCGGAATTAAAAACTAATTATGTCATCTTGTAGAAGAGAAAAAGTGGCAATGGAAATGTGACATTTGTTTGAAATTATTTCAACAAATGTAATTAGGAAAAAATAAAAACGAATTTGCTAATTTTCGTTTATTTTCGGATATCTCCGAAGGTAGTCGGAAATTTTAAATTTTTATTGCGGCATTTTCTTGAGCTCCTTATTCTAGAACTTTGCCCCCATTTAACCGACTTTGTATCTCTTATAGTTTCGGAGATCCCTGTACTTAGCCTGTATACATAAGACATATTTTATGTCCAAGTAGTACGTACTTAAAACGTCTTATGTATGCTAGTTGGGTTTGCGGCTTTGAACTTTTTTTCATATTTTTATAGAACCGTACGTTAAAATTTGTCATCGTCATTTCCGGACACTCTGTATAGAAAAATGAGAAAAAAGCCTATTAACTGCATAATGATATACACTGTGGCTTAAATTAAAGGAGCACAGCTTTTAATTGTGAATATTTTTTTCATGTTGCACCGATTTAATCTATTTTTGGAATGATGATGAACTGAAATAGTCTGAGTAAAATGTGTAGTTTTTATCAAAATATTTTGAACAGGGCCGGATTGACAGGATTTTTTCAACAAACGTGCGCTTAAGTTAGTTGCCAACGAAAACTGATTTATTTAAATTTCAGATGATACGTTTTTTTGGTAGTTTAACTGTCGACTATTCAGTATAGGTCTCATTGTGAAAGATTTTAAAATTCAAGAAATCCAATTTATTTTGTTCATTGATGTACTAAAACATTGCGGTTATCATTTTGGAAATTTAAAGTCGTTTGAACCATGATCGCAGCACCATGACCGTTATTAAAAATCAGAGTATCCATGACTGTTATTAAAATAATAATAGTATATTATTAACCAAGGTTTAGACAGCCATCATTATTGCCCGAGCGGCAAGTTTAAATCACGAGGAGCGAAGCGACGAGGGATTTAAGACGCGAGGGCTATAAGCTGTCTAAACCGTGGTTAATATAATATTTTTTCCACTACCTACTACAAACATAAGACATTTATCTTTATAGTATTATTAATTATAAAAAATTATAGTAAGGTATAAGTATATTTTTTAATCAAGTTACCTGCGCTTTGGAATTGGCAAAATATTTTGTTGTTTTGTCAGGTGGCTTTGTGAATGTCAATTTTTGTTCATTTATGTCATCAGATTTCACGAGTTTCCCGTTTTTTTAAAAAATGAGCGAAGAAAATGTTAGTGATATTATTATGTGTACACCTCCAGAATTAAGGATGGAAGCAGAAAAAATGTTGATTGTATCGATATTTTACAATATCAAGTAATCTAATATGTATTGATAATTATCTGGTTGCCTGACCACATTCATGTTTATGAATTCAAGTTGTACAATCAAAAAATCAAGTTACGCTGCCTTCAAATAGATTCTTGAAGATCGGTCAATAATGGATTTTTTCCACTACCAACCTATAACAACGCCATTATTGACCGATTATTAACGTTAGAAATCGTTTTTCTTTACCTTATAAGTTATTATTGACCATGGTCAATAATAAGGCATTGAAATCCATTATTGACCGATCTTCAAGAATCTATTTGAACGCAGGTAACTTGATTTTTTGATTCTACAACATGAATTCATAAACATCATTTCTTGTGGTTAGGCAACCAGATAATTATTAATACATATTAGATTATTAGAGACGCCTGATATTGTAAAATATCGATAGGTACAATCAACATTTTTTCTGCTTCCATCCTTAATTCTAGATGTGTACACATAATATAATATCACTAACATTTTCTTCGCTCTTTTAAAAAACGGAAAACTCGTGAAATCTAATGACATAAATGAACAAAAATTGACATTGACAAAGCCACCTTACAAAACAACAAAATATTTTGCCAAGTCCAAAGCGCAGGTAACTTGATTAAAAAATATACTTATACCTACCTACAATTTTTTATAATTATTAATACTATAAAGATAAATGTCTTATAAAATTTTGTAGTAGTGGAAAAAATATTATATTAACCACTGTTTAGACAGCCCTCGCGTCTTAAATCCCTCGTCGCTTCGCTCCTCGTGATTTAAACTTGCCGCTCGGGCAATAATGCTGCCTGTCTAAACCTTGGTTAATAATATACTATCAATGCCTTATTATTGACCATGGTCAATAATAACTTATGAGGTAGAGAAAAACGATTTCTAACGTTAATAATCGGTCAATAATGGCAATGTTATAGGTTGGTAGTGGAAAAACAATGTTATTTTTGATGTTTTGTACGCTTCGTGACAGCTTATCCGTACACAATGGCAGTCTTAAGTGAAGGGGATCGAATTCTTATCAAATTTTTGCGACAAAAATATAATTACGGGGTGCAAGAAAAATTGTAAAGGAGTTTCCTGAAAAAAATAGGTATGTTGGAACAGTTGAAAAGTTTTTAAGACATCTTAGAGAAAATAATGGATCGATAAAAATGAAAGTTGGAAGGGGAAGGAAGAAAACTTCAAAAACTCAAGAAAATATTACCATGGTAGTTATTAAGAATTATAAAAAATGATTGCCAACTTAAAGTCTTTAAAAAAGTTTACTGTCAACAACTTAATGCCAATGTGAAGGAGAAACGATTAGAAAGATGTAATCTATTACTATAAAGATTCCGTTCTCGGTAAAATATCGCAAAGATATGGTTTTCAGATGAGAAGATGTTTTACTTGAGGCCGCCAAAGAATACACAAAATAATCGGGTATACACAAATGTGCGAGTAAAGAGGGAAATCCCTTTGGAATAGTATATTATTACCCAAGGTTTAGACAGCCATCATTATTGCCCGAGCGGCACGTTTAAATCACGAGGAGCGGAGCGACGAGGGATTTAAGACGCGAGGGCTATAAGCTGTCTAAACCGTGGTTAATATAATATTTTTTCCACTACTACAAACTTTTATAAGACATTTATCTTTATAGTATTAATAATTATAAAAAATATGATAGGTAGGTATAAGTATATTTTTTAATCAAGTCACCTGCGCTTTGGAATTGGCAAAATATTTTGTTGTTTTGTCAGGTGGCTTTGTTAATGTCAATTTGTGTTCATTTATGTCATCAGATTTCACGTTTCACGAGTTTTCCGTTTTTTTAAAAAATGAGCGAAGAAAATGTTAGTGATATTATTAGGTGTACACCTCCAGAATTAAGGATGGAAGCAGAAAAAATGTTGATTGTATCGATATTTTATAATATCAAGTAATCTAATATGTATTGATAATTATCTGGTTGCCTAACCACATTCATGTTTATGAATTCGTTGAAAAATCAAAAAATCAAGTTAACTGCCTTCAAATAGACTCTTGAAGCTTAGTTCATATAGATGCGAATCACGAATTGCATTCTTGAAGATCGGTCAATAATGGATTTCAATGCCTTATTATTGACCATGGTCAATAATAACTTATAAGGTAGAGAAAAACGATTTCTAATGTTAATAATCGGTCAATAATGGCGATGTTATAGGTTAGTAGTGGAAAAATCTTTTAATCGAGAGAAGTCACTTTTCACCTGGCGTAATGGACTCTGTGGCAGTTTCCAAATTGGGGAAGTCAAGTCTCATTGTTGTAGATGCCGGAGTAAAACTCAACTCGTACGCGTATCAACAACAAACTTTACATCACTTGCTTCCTGAAATTGAAGGAATCTGCGACGATTACGTGTTCCAACACAAGACGGTGCTCCTTTCCATACCTCTCGCAGCCAATAGTTCAGACTTAAACCCTGTTGACTATTTCATATTGGGAATTTTAGAGGCAAATGTTCACAATGGTCAAAGGTTTAACACCATCAAGAAGCTAAAGTAAATGTTACAGTTCTGTTGGAATAATTTTAACCAGGACATACATAATCAATGCGGCTATTGACCTATGGCTAAGGCGACTGCAATCGGTGATAGAAAATCATGGTGGTCATATTCATAATGTTATCCTGTAAATATTTGGACTACTTTTGATTTTAAGTGATAGTTAGTCTTGATATCATTAATTATTAATATTATAAAATTTGTTAATTAAGATTGAACAAAATAAATTGTACTTCTTGAATTTTAAAATATTTCACAATAAGACCTATACTGGAGAATTTTCGATAGTTAAACTACCAACAAAACGTATCATCTGAAATTTACATAAATCAGTTTCCGTTTGCAACGAACATATAAGCGCACGTTTGTTGAAAAAAACCTGTTAATGCGGCCCTGTTCAAAATATTTTGAAAAAAATTACACATTTTACTGAGACGATTTCCGTTCATCATCAATCCAAAAATAAATTAAATCAGTGCAAAATGAAAAAAATATTCACAATTAAAAAATGTACCCCTTTAATTTGAGCCACAGTGTAGATGTTTTTCAAGAACACAATGCTCATTTGTCAGTGCAATTTTTTTCAGTAAGCATTGTTTGACATTGAATAGACCCAATACGAAGGTAAAATAAAAAAGAAAAAGAGAAACTTCAATTTTTTGCACTCTGTATTAAAATTTTAAAATATACTATTTACGTCTTCTGAGGAGCGCCTTTCGATGAGGTACTCCGAATTTCGATCAAAATTTTTCTTAAACTAATCCATGGCAATGGAATTATTATTTACAAGAATGTTTTTTTTTTAAATGTTATGGTAGCCAATAAAGATATCAAACTTACCTTCTTCACTGGCTTTTAGCACTTTCAGCTCACGCTCTTTCTGGAACATCAGCGCAACGTCATTTGCAAACACGTACTCAACTCTTATACGACCTTTAAGCGACGCCAATACGATTAAAAAGCAACTCTTGGTTGTAACGATGAACGAAGGGACTAACAATGGATACCCTGTATAAGCTAGTTATGAAATGAAACACCAATAAATATCAAGTATTATTTTTCCATTTATTCTTAAAACAGAACTAATCACTAACACATTCTTATCCGACGTACAAACCAGGCGTAAAACCTTAGGAAAATAAAAAAATGCTCTATAGAAATCACAGTTATTCTACTTATAGTACTAAACACAATGGCAATATACCTTAAAACTTATTGCTTACTCAGTAGAATTTGACAACTTTTCTTTATTTTCTACAAACGCGTATTTCTCGCAACACACGAGCTAGTATAAAAATAAAGAAAAGTGACAAAATAAATTTATATAGAAAAACTTTCGTCCAGTAACGTAAAGGAGCCCATTCACTAGGCGATATTTAAGCAACTACAATGTTGCAACCAAATTACTTCGAATCACCAACCATAATATTTTCTGTCAATCTGATTGCTTGAATATCCCCTCTAGTGAATGCGTGGGCCCCTTATTATACCATGTGTTCTTCTTCTTAAACATTTTCGTAAACAACACAAAATACTTGTGGGTTAATATAATATTTGAGTTTTAGATTAAAAGAAAAACTAATTACTACATTTACACTTAATAACATAAAAATATGAAAGAGCATCATTCAAAGTGCTTTTATAGCTATATAGCACCTAGTATATAGCGTACAAGGGACACTAAACGACCCCTTAGCATTTTTTTGGATAAAAATAAAAATAGGAGTAGGTAATATATAGAAGCTTAACAGCAACGCAATCAATCACAATTTTAGATCAGTTTAGATACATACCATTTGAGAGGTAACTATCTAAACTAGTCTAAAATTGTAACCAATAATAAAAGAATACTTTGTTCAAATATTTGTTGATATACACAAGGAACCCAAAGAACTTTTACTATTATAGTCGTCACAGTTTTAGGTTAAAATATATTTGTTTAAGTTTGAGTTGGGGTCTTATCTTAGTTCTTCCTAAAAAGACAAATAAACGTGAAGTTAGGTCAACTTTATTTAATGACGACCTTATTCTCAAAATTAACTTTTCAATGGCATACAACATGTTGACTTGTACCTTCAAAATTTCACAAGAAACAAGATGGCGCATATCAAACAACGTATGCTACTGACATGGGAAAGTAGTCATAAAATCTGTTAAATTGGACTGAAATTGTAATCAAGAGTATAGGACTGGCTTCCTCTAGTTGTAAAAGTTCTTTGGGACACCCAACACCAAATTATACAGCTAGGCCAATGTCAAGACTGCCTTTTTTTGGGGTGTTAAGTTTTATATGCTCTAACACTAATCTCGTAAGTCCGCCGCATATACAACAAAAGTTCTTTTTGCCTATTTTTGCACCAGAATAAAAACATAAAATTGAGCACAAAAATTACTCTACCACAAGTAACACTTTTTTACAAACCCTGGCCTTGGAAGAGTAAAGGCTTTTTTCATAAAATGTTGCCCACTCTGGGATACATATATAGGCTAAATGTTAGCCAAACAGGCCTTGATTGGTAAAAATAGCGTGTTACATAATTAATGGTTAAACGATAAAATAAAAATATCTAAGGACAATAAAATAATAATATTATGAGACAGAGTATAATAGCCAAGGAATTTAAAGAAAGCAAAAGTCTAGCTACCTCCCTTTTTCGGTTCGAGGAGGTGGCATCAGGGAAACACTTTTAAGGGTAATAAGAATAATAATAGAGGGAATTAAAAAAATACGAGCACAGAAATCTAAACACGTTCCGTACTATAAAAGATGTCGGCATCTTTAACGATGTATTTACAAAGTGGCCTTTTTCTCTCTACAAAGCAATTTTTTATGATGTTAATAAATCCTAATCCCATCATTGAAAACTGCCAATAAAAATTATAAACAATTTTTCAAAAAGCCAGCTTTAAATAAGTATTATTATTTACATTATTTTAACTCCACTACAAAAAAAACTCACCAGCGATATATTGGATTATACATATAACTTCATAAAAATTCATTGCACAGCGAAATTTAAAAAAGAAATACAGCGAAAAAGCCAAGCTAATTCCATACTCTGACGCGGTTGCCACGTCTTTACTACATCCAACCACACCAACAGGTAACTTGCACAATTTGGCAACATGACATTAAACTGTCAGCGATGCCAAACGCTTAAATTTTTCGTATATTTGCCTGCAAGATTGCCTGAGAAGCGCTAGACCTCGTAGCCACTTCTATAGCTAAGTACAAGTAGTTTGGTTGTTGCAAAGGGTTGCCATAGAATCGAAATGAGCTGGCAACGTCAGTAAGGCATCTGCAGCGGAGCGGTTTTCTGAGCAGTTTACGGGTTTGGCTCTTGTGGTGTCGACGCATTCTATGGGCATTTTTATTGTTTCCATGTTGTAGTTGTAGCCTTGAAGCGTGAGCTAAAGAAAAAAAATCCAATAGGATATCTAGCATATATTTGCAGGTATATGATAGAGCCTGTACCACACACAGAGATATACATTAGATTATGGATAAGAAGGATAAGTTTCAGCACAGAGGCGTTTTTCTCATGACTTTAACCAAAGATGGCGGTGAGTATTTACGTTTTCTATAATGTTAATCAAAAAATATACTGCTCTGACCGCTTCCCTGATCAGACATGACCACGTTTGACTTTTTTTTTATGTGCCTCCTCCTGATCTCATTACGCAGGGTAGTGATGAACATCTGTTCTGTTCGGATTTTAAGTTTATAGTAATTTCGCTTATCAGTACGCTTCTTGGTACCGTCGTTTTAATAAGCGTACCTCTACTGATAAAAAGACGTAAGTATAAAATACTCCTGCATGAAGGAATTAAAAGATATAAGGGACAGTGAAGAGAAACAAATAACGACGGTCCTGTATAAGTAGTAAGAGTAGGTTACTGAGTCATCTATGTGAACTGTCAGATAGTAGACATGCAAGACAACTATTATTCAGATGAGAAGGTGATAAAACGGACCATAGAAGACTCCAGAAATATTGAAATCTGTACCTACTACAACAATATGAATAAGTAATAACTTACCTTAATGATGGTATGTAATGGCACATGCATATAGGGTACCTCGTCCGGACGCGTTTCCAAAAAGTACCCAAGTACACAACGGAGTACCGCTTGATGGCTTATAGTGAGGACGTTCGTTTCACATTCGAGCTGATTCAATACTGGTACCAATCTTTGCATGACGTCGACGTACGACTCGCCCTGAGGATAGCGGTACTTTAGCTTCTCGCAGTCGCGTAGCGCGAGTTCTTTTGGAAATTGCTCTTGGAGTTCTTCGTAGGACAGACCCTCACAATCGCCCTGGAAAGAAAAGAAATAAGGGTATTTTTATTTGCCAAATTGATAGAGATGTCGGTATTTAGGCACGTACAGCGTAGTCAACTAAGACTCAAATTATCAATGTTCTGTAAGTAAGAACAGCCACATAACTTCCATGGCAACGTAGTTGTTCCAACAATGGTATCCTTGCATTTGGGTTAGCAGGACATTGATAAAATGGGCCTAAGCGAGATAAGCTGCTTTATCTATTTATTATTGTTTTTTTTTTCTTATTGACTTTATCTATTATAATCCAGTACTATTAAGGATAGTTCAATAAAGGGCCTCAACAGCTCCGGGAACTCTGTCAGGAAAGCCGATTCGATAGTATTTTGGTTTAAAATATAGTTTTCTAATATACTTCAATGTTTTGTTCAAATCAAATTAAATACAGTGTGGGTGTAAACTCTGGAAACGGCTTAATAACATCACAATTTATTGACCGATTTAAACCAAATTTGGCACAGTTGTGTAAGAGGATCTGACGCACCGAATGACGATATTGGCGTTGTTGTCAGCCTTTTAGTTTGTCTGGAATTCGATCGAATTTTATATTTTTAAATGTAACACCCTGTATATTTTTTCACTTATAGTTTTTACTTTAAATTTGCTACAATGTACAATTTAGAAAAAATATATTTTTTTATATTAAACGTTCAAACTGTTTTCCCTGTACAGCTTGACAGTGTGTTAATTGAAAATAAAAATTTTCAATTGTGTTGTAAATCATTTCTGGCCTTATTAATTCAAATTCGTCCAAAATTCGACGCTGCAAATCGGCTAAATCTTGAGGTTTTGTGGTATAAACTCTGTTCTTCAAGTGTCCCCATAAAAAGTCGTTAGGCGACAAATCAGGGGACCTAGGTGGCCACTCGACTGTACTCCCTCTACCGATCCACCTATTCGGAAAAGTGTTGTTCAAAAATTCGCGCACGTTTCGACAAAAATGGGGAGGAGCTCCGTCCTGTTGAAAGAATGTACTTGCATAATTTGGACCCATCACATTTCGTATAGTAGGCACTATTTGCGTTTCCAAGAGCTCAAGGTAAAGTTGTCATGTCAAACTTCCATCAATAAAAAATGGACCGATCTTGTGGTTACCCAGAAGCCCAGCCCACACATTCAATTTTCCAGCGCGTTGTGTATGACCTTCTCTCATTCACTGGGGATTTTCATTTGCCCAAAACCTACAGTTGCGTCTATTGACTATACCATTTAACATAAATGTTGCGTCGTCCAAAAATACTATAAATTTGAAAAACTGGTTATTTTGGTCAAACCTTGACATCATAATATCACAAAATTCAATTCTTCGTTCATAATCATCTTATAACTCTTGAACTACAAGTATTTTGAAAGGGTGATATTTATGTTTTATTAAAACATTATGGACGGATTTGAAGCAGACGTCACTTACTTGAGAAATTTTTCTTAATGAAGAAACAGGGGTTTCAACAGCATGTTGTAAAATTTCTAAACTTTTCTCTTCATCTACTACTGCTGGTCGTCCTGATTGTCGCCTATCTCTATAATTTCCAGTTTCTTCGAACCGTCGAACAGTTTTTAGAACAGTTGCTTTTGAAATTGAATTTCGGTTTGGAAATGCGTCATTAAATAGATTTTTAACCTCTTCGTAAGACTTGACCCTATCGCCATATCCTCTCATCATAAGAATTGTAATTTTTTCACTTTCAGTTAAAGACATTTTTGCATGTAAAAATGACAGCTTTTATGACTTTACATCAAAACTGAACAAAGTATGTTATACCAAAAGTGTAACATATTTAAAGTAAAAACTATAAATAAATGAAAAAATATACAGGGTATTACATTTAAAAATATAAAATTCGTTCGAATTCCAGACAAACTAAAAAGCTGGCAACAACGCCAATATCGTCATTCGGTGCGTCAGATCCTCTTACACAACTGTACCAAATTTGGTTTAAATCGGCCAATAAATTGTGATGTTATAAAGCCGTTTCCAGACTTTATACACACACTGTATATTGATTGTGTTAAAATAAAAAATTTTGTTTACACTCATCAGATCGAAGTATAAATGTTACAGACATAATCTAACACGTTAAACTTAAAAATCAACTGAATACATAAACATTACAAAGTTACAGAGTTAAAACATATTAAAATTATCAAAACATATCAAAGTTGAGCCTTAAAATGTCATCAATGCTGCAGAGTGATTTTTCTTTTAAAAAATGACTTTGGAATGTCTTTTTTTTAATTTTGGTAGTGGCATCTTTTACTGCTCGTGTTATAAAGTGTAATCGCTAAGAACTACGGTCTACTCCGACACTTTCCCAGTCTACAGTGTGTTGGGACATAGTCCTCTTTGTTTTGTGTGTCATGTACATGCATGTCCTGGTGGATAATGAGGTTGTCTTTTTGTTTTATCAGTAACAGGCTATCCAGTATATACAGTGAAGGAAAAGTAAGAACCCCCAGTATCGCAAGCCATTATCCTGATCACTCTTCGTCGTAGCTTTAAAACTCTATGGACATGAGAAGAACGTCCCCATGCAATCACGCCATATGACATAATACTATGAAAAAGAGCGAAGTAGGCAGTTCTCATGGTTGACTCTGACACGCATGCACATAGGCTCGGCAAGACAAACAAGCTCCTTTCAAGCCTCCACACATTCCCAACATGCACACGAAGACACTGCATAAACTGTATGTTTTCGTGTAAACACCATTTCTTAGGTTTTTTCCTGGTTTGGTATGAATCTGTTGGAGAGAAACCATTCCTCCACAGATTTGCAATGGCAGCTTGCTCAGATTTATCTCCAGTAAAGACTGCAGTGTCATCAGCAAAGAGCACACAGTTACCCAATTGTTGGCCAAAGGGTAGGTCCTTAATAAATATTAAGAATATAATGGGTCCCATGATTGATCCTTGTGGGACTCCAATATTTACTGTGGCTGATGCTGACAACACTCCATTCACCCTAACAACGCTCCTGCAGATATGACTGGATTAACTGAGCAACAACCTGAGGGTTTTAAGCTGCATTTCATTCGATACGCAATCAAATGCTTTGCTTAAGTCACAAAACAACGCAGAGAGACACGACTGGTTTTCAAATCCATCCATAAGTTGCAGGGCAACATATATAGTGTTCCTACCTCTAAAAAACTCTATTTAGTTTGATCGCCATTTATTTTGGAAATGATAGGCAATAAGGAAATGAGTCTATAGTAGTTGTTTACGAGATTAACATTGCCCTTTTTAAAGATTGGGGAGATTGGAGCTTTTTTTTAGAACCTCTGGGAAGGAATGCTCAGGGAAGTTTGGTGAGAGGTATGAAAGGTTTATGGACTATAATGTTAACAGTCAGTCCATAAATATCCGAGATATCTTTCAATCTGTTAATAATATTTCATATATTGTTGAACTTACTTCTTTGAAATTGAACTCATCATAAGGGATATTTTTTTTGTTTAAGATAGGAGCAGAAATATGTATTTGTCTAAGGGAGATTTTTATCAAGTCATTTGCTATATTGGCAAAGAACTTCAGAATCGAATTCTTGGGGTCTGACTTGGCATCATGAGGCATGGACAAATTAACAAACGTCTTATACGATTAGTACGTATACCTAGGGTGTTCGGAAATAGTGGCAGATTGGTCGACCTTTTGATATTCTTTCAAATTCATCGAAACAAACTATACCATACATTCACATGGGGAAACTAGAGATAAAATCTGTTAAATTGAACTTTTCCATAATTCTTGAAGTACTGCCATTCAATTTTTTTCTTCACTTCTTGACCTAACATGGTTTTAATATTTTTAAAACAATCCTGCTAACTCCAAGCCTAGTTTGCAGATTTTTTTAAATGGTATGATCTACTTTTTATTATTCAATATCAAAATGAAAGGTATTCTTAATCATCTCAAGGCATTTTGGAACACATAATGAGCTTTACTTCAGTTTTAATAAAAATTTAATTATTAAATAATTAACAACTGAAGCTTACGCAATTTTTGAGGCACAAAATATTTGCAAATTGTCAGGAGATTTGATGAATAACTGTAGACACAGTTGAAAATAATCAATTTTTTCCGCGCAACTTACGATGGCTGTAGCTTGTACATTTTAGGGCACATGTTTATAGGAAAAATGTTTTATTGTCACCCAAAAATACGCCCTTAAAATCTGTGTAGTGAATTCTGAAACACTCTGTATTTATTTACGATTTCTCGACTTTTTTAATAAATGTTAAGTAAGTATTTACTCCAAAAATATGACCTTTGCTACTAATCGTGGTTGTTAGTTAACAACTCGTTATAAATATAACAGTAATTCATGTATTTATTTTCGCGATAGCATATCAAGGATACAATTTAAATAAACTGTTTGCAGAGTGAAGCAATGTTTAGTTATTTTTCAACAGTTATATACCGGGCACAGTGAGTTACGAAATCAGATTTTTTTGCATGCACTAAGGTTATACAGGTTCCTGACCGAGAGTAGAAGATATTTGCTATTTACCAGGGACGTAGACAATCAGTTGACGTTAAAAATTATATAATAAATGCAAATGTTTAAATAACAAAATGTTTCCCTGTATAGAAAAACGCTCAGACTAACCAAAATGCTAAAATTATTTTGTTTGTTGTACCGCAAGCCGCAAGGCACAGTGCTTGGACCTATCTTGTTCATAATTTATTTAAACTCACTTCTGGAAATTAAAATAAAAAATGGTACAATCATATCATATGCAGACGACACGGCTCTCATATTCAATGGTACAGATTGGGACCAAACCAAGCAATATGCCATAGATGGACTCATTAAAATAAAAAACTGGATGGAAACCTATAAGTTAAGTATGAATGTCAAAAAAACAAACTATATTGCATTTTCTCTCATGGGGCTAATAGACCTGAATTTTCATATTTTTCAATTGACCATAATAATACAATAAAGGAAACTTCTCAAACAAAATATCTTGGAATATACTCTGATCAAAACCTTAAATGGCATACACATACTGAATACTTGGCTAGCAGACTCAAAAAACTAATATATAAATTTTATATAATTAGAACATTTTTAAACATAAACGAACTTGTTATTGTGTATAAATCATTAACCGAATCAATTCTAAGATATGGCATTTTGGTATGGGGGGGACTATATAATGTTGCTTTACATAAACTAAATATTGTACATAAATATATTTTAAAAACTATATATAAAAAACCAAAGCTTTTCCCCACTGAAAACCTATTTACAGAACAAACAACCAACATAAGGACACTATACATTACAACAATCTGTTTATATATTCACGACCATGAACATATTAAAATTGGTATAAATCACATTTATAACACTAGATCAAGAGCAAAAGGGAACTTAAGTATTCCAAATAACTTAAAAAACATAAATTTGAAATTTTTTGTCTACCTTGCACCAAAAACATACAACCTTCTACCCTTTGTAATAAAAGAAATAAAAAATAAAGAGAAGTTTAGCAAGGATTGCAATAAATATGTTCATAACAATTATCATATTTTCTCTACATTGTTTTAGTGATTCGTTTGTCGGGGTGTGGAATGACTATTGGGGTGAAAGTCTTCATGGCTGATGATTTGGAAGTAAAAAAAAAAAAAAAAATCTTTTTTTGATTAATTCTTAGATTTAGTATTAGGTTAAGTATTTAAATTTAAAATTAAAGAAAAAAAAAATAATAACTTAGTAAAAGTAACGCACACAGGTGTACACTCTACACCTAGGCGTTAATATTGTTAAAATTTGTATAACAAAACTAAATGAATGTACATTGTATATAACTGTATAAATATGAATTACTTAATTAATAAACATGTAGGGATACAGGGTGTACTGATCCCTTCAAACAACAAACAACAACAACATGGTACCTATCCTCATAAAAGGTAAACAACTCTCATATATAGCACAAATAACTAACCTAATTGATGGCAATTATTGACTATAGACTAATATTTGACTTCGTCCATAGCCAGCATGTATAAGCGGGCCCAAAAATTTTACTTACCGACCAGATTTCATCGTATTCAGGCAAGTGTTGCTGCGGAGCATTAATAAGGGCGCTGGTAGCTTTGGTTCTCTGCAACGTGGACGTCCAAACGTGTAGCGATGGCAAGTTTAAGGCTTGGATATGCTTCGCCAGGGATTTGGCGTACAAGCGACCCCTGGGAGAGAGGGGGGCGTCGCCCCCTATGCGGCCGATGACATTAAATTCGCTTTCACCGTGCTGGAACAATGAAGAAATACCTGTTGTAACTGACATATAGATATGGGGCTATAGAAAAAAATTTTGTAAGAAAAAGGTTTTTTGGAAAAATAGGTGCTTATAAAGAAATTTGAATATAACCTGTGCTAACCACAACCGTGTTAACTACTGCAACGTGATTGGTAAAGTAAGTGATTATTTTTAAACTAAAGATATATCTTTTCTGTTCAATACAGGTAGTTTTAACATTGCATAGGTCGAAATATCCGTAATGCTAACTAACCTGTGAACTTTACCTAGAGGTATTTTCAAACCACTAGACAAACCTTCTATAAATGTTTGGCGAGAGCTTTGAATATTTTTATTCTGCCATATCTTTTGCACTAAATGTCCTTCGTTGAGCCAGGTTTAGTCTAAATAAAAAATGTTCTTTTTTCACTTCTATATCTGCCAATATTTCTTAGATACTGCCGTCTCCAAAAAATAATATCTTGTCTATCGAGTAGGTTAGGTTAGGTTAGAGTGACAGACTTCTGGTCTGTCCAGACAGTCTCACGTAGTCCTATAAGGACCGTTGTGATACCACATATGTTCTGCAGAACCTAGGACAGCTAGATGCTGGGCACTTGATTTTCAAGCCATTCCATGTAAATGTTAGCAATTACTAGAGAAAGGAGGAATGATCAGTAATCCGTCTAATTGTCTGAAGAATCTATCCTTCTCAGCATTCCAGTAGGTTCATTATGGCGATGATGGGTAACGATGTTCGTTCCTCAAGGGTTTGGTCCTCCCCAAGTTTACTTGGGACGACTTGACGACTTGAGTGTATCCTTCACTGTGTAGAGATCCTTGACATCAAAGTATCGTTCATCTGGTTGTATTTCCTTTCAACTTGTATTCTCAACGAAATCTTGCAAGTTTTTACAAATGATCTGCTATGTCCTTGTAGTGGTTGTAGTATTGGAATCAGAAATCTGGAGAGTTCGTATGTTGGAGAATTTCTGGAGCTTGTAATGGGTCGTAGAGGCATGTTTTGCTTGTGTGTTCGTGCTTCTTGAATGTACGGTATATTGTTCCTTTAATGGTGGTAGTGGGGTCCTTTGGGATGCTCTGGTAGTTTTTCTTTTCCAAGACTTCTTTGATAAATAAATATTGATATTGGAAGTCCAGAACACGTTTATCATTCATTAAAAATGTTATCCAATGTTGGGGTCTTCATATTAAAATAAAAAAAAAAAACGGTTTGGTTACACTATACCTAAGATTGAGCTGTAAAATGAAGATTTCTCGACTGTGAATTAAATAACATCCTGTATATTAGACCCCCCGCTTATCATAATCCGTCGCTAATAAATTTAGCAAACTGACGCAAGTAAAACAAGATTAATAATTGATATTGTAATTTGCGTCTTAAAAAATGGATCTTAACACACAAAATGAGTAAATATTTTTTTCAAAGCTGTTTCGCAAGTATTTACAACACCTACTTTCCGAAAATCCTATTTTTACATAATGTGTTTATCTAGAGCTTAATTTGTTGATAATTCCGATTAGCGATATAGTCATAAAATTCGCGAAATTTAAATTGCTCTTTTCATTTTAGCGACCCCCACGAAACGTTAAAAATAAATTTGACGAACTTTCGCGACTGTGTCGAAATGTGGGAGCTATTTTTAGCTTGATATTTAGACAATTTGGAGCCAGATTGCGTGCACATTTTGAAACTTACCCGACTAAAATACAAAGTCTGTTGATATGGTTTCGGTGTGGATATGTACGCCAAAATTTTGCCCTCCTTTACTCCGGTTACCCCGTGGGCAATGACACCGCCTTCCCCGCCATCCAGAAGCTTAACCATGGGACATGGCAGCTCCCAGAGACTGCCCAATGTGGGCGACTCGTATTGAGCTTTGTAATGCGCCATTTTATTGGTCAGATCTTTAAGTGATTGCTCGGTCGCCATGCCGTGATAGTCGGCACTATACTGGAGAATTTCCTGAAAAAGAAAAAAAATGACTTTATATAGCGTGTCCAGAAAAATTCTAGACATAAAGGAATTTTCTTTATTGTTGATTTTACGAAAAAAAGTTATTCTTCATAAAAAGTTCTGCTTGATGCGCAAATAATGTTGACATATCAAAACTTAAGATATCATGTACAGGGCGGCAAAAAAATAGAGAAACACAGAATTACGTTAAGAGGGAAGTACCCTAAACTTTTATTTTAGAGCAAATTGTTATAAGAAGACTTTACTAAGGACTACAAAACGTGGTCAGATACAATTTTTCAACAATATTTTAATTTACAGGGTACCCCATATTGCTAAAATATTGTTTATTATTCACATTGCCATTATACAGAACATGAAATAATCTCGCATTATTTTTTTACGTAATTGGTTTCCAACAAGAGGTAATGAATGCTCAACGTGTTTTTGATGGTACCTTGTAAATTAAAATATTTCAACGAAAAATTGTATCTGACCACGTTTTGTAGTCCTTAGTAAAGTTTTCTTATAACAATTTGCTCTAAAATAAAAATTGTGGGTACTTCCCTCTTAACGTCATTCTGTGTTTCTATGTTTTTTTGCCGCCCTGTACATGATATCTTAAGTTTTAATATGTCAATATTATTTGCGCATCAAGCAGAACTTTTTATAAAGAATAACTTTTTTTCGTAAAATCAACAATAAAGAAAATTCCCATATGTCTAGAACTTTTCTGGACAAGCTGTATAAAAAAGAATATGTCAGTAAATGTTAACCATTGGAATAAAATCGAGACGAAGAGACCTCTGGTGGCAGTTTCGGAGATAATGTATCAGTGTCAGTATTTCGTAATGTTACATTTATTTAAATAAAAGTGGTGGCTTCTTTAAGTAAGAAGCGTTTATATTGTCTAAGTAATGATTCTCGAAACTGCCACTATCTCACCGCCGCCAAGGCGCTGGGAATATACCTCACCTTAAAATTTCTTTCGAGCAAAACTGGATCTTCGCAAACGCACTCGATAAACATAACCCTAAATCCAAGTTGGCCGTGCGCCAGATCGTAAATCTCTTGCCTCTGCGCCCTGGACACGTTTGGTCCGTCCAGAATGGCGACGGAGTGCGCAGGCTGGCCCAACCAATCGCAGGCCTCCTCGAGCGCTTCACGGAAGCTTTGTTGGCGGATGCGCCACGCGGGAAGGTTGTCTGCGCGGAACATCTCGTGCGATGCATATTGCTTTATATGTTTGCGGCGATAGTCAGAGATGTCGTAGACTGTAAGAGAGAGAGAAAGAGACAAATGTTTAGGTTTGTTTAAATTTAAATAAATATTATATTGGTATAAGCAATAAATTAATCTATCTGGAAATGTCAAAAGCAAACTATACACCAGCTTGAATATAAAACTAACACCATTAAATTTTTCGCTGCTATAAAACACTGATTTCTATTTTTTTATTTATAAAAATTGTCATTGTCAAATATATGTCAATTTGATTCAGAGACTAAATGGCGAGGGAGTCACCCTGTATTGGCAGCATAACAACTCGTCAAATTATAATCAATAGTCCATTAATTAATGTTACAAAGGTATTTGAAAATTAGGTAAACAACAATTAACAATCTATAAAAATGAAGGCCGTTACAATACAAATTATTTATTAAGAAAGAACGAACTAACATCACATAAGTTGCCTTTATTAATTATTAGGCAATCCAAACCAGGTTATGTTTGCCCATCACGGTCATATTGGAGTCACAAAGTGCTTCCAATATGGCCGTCGACGGCAAACGTCAGAAAAACTAACCTTTTTTTTGTGTGAACGTCAGCTTGACGTGTAAACCGCGATTTTGGTTTTGTGTATTTGTGTATATGTGTTCTTTTCTGTTATTTGTATTTATATTTAATAATACTTAAAATTGATGATGTTATTGGAGATGTTAACAACGGCAAGTGTATATCTACAGCTACACACAGCAGAGGACTCGACTGTAAACTAAGCATCGAATCCGTGTATATTTGCCTTCAACGGCCATATTGAATTGTTCGTTGAATGCTTTTGAGTTCTGTGGAACGAATTCAATATGGCTGTGGCAGGCAAATCGTAATTTGACACATCGTTGGATTGCCAGACCTGTAACGTTGTGGTTAGGATAATAAACTTCGTTATTGTTTGATTATCATTAACATTACTTCATTTTTTTTAAATTTATTGAAAAGAGCTATATGTATAACTTTAATAATGCCATTAGATTTTCTCGCATAGCACTTAAAAATTCATCGCAATACATTTTTAAAGTTGGTTAAAATATGTCACGTCCTCGTGTTTCCCTGTCGGCCCCTGACGCACAAATCACTGAAATAAATTTAGATACGCAACTGGACTCTTAGAACTGTCAAAAACTAATTGGCGCTGATGTCCTAGTATTTGCGATCCAAAACACGCGAGAGAAAGAAATCTGTTTGGCAACTATTGGTAAAAATAAAGAAAATTGTTTTACCAACTTATGATGAAATCTGTTTTATCGGTAGATATTGGTGCCGCTTTAAAATTGAAAGTATTCCCTGGTTTAAATATTCATTTTTTTCTGCTTTTATTTTTAGTTCAGGGATAAACGTTATTTGTAACTCTTGTTTTTAAGTTTGGGGTAAATACCTTGTTAGTAAAGTAACAAATAACGTATATCTAAGAGCTCCAATAGAAAGCAGCAAAAAAGGAATTATTTAAACCAAGCAATACCTACCTATTTAAAAAAATACAGCTGACTAAAATAAAGCGAAATAGGTAATAAAACATTATTTTTATGATCAAAAATTATCGGATCTCTTTTTGGCAAGCGGTGTCGCATGCCATGTTTATTTAAACAATTTGGAACACAACATTTTTTAGGTTTTAACGGAGGTGCGTAGTCTTCCATAACGGAAATAAATACGCGAACTTTAACTAAACAAACCGAAAACACACTAAAACGAAACAAAAAGTCAAAACAACTATCAAAAAACACGCTAATAGTACACACAGAGTCCGAACGATCACAAACAGGATTAAAATTCAACACAACTTAAAAGAAAATCGAAAATAGAAAATTGACAATACACTTCAAATTTTTGACAACAACGAAATCTGGGAGGGTACTTCTTCTCGATGGCAAATCGCAAATGAACGTGGTACCATCTATACGAGCTTAACTAAACCAAATTGTGCTATGCCACTATCGGCGACATCTACGAAATGCGATCCAAACAAAATAATAATGTTTGGCGGGAACGCCCAGCTTACGTATCTAAATTTATTTCGGTGATTTGTGCCCTGACGTCACTAATGTCAGAGGCTTGTTCGATATTTAAAATGTCAAACTTCCAAAATTGTCATACATCAAACGTCAAAGACATTAGAACTTCAAACGTCCTGTGCGTAATAGAATGTTTGTGTGGTGTGGTCGTTGTTGCCGATCGACAATAAAATTTTGCATTTTTGTTTTATTTCTTTAAAAATGGCTCGCTGTGGAATATTCAAAGATTCCTGTTAATTTGACAACTATTTAGGCTATTTGGTAAGATAAAATTGGAATACAACTTTATAAAAAGTTAAAATTTAAAAATTTTCATATAAAACACGATAGGGGGTAGCCTTTCGAAGGATATTGAAGTTCAGCCAGTTCAAATGATGGCAAATATTTTATTTTATTGTTTGAAAATTCAAAAAAGTCATTTTTGAAATTTAATACCTCGAAAACTAAAGATCTGATAGAAATGCAGTTTGGACCGCTTATTAATCATCTTTTATACTCCTTTTTTGCAATACATCCCTTATACCTAAAAAATTTTAATATAGTAGATTATCAAGAAAAACTAACTAAATCACTATTCTTTTAAGCGGTTTTTAATTTTTCTTTTGGTTAAAACACGTCATCGAAAAGCTCTCCTCAAAAGACGTAAAATGTATATTTTGAATTTTGAAATTTTATAGTTTGCAAGAAATTTTTGGACAACTTGCACTAAAAAAAATTAAAAGTTTTTCACTAATATTACAGAAATAAAGGTTTTTTTATGCCACAAAAACTGTAAAAAAATCAAGCATTTTCGGGTTTTTCAACATCGTCAATTTTTGCAGGGTCGCGGTCGGTCCTGCCTGAACCAGATGTTTGTATTTGGCAAAACGCAAATTTACGAGAGACGTCAAATTGTCAGAAAGTACGACTTTTAATTCAATGTTGGTGTTGGACTTAAAAAATGTGATATATGTGTTTTAAATAATGTTTTCTTTTTGTGGACGCAGTAATTTTTCCACAAATAGCCCTATTTATTTCATAAAATTTAACATGTAAGTAATTTTGATAGGTATTGAGGTCTTATATATTCTTCAAATTTACTATGATAGCTTGGCGAATATCGCATTGTGTCTTAATTTGGTTTTAATCTAAAAGGTAGTCTAGGTAATTACCTATTACCTTAATGACAATTTTCGAAGGCTGATGTATTAGGATATAAAAATGCGGATATAGAAAATATAGGTAGGTACCTAACACCTTTTATAGAAATACTAAGATAAAGGTTACTGTCGTTCCTTTATATAATATATATAATATAAACGAAACAGTATAAAATAGTATAAATGTATCTGCACTTTTTATCGATTGCCATTATTCTTGCAGACGGTAGTACATATATGTTTTACCCAGAGGTGTTTTTTTTTTATTAGCAGGAAAATTTTGATGATTATTTATTTCTGGAGATACTACAATAACATCTAATCTATGAGATGACGATTACCTCCTGCTATTGTTATAATAATATAATAATAAGTCATTTAGTAGATATTTAAAGTGTTGTTATGGTTTTTCCCATGGAAAATATCTAAGTGTGATAAGATACCTTTAAAACTAAGTACCTTGTTATTTATATCGTAAAGCAAAGTTAGCAAAAGCAAATTAAAATTTTATTATTACATCTCATTAAAATATCTGAATCATAATAATTGTAATTGAATGCTACAATTACAATTTATATACTTAATTTTAACTGTAATGATGTAATCATACTACTAAAAAGAACTAGGACGATGTGGCATAAAAAATTTTGATTGGTATTGTTTATCAAACCTTTTTCAGAAACGTGCGATTAGTCATAACAGGTACCTGGTCTTAAATTACGCAGGTACCTTATTTCATAATAGAATATTTCCAATTTAGTTTTTAACGTGTTATCAAAAGTTTGTGGATCTATTATATAAATGGAGAATAATTATTTCCCAGTGTTTTGTCCTAAACAGTTCTCCTAATTGCTGAATTGGAAGCGCAGGTCCCCAAGGCTGGCCAGCTCGCAAGCCCGACTTGAATCCCCTAGACTATTATTTATGGGGTTACCTAAAGTCTCTTGTATACAAGACGCCTGGACTAGATGAAAACGACGGAATTCCAATTATTGAAAGTTGCAATGCGATACGAAATAATGCAGGCATTTTTGAACGTTGAACGTGTGAACAATGGTGAGACGATTGCAATCGTGCGTTTTATGAGAAGGTGGCCATTTTCAACATTTGCTTTGATTAATTAAATGCTGTCAGGCAATATGAAACACAATATAAAACTCATACATGTAATGTAATTGCAGAAAGTAATTGTTTAAATTATAATTAAATAAATATTTGATTGCCAAGTTATTTAATTTCAATAAATCTGTTGTAAAGATTAAATTTATGGGAGTTTAGGCATTAAATAGAGTCGTGTGTTAAGCCCCCGGAAACAGAGTATTTACTAGTCTTACTACGCCACTGTTTTAGGTGTCGATGCTACGAAACAAATATTTTTTTATACATCGTACCACTAGCTTCACATCCAAATGTTATTTGAACTAAAAATAACATTATAAACACACTGCACGACCTCTTTGTTTGTCAAAGGTTTTACATAATTACGGTTGCTTTAATATGATACAAGCTACTGCGAGTGTGGTAGCGTATCTAGAAAGTTTAGATGTACATTTTTCTTGTAGTGTTTTGTTTGTTTGAATCCCTTTGCTTGTTGTGAGCGTTACAGAACAATAAAGGCTAGATTAGCTATACATTGCGTAGTGATAATGACATCAACGCCTCATAAGGAAAGATGGGGGCGAAGCATAATTTACCCCAAAAAAATCCAAGGGCCTTATCAAAGTTCTACATAGCTCTTTCCAATAAGTTAAAAAATATATCATTGAATCATTGAAATTACAAAACAAGGTTGCCAACTCCTTACTTAGCAAAACGTATTGGAGGGTAAAGAATGAAATAATACTAGAAAATATGTCACACCAGTACTTCTATGACATGGGGCGATAGTATTACAACCCAAAAATACACTTGTATGATTTTTGTGCCCGATGGGTTTAAATTTACAAAACTCACCTTGACAATTATCCGCAGTATAATTTAGGTATCTGCATAGTCTCCTGCACAACAAACTTTTGCCACGCCCTGGTAGCCCGACCATTGCGACGAGCAGGGGGCTGAATTGCCTCAGAGCACCCCGTTTCGAAGCAGGGACGGACTGGGCACCTGAAACGATAAAACGTGTGTTCATTTCGACGATTACATTAAAACTAAAGCGATTAAGTACAATGCGAGGTTATTATAGTATGTATGTTTTTATAAAGTGTGTGATTACTGATTATCGTGTGAGTACAGGGTGGTCAACGTTAAAAAGTCGAATATATTTTGTGTTATACGGCAATGTTTGGGGATACTGAATTCGACTGCGTTTTGTACGCCCTGTCATTGTTGAATAAGCTTAAAAGTATTAAGACTAAGAAGATAACAACACGTAAATACAGTGTATTCATAGTCCAGTCGATGTAGGACGGGATATGTGCTCTTGTCCACAAGAGGACTGGTTGCAAATATCAAACCATGCAAATGCTACCTTGTGATCACGTCAATAATTTTCTTAGGCAAATCACGTGATTATTACTACACCCTGAAGGTCTTAATATCCCAGGATATTGATTGAATATATATATTGATATAAGAACATATGTTTTCGAGATAAATAGCGAAATTTAAAAGCATTTGGATTGAATAAGATTAGATAGCGTTTCGAAAATATGTTTTGCAAGATATATTACCACCTTAATTCTCGGAAATATATTTATTATTGTGTGCTTTGAGATTACCATATGTTTAATTTAAGGATTTTTTGCGATAGATAAAGCAATTAATTGCGTATTTTTTAACTTTTAAACCATGAAGGTGATTTAAATCCGTCCGAAAACGTCAGAGTAAATAATAGATTTTGATTGTCATCATTTTTGTTCTGAAACATCGATAGTGTTAATTGGATATCATGTAAATATTTTTATTTATAACCATGTATAGTATACAGGGTGTTATACTTAATGATGGGCCGTAATTCCAGGGGCGCACTCCTGAACCAAATTCAAGTAGAAAAGTTCATATAAATATGTGTCCTAAGAAGTCTGGTTTTCAAGATACAGGGTGTCAAAGTTGTAAATAAAATCGTTTTTTTATTAATATCTCAAAGATCCTTGTGCCCATTTTGGTGAAATTTGGCAGTGTTGTTCGTTGTAATAAGATGCTAAGTTAGCACTAACTAGATGATAACTCTGAGTTCCAGTGGCGTCCCGGGGGCAGTCTTACGAATAATATTGATAAAAAAATGTACGCCACTGACTTGTTTAAAAATTTTGTATTGTTTTTAGGTTAAGCAGCTAAAAATACAACTTTTTTGTTTCTTGATATTTTTTCGTATCTTACTTTGTTTTCGAGATAAAAAATTTTTTAACATGCAATTAAGTGGCTGTCTTGGGCAAGCCGTAGGAAAACATCAAACCACAGTGTTGCGCACTTTAAAAAACATAAATCTTTTCCTGACAAGCACGAAAAACATCAAGAGCTACGGCAAGTTGATAAAGAACGGAGAATGGTATTCTGTTTTGAGGTAATGGAAAGAGCAAATAATAATAGGGCTTTTTTGAAAAATATTTGTTTTACCAGTGAATGTACCGGGTGTTCCACCTAAGGAGGTAATCGGCTATATCTCAGAAAGTAATAAAACTAGGATTCAAGAAGTAGTCCATTTTCTGTGGCGAGATTATGAAAGAAAACAAGGTCTGTCTATACCACCAAAATTTGGTGGTATACATAGACAGACCTTGTTTTCTTTAATAAAACTAGGACTTTGAGGAAAAATATATATCGATAAAAGCGGCCAAGAGAAATTGCTGGAAATTATTTTCAAGTTCGAAAAATGACCGCTAGGGGGCGTAAGAGAACTTTCAAAATAGAAATGCCGATTTTCTCTTGATTTTTCTTAATAAAAATATGTTAAAAATATAAGCATTGTATTCTTCATAAAATTATGCAACCTAATGTTAGGAATCGTTTTTTTCTATTTTCAATAATGAAGTGGTGGGAGAAGGTCAAACTTTTTTTCTTTCAAACGCTGATTTCTCTGCTTTGGATAAACCGATTTTATTCAACTTGGTCTTGAAAAAAAGCCCTTCTTTTCCTCTACACGTAGATCTATTAACTATACCATATTGATTTTGATGGTGGCCACTAGATGGCGTTTTTCCGTAATTCCTCAATGAATAAGGATTTTCTCAAAAAAATCAAATGTTATGATATGACTTGTTCATCATATTTTATTTAAGGCTTATAAAGGCTATTAAATAGTGGAATAAAAAATCCAGGTCCGTATTTAAAATAAAAAAGTTGATGATGGTCGCTCGAATCCGAAACGTCGGATTAAAAAGCTAACCCCATCAGCTTGTAGAGGAGGAAAAGTTACTATAAGGAACTGAAAACCGCAACGTGATATCTTTTGTTAAACCGGCCATTTTTCGAACTTGAAAATAATTTCCAGCAATTTCTCTTGGCGGCTTTTATCGATATATATTTTTTACCAAAGTCCTAGTGTTATTACTTTATTACTTTCTGAGATATAGCCGATTACCTCCTTAGGTGGAACACCCGGTACCTACAGGGGAGTCAATATTTAGCCACTTCAAAATATACATGGGATTTCCTATCTTCAACCAAGCCATGCATCACCCGGTATAAGGACGTGCACCGCCTCTATCTAAACATTAAGTTGAACTTTTGGCAAAAATTTCTTTTGTTTCTCCACAGTGCAATTTTTCATCGTGTTTCTAATCAAATCAAAAACATTTTTTCAATCAACATTCACTGGGTAAGTCTATTTATTACTTCTGCTGCGTCAGAAGATCTTCTCAATATTTAGATTCCGTGCGTAAAACAAATTTGGTGAATGTTTTTTTTTATCGATAATATTTAGGATTTTTTGGCAAACAAGTTAAATTTCAGGAAAAAGTGGAACGAAGGAAAAAAGTGTCTAAAAGTTTAAAATAGAGAAAACAAAACCAGGTTACCTAAATGTTATTTCCAGGCTTTGCTATCTTAGGTTTGAGTGTAGCTTCCGTACTACATTGTGCAAAAAAATTGAGACGCAAATAAACGTCATGATAAGCCAAAGTATCCAAAATAATAGAAATTAAGTAAAGCGCCATAAAAATATGCGCAATTCTGAGCAGATAGATAAAAAAAAACACTTGTGCTAATTAAGTCAATCCTTCAAGCTATGTAGACAAATAATTTTTTGAAACGCACAATTTTGCAAATAATTTTGTTCAAAGTGTAAGTGGGTAACCTTACCTGTTTTATTTACTGTGATTATATTTATTAGTAGTTGTAAAAATATAGATTTATATTTAATTAGAATCATACATATTGAAATCATATTTAGTGGGTATTAGGTAATTTATAATGTAATGTAAGGTAAACTAGATGAAATAAAATATTAATCTATCTCTTAACTTAACTAATCCGCTACGATTACAAATTACTATTCAAAAGCCTGTTTAATGTTTATGATTGAATAATTATATTGACCTAAAATAATTAATGATAATGAAAAACCAAATATTACCACTAAGTCCAGTTTTAAATTTTAACAGAAATTAGATTGTTTTACTGTTAATATATTTTTAACAGAATGACAACGTTCTTTCATCATACAAAGAGACGTTTTGCGAGGTTATCGCCAAAGGCTAATTATTCTAGAATTTGCTACAATATTTATCATGTTTAATATGTAAAAAAAATCTTTCATTATAACTGCGTTAACGCCGTTAACTGTAAATATACCAACTCCTACTTCAAAATGTAGATATGTGGTTTCCTGGTTCACACTTTAAGGATGTTCAAAGTACGTGTTCAAAAATAGATTAATGTTGTGTATATAGTGTATGTGGACAATCTAGAATTTTAGTGGGTATAGTGTAGAATAGATACTTATCCTAGGATAGGGTTTGAGAACGAAAAAAATTATCGATATGAAAATTTTTTTTTTTTCGAATATCTGACAGAAGTAAAATTAAAATAAAATATTGAGACAAATTATCAAAAAACGAAAAAACAATATTAAACTCCTACACCTAGCTTTCGAAAATACTTTTTTGTACAGGGTTATCCAACCAAGACTAGACAAGGCGATTTTTTGACTTTTCCTGTACTTTTATAAAAAAACTGAAATAGCCATCTTAAGTCATTTTCTCCCGCGAATTCGAATATCTTCAGCAAAAAACAATTGAACATCAAACAAAAGTACTAGGGGTCACTTTGATATTTTTTTTAAATGGGATGCCGTATTTTTAATGAGCTTATCCGATTTCTCATATAAATTTTGATCTAAAATGTTGGATTTTTAATTCAAAAACGCCTTTTTTCTTCACTTTTAAATTCGGAAAATGTTAAAAATAAAAAAAAAATTAAAATTTTAGATCAAAATTTATATGAGAAATCGGATAAGCTCATTAAAAATACGGCATCCCATTTAAAAAAATATCAAAGTGACCCCTAGTACTTTTGTTTGATGTTCAATTGTTTTTTGCTGAAGATATTCGAATTCGCGGGAGAAAATGACTTAAGATGGCTATTTCAGTTTTTTTATAAAAGTACAGGAAAAGTCAAAAAATCGCCTTGTCTAGTCTTGGTTGGATAACCCTGTACTTCCGGGACTAAAATAGGTACTTTAGTACCGCCAAACGGGGATTAAAGTGGGTCAATTAATCCCAAGGGACTAAAGTGCATTCTAGCAACATACAGGGTTATTGAAAATCCAGAAACATAAATTCATAGACTGGAGTAGCTAAATCGGCAGCTTAATTTGTTTTAAGAAAGAACAAATTTAAGCCTTATAAATCCTAATGTGTCAAGGGCAAGGGATAAGACCAGGTGATGACGAACGACCTAGAAATGTTTGCGAATGTTATACCAGAATGTGCGAGGACAACATAAATTTTACCTTCAACACAAATTGTAAATGTCAATGGTACAAAACGTAGATAAGCAGAAAAGTTCAAGACAATTTTACAATATTCCTCAGAAATTGTTGTTATCTGTTTGCATTTAATTTTGTATACGAAATGCTTGAAAATAGGTTACATAAACTAGCTTCTAGTTTATGTATGCAATAATTTCATCACATCCTTTACAGGGTGTCTCTAAGAGGTCTGTACAAAATGCTAGCACAAATTCCTAAGAGTAAAATATGACGTTTTATACTAACTTTCTTAGTCCAAAAGTTAATAGTTTGCGAAATACAAAGCTACTTTTTGTTTCTTTTAAAAAAAATATGTACGCCACTGCCGCTTCCTCTTTTGATAACACGGTTATGCAGGCAGTTTAATATTTAATGCGACGTACCTTTTGACTTCGGCTTTGTTTAGGAGATAAATGCAATTTTATTAAACTCTGATATGGGCATAGCGATATGAAAATAAATATTTACATACCTATTTGTCTTATTTCTGGGGAAGGAGCGATGGCACATTAACAACTTAACTAAAAATTATTAAAAAATAGAGGCCCAGCTTCACCTGCTTCGTGCCACGGATGCTACACTAACTAAACAATAGTATAAACTATAAACAAATAAATAGGATATAAAAACTTTATCAATTTTTTTAATTTTCTTAAATTGCAGTAAAATATGCGTCGGTCCTAATTTGCTGCAAATTAATCCGTTACTTTTTCGGTAAAGTTCGATATTGAACCGATAAATTTTCTCTCCGTAAAGGCTATGGTCATTGTTTCACCCAAATTATTATTAGAAATTATGAACTAAAAAAAAGATATTGTACCATATAGTTTTCTACACTCACTTTTAGAGGACAACACTGTGACTTCAGCCTGCATATTGATTGTTAATGTGAGTTTTACTTTGTTCATGTTTCTTTATTCTGTCGTATCTGAACAACCAGTAATCCACGTATTTTTAATATGTGTCCTTGTTAACAAGTTGAACAAATAACATGAACAAATACAAACATTAGCCCGATGATATACGAATACCGAGAACTAACCGTAACTGAAATAATTCGCAGCACTGATCTCAATCTTTTGTATCAAACCCGGTCGTATATGTTCGGCTCACTTCGGCGTCAGCTATTTCAAATATAAAATAATATCTTTGACTAAAACTATCAAATTTTGAACTATGGTAAGTTGCGCTAGATCGTAATATTTCGCCTGAGGCATTTGTGCTAGCACTTTGTACACACCTTTTTAGAGACATCCTGTATATATTCATTTATTGGGATATTTTTCGGGCTTTGTAGACTTCCCTGCGCCACTGACCGCAATTATTATAAACAATTTATTTCCTAATTAACAAATACTATTATTGTTAGCAGCAGAAGGAATCGCGTTTTTGGACTTTGACCCGCAGAATCTCCTTGAATCGAAACAACAAAAATGAACCAACCTCAACGTTTACGCGAATGAATTCGGTCCCGTCGGGTCGTCATGCCATCTTTGTTCCGTGCCGTGGGTCGAAAGGGAACGCGCAACGATCACCCGAACATCCCGATGCATTCATTATAAGACCCGGTTTTATTTATAAGATTAGTATTGAGAGCATGAGGCATTTGAATTTCGACGAATAACAATGTGTGTTATAAAGAAACAAAGATAGCTTTTTGGCAAAGTTATGGAGCGGAAATGTTAAAATACATTTTTAAATGTTAGTGGGTGGCACAGTCATACACGTCCTATAGGTACCTGTATTGAATTTTAACCACAAAGTCAGAATAGAACGAAAAAAAAGACTATTTTCCCAACCCAATGTCCAAGTCCAAGATATCTTTTTATTTCTTAAACTTTTAATTTGCTCATTAATAAACTTGCGACATTTTAATGGTTTTGTTGTTTGATAAGCTCGCCGGTCATCGACTGATTTAAGGTAAACATTTCAGATTTCTTTCAACGGAATTCCACGCACGACGTGTGGGCTCTTACAGGAGCTTTTTTCATAATAATATGGTTTCTTTATGCGACGCCACTGACGAATGTTTTGTTTGGGGATAAAAGGACGACAATCGAGGGTGGAGGGGCCAGGTAGGACAGCTGATGCTGGTATAGGCCACAATTTCTGAATAGTGTTATCAAAGAGTAACTTAATACTTAACTTAAACTTAGCTCTTTGTGAATTTTGGAATACCTACCTATCAAGACATTATGGGAAAGAACTACCTATCCAAAGGTACAAAAAAATCAAACATAAGAGGGACCTGATGTTTGATTTAAACTACCTGGATTTATAACAATTTACTAGTCTAATAATTATAAATAGGTATATTGTATTTAAAAAAAATATATTTTTGTCTTGCCTTGATTGATTAGTGTTGGACCCTAATTATGAGTTGACTGTTTTGGTGAACATGTAGGCTGCACATTGAATTTGTCAGATAATAACATTTCAAACAGAAACAGTAATTCACCTACCTTTTATGTCGACTTCTGCGTTTGTTTCAGTTTCATGATTGGCCTCCATTTTCAATGGTTGTCTGTCGACAATTTCGGAAAACGAGCACTTACTTACAGATCGGATATTACTTTTTCGATCACTACCTTCTGTATCAAAGCAGCAGTTGTAGTTCATGCACGGAATTTTCCAAGGGGAAAATATGAATTTCCACAAATCGAAATAAACAAAAAAAAAGGAAAAACTAAAGAAAAACTGTTGATGGATTTTCGGAAAAATGATCGGATGATGTGTGGATGATGAATTTCTTCAAGATTAGTCTCATACCAATCCGGTATCTTATTTCCGTAGCCAGGTTGGGCTGTTTTGGAAAACTCTACAGAAAATGCCCTTATTGAAAGAAGAAGTGCTTATATTTACATCACCTTTTGGAGGATGTTTTAGACGGAAGCAACCCTCTGATTAATCAACGTATTCGAGGGACACTTTCTACTAGAAAATATAACTCCGAAATTATTATCAGTCAGAGATAAATATTATTGGAGAAAGCAGCTGAACTTTGGAAGTACAATATTACGTTTTCTGTTTTGGTTCGCACCTGCACAAGACTAATTTAATTTCGACTCAGCAGCTTAGCGCAAACGCCAGGGCCGGTTGGTCGATTGAATCGATGGGGGCGGTTCTTGGCATGGACGGAACCTGGAGAGGGGCTGAAAATGAAAATACAAAGGTCGATTCTAATTTCTGGCACCGATTGTAGGTGGTGCTTTGTTGGTTGTCTAAGTTTATGACATTTTTAATAATTATTTTTTGCTAATTTAAGCAGGTATGTCGATCGTATGGAGGGCTTTCGATCGCAAAAATAGCCGCCATCTTTGGGATAAATTACGAACGTAAAAAGTTAGCCCACATGCCATTCATAGAAATATGAAGGGGCAGGTATCCCCTCATATTTCAAATTGCTATTCCTATTATTACTATTATATCTTTAATTTTTCCTACTTTCTCTCGCAGGAAATGGACGTGTATTCCAGGCTCGTGCAATCAACACAGACAAACATGCAACAACATCACAGAACTCAAAAATTAACAACATTCTGGTGGGCTAGGTTAATACATAGAGTAGAGTCTCTATTTCTATGAGTCAATTCCCCCAGCTAGAATATTGGCTGGACACAAGGCCTTGGTATGAATGGCCACCCCAAACAAAGTAGAAGAAGTATCTGTCATTATTTACTTTGTGAGGTTAGGTTTGTAAAGCAACGTCATAACGTCATAGGGTAAATATTTCTTTGGAAGTTTGGGGGGCTATTCTGTTACATCCATAACTTTTTTTATAAGTCTAAAACCGTTTAGACATTAATATATATTTTTTAAGGTAAGTTTATTTCTTCACTATTCCTAGAAATGAACGAAGCCTTCTTATGTTGCGAAATCAATGTGGAATGGAAGAACAAACAAGGAATCGTTCAACGGAAATTTGCAAATAAACGATCGAATTTGAGGCTTATTCGTAGCAACAGCCGGGATATTTTCCTGGAAATGGTGGCCGACAAAGTAGCTCCAGTAAAGTTAAAGCTTCAGAAAGGTATTGGGGTCCACAACAAGTTTATGAAAGAGGGAAAGACATCCATTAAGTTTCCAGAGGAGGGTGCAACTTTGTATATGTCCAATGCGCCTCCGGGACAACTGCAGTCGTTTTTGAAGTAAGTTAAATTATTGATGGTATATGGTATATTGTTAACATCCGTGAACAGGAGACCCTTTAGTGCTAATTGATATTTTACTTCCTTTAGGACTATATTTATTAAAATGGCCAGTAAAACTCCTACAAAAAACTCAAGTACTCCTTTGCGCACACAACTTCTTTCCCATAAGCCTAATCAGTATGATGAGATTTCTCCTGTGACAAATGTACAATTAGAAAAGGCTGCTAATAAAGTAAATAGTAAATCTTCTGACACTACTCCCTCACCTTTGGCTAGCAAAAAGAGAAAATTTGAACGGTAAGAACAATTAATAATAGAATATCACTGAAAATTCATAGATGAATTAAAAAACAACTTTTAAAAAATTATAAGTGGATATCTGTTAAAGTATTGAACTATAAAACCTAATTTATCAGCAATCTTTAAGGACTAGTGCTGAAAAAGCTCCTGCTGCAAAGAAACTATATGTGGCTTCTCCAGTTCAAAATGAGCCTTTAGACATTGAACAAAAGGATGTGTTAGATGCATGTCTTGCCGGCCAAAATGTATTTTTTACTGGTAGTGCTGGTACAGGAAAAAGTTACTTATTGCGAAAAATTATAGGAACATTACCACCAGATGTTACTGTAGCTACAGCTTCAACAGGTACAGTGTTAGTGTTAGTTGCTCACTTTAGCTAATTCTAGGACATTGCAAACTTGAATAGGGCTATATGCTGTAAACTATTTATTTAAGGGGTTGCTGCTTGTCATATTGGAGGTATAACTCTCCACCAGTTTGCTGGAATAGGACCAGGAGATGCTAGTATAGAAAGAAGTGTAAGCCTAGCTTTAAAACCTCCTTCTGGTACCATATGGAGAAGGTGTAAGCATCTTGTTATTGATGAAATATCTATGGTAGATGGGACATATTTTGAAAAAATTGAGGAGGTAATTTGGAAAAAATCACTATAGTTTGGATTATTCCAGTGAAGTGTCATCGTGTACACTATAAATAAAATTTGATTTTCTATTTTCTGTACAGGTTGCTAGGAAAGTTCGTAAAAATGACAAGCCCTTTGGGGGAATTCAACTTATCCTTTGTGGGGATTTCTTTCAACTTCCCCCTGTAACAAAATTTGTCCCAGGTGAAAAGAAATTGCCCACAAGATTTTGCTTCCAGACTGAAGCCTGGAGAAATTGTATGTTGAATACTTTTGAACTCAAGCGAGTTCACAGACAGAGTGATGAAAAATTCATTAATGTTTTAAATAAAATACGAATAGGTAAGTTATTATTAAATTAAATTAATATGAAAATGCCTGCATTAATATCTATTTAGTCACACTGTATTATTTAGATATATTCTGATTTTTGTTCTTAAATTTTTTCAGGCAAAGCAGATGAAGATGTCATTGCCATCCTCATGGCAACTTCAAAGCAAAAAATAGAGAAAGATGGCATCCTGGCAACTCGGCTATGTTCACACACCCAAGATGCGGACATTATAAATCAGTCAAAATTAGCAGCTCTAGAAGGTACCTAAATAGAACAAAAAACCTTAATTTAGAAAAAATGTTCATTGTATTTTTTTAGGAGAATCAAAATTGTTTGAGGCTCAAGACGAAGTTCTAGGGACAACTAAACAGCTAGACCAACAAACTCCTGTTCCTGGGCGACTGGAACTGAAAATAGGGGCTCAAGTAAGTATAGTACAGTACAGAGGTTGCTCAACCTTAATACCACAAATTAATGTTTCTACATTTTTTTAGGTGATGCTCCTTAAAAACATCAATGTGTCCGCAGGCCTTGTAAACGGCGCCCGAGGAGTGGTAAAAGGGTTCAGAGAAGGGCTGCCCGTTGTCCATTTCAGAAGCAAGAAAGAGTATTTAGCTCGACATGAAAAATGGGTCATTAAAACCGCAGGTATGTCAAGCATCAGTCCTTGTTGGTTAACCTCGTACATACGAATGGCGGCCTATTTCTTTTTAGGTGGTGCTGCTTTAACTAGGAAACAGGTGCCCCTGAAACTAGCATGGGCATTTTCAATTCACAAATCCCAAGGCTTGACTCTGGATTGTGTGGAGATGTCTTTAGGTAGAGTTTTTGAAGCGGGGCAGGCGTATGTAGCTCTAAGTAGAGCCCAGAGCCTGGAAACACTCAGAGTTTTGGATTTTAAGTAAGATTCAACTTGATAGTTTAAAACAAAACCACAGAACAAAACGCAGTGCTGACATGCTCTACCCACTACTTTTTCTTTTCTTTTTTCTTGTTTTTTTTTGTTTTTTGTTCTCTTTTTTTTTTCTTCTTTTTTTTTTTTTTTCTTCGCAGGGCTGACATGCTCTACCCACTTTTTCTTTTTCCTTTTCTTTTCTTTTTTATTATTTCTTTTTTTCTTTCTTTTCTATAAAGCTACTTTTGACTTTTACTTTGAGCTGCTAAAGTATTTTCGATAATACGGTGATGCCGCTACTACTAGAAAGTAGCAACTTTGATATTTTAAGATCTATTACTTAATGATAGGCCGTAATTCCAAGGGGGATTCCTGAACCAAATTCAAGTAGAAAGGTTCATATAAATGTGTCCCAAAAAGTCTGGTTTTCAAGATACAGGGTGTCAAAGTTTAAAAAAAAAATCGGTTTTTTATTAATATCTCAAAGATCTTTTTGCCGATTATGGTGAAATTTGGCAGTGTTGTTCGTTGTGATAGGACGCTAAGTTAGCACTAACAACATGATAATAATGAGTTCCAGTGGCGTCCCGGGGGGCAGTCTCACGAGTAATATTGACAAAAAAATTGTACGCCACTGACTTGTTTAAAAATTATATATTGTTTTCGGGTTAAGCAGCTAAAAATACAACTTTTTGTCTCCTGATATTTTTTCGTATCTTACTTCGTTTTCGAGGAAAAAAATAAAAGCCACTTCATTGCATGTCGAAAAACTGATCAAAAATAAAATCAAGTAAAGTTTGATCGATATATTTTGTAGATCTAGTCAAGTATGGGCAAATCCGGATGTCTTAGCGTTTTACAGAACGCTAGATCAAACCAGAATCATTCCACTGGGACCAATTATCAACAAGACAATTCCCATCAAAGATAAAGTTTGGAAGAAAAAGACCTTTAAATCTAAACTTATGATGGAGAGTCCTCTAGTTACGATCTGTTAAGAAGCTCTAAAAAAAAGTCTCAAGTACTTAATTTTTGTTTACTTTTATAAAACAATTTTTGCCAACGTTTATCCTATTAGCTTATTAATAATTTTATATTGAAGATTTTTTTAGAAATATGTAATTTTTATATTATAATAAATAAGACAACTTTTTTCTGAGTAAAACTTTTTTATTTAAGGCAGTAAGTGTTTGTCTACAAGGACCTTGGTGAAAAAGATAATTTACTGTAAAAAAATTGAAAATTAGGTACTATACAGGGTAGGCCAACAAGGGCGCGTCGGTCAATAGTTGCTAAACCGTTGAACTTATGGGAACATTTTCTTAATCAAACTTATAACGTTTCGCCTCTGCTATAACCTAAAATTTATTTTAAGAATACAGGCCTAGGGTGTCTCAAAAAAATATTGACTTTCGAAAAATTACATTTTTTGAAATTTGACAGCTTATAGGCTTCTTACGGTACGTCTTTAAGTAAAACGGCTTACATGTCCCTATCTTACTTTTCTATTATCTTCCCAAAAACATCAACTTCCGGTTAAACCGGAAGTACTGTATTTCGGGCCTTTGAGTTACATCCGGTTTAACCGGAAGTTGACACTTTTAGAAAGAGAATAAGAAACTAAGATAGGGACATCTAAGACGCACCGTTATAAAGCTAGAAGCTGTCAAAGTTCAAAACTGTTATTTTTCAAAAGTCGATATCTCGAAAATTATTAGGTTAGGCTTATAATGCACTTACTAAAAAATAATGGCTATTTTATGTAAAATTCAAAAATATTCTAAGATGTAGGGTATTCCATTTAACAAAAATATAGTTTTTGGTATTACTCTTTTTTGAGACACCCTGTATACTTGAAAATAATTTTAGGTTATAGCAGAGGCGAAACGTTATAAGTTTTATTAACAAAATTTTCTCATATCAAATCAAATCAAATCAAATCAAATTTAAATTAAGTTCAACAGTTTAGCACTTAGTGACCGACGCGCCCTTGTTGGCCCACCCTGTATAATAATATAATGGTAGAACACCCAAGGATTATTTTATCATTTCTTATTAACCTTACACCATGATACATATAGATTTAAATTAACTCCTAAAAACATTACACTTTAGCTCAATATTAACTTGTTCTAAAACACGTATTTCCTGATCAATCCCTATACTTTTATTTTTTAAATGTTCATAGTCCTCCAGGAGTTTTTTAAACTTCTTTTTTAAAGATTTATCACTGTCTCCAGGGATCTGATTATCAGTATCTCGAACATTGCTGTTATCCGGAGGATGAATGATCTGATTCCTTAATTTTTCTAAAGGGGTATCATCATCTGATGAATCATGATCTGATGTGGGACCTATGGTTTTTGATGAGTGACTTTTTCTGGGACTAGTTCTCTACAATGGTAAAGTTCGCTTAGTAGGGCATACAGAGAGCCACAAAAAATAACTATTTTAAGATTTTCTAAGACCTATTTGAATTGACCAACAAATCGTTTAGCTTAGAATTTTCCTTTTTCAAAGCAAGCAAAACAGCTTCTTGTTTGTCAACTGTGTCCTGTAAAATTTCAAATTCCAACTGTAAATGTTTGTATAATTCTTGCAAGTTTTTGTTGTTACTTTGATCATCCAATTCAAGAATTTGTTCATCAAGTTTCTGGAATGTATCCTGTTTTATTTGGGTTTTTAAATGAGATTTATCTACTGCCTCCAAAGAGAACATAAAAATATTTTGTTCAGACTCATTACTGTCCTCTGGAAGGTTTTTAGAAGGTATTGCGAATGATTTAAGCTTTTTGTTATGATCTGAAATAGAATTACAGAGTGGAAAAACATTTTTGGGGCAAAATTATTGACAGCCCATGCACAAGCAATATTAAAGTAAACCTTCCTGTTCCATCAATTACACAGCAAATGCCAAACTCGACAAATATTTACATTGAAATAAGAAAATTTCAGGTAAGTATTGTTTATGCTACTCACAGATGCAGGAATTTCTTGAGCTGTGTTATCAATATTTAAATTAAGACAGGGAATAGCCCCTTCTTTTAACTTAACCCTTGATGAAAAGAAGACCTTTGCGCCAGATTTGAGCTCTGTTTCTATACATTGTTTTATTATATCAGATTCTTGAAAGTGCTTATGGCAAACCTAGAAGAAATATTAGTTTACATGGATATGTATTCAAAATTAAAGGTATGTGTTTATACATACAACAGACCATCTTCCAAGCTTAAAATTTTTTCTTCCTATGGCATTTAACCATTTCATCTTTAGTTCTTCATCCTTTGGAATTATAAAAGTGTGCACTTTTTCCTTGTTTGACTGATATTTGCCTGTACAACCCATTACACAACATTTGTTGGGCATTTTTTTAAATCCGATGTTATTATTTTTTGAAGGAAACTGGGATCTATAAGGTTAGATTGGGCACATAGCATATAGTTGATAATATAGTAGATAAAACACACAGAACAATTATTATGATTAATATAATATACCCAGCAGCACAAAATTTCTTAAAAGATGCGTAACAGCACACCTAACAGATCAGATATCAGATGTTTAGAAAATTCTACCCACATACCACATGCCCTCACCCTATGTATTATTGAGCTGAGATCATAGATAAAGGTTTACAGGCTGAGATTATTTGTATTCCCTGATTTGTATTGTTGGTA
The DNA here is from genome assembly GCA_963920685.1 of Polydrusus tereticollis. Lineage (NCBI taxonomy): Eukaryota > Metazoa > Arthropoda > Insecta > Coleoptera > Curculionidae > Polydrusus > Polydrusus tereticollis. The sequence continues at coordinate 23,219,100 of OY987333.1, read as the reverse complement.
TGGGCATGGGCTGTCATTTCCATGAATGAATCTTTCATGTTAAATTGTCCTATTTTAATTTATGAATAAATAATATATATACTTACAATAATCCAGATCAAAGTCGTTTTTAGTAAAATGAATGCTACACACATAAAAATTGTCCCGATGTGTAATCTTCTTTCTACCGCACTTTTGAACCCATATCTGTTGAAAATACGGATCAAGAGGCAGTTTATGAAACGTAATGGGAGATTCCGGCTTTTTCAGTTCTTTTGCTGTACAATTAATCACTTTACAATGCATTATTTAATATTAAAAAATTAAACATTGTTTACGGCCACGACGGCAACCAAAAAAGCTAGGTTATGAGATTTATTGACAAACAGATCGTGACAGGTTGACATTTAATGATGGCCGCTTAATTTAGGTTATGGTTTTGTTTGGATTTGTGGTTTGATTCCTTTAAAAAAATATATATATTTTGTATTGTACCTAGTGAATATTTGTTCAGGAAAATGGTAATGGATAGTAAAAGAAAAGCAGATGACTCAGCTCTAGTACCTGTGCAAAAGAAACCTCGAAATGAAGTGTCTACTACTAATAAAAACAAACAAGTCAGCCAACTTCAACCTGTAAGTATTAAAATCCATTGATAAAGCTTAAGATAATCCTGGTTTGTCCCTTTTTAGGCTCCAGCAAGAACTTCCAACCTCTTTGCACCTATTATGGTATGTGAAGGTCACGAGGGAGAGATATTTTCTATAGATTTTCACCCGGAAGGCCAGTACTTTGCCACCTCAGGGTTTGATAGAAAAATTTGTAAGTACCATTCTAAATTTGTTTTAGACGTTATTTGTTCAATAAAAGCTAAAAAGGGTTTTTGGTAACTGGTTTTTCTTTATTTAGTCTTGTGGAGTGTATATGGAGAATGTGAAAATATATCGGTTATGACCGGCCACACGGGGGCTGTTATGGAACTCCATTTTACCACAGACGGTTCAAACATCATTACAGCTTCAACAGACTACACTTTGGGCTTGTGGGATATTGTCACAGGACAACGAGTAAAGAAATATAAAGGTAAACTACAAGCACATTGGTAACATGCTCAAACAAGCATGGACAGAAGAAGCCTCACAAAATTTTTTATTGTTTAGGACACACTACTTTCGTTAACTGCGTGCAGCCTGCAAGAAGGGGACCCCAACTGATGGTGTCAGGTGGTGATGATAGTACTGTAAGGATATGGGATCAACGAAAAAAGCAACCATCTATTACTTTAAATTCTGTTTACCAAACTACAGCTGTTAGTTTTAATGATACAGCTGAACATGTATTTAGTGGGGGAATAGATAATGATATTAAGGTAGGTAGAATGTGTAAACATATTTTTTTAACATCATATAAGTGCATATAGTTTCCTCCAGTTAATAAAGTAATATGGTTAATACATAATTGAAGGTTTGGGATTTAAGAAAGCGGGAAGTTCTTTATACTATGAAAGGCCACACTGATACAATTACAGGACTGTCTTTAAGTGGTGATGGCTCCTATCTATTAAGTAACTCCATGGATAATACCTTGAGGATATGGGATGTTAGGCCTTTTGCTCCCATGGAACGATGTGTGAAAGTTTTTAGCGGTCATCAGCATAATTTTGAGAAGAATCTATTAAGATGTGCTTGGTCCCCTGATGGTAACAAGGTACATTCTTACTTGTGTTAGTTTAAATTGTTAATTGACTTAAGCCAAAAAAGCATGGTATTGTTAACACACCTCCAGAAAGAATGAATGATACTTTTAGTATTATCAAGTGCTACAAAATGGTACCATATACCCAGAATCACTGTACCATTTACTTTTGGCCATTGTATCCGACTGTCTGTTCAATCAAATTTTAAGATTAATTTTCTTCATTTCTTTTTAAATTTTGCATTAGAGTTGGAAAAAGGAATATGCCCTAAAATAATAATTGAATTGATTCGGCTTTTACTTGGTGGAAATCCATTGTTAATTTAAGTAGATGGTAAAATAAAAAAATATAATTTTACACTTTCCACAGATTTTTATTTTGACTCGACATGTGTTTCACAACACAGTTGCTTCTTCAAAAGAGTACTATTAAATGGTATTTTAACAATGTTATACTTAGGTGTAAAATTTTTATTGCAAGTAATTTTTAGGTAGGGTTGTTGAAAAAACCAATAATAATATTTACAAACTAATTAAAGAGATTTAAAAGAGGTGATCCATTTAAATCCAATTGATAATTAAGAAGAGTATTGTTATATTTAAGCCTATTTATCTCTAAAGATTCAAGCAAATTTAATTTTATGCTTTTGTTTTCAATATGCAAATAAATAAAGAAAATGCAATATGCAAACTAGGATATCTTGCATATTGAAAACAAAAGCATAAAATTAAATTTGCTTGAATCTTTAGAGATAAATAGGCTTAAATATAACAATACTCTCCTTAATGATCAATTGGATTTAAATGGATCACCTCTTTTAAATCTCTTTAATTAGTTTGTAAATATTATTATAATATATATACTTGTTAAAATACCATTTAATAGTACTCTTTTGAAGAAGCAACTGTGTCGAGTCAAAATATAAACCTGTGGAAAGTGTAAAATTATATTTTTTTATTTTACCATCTATTTAAACCTAAAATAATAATTAAAATCCTCTGCCAAATAATAACAGTTACAGTACATAGAAGTTCAAAAATTTTATTTATTGTTGTTATACTAATTTATTTGGCGTCTTAGTACAATAAGAAGCAACTTATTTGAGTTGAACCATATCGGAATGAGACAAAATATGATTGCAAGGTATTTAGTTAGTTTATTTATTTGTTTGTACTTTTGTAGGTTAGTGGTGGATCTGCAGACAGATTTGTCTATATTTGGGATACAACTTCTAGAAGAATAATATACAAATTGCCAGGACATTCTGGATGTGTTAACAGTGCGGCATTCCATCCCAATGAACCCATTGTAGCATCGGTCGGCAGTGACAAAATGGTATATTTAGGTGAAATAGATTGATAATATAGTGAACAGTAAGTGTTTTATTATCTTTAGGTCTTTTTTTATGTATTTTTGTGTATTCTATGTCTCCCATTCAATCCAGAAATAAAACAAATTCATTTTGAACAACAAAATGCAATTTATTTTTTACAATATATACAATTGAAGACTTTTATTAAAAAATATGTTGTCACCTTTAAATACAAGACCACTAATGCTGGTTATATACTGAGAATTAATCCATGAAATTGTCTGTGATTCGAGGAAAAAAGTAGAGATTGGTTTAGTATCCGCATATTCTGCATTTATTTTTACATAAATCGATTTGTAGCGATGGACCGGTATTAACCGCGGTTATACCTTTGGTTAACCTTGAATTTGCCCTTTTTGACTTATTACGTCACGCCGCTCAAGAACCGCTTGAACGAAGAAAAGTTATTACCGGTTATAAATGTCAATTCTCAAATTTGTTTGTAAATTTAACTTCTAGTTGTAACCCTATTTAATTATTAAGCCATTAAAACCTCTCTAGTGTGATCATTTCCTTCATAATTAATAGAACTGATATTTTTTCATCTTAAAAACAACAACAAAACATAACGGCAAAAAAGACACAACCACAAATAAAAAGAGACGGAGAATAAAAAACACCTCAGCAGCAAGGTTATTACCGGTCCAAGAAATGACAGCTAATGACGTATTGAAGGGCTTGGTGGTGACGTCAGACATCACCGAAAAGTTATAACCACAGTCGCTACAACGCGATTGGTAAATACCAATTAGGAATATTTATAACCGGTCCATCGCTACAAATCGACTATAGAGTAATTTGATCAACCTAATATTCTGTTGACCAGTCAATTGATGCAAGGCATAACTTACATTTTTATTAATGCTTATTCTGTGGGCTTCCTTTCGTTTTTTATTGTATTCCACATTTTTTCTGTTAGTCCAGCAAGCTCCACGCTATGCAATTTTATGTGACGGTTGGCAACGAAATTACTTAAAAAGTTACTAGGCTTGCATTAAAAACTGCACAGAAATAGAGTCGGTTCTAATTGTTTGTCTTGCATGGGAATTGCACCAAACTTGCAGCCGCGCATGCGGTGTGATCTCTTTGGTCTTGCAGACCACTTGCTTTGTATATAACTTCCATAATGTTAATACCAGCCTTAGAATTTCTTCGCGAATTTGGTTACTTTTTAAACTACATGCAGCTGATACATTTTATGGCATTTGCAACAGTTCTGCCAAAGATACTGTGAAAGTTGTGGTAAAAAACACTTACTAAACTATTAAACCTACAAATTGAACGATTTGAAAACGAAATAATGCACACAAAACACGTCCTTTTAACAAACTATGAATAAACAAATCAATAAAACCCGTCCTAATCCCACGAACTTTGTGAATCACGTCATGAATTTATTTGACATCAATAATGCGTTTTACAATGTTAAATTTGATTGCGAAGCGACATCATGAATGTATAATATCTTTGAAGCACTAGTATTTACAAATTATGTTGGTAAAGGTTTATTGACCTAGGCTAACCTGAATAAATTCTCAGTGTAAAATCAGCATAAAAGAGACTATGGTGTGACATGTACAAAATAAGTATGTGGTATATAAATGCTATTTAATTTAATCTAAAGTAACAATAAGTAAACTACAAAAATAACAAAAGTAAATCAAAGGATAGGACTGTGTTGGCTGATAAGTTTGAAACAAATGGGAAATAGTTTAAATTTTCCACAACCACACTAGTTCCATCTTAGTCTTTAACACCAAATCAAGTCTTAACACTTGAAAATGCCCTTTAACTCTATTCTTAAACCTAACAATTAAGTTAATTATGTAGGGGAGATGTTTGTAGGTTCATAAGTTGAGCCTGTTTATAGTTATAAAGTGCTCAGATTCATCAAAAGGTAAAAGTGAAATGCATTTTTGGTGGTCCCCATTCTTAATCCGTATGTTGGACTCAGGTAATACCCAAAAAACTACTCGGGACTAGTAATGATCAAACAAATTACCCAATATTTAACCAAAATATTTTTACCTAGTATTGCACACTCAAAATTACGCGCAAAACTAGTTCCAAGCATCCTGGGGCTGAACATATTTAGCTTTGTAAACAATTCCTTTTCTTGCTTAACATTTTGGGAAAATTATCAATAAATTCTTGTATACCTATTAAAATTTCTCTTAAACCAGTTAAGCATACTTTCAGCGAAGCTGTGCAAACAAGGGAACATGGTTTCTACATTTTCGACGCGCAATAAAGTGGACCTGATGAAAACAAATTTTAAGGGACGCGTTAGTTCAAAACCTAGACTGCCTTTATTTAAATAGGGGATAAATAAGAACCCTATTTAGTTCCCTTATTTAGTTCTCATAATCGAAATATGCAATATGTATATAGGGTACTCCATATAAATGTTTACAACGTTGGTACGTTAATCTACTATTTAATTAAGTTCGCAGCCCCTAAAACTAGTAATTAGATTTGTGGAATGTTGAAAACTAGTTTTGCTCAATTTTGAATGAGCAATACACTTGTTGAAATCGCGTACAATTGGTTTTGAACATTTTATTTGATCATTACCAGTGATTTTTTTCGCGTATAACCCGAATTCACATACCCAACATACTTTGATGAGGGCAAAAAATTTGAGGCTAATTATTAGCAAAATGGCTGGCTGAAGACTACCATTTTTTTCGGTCAAATGCGTTTGGACTTGGTCTCAAAGCAACTATGAATCGAATTTCTTTAAAATTAAATTCGAGATGAAAAATGTCTTTTATCATCAGGCCTGCAGAAAAACCTAATTAGTAAATTTTCTCGAAAACCGTTAATCATATCAAAAATTATCAAGAGATACTTTCTGTGTATTTATTACCTGGCTTAATTGATAAAGCTTTAGTCAGTGGCGTGCCATATTTCCTTGAAAATCCTAAGAAGGTTACCCATGTCTACGCTCATAGTGAAATTAAAAATAATTCAAACTTGCAAAATGTAGCCTCTGAATATCTATTATTGTATGCCAAGTTTCAATGAAGTAGCTGGCACCATTCACAAAATATATAGAAAAGTTTGAACACCCTGTATCTGGAAAGCAGAGCCGTTGCGGACCCATACTTATATAAACTTTTTGTCTTGGAATCAATCAAAGATTAGTTCTTGAATCGAATTTTTTGTGCACACTGAATTATTTAAAATCGTTATTAAAAAAATACAGATTTAATAAAGTTTTTTGGAGATGCTCCACCTACATTCGAAAAATCCCAATTTGCGATAACTTTTAAACTCGAAATCATTTGCATTTAATGGCCCAAAACAAAAACCATGCCCAACCTATAGACCTCTCCCCTAATTATTCTCTGGTCCTGTATCGACACTACAAAGAACATACAGGTATGGTAAACGATTATTAAAATCACCTTAAGCTCCTTAAGCGGCTGATTGTAATAATCAATTGCCTCAAATTGGTCTTAAAACATGATTTTCTTTGCTACTTTGTTCACATTTATTTTTTGCATAGTATTAAGATCATTGCCCTTTGAAAAACAAATAGAAAAATTAAGAGAATAAAGAGTCAATATGTATGCTTAAATACACATTTAATTATAACTTTCAAAACCGTAGATACCCTCCAAAACTCACCATGTAAGTTTAGGACAGTGTTAGTGCTCTTAGTATTATCACATTTATAAGGAAAATACAAATATGCTTCAGTGGGGTTTTTTGAAGCTTCATTTGCTTCCATAAAGTTCTACACAAAAAATTATTTCAAAGTTAGACCTGAAAGAAAGCAATGTGGTACCCTAAAAAACCTTACCCTCCTCAAATTTATGCATCCAAATCGTTTATAAAGAGGACCTCCCGATTTTTAAGACCGGCTTGCTCTAAAGTCTGCACTCTTTCTTGCTCGTGCGCTGGCAGACACTTTAGTATCCTTCTCGGAAAGTTGGTGGTTATTTCGAAGGTGTCAGGCGAACTGGGATGACAGAAGACGAAGTAGAAAACGTGCTGAAAGAGAATGGAAGTTTTAGGGCATGTTAGGTGATTTTAGTAAGGTTTTTTTAATTACCTCTAAAGAATGCGTTTTAAGAAATCTCCGTTCCAGTCGATTTCCAGAAGGCAATTTAAAGAGTACATGGACTGCGTCTGGATGCGTCGCATCTGGTTCTGGTGGAACTTTGGTTAATGATTCTATTTTCTCTCTCCGTAAGGCTTCTTTCCTTTCTTCCTCCTCTCTTGCTTCCTAAAAGAAGCGTATAGTAAACATCAACTATTTATGTCATATGAATCGACATCTCATGAAGTCGGCAAATCTGACTGGTCACCTTAAAATTCTGAGACAAATACAGACTTATTTATGCCCAAACTAACGAAAACTATGATAGTGAGACGAGATTTCCGGCGCTAAAGTCTTCCGACCCAGAAGTAGACTCTTATATTACTCCATTCCACAATAATTCGTTGATTTCCCGACCGCAATAAACTTTAAACCCAGCCATAGATAAGTGCCTTTTGAAAGGGTACAGGTCCTGAGTACCTACTAATTTCAATAGTTTAGGTTAGCTATTTTCAACAAAACAACAAATATAAAATAATAGGGAAGTATCTTTATTTTAATCATGTAATTAAATAGCTATTAACATTCATACAAAAATACTAATCTACAATATTATAATATCATCTATGCCTAAACTAATTATTAAGGGCCTTACGTTACTATTAATTATGTTATTATATTGGTATATTAGGTAGGTTAATGGCAAATTGCAGGTGTTCAATATAAAGCAGAGTCTTTTCATCTTAGTTCATTAGTCGTTGGGTGTTTGTCAAGCTGTGCGTTAAAGGTATTTTCGTGTGTGTTATTGAGCATCCAAAATATGTCAGATCTGTGTGAAACTTCAGATAATATTGCTTTCGGAAGTTATGGTGTAACGAAGAAAAAACATTTATCACTTGATGCCAAAAACATCATAAAGAACGTTTACTGTACCCTTTTAGAAAAAGGGTATGACCGGAGTGCAAGTTTTAGTGAAACGAGTATTTTGACCAAAGTTGCATTAACGACAGTAAAAGATATAGTGACCAAACCCATCCAGCCAAGAAAAAAACGGTGTCACAGCGGAAAATTGAGAAGCATCGAAGAAGCTGATAAAGACTTGAATTCAAATAATACAAAAGTGGAAATTCAAAACTATATGATGGAAAATAATATATATTTCGAGGAAACCTATACAAAAAAGGACCTTTTAAATGTTTTAAAAACATTCAATATTGAAAAAGAATATATCTCTGACAATCTCGCAAGTGCTAATGGTCACACAGTTTTACGCCTCCCTCCGTATTACTGTAATTTTAACCCAATAGAACATATATGGAGCCAGTTAAAGACGATGATTAGAAGAGAAAACACATCCCCTACACTAAGTAGTTCTGTTATAGAATTAATTAAAAAAATGTGTAAATAATATCCTAGTAGAAAGTTGGAAAAATTCTGTGTGAGACACGTGATCCAAGTCGAAGATTCCTATAACATAATTAATAGTAACGTAAGGCCCTTAATAATTAGTTTAGGCATAGATGAAGACGATAGTGATAGTAAAACAGAGCTAAATATAGAGTAGGTTAAGTTAAATATTGTATTATTATAATATTGTAGATTAGTATTTTTGTATAAAGCTATTTAATTACATGATTAAAATAAAGATACTTACCTATTATTTCATATTTGTTGTTTTGTTGAAAATAGCTAACCTAAACTAAAAACATAAATTTTAATAATTCAGTGAGATGGATCTTTATGCTTGGAAGGAAAAATCATTTATATTTAATTTGAAGATTAAATTCAAATAAAACTGGTCCATCCAAACAATGAGAAAAGCTGAGGACGAGAGGACGAAGCTCTGCAATGAAACATACCAAACGCCTGAAAATATACGTGAACTTGCCCGTCAGAAAATTTTCAACTTTACCAAGAGTTCACATCTTAAGATACCTTTTACCGGACAGCTTTTCATATTCTTATCAGCCCGTTTTAATCGTAGGTCAGCATTCAGACTTAATTCTTTGGCAATATCATTAAGGGTCACTGTAGAACCTTCATCAAAATAACAAGTGTTGTTTTCAATAATACCAAATTTTTACCAAGTTTTCTATTAGTACATGTTATGATATTAGTAATTGGTGATGCATCAGTAAAGGGCCATACGGGCTCGGTATGGGATAGTTCTTTGTGGCGGACTATATGGTGATATTTATCACATTTCGTCTTGTTTCTAATAAAAATAAACTAGGAATTGCCCAGGGCAGTATTGCAGGGCCAATATTGTTTGTGATATTGCTCAATGACTTGTACTCTATAGCAGCTTTTAATGGAAATGTAACATGTTATGCGAATGGGGCGAAAAATATGGGGAAATCCTTATTTAATAAGGATAACATCTGGTTCACAGAGAATAAATTAATACTAAACAGCAAGTAAACCAATTTGCCTATTTTTAGAACAAAAATGTCACCAACGAATAAGCCAAACATAATGTCATTTGGGGAATCCGATGTTAAAATTGTTGGGTGGTGCCTGAATGAAAAGAGAGAGAAACGATATATTATGCGAATTTCGAATCGATAATAAAGTACCGGCATAATTTTCTGGGGCCTAATAGAAAAAATATTTGTGATTCAAAAACGAGCAGCAAGAATTGTGAAAAGAATGGGTTATAACGAATTTTGTTTCGGATAAAATTGTACCTCTCTGACTTCTATTTTCTAATAGTTTTAATTCTAACCCCATTTTAACTTCCATATTTGCTAGTTTTCTTCCTTCTTCAGCTTCATATTGTAAAACAGGACAATGCTATGAAGCTATTTACAGTTTTATCGCTATCAAGCAATAAGACGATCATACAAAAGTGAAAGGTGGCGCTGATGGCGCATTGGATATTTGTAAAATAAACTTACCTGCTCTATCCGTTTTCTTTCGTCCTCCTCAGCCTGTCTCCGTTCCTCCCGTTGCCTTTCTTTCTCCTGATCTACCCTTAAACTTTCTAAAAAGGCCTCGTCTTGATGCTGACGGATTGATCTAAATGTACGTATTGTCAAGTTAAATTTTTTCAACGGAACAAAAATGTAAGACGTACATGTTAGCAAATGTTTTAATAAATTATGTTTAATTAGACACTGTACCTATTTATGCTTTGTTCAAATCTATCAGCTCTTGCTTGGACTAGATTCAGTTCAAATTCATTTACGATTGTTCGCATTCTTTGCAGTAACAAATCTGCATCAGAAAATCCTTCTAAACGTCCTACTATGGTCATTCTATAAAGAGACAAATGCAATCAATCGATTACTGAATGTTTTAATTATTTAAATGAAAGAGATTTTCAGCTTTTTTTATAATAATAATAATAATAATAATAATATATATATATAAATCTAGTTTATTAAGTAATAATACCGGATCAAAACAGTCATACGCTCTTGACAAATCTAAGCATATACCCATTGCCAGATTACTCTTTTCAACAAAATCCAGGATTTTCTTGGTAAATTAAAAAATAGCAGTATCCATGTTGTATACAATTAAGCAGGTTACACTTAGTCATAAAATCTAAAAAGCGACGACACATTGCAAGTTCAAACAACTTAGAAAATGATGGTAAAAGGCTTATGGGTCTATAATTTTCCATGAGTTCAGAATCTCCTTTCTTGAAAATAGGTTTTATTAATGAAATTTTTAATTGCTCAGGAAAAATGCCTTGTTTAAAAGAGTTATTGGATAGGGTGACAAAGAATTTCTTTAATTGTCGGTATTGCAGACTTTATAATACTAGTAGGGATTTCATCTACACCAGAGCTGTGCTTATTTCTTATTTTCCTGGCAAATTCCCATAGTTCATTTGTTGATATTGGTTTTAAATACATTGACTGATTATTTTCTTGTATATTGCAAGTTGTTGGTCGAGTTTCTAGTTCTTTTAGTAAGCCAGGAACTATGGATAATAGATAGTTATTATATTGATCGGGTATTTTTTCAGGATTGCCCTTAATACCAGTTTCACATGCTTTATCAGTATTACCAGTTATTTCATTACATATGTTCCACATTCCGACCTTACTGCTCTTAACAAATTATCATATTCTTTTTTAGTTTTATTATATTGTTCTTTTGAACTATTATCAAATTTGGATAAGGTTAACAATCTATTTTTGCACTCTGAAATTTTTGGATCAGTCGCTAGTTTGTTTTTTATTTTTAGTAATTAAAGTTAAAGGAAAACAATGATTAAAAATATTTGTGTAGTTAGTCATGAATATAAACCATTGTGCATTTGCATTTTGGCTATCTGCTTCGTAAATCTTAGCCCAGTCCTGTTCTTTAAGAAAATCTAAAAATAAAAGTTTATTTTGTTCTGAAAAAATTCTTTTATATTGTAGTATATTTATATTTGGTTGCTCTAATTGAAATATAACTTTTTGTGCAGTATGGTCGGAAATGTGAGTATCTATAATTCTACTTTCTAGGTAATCTAGATTTAAAAAAATGTTATCCATACAGGAGGCTGAATTTTGTGCGATTCTAGTATTTGCAAATATTGATTGCTTCAAATCAAATGACCTCTTTTTGGGCTGTATATTACCTCAAAATCAACAGCCAAGATTTTAACACCTAGTCATAGTACATACATGAAGCTGAAAACCTCTTTTATTTAAATTAGCTATAAACATTTTATTGGAGAAAATACACAAACTTCATGAATGTTTTAATTTACAAAAATACTGACCTATTCTCTCTTAACACTAATAACGTCATAAAAGGAAAGTATCCGCAACGGACCGCGGTCATTGTACGCTTGCCTTCATCGGATGTGGCGGAACAAGCCCAGAACATAAAGTTGCTGTTAATGTATCTAACAACTTCGGGATTTGATAGAGTTTCCCTACAGAATTGATCAGTGTCTACGTTTTCCGGATCGTGAAGGTACACCGCTAAGAATCGTAGTTCCCTTTTTGCATCATTTAGGACCTATAATAAGATTTTCCTATGACTGTTAACGTTAGCAAAAATTCAATGTGTGCGTAAAAAGTCCCGGAACTGCTGCAATTCAAAAATTTGAAAATAGCTTATAATAAGCCAAACTTTGCTTCCTCCATGTTTCTCTTATTATTAAGAAACTTTTCAAAATTCAATGAACAATTTTTATTACTGAGCCCAAGGGATGGATAGGGGACGTTATTTTGTAATCTCTTATTTTTAAGCAACAGTTAACTCGGAACTGTTACTTAAAAATACCAGTTTTGACCATCACTAATTATGGGTTTCAAAACTAAACAGTTTTGCCCACCACAGGAAGCTCGCTTCATTATCTCTAAGATTAGAGAAGATAATTAATCAATCAGGATTTAGAAAGAACGAAAGAACCACTCTTGTGAATCAGCAATCCAACTGACTGTCTCCACTTGGAAGGAGCTCATTGACCAGGGTTATTTTGTGTTAGCAGTCTTTCTTGACTTTCTTCTTATTCTATTAGAAAAACTCAAATATTATGGTATCGAGGTTACAGTTCTAAAATGGCTTGAAGACTTTCTCAAGGGTAGGCATCAGATTACCAACGTCAACAATTTTAAACTAGCAAAATAGCAAATAAATTTGGGGTACCTCAGGGTAGCGTTCTGGGGCCCTTACTTTTTGTAATATACTTAAATGATATAAGTCACTTTGTCAACCCTAATTTCCTAAATTTATTTGCTGATGATTCGCTTTTGTCTTGTAGTGATAAAATATTTAAACTCTGCAATTAACAAAACTAATATGGAATTAACGAGAATTGAAGGATACCTCAATAGAAACAAATTAAAACTTAATGTTGATAAAACCAAAGCTGATTCAACATTTGTGAGAAATCACAATTTAAAAAATGTTTATTTTTCATATTATACCTAGTATCGGACTGAGAAACTTGAAACAAAGCAATATTCAAATTTGAAATAAGGAAGGACCTGTACCTAAATATAATATATTTTGACCTCCAGGTTAAATTTTGTGTGGAATAAAATAGCCATTGTGAGAATCCCATTCAAAAATTTTGTTTACAATAATACCTAAATATTTGGTTTTATTTTGTTTTTTAATTCTTTAAACAAAGGATGATGAACAGAATGCAAATGCAATATAATTAGTTTTATTAGGATTTATGGTGGATTTATACAGACAAATAAGAAATAAGAAATAACATAACAAATAAGAAATAAGAGATGAATGTACACACCTGTCGTAAGGCGTTTATACAGACAAATAACATAAAATAAAAATAAGAAATAACCTTGAAGTTGGTTATCTTTTAACTTTTATGTTATTTCTTATTTGAAAATGGAGCTGCGCATGCCCGATCTGATTTAGTTGTCAGTTTTTTGGGTTTTTGTGGTTAGAATCGTAAAATATTATTATCTTTTTTAAAAAATATTATTACCCTTTATTTTCCTTGGTGTTATTGGATTGAAAATCGCTTATTTCCTGAATTTCCACTTCTAAAATTTGCAAAAATGTCTAGAAGCCGATGTGTTGACACTGTTGACAGTCCTTATTTTATTCTTATTTTATTTGCTGTATAAATGGTAACTAGCTCTGTTATTTTATTTCTTATTTCTTATGTTATTTCTTATTTCTTATTTGTCTGTATAAATCCACCATTAGTTACTAGTTTAGAGACAACCAAACAATTTTTTACATGTTTAACTCCTGCAGTATGAATGAAAGTGCTTTACTGTCTAAGAGGTATCATAATAGATAAATCCTATTGACAAAGCATAATAACTTATGCAACTGAGTTGCGACACTTAAAAAGTTAGTAGTAAGACATCAACAATGAATACATAATAATAGAATAAGGTACAATTAAGAGTTTATCACATGTTTTAATATCATAACTGAAGTGCAGTTAATATTAAATATTATTTATGTTCACACTTCACACATAAAAAATTATTTTGATCTAAAAATGATGACAAAAGTACCAACATAACAGTTGCTATGAACTATAATTTAGAATAACAAACGTTAATTTCGTCTATATTATAAAATGCTCTTGACAATAGCTTGGCCTTTAATTTCTTAGAAAACAGTTTAAGGTTTTAGCTATTACTTATCTCCAAGCTCAGGTAGTTATATATCTTTATGCCATTGTAAATGAAGGGGTCTCTAATGAGGCTCAGGCGAGGAATTGGTATAGGTATATTGTCCGCCTGTCTTGTAAATTAAATCTGCTGATGATTAGGAAAATGAGTTTTGTTTTTATGGATAAGGTATTCACTAATTTACCACAACCCCAAACCCCCTATATTACATCCTCGACTATTTCTCAAATTAAATAAAGCTTGTTTGCATCTTAAGAAAATCAGCACATCCTGGAATTTCTACACAAAGTTCAGATATTAATTTACCTGCGAAAAAGTCCCTTGGTAAAAAACTGGGTGCTCACATCCATATTTCTCTTCATATACCTGTATAAACTCTAAAACCTCTTGGAGGGGATCTGTTCTAGGTCTATATTCTATACCTTAAAAATAACACCTTTCTTTATCAGAACATTCCAAAAAATCTGAAAATCTTACCTAATAGTCTTCTGGTTATTTGTAAAAATGTTATAATAGTACCATAACATACATTCCACATAAATCCAAAAAGAGCCCTAAAATATTTTTTAAACCCCGAGCCAGATCCATCTGTGGGAGGTGAGAAATACACTAGTTGTCCCAAAAGATCATTGACGACTGCGGGGGGCCTCGACTCTGAGGCATAAATTGAAGGCCTACCCTCTCGAATATTGAGTTGTTCTTGCACTGCAACCTCTAGATTCCATTGGTGCCTTTGCAAGACATCTCTACAGATAGTCATATCTTCAATACCTGCATTTAGAAAATCAATAATTAATTTATTAAGCAGGTGAGCCTATTATTTTATTTAACAGTTTGTATGTTCTGCCCATTTAGGAGTGAATATTTCTCATCATTAAATTGTCTAAAGCCAGCAGATGCACTATAGAGGAATTTTGAATAAACCTTTGTAGTATAGTATAAAGACAGCATCAGCTGAGCAGATGAACAATAGTGCAATTTTTAAAAAATATTTGCAGATTGAAAACCAAGAAAACGAATAATAAATATAACACAAAAGAGCCTTAAAAACTCTAAAACAAGACATGGTCTACCTATTACATTTTGCATTAATTTTTACCTGTAAGATCTTGAAACTGCAAAACTTTTTCAGTTTGATCACTGGTAAGGCCCAAACCACCATTATCATTTGGATAATCCATTCTAGTTATTTATTTAAAAAAGTATCAGAGATAATGTATTGAATTAATACATTCGAATTATATTAGAAAACTCGAAACGAGAACAAAAATTGTAGGTAAATTTCGAATGTCACATCACCATCTTCCAAGTTTCCCAAAAACACAGAAAAAAGAAAAAACGACTGACACACATGACATGACAGAAAAACAAGAGTAAATACGTCATACGTCACGACCAAACATGAAGTCTATAGGTCTCTTTAATATCGGCTGCACCCGAGGATATCTGTTTTATCATTAAAAAACCTCTTTTTTGTTTAAATCTTCTCTTCTCAGCTGCTTATGTTATGACAGCACTTGACACAAATTTTAATTTTACAGATACAGATAATCTGTCTGTATTTCTATGAATCTGTCATTACCACACATTTCACAATATTTTTTAATAGTTTATTTTTTTATATAAATATTATCAGATATTTTCATTCATTTGCAACTAGTCGAGACGTTCGAAAGTAAACAAAATGTCGTGCCCCTGGGCAAAAATCGAGAAGCCAGAACCTCTAAACTTGGCAGAAATTATGTCTGAAGAAGTAGCCAGGGATCTTCAAACTAAGGAAGATGAAAAGTATATTAAATTGCGAGATGTTGGTAAGTCCTCTTTTTACTTAAAGCGAATTTCATTAGTAAAACTTATGCAGTACAGGTCCAAAATTTGGACAGTTTCTTTAGTATTATTGAGAAACTCGTGTAACATTTATTGCTCTGAGGGCAATAAGTTCCTCAAGTGCTCTTAGTGCGGCGCGTGGCTTTGTAAAATAGATAAAAATTTAAAAAAATAGTTTTCAAAAATGTCTTGATAGTAGTGGTGTGGTGTAGGTAAAGCCACTAGTAAAGTCAAATCGATATAAGTACACCAAAATGGTGGAATCATTTTTGTGCACCCAGTTAGATTCAGTTGCATTCCAGTTCCAATGTCTCACTTCTCCACACCACTGAAATTCCCTATTAGATAAATTAAAATTTGTGAGTAAGTAGTAGTTACCTACTAAAGACAAATTTTGTTTTTAAGGTAAGCAAGATGAAGCAGGAGCCCCAAATACCGATCCTATTCAGCGTGACCTACAGTTGGTAGATGAAATTCCAGACGAGGTTCTAAGAGCAATTTCAGATGATTCAGTTAATAGTGACACAATGATTGCACAAATGTTGCAAATTCAGTATGACAAAGAGTATGATGAGATGTTGAAGAAGACTGAGCAAAAGTTTAATGGATCCTCTAAGGTGTCCATCTCATTTGACAATTATAGGAGAGCACCCCAAAACTATGGTAAGAAAGTTGCAAGTTTGAGTATGTGTTTACAGCAGATATAAAGTAGTAAATTTGCAGTTTCTTTAATTTGAAGTTTTATGTACATATTTGGTGGTATTTTAACAGATTTTGAAAGTGATTCAGAGGAAGAGGAAATTGAAGATATCCGAGATAGAAAAGATTGGGATCGATTTGATGAATTGGAAAGGGATCTCAATGCCATACCAGTTTGTGGGTACAAGGTATGTTCAAATTCAAATTTTAAATCTGTTTTATTTGCCAAGAAATTGACAAGAAGCTATATAAAATATTGTAACATAAATAAACAATAAAGAACAAAAAACTAACCTAAACTAAACATAATATTAATGTATAAAAATATAATCATATGAAGCCAAGTTATGGAGGATTATACGCTAATAAACAATTTAGGATGTTTGTAGAATTATTTAAAATAAAGGAAATAAATATACCTAATATAGAAAAATAAACATCAACAATATAAATAAATGAATAGTAATAAAATGAAAAACAATTATATAATAAATACAAAGGATTAAAATAATAATAAACCATAAAACAATAAAATAGAAAATAGGAATTCATCTAGTAGTATTTTACAAGGATTTCATCTAACTATAAAATTAAAATTATTTTCAGTTCGTTATTTATTTTTCTTCAGGTTCAACCAAATGGTGAGCTCATTACCAAACATGACCTGGTCAACAGTGCAAGAAAGAATGCTTGTAAACTATTATCATTTCCACCTGAATTTCAAACAGGTGATGGTGAAACTTTTGATTTAAAATTATCTAACAAAGTTTTTAACAGGTAGGTGTGGGAAAGAGAGTACCAATATAGTATGAATTGTATTTATTTTTTTCTTTTTTAGTTTAAAAATGTACTCTAACAAAGAACAAGGACGAAGACATAGAGTACATGATAAAAAAGAAGACCATGCAACAGCAGAATTTGGTGTAGATGAACATACACGCATTTTACTCTACAAAATGATTAATTCTGGCTTGTTGGAACAAGTCAACGGTGTCATAAGTATAGGTGAGTTTTATGAAATGTTTCAATTTTGTGTAATATGCACTAAAATGTAAAATGTTTATATCATATAGCATTGAAACTCCCAGTATATTTATTACCATTTCTTTTTAGGTAAAGAGGCAGTCATTCTTCATGCAGAAACTAACCCTGAATTCCCAGATGCCAAGGAACCCCTACCAAAAGAATGTGCAATCAAGGTTTTTAAAACCACCTTATCTGAATTTAAACAACGTGACAAATACATTAAGGACGATCATAGATTTAGAGATAGAGTTGGTAAGTTTAAGAGCGTTTGTTACAACTTTAAGACTAAAGTTAAAATGTTAAATTTCTTCACTTGACAAAGCAACTGTAATTGTAAAAAGTTTTTTTTACTTTCTATTAAATTTATAAACAAGAAAATTTTAAGAATATATGTGGAGTAATTAATTTTATATACTAAATTAAAAGTTTTCATACAGGTAAACAAAATTCAAAAAAGATAGTCCAACTCTGGGCAGAAAAAGAAATGGCCAACCTGATGAGACTGAAACGGGCCGGGTTGAATTGTCCCGAAGTGGTAACACTGAGGAAACACATCCTCATCATGTCGTTTATCGGCGAAGATCATAGGGCGGCTCCCAAGTTGAAAGACGCCCGTCCTATGAGCGATGGAGATTACATTTTGGCATATAAACAGGTAAAGAAATTTCTACTATTAGAAATAACATTTTCTGAGAAGTCAATAATAAAAATAACACTTATGCGTAGGTTGTAGACGCAATGAAAGCTCTGTATCACAAGGCGAACCTCATCCATGCAGATCTTTCTGAATACAACATCCTGTGGCATAATCAGCGGTGCTATTTTATAGATGTTAGTCAGTCAGTAGAGCCCAGCCACGAAAACGCATTCTACTTTTTACATAGGGATTGCTGTAATGTTATTAATGTAAGTCTATCGTCTTTGGTACCTTCGCCTTTAGAAGAATTACCATTCTTTTTTTTTTTTTTTTTAGTTTTTCTCTAGAAAAGGTGTCCCAGACCTATTAAGTTCCGCCGAATTATTTGAAGAGATAGTGGGTTGTCCTTTTACAGACAAACTTGCCCTTACAAGTGTACAAGAATCGTTCAAAATGAAACCGCACTTGGTGGATAAACCAGGCGTAGAGTCATCCTTTACGTTCGATACTGCATGGGAAAAGGCGGAGAGAGGAGAGGTGCCGCGGGTTGATCAGGAATCTGCCGAAAGTTGAGAGAATAATCAGTGACACGGAACAGCTCAAGTTGGTTGAGCCTCTACCAGCATAAAAGTCGAAAGTATTTGTCTGGTATGTTGCAATGTTACCGGATTTTTCATGGATTGCGGTTCAGATTTAGAAAATTACTGGATAGCTCGTATTTTAATATGCAATGACCATCAGCACATATTATATCTTCTTTTTAAATTAAGTGTTCTATTGTTATTAATAATAAATTAATTTATTGTTGAAAAGTATTTTTATCTCACGTTCCTCATTTTTCTCTTTTTACAGCAAAAGTTTTCTTTCTGTATTTTTAATAAACTTTGGGAGGCGCAGGTTCTACATGTTTTCTATTCAAAGCTCCCCAGCGGCGTCTGAAATTTCCTGGGCTCTCATTCAGGAAACGATTTGAATTAAATATCGCTGTTCCTTCTCTCGTGTATACAAAGATACAAAAAAAATGTTTGTAATGGGTCTTTTAATAAAAGACTTGTAATTTACCATAATCCTTGAAATTATTTTGTTAATTATATATTTCTAATGTATTACAAAATAACATTGGCCAAATATATACAACTAAAATAACATATGTATCCATAATTAGTCTTACAAGCAATAAAATATCCCTACAAAACTAAAAATAGGATGTAAATGGCCAAGCCGCCATAATTTAAAAAAAATTCAGATTTCAGCCTTAACATTTCGTAACAACTTTCTTTATTTTATTCCGTATGTAAGTACCGCTGATTAGTTTGCCAACTGCTAAGCTTCCACTTGGGAATACACAAACAATCAACGTTTTCACTAAAGTAGGTCAAATGCCTCAACACTTAAAACTATAATTTTAAGCAAAGTTTCAGGCGATATCTTTTATTGCTCTCTACCAGAAGGGACACCATCCAATGTAACATTGACACAGATTTTCATTACTTGTAGCCTGCTGTATCAGCAGATCCACCTGCTTTTGTGCCCTCAACATTTCTTCCGAATTAAAATCTTTTCCAGTCAGTTTGTCTCTCACCCGGTTTATAATCGTCACGGCCTTTTTGCTCACAGTTTCCGGCTGGGAACTGTCGTGCGCCGTTTCAGCTAAAAGAGATCTACGATTTATCACGCTCAGTGATTCTCCGAGGTCGTTTTCCTGAGAAGTACCCGTAGAAAAGCTGCCTACTTCACCGGTATTCGATCGATTTCTGAAGTTTGTTTCGATTAAACGCCAGTTTAACAGAGGGTCGTAAACGAAAGCTTCGAGTACTGCCATTACACTGTCCTTGTTCCTGTGCAGTACTGACATGACGCTCTCACAAGTGCGGCGATAGGTACCTTCAATGCCGGTGACTTCCATAGCGTTGATAAGCATGCGGGTGAGTCTGAAAGGAATTTTTTCTGGGAACTTTTCTCTATCCATGGCAACCTGAAAATCAACAAACGCGCTTATAAAAAAAAAGCTAACTAAGAAACATTATAGCAACCTTACCTCAAAACAATCACCGAAATCTATATGCAGAATTTTCCCAGTAAGCCTATCGAGCATAAGGTTTGAAGGGTGTCTATCTCCAAGTCCCAAAATATACCCCACCATAGACATCACCGCCAAGGACCTGGTGTAATTCGTTCTCCTCTCGAACCACACCTCCGACGAAGGACTCTTAAGCCACAACAACCTGGCCAAATCGTCGCCGTGGGTGTGCTCAAGAGCGTGCTCGAACACCTCCACCTTTTGCATCACCGTTAAATGGTCGTAGTCTGGAGCCATGCGCAACATAATCCTATGCTCGATATTCAATAGAATCTTCTTTTTGTCCCGATAGTCTCTTATAAGAGTGTGTAAGGTATCGCAGTGCGGCACCCACCCTATGAGACCGCTTTTTGTGCTCAAAGGTATCACTACGTATCTTTGTATGGTCAAGTTTCTTCTGAAAGTGTCAGGATCTTTAAGTAAGAGAGTGTTAACGAGTCCAAACAGCTGCATCACTCGCTCGTCCTGTCTGAGATCCTCATGTCCTTTTAAAAGAAACATGTAGTCCTTACCGTTGCTGCCTCTTATGACTAGCTTCCTAGGGCGTTGTTTGGAAGTTATCACCTAAAATCGGGAAAGAGGCGTGCCCAAATTAGATTAAAGAATTTTACCCTTAAAAAGTACTTACTTCAAGGGATCGTTGGAAATACGCAATTCTAACAACGGGTTGTCCAGGCGCATAACTTCCTGGCACCGCCAGCTCTAGGTCTTGGCATTTGAGCAAATTTGGCGACACATAGTGCAATTCCAGTGACGTCAACTGCGGAAGCTGCCTGGAAATTCTTCTGAAGACATGGTAGTACAAATCCCAGGCTTGATTCAGATCTCTTATATTACCTGAAATAGATTGGTTAAAACTTTTTCTGACATTTAATAAACCTATAATTACTAACAGGACAGCCTATATCTTTGACACCACTCGTGCGCCTCAGCCAAATCACGGCCATAGGCTTGCGTGAAACTCGTTTCTTTAAGCGTCTCTGGTCCTCTCTGCATCATTTGATGAAGCGGTTCCAAAATACGAAGCATCCCTTCCACGTTTCTCTCGCCAAAGTATAGCCTAAGAAAAAGTACGGACAGTTTTGTATGAAAAGTGGCTCAAAAGGCTAAGTTACGTTAAAGCACGTTAAAACTGAGCAATCAATATTTCTCTTTACCTAGAAGCTTCTTCTAAGCCCTCGTGCCAAATTTCGTGCCACAAAATGGCGACTCTGATGAGTTCTTCAGAAGCCATAAGGGCTTGACTGACTAACGTTGGCGAATGTTCGCTCATGGACTTCAAAATTTTGTTCGCGGCGCTTCGTCTTATTGGGGAGTTACTTTTGGAAGCGACAGTCAGCGGATATACTAGCGCCTGAAACGGGGAACGATCAAATCCACCTGTGATTTAAGACACACGACAGCATTACCTGTGGATGAATTTTTCCTATATCCACCAACAAATTATGTATAAGCTTTGACACCAACAATCTATTCGTATCAATCCTGGCTATTAGTTGGGGAATCACTTGCAACCACGTATTTTTATCTACAATTCTGATACCATCCGATATGGCTTCAGATACTTGGGCAGTCTGCCCATAATCAAACCATAAGGTCAGTAGTCGCAGGGTATCCTGCAGAGAGCTGCCTTTTGACAAGTAGATGGACCTTTAAAATTAAGAAATATAATTATTTATGCAATCCTATACATTATAAGAAACCTACTTGAAGAATCCTCGGACGGCCAACACTGTATGTTCGTTGATGTCAATTTCTTGACTAGTCCGCTCTGGAGTCGGTCTACCCGGTTGTATATCAGTCTGATTGTCCTGCTTATTTTTATATAACAGCACCGTTTCAAAATTGATGTAAGCCCATGCATGCCACGCTTTGTACCAGTCCTTATCGAATTCTGTGGCTTTTTCGTAACATTTCAGCACTGAACGGACAGAAGTAGCGTTTATACCTTCCAGACTCTCTTGCCAAGTGCCTAGTTTCAGATAGCACCTACGAATTAAAAAGCTTCGGTTTAACAAGCCTCTTGTTATCTCGTGGATAACCTTACCTTGCCAAGAGCCTTTGCCTCTCTTCCAAACTATTATCCACTCCTTCCACCTGGACGTACAAACTCAAAAACGACTGCAAGTGATCAAAAGCCCGCTGTCTTTGATCCATCTGCCACAGATGTTTGCAATAGGCGAATGTAACTTGAGGCTGTGATACTGGCAACGATTTTTCCTGACATTCTTCTGGATCATAACCCAAGAGCATCACCAGAGTTTTACGGGAGAGTTTCTAGAAAATGTAACACGAATTCATCAAAGTAGGTCAAATGCACCAAAAGCGGTAATGTTACTGAACGGTTAAAAATAATGCTTACCAACGATCCACTTTTCCTGCACAACGCAGCGTACTTAAGCCACGTCTTAACGTCTTCGTGGGGCTGCAAAACCAGCGAGTGAACCTGGATAATTTTTTGCCAGTCTTCCACTAGTCGCTGGCCCGCTTGTAATCTTTGCCACCACATCTGTTTAAGGGTCTCTCTTCGTTCAGGAACCAACTTATACTGCATAACCTAAAGGAGCGTAGGTATGGTTAAAAATCCGTTGATGCACAGACTGAGGTTAAACTTACCTCTTCTAGTTCACTTAACATTTGTACTTGTACCATAGCCCCGTAGGCTCTCTGGTAGCTTTCTCCGGCCATAGCAGTCAATTCCGTATCGATCATGTCTCTGGAAATATCAATGAAATCTTGAGCTAGTTTGTACTGTTCCTTATGTATCGCCAGAATGGCCCGATAGAATGACCCGTCTTGTGTATCCTGTGGTATAATATTCACAAACCTATATGTGAAAATAAATAAGGTTTATAATTTTTCGTGACCTATGTATAAGTATAATTCGTTTTTACATTTAGAAATTTTAATTGTACCTTTCCATAGATTGATAATTGTGTAAGCCAAAGGACGAGGCCAAAGCCAACCGACAAGCTTTCAGCTTATGGTCCTCCCCCAAGATTGAAAACTTATTTTCGACTACTTCGTGAAGTTGACCCCATTCGCATAAGGCTTCTAAACATCTGAAATAATAAAATTACATTTAAAAGATCTGTTGAATAAATATTACTTTATACTTATGACCATAGAACGCAAGTACTGGCGCTCTGTCACAATTTCATGTAATTGATTGTGTTGGCAAGGAAATAAATAAATATTCTATTGAACCACTTCGTATAGACAAAAATTGTATGTCCTGTTCTTGTATCGATTGGTAAATGGTTTACAGATTATGTATATTTTATGCCTAGAATATATTTCAATGGTCTAGCTTACAATACTAGGAATTCTATTACCTCTCGGCCAGATGTAGCATATCAGTTAGATCCACTATTATACTATATCTCATGTCTTAGCCTTTTCAAATAATTATATCATGCTTAAGTTAGTTTGGATGTCAATCGTTCTTTGATTGAAACATTTAACTGCTTTAAATCCTATCTTGGAGGCAGAACTCAGAGTGTTTATAAGGGTTCTGTTTGTCTGAGAGTCATGTGATGGACTGGGGAGTCCCTCAGGGTTCAGTGCTAAACAATGGTGCAGTTATATATTAACGATTTGACGTCTATCGACATTGGGGGAGAGTTCACACTTTTTGCTGACGATACTATGTTAAAAGATATTATTACCCCAGATTTGGTTAAGGTCAAAGGATGGTATGATTCGAACTTGCGCTGTCTCTAAACGTCGAAAAAACAAATGTAATTATAGTTTTACCAGTGCTATGGAGGGCTTGGTCATTGTTGACTCACCCTTTGAGAATTGTCCTAGTCCTAAGTTTCTGGGCCTTGTCATTGCGAGTGGCTTTAAATTTGAGAATCATATCAGGATACTGAGCAGGGAATTGGCTTTGGGATGTTTTGCCGTCAAAGTGGTAGTCTTGGTTCAAATATTGCAAAATCAGTTTACTACGCGCTTATAGAATCTTATCTCAGATATGGAGTTGCATTTTGGGGGTTTTCTAGACAGCAACTGCTCGGTGTTCTGTTTGTTCTGCAGAAATGCGCAGTGAGATATATTTGTCGGGTCAACGCCAGAGACTCATGCAGACCATTGCTTTTGTAAAAAAGAATATTGACACTGACATCATTGTTTATTTTGGAGACTGTCATATGTAAGATTAGGTACAGGTTTCTGAATACCGACTCCTCCTATCCGATACGACAATTTCGTAATCTGCTTTTGCCAATACCATCCACAACCCTTACAAAAAAATCGATTATATTATGAAAGTATAAAAATATCTAATTTTTTACGTAATAACTTGGAAGGACCTACAGTCACTTAAATTGTTTAAAAAATCTGCGAAGCGGATGTTGCTAGAGAAGGTTTACTACTGCCTGTAGGAATATTATTCCGATTTTCTTTAAGGAGATAAAGGAAAAAGAATTAAAATTTATTATGTGTCATAAGTATATCATCCTTATCTTTGTCTAATTTTAGTTGTTTGTATTTCTTTATACTTTTACTATTTCAGCTTCGTCAATCAGAACATCTTCTCTGATAATAAAGTATACTTTAAGTTTGAGTTTATGTTTGATGGTTAAAATTTGTCGAGTAGTTCAGGTTGTATGACGTTATTTTCTTCTGACGCATCGTGGTTTCATCTTTCTGGGTACATCAATTCTCAATGTATGATGAGAATCCACATATTTTTGTGGAATCTCCACTACATGCTAAAAAATTGATATTTGGATGTCAATTTTACGCAGAAGATTAACTGGGCCCATTTTCTTTTTATTTCACCGTCGCTGCAGAGAGGTACAGAATCAACATTATGAGTGAATTTGAACTTGAACTTCAGCATAGCTATTTTAAGGAAGAATGGTGCAAGCACATACGACACGAGACACTTAGCTTTTCTCTGCGAGATTTTTGATGACTGATTAATAGATTTGCGTACACAAACATAATTTGCAAGAACTGGAACAAAGGATTGTTAAAGATTGAGTAACCATAACGCCAGAAATGCTGCAAAATGCTTTTGAAAGCGAGAGGAGGCGTGTCAAGTTATGTATCGAACAAGAACAGTATGGTCCAAACAAACCTAAATTGACACAAGTTATTTTAAAAGGATGATACAAGCTAAGACAACCTTTTTTATTTTAAAACCAACTTTGACCAAGATAATTTTTGATATCTATAGTTCTAAAAAGCTTAAAAAACAATTAAATCAAATTCTTTAATTGTTTTGTAACCTGGTACTTGTACTTTGTAAGAAGATTGTTTAATGTATAGAGTTACTAAAGTGCAATGAATAAATGAAACAATTTCTTACCTCATTTGGCCTATGCATGCTTCTTGATCTGACTCAACATGTCCAAGTTTATCTTGATACAGACCCAATGCTTTATCCCAGTTGTGCAGTTTCTCGTACCATCTTACCTAATTATCAAAAAACAATTGTCTGAAGTTACAGCATTTCAAAGAGGAGCAGGTACAGCTGTTGGCATCGACATTTCGGAATTCTTGAGTTTAAGCTATTCCTTCATTAAATATTAAAGTAAATGTGAACTAGTTCAAAGTATACCTAATAATAGGCCCAACCTACTCTTCAATGCCCATTTTTAAACGATCAAAGTGAGTACCTCATTAACCGCAAGCCATTTTATTTTTTACCTGTACTTGTACTTCGTTTCCTTGTCTCATAACGAACTGAAGCAAGCCCTCTGCCGCTTCTTTCTGTTGCAATTTATTATTGATCGAAATGAGCGACTCTATCACGTGATGCTCTTTGCTCCCGCTCCGTAAAAACTCGTCCTCTTTGTAGTGTAGCGCTTTGGCATAAGCCCTGGAATTTTGTAGAGGTTGTTTCAGGTTGTGTTATTAAATTAAGGGGTAACATACTACCTGCAATGCATAGCGTGCTCGCCCAATAAATGCCCGTCTAAAGGCAATGGTCCTTTATCGCAGTGCTCCATGAATTCGGCAAGATTCAGGATGGTTTGAGTGATTTCTGGTACATCTGGTACAGTCAGTGCTTGCTCCAAACAATCTAAATATATTTAAATTTTTTATATTAGAAAGGAAATTATTGAACGTCCTGTATCTATCCAAACAAAGCTGCTTTTAAAAAATATATTTATCATTTCCAGTTTTTCGAAAAAGGTTACCCTTAATAATTCTTTTGCTTGTTGTATAAATACGATTCACGTTGAGAAAACTTGATCTTGTTGTACAGGGTGCGCAAAAAACATAAAAATGTAGATTTGCAGAATAAAACATTTTTGAATGAAACTTTCTTCAAGCGTCAAAATGAAAGAGCATAGAAGCATAAATCGAAAAGCCAAATGAAGTGTTTTCATAGAAGTTATGGTTACTAAGATATTAGTAGTACAGTAGCCAAAAAAACTTAAAATTTATTTAAGTTAATACATTGAGATAAATGACAAACAGTAACGTTTTATTTAACATGAAATCCTCCAACGTCAACACATTTCTCCATTCTTTTTCGAAATTCGTAATAAACAATGTGAATAATATCTGGTGTCACTGTAGCAATGGCGTCAGTGATTCTGTTTTTTAAAATATCAACATTATCTTGCATGCCAGTAGTATAAACTTTTTGTTTAAGATACCCCCCACAGGAAATAATCCATCGCGGTGAGGTCCGGAGACCGCGCTGGCCAGTGTATCGGTCCATGGCGGCCCATCCATTTTTGGGGGAAATGTTCATTAAGCCAATTTGTTATAAGCAGTATACTATGCGCTGGGCAGCCATCTTGCTGGAATATTACCTTCCTTCTAAATTCCAAATTTTCTTCCTCCAATTGAGAAAAAAAGTATTCATTAAGAATTTCCAAATAATAATTTGCGTTTAGCCTTCCTTCCAGGAAAAATGGACCAATTACATTATTGAACGTTAACGCACACCATACGTTAACTTTCTTAAATTTGTAACTGTTTGTGCAAAGCTTAAAGTAGGGGTTTTCGGTCGCCCAAAGGCGACAATTTTGACTAGAAATTATACCATTTGTTGTGAACGTAGATTCGCAACTGAATATGATAAGAATATGAGAAAATTCTAGTCGGTATGTATCATCGCTTTCTTGAAATTTGTGGATAAAGGTTGGTTTGAATGCGTGAAACTTATTTGTGGACAGAAAATTGTGTATGTGACTTTTAGATATACCACCCACCTCATTGGCTCTTGCACTCAAAGGAAGTCGGGGGATTATTGTGAGCTGATTCTAAGACCAAAATTGTTGCAGCGTCATTTTCATCTAAATTCTTTTTTGTCTTTTTCATATCTTTAACCACCATAAACGTCGAATTTACGTACCAAATTTCTTAAGGCATTAACAGAAACGTATACACCTGGAAATTTTCGGTTGAAAATTTGAATTGCGTATTTATAGGACACTTCTCCAATACCATAACACTTGATCAAGAAAATGCGCTGTTCTAGGGTAAGCATCTTTCTGAAGATGTTAGTTGATAGATGACAATTAATGTAGGAATGACAGCTAGACATTATGTGAAAACAACCATCTTGATTTATGTTCACAAAATGAGGTAGCAGTGAACTTCTCAAAATAATACGAAGTTAATTCATTTTTTATTAATTTCAAATAATATCTTAGTAACCATAACTTCTATGAAAAAACTTTATTTGCCTTTTCGATTCCTCCTTCTAAGTTCTTTCATTCTGATGTTTCAAAAAAGTTTGATTAAAAAATTTTTGATTTTGCAAATCTACATTTTTGTATTTTTTGCGCACCCTGCACAACAAAATAAAGGTTTCTTAATGTGAATCGTATTTATAGAACAAGCAAAAGAAATTATGAAGAATGTTTTTTTCCAAGAAACTGAAAATATAAGTTTTTACAAGTATAGTTAAGTCCATCCGTGGACACACTGTATACATATTTTTTTTAAATTGAAAAGGCATATTATGTTAATCTCTTATTTTCTTTTCAATATGCCCAAAAAAAATTGAAAACTGTAAAAAAATCACAGTTCTTGAAAACCAAATTTTTAAGTTGTCAACTTTTTTACAGGTGAATACATTTACACATACTTATAAGTTCTTTCTGCATGTTCTCGCTAAGTTCCGTCCAACAACTCACAAATGCGGCATTAAACAAGTCTCTCGGCAACTGCGAATAAGTCTGAGCCAGCGGTAGACAAGATCGCAACGCAGGTATTGGAGATTGTTTCAAGAGCTCCAAACTGAGACCCCTCAACCATTCTAACCAGTCATCCTACAATTCAAAAAAATCCTTATTAGAAATAAAAACTCCAAGAAAATATATTAAATACCTTCGACACTCTCCTTATAGGCGTCCAAGCCTGTTGTAAGTTTTTCTCTGAAACCTTCAATCTTTGGGACATGATGGAACTATCTCCGGACATCCCCGCCTCACCCCTGTTTTTTCTTTGTCTAAGAAGTAATATAGATACGTATTTTTTAAATTGGATTTAATAAAATTCAAACATTCTGAGATTGTTGTCGCAAAATCATCAAGATTGGCATACCAACAACCTCAACCACCATTCAGACTTGCGGACTTGTCAAGATTCTTTGCAAATTACCACTACAACCTCAAAATGAGAGAGAGAGTCCCCAGCTGCCAACATCCAACCCCAACTCACAACAATAAAAAATAAATTATTTGTAGTCTAGCTAATTTTGAAATTTTCACTTTTTTTTACTTTCACATCTTCTTCCCGTAAATTTTATATTTTAAATGATTTTCTAAGGCTGCAGGACCTGAATTATGTTTGTATACCTATATGGTGTGTATGGCATGTCAAAAACATCAAAAGGCATAGAACATTGTAATATAATTAGAGACAATTGTACCTATATTATAAAAGTAGAATATCTAAAAAGTTAAATAATACGATTTTAAATCACCGACATATAAAACTATATACTGACCCGTTATATCAGTTGGTATATAAAATATATAGTAAGAGACCCAATATGGAATCCTGGGGCACTGCTTTAGTAACATTTACATTGTATTACATTATGTCTACCATACATACCTGTCAATCACTTGTTGTGTAGGATTCTTTAGGTAACATTTAATTAACTAAAGAACAATGACACCAAAATTTTCAATCTTTGAGCACAGTGTTTTGTGATCAACTGTCAAAAGCTTTAGATAGGTCTATGCACATAACCACGGTTAGCGTTATATTATTCAGTTAGTCCGATATTGCTTGATAGTTTAAGTGTGTTATTTAATAAATAGCATTAAGCAAGTTCAACATTTCTTACCTGTTTCTAGGAATAGGTAAGTCCCGCTCGTCGGCCATTGTCGTTTCAGTCTGGATTACTGAAACTAGAGTTTCCCATCTAATAAAAGAAGAGAATTAGCTCTGAATATAAAAGTTAGTTACACTGCGTGTACAATCCATAGGCAGTTATAGATATTTACGTAACAAGTCGGGTGAGTGATATTTAACGTTAATAAACTCTCATGTCTAGCAAGTGAGATATTTGTATGTCTAGACGGGAAGACAGGACTGGCATTTTTAAAGCTGGGAATTTTCAGAAAACATAATGCACAGAAGCAATTTTTTACCTCCTATGGTTGATTCTATGCTTAGTCACAATCTTCTGCACCATCGGCACAAAAATACAAAACTTTCTTCCCAACTGAGTGACCAACGAGCATAGCGTGTCCATTGCCGTGTCGCGTAGCTCGGGATTTTTATCGATGGTGCGTACCAACGGGTGAGTTATACGCGATATGTAATCCGATAGGTCGATTAATTCCGCCAGTTGATCGATAGTTTCGAGGGCTTGCTTCGAAACTGCGGTTGGACAATCGGAGGCATCAACCAACCTTCGGAAAAAGACAACAAATGTATACTTGGTAGGCTACAATGGGTTAGAATACAAACCTGACGATCGGTGGTAGAACCAAATGCATATAATCATCCAAATTATTTCCAAACTTATGCAAAGCCTTAAGTAACTTTACAGTATGTTGTTTTTCTTTTGAACTGTCGTGATTTAGAACCCTTAAAATTTGAGGGATTAATCTCGGTAGGTAGACCTTGAATTCAGCTCCCAAGGCTTCTGCTATATTTTCTAGTAGCAAAATTATAGTGCCTAAAGAAAATATATAATAAATCAAAGGCATTGGAGTAAGTAGTTCAAATGCACCAATCAGCCATCAATGTTTCCTACCTTGTATTGCACAATTCGGTGTCCAAAACTCCTTAATCAGATCGCAAATATCATCCAGATAATTTCTAATGTGCTGCTTCACAATTGCAATCAGTTGTGCCAACTGCTGAAATAGAAATTCCCTGAAGTTGATGTCTGCAGAACGAACTACGTTTAACAGACTTGGAAGCACCTGGAATAAATCGTTGACATTGTTTATTTTATTAATCAGTTGTCACGGAAAGTATCAATTTAGTTTACCTGAGATATATACGGAACACATTTTATCCCTAAGCTTTTAAAGGTGAACGTGACTGCTTGCACTACCATGGTGTGGTATTGTGAGAGGGTGGGATCCCTGATAATTTTCAAAAGAGTCGCTATTGCCATAGCTAGAACACAAAAAACACTACACATAGTTTCGTGGCTTTTCTCTGCTATTTAAAGTCGTATCTAAAGAACATCGCACCTAAGTAGTATTCCTCCAAAGTACTGGAACTCATATTCACGAGCATTTCGCTCGAAGTTAAATCGCTATCTTCTCCGGCGTTTTTATCGGGCATTGGTATCAATGTTGGCGCTTCGGGTTGATAATCTATCTCACCGCGGTACATTTTGTGCTTATATGGGTCCAGCGCACCTAAAAATCGACAAAATAAAGCTCACAGTAGTTCAATTAAATCACCCTTTTTCTTACCCAATAGCCCGAGAACCCGTATAGTTTCTCTTCGGATGAAGGGATGTTGTTCAGTCTTTAAAAAATTGATTAACACATCCAACAACACGGGGTACTGATTATACGGCCTAACAACGTGGCCGGTCGCGCCTACTAATTGTCCTAATGTGACCAGGGCAGCGCATCTTTTGTCCGGAGCGGAGGCATCTCCGAGAATTTCGAGCAGGATAACCTAAGACAATTAATTTTGTTTCTCGTATCGGTTCTACAATTTGTGACAGTGAATATGAAGTATTTTAAATGCCCCTACCATTAATTCTTGCATCCAGACCTGAAGCTCCGAATCACCTCCAGTAACTTCCGCAAGATCTCCGATTGTATAGAGGACCGACAGGACGACTCCCGGATTGGGTTCCGCCTCTCTTAATTTTGGAACCAAAACCTAAAAATAAATGAAGGAAACTATTAGAAAAATTAAATTATGTAATCTCTCCAGCTGGAAATACTTAAATCAGCAGAAAAGATTTAAGTAGTTCAAATGCACCATTGTTGAAAAACATGTCAAGTGTACTCAAAACGCAAATAATTTAAGTGGTACCTTTAAGATTGGTTCCATATAAGGTCGAATCAGCCTGGGTGCTCTAACAACCAAGTGATCAAGCAAAGTAGCGCCTTGTTCTTTGTTCCTTCCGGTACCGGAATGCTCCAGCTCTGTCAACAGCTGTACTAGAACTTTTCTTAAGCTTGGCATAATATAGGCTGGATTCATACAGCTCAATCTTCCTATCGTGAATAGGGCCACCTAGAAAAAGGTTCGTTTAAATTTGCAAATAAATGATATCGAAGACGTGACGACTTACCTCACGAATTCTGAACTCTTCATCCTGTAGGGCGACGAACAGGGCCTCTAAGGATTCAGCCTGAGCCAGGTGGCGGTCGAACGTCGGATCCAGTGACGTCAGTACTCCATAACGAACTTGAGCTTCACTATCAGTAAGACCAACACCTTTACAAAATAGACTATTATTTAATTTCCCTGTGTGTGTGGAAAATTTTATACACTTGGAAATGATGAGGACGTTACAGATATTGCCTACCTAGTAGCTTTTGTAGAACGTCTGCTACCGTACGGGTGACAGTATCGCTAGGATTTTTTTCTGCGCTCTTTATGGCGTGCCTGAGCAGTCTGCTCGTCGTTTTGACAGCTTCCAATCTTATCTCCGTCACTTCGTGCACTAAAAAGTAATTGGCGCATCTCTGGACGAACGGTAGAAGTCTCTGACCTTCAAAATCGAAAGTTCCTAAAAAAAATATAATGATTAAAGAAAGAACTCGATAAACTGATTCAGATTTCTTTACTGTACGTCATTTTCACTTACCTAAAGTGTGCAAAGCTAATACAATGAGCTGAGTATCATTAGTGTCAATGCCCAAATTTAAAGACGAAAAATTTGACGTCAAATTCCTAGGCATGCCTGGGTGCAAAAGAGGCTTATTCAAAAGTATGTGGGAGAGCATTTTGAGGAGTCCTAAACTTATCTTGTCCTTGTGAATCGGCACCTTTTTAGCAAGTTCTCGAAGACAAATTGTTAGTGATTGGCTGAGACCAGTGGCCAACATCTAAAAACACGTTATTGTCAACCAAAATTGATTTAGGGATTTTACATCAACCACATACAGCCTTTTAAAAGTGAATACGTTTTTTTACCTGCTCCAAAATATGGGGAATTTCCATTTTATCGTGTTTCTTTAAAGCCAGAGCCAAAAAAGTAACGCATTTGAAAACGCAACTGTCGATGACAGGACGGCGTTTACTTGGGGTCTCGCTTTTTGGTAACGACGCTTTTATTAGCTCCATTATCCTATCGACGTATGGGTCTATTTCTTCTTCTACAGCTAAAGCTATAAGACCTAAAATTAAACAAAATTTATAATGTCAGATAGAAAGAAAAAAAATATGTTTTAAACACCTAGTGTATTGCATATGTGTGCATTATCTTTGCTACGACCTAGATCACTGAATACAATGAAAACAATCTCTATCCATGTGCGAAATATCTATAATATTCATCCACATTGTAGGGTTCAAGTTATCTATTAGTTTTATGTCCTTCGATAGATGATTATAAAGTTTTATGCATTGATAGTATGCACCCTTTTCAGCCATGGCCAATCTATGCCTGGAATATGTATATTCTAGACGTCTTGCCAGATATATTTGTTGTGATTGCATTCCTGAATGAATGAATTAGATGGTAGGAATAACAGTCTGTATAAACCCCAAATATCTTTAGTAAAAAAGTTGGGGAGGGGATATCTCTACATTGTAGTAAGCGATCTCAAACAAGGTCATGTCTCGATCTTAGGGAAGGTCATCTTCAGCAAAAAAATAATTAAAGTTCGGGGAAATAAACCATGATATAAGGGAACCATTCTGGAGGAAGGCTAGTTATATTTTATACACAATAAAATGAGCAACTTTTATATCTCGGAGATAGTATAAATGTGTAGTAATATAAGAAATGAAATATGAAGAAAAGTTTTCTGTATTTAAAAAGAAATATTTATTTCTGCTTGAAAATAACAAAAACCAGAGAACCTGGGTTGAAAGTTTACTCATAGTAAAAGGTTTATGAAGTTGCTTAAAAAAAAATAAAGATAAGAAAAAATTCTACATAAAGTAGAAGTTTATAAGGTTTCTACGGCATTTCAGTTTTATTTTTTTTTTTTAATTTACTTTTATATATTATTATTTATTTATTTATTTATTTATTTATTTAATTTACAGTATCAACAGCCGATAGCCACTTACAGATACCATACTAACTATAATATATAAACATTTATACATCTTAACCTATTAAATGTGTTGAAAAGAAAACATTCTAATCATAAAATCAAGGCAACATAAATGCAATTAACACCATACCCACTTCAGGCCTGAGTCTGATGGGCATACAGTCTATCATCCACAATTTTTGCAAAACTCCTCAAATCAATCATGGCTAGATCCAAGTCACTTACATAGATATTAAAGTAATTACACATCCGGTAGATGGGCGAACTTTTATAAGTGCTTGTCCTAGGAAACTCTAGATGGAAAGTCCTTCTCAGTCTCGTATTCCCAACATTAACATAGAATGGAAGCATTGAAAGTATTTTCGGCGAATTAATTTTGTTTGTTAATATTTTATAAAGGAATATTAGGCCGATTTTTATACGCCGATTCTCCAAAGTTAATCGTTTAAATATTTCTAATAGCATTCTGTGATCATAACCTTGTCTTGGATAATATCCGAATTTCTTGAAATACATATATTTAAGGAATTTACGCTGCACTCGTTCGATGGTTTTAATCCAAACCTCATATTGTGGAGACCAGATTATGCTCCCATACTCCAACCTTGGCAATACCAGACTATCAAACAATTTAAGACAACACTCAACACCAAAACCCTTGGTTGATCTAATAATGAATCCCATTGTTTTATGTGCCTCATTCACCATTTTTACAATATGATCTGTAAAAGTCAGATTGCGGTCAATCACAACACCCAAGTCTATCTCATTATTGGAGGATTTAAGAAGTTTACCATTAATACTATACGTATGCTCAACTACATTTCTATTAAGAGTAAGACACACAGCAGAACACTTATTGTTATTGAAGTTAAATGAATTAGCATTACACCATTCTACAACCTTATCCAGGCTTCTCTGTAAACAAAAACAATCCTCAATAGAATTAATTTCCATGTATATTTTAAAATCATCGGCAAAAAGTAATGTTTCAGAATTATGCACCACAGAACATATGTCATTTATGGCAATCAAAAATAACAAAGGTCCCAAGTTGGAACCTTGGGGAACACCAGACGTACTGGTATAAACCTGTGACCGAGCACCCTTAATCTCGACATACTGCTGCCTATTTGTCAAATAAGAGTTAATTAAGTTGATTAAATTATTGGTCACATTATTCAGATAAAGAGATTTAATAATAAGACTATGTTTTACCCTGTCGAATGCCTTCTCCATATCCGTATAAATTACATCAACTTGCTTTTTATTATTAAATGAATCATGGACAAACTGACAGAATGTAATTAAATTGCTCAGTGTAGACTTACATGGTAGAAAGCCATGTTGATGTTCAGATATATTATGTTTAACTTCATCATACAATATATTAAATAAGGCTATCTCAAAGACTTTCGACACTGCGTTCAGGATAGTGACAGGTCGATAATTCTTTACTTCATGCTTGGTCCCTTTTTTAAATATTGGAATTACCTTGCTTGTACGCCAATCCGTAGGATATGTTGAAGAACTCAGACAAAGGTTAAAAATGTGCAGAAGAGGTTCCACCAATGAATCACCACAGCCCTTAACTATATATCCAGGCAACCCATCAGGTCCAACAGATCTATTACCCTTTAGTTTATTGATGGCATCTTTAACCTCATGTTCAGAAAAAACCCTGTTACAGAAATAATTTTTGAGGGGAATTTTGTGTTGATACACAGGTATGTCAGTTATAAAAACAGACCTGAAATACTGGGCAAACATGTTGTCTATGTTTCTTGTGCCAGATGCAGACAGATCATTGTAGAAAACCTGAGCAGGTATGTCAGCATCATTCTTCTGATTGCGAATGTGGGACCAAAAAAACTTAGGATCTCTATATAGACTCAGTTCTACATTGCTAATATAATCCGCATATGCTCTCTTAATTTTTAACTTAGCCTTTTGCCTAAACTCCCTATATTTATCCCACCAAAAACCGAGATTAGTCCTTTTAAATTTATTTAAAAATCTTTCCTTGGCTTTAATCATTCTAATAATTTCACCACTATACCATACTGGAAACACCTTCGCAATTTGGGTCGACATAGGAACACACTCAACAAAAATTTCATTTACAGACTAATAAAATTCCATAACAGATATATAAATATTATAAAAGCGGGCTATTTTTATTTTGTTGTTAAAGTATAAAGTATTAAGAGTATTAAGGGATTTTCTTGGTCACACGATGGTATAAAAATTGCAAGCCATGAAATTTATATACATACATATGAGCATAAAGAATGGAACACCCCCAATATTTTCATAACCATGTATATTTTCGAAAAAAGCTCGGACCCGTCGACTTTATTTATCATTTTTACAAATTTTGAGAACTTTTACTATTATACAGGATTGCTCAAAAATTCTGAATATTTTTCATTTAACATACCCTATTTCGATGTTCAGCTGTTTTCGATATATCATAATCTAAACAATATTAATTAAAAAAAAAGTGGTAGGTTTATTAAAGAAAAACAACAGCTTTTAAATCTGATTATAAAAAGTAGAATACTTAATTAAATGTTCAAATTGATGGCCATTGACAATTTGGCAGTGTCCTAAACGTAAAACAAATTCGTTTTGAACGTTCCCAATAACCTGTTCAGGAATTTGTCGAATTTCATGTTGTATTATCCGTTTTAATGTCTCTAAATCCGATGGCTTGTTCTTGAACAATCTTCCTTTTAAAAATTCCCACAAAAAGAAATCTAGGGGTGTTAAATCGGGTGAGCGAGCTGACCATTATATTTCTCCCCTTCTACCTATCCATCTATGTTAAAAAACCTCGTTTAGGTATTCTCGTACCCGTGCGGCGTAATGGAGCGGTGCACCGTCTTGTTGTAGCCAAATGATGTTTTTTAGGACTATCTTGTTCATTGTGATCTGGATATAGGCCAGCTGAAGCAGGAACTAATTCAAACTGTAAAAACTCCAAATACCTCTCTCCGTTTAACGTTTCTTTGAAAAAGAAAGGTCCTAATATTCTGTTACGTAAAATTTCGGCCCATACGTTTAGCTTCTGTGGGTGCTGTGTATATGCCTCTTGCATCCAGTGAGGATTCTCTGTCGACCAATACCTACAATTATGTCGGTCGACTGTTCCATTAAGGCAGAATGTAGCCTCATCAGTAAATAAAATATTCTGCGCGAAATTTCCGTCTATATTGCAGATGTTTTGCATATTCTCGCAAATTTGAAGAAGTCGATCGAAATCATCCCCATTTAGTTCGTCGACAACACAAATTTTGTAAGGATGATATTTTTCCTTATGAAGAATATTTTGTACAGATTTAAGTATAACCAATATTTTGAATCCGACCCACTTGACGAGTGCTGGAATGGGGATCGTCTTGATACGACAGTAAAACATTTAATCTAGTTTCATCACACATTTGGGACGGCCACTTTTTAGTTTATTGCGCACAAATCCAGTTTCTGTAAATTTTAAAACTATCTTACTTACTGTAGACCTTGATATCGGCGTTCGCTCTCGATGAACATTATTAAAAAGTCCGAGCGTTTTTCGAAAATATACTTCTTTTTTACCACGCTGTATATTAGCATTTTAAATTTACAATCACAACCTACCAATCGTAATAAACGCAGTATTCCTGTCCTTTTCTCTCCCTTTTAAAATATTAAACAAATAATTCATGGCATTCAGTAAATGACCTGTCACAAAACTGCTCTTGTCGAATGCTGCAAGCCTTGGTAGAATTGATAACAGAGTCTGCTGCACAAAATTAACCCTCAAAGATCTAAAATAAAATCAAAATATTTGTGCTATATAAATTTAGCAACTAACTAATCTAAAATACAAATCGGATGCTATTTACCTATGCGCGAAAACATCGATACAAATACAATCGAATTTCTCCCCGACGAGCTGGTGACATATAGACGATTCTATAATCACTGGTTTCTCGGGGGCGAGGGCAGATAAAATCATATTGTTCGACTTTTTCTTAGTGTGTATGGGGTACATGAATAGGGGCCTGTTAAAACTGAATTGTTCCACCTCCAGAGGTAGTTTAGGATCGGTATTTTCTTGTAAAGCGACGTACTTTCGTTCCCAAGATGCGTTGGAACAGCGAAGGAGCTCGTTGAGGATGAGAAGAGAGCCGTGTGCTCGTTCCTCCTTAATGCGTTCGCCTCGGTCGACCGACAGAAGTTTCCCCGACAGTTCGTAGCACTGCTTATACCTAAAATTAAAATTTTAAAACCTCTTTGTATTGAAATAAGTGTATTATACTTAAGTTATTTCCATTTTATGAATAAATTATAATTACAAATAACCATAATAATGTCAAGAAAAGTATAGCTGATTTTATAGATCTGGCAAATGCCGAATCAAAAGAGTCTTTGGAACTATTTATCTGTCACAGACCAATTTTTAGGAATCAACAAATCAAATCAAATCAAATCAAATCAAATCAAAAATAGCTTTATTGTCATAAAAATCAAAGTTAATTTTGTTGACAAAGCACATACAAACTAATAAACTAATAAATATGATGTAAAAGAACATAAACAACAGGAATTACTTTTTGTCTTAGGATGTAAATAAACAATCAAACAAATAAATTAACAATCTAACAAGTAGGAGGTTAAACAACTATGGACAAGTATAGATTACAAACAATTTGCTGTCAAAAACGATCCTCAAAAAATTCATTCATTGTGTAATAGGCTCTCTCTAACAGTAACCTTTTAGTTGCCTTTCTGAACTGTCTTTCATTCTGCAACTGTCTTATATACAGTGGTAAATGGTTAAACATTTTTTTACTATTATAGATAATTGAATTCTTTGTTTGAGTGGAGGATGGTATTGGAAGATTTATCACAAAGGTTTGCCGTGTGTTATGCACTGACACATTCAGGAGCTCATTCCTATATTTACTATGTATAAGACTTACAGTCTCTAATATATACAAGCAAGTGAGAGTCAGAATTCCATGCAACAGAAATACAGGCCTACAAGAATCGCGACGATTTACCCTGAACATGTATCGGATCGACCTCTTCTGCAACACGAACAAAGAGTCAAAGTGAGCCCGGGAGCAAGCACCCCAGAAGCAGATACCATATCGTAATTGGGATTCTATAAGGGAAAAATATGATGCTCTGATTGTAGCCGGATCCAGTTCATTTGCTATAATTCTAATGGCATAACAGTTCGATGCAATTTTCTTGGTCAATTTTTCTAAGTCAATCAATCAATCAATCAATATATGCTTTATTGTTAAAGAAAACTAAATTCCTATAAACAAAGCGAGTACAAAATGTCCTTAAAATATAAGTAAAAATTAAATAAAAACAAAAACATATCATAAAAATATCAAGTGAATATCAAATTTTAGTTTGTTATCTATGAATAAGCCCAAAAATTTATTTTCTGTTTGATTTTTTAGGGTCTGATTATCCAGTAGAGTATTTTCAAGATTGCACTTAAAGGTAACAATATTTGTTTTAGAAACATTAAGTGAAAAGCAGTTTGAGTCGCACCATTGCTTGATTTTCTTTAAGTCTGCATTTACATCATTTTGGAGGATATTTGTGTCTCTGCCTCGCCAAAGTATCGTGGTGTCGTCCGCAAAAATTGTAAACCTACCCCTAATCTGAACCGCCGCTAGATCGTTTATGTAGATCAGAAAGAGCAGCGGTCCAAGCACAGAACCCTGCGGCACTCCTGTCCGGACGTCAAGAGATCGCGACGATACCCCACCAAACATAACTGTCTGAGACCGCCCTGTCAGATAGGACTGAAACCAATCAAGCGTCCTACCCCTAAACCCATACACTTCGAGTTTCCTCAGCAGTATTCCGTGATCCACACAATCAAACGCTTTTGATAGATCACAGAACACTGCCGCGGCCGACTCTCCATCATTGAGTCCAATATAGAGGTCCTCCAGCAGAGAAAAAATAGCATCGCTAGTGCTCTTTGATTTCCGAAATCCGAATACAGTATACTAAGTGAACCGCTAAAAATAAAAATAGGTGTACCATATGTTTAGTTTTATTTGTATTTAATGTAAGCTTGTTTGCATCAAACCATTTTTTAATCAAAGTTAGTTCTTTATTGACTATGTTTTGCAAGTTTTCCAACTCTGCCTCAACCCAGCAGACAGAGGTATCGTCCGCAAAAAGAGTAAATGAACCACTAATCATGCAATACCGTTTATGTAAAGTAAAAACAACAATGCACCCAGGACGGAGCCCTGTGAAACTCCATCAATGATGTCCCTAGTATGAG
Source organism: Polydrusus tereticollis (assembly GCA_963920685.1). Classification (NCBI taxonomy): domain Eukaryota; kingdom Metazoa; phylum Arthropoda; class Insecta; order Coleoptera; family Curculionidae; genus Polydrusus; species Polydrusus tereticollis. The sequence goes on along the minus strand of OY987333.1, from coordinate 23,178,716 downwards.
AATAAACTCTGTTACCTTTCAGACCTACAACTGATCCCTCTAAATCCATAAAACGGAAAACGTAAGATTTTCCAAGAGTATGTCATAGTTCACACAGTCAAATGCATAATAAGATGCCTAAACTTGAACATCTGGGTATTCTTAACAATTATTTAGATTCTATTTGAGCAATAGGTTTCTATACAAACAGTGATATGTCGGTGTATTCAGATTCTAGAAGCGTGACAAGGGGGTTCCCCAAGACTCTGGGTCGAACCGTTTTCATAATATTTATAGATTAAGAAAGATTAACTTATCTGCCTTATCAACGTTCATTTTGTTTAGACAGGCATGATAATGTTCTGCAGGAGGTTACCCTGGACAGTACAAATATTGAAAAAACTTATCTGCCTTATCAACGTTCATTTTGTTTAGACAGGCATGATAATGTTCTGCAGGAGGTTACCCTGGACAGTACAAATATTGAAAAATCTTTTGAGTATGTCAAGCACCTTGGAGTGATTGTGAATCAAGAGCTGCATTGGAACCATCAGGTTCCGCTGTGTTGTCATTAAGTACTTGGTAGACCAGGTGGGATTAAACAGCATTTTGTATTTTAGCATACTTATGTACTACCATGCACATATGCAGTCAATAATCTGATCTAGTAAGGTCAGGGAAGGTTTTTATTGCCGAAAAAAGGGCTGTGCAATTGATGTCGGGTATGAGATATCACAAGTCGGGTCCAGGAAAGTGATGACAGTTGAATATTATAACTGTCCCTAAGCCTACAGGGTGTCCGGAAAATACGTGTACAACGTTTGACGACAGACTCCTGACGTCAAAATAGGTCGATCTAAGCCGACTTAGTCATATCCAAAATTGTCTCGTTTAGCCGGTAAAGAGCGTCAAAAATTTGTAAAAATATTGGTTTTTCCTAAATTATGTGAAAAACTGCTAATCGATTTTAATGATTCTTAGTATGTAGACTAATACTATAAAATGACATTTTCTAGTAGTATAGTCACCGGCTGTAAATAAGTGGAAGTGTTATAAAAGTGATAAAATACGTCAACATTTCTCTTGATTTTTTATATCACCGGCGTTATGACAACCCAGATATTTTTGTCGAGCGACTGAATGTATCTGAAAGCTATTTCACAATATTTTTCGTTGGATGAGCTGTTTTGCCAGAAAAAAAATATTTACAATTACCTGCATAAATCAATTATTAACATTAGTAATAAAATTAAAATCAAGTTACCTGTAACAATAATTTTTTTAGTGACCTTGTTGCTATGGCATTTTAATAATTTGACAATTATTGACAAATTGTCATCAGTCTATGAAATTGACTAAAGTATACGATCAACATTCTTGAATTACAAGTTTATGTTCATTAAACATGGAAAATTATACGAACTCTGAAAAGGTTGACATGCTCCTGGTATACCGGTTTTGTCAAGGAAATGGGCGTCAGAGTGTTAGGGTTTACATGGAGAAATTCCCTAACCATCGAATACCAAACCACCAAACATTTGCCAATATCGAGCGTCATCTTCGGGAAACGGGCAGCTTTGAGAAAAAATTTGAAGGCAGGGGTCGTATGCGAACAACTCGCACTGTGGAAACAGAAGAGAACATTCTGGAAAGAGTTGAAGAAGAACCAAATACCAGTACCCGTCGCTTAGAACGTGAGTTACATGTTCCTAAAACGATTGTCAATGAGGTTTTAAAAGAACAGTTGTTACATCCATATTACGTGCAAAAAGTCCGGGAACTTTTACCGACTGATCCCCGCATGCGGCTTACATTTTGTCAATTTATTAGAAACAAAAGAACTCGTGATCCAAATTTGTGTAGAAAAATATTGTTTACTGACGAGGCGTGCTTTACAAGATCTGGAGTAATCAATCTGTACAACGAACATTTTATTCCCATGAAAGTCCACATGCCATTAAAGTTGCACATCATCAGCATCAATTTAAATTAAATATTTGGGCAGGTATTATTGATCGCTACCTTATTGGTCCTATTGTTATTCCAGACAGGTTAGATGGAAATATTTATTTAAATTGTTTGCAAGACACATCACCAATTATTCTGGAAAATTTGCCCCTTTTACTTCGGAGGAAAATGTGGTATATGCAGGTTGGTGCCCCGCCCCATTTTTCCGTTGCCGTTCGGCAATACTTACACCATCAATATCCCAACCGATGGATTGGAAGGGGCAATGATGCACCAGTAAAATGGCCACCACGTTCTCCGGAGTTAAATATGTGTGACTTCTTTTTATGGGGCGCTATTAAAACAGAAGTTTACAAGACTCCGGTAAACACACGCCATGATTTATCGACGCGGATTTTAAATGCAGGCAACCATTTTAATAACCCCGGAGACATTAAATAGGGTCCAATATCATTTTATAAGGAGTGTTAATAAGTGTATTCAGCAAGATGGCGGTCATTTTACACATTTCCTTAAGTAATGTTTTCGTTTTACTTAGTTTCTTACAATATTTTTAATACATACTTCCAACTTTGTTGTACTTTTTTTTTTTTTTTTTAATAATAATTTATTATTGACCTCAAAACAGTTTACAATAAAACTGGCACCGAGGCCTACAAATTGTATGGTATAATTATTAACATTCAAATAAAGTTATTCCGAAAGGCAAAAAAATGTAGTTTATATTTCTTTATCCTGCCACTTAAATGTCTATACTCTATTTTCCTTTATATATTTCTTAATATTGCACGTCAGTTTCTTGGTATTTTCATGGAGTATTCTTTGTGGAATCCTATTATATTCCTGTATACTTCTATATATTGGTGAGTCCTGTCCCTTTTTAGTTCTAGCATATGAATTTCTTAATTCATGGTTTGTTCTTGTGTTGTATGTGTAGAATTGTCTGTTATTTTGTAGTTTTACACTGGTTTTAAGTTTATTATTTTGTATATCATGTATTAGTTTGGTTTGTTCAAATACTTTCAATTGATTTATTTTCAGGTATGTCACTTTTTTATATATTTCCTCACTGGGCGTGTAGTAATTCATCCCGAATATCACTTTAATCGCTTTGTTTTGTAGTCTTTGGAGCTGATTCAACTGTCTAGTACATGTATTTCCCCAGCAGGGCATTAGGTATCGCATATGTGGCTCTATAAAACTGTTGTAGAGAAGCTGTCCAGATTTTTTATTGAGTTGGTGAGCACATCTTCTAATAGAGCCCAACATAGGAACTATTTTGTTTATCACACCATTTACGTGGTTTTTCCAGGATAGATTATCTGTGATAGTTAGTCCAAGGTATTTATATTCAGTAACTCTTTAGATATTTGTTTCATTAATTTCGATTTGGGGATTGCACGGTGATTTACTTTTCTGCCTAATAACCATAAATACTGTTTTCTGGACGTTTAAAGAAAGTTTATTGTAACACAGCCAGTTAAAATAATTTACTAGATCACTATTGACAGTTTCTTCAAGTTGTTTTTTCACTTTCTCCAGAATATATTAGCACTGTGTCATCTGCAAATTTGAAATTATTATTACTATTAATAATTGATGTATGCAGGTAATTGTAAATATTTTTTTTTCTGGCAAAACAGCTCATCCAACGAAAAATATTGAAGAGGTTAAATAGCTTCCAAATACATCCAGTCATTCGACAAAATTATATGGGTTGTCATAACGCCGTTGATATAAAAAATCAGGAGAAATGTTGACATTATATATAACTTTTATAACATTTTCGCTTATTTACAGCCGGTGACTATACTACTAGAAAACGTAATTTTATAGTATTAGTCTACATACTAAAAATCATTAAAATCGATTAGCAGGTTTTCACGTAATTTAGGAAAAACCAATATTTTTACAAATTTTTGACGCCCTTTACCGGCTAAACGAGACAATTTTGGATATAACTAAGTCGGCTTAGATCTACCTATTTTGACGTCAAGAGTCTGTCGTCAAACGTTGTACACGTATTTTCCGGACACACTGTATATACCCAACTAAATTTTTATACAATACAGTGGAACTATGTAGGTAACTAAAAGTCTTGTTTCAGCTGCACTATCGGACGCACACAGATGATGTTTATCATATTATGCTGAAGGTTTTGCCTTTCTCAAAAATTTTAGAAATAGAGCAAGCCAAGATGATATTCAAAATAAAACATAATATCTTAAAATCGAATACTTAAATTATCCAGGCTAACCAGATTCACACTCATAACACTAGAATAAACGATAACATCCACCTTACAAACGTCAGGACAAATATAGCCCTAAACAACCCCTTTAGCAAAGCTTCAGAGACTTTTAACCATCTTCCCTCAGAAATAAAAAATGAAAATACACTAGATAGATTTAGTAAAAAACTAAAACTACATTTTAGTGCTGACTGACACTGTTACTTACTAACTTTAGCTAAATGTGCGCCTCCGATACCAATGCTGAGAGCATTGACTAGGAGTTGATTTGGTGTTTCAAGTGTACTTTCAACCTTCATTGTTTGTATTAAGGCACATTCTATTTGTTTATAATATAGATATTCACAAAAATAAAAAGTTGCAGGATTTGTAATCACAATAAAATTAAACAAATAACTAAACCAAAACCATTTAGCAAGTTGGGAAAAATTTTTAATGTTGAAAGTTATGATACATTTTTAGTTAACAGTAACTTAGACAAGGTTGCAATGTATTTTGTTTAATTTTTTCAAGGCTTTCTGGGTTTGGTACATTTTTTTTCAATAAAATTCGAATTGTGTATAAAATACATACATACAAATGGATATATTACATAAATATAATAAATAAACAAGAAGTTATTTTCAATTCATTATGAATTACTATATTGAAACTTACCAAGATGAAGAACCCCTCTGATTATGCTTGGCATTCTCTCTTTGGGCAGTCACAACCAATGCAGCTCTCAATGCCTCAATAGCAGCTTCTCTGATGGCCTGTTTTGGGTCTTGAACCGCACAAACTATGGAGTCAAAAAACTGAGACACTTGCTGGTAAAAGTATGTAGGAAGGGCGGTGGCCAGTTCTTTTAAAACTAGGACTGCTGCATGACGCTTTGACTTTAAATAAATAAGAAAACATCATAGAAATAAACAGATTTTTAGACTATTCTACTGCATCATAATGTAAATTTGTATACAATAGTGACAAAGTTTTACATACCTCAACTCTGTCTCCACTGAGCCACTCTAGTGCAGTTTTAACCTCAAACTCAACATATTCAGATGCTTTGGAACCAGAAACCAATGCTAAACTAGCCATAGTTTTGGCTACAAGTTCCATCACGCCTACATCATTTGAAGGCAGAAGATTTCGAAGATAATTGGCAAAGCGACTAATTCTTGTTGTCATGTTCCCCACATCAGCCCCAATAAGGCATACTAAAAAATTTCATTTACCTAAATATTATATCTATATAATAAAGCATCATTAGCTTACCAATTGCCAAAATTCCTCCTTTTTTCTCATTGACATCACTACTGGACACCATTTCAAAGATATGATGGTTAAATTCATCCAAAAAGTTAGTAATCTCTTCGGGAGTTGCTTCACGCAGATCATTTTTCACGTACACAAAAAGCTCTTTTGCAGCCCTGGACCTCAAATGCTCATTTTTGGATTTCAAGTTGGAAACGAACTGTTGCATTACTGCCAACGACATGGTGAAGTTTTGTTATCAACTTGTAAAAATAAAGTTTACTCTATCACATAACGGTAAGACTTTAGAAGCACACTATATGCTAAAGAGTTTGGTGTGGTACCCCAATTTGAATTGGGTTATAATTATAATGACTCCATGCCACTCTTTTTTGGGGGTATATAAGTAAATAATCGGTAATAAGGAAACTACGGTTTCTTGTTATTCTCAAAGAACTTGCTGCATTTGGAAATAAGCTGACTTTTAATTTTTTGTACTGTTTCTTTGGATTCAGACCAGTCAGACTCAGTCAGCATGCAAAACGAAAAAACCGAAAGCCAAAACATCACAAAACTGACAGAACTCACAAAACATCATATGGTTAAACGTCAAGAAATAAAATAGAGCCCGAGAGTCGAAAACGACAGAATGAATGCGATTTTGGTTGCCAAAAGTACGCGATACAAACATGATCGTTTTCCTAGGTTAGACTTATTTTCGGTGGTAATGGTGTAGGTGTTGTTGTTTAATCTTGTGTAGTTATTTATTACGAGATGTCACCACAGGAAGCTGTTTACACAGGGACTTTACTGTTTACCAGCCGAGAAATATATTAAAATTAATTATGATAGATGACGCTTGCTCCTCTATACTATCCGAAAATATATGCAGCTTTCCAGCTTTGAAGAAAAGATACAATAAAACAAAGTTAGTTATAGTTAGGTAATTTTAATTAAATTTTATACAGGTCAATAACATTTCCTTGCTGATTTTAGCAACATTTAAATAAAATTTGAAATAATTTTATAGTTAACAACTTAAAAACAATATGATAGATCACTTAGGTAGTAGGTACAAAAAAAGGGGAATATTGATCTTTGTAAAAGAATTGCAATATATTTATTTCGTTTCGCCGCGAGATTCAACGCTGAATAAAATATTTTAAAATTTTCTCCATAGACTATGTGCAAGGGGGCGGAGTTATTACTAAATCCGACACGAGCGTTTGCGGTGGGCATATTTGTAAACTTTGGAAAGTAATTTTTAGAGTGGGTTTATATAAGTTACTTTCAAATCTATTTCTATTGTAATTGCTATCGGAAAACATTGAATCACCGATAGCGACAGAGTTATTTCTCAATAGGCGAATGTTTTCAACCAAAAAGGGCAAGCCAGATAATTTGTACCTATTTTATTTATATATGGCCCCAACAACACCTAATAAAATAGTTAAATTCAAATACATATGTCTCCGTGCGTTACAATCACAGTAGTAGAAACCTTGCAACACGCTTCTTTGCACATAGTCTAATTTAAGTTTATTTTTGACTTTTCATCATTTAAATCCGTAACTGGATTTCACTAATTTGTTCATTTTTTTAAGAGAACCTAAAAACCGTTGCAAAATCACCAAGTATTCTTAAATGATAACTCTTACTTCATATGCAATAAAAAAAAAATCACCCGGTTTTGTGATAATACCACAAATTTTGCCTTTAAAAATGTCTCTATTTATTTACACAGGGTGTTCGGAAAATGTGTTACCAAATCTGGACCGATTGTTCGATAGATGAAAACATTAAGAAAAAGTTCCAACATAGCTCCGCTATTGTTTTCTTTCCGAAATACGGGTTATTTTCATTAAAGAAATAGCACACCATGCATTGTGTTTTTTAAAATACCTTTCTAATTAATCAGCACAAATTTCTTAAAAGGATTAAAGTATCACGAGTTCTTCTAGTGTAGAATAAACCGATTTCACGTACTAATTAATATAATTTTGTAAGGGAAAAGTATTTTAATTAATTATTACTTGAAAACGGTTTCTCCTATCAGAAAAACTCAAGACAGAAATGACTGTCACTTTAGAAATAAATACTTATTTAAAAAAAAACGGGTTATACTCTCAAAATCAAGTAATATTTTTTTAAACACACTGATGTATCTTGAAAAGAAATCATTTGAGGATCTATATTTATTTTATATCTTTATTTCATGTTTTCATGTGTAGAATCATCCAAATTTTGTCATGCATCTTCCGAACACCCTGTGAATTACAAATAGTAAAATGAAAACATTCGCAGCGTGTCAGCTGTGTGATTAACGTTTTAATTTTTCCATAGGAACACCCCGTAGACATTACCATATTAATAGCAATCATTTCGATAAATCTAAAATTGTTCTATGTACAAAATTTAGTATACTGTTCGTCAGTTTATATTTTGATTCACTCACTGCTCAACACAGTTCATATTTCATTTCGTTTTCCGATTCTCTACTGGGTCGTTGATTATAACAAACTTTTGAATTATATTATCAGTGGGCTCTAATCTATAAAAACTGAGCCTATCCAAAAATAGAACAAATAGAGCCAGTATTACATCGATTTTTTGATATGAAAACATGTATGTATGTTTATTCGTTTTAAGGGCCCCACAAATGATCAGTTTAACCTCCAGTAAAATCGTACAGTTTAAAATGATATGACCAAGTGTCGTTCCTGATGGTGTACTCTCTAACAAGTGTAAGTAATGGACGAAAACGAATTGTTGTGCTATGCTGCATTAGCTATTGCCACCCAAAAACGAAAAAAAATCCATAAATAGAAGTGTTCCGCTCGAAGATAGTGAACAAATACTCGCAGACAGCCAAAAACTGTAGGATTTAACTCTTGGCGACCACACCACAATAACTGTTAATAGTGGTCGAGACCCTATTTATGGATCTATGCAACAAGTACCATGTAGGGGGCATGCAGGAGAGCTTAGTTACTATAGTTTGATATGTTGGGACGCGAAATGAAAATAAGACAGTCTGGGCTCTTAATGATATTATGTATTTAAAACCCTAAATGCAAGACAAAGTCGTAAAACTCACTTCTGCCAGCCAGTTGACTTAGATTCAAATTGAACATTGTTTGACTTAAGCTGATAATAGTTATAAAGAAAAGGCAGTTAGACAATTTTTTGAATTTATGTTGGATATTTCCCAGTCTTTTTACATAGGTTTGATGGTATGATGACCAAAGTATATTTGAAAATTCCAAAATTTATTCCACAAGAGAAATATACAGTGTGTGTATAGTCTGGAAACGGCTTAATAACATCACAATTTATTGGCCGATTTAAACTAAATTTGGTAGAGTTGTGTAAGAGGATCTGACGCACCAAATGACGATATTGGCGTTGTTGCCAGTTTTTTAGTTTGTCTGAAATTTTATATTTTAAAATGTAACACCCTGTATATTTTTTCATTTATAGTTTTACTTTACATTTGTTAAACTTTTGGTATAACATACTTTGTTAATATTATCGGTAATTTTCGAAAAAACGACGTGTTTTAAAAATATCAACAAATTGTGTTTTATTTATTCATAAATAAACCACCAGTTCAGTTTTGATGTAAAGTCATATAAGCTGTCATTTTTACATGCAAAGATATCTTTAACTGAAAGTGAAAGAATTACAATTCTTATGATGAGAGGATATGGCGATAGGGTCAGGTCTTACGAAAAGGTTAAAAATCCGTTTAATGACGCATTTCCAAACCGAAATTCAATTTCAAAAGCAACTGTTCTAAAAACTGTCCGACGATTCGAAGAAACTGGAAATTGTAGAGAGAGGCGACGATCAGGACGACCAGCAGTAGTAGATGAAGAGAAAAAATTAGAAATTTTACATGTTGTTGAAACCCCTGTTTCTTCATTAAGAAAAATTTCTCAAGTAAGTGACGTACGTCTGCTTCAAATCCGTCCATAATGTTTTAACAAAACATAAATATCACCCTTTCAAAATATATGTAGTTCAAGAGTTATCAGAAGATGATTATGAGCGAAGAATTGAATTTTGTGATATTATGATGTCGAGATTTGACCAAAATAACCAATTTTTCAAATTTATAGTATTTTCGGACGAAACAACATTTATGTTAAGTGGTGAAGTTGGTGAAGTCAATAGACACAACTGTAGGTTTTGGGCAAATAAAAATCCCCACTATATGAGAGAAGGTCATACACAACGCCCTGGAAAATTGAATGTGTGGGCTGGGCTTCTGGGTATATAACCACAAGATCGGTCCATTTTTTATTGATCGAAATTTGATATCACAACTTTACCTTGAGCTCTTGGAAACGCAAATAGTGCCTACTATACGAAATGTGATGGGTCCAAATTATGCAAGTACATTCTTCCAACAGGACGGAGCTCCTCCCCATTTTGGTCGAAACGTGCGCGAAATTTTGAACAACACTTTTCCGAATAGGTGGATCGGCAGAGGGGGTACAATCGAGTGGCCACCTAGGTCCCCTGATTTGTCGCCTAACGACTACTTTTTATGGGGACACTTGAAGAACAGAGTTCATACCACAAAACCTCAAGATTTGGCCGATTTGCAGCGTGGAATTTTCGACGAATTTGAATTAATAAGGCCAGAAATAATCTACAACACAATTGAAAAATTTTATTTTCAATTAGCACACTGTCAAGCTGTACAGGGAAAACAGTTTGAACATTTAATATAAAAAATATATTTTTTCTAAATTGTACTCGTTATTTCGAAAACTACTGATACTAGCAACAAAGTATGTTATACCGAAAGTGTAACAAATTTAAAGTAAAAACTATAAATGAAAAAATATACAGGGTGCTACATTTAAAAATATAAAATTAGTTCGAATTCCAGACAAACTAAAAAGCTGGCAACAACGCCAATATCGTCATTCGGTGCGTCAGATCCTCTTACACAACTGTACCAAATTTGGTTTAAATCGGCCGATAAATTGTGATGTTATTAAGCCGTTTCCAGACTTTATACACACACTGTATGTGTGGCTAACACACACTTGAATTTTACTTCGGTTTAGTTGACCGCACAGACAAATCGATGGACATTACTTCAGTTGGACTGATCAGTCTAAAACTGAATGATAAAACCACCACACCATCCGTTTATTAGATCAGTTAAATCGGTTGTCATATTTGAAGGTATATAGATCTGATAATCTGTGGGGACCTTTAAACAATACTTCCATATGTATTTGGTTAATTTAATTTCAGAAAGAATAATAATTTATGTTTCATATTACCTAGTCAGAATTTCAAATAATTCTTGCACTGAAATAAAACTGACTAATCTAAAATACAATTAAATGCTTTCTGAAATACATATGGAAATACAAACAATAAGGATTTCTTGAACATTCACTTTACAGTGACTGTTTTAACCAAATAACCACTGTTAAACCTTTAAAAAAACGTAGCTACAAAATAAACACCAGAAAATCTGTTTAACAGTAATTTTAACCCCAGTAGAGAGCTTAAATAGCACAACGACTATCTATTCTGCGTCTGAAGACATCGCGACGTCTCCATTACTACCAATCACTAAGGCATCGTCCTCGTTAAAGTCCAAGCTCAAAACCGAAGATCTCCTAACCCTTTTAGTACGTGTCCTATCTAACTCATTGTCAGAGTCCGTCCGTTCGTTCTCACAAACACTATTGTCACCGTTGGAGCGCCCATTGGTCACTTTCAACATACTGTTCTCTTTCTGTAAGGACTGCGCGTGCTCTTTCAAACGCTTCAGTTCCGTCTGTAGAAAAAGAATTGTGCTCTGCATTCCTTCAACGTCCTCATCTAAATCCGCTAGGAAGGAGTCTAGTTCGTTTTGCGACTGTCGAACTTCCTCTGAAAAACTCTTTTGAAGCGCCAGGTCACTTTCTAGTTTGGCGATGCGTCCTGAGCTCGTGATTTTCCCTAATTCCTCGTTTTCTTGATATAACAGTCGACATTTCGCCATAAGCCTCTTTCCTGTATTACTGTCTGGGGTAAATTTCCACGCAGAGAGCTCATTCTGTGTATTTTCCAATTTAGTTTTGGTTTCCTGCAGCTCTTGGCGGAGCTGCTGCAATATACTGTTAACTGCCGGGTCTAACATGGCTGAGCGAAGCGAGGGGATGGTGGGAGCTTGGGAATTTTTTAACTCGTTTAGTTGACACTGTGGGATAAAGAAAAAAAACTGCATCAAATAAAAGCCAACGAACTATGTAATTCCTAAATAGTAAAACAAAGGTTCATATTTATATAGATTTTATTTAATTCATAATGCTTAGATTCACAGCATTCAAATGTTCTTAACTATGTCCTTTAAGTCCATGTCGTTTTTCAGTATCTATTAGAGAGCATATTAGTACGCGCACAACAGAATATCATGAACAATAAACCTAACAGTCCTAGCATATGTGGGTAATAATAGGAGATGTTTGTTTTACAAAGATTTAAGCAAAACTTGTATGGCCTTGATTTTTGTTTTATAAAACCAATCAAAATATATTTTTATAGGTAAGTATACTTTAACCAAACAAATTTAAAACAAAATGAATGAGGCACCTATGTCAGGACTGTGACTTCCCCCCAAAAGAGCAAAGCTCGACATACTACGTAAGGGGGAAGTCAAAGCAGATGTGTTACTTAGTTGTTTCAACTGACATTGGATAAAGTATACCCAACTGCTTGCATTAATCTAATAAAAAACACTCAAAACTAATAATTTGATTGGGAAAATGAATAGGTACCCCACAAACATTCTTTGGAAGTTACAACTAAAAGTTCTTAGACTTGACAAAGATAGAATAAACTTTTTCAAAAATTGTAAAACCAAATATTAAAACATAACATCATTTTATAAAACAAAAAGCTTGTTTGGTCCTTTACTTAAATTTTGCCAAAACTAGTTCATCTATCAATACTTTTTTGGCAAAAAAAAACAGTTATTATATCTTTGAAACACCGTCAAGTGTTTATAATAAACTTTTTACATTAAATTAGATGGCAGTGCCCACGAAAAAATCTGCACCATATTATGGGAATTTCGTTTTATATGTAGAATTTTTGAAAACGATTTTCCGCCTTAGGCAGAGCACCCATCTATCAGACCGATAAGTCTGTATCTGTCTTGTCATCTTCTCTAATAGATAGACGCCCTCCCTTAGGTTTTGCATGACAGATATCCGAAACCAAATATCTTATCTCTAACGCCTGTTAATAAAAATTCGCAAAATTGAGGGAAAAAGTATACCTACTACATAATTCAAAATTCAAGTCACCAAAAATAGCATTATTCATAAAAATGCAAGGAAAAAAAGATATGAGAAAAATTGTTTATATTTACCTCAAGATTGTACACTATCTTGAAGTTTGGTGCAAAAATTTGGATTTTTAGTTTCTTAAAACTGGAAATTAATTTGATGTCAAAAAACTATAGACCAATAAACAACCTCTATAAACTTTTGGAAAAAAACATTAGATTGGTTACCTAACTTTTATAATAACAGTAACATTTTATCTGGAAGCTAATGTAGTTTTTTAGAGAATAAGGATGCAGATGATGCAATGTATGAATAAGTTACTGAAATATCAACAAAAAAGCAATTGCGCATGATGTCTTATGGTAAGGTTTTTCTGGGTATAGCATCTGGGTTTTGTTTCAAGTATAATATTTAAGGTTTTAAATAAGCAGGTGTAAAGTACCAGGATTAATACCTCCGTAAATGACCCGAGATCTCAAATTCTTTAGATCACTAACTCTGATAACTACACAATACCAGAAGTCACACTTGTCACCTATGCTAAATACCTGGCAAATATTATCGATAAACATCTTAAATGGCAGGAGCAAGTAATGAGAGTAACCAAGTCTTAAAAATTCTAATACCTAAATTTTATTAAGAGAATTTCTAAATAAAAAACTACTCACTAGCCTTGAGTTACAAAGCTCTTGCATAATAAATAATTAGGTATGGGATGTTTGCATTGGGTGGAGCTTTTAACAATGCATTAATAATAAACATTTTAAACATTATTTAGAAGGCTACTTCAAAAAATGATTTTAAAGAAAAACAAACTCTATCATCCTGCTTTGATTTGCTCTAAACATGAATTAGACATCAGACGCTTATATATTTTAACAGTAAGTAGGTAGGTAGGTAAGTAAATTTATGGTAAAAAATAATGAAACATTATATATATCCCTTAAAATTAATATAAGGAATATTAACTTGGAAAATTTGTCTATGTTGCATCTATCTATAATTATATAATTTATAATTTATAATGTGAATGTGTTAAATGTGAAATTAATGTTTTATAAAGATTTTAGGAATTTTAAACTTGTATATGTATAAGATATTTCCTTGTTTTTGACATGTTTGACCTACTTTGATGGACCTAAGAACTAATAAATTATTTTCTTTCTTTCTTTCTATCACATAGTGTCATTATGAAATCTAAAATAGGGCCTAAAATCATTTACCTTTGCAGATAAGAAATCTTGGTATAGAAAAAAGTGGTTAACAAAAAAATGTGCAGTGTGTATTTAATAACTATTCTTTTGCTGCACTTATTCTCATTGGTGTAATTTTAATTGAAGGTAAATATATTTCATTGTATATTATTGAATAACCAATAACCTCACCTGCTAACATAAGAGTTTCAAATAAAAAAATAGACCTTATTTATCTTTTAAATAAACCATCATTCAATGTGTACCCTTAAAATTGGTGAACTGAATTCTTTCACAAGAGTGCTCATTTTTGTCGCATTAGTGACACATTTTAGAAGAACCCTATCTATGTTTTAAAAAAAGTAACACAATATTTAATAACCTTCCATTGCACGTTCATAAGATTCATGGTACAATAAACTAATTGTACCATGAAAAAGAGAGGGGCCCCGGGAAGGGGTTCTTGTGCCTTGCCACCTCTCCTGTCTTTTTGTAATATTTTTTTCTTTTCTGAGTATTCTTACTGATATATTTACATACTTACATTTATGATATAGTTATATTAACTTGAGATACTGGTACATACAGGTGCATTGTAACACCTAGGCACCTAGCTTACACTTGTATATTATTATTTAAACAGATAACTAGGTATTGTTATAAAAACTATATAATTATGTAAGAAGTGGAATTAAATAAACAATTAAATTGCAATAGAAAATTTAGAAACAAAGTTAGTGATCTGCTTGTATTCTCTGGTCATAACTCCTGGATAAGGTTATTGTGTAAATTTTAATAATTTGTTGTGTATTGATTATCCTTGTGCTTTGTCATTATATTCATGACAACAAAGCAGCTTTCTTAGTATGATCTGATTGATATGTTTTAACTTTTATATATTAGCAAGTTCTGGTATGCTTTTTTTAACTGAATATCTCTATATTTATTTGCTTTATTTGCTTAATTTCTCAAATTCAAATTACACTTAACAAATGTTAGGAGATAAAATATCCCTGACTGTTTTTGATTACCTATCATGCAGAACCTAGGACTGAAAACCATTCATCAAAAATTCTATAAATAAAAAAAATTGCCATATGATGATGACTTTTCGCTGACACTGTAATCACATTAAAAAAAAAATACATTCTTAGGACTTTCCGTGGGAAAAACGCACACTACTTCAGAAAACATTCGTTTTTGCTCAAGAATTTCCTTGAAAATACACAATTAAGTACCATTAGGTTTGCACTGATCTTTTTAATTTTGAATCACACAAAAATTTTCACAGCACCATTTTTTTAAAGTATCACGATAGGGTCAAGAATAGAACAAATTTTGTGAGCATAGAGGAAATAACAAGGGCGTAACAAGTAACAACACTGGCACTGGCCTACAGGCACATAGTTAAGAACATTTGGCGCTGATGTCCCCAAATACTGACCACATAGTCTTGAGTCTCCTGCTCCTTGGCAGTTAATCTCCTAATAAGCATTTTTTCTCTTTGCTGAGCCTCATGAAGCTGGCTCCTAAGTCGGTCATTAGTCTGACGTTGCTCGTGAACATCGCCTGCAAGACACCGAATGTATAAACTGATCTTTCTGAGCACTAATTTAGCATGAGTAATGACGCACTTCACTACACTGCACCAAACATTGATACAGCACAGGGCTTATTTAAAAACACTAAATTAGTAACTGAACTAAGTACCTTCTTGAAGAGACAGTCTCCTTTCCAGAGCGGTAAGGTAGGATTCTTGCTGATGCCATCGAATGACCCATTCTGTAGGGGTCAAGGATGATATTTCCGATTCCGAAATTATCACCCTGGAAGGGACCTTGTCCCTTTCGGCGGGACTGGACGGTTGTTGAACGTCCCCTTGCTCCGACATGTCTAAAAAAGCAAGGGAAAAATCAGGATTTTTGATTGAATTCCCACGGTTTGGCTGCCCGATAGGCGGCCATATTTTCTCTTGCTGAAGAAGCCGTGGCAATGGAAACCGGTTATTGTTATTACTTACTTTATAAGAGAGATTCAGATATGATGTATACTAAAACACAACTAAACTGTCTTTAAAAAGTCATTTAAAAAAAGAAAATACACTGAAAACACCATTAAAAACCGTGTGAAACTAGCGTTTTCCGAGGAAAATTAACAACGGGTCAACGCCATTTTGTTGATTTGACTTTTGACGTATCGCGTATAGCTTATTTTTTAGACGCATTTTTCAGTCGATAAACAGAGAACAAATACGTAGATGGCAGTGACATCTACAAGAAAATGTTGATAACATCCCCTATCGCTACTAACATAGCCCCCAGAAGTAAAGGAAGCTGTGCTACTGCCCTAATCTGTCACCCTGCTGTCATCTGCCACTGTCATTTTGTCAATGGTGGGAGTCTAGCATTAGCATTAGCGTTTTGTGATCTAGCATTTTATAAAGCCTTTAGTGAAACAATTGTAATTTGTTTATACCAAAGGGAGGGCTAAAAACTGTGCTTGTGGTCAAAACTTTTGTGTTGAAGATTATATAATACAATTTATTCTAAATAATGTAAGTGAGGAAAGTTAGGTTAGATGACTTACCAAGCCCAACCAGGAATCACCAATAAACCACTTTTTTATTAACATTACGCTTTTTAGGGCTAAGCCTAATCCATCTTCTGAGACAGAACCAAAGGATAAGAAGAAGGAGAAAAGTAAAGAACGGAAAAAGCGTTCAGAGTCTGGTTCGAGCAGCAGTAGCCGTAGTAGGTAGGGACTAATTAGAAGTTAAACTAAGAAGAGAATTAAGTCGTGACTTACGAAATTTTATTATCTAAGTACAGATGGACTTATTCTATTTATTATTAGTTAGAATACAGGCGTTCTCAAGTTTTTTTGTATGTTTATTGCTTTTTTAGCTCCTCAGATAGCAGCTCTTCAAGCTCAAAGTCTTCAAGTAGTTCCAGCTCAGCGTCGTCGTCTAGGTCAAGTAGCTCTAGCTCTGATTCATCCAGCTCTTCCAGTGACAATGAAAGAACAAGACCAAAGGGTGGAAGGTAATAAAAGATAATATTGAATTTTGTTATTAAATATTGATTTACTTTTTCTACATTTTGTACTGGAAAAATGAAATTTGTAGGTCCAGATCAACGACAAAGAAAGTGAAAAGTCGCAGCAAGAGTCGCACTCGAGACCAAAAAGACAAGGACAAGGATAAAGACAAAGAGAACAATAAGAAAGAAGAAAGGGTGAAAGTGGAGGTCAAGCGAGATGAAAAAGAAAAGGATAGGAAGATTTCGCCTGTCAAGGAAAAAGATGAAAAAACAACCAGAAATAGGTCCAGGTAGGGTATTGTTTACAGCAGCTCTAATTTTATGGTTTTTTGAACTTATTTTTTATTTTAGGTCTAGGTCGCCCCGTAAACGTCGTCGTCGGTCACCCACGCCCCGTCCTACAAAAATTCACATTGGTCGTTTGACACGTACTGTCAATAAAGATCATATTGTGGAAATTTTTGGTACTTATGGTACAATCAAACACGTCGAGTTCCCTAAGGTGGGTGAAATTATTTTGTCACCAGTTTTGCATTTAAAAGGAGTAGAGAATTGAAATTATCAACATTCAGTGTTTTATGTTTTATTTCATTTGGTTTTTAGGATCGCAATCACATAAATCTTGGCATGGGATATTGTTATGTGGAATATAGTAACCCAGACGAAGCTGAAAATGCAATGAAACACATGGACGGTGGGCAGATTGATGGACAAGAGATTACAGCTGCTCCTGTATTGATTCCTAAGCCTAGGTAAGATGAGATCTTTAATATGCTACCCAGCACATCTATATAAGATCCGTATTTTATCTTCTGATAAATGTGACTTGTGCTAAGTTAGATGCGATCTAGAACATATTTTTTTCAAATGCAGAAAATATTCTGCTTATATCAGCATACTTTACAACTACCTAATACAGGTGTGTAAAATTGAATGTCCCTTTAATATCCTCTACCTTTTGTCCTTACAAAATAGAAAAGTATATAAGGTTCTTGTTGAGTACTTGCATAAAGTTAAAATAGAATTATAAGGTTAAAACATTAGAATATCTATTTCTTTCCCTTATGTGTTTCTCCTCTTTTTGAGTGGTCCTCTTGTTTGCCTTTTAAAACAAAAGTCGCCCTGACAGACCCCAGTGGCGTGAAGCGTGTGTCCTTGTTTATTTATGTGTTTACTTTCTCAATATTAATATTATTTGGAATATTAAAAAAATTTTACTGTGAGACTGTGGCTGTATGCTTTTCAACCAAATGCCAATTAAAAAAAATTGGATTATATATAAAGATTAAATCCGATCCAAAAAATCTATTGCATGTGGCAATTTATGTGAGTGATGGCTGTAAAAATTTTGTGAACTTTTGTAAATATCTATATCTGTTAATGGCCTAAAGGCTGTTGATACTTATATGAATAAATAAATAATAAAATATATAGTAAACTAATTTTCTCACTTAATATCAATAAGGGGTCAACATTTTGTTAAAGGCATTGTCTGCTGCACTGTATCCCTAGAGTGGCCTAGAGTAATGGGACATAAAGGGGTACTTTGCTTATTAATAAGTAAAAGAGTGGTGAACAATTTTTTAAACCAATCTTGTGTTTTACAGCTTAAATTGAAACATTGAACCTTTTAAAATTTGAACGCCTATTTTTCAGACCTCCACCCCCCAGACGTTCCCCTCTACCACCAATTCGTCGTCCTCCAAACTACCGAAGGTCTCCTCCAAGATTCAGACGACGTTCTCCACCAAGAAGGATGCGAAGTCCTATAAGAAGGAGACCAGTGCATTCTAGGAGTCCGCCGCCAAGGAGGAGGAAGGCGAGGTCCAGATCCAGCTCAAGCAGCTCGAGATAGAAGCGACATAATTTAGAAATTGCGGATTATTTTACTGTTGTCTTAGACGAAAATATATGTTTTAAAAATCAATAATTTTAAACTTAAAAATGTTTAAAAGGCTAAAAAGTAATTTTTTTTAAGCAGCGTGGTAAAGTCCAATATTCTCTAAATGAAGTTTAAAGGATATATAATTTAATAGCAAGTATAGTGTGTTTGATTTAAATTGTTGGGTAATCCTATTTCTTCAAGTTTGTATGTAATTTGTCCTCTCGCAGAAATATAACTTTGCAAAATAACATTGCTTGGATTATTTCGTCGAAATAAATAATCTACTGGTTTGTTTGAGCGCTGAAATGAGCGAGGCAGCTGACTAGCAATGCCTGTAAAACATTTACAAACTGCCGCATTAATTTGAAATCTGTCTTGAGGAACTCGAATCGGGAAAGATTGTCCGCCATTACGTTTTTTTAAATGACCTTCAATTCGTAATCGGCGACCCTGCAAACGTATTCGTTGCTACAAACTAAGCTTTTGATTTCTGTGCTACAAACCCTCAGAGTGGTTTATTTTGAATACGCAATTTTGTAAAATCTACACTCCAATTTTTAAGTCATGAAGGAAGATTCAACCCAAGTTTTATGGTTCTATATTAAAGTATTCTTTGGTCACGAGGATAGAACTTCTTTTCTTGTGCTTTGCTTCTACTAGGATGTAATGGCCTCTTGTCTTTTACAGACATCTAGCTAGCCTGATTATCCGTGGTGGATCTACATCATACCGTGGGCTGCATCTGCATCCCCCAAGGTCCATCAATAATACTATCAACCCCTTGTCCTTGTCTAAAGTTATCAACCGACTAGGGAGTGTGTAACTTCAACCTCCCTCCACAAGATTCAATCACTTCGCAATGACTCAATAAGTCGTTGTCTCCAACAAAGACACAGAAAGACACAGGTTAGTTGTCTCCTCCAGCCTTTAACCGTTGTGAGATGAATAGAAAACGCCACATCTCTTCCACAAAACAAATCTCTTCTTTTTCTCTTTGACGTTTAATTATTATCATTAAGTATGGCGGCGAACATGAAAACAAATAAATGGGATTTTTAAAAAATTGTTCTACTTTATATTATCTTCCAACGAGATTGTACTGCAAGGCACCCAAGAATAAAGTAATGAAATATCTAAATGTCGCAGAGAAAAATGACGCCGCCAAAAACATCGCTGCGATTCTATCGAGAGGAAATTCAAACAGGGTAAGATTAGAATTTGAAAATACTTAAAGACCAAGTATTTAGGAATATTTAACAAGTCGAAGGTGTATTTTAGAGAGAAGGTTTGTCTGTTTACAACAAACTTTACCAATTTAACGCCCAAGTACTAGGAGAAAATTGTCAGATGGTAATGACTTCTGTCTCGGGTCACTTGCTGAACTTTGAATTTACCTCGATATACCGAAGTTGGCAGACTTGCAACCCGTTGGTTTTATTCGACGCTCCCGTAATCAAGACTTGTCAACCAAATATGCAAAATATTCAAGTAAGTTAACACTTTTTCATTAATGGGTATAACATTCTCCTTTGAATCTTATCATATACTTAATTTTTTTGGGATTTAAAGAAAACATTAGAAAGAGAAATTCGTTCCTGTCAAGGCCTGATAATATGGACTGATTGTGATAGAGAAGGAGAGAACATAGGATTTGAAATAATAAAAGTTTGCACAGATATTAAACCAAACCTAAGAGTATACAGAGCAAAATTCTCTGAAATCACTGCACAGTCAGTTTTCCGGGCATTAAATACATTAGGGCAGCCTAACAAGAATATTAGTGATGCAGTTGACGTGAGAATGGAGTTGGATTTGAGAACAGGTAAAGACACTTCAACTAACTAAGTTTTAAGAATCATTTATTAAAAATATATCAGATATTATACATTATCGTGTACCATTATTCCTCTGGACAGTGTTCCTAAAAGTCCTTAATTAAATCTAACTGACTAATTGCAAGGCATATTTATATTATTTAACTGCTTATCAAATCTAGCAACATTTTGAATGAATAGTGTTTATTTATTTATTGCACTTTACAGAGTACCTGTAACGTACCTGCTAGGCTACAAATACAGAATTTGATTTAATCAATTTTTATGTTTCTTATAACTAGTATCTAAAATACTGACATTATTTCTGACAGTATCCTACATAATATTATGTTATATAATGGTGAACCTAACTGATGGTTATTTAATATTTATTTATGGTTATTTAATCATTATTTATTTAATACTACACATGTATAAACACATACACAATGTAAATTACTTGTACAAGACTTACAGATAATGCAAATAAAAATAATATAAAGGGACACAACAGCTAAAACTACCAAAATCAAATAAATTTCAACACCCTTCTATTTCGGGTTTGGTTTTGTATATTACTTTTGGTTTATTATCTTTTTACATTAACCTTCATACTAAATATCATTGATCCAATAGAGCATTACATTTACTGTAATTTTTTTACAAGCTTGTCCTGCCAGTAGATAATTAATTAAGCTTTGCTGTTTGAATCACAATTTTATTTTAAATTTCGAACATTATCAGGTGCAGCTTTTACAAGGCTTCAAACATTAAGATTTCAGCGTATATTTCCACAAAAACTAGCCGAAAAGCTGATAAGTTATGGTTCTTGTCAGTTTCCAACATTGGGATTTGTTGTGGAACGGTATCAAGCTATTGAAAATTTTATTGCTGAACAATTTTGGAGAATAAAAAGTAAGTAATGCACTTAATTATTTACATTTTAGGTAAACTAATAGATATTTGTTGTAGTGAACCATACTGTTAAGGAAATAACCACAGATTTCCAATGGAAACGGGATAGATTATTCGACAAAAACTCTTGTGAAGCAATTTTAAACCATTGTAAGGAAACCCCGACTGCCACAGTGGAAAGGGTGGAAAGTAGACCCAAGAGTAAATGGAGACCTCTACCTTTAGATACTGTTGTAAGTAAACAAATGGTTATGTACAGTACAGGGAATCCCAGATGTATAAACAAATATTTAGGATATTTTCTAGTTTGCAGGGGAACTTGATTTTTTTTTAGGAAATGGAGAAGACAATTTCAAGAAAGCTTAGAATTAACGCCAAGGAAGCTATGAAAATTGCAGAGAAATTGTACACACAAGGTTTCATAAGTTATCCCCGTACAGAAACGAATATTTTTCCAAAGGAATTAAATTTGACTAATCTGGTGGAACAACAACAAAATGATGGAGAGTGGGGTCCATTCGCCAGGAGAATTATGACCGAAGGCGGCCCCAATCCAAGACAAGGGAAAAAATCAGATCAGGTTAGTCAATATAGCAAATTAGGGACAAATTTTAAGATAGTGAGTGATATTTTAGGCTCATCCTCCTATACATCCAACAAAATATGCTGACAATTTACGGGGTAATGACAAAAGGGTTTATGAGTACATTGTAAGGCATTTTCTGGCTTGTGTCCATAAGGATGCTCAAGGTTTTGAGACTACTGTAAATGTGGATATTGCAGGTACAATATTTTGCGTTCTTTCTGTTAACCCCTTTAAAAATCAAACAAATATTTCAGGTGAAAAATTTACCGCTAAGGGACTTGTAATATTAGAAAAAAATTATTTAGATGTATATATTTATGAGAAATGGAATGGCAAAGAGATAAACAATTATGAACAGGGAGATACTTTTATGCCCTCTACATTAGAAATGGTAAAAACATGAAACATTTAAACAGCTTTGGAGGTTAGTGTCATTCAATAATTTTAGACAGAAAGTGAAACATCCCCACCCAAACTACTCACAGAAGCAGATCTGATAGCCCTAATGGAAAAACACGGCATTGGCACTGATGCAACCCATGCCGAACACATAGATACCATCAAATCTAGAGAGTATGTTGGCTTGAACGACATATATTTTGTACCAGGGACTTTGGGAATGGGACTAGTAGAAGGGTAAGTATGCATGATTTTCTTGATGAGGCAGCTTCCTGCAAGTAGACTGTCCTTAAAAGTACCATCCTTCAGAGAAGAGCTCAACTCAAGAATGTTTAAAATATGTCTGAGCGAATATTTAATGGAAATACCCTACTATATGCTCAATGATTGCATCTGAGAGGAGATACAATGCAGACAATATGACGCAAATAATAATTTATTATAGTTCTTTCATCATTTCTGTTAACATATCTATCTTATTTTTTTTATCTTGCTTCTCCTTTTGTGGTATTCTATTTACCTTTTTTACTTTTTATGAGTGTATCCTCTAGTTTCTCTGGCATTTTTGTATTTAAATTTTCGGATGTGTAATCGTAGCTATCCTTGTTGTTTTCCCCGTTTTATTTTTTGCTTTTTGTTATTCATTTCTTTTTCCAATACTTTGTTCCATGAACGTCTGTG
Source organism: Polydrusus tereticollis (assembly GCA_963920685.1). NCBI lineage: Eukaryota > Metazoa > Arthropoda > Insecta > Coleoptera > Curculionidae > Polydrusus > Polydrusus tereticollis. The sequence continues at coordinate 23,155,467 of OY987333.1, read as the reverse complement.
ATGAAACCCTTGTACACTGACTTTCTCATAAATTGTCAGAAGCTTAAATCAAATACTTATTTAATTCACAATCACTTATCATTGATAATATGGTGGTATGCAATAGTTCTTAATTTATTATAGTAAAATAGTGTAAAGAAACACACTGGGTTCTAAAAAAGATGTTTATTTAAAAAAAAATGCAAAAAAAAACAAAGAAAAATAAAAGTAAACAAGTTTTTAACCTGAAATTGTATAAAAGGCATTTATTACTAAATATTTTTCAAAATTTTCAACTAAAAAGGATTGTCTTCTATCGGTTAAAATATGTTTATACCTACAAAGAGAAGCTTCTTTCAACATCTACTGATGTAATCGGATAATACTGCAACTTAGGTAGTAAAGTATAAGGCCAAGATACAACTTCGTTGAATGGTTTACCTTCATAAATGCTTTTTACTGCAGTTAAGTATTTAAATCCTTCATTCTTTTTTACAGTTACATCCAATTTGTTCCTTACTTGACCTCCTACTTTACCGGAAATGTTGTTACATTTAGCGGAGAAAGTTTCAACAATACTAATTGAGTCTCTTAAACTTAAATTTCTACTCTCTAACAAAGATATTATGTCCGGTATAAAACTGAAATTAACCTTAATAAAAACAAGATCTTTAATCGCTTTTAGCAACACTTCTTTAACATTTGAAATTATTTTATTTTCTAAAGGATATTCAGTTCTGACGGTTTCTGCGACTCGGTTTATTCCATGTAAAAGACAGGTCACATGTACCATATTGGGGTAATACTTTGTTCCATGAAACACTTGTACACTTACTTTCTCATAAATTGTCAGAAGCTTAAATCAAATACTTATATGATTCACGATCACTTATCATTGATAACGACAATAAATAAACTCACCCATTTATTATTGCTTGAATTACAGGTACAATAATATAGGTTTGGAAGTTTCCCTAGCTAAACCTACACTGCGAGCTGATTTCGAAAAAGATTTAAAATTGGTTTGTGACGGTCTAAAAGATCCTGAAGTAGTAAGAAGAGACCAGATCGCAAAATACAAGGCCGTGTTTCAGATTGTTGCGGAAAAAATGAGGTTTGTTGTTTATCTATCTGGGTCCCTCAACTTTTATGATATTCCCTTTTTTATACTCACTATGACGTTAATCCATTTTAGGTTAATTGATAACAGTCTAGCAGAAAGGTTGCAGGACCAACCTCAGAATGTTCCGGAACAAGACGAGGCAACACCAGGGGCAGATTTTAGATCTGCATTTAAATGTCCCAAGTGTGGGAATAATATGATTGTAAGGTAAACAAAATTTGATTGCTCAAATTTCTGCTTCATTTTATAGCTATTGCAATTTTAATTTATTTCTCTGGCCGTTTTCGAGGTGTTCTTAATTTTTTCATGCTAACTGGGATTGGGTATTTCTGGATTTTCGAATGTTCTCAGGGAGTTATTTTTACTTTGTACCTTTAGGACTAAAAAAGATGGAACAAGCAAATTTATTTGTTGTGTAGGCTTCCCCGCATGCAAGAACTCCATATGGCTGCCAAATATGGTGAAAGAAGTTGAAGTGACAGATGAGCATTGTCCTGAGGTAAAAAAATAATTTTTTTCGAATACCTATTTTATTATCGGTAATTCTATTTTAGTGTGGACCAAACTACAAACTCCTCAAATTTAATTTTAGACCCAATCCGTTTCCGGGTGACCCAAATCCGAATACTTTATGCATAGGTGGCTGTGATGGTAATCTAATTGAAGTGCTAGGTATCAATTTGTCTAATGTTAGACAAGGTAAGATATATCTGTCAACATTATTTCAATTACTTACTCTTTATTGATACAAAATGCACACAGTACTTATACAAGTCAATAGTGTAGCTTTAATACTGCGCGTAATAGTATAATATTGAATATAACAAAAAACAAACATTACCTAGTAATAAATACATAAAGAATAATACTCACTTAATCGTAAACAAATAACGGCCACAAAAACTCGGCCTCACAGTTCCTAATAACTAAAGGGCGAAATATATGCACTTAAATTCAGCCCAAATATGTGCATATGTATGCCTTGTTTGCCTTTAAAATATGCAAGTATGCAGGGTGTCCCAGAATATGTGGGCAATCTCCCGGATTTGGATACAATATGAAAAAATAATATGACAAGTTCCCATAAAAAAATTTCCTACAGGCCCTCCCTACTGAGATATCAGCCCCTGAAGGACGCCTCAGGAAATATTTCATAAAAAAAGGCATATGGAACAAAAATTTTTTTCTCGTAAACGGTTTACTTTATCGATGTCGATGAAGAGTACTTTTTTTTTAGTTTAAGGTTTCAGCTATTCAATAGTATTATTGATATGCCTCTATCATACAGGATGTAAAAAAAATAAGCATTATTCTGTTAAAGCTAGTCCGTCCCTGGAAAACTAAATAAGCCGAATAAAATTAAAATGGTTCATTTTGAGGAAACTTACCTAGCAACCATCATACTGAACAATTATTAAATTACACCAAGTACTTTAAGAATTATTCAAGATAAACCGATTTCCAGAGGCGGCCTTCAGGGGCTTATATCTCAGTAGGGAGGGCCTGTAGGAAATTTTTTTATGGGAACTTGTCATATTATTTTTTCATATTGTATCCAAATCCGGGAGATTGCCCACATATTCTGGGACACCCTGTATGCATTTTTTGACCTAGTATGCAATAGTTCTTAATTTATTATAGTAAAATAGGGTAAAGAAACACACTGGGTTCTAAAAAAGATGTTTATTTAAAAAAAAATGCAAAAAAAAAACAAAGAAAAATAAAAGTAAACAATTTCTTAACCTGAAATTGTATAAAAGGCATTTATTACTAACTATTTTTCAAAATTTTTCAAAAATATGTTTATACAAAGAGAAGCTTCTTTCAACATCTACTGATGTAATCGGACAATACTGCAACTTAGGTAGTAAAGTATAAGGCCAAGATACAACTTCAATGGATGGTTTACCTTCATAAATGCTTTTTACTGCAGTTAAGTATTTAAATCCTTCAATCTTTTTTACAGTTACATCCAATTAGTTCCTTACTTGACCTCCTACTTTACCGGGAATGTTGTTACATTTAGCGGAAAGAGTTTCAACAATACTAATTGAGTCTCTTAAACTTAAATTTCTACTCTAACGAGGATATTATGTCCCGTATAAAATTAAAATTTACCTTAATAAAAACAAGATGTTTAACTACACTTGCACTTTTTAACAACTCTTTACTTTGCACAACACACTGCGAATCGTCATCTATATTCAAAATTAGTTCTTCAATGGCTTCAAAATGTTCTGCATAGAATATTGCGGCCTTAATCCATGTTTCTCACCGGGTAATTACAGGTTCTGGAGGTAAACTAACTCCTGGTAATCTCTCCTTATACATCTGCACTCTTAGAGGTGATTTTAGAAACACTTTTTTTACATTTGAAATTAATCTATTTACTAAAAGGATATTCAGTTTTGACGGTTTCTGCGACTCGGTTTATTCCATGTAAAAGGCAAGTCACATGTACCATATTGGGGTAAAAATCAGACAAAAGCACTAAAAGCTTCTCATCTGGGACTGGATTTGGTAAGAAAAAGCTCGATAGGGACTGCTGAATAAATCGGGTTATGGTCACAATATTAGTTTTGTTGTTGAGAAGCTATTAGATATGGGTTTGTAGGCTTTATCTTCTTGAAGTGCTCCAATCATAAGATGTGCGATATATCTGCCACAAGCATCTGTGCCTTTCACCAACAATATTGTAAAATTTTTTATCACCCAATGAATTTCTTCCAAAACTATGTCGTATACTGAATGGACATTCTTCTTTCTAAGCGTGGATTTGTCAGGAATGGGTTATTGACAATATTTTTGCAAAAATCCTCTAAATTGCGTATTTTGTTAAGGATATGTTTGCTGCGACCAAAGCCCTGCATAAGTCTTCTTGAAAAATTTCCCTTTCAAATTTCGATTTTTCTCCATTTTGAAATGCGTTTTTTACACTCAGCTGAACTGGCTCAGATTTTATTTATGCAGCGGTGTTTTCAAATGTTGATCGATTGGGAACTTCTTTTCACAAACAATAATTTTTGCACAAGCTTTACAGAAGACTTTTTCTCCACTAAACTCTAACTCTGGGAAATATTTAATCCACAAAGACGTTGTCGCCACTTTAGACATTTTGAACACAAATTTGAAATCACTAGTTTCACACTGAAAATACTGAAATCTTTCGACTAACTAAAACAGAAGTACGTATTACAACCTGATATAAATACAGTTTGTTAAGCAGGTAATAATAAGGCATTATTAAATGACAATAAATAACCCCCAACAATATACCTGCAAACCCCGGAAACCCCCAATAAATACCTTGTGTATAACCAAAATGTAAATATTAATTATTATATAATTATCTTCTGATTGGAAAATCCCTGAAACAAGTGCCGGACTGGACATTCAATCAACCTATGAGTCTACGAGTTTGCATGACCGGGCGTTTTTAATTTTTTGATAACGCCGAAAACATAAAAATATGCTCATAAAATAATAATTTGGGAAAAATATGTTTTTATTATAAAATTGACATAATATCCAAAGAATGCATACATATGCACTTTTCATATATTCCGCCCTTTACTAATAACATTTACATTTGGGTTCCTAGTTCATTATACAATCTTCTCATATCCAAGATATTGTTCACATGTTTTGAGACAACCTGTACAATTTTTGATTTTGAACCATTGACTTAATTTGTTGTTTCATGCTACAAGTTTAATATGAATATTCATCAAGGATCGGCTAACTCCATTCACTCATTGACTTAAGTTCTTGTCAAAGTGTAGGACATCAACCTTAATTCTTTCTGACTATAGCAAAGCTTCGCTACATGTACATCTTGATATTTCTAATCATAGAACAAATGTTTACAACTCGATACCCTCTGATATCAAGTCCGGATCTGTGTGTCCACGGAGACCATAATGTCTGCCTACTATGCTCTTTTCCACTCCGTGATGTCCTACGGAATAATGGTGTGGGGGAGTGCATCGTTGGCGGACGGGGTCTTTGGGTTGCAGAGAAGGGCTGTGAGAGTGATATGCAGGCTGGGGTATAGGGAGGACTGCAGGGGCGCCTTTCTGCAGACCGGTATTCTAACCTTTCCCTCAATTTTTATATTAGAGAGTGTATCATATATAAGGAAATTTGAGGCCAACTTTATTACACATAAAGAAATGCATAACTACGAAACAAGGCATCGCAACAACCTAGTGACCTCTCGATGTAGACTGGGAAAGTGCCAGGGTAGACCTGAATTCCTAGCTGTCAAGCTCTTCAACAAAATTCCGTTGGAAATAAGAAAACTTCCACTGATTAAATTCAGAAATAAAATAAAGCACGCCCTTAAGCAAAAGGCATTCTACAGTATCAACGAATTCCTGTTGAGTGACGACAGCTTCTTAGATAATGTGCTTTAATGTGTGACTACCTATATTAAAGGTTGTGTTAGGATTGTTTTATATACATATATTTTGTTATATCTTAATGTGTGAATAACTATTTAAATTAACTGTATCAAAAATGGTTGTGTAAAGATTTTAGTATATTTTTTTTATCTGTAACTTCATGTTGTGAATGAACTTGTCTTTTACCAAAGTTTAAGTTTTTTATCGGTACACTTCTAGTGTGTCTTTCCTGTGACCTATGTAAATACGAATGTATTTTAACATCAATAAACTATTTGATTTGATTTGATTATACTGTTAAGAAAGCTTACAAAATTGCATAACCTGAACTATTGCTCATTTAATCTTTTTGTTTATATCAATACCAATACTTAATAATATTTATCTTAAAAGTTACTACACATACTAAGCAAATATCTTATGAAGACTTGCGCATTATATAGTATCTTTAAATGTATTAGCAGTTTAATAATTCTGTAATATTAGTACTCGGTTGAGTAAAGCAATTCTCCCTGAATAAAATATTTTCTTTATTATTTATTGCTGCTTTTAGGAAATTTCGGAAATACAAACCAACCTCAGCGCAACGCGTTTGCCGTTCCGAACGCAAGGCCAATTACCAGAACCCCGAATCAAACCCAGGATAATGTTGCAAATAATCGTGGTAGAAACAATTTTGGAAATACCCAAAACAATAATCTTCAAAATACTTCTGGAAATAATGATGATGCAAATCGTTGGATAGGCCGTACGAATTTTGGTAGCACCTCAACTATAAACAATAGACCTACTTTGGGAAATATGCCAGGACCTTCAGGTATCTAAATATGAAATATAGAAAAAACAAATTGTGTTCCAAATGTTAACCTGTCCACCAAGTTTACATTATTTTATTCTATATTGATCCTAAGTGACTTGCTATGAAAAGCAACTTGTTTGACCTCTAATAATACAGCCCTGGTCACTCACAGAACTCTAAAAACTTACTGGTCACTGTCTTAAAAACGGTCGTGGTCGCGTCTATAGAATATATTGTAAGAATATTTTCCTAGAAGCGCCAAACGCTCTATCTCGATATAATGCGCGCGACGCAACTCGACCGACTGGTAGTACAAGCAGTTTAGGCGTTTTGCGATTACATATTTGGACAGTTTTGATTTGTTTTTGCGTTGTAATTCAATTGTAAGGTCTAATTGTTAAATCTCCTTCCACAAGATTAAGTAATACTATAAACTGTCCTTCTGTGAATCTGAGATAGCCTCACTTCACTTCATCGTCTATCAGATGCTTGTTAACGAATAATTTAAATGCACTAGAATGTATTTTATGTACGATTCGAATATCTTCTTCAATATCATTATCTTGTTGTAGTGCTAGAGCAAATAAAATTTGTCTCTTTTTTGGTAATAAAATTCTCATTTTATTAAATAAACGATACAAATGTAACTGAAACAACTCTAACGCCGCTAGAAAAACACCCGTATGTATGCAACGTTCCTGCTGACGTATTGCGTTCCACGTGGCGCAAAAAGTGCGGAGCTAGGAATACATGGTTTGCAGTGGTTTGGAATCAATTTTACCTGTACGGTGTGATGATGACGTATATTTAGTTTTTCGTGTTTTACTCTGTACTTTTGCGTTATATTGTTTTTTGGTCATTATTGGGACTACTATACACCGACCAAACTCTAACTAAAATATTCTAAGCATACCATTGTTGGAACAATTATTGTTGTCATGGGAGTTATGTGGCCGTTAATGAAGAGTCGCCGCGTATAAGTCATCGTTAATCTCTACTACAAATAATTAAGTGAACCAAAAAGAGACTGATAAGGACAGATAGATACTATGCTACAATGTTTGGGAAACACGTTTTCTAAAAATCAAATTCATAAATACCGAGGAAAGCAAACATGAGTATCGTCCAAGGCTCGAGAGGAGAAGCTGCTCCACATGTTTCTGACACAATATGTCACTCTAGTTCGATCACAGTAAAGTGATATTCTTCTAGAAGGTTTTCTTTAGGCCAAAAAAAAACAATTAAGTCGTGTGTGTTTGGGTATATTACGAGCTTGCATATCATAATTCTTTCTTAAAGGGCTACCGTACGAGAATTGCAGTTTTCCGACGGCAGTGATTAGTTAGTCTGGCATCTTAGTAAAAGAAGGATGTTCTCAGAAATAATAATACAAAAGTGTGTTGATTCTATGTTCAAATGTAAACAAGTGATTATTTACTTCAGCATCAAAGTAAAATAGGCGTTTTCGTTCAGTTCTAAGGTGTAAATTCGATTGTCTAATCTAAATGGAACCAGTAGTTAAATTGGCCTCAGCTGCAAAGTGTCTTACGTGTTTTTCATAAACATAATAAGTTGTTAGTGTGAAAATAATACAAGGTTAAATTGGTGTTAACATCAAAAAGTTACCAAATCGTGGAATACACGAAATATGTTAAAGTAATAATGTGTTTTACTAAATCGGGCAATATTACCATCCGTTACTGTCGGAGATACAGGAATATGTGAAGACAGGTCAGAACACAACGCCTCATTAGACAGGGTGATACGAATTTTGGAAATATTTCATTTTATTGCACCCGGTATAAAACGGAAATAAACTTCTTTTCAAAAATAACGAAAACTATGACATTGTCGACCTTTTAAATGTAACTTAAACGCGCGTTTTACCGGGTCGACACAGGTCGTTCTACCGAAAATCGATAGAAATCAATTCTACCTATAGTAGCTCGACCTACACGTTTGTTCGACACGACCAGTCGTTCGACCTGAGTCGACCCGGAAAAACGCGCCTTTAGGTTTAGAAAAAAAAGTAGCAAAATTTATGTTGCTTTCATTTTGTCCAGATTTTTAAAATAATCTATCCTTATTGCTTAACAAGCTGAGTAGTGAAAATTCTGTTTTATGCCTGTTGATAGACTGTTGAGTAATGTATATTATTCAACATAATATACTCATAGAGTCCTATAGAAAAATTCTGTCAAATACTCTACAGAAGGCTTTTCTTTGTAGGTCAACCAAGGTTTGGTAATAACGCGTCAGCTGGTGACGTTAGTAGACATGACGACATAGTTTGTCAATGCGATCAGCCGGCTCTTTTGTTGACAGTAAGAAAAGATGGAGTAAATAAAGGTATCTACAATAATTAAGTGTGTTTTATCACGTCAGTATTAACAGTAAATAAGAGATTAAACGTCACATATCACTATAAATTTAATTAAGTACCTAGCTATGAAATAGAAGATCTGTCATTAAGGGCTATATATTGTTTAACACTTGGTTACAGGTAGACAATTTTACAAATGTGCCTCCAGTGTTTGCAATTTCTTCCTGTGGGACCCGGACGATCCAAATTATCAAGGACACAATCAGAACCAAAATTCCAGCAATCAGAATCGAAATGCAGGCAACCAGAATCGAAATTCCGGTGAAGTTAGTTGCGCATGTAACGAGAAAGCGGCCCTAAGGACCGTGAATAAAGACGGCCCGAACAAAGGGAGGCAGTTTTATGCTTGCCAGAATTTTACCAAGGGCTGCGACTTTTTCCAATGGGCCGATGAGGATGGCAATAACGCTGGAAGCCGCGACGGAGATGATGACGACGATGATCAAGGGGGCGGCGGAAACTGGGGAGGGGGAGGAGGAAACAATCTAAATTGGAGTTTCAGGGGTAAAACGTCCAGAGGGAGGGGGGGAAAGAATACCAGCAGGTCTACGCCGTATAGCAGAGGCGCAAGAGGTGGCGGTGGGACCAGAGCCAAGAGGAAATGCGGAAGATGTGGTACAGAGGGTGGGTATTATTGAAAGTTTTTGTTTTTTCATCTACAGTGGGCTCTTTTTTTTAGGTCACACAAGAAATAACTGTCCTAATTAAAGAAAGTAACCGTCAACTAAAAAAGGATAGCAAAACAATTATTTTATTCGATAGAATTAGGAAATAACATCTATGGTGTCCATTTAGTGCCCCAATTCTTCAGAAAGTAATCCGCAACTAATCCAAGAAAATCTTTAAATACAAAAGTTTTTTGGTTTTATAAGTAGATTTCTAAAACGCCAAGGGTATTGTAATTTTAGACTTTGCTTCTTCCGTTTCTTTATATGATAAGTTTTCTTCTTCCTTTCCTGGATTGGCGCCGTTTCCAGGCACACAACTTCCACTTCTTTGCTTCGTCTCCTATGGTTGGTTCTCTTCGTCCTCGTTTCTAATAACGAATTTCATTGGTAAAAGTGCGGCACGAGTGCAAAATGTGTACACCATTGAGAAGCTGGTGCAACATTTCTTGCACCTAGTGCAATCAGTTTCGGCACCTGCTCTTGGAGGTTGTGTGGCACCGAGAACTGGATAAGTAACAACCAACAATACTTTGGTTAAATAATTGTTATCAACAGCAGTAGATGGACTAAAAACTACAACTTTTGAAGTAGTCGATTTATATTATGTAAAGCAGCTACATAATTGAGAGGTCAAGAACACAAAAGTCTCAAAATAAAATGCAAAATCCTGATTTTACATACCTTGCAACACACAACAGAAAATCTAGGTGTAATAACCCGCTTAACAAAAAACCCTGTGTTTTGTAACATTTTTAATTTCTAAGGGACAAATATAGGACATTTATTACTTTTGACTAGACCATAATCATTTTTTGTAGTAACTGAAAAAACTAAATAATGATGTGGTGCTGTGCAATATAAAAAATGTCACTAGGTTTTAGATCCTGTATGTTCCAAAGTAGATTTAAATTATGTATTTTGGGCAACTAAAAAGCTTCTGTATTTAACGTATTCTGTATTTACTTTGCGATCTTTCCAAGGATCACGTACTAAATGGACATCTTGTATGTACCTTGTGCCTGCAAAATGTTGAATAATTTAAGTTTAAAATCAATATAGAATCATATTTATTAGTAGTAAGGTAAATTTTGTATATATAGACGTTCATATTAAAACTATTTTTGTATCGTTCTGTGGGTTTCCCTGGACGCAAGAACTCCATAATGTGGTTGCCAAATGTATAAAGATGAAATTGTCCTGAGGTAAAAATGTTTTTTTTCTATTACCTACCCATTTAATTATTCTAATTTTATTTTAGTGTGGACCCAACTAGAAAATTCTGAAATGTTATTTTAGACCCAATAATCCCTTTCCAGGATACCCGAACCCGAGTGCTATATGCATATGAGTGTGACAGTAACCAAATTGAAGTGCTTCGAGGTATCGATACATGGTCTAGTGTTAGACATGGTAAGTTATGTCTGCCAACAATTTTTTAATTTTAGTTCTTTGGTAACCCTGACTTAGCCTACAGTACGTTCATAAAGTGTCCACAAATTTAATTCAAACAGGTTCTTAGGTCCGGCCTTTAGGACTAGTTCATACTAAAAAGTAAAAGGTATTTACAAAAACCTACCACATATTCTTCAGACCAAAATTAGCCGATTTAAGTAAACTTACCTTAGTACAAAGTTGCTTAGTTTGGGCGATAGACGGCGCTGAACTGACAGTTTTTAAATCGTTTTTCTGGACTAAATCAAAAACTGCTCATATTATTTTGCCGAAATTTGGTACGTTGGCATAGCTTTATGGGGCAAAAAGACCCATGCCACAATTCTGATTAATATCAGTCCATGGGCGTAGAACCTGGGGTTTTTACTAATTGCTTGTATCAAATCAAATTAACTTTATTCAAAAGAATGTACATACATTTCCTAGGGGAAGCAGAAACATTAGAAGAATGGCGTCAAAAGGAAAATATAGTTACACTGGGGACTATACACTTAAAAAATATAAAAAGCAAACAATACTTGTCTACAATTTAAAATTTACATATTAAAATTTGAAACAAAAATACACATTTAAAATTTTTAAAATTTATACATCAAGTTGACAGAAAAACATACTCTCACACCCACATTCATAAGTACAATACATGGTGTATCACAAGCCCTCAATTGTTCATATACTCGGGTAAACTGTATGGCTCCATACCCATCAAATACTCCCGAACAGCTCTTTTGTATTGAACAACATTTTTGATGGATTTCAATTCATTCGGGAGCTTATTATACAAACGTATGCACCCATACAGAGGGCCCCTTTCAAACAGTGTCAATCTATGTCTAAGTATATTATATTCCATTCAGATTTCTATGCCAATGGAACAAGAGGGGTTAAGGCACAAAATTCAGATGAACCAACTCATTTACTACAAAAAAGGTACTCTTGATAAGACCGATTCCTCTGACGGTTTTCGAGAAATTTGCATTTTATTACTTAATACGTATTAGTTTTTACAAAAAAAGAAAAAAATAACTAAATCATAAACAGAAATAAATAAAAATATCATAAGAATTGCTCAAAATGTCCACCATTTTCATGAATACAAAGATTTATACGTCGAAGAAAATTAAAACACTCTTTGCAGAACTTGTTCATCGCCCTTAAGAATATTTATTGCATCTTCAATACGTTGCCATAGTTGTTCTGCGTCATCTGGAGTTGTCCTGTAAACCACTGTCTTAAGATGCCCCCATAAGAAATAATCCAATGGATTTAAGTCCGGAGATCGTGGTGGCCAATTTACAGGGGCATTACCTCTACCAATCCATTTATGTGGGTACTGCTGATTCAAAAAGTTTCTAACATGTAATGCAAAATGTGGTGAAGCTCCATCGTGCATAAACCACATATCTCTCCGAAGTTGTAAAGGTAAATCTTCTAGCAAATCTGGCAGCTTATTTTGTAGATGTTGCAAATAAATTTCCCCGGTTAATCTTTATGGAATAATGACAGGACCAACAGTATGATTACCAATTATTCCAGCCCACACATTAATTCTAAACTCATTTTGAAAATGTTTTGCCTTGATAGCATGTGGATTTTCATCCGCATTATTATTTTTATGAAAATTTGTAATCCCTCTTCTTGTGAAACATGCTTCATCGGTAAACAAAATATTGTTGGCAAAGTTGGGATTCTCTTCTCTCTGCCTCTGTCATGAACAAGCCGACTAAAAACCAGGCGCATTTCAGAGTCATTAGGTAAAAGATCTTGAACTGGCATCTGGTATGGATATAGCAACTGTTCTTGAAGTACTTCATTAACAATATCTTTGGACACTCCTATTTCCCTACCTAGCCTCCTGTTGCTTATTTCTGGATCTTCTGGAACACGTTCTAAAATGTCTTCCTCGACTTCAGGAACCCTTACAAAACGCTGTCTTCCATTATCAATGGCTTTAGGAGTAAATTTGCCGTTTTTCCGCAGGCGTCTTTCAACAGCAGCAAACGTCGGGTGGCTTGGTTATTTAGCTTTTCGTAGTTTTATCAGTTTATTTGATTTTGTAGTGATGCGGGTCTGTACTGTGAGATATCCTTCCGATTCCCGAAATTGGCACTACCTTTGACACCGTTAGTTGGAAAGGAAATACCCTTCACAGGATGAGCAATTTTGTGCTAATAGAATCTATTGCGTGCGCAATTTCGAATAAACGAGGACCAGGTATACAATCTGAGCCGAAAGACGGTAGTAGATAGTTTTTGAAATAATGTTAATGAGGTTAATCGTGGGATAGGTAGTACGAATTTTGGTAGTACCTATCTCAACTATAAACACCCTTCAATAAGAATCTTACTTTTCCCCTTGCCCGCCTCTTGAACTTAATCAGTCAAGTGATTAATGCACAAACAGCCAATATCTAATCTAATCTTCCTTAATATATATAAATAATAATTACGTGACCCCTCTCTTGTTTAGTTTGGCTAAAACGATGGGTGTAGCTTTTTGTTAAAGTACTGTTAATAATATTACACCATAGAACTGACGAGGAGTTAATACTTAGTTTAAAATATTTAAGGACGAGCAGAGACATTAGCAAAATGGCAAGTAATGAGGCTGTCTCTAGGGGCCCTATTGGTTCTTTGTCAGTATATGAAATGGGCAATGACTGGGCAACGTACCAAGAAACACTGGATCTGTACTTTGTAGCGAAGAACATCATAGAAGATGATAGAAAGGTAGCAATTCTTTTACTTTATGTTGATGAACAAGTTCGTGAGAGATTAAAGGAACTCTGTGACCCAGCGTTACCCAAAAATACAACCTATATGAAACTATGTGAGCTTCTACTATCACGATTTCCAAAGAAAATATCTGTATTCAAGAATAGAATAGAATTCTATGACTTAAAGCAAACGGAAAGTGAGTCCATTAAAGAATGGTATACTAATATAGAAAAAAAAGCCCTACAGTGTAAATTTGGCAACATACGAGAGAAAGTCTTAAAGGACAAATTTGTGTCTGCGTTAAAAAAGGGTCCGGTGTTAGACAGAGTATGCGAGGAAGAACATACTAAAGAACTTCAAGACCTATACAAGTGCGCTTTGGAAAAAGAAGCTGCCATGTTGGCATATTCATCTCCTATAAACACTTTAGCTTTGCAAAATCAATTGACGGGACAGGCCCAGGTGGAACTTCAACAAAATAGTAACACAGGTTGGTAACCATGAAATTTGAAATACAAGCATTAAAAAGCCCTAGCGATGCCTGAATAAACTAAGCAAATATTGTTGGATACCATCAGTTGGGAAACCACAACAATACACTGTTGTTGCAGCGTGTGTCTACTGCCAAAATATTGATTTAGTAGTTCACATTCTTTATTTTTAAAAATGTCTCACGGTTTGGCCCAAGGGCGCACTTTTCTATTGCTTAAAATTAATTTTAGTTGACTTGACTCATTGGCGCACCGTTTTATAGCGGATTTAAAATAATATTTTAAACAGTAAAGTACCTTCAGCGATTATTTTATTTCAAAACTAATATCAGAAATCGATTTGGCATTCCTTAAAATGACCAAATACACAGACGAACAAATATTTGTTCGTCTGAGACCAAACACAAAATTTTAATAAATTGCCACAACCAGTGGCGTGCGTATGACCAATTTTATTATTATTTCTTGTTCAAAATATTTGCATCTCTAAATACGCGCTATAAGAAACAAGTTAATTACCAAAAAAGTTGATTGTTTAACTGCTTCTGCTTAACATGCATAAATAAGAAAATTTGAATCGGTTGACCATGTAAACAAAATATTATTGACACGTCAACGAGAAAATCATTGTCGTATTCAAGTTATATTGTTACAATAATTTGTGCTGTATACAAAGTAGCAGATATGCGTTTGAGTTTGGCTGAGAAAGTAGTAATAGTGAGATTAGTAGATACTCTGAGCGTGTAAATGTGTGGTGTGGTATTTTGAACCCTTTTTTTAAATACAACTTTAAATTATGTGAAATTTCTGGCGTTCTTTTTTGGGATGCTATTCACGGTTTGCCGTTAGAATTTGTATGTTTAGTTAAGCGCTCCAATTCATTATTTTTGTCCTGTTAAACGATGGCTCAATGAAAATTTTGAAAATAAATGGATTGGTCACAATATTCCTTATGCAGCTTGGCCTCCTAGGGCTCCAGATTTGACGCCGCTGGATTTGTATCTATTGGGTATTATAAAAAATAAAGTTTATGAAACTCGGCCAGCGACTTTACAAGGATAACGGAGGAAGCAACTAACCTTTAGATTTCTAATTGTTGGTACTAGTTCCGTATACCGAATTGGCTTTTAATGTTGCGCTCCTGGCGGCGACTCCTGTGAGAATACAGGCTCGCCGGGTTTTTGCAGGGCTTTTGCTTCTCCGTTTCTGACTGATTCTTGTTAGACGGGCCAGGTGATACATTTGATTGCCACGAAATGTTGCTTTCTTTCGTCGGATTCTATAGCCTCACTGACGAGCCGTTATACAGCGAAACGCGTCTGGGGATGAATCTGGCGAAAGGAAGCAACTAACCTTTAGATGACTTTACATGGATCGCAGAAATTTCCCGTCAAGAATTCCGAAAAGGTTGTTTAAGGGTTAGAAAAATGCGTTAGAAATTATGGTTTGTTCGAAGATATTGACTTTTAGTGTGATATTAGGTATTGGTTCAGAGTTTCGTTTAGTTTATATTAATTGTATTTTTGGTAATTATCATGCAGATTGTTATTATTGTTTTTAAACAATTATTTTGTTTTATTTAGATGGCCAACTGAGTTTTTATACTTATTTTTTGTCACTGGCGTTTTAATGAAGTTATGCGTATTCGATTATTTTCTAATTTTTCACATTACCAATTTAGATATATTTTTAACAAAAAAAAAATGGACATACGCACGCCACTGGTTGTGTGGTTGAGGGATGCCAAATCGATTTCTGATATTAGTTTTAAAATTCACCTATTGTTTAACTTAGTTACAGGAACACAATCTAAGGAACACCCTTCCAGTTCTAGTAACAATTGTCAAGGAAATAATCAAAATGGAAATTCTGGACAAATTATGTGTTGTTGTAACAAAACAGCGGCCCTGTTGACCGTCAAGAAAGACAATGAGAACAAAGGAAGGATGTTTTATAATTGTCAGCAAATTAATCGCTGCAAGTTTTTCATTTGGGCTGATCAGATTGACAATGCCGACGGTAATGGGGGTAACGGAAATTGGAATGGGAGAGGTGGGGGCAACCCAAATAGGAGCTTCCAACTTAGACCGTACAGAAGGAGGCCGTATAGCAGATACGCGAGAGGAGGCATCGCCGGTGCCTCTGGAGTTCAGACCGATATTACAGTGAGAGTTTTTTCGCAAAAATGACTGCATCAATTAAAGAAAATAAGCGCCAATATAATAAAATAAAGAAACAAGTATTTTATTAGATATAATTAGGAAAAAATATCATGGTGGCCATTTAGTGAATAATTCTTCAGTAAGTAAACCGCAACTAATAATAAAACTCTGGCAACTAAAAAACTTCTGTATTTTTAACCTATTTGTCTACTTTTTATAAGTTAACCGCGAGATATATCAAGAATTGCACCTTAAATGTATATAGAATTAAGAAACGTTATGCCTGCAAAATATTAAATACCTAATTAGTTTAAATCGCCACAAACAAATTTATTAGTAGTTCATAAGGCAACTCATAAGAACACTTAGATTTAAATATACACTATTTTTTTATCATCTTCCTTAGTTTTTCCAGTTCTTTTTCTTGAATATGACTTTCAGCAGTGGTTTGTGTCAACTAAAAATATGACAAAAATTAAACCCATTGTATAGATAAAATAGATAATTAATTAGACCCAAAATCATATTTTTCCTAAGAGCGTGCGAAAAGTGACTAACACCAGTGCTTGAAAGTTGCATTTTTCCTCACTTGTGCTGAAAGCTTTTTCAACACTCACGTGTGGGATACAATACATCAAAGAGTAACCCATACCATATCGTTCCTATTCAATTAAGTTTGTGTAATAAATAAATTTAAATAATTCCTATTGATTGTCAATATAGGCGTCAAAATGAATACACAAAGATTTTGTACTTTCACTTTGATAACATCGAAACTAAATAATTTCCCTCGCGCTCGTAGAAAAACCTGCCACGTGCTAAAAGTCTCTCGCGGAAAAGTATCACTCTCAGCACTTGTATTGTTATATTAAAAACCAAGCGGATAAAGTGTCGAGGGCACTTTAGCCCCTTATACACTATTTTTTGTATTTTGGGGAAATAGGTAGGTATAAATATAAAAACACCTGATAATGTCACAATTAATACAAGTTGACTATTTAATATTGTAAATTGTACAAATGTAAACATCCATCTGAATATAAATAGGTAAATAAAATTTCAACATTTTTTTAAAATTTTATGTTGCTAGAACGCACTTTTGTCCCTTGGGATTTAATGACCCACTTTAATCCCCGTTTCGCGGGACTAAAGTACCTACTTTAGTCCCAGAAGTACAAAAAATACGTACTGCAGCAACCTACATAACACTTACCATGTTTAAAACAACTTCATATTTAAGCCGCAACAAATTATTTTCTTCTTGTAACTCTTGATTTCTCTTTTTCAATTTTTGGTTTAACTTGTGAGAAGAGCTATTTTTTCCAGCACCTTAAAAGAACGATAAAATCACAGAGAAACTCGAACATTCAGTACGGATTTTTTGGGCATACAGGGCACGTGCCAGATAACAAGATACGACGTTTTAAAGACGTCCTTTTTTATCTCCTTCTGGAGCAATATCAGACGTCAGAAGGACTTCTAAAACTGACCAATTTAGCAGAAGGATGGGCCACATTTACGCAATATGTTTACAGTAAGACGGCCATTACGCTGGATTTATAAACTTGAAAAGTTCGCAAAGTTGAGGTTTAGGCAGTTCAATTAAAAGTAATAGAACACGTTCCAACCAATGAGACGCTTTTTAGATTCATGTGGTTACAGTGAAATGTCAAATATCGTTGACGCTATTTCTATTTGTTGTGTGTCTTTTGTCTTGTTTTTTTTTGCCGGAAAATTAGATGTTATTCAATATTGATGAAGTATTGTTAAAATTAACTTCATCCAAAACTATAAAATATTCATATAATTCTATATTGGACACACATTTTAACCAATCAAACAAGAACTTTTTGATTTTTGCTCCTGACTATTAAATACCATGAAACTGAACTATCAACATTTTGAGATTATAAATGCAACTTAAGACATCACTTAAGTAACACATAAAGAGGTCTTACAAATTGACGTTCCGGAGACGTTTTTATTTGGTCACCTGACGTCGCGAAGAATATGAACCACATTCAGAAGATTCATGTGTACGTCACCTTGCTTCCTGGGATGCCTGACAAAAATATTCTCAATCAAACTTACTAGGTATCCATTCGCCATTTTCAAACACCAACTCCTGATGGCCCAGAGTGAGTTTTACTTCCCTTTGGTCCCCCACCAACTCGTCTAGTTTTTCGGGGTTCACGTTTACATTGCTGCTTTTTCGTAGAGGTGTCTTTTTGGGGGAAAATTTGTTTCCAAAAATTGGCATAACAATAACGCACGGTCTTTCAGTAATTCGCTACTTTTTAAATAAAACGTCACTGTTTGACTGGACTGAAAGTCGTCATAGGTGCAGAATTGTTTGTATTGGTGGTTCGTGCGTTTGGTTTCCTTAGTGACACGCGCATGTGCCATGATCTATTCCAAAACAAGGACTTCAGAAATGGCCAAGTAGAAGTAATTCATTGGATAATATACAGTGTGTGTATAAAGTCTGGAAACGGCTTAATAACATCACAATTTATTGTCCGATTTAAACCAAATTTGGTATAGTTGTGTAAGAGGATCTGACGCACCGAATGACGATATTGGCGTTGTTGCTAGCTTTTTAGTTTGTCTGGAATTCGAACGAATTTTATATTTTTAAATGTAAGACCCTTTATATTTTTTCATTTATAGTTTTTACTTTAAATTTGTTACACTTTTGGTATAACATACTTTGTTCCTAATAATATCAGTAGTTTTCGAAATAACGAATGCAATTTAGAAAAAATATATTTTTTATATTAAATGTTCGAACTGTTTTCCCTGTACAGCTTGACAGTGTGCTAATTGAAAATAAATTTTTTCAATTGTGTTTTAAATCATTTCTGGCCTTATTAATTCAAATTCGTCCACAATTCGACGCTGCAAATCGGCCAATTTAACATAAATGTTGCTTCGTCCGAAAATACTATAAATTTGAAAAACTGGTTATTTTGGTCAAACCTTGACATCATGATATCACAAAATTCAATTCGTCGCTCATAATCATCTTCTGATAACTATTGAACTACATGTATTTTGAAAGGGTGATATTTATATTTATTATGGACGGATTTGAAGCAGACGTCACTTACTTGAGAAATTGTTCTTATAATGAAGAAACAGGGGTTTCAACAACATGTTGTAAAATTTCTAAACTTTTCTCTTCATCTACTACTGCTGGTTGTCCTGATCGTCACCTATCTCTACAATTTCCAGTTTCTTTGAACCGTCGGACAGTTTTTAGAACAGTTGCTTTTGAAATTGGATTTCGGTTTGGAAATGCGTCATTAAATAGATTTTTAACCTCTTCGTAAGACCTGATCGACCCTATCGCCATATCCTCTCATCATAAAAATTGCAATTCTTTCACTTTCAGTTCATTTTTGCATGTAAAAATGACAGCTTTTACGACTTTACCTCAAAACTGAACTGGTGTTTTATTTTATTAATAAATAAAACACTATTATTTTGTTGATATTTTCAAAACACGTCGTTATTTCGAAAACTACTGATATTAGGAACAAAATATGTTATACCAAAAGTGAACAAATTTAAAGTAAAAACTATAAATGAAAAAATATACAGGGTGTTACATTTAAAAATATAAAATTCGTTCCAATTCCAGACAAACTAAAAAGCTGGCAACAACGCCAATATCGTCATTCGGTGTGTCAGATCCTCTTACACAACTGTACCAAATTTGGTTTAGATCGGCCAATAAATTGTGATGTTATTAAGCCGTTTCCAGACTTTATACACACACTGTATATTGTAAATATCCACAAGCGTGTATTGAAAAAACGACAGGTATACAGTACAACGTGACGATAAAAGTTTTTTGACACAAATCTCTTTTTCTACACACGAACTGCTGACAACTACCACCAGTTAGGATGCACCAAGCCAATTGGATATTTATTTTTTTATTCAGTACAGTACATTACAGATACAATCCAAATAGTACATTAAGAATTAATTACAACCTAATGAAGAAAGAAAAAAAAAGACAAACCTGAACAGTAACTAATTATAAAATAAATATAAACAATAAAGTTATATATATGAAACAATTCTTTCAAAAATACCAAGCTTTATTGCACTACATTCATCAACCATCGGATTTTTCAAATCCTATTCATTTTCCACTGGTGTGTTTTAAACTAATGACTTTCCAATGGTCCCGTATAGAAAATCAGCCAAGTGATTGAGCAGGCAATAACGTTAGCTCCACAACGTATGAAATTCACGATTAAACTATCGCCATTATTCTGGATGTCTGTTTTTAGTAGGTAATTACATTGTTAATTGTTAAAACTATTAAAAGACAAAAATGTATTTTTTGATAGTTTGTTCTCTGTAGGCCTAGTGTGTAGGCTACATTATTAATGATCTTCAAAATATCAATTACTTGTTGTATTTTTAATTATTTTGCTCAAGGGAGGCCATGCATTTTAAAAGCATCATGGCCGTACTGCGTAGATAAGATGACATGATTGTTTTATGACATTTACGTCTTATTTGAATTTGTGTATTTGTAAAGTTTAAAAATTGGAGAAATTTTGTAATTTTTGCAGTTATTTGAAGGTAGGTTACTATTGCTTTAACTAATATTTCTCCGGGGAGTCGTCTTTTGACTATTATAAAGTGCTATTTGCAGGATATGATTTAATTTTTTATTTTTCAGCGTATCAAGTTTTGGTGAAGCTTTGTTGCCGGATTGAAAGTTCTACAGTAAAAATGTTTAGTGAAGCACAAAAAATTTTTATTGTTGAAAGTTTTTTTAGAAATGGAAACAAAATAGGCGGTGTGTGGAATTACTCTATGCATGACTGCTTTGATGAATTTCAAACCGAGTTTCCTGATGTTGCGGTGACCTTTCATAATTTTCGTACTGGGTCACAATACCTAATTGATAAATTTCGTCAGACTGGTTCTGTTCAACATAAAAAAGGGGCTGGAAGACCAACGAAACGATCGAATGAGGTTATTGAAGAAGCGCGACAAATTATGGAAAATAATCCTTCAACTTCTATTAGGCATTTATCTCAACAAATTCAGCAAACGGATTTATACTACAGTACATGTCAAACACTTTTGAAAAAGGATCTGCATCTAGACCCTTATCGTGTTACGGCTATTCATGAACTCCTTCCCAATGACGTTCCCCAAAGACTTAATTTTTGTGAATGGTTTTTAAACAATTTTCAAGAAGAAAATAGTGGTGCTTTTGAAAAAACATTTTTTACCGATGAGGCTTATTTTTATTTATCAGGCTATGCTAATTCACAAAATATGCGAATGTGGAATACGCAAAATCCGCATGTTTTTGTAGAAAGACCTCTTCATCCTCAAAAAGTTGGTGTGTGGGCAGCAATTAGTTCTAGAAGAATAGTAGGCCCAATTTACTTTGATGGCACAATTACAGCTGAGAGATATCGGATCGAAATTCTGACAACATTTATTAATGAGCTTCACGATGATGAATTGCGGGAAGGTTACTTCCAACAAGATGGCGCTACACCTCATGTAACCAGAGAAAATTTAAATTTTTGAAGTAAATTTTTTGAAAACAGAGTTATAAGCCGAAATACGCAACAAATATGGCCACCTCGTTCCTGCGATTTAACACCCTGCGATTTATTCTTGTGGCCTTTTATAAAAAACTCCATTTATCGAACACCAATTGAGGATATAAATGATCTTAAACGAAGGATTTCAGAAAAAATTGCCGAAATTAATAATTCTCCAAACGTATTGGTTAATGTGTCTCTGAGGGTAAGAAGAAACATCAGAAGGTGTCTAGAAGTAGGAGGCGGCCATATAAAGTAGGCTTTCAAAGTAAGATAGCTCAGGATTTTATATTACATACCGTCAAAAAACATTATTTCAGGTTTTCAACGTGACAACGCTGCTTTCTTGCAAATTCGCCCTATGATTTAATCTACGCGCTACTGCTACACTATGTATACTGGGTCACAGCCGCCCTTGAGCAAAATAATTAATAATCACTCGTTATGTTGTATGTTGTATAGTTGTAGAAAAAAAAAACATATTCTCTCTATGGTTAAACACAGGCCTTTATTATTAAAAAAAAAATATGAATTAAATGTTTATACAAGGTTATTCTGAAGAACTAATAAACTACTAAGTAGGTTCATATCACAATGTGCTCCCAAAGAATTTTTCTTGCCGCCTCGAAATTTCCCGAGCTTTTGTAGATTAAGTGTAGATTATAAGCGGCTTCTTTTTTGAGATCAAGAATGGGATATTTTTCTAAATACTCGTTTTCTACTTTTAAAACCTAAAAAGTTGCCACAAAATAAGAAAAAACCACATCTTCAGTAACCTGTTTCAATTAGTAGAGATGTAAAATTCTCGGTAATAATTTTTTAGAGAATATTCTCAAGTTAGACAATTTTCTGAGAATGGTAAGAAAATCGCTAGAAATGGCAATAAAAAGAAATAAAATTTTTACATTACATTACATTACAGTACATTTTTTGTATTAAAATATTTCCAAACGTTACTTTTTGGTTTTCTGATACCCTTTAATTTATTTTGCTCCATGTTTTTATACTTATAGACGGTCTAAACAGCCGAACGGAACGCCAAAATAAAACTAGTCTCACCACATCATTTACGATTCACACAGCTTTATATGCGTATACGTTCGCGCTTCTAGGGGATTTCCCTGAATTACTGTTATAGTCGGATTCCCCTAGAAGCGCCGACGTAAAACACTGTTACCAGAGTTATAGAAAAGGTTAGAGAAGCTCAAAATTTTAAAAATCATTGCAAAATTTTTCAGAGTAGATTATGTAGAAAAACGTCTCTAGAGAATATTCTCCTCTCACTCTACATCTCTATCAATTAGTTTAACTTAACGAACCTTTTCATAAAAATGCTCAGCCAGATGAAACACGCCGATTTGCTGGTACATTCTGCCCAAGTTATAGAAGACCTCCTGTTGGGCGTACTTGCTTCGAATTTTGGCGTAATTAAAAAATAAGTACGTCACCGTTTCTATCATCGTTTTTTTCTGCTCTCGTCTCACTTTTCGCTGACAATACTGTTGCAACATGCACACGGCGATCATAAAAGCAGCGTACGAACCTCCCTTACTTTTAAATTCCTTTAGAAAATAATTGATACACTCTGGGTAGTGAGCGACTCCGCAGAAGTAATTGGCTATCATTAGTTCTATGTAATTTAAGGGCATTTTACCTTTTACTGAAACTGCATCTAAAAATAGAAAGGGTGTTATTTAGAATTAGAGATTTTTGCTCACTGTAATGCACTGCACACAAGTATTTTTAGGGCACAGATATTTTGTTCTTCAGTAGGTACCGATTTCACTTAATTTTTTAACAGGGTGTTCAGCGTTCACCTTGTATAACATCACCCTACTCAAAACTTTATTAACATCGCAAAGTTAAGGACAAACTCTATAAATCAATCTGATATTTGCAGTAAATTTTATTTAAATCGATACAAAAATGAAAATAGAATTGAGCAACATTTTTTTGTCCAGAAGTGCAATTTTCTAAATGGTGGGGAAGACAAGTGAACGCTTAAATATTATTTTTTAATGCACTTATAATCATTATACATTTTAGTTAAAGTAGCGCAAATATAGACACATGTTCTTAAGCAAAATTGTTACTACAAACAGCTACGTACACTTACCGAAAAACCTATGATATTTAATAACTTCGTCCACCTTCTGTATGAGAAGCGAATATATATTCCATGCTTGGTTGCTCTCGCGATTATGTAGGAGTAAGTCTTTAGCTATGACATAACCATGATGGTAGTCCTTACTGAATATACACGAAAAACAGGCTATACGATATATTTCCGCTAAAAAATTGATATCCGAAGTTTAGTCGCGTTGAATACCGAAATATTCTACTTACGTACTGAAATACTGCAAAAACCTTCTGGAGGACAATCCCATAAAAGCGAACTTTTGAAACTGTCTATACTCTTTTTGATCAAAAGCAAACTGAAGGACTTCCTTATACAATTTATATTCATCTTCAACATTTGGCTCAAATATACCTAAAAATAACCAAACCTTGGAGAATCTCTCAAAAAGTTTTAAAATTAAGTACCTACTCTCCAAATTAAACTCCACGTCAACCTCCTCTCCTTTAACCATCCTATATTTGCCGATTTTCGAGATTTTTCCCTTAATGGTTGTTCTCAACAGCAGGGCTACTCTAAGTTCCTCATAACTCTTGAACACGACGCAGTGGCGCGACAGAAGGAGTTCGCAGCATTTCCAGTAGTTCCCAAGGTCTCCGATTTGCTTTAAAAGTTTCATTTGCTCGATTAAGACGGCCACGTGAAGTTTTCCAGTACTAAAAGCACACCAAGATCATTTATATTTGTATGTAAGAAACACTCTGCTTACCTTAAATCTTGTGACAACACCTCAAGCGCTATGTCCTTCTTATCTTGATTTAATAGTAACATAGCCAAAGGGTACAAAACATCCACATGATTGGGTGCCATGGAAATGACTGTGAAATAAGCATCAATTGCCTTAAAATCAAAACAAATAAAAAACCTTCATCTCTAATTCTTTGTGCTTCCTTTACCTGATCATACATTTCCAAGTGTGATAAACATTCAGCATGCTTTAGCCACATAGCAGCCAATGAGAAATTTTTACTTTTCACCAAAAGAATAAGCAGCTGCAATGCTTCTTTGTAATATGATGATGCCATAAGGACCTCGGCTATGTCAAAAAACAGCATGCCAGACGTTTCAATGTCGTCTTTTTCTAACATTTCTTGAATTAAATTTTCCACAAGGTGGTAGGATTGTAGGCGTATTAGGCATACTATGAATTTGGTCTTAAGATCCGCCTGTAAATAGTAGATACTTATAAATAACAGCTCAGTCTTATTGTCAACAAGCTTACATGTAAGTTTTCAGGCATGGAGTAAGAATTTACAATGATGTTCATATCTTCACCCACAGTAACATCAAAATTAAAACCACAAAATTGTGTGAAGATATCCAAACATTCAGAGTACCTAGGAAAAACAATAGAGAACATTTTTGCCTGTATTTTTAGTAATTTTATTTACATATACCTTTCACTTAACAGTAATAGCTCCAGCATCATATTCAAAACATCCTGACTAATTTTATCCGGTATTCTTCTTATAGATACTCTAAGTGCTTCAACAGCTTTAATATAATTTTTTGCCTCAAAGTATTTTTTAGCAATTTCACTACATATCGTCATAATTTGCTCATGTTTAGTCTTTGGAAGCACTTTTGCTATTTGAAGCTTAAGATTTAAAAGGGCTCTAGTTCTCTCTGGTACTGAAAAAACATATAGGTACTCAACTCTACTTCCCAAAATAACTTGTATATATAATACTTACATTTTTCTTGAACTAACAACAACCTCTTCATGTGCAACTCAACATTGCGAGGTTGTGCTCTAATAGCCCTAGAATAACAGTTTAAAGCTTCACGTATTTGGTTCTCTTGCAACTCCAAATCAGCTAAACGACACCAAATTTCTTCATTTGAGGGTTGCAAATGGCAGGCTAGCATTAGAAACCCTACAAAAAAATATTTTGTGAAATTAGCATAGTAGACACACTGAAAGAACGGTTCAAATTTCATTATATATATTGAAAGGTTTCTTAAAAAAAAATATACACTACCTTTATATTTTTTTGAATTAATATTTTCATGCATTTGAGCCAAAGTTAAGTAAGGTTCATAAGAGTTTGGGGACTGTCTAATAACTTCAAAACACATCTTTTTGGCTAACTCAACTTCTCCCCTAGCAAATCTTAGATTGGCTTCGCCCATAAGACCCCTTAAATTGGCAGACAATCTGCTAAGATTTCTTTTTTGTTTCTTGACTGTACCTAAAACATCAGTATTAAAAAAGCTTTGTTAAAGCAAGAGAAGTAGGTAGAAATCATATGGAGGAAAAATATAAAAATTAAAGAAGAAAGACAGAAAGGACTTTTAAAGAGGAAATTAATTTTTGGCTATTAAATTGCCCATGAAATATGTTACCAGATTGCAGAAAGAATATCTATTAAAGACCCTTCAAAATAACTTTGTGTTTAGGTAGTTAGTACAGGTTTCAGGTATCCTTGGTCCCTTATTTGACTCTTTTTATGTATCACCTCTAAAAATGCAGGATTAATAGGAGACTATTTTTTTTTAAAACATCTTTATTAGACAAAAGTCCAAAAGGCTATAGACCTAGGTCTTTCAGCCTTTAATTTATATTAAAAATAGTAATTCACAAAAATAATTATTTTTTCTAAGCCTGATAGTGTTAGGTACAAAAAAAAAAACTAGTTGGTCAGTATCTCCAAAACTGTCCTTTCTGGGAATTGTCTTATTTTGGTATACTGATTGGCTCTATTATATTAATATTAGGTCCCTTATTGGTAAATTTTTCAATAAGTCGGTAAAATCTCTGGATAATTGGTTCAACTTTTGTCTTTTCATATTCTTAGCAGAATATTATATATTTACAGATTGGTGGATAGCTATAAATGTGGCCAAACCGGACGTCCGGCAGAAAAGCTGGACAGCCCTTATTCGGTACTTCCCCAGTAAATACAGATCTTAAAAGGTACTCAGATTGTCTTTTGAATAATAAACAAAAAAAAAATCAAATATAAAAATAAATACCTAATAACATAACATGTAATAAAGGGTTATATTAATTCTATCTATCAGGCATTGTTAAGCACTTAATCATAAATGTCCTAATAATTAATCAGATCGATTTAAACAAGGATTCAAATAAGTACTATTGCAGAACTATTGTTGTTTGTTTGTTTGTATATTTATGGCTCTGCTCCATGAGGGCAATTTGCCAGCACATTTGGGGGTGAGGGCGACTTCGTCTGGTCCTGTACCATACCGCCCTCACTTCTTCATTCGAAACACGTTTCGTGTATTATGCAGGGTCTTTACGTAGACTCTGTTTATAGTACTGTGGTGTGTGGACTCATAAACGTTAGAGCTGTATTGGTCGTTAATGACGGAGAGTTTAGTAAAACCGAACACAAACACAGGAAGACATCACATAGGCTGTTTATCTGGAAAGGGCAGGTTGTTATTTGTTAAGCTGAACCTCCTTATAGTTTAATCCTATTATAGTTTAGAAACTTTAAAATTAATTTTATTGTTTTGCTATTTAATTTAGTTAAGACCACTTTCAAATTCAGAGGGAGGGAGAATCCTATTTTTCTAAATTCCTGATACATACAAAAACTCGGTATGATATTAATTGGGACACTCCAAAAAAATATGTTCAAGATCCTCAACTTGTCCACATTTGCACCTTGGGCTTTCTTTTATTCCTATTTTATACAAATGACTAGCAGTCAAACAATGACTCGTTCGCATTCTTATGATAGTAGTTATATGCCGGCGATCAATAAACTGAAGATCCCTATACCAAGGCTCGGCGGGGAACTCCCCGACAATTTCCGCATGAACTATGATGATAACTTTTAATTAAGGCAACGTTCCTCTAGTGTTTCAAACACCGTCCAGAGGCATAATAATGTTGTAATTTTTTTTTTCCAAATAAATGATTTAAAAAAAAAAAGGTATGCCTTTTGTTAACCTGTTGGTGCTTCTTCATCATCAGAGGTTTCAAAATCTGAATAATTTTGATCTAGCGTATTTTGGTCTGGTACATGGATTGGAATATCCTGAAGTATAATATCTTCCTCCATATTTAGTGAAATTATAATATTATATTATAAAACAAAATATTTTAGGAAAAACCGCAGGATAAACTAAGGTTATGTTATCATAAGTGGTTTGACAGACTGAAGTTAGTCGTTAATGGACTGCCTCCATTCTTCTTTTTCCTTTAAAATGTGGCCACAGACTTTAACCACAAGAATCTTCTTTCTTTCTTTTTAATTAAAAAAAAATATAAACTTAGGTTAGAAATTGAAAAACAGGGTATCAGGGCAACGAAAGTTATGTAAATATGACGGGGGAAAAAACGGTATTAGCTTCTAAATTGGGTGGTGGTCCCCATGGCATAGGTAAATATTACGTTAAAAATATGTTTGCCTTAACGTTCATAAAAATTTCATAGGTGATCCTGATGACAAGTCCCTCCGTAAAGTTGAAGTAGATGTTATGGTTGCCAAGAAAATGCGAGACATAGCGCGTACAGAGAAGTGTACTCAAGAAGTGGAATCCTTTACTGAATGTTGCAAAAGCAATAACCTTCTAATGGTAGTCAAATGTAGGCAAGAAAACAGTAAACTGAAGGAATGCCTTACAAAGTGGTATACAGATACAGGATTCAAGGAGTACTGTACCAATCTATATTTAGATGAACGCAGCGAGTACAGGAGGACTGGAATACCATTAAAACAAAGACTTCAGGGCTCGAGGATAGGCTCCAACATGTAGTGTAGGTTTATAATCCAAAATATTAGTCATTCAATTAATTTTATTTACAATATATTGTTATAAATAA
Source organism: Polydrusus tereticollis (assembly GCA_963920685.1). NCBI lineage: Eukaryota > Metazoa > Arthropoda > Insecta > Coleoptera > Curculionidae > Polydrusus > Polydrusus tereticollis. The sequence goes on along the minus strand of OY987333.1, from coordinate 23,126,767 downwards.
ACATCTTTAAGTTTCTTCTCGTTCTTGGGAGGGAATCCACCTTCTAACAAGGGTTTCTTGTATGTCAAAGTTGCTTAGATCGTTAAAATCTATTTCTGCGTTTTGGGGCCATTTAATTCTACATATGATCAATTCCTTGAAAATAATTAATAAATAATATATTAAAAAAAAAAAACAATATTAATAAGTTGCAACAAATTACCTTTCCAGCAGTCTCACAAAGTCTGTTAAGACCTAGTATAGAGACATTATCCATAGATTTATTAGTACAATGGTCTATGCTGTCACCACTTTTATTGATTACCTCAATCACAACCACATATGAAGCATGGAAGAAAGGGGGCCCTTGCTTGTATAATACTAAAATGAATGCAGTTATAGTTATTTACAATTAAGAAGTTTCCAATTGGCTAGAATACTAGTAATATTAACGTCACATATTAGTAAAAAGCATAAATGGAAAAATACTGAATCGAGTACTGAATGGATTATTTGTACATCCCGCGGCTATATGCCACATGAAACAGAACGTGGCGCGATAAAAGATAATGGATTTCCTTTTCAAATAATCTACTGTACAGGGTAATAAGTAGTATACTAATAGTGGTAATACTATGTTATTGTTTAAAAATATGTAAATGTTGCATCGAAGCAAAGAATAGATAGGACAGCGGTGACCAGGTTTGTATACTAATGCTGAAATCCGAAGTGCAAATCTTTCAAAGTAAGTAGACTATTTTATTAACACGTTTCGATTTACTAAAACATTTAATACATTAGAATTAATTAGAGTGTTCACGTTATTGAAAATGTTATAAGAATTTTACCTCTGATTATCTAAGTAATATTTATTTTAAAAACTATTCATATTTTATTCTATTACTAATTAGCGCGAAATAACTTGATGTAAAAACCACAGGTAACAACTAGTCAATAATATAAATGGGAGAGCGCGCGACTGCGTCTCGGGTCATGCCGCGTGACATCGCTGGCGCGTGGCGCTGGAAGCGGCAAATTCGATATTTAAAGCAACATAAAGTGAGATATTTCAATATATTTGTTTCTGTAACTAGAAGTTAAAAAGTGCATTTAATGAAACGGAACCTCGTACCTAATTGCAGAAATAAACAAATACTCACAAAAATCCCCTCCAAATTTAATTCCAGGCTTGACAACCCAATTTTTAGCTCTGTAATAATAATAAGCAACATAATTCCTTACAAAGTTTGGTTGTGAATCCCTAAAGATTGTCCAACTTTCTTCGGCGTCCATAATTTCGTCCTTGTAACGGATTTCCAGGCATTTTACTGTGCTGGCAAGAAAAAAGGCTTCTTCAAGGCCAAGCCAAACATCTTCTTGAATACCTGAAATGTCGATTTTAAACTCTGGCTGCAGATTTGTAAAGTAATCATCTTCATTGTCAGAGTCACTGTCTGGTACAGTTATTACTTTAACAGGCCTAGGTTTGTTTGAAAATTGTGTAAAATATTTTTCTCTATTCTCAAACTGCCTTTTTCTCAAAATTTTTACTTGATCTTGTTTCGTAAATTGAGGATAACTACGAGAGAAATTGGCTTTCCCAAAGTACCCCATCGAAATTATGTTTTTCATATCCTCCTCGTCGCTTACAATAACGTTAAATCCATTGAACGTCCCCTTAATTTTTTTAATAGCCCCATCTTTCTTCAGAACGACCGGCAGAGGCAAATTTGTAGGTAATCTACAGTACTTTTTCGACTTCGGAGGGTACAAATCCATGTTTAAATTTCCCGCGCTTCAGTGATACCACACGAGAAGATAACCTGTCTCTCTTTCACACCAGCACGTGACATGTGTCACTGTCAGCTGTGAAGGGTTAGGTACGTCAAAAATCACAAGACTCGTATAATTTTCCATGCAAGTTTTGTGAAGTTGTTTCTGCAAGTATTCCAGTTTTCTTTTGGGAAATAACACTCAGACCATGGCGGGACAGTTAGTAGGGGCAGATCCTAAAATCAAGGAAATGATGACTTCGTTAGATGACGATAAAATCGGTAAGAAATTTGTATAGAAACTACACCCTTGTTATTGAAGAATTAGGCCTAGTTTTTAATCTTTTACCTGCAATTTTCTAAATATTTAGCTTAGTTTTAGCTCTCGTTTCTTCTACCACTAGTTTACTTAAGGTTTTATTGAAATTTTGATTAAAAACATGAAAAATAAGTGGAAAATCTTGACCGCCTTTCACGTGACTGGTGCTAAAACGAATTTGGATTTTTCTGTTTACAAAAGAGCTACATTGATGCCAAGTAATGAGTGTTTTTCTTTAAAATTGAGTATTTTTCAAAGATCAATATAGAATTTTTCGTAATTTTATTATATCAATTGTTTATTTTCTAGGGTAGTTGGGTATAATATACGAATTGCTGTTAAATCTCATAAAGTGCTAATTGTTTAGGTAATACATGATAATCTAATGTAAAGTAATTTTTCTAATTTCATAAAGATAGTTTCCTAACAAGGCAACACTGGTCAACAAATTTACAAAGATTTGACATTCCCTAAAAAATGTATTTTTGGATCTAGAATTTTAGCTAAATTTTGCACACGCTTATTGTTGTTCAAATTTTATTCCCATCTGATGTTGTAGGACCAAAATATAATTCATAATGATCAATTGCATTTCAGATATGCTTGCTGCCACAAGTGTTTTGCAGCAAAAAGCTACAGACATTCGTAATCAACGAGTCAACTGGCAGTCTTACTTCCAGTAAGTATTTTGCAGATACATTTTATAGTCGAAATTCATTATTTACGTTTAAATAATATGTTTAAACCCCAAACTGGGACATCCAGGCTAGCAATGTAAAAGAAATAAAGGCAAAACGGTACTAAATAAGGGGTGAACCTTAAAAAAGAACCATTTTGTGGTCAAGTATCAGTACTTGACTTCTTTTATTTCAAACCTAGAACGATTCAGAAGGTTTAGGTGATTATTAGGGAAATATAAGATTCCTATGAATTTACCTATTGGTGTTCTGGCTATTGCGATACATTTCTCCTGGTAGAGGGATAAATTTGCTAGCTCTCTGAAGTCCGGGATGATACAAATGTGGTAAATTGGATCAGCCATTAAACTATCGTCCCATTCAGCTCTTTTCATTCTCCCAACATGATCGAGAAGCTTGTCAAGATCAGAATTATAGTCTTCTACAGCAATAACTAATTTTAAACATCAATCAGTTTGGCTTTTTGTATTCAAAGGGCACAAACTTTAATTTTTTTGAGGCTATTTTTATTGATGCTAACCTCAGATTTGAGAACCACATTGTTGGCCTTGGGGTTCCTTTACATTTAGAGTACCCAGGCATGAGGTTAGTCCAGGAGATAATGTGACTCCAACAGTGTATATTGCACTTATTGAGTCACACCTTAAATTGGGGTTTAACCACAAAGATCACCAGTGGATATTGATCCTGTTTCTACTGTTTAAACATCCACTCTGATCCACAAAGACAGAGAAGCTTCAGTTCGGCATGTTTCATTGGTCAATACCTTTCCTTTGTCCCCACCAAGAAATAGTTTACAAGAGTAAATATCATATTCCAGCTAATATTAAGCAATTAGAAGTCTCAAACATTGTAGAAAACAATTATGATGATTTATAGATCCGAATCCCTACTATGATCTGTAGGAGTTATATAGAGGTAATAGTGGAGGAATATAATAATTTCTTAATACAAATTATTCCCAGTTTAAGGAATCATGATACAAATGCACCATTAAATTTAAATATTCCAAAAAATAACAGATCACTTTTTCTACAGCCATTGTCTCCACATGAAGTAACAGATCTCTCAAGGGAAATAAAAAATAAATGGAGTAGTGGTGAAGATGAGATCCCTACAAAAATAGTCAAACTTACTATAAGCAAAATATCTGGTATTATGTGTTACATTTTGAACAATTCCTTAAAATTTGGCATCTTTCCTAATCAGTTAAAACTCTCATTAATAAAACCCATTCTTAAGAAAGGAGATCCGGAACAGATGGAAAATTACAGGCCAATAAGTTTACTAAATAGTTTTTCAAAAATATTCGAGCTTGCAATGGCAAGAAGGTTATTAAGTTTTTTTAATGAATTTAAATTATTTAGTGCTACTCAGCATGGGTATCTTAAAAATAGATCGACACAAACGGCAGTCCACCAATTCACACAGACAATACTAAAACTACTAGAAGAAGGTAAGCTAGCAGCGGGGTTATTTATAGACCTATCAAAAGCATATGACTCCATTGACTGGAGTTATTTGCTTTTAAAACTTAATGCTTATGGAATTGAGGGGAATGCTTTAAAATGGTTTGATTCATATCTATCAAATAGACGACAACGGGTATTAATTACTAAGAACAATCAAGCAGTAAAGTCTAATGTTAAAGAGATAACGATGGGTCTGCCTCAGGGGAGCGTTCTAGGACCAATACTATTCTTGATATTCATAAATGATCTCAATTGCATAGCAGATGGTGATAACCGAGCTATCACAAATTTTGCAGATGACACTAATTTATTAGTGGGTGAAAAAGAGCCTGAATATCTCATTCAGCAAGTAGAGTTATTTTTTTCAGATTCAAGAAAATGGCTTGAAAATAACAAATTAATAATTAATGAAGATAAAACTAATGCTGTGATTTTTAGTACAAGCAGAACAACAAAAGATAAACCAATGAATATTACATTAAACGGAAGGGACATAGAGACAGTAAAATATACTAAATTCTTAGGGATTATCATTGAGGAGTTCTTGAAATGGTCACCCCAAATTGAAAGCTTAGGTAAAAAATTAAATAAAGTCTGCTATGCAATTCGAACATGTAGAGACTATGTTAACAGGGATATTCTCAAGATTTTATATTTTGCAAATTTCGAGGCACTACTTAGATATGGAATAATTTTCTGGGGAATTAGCTCGGAAACTGAATCAATTTTTATTGTACAAAAAAGAATGATAAGAATAATTTTCAGAATGGGTATAATAGAATCTTGTAGGCGCAAATTTAAAGACAACAACATCTTGACAATATATGGCTTATATTTGCATGAATGTTTACTCTATTTATTTAAACATAAAGAGGAATTCCTAACAAATAATGTGTATAATACTAGAACATTAGACATAACTTATCCAATCCATAGGTTAACAATGACGGAAAGAAACCCTTCATATATGTGTATAAGAATTTATAATAAATTACCAAATATAATTAAGAATGTACAATGTTATAAACAGTTTAAGTTAAAGACTAAAAAATTGCTTATTGATCTTGAACCATACAAACTTGAAGATTACTTTAACATGTAAAAGTGGAGTGAATACATAAAGTGGTAATAGTAGCTTAACTAATATGTAATTATAAAAGTGTAATTTCCTGACGTCATTTCTTTTATGTTTTATGGTACCTACCAGTTGTGTATAGTATGTATTGTAAAAGCATCATATGAAATAAAGTTATATTCTATTAAATAGTAAGAGAATACTACTTGGCAAGTGGTAATCATAATATGACATATAAATATGTATACATGTGAGAACTTTGTTCTCAAGCCACTTGCTGAGACCTTATACAATAAGGATGAACCAAATTATGCTAAAACAGCTATTCTCTGGGCTACATGCCCCAACGAGCGCTGAATAGGGTGTTTCAATTTTCCAATGGTAGGTGTGCTCGCTTGTCATGCTTGCCCTGTACTGACGAGAACCAAAGAGTTCGAAACCGGTCTACAGGTAGCAGCAGCGTAGCAACCTATCATTGGAAATAAAGATTCATTCTTTTCTTTTCCGGTAGTTTCTGCAATCTGAGTCTGTATTTTAGTACTAACAGTGTTAGTCAAAATACGCCAAATTGTGCTATTTAATTCAGCGCTCGTTGGGGCATGTAGCCCAGAGAATAGCTGTTTTAGCATAATTTGGTTCATCCTTATTGTATAAGGTCTCAGCAAGTGGCTTGAGAACAAAGTTCTCACATGTATACATATTTATATGTCATATTATATTCTATTCTATTCTATTCTATTCTATTTGGATAGGTTTTACCTTGATTTTTTATGATATTGTTTGTATACATTTTTAAAGTAGTTTGCTTAATATTTTTATATTTATTTACTCTTTTGTTTGAGTCTATGCTCACCATTTCGTTCAACATATCGCAACACTAGCTTGGAATGCTTTATCAAAAGAATCTTTGGACAATAAAGTAATATTTTCTCTCTATTTTGATACTTTAAAAATTTTTTAGGTCTCAAATGATTTCCCAAGAAGATTTCAACTTTATTGTAGCTTTCGATGTCCAAGACAGTCAGAAAAAAAACGCCTTGTTGCAAAATGATAGAAACCAAGCAGCTCAGACACTTTTGAATTTGTTGGGTCACGTATCCAAGGACCAAACATTACAATACATTCTTGTTTTGGTGGATGATATGCTACAAGTAAGATTCTAGTTTTTTTTGGGGTGACTATGAATATGAGACAATCAATTTCTGATATAGGAAGATCGTACCAGGGTGGAGCTATTTCATGAATATGCTTTGAAGAAGAAAGAGTCTGTTTGGGGTCCATTTTTGAACCTTCTCAATCGTCAGGATGGATTTATTACAAACATGACATCCCGAATTATCGCTAAGATTGCCTGCTGGTCACAAACCCCCATGGAAAGGTCGGATTTGCATTTTTATTTAACTTGGTTGAAAGATCAATTGAAATCTCAGGTAGGAGGATACTTAAAATTATAATATGCACCTACTTGTTCTGTGCATGAACTTTTTTAAGAAGATTGATATTGACATTACATAATTATTTTATGGGAAGTTGTCAGAAGGTTGATATATTGTATGTGGTTCTTGAGTTAATGCTGGTTTTCTGTGATATTAAATATTCATAACTTTTTTGTGTATATATTTTTATTTTTTTTAAATTAAATCATGAAACCTTAATGTCTTTAATTATAAAAAGGTAAAGTCCGTTCACAGATTTAAGAGAATGACTACCTGCCTTTTGTTATCACCCATCATAAAATTCTTCGTTGAAAGGGTTTCGAGGATCATAGAGATAATGATTTTATTATCCAGGTAGGGACCCTACTTGGCCGTAATTAGTTTACAAAGCCTTATTAAATAATGGGAAAAAAATAAGTAGACAAATCAGTGTTGCAAAACCAGTCATTTTATTAGTTCGTGTGAAATAAAAACGCAGCTTTGACTATCCAAATATGTGGCGTCCGTGGATTGGTGAATCTAGTATAGAACAGCCGGAGGGGGTACAGGTACAACCACAGTGCGGAAATGAAAATGGAAGAAGACACTTATCTTTAGATTCTAAAGAGATTATAAAAAATGTATATACAACTCTCATAGAACGTGAAAAGTTGAGTAAAATGGAATGTATTAAAGAAACAGCCACATTGACTAAAATTTAGGAAAAAACAGTATGGAAAATTGTGAATAAACCCATCATCGAAAGGAAAAGAAGGAATGATTCTGGGACTTGCAAAAAATTAGATCGCAGCGATGAAGATTTAGTCCGACGCAAAATTTATAAGATGTCAGATGTATGAAGAGCATACGGTACCAACACTGGATAATTTACTAAAAAGACTTGAGATAGATAACGCGGATATCCATTGCGGTAGGACAACGCTGTGGAAGTGTCTTCAACGAATCGGCTTTAAATTTAAAAAAGTCGATAAACGGCAAGTTATCATGGAATCGCAACGACTTAAGGCATGGCGATTTGGATATTTGACAAAAGTCGCTCAGTACGATAGTGAGAACAGACCTATTATATACTTAAATGAAACCTGGTTTGATACCCATGATACCCCATCAAAAGGTTGGGTTGATTCTAGTGACTAGAACAAAGGCACCATGAAACAGAGGAAAAAGAATAACCATAGTACATGCAGGGTCTGAAGATGGTTGGGTACCGAATGCACTTTCATTGGCAGCCAAGAATATAAATGACTCCTGTTTGGATTACCATAACGATACCACAGTGGAGTTATTTGAGGATTGGTTCGTAAATAAGTTAATTCCTAATGTTTCTCCAAACAGTGTGATTGTTATGGACAACACAACTTACCACACTAGACAGTTAAACAAGCACCCTTGTTCAAAGGATACGAAAATGGCAATACAGGAATTTATGTATCAGAATGATATATATTTTCATGAAAGTTACACTAAAAGAGAGTTACTTGATGTGCTTAAATGTCTGAACCTAGAAAAGGAGTACTTTTGCGACAGCTACGCTAAAAGTAAGGGGGCATACAGTGCTAAAGCTTCCGCCGTATCACTGTATATTCAATTCCGTAGAACATAGAACACATATGGCATCAATTAAAATCTGCCGTTAGACATAATAATGTATCACCCACTATAAACGCTAGCGTACTGGATATTATTATTTCTGAAGGGGACAAAGGCCTGTGAGTAACTGGAAAAATTGTGTTTCGCATATTAAAACTGTTGAAAATTCATACATTCAAATTGGGAATATTACAGAAAGATTTATTATTAACATAGGTGTTGATAGTGACAGTGAAAATTAATTAAATAAGTAAACTGTATTTGCATTAATTAATAATAATAATATATTCTATTCAAAATTGTTTATTATTTGTGTCAAATCATCCATGCTCGAAATACAATTCAGTGCGGGCCTGTGTAGGCCCCAGTCTGGTTTTAAACGGGCGTCAACACGAGTCGGTTAGTCATTCTCTTAAATCTGTGAACGGACTTTACTCTTGGTTTTTGTTTCTGAGATATCGGTATTCAAGAAAAATAGAATTGAAAATTCGGCTGCAAGTAAGATTCTTATGTCAAAAGGCACTATAGCAACTCAGTTAATTTTTTTAAAGATATATGTATACAGGGTGTTACTTAATGATAGGCTGTAATTCCAAGGGCGCATTCGTGAACTAAATTCAAGTAGAAAAGTTAATATAAACATGTGTCCTCAAGATACTCAAAGTTTAAAAAAAAATCGCTTTTTTATTAATATCTCAAAAGATCCTTTTTCCGATTTAGATGCAATATTATTTGTTGTGATAAGACGCTAAGTTAGCACTAAGTAGATCATAACTACGAATTTCAGTGGCGTCCCGGGGGCAGCCTTACGAATAATTTTGACAAAAAAAATGTACTCCACTGACTCGTTTAAATATTTTATATTATTTTCGGGTTAAGCAGCTAAAAATACAACTTTTTTATCTCTTGATATTTTTTCGTATCTCACTTAGTTTTCGAGAAAAAAATAAAAGCCACTTGAGTGCATGTCGAAAATTTTTTTTTTCTCGAAAACGAAGCGAGATACGAAAACATATCAAGAGACAAAAAAAGTTGTATTTTTAGCTGTTTAACCCGAAAGCAATATAAAAATTTTAAACAAGTCAGTGGCGTGCATTTTTTTTGTCAATATTATTCGTGAGACTGCCCCCCGGGATGCCACTGGAACTCATAATTATCATCTAGTTAGTGCTAACTTAGCGTCTTATCACAATGAACAACACTGCCAAATTTTACCAAAATCGGTAAAAGGATCTTTGAGATATTAATAAAAACCCATTTTTTTTTAACTTTGACACCCTGTATCTTTAAAACCAGACTTTTTATGCTTATATGAACTTTTCTACTTGAATTTGGTTCAGGAATGCGCCCTTGGAATTACGGCCTATCATTAAGTAACACCCTGTATAGCTAGGAAAGTATCTACGGAGTTTCTTGTTGAAAAACGCACGTAAGAATCATGTAAATAAAGTATGTTTAAATATTTATGAAAGTTAAGAAACGTCTAGGATTATTGTTTTGTCTTTATCATACTTTTGACAACATCTTACCACGTTTTAGTTGATTTTTAAAACATTTATTTTCTGCTTATTTTTGCTAACCGCGCTTGCTTGGCTGTTCTAACTACTGCTGTAGAAACTGTTGGAAATCGTAGCTCGTGCATCGCATCCCTAATATTGCTGAAATATTTTTGTCGCCCTGCAGCCTAACATGTTTTCACACCCTTTCACAATTTTCTACATCACACTCTTTACACTAACATTCTATTAATAGCCCTTATCTTCTATTAATTTTCTTTTTTGGAATTTTCTTTTAATAACAAACTCTAATAATCAAAAATCGAAATCCTTTGAGACGTTGGTGGCAGTTACAAGAACTACACCATGTCTCCCAAAAAAAAAAACATTATCCCCTCCTATAGGAACTAAAAAACAAGATACAATGCGCGAAAGTCGTACCGAAAAGACAAATGAGGGGTTGCTACAACATAATTTCAGGGGCAAATTCCATTTTGTTTGGAATGTCGTTGGCGGATGCCGCAAGGGTTGCGCAGGAGGTAAAAATAGACTCGCGAGTAATTTTGGTAACGTTCAATGTTGTGCCCTATGTGAGTGTCGTTTTTCCGACAATAAAAGGTGTGTTCTCCAATAGGTGTAGTAAGTTTCATTTCAGTCGGAGCTTTGGATTTCAATCTTTCATACAAATCTTGTCGACCCGCTTTTACGATGAATTCTACGTTTAACTCCAAGATTGTCGCGTAACAAAAGGAAGTGTCGTTCTTTAGAGACTGAAATTCAAAGGTCAGAGGTTTCCGAAGTAAAGTAAACAAAATACAGGGTCGAAAAATTTAAGGGAGATACTTATTGGAGGAAGACCTTCAAAATTAACCCTGTGTCGTGAGTTTGCGTGTGTGTGTCTTACTAAAATCATCTATAATAAAATTGATTATGATATAACTAGATTTTTGCCAGTATATCAACTACATGCAGGTGATGTGTACCTGCATATAGAAAAAACCGTACCGGTTAACTATCTTCAAAGCAGGATAATGTTCCAGTTAATAACTCTAGGGTTTTTAAAAATATATAATTTAAAAATTAGTTCGGAATATCCATACAAGTAAGTTGCATACAAAGTTGCTATACCTCAAAGTTTTATTTATTGCTTTTGTTGAATGGAATACCCCATTTTTAAGCATAATAATGTGTAAGAAACTGTTCTTTAGCCAACAGATGACAAGTTAATCGATTCAATTATACAATCTATACTCCGGTACCAAAATAATTGGCAGTGACTCATTTTTACCGGGTTGTGCAAGACGTAAGGGGCACGCCAATTCCAGAGGCTTGTCATTTTAAACAATAATAATTCAAAAAATATATGACTTATTTATTATTATAATATATTTACATTTACTATAATAATTATAATATTATAAATTAAACTGAAAAATAAATTAAGCTTTTTCTTTTGGTGATCTAATGAAGTAATCAGAGAAACTAAATTACGCAGGTATAAAATCCAAAAAGAATAATAAACCAACGGTATATGTTATTTTCATAGGGCAAAAAAAAATTCGACGCCGGCATTAAGAAGTGTTATAATGGCAATACGTTACAATTTTAAATTCATTATTACCATTACAGCGATTATTCACTATCTGACGATGAAAACATTTCATTACTGTCGCTACTGCTGTCATCTGCAGGATTTATAATAATAGGTTCTACCATGACTTCAACGCGTACGTCTAAGTACCACATTTTTTTTCTACGCCCTCGACATTTAATACGCACTTATGGCAATCTGCTGCTTGTACATTCGCTATTGCCGTTTTTTACAGTTCTTTAACATCTTTTAATTTAAAAGTTTTATTTTCACGTGCCACTTCGCCTTTTATCTGTGCCCATATAAGCTTCATTGGATTTAGTTCACAATGGTAAGGCGGTAAACGTAATATTGTAACACCTCTTTCACGAGTCATTTCATCCACTACATATTTCGTATATTTTTTTTTGTGAAATCTTGCAAGATCGAGCAACTGCACTTTTAGCATTTTTTCGCCAAATGCAATATTTTTTTCTTTGAGCCAGTCAAGAATCTTTCTGGTCCATAGGTAGCAGCATCCTACGGTCTTCCTTTCTTGGTAGTTTTAAGCAATCAATTTAGTATTGTGGCGCTAACTGTGTTAGCCAAATACGGCCTTATAGTATAAGGTTTTTAAATCAGATGGCTAGGAAATATTTTCCTAATTAGTATATTATATTTATTTTACTCCATCTGACAAGTAAGGATTTTTAAAGATTTTTAAACAATCTTTCCTTTTCGCCACGCAGAAGTTGGCAAAGCTTTCACCCGACGGCTGTGGTATGGTGCATTATCCATCACGATTACCGACCCACGTTCAATACGCGGTAAGATGGATTTAAACCAATCTTCAAACGCTCCCGAGTTCATATCCTCATGATAATCACCGGTTTTACGAGATTCAAACACGTTTAACCCACTTTCAAGAAAACCAGAATCACTCCCGATGTGGATTATAGAATAGAATAGAATAGAAAAAAGCTTTATTGTTTAAAGAATACAGTTGTTCTTGTTAACAAAGCATGGTAAAACTATAAATACAACATATAGATACAATATAATTAACCGACGATCTTTTCCTGAAGGAGCTTTCAATCCACTGGACAGTCCATTGGTAAAGGCGTTACGTGCATCTTTAATGTTGAGCCAAATGTAATTCACAGTATGTCCTTCACTTAACCATGTCTTGTCCGTAAAGTAAATTCTTTTCCCTGCACAGCGATATTGTTGTATTTCTTCTAGATACTTTCTACGCCACAATACGATTTCTTCCTTTTCCACCAAAAGGCTTTTGCGATTTCGTTTTAAGAATCGAAAATTTAATTCTCGTAGTGTACGCATTAGAACTCTTCGTGAAATTTTTTGCATATTATCATCTCTCTCATAAATTTCGGCACAAATTTTTTTATTCGGTTCATTAAAAAAAAAAAATGCATGCACTTTCCGACGAATGGCTAACTTTGTTTGCTGATCAATAAAAATATTTTTCCGTCCTCTTGTTTCCTTCTGATCGGACACTTTAGTATTCCTATTGTCCTTGATAGTTCTATAAGTTCGGCAAGATGTCTTAGTCAATGTGGCACAAAGTTCTGCTGCATCAGTGAATGATATTCCACTGTGTGTGCTTAGAATTCCCTCATACACATTTTTTACCATTGTGCGCTCCCCAGGTTTTAAATGACGTCGTTTTGTAGCTTGTTGGTTACTATCACTTGAAGAACTCGCCTGCATTATAATATTTGCTGTTTTGAATAACCACCAAAATAATAAAACTGAATGGCTAATATCCTCTAGGATACGACACTGAACGTTGGTTAGAGGCGATAAAAAAGCGTGCGAGCGCCTTTAGACATGGGTTTTTCCTACCTGCGTTGCCAAATTAAGTAAAAGTAAAACAGGTGCCGAAGAGTGAAAGAGCCCTTAATGACATGCCGATTTCGGTAAATTTTATGGAAATTGCAGTGAAATCTATTAAAACTTGGCAACATGTAATGACCTATTTATGCACAATCTTCCCAAGCGGTTTGGATTGCTTTTATTTAACTTAAAAATGGGCGAATCAATGTTAATTATTTTCGCCGCACACCGTTAATGGTTATATGAACAGTTTTGCCAATTATTTTGAGACCCTAGTATATACTTCCTTGTACTGTACTTAACCGGTCTACAGGTAGCAACATTGGAAAAGTATTCCTTCTTTTTCTGGAAAAGATATTTTTAAAACCATGCTGATAAAAATCTATGTATATTCATCCCTCATTATGTGCCCAAATGATGTGTTTTCATTGTCTAAATGGTATTGTAGTATAACTCAACTCGCCAAAATATCTTTAAAAAAAAAGGTTAACACGTCATTACACTAGATTTCTTTATGCTCGGGTTTTTCATGGTGGTAGGCGTTTAATTTGTGCTCCTAAACGTGCAGATAATATCCTTTTTCTCGTCAAGCTCGCATTTTTTTAAAAGGGTTTTGTATAGGTATGACGAGTATACCTATAACTGTTTGTAAAATCACAGAAACTGATATTACAAGTAGTTTTAGAGATTTTTAGTAGTACCACAGAAAATATAGCTACGCAACAGAACTCTTGAGACGTGGCAACAAATTGCCCCCCGAAAAAGAGCTTTATTTCCTTCAACGCCTTGTATAAAAGTAAAAGATTTGGAAACAAAACTAGTCTGCTCATATAGTACAAGCAATCTTCAATGGCAGCTATAATTTAAAATAATAAAATACAAGGCATTCTATTTCAAAAAAAAATTTTTAGGTCACCCTGTACACCGTAAAATAGTTTTAAAATATGTGCCTGAGCCACCCCTATTACAATACATACTACCAACGAACATTAACAAGACAAGAAGGGTCACACTCTGTCGGAACCTTGATGTCCTGCTTACACAAGCGCGCCGACGATTTCGATTAATTCCTGAGGCAGTGTCCCTGTTCTTGCTTATACGAGGTTGATGCAAACGGCTAGCGATTAAAACGAATAAACGAGGGTGACTTAAAAACATCTAGTAATAATTTTATTGTTATTGTGTCCTATTCTGCTTTGTGTGAATTAAAAGAAAAATGGGGAAATCGTCAGGTTATTTAATTGGTAGATCTTAACATAATTATAAAAAGTACTGGTAGTAAAAATTAAGGGAAAAAGGAAAGTTTCTTCCAAAAGTAACAATGTAGTAAGCTACAAACGAGATTAGTAGGTATAAAAATTAACAATCAAATATTTGCAAATGCTAACTGAAATAGGTACTTATTCTAATTACCTTATTATTACATAAAATATATACAGGTTGTTTCAAATTCGAGGCCATCAAAGAGTACCTACTTACTTAACAGTAAAATACGGGTAGGAGTAGTTATACTCTGGGAAAACAAATTATCGCGATTTGTATGGAAAATTGTGAAAATCGATAAACGAACCATTCTAAGCCAAAGGCGTTTAACCAAATGAGTTAAAACCTCTGAATTGCTGTTCGATGCCTTTTACAAGTCTAGTAGACCGTTAACAACTCAATTAAATAATGTATTTAAATGTTCTGAAATAAAATTTACCGGCCGCTTTTTAAAGATGTTTTAAGATATTTAATTTTATGTTAGGTTTTATTGATTGTTTCAAAGAATATCTTTTTTTTATATCCCGGTTAGCAAATTTAATTGTAAAATAAATACGCACCCTAATATATAGGTTTAAAAAATATTTATGAGGAAACTCTTTACAAGGATGTGTAAATAGTACATTTTCATATAATATCTTAAGGGTTGCTCCAACGTTCTCGTGGCAACTAATTTTATTAAAATTTTCAACAAAAATTATTTCTAGCTGTTTGACATATTCTACAATATTACTAGGAGGTACATTTAGACCTCCATAGTTTTTAGAAGTCGAATATGCTTTATGCTCTAGAAATACAGCAGCTTCTTTTGGTAATGTCTTTTCATCATTATACTTTGTGCAAGCACTACAAGAGTGTTGCAGCAAGCATTTCCTTAATAGATACCCTGTAATGTAAACTATAGCATTTCCGTCCGTACTAGAAAGATTTCTATAGTCGCATGTAAAAACTTTTAAAGAACTATTATTTGTCAATATAGGTACATCGATATTTTTATATTCTTCTAGAATATCAGGAGTTACATTAAGCAAAACTGTATTAATATCTTTGATACAATAATTGGAACCTTCAACCTCATTAAAATATTTTAGAGAAAATAATTTCTTGAATGCCCTACAAAATTGAATTGGGGTTGGATTTCTCGAGTTTCCGCAACAATTTCTTACCAGACCAAAAAAATTTTCGATACAATCCTGATTAAGGTTCCTTGTTAAAAGAAATGAATAGTTCTTGCATTTTAAGGTTTCCCATAAAGACAGACTAGAGGTAATAGTAATTTTCCAGCCATTTATAAAATGCATAGTATTATTTATACATTTTTCCACGTATGTTACCTTTCCATCGTTCTGTTTTACCTGTACTAATTTAATTACCGGTAAGTCATCCAACAAACATTTTATTTTTCTAAAAAGTGCAATTGTTTTTCTGTGCCCATAAATGCGTTAAAGTTGTTAAGATGGGACGGGTTTAACAAATCAAATAAATCATTTGTTGTTTGTAGGAATTTTGCAGTAAGCGTTGCTTCTAAAGGCAAAACCTTAAAATGTATGTAGGTATATAGGGCAGCTGAAAGAGAGTGACTAAAGACTTGCGAAGCATATTTTACCTTTATTTTTTGAAAGCTATTAGGAAACATATGCTCGTCAGTAAGTTTAGGACAAAGTCGACACATTTTTTTTTGTCGTGATCATAAAAAATGTCGAAGTAACTTTCGTTCGTTCGTGGCATTTTATTGCAGAACCAAACACAAAACACTACGTAAATGTGTATTTTATTTTTAATGGAATTCACTCACGCCGACACATAAAGACAACTGGTACATATCTCTACGACGGACAACCTGTTTATGCATATCGCGCGTCGGGGGCTTACGGTGCTCTAGATACGGTAGCATCCGATATTCGAGCGAGATAGGCATAACGAGGGGAGGAGCTTGGAGTGATCCTTCTTGTCTCTTGTTAATGTTCGTTGATACTACTATTAAAATACCTGCATTTATTACCTGTTAATCCACTGCTTGTAGCCATATTACAGAAAGAACAATTAGAAAGTAAGGAAATGCGTATATCCCAATAAATTATTCGGCTTTTTTCAATACATGTTCTACAACTACCTCAAATAAATATTAAATAAAAAACGTTGACAATAAACGTCTTTGATCCATTGCCGCCTAACCCGATCAATCACCTAAACAAGAAGTGCGCCGCCGGCTCCGATCGAAACCCTTCATATACCTATTAATGCGATTATCTGAACTATTATTAATTTTTATAAGAATCGAATTTCGAGCGGTAAGCACGGTATGACAACACTTGGTTGATGGTATGGCAACAGTTCTGTTGCGTAGCTATATGTTCTGTGGTAGCACATACATACAGTGCGTCCATAAAGTCTTGCACAAATTCATTTAAAATTCAGGTATTTACTTTTTAAAAACGCTCGGACACGTCAATTAGTACTTTTGTTTGCGCATTTTTTAACGTAAAATGTTTTTATACAGGGTGTCGCACGTATGAGGTATGAGGTCATCAATAAATGTGTTTAAAATAAATTTTCAAACGTCAATATTTCGGAAACCGTGATTTCCAGAGGTGTTAAGTGTTCATCATAGAATTCAAAATTGATATAATATACAGGGTGTTCCATTAAAAAAAATCCTTGATGACCTCATACCTCATACGTGCGACACCCTGTATAAAAACATTTTACGTTAAAAAATGCGCAAACAAAAGTACTAATTGACGTGTCCGAGCGTTTTTAAAAAAAGTAAGCCCCTGAATTTTAAATGAATTTGTGCAAGACTTTATGGACGCAGTGTATAATCTTTCCTATGCCCAGGGTGGCTCAGTGAGAACCATTAAAAGTAAACCTGGAAGAATATTAAAACGGAACTGGTTAGCGTTTAATGATTTCATTTTGTCATATATGTGATACGGTTGGTTTTTTAGTATGACGATTTAGCTGCTGCACAGATATCAGACTCACTAACTGGCCAGGCTACAGAGCATTATTCGGAAAATCGTTTCGACGAACAGGGGTGGTCATCTGCTGAGATTTCGGTATACATACACATACACATAAGATACATACATAGGGAGGTATGCTGGACGTAGAGAGTGTCCGTTTTACCTCTTTTACTTTTACTTTAATTATTTGCTTTACATCCAGCATATCTCGCGAGAAAAAAAAACAGGTCCTTTGTGTTGTTTTTCATTTTGTTTATTTACAAGAAACAATGTACAGGGTATGCTCAAATACGTGGGCCTAACACGCACAGTATGATTGTTTTATTTTCTTTTTGTTTAGAAGTAGCAATTTTCAAAATGTCACTCATTTATTTCGGAATACCCTGCATAAACATTTAGACTAGTAAGTCGAAGAAGGAAAGGTAAATTATCATCATAATCTGTAAGGTAACTGTCTGCATGCCTATATCCACAGCTAACTGTGGATATCGGCCTTAAACTTAAACAGGAATAAGTTCAGTTCAACAATATGTTCGAAGAGTATATTAAGTTTGGGCTAAATTTTATTTATGTTCACTTGCATGTTTTGTTTTGGTATGTTTATAATAATTTGGTCTATTTCATCAATTTACCCCCTCCCCTTCTATGTCATATCATTGTCATTATGACAATAATTACTTATTGAATAGTATGGGAGACGGGTTAAGTTCATGTATATCGTACTGGGGCTCCTTTGTTAATGTTCGGGAATCTGAGTATTAGTCTTTGGATTTATTTTATAACGCTCGGAGTCGTTAAGACAGCTAAACATTTAGAATTTAAAGTTTCGAACGCCTTGGTTATTTTTTTTTACTGCTGGCTTTACACTGAACTGTGAGACAAGTAAATGAATCGTTCTTGTTAATGAAGCTTCGGGCTTAGCAGATTTTTAGGTCGTTGATTGCGTGAGATTTGCATGAAATTGTGCATGATTCTGCATGATACTGCCGTTAGGTTCGAATTTATTAACATTGATGACACCGGGTGTCTGCACAAGGTACTATCACAAGTTCCTAAGGATCTAGCCCAATTTACCTCTTAGTCCAAAAGTAGATAGATTTTTAAAAACTTTTTTCCAAATATTTATCTTAATAATAGCAAAATTTGCACGAAATTTGGTATCAAGATTTTTTTTGGGATTCGAAATCCAGATCTGATAACAATTTTGACAGAATTGTTCTAAAGAATGATAAGGTTAGAGATAAACGTGGTAGAACACTCTGGAAGTTCTTGAAGACAATCAGTTGTCTGGTAGATGTCGGAGCAATAAATCAGTTTAGTGTTGTTAGTGGAATTTCAGTCGTAACTTACCAATTTGGACCGATTTACTAAAATAGTTGATCTGCCTTGCAGCTTAAAGATGGACGCAGATGTTCTTGAAGTTCTGGCAGAATGTGGATAAACTCACTCTATCCCACACAACTGATAAATTTGTCTCTAAGGCGCAGTTGGGTTATTTAATTCACATTTAAAGAAGAGCCATTCGCTTGATCGGTGACCATAGTCTGACAAACAACCTGGAAAGCCTTGAACATCGAAGGCAGGTTGGCGACTTCAGTCTATTTTACAAATATTTTCATGGCAAGTGTTCAACTGAGGTTGCCCGCTTGATACCACCCAGAGCGGTGCATGGTAGAAATACACGACGAGCCACTGCAGCCCACCAGTACGTGGTTTAGCTTAGTGTCCCTCGAACGACACTGTTTCAAAATTCTTTCATCTGGAGAACGTCATCACTCTGGAACTATAATCTTCAAAGATTCAAGACAACGTGAATCGTTTCCTGCGCACACGCACCGCTCCCAGAGCGCCATAAAGGATTTATCCTGCAGTGCTGTGCCTTATCATATAAAAAAAAAAAAAAATAAAGAAAGAGAAAGCCCCTTTTCACCCAACACTTGAATCTATTGAACCAGAGATATTATATACAAATGGAAAAAGAATAAAGTTGTTCGTATAATAGACAGTAAGAACTAAATCTAAGACTTACAGGACAATCGGGGAAGAGAACAGGAGAAACTATTGAACTAATTTTAGAGACAATGTAGTTGGCATGATCCTTAAAATTAAATTTTTCATCCACAATCACCCCCAAATATTTCATTTCTTGAACCCGTTCAATTTTATAATCTCCAATACTTAAATTATAATTGCTGGCAGTAAATTCACTCCTGACTTTATCAGCCCTTATTAAAATGAATTTAGTTTTTGACCCGTTAATTTTCAATAAATTATTGCAGGTATACCTGTAAAAAATACTGTCCAAAGCGATATTAATAGTATCAACCAAAAGTTTTATATCCCTTGATGAAAAATATACCAACGTATCATCCGCAAACAAGTGCATATTAACTGTGTTAACAACCAACAACAACGGATGTCGACAAACCCTTCGTTTTGGAAATGTGACCGGTAGATGGCTCACCTCATCCATGTTCAGAATATAATTATTAATTAGCTATTTCTCCCCTTTTTTCGTTTCTACTGTGAAGAAAAGTTTTACAATAGTAATACCTAAATACACCTAGAACTGTTAGAAATAAATGCATAAAAAATAACCTACTTCGTAGTTTGTACGTACACTTCGTTCTTTTTATCAAGTAGAAGATTTTAATTTTACAGTACTTTTAAATGATATGTGTATTTGTCCACTTTATATTAAAATATATGATTCAATTAATTTCCTTGGTTTCCCAAAGGACCACCCAAGTCAGTTCTGTACATTGCATGTACATATTACTTTATGAAGGTTGGTTTTAAGAAGTTTATTTTTATAAGCTAAGTTTTGGGATATGTCATATTCTCTCGAAATGTATCGATATGGGAAGTAGGTAATACAAATAAAGCTTGAGTCACTTTTAAAACTTTAATTATTGCGGATGTTTTTTTGCCAAAAGGGCCGAAATAAATATCTGTTGGTCATTGATTCCATGAGAACTTGTTTAATGCAACATAAGAAAATATACAAGCTTTTTCATACTTTTACAGTACCTTGCAGAGGGCGCCAGTTTGTGAATTGAAGAAAAGCCCCTCGGATTGTATGCCTGGGTCGAGGAGACGAGTTTTATACAGGGTGTACCAAACAATCTAATAATATTGTTCAGAAAGCTCGAGGTGCTTGAGTTTAACACTCAAATTTTGAAGTGGCGTAGGAACTACCTCTCTGGAAGGACATAGCACTCAGTATCAATAATTACACAGGCCTGCAATTTTTAACACTTTGAAAGTTAATTTAAAAATTTTAACTGTTTTCTAGTAATTGGTATTATAAACTAGTTTTATAATATATTAAAGAAAAAAATACAAAAATATACAAAATATACACAGAAACTATTAGAAATAGTTATTTATTCTTTACGCTTCTTAAAAAAACGTTTTATTTTCTCAGAAAAGCTTCTCTTGGTTGTTTTTCTGTCATATTCAGCTAAAAGAAGATCTCTTCTCAATGCCCAACAGTAATCGGCCATCATTTTTGTGTCCCAGCGCCCCTGGTATCTTTTTTCCATCTCTTTAATATCTTGATGAAATCTTTCACCTTGCTCTTTACTCACGTCCCCAAGATTTTCCGGGAAATAGACCAAATGGGAATGTAAAAAGTGAATTTTTATGCTCATATTGTAACTAAGAATCTTGAATTTACATATTTTACAAATTCAGCTTCACGATTTCCAAGAGAAGGTAGTTTCTGGGGCCAGCAAATTTTTTTGTTTCAACCTAGACCCCAGTACTTCAGAAACGTCTTTTAAAAGTCCCAAATCTCTCACTAAATCATTCAGTTCGGCTTGTGAAAATAGTTGAGGTTGGTTTTGACCTGAGGTTGATGGTTCAAAATCACTATCCCATAGCCTGTAGGAAGCCGGAAGTTGAGGAGTTTTCAGTATCTTCTTTTAGTACTTTGGGGGGTATAGGTATAGGCACATCATCACTGTGAGAAACTGGTCTGTGAGCTGATTTATTATTGTTTGGGTACAAAATATGTTTCAAAGTTTTTCTATTATGCCCATTAATATCACAAAGACAAAAGTAGCAATCATCATGATTATTTTGCGGTTCTCTCCAAACCATCGGTATTCCAAAAGGAAGGCTTTTCTATTCCCTTTGGCCCAATGTCTTAAACCTTCTTCACATACCTTGCAAACAACGTGCGGTGCACAATCTTTATCTTGATCTCCTAATTTGATTTTGAAATAAGCATGATATGCATTTTTCTCAAATTCACCAACTTTTTCAAGACGAAATATCCACAAATATAACAAAAACCATCTGGTTTGTTTTTGCAACACCGGCTAGACATGTTTTTAAGCAATGTATATCAAATACCACGCACAAAACTAAACAAAAAATAAATTTTGCTTGTTTACTGATCAAAAGAACTCGAATGAACCAAATGACATTAAAATATAAATTTTGTTTGGAGTGATAAACTTAAAACCCTTCTTCCTCGCAGTACTAATAAAGTTGAGGCATAATAAATAGGATTTAGCAGGTCAAAATTCCCGAAAATCTTGTTCAAACTACCATAAATTTACCAATTAATACATATAATAAAAGATATACCTCAGTTAATGAGAGCCATAATAAAAGATTTACCTCAGGTAATGAGCGCCTACTTAATAAATTTCTTGAAAAGCACCACAGAAAATCATTTTTGGGTTAATACCTAGAATTTGAAGTACTACATTAATTCTAAAATGTATTAAAACGCCTATTATAAGATTTTTTTATATTTTTTCTTTTTTTTTTTGCAAGAAAGAATTCTGTGGGTGATAGACCAATTGTATTTTAATTAGTTATTTCTATATAAAAACTGAGCTTAACAAACAAAAATCACGTCATCACAAATTTCATGCAGGACTGTGTATCTGGTGAGATTGAGGTGACTTTAGGAGTACCTCAGGGCTTACACTGTAGGCCACTTTTTAACCTGTTTATGATTGATGTTTCTGAAGTTATTTAGGACTCAGAATTCTTACTTTTTGCAGACGATCTAAAGCTTTACAGATGTATTTCATTCACGCCAGATTGTGCCTGTCCTCAGGGTGACTTGGTTAGGTTTCAACGATGGTGTGAATTGAAATGGGCTGGAATTAAATCCAATAATGCGATGCTATTACGTTCACACGCTTAAAGCAAAATTTTCATGTTGAGTACTCAATTGATGATACACTATTGGAGGGTGTCGTTGAATTTCGCATTTCAAAAAACCTCTAAATACCAATTTTAGTTCAAATATCGACATTATTTCAAAAATTATTTAGAAAAAATAAAAATAAAACTTTACCACCCTGTATCTCCGAAACGAAGCATTTCCGGACAAAGGTTTATAGTCCTCCTGTATTTTTTAACTTTTGGACGAAGATAAGTTGGACTATATTGTCATATTTTAGCCTTAGGAATTGTGCTAGCATTTTATCCAGACCTTTTAGAGAATATACATATTATCATGGATACTTGTTCTAAATAAAAACACAATAGTTTTAGCTCTATCTATGTATATCCCGTTTTCTTTTGAAAGCATAATACACGGTTTCATTGTTGAAATTCAAAATGTGATTATTTTCAAACAAAAGTTATATCCATAAACTCACGGTTAGCCACTGGAAACGAAGCCAACCCGAGTTTTCATATTTATCGTCACTTAAAAAGTCATCGCTCAGATACGTCAATGGTTCAGTCAGGCTTGCTTCGTTTTCATTGGGCAGCCGTGTATTTAGAGAAAGTACATACAGGGTAATTGAAAAGTACTGTGACAAACTTTGTGAGGCCATTGCTAGTGTTGGTGTAATACCTACGAAATAAACTACTATTCTTAACGCCTTGTTTACAGGGATACAGGGCATTGAAAATTTAGGAACCATAGTTTATGTACAATCAATGGACAACTCTCCAAATGTCTTTTGTCTCGGTCTAGTACGTTACTTTAATGTCAGATCTAACGAATTAATAAGAAACAACTATTACCGCACTAAGAAAGGACAAGATTCGCAATACCAAAGGAATATAGAAGCATGCAGGATGTTTCAGAAGTACGGTACGTAACTTAAGGGGGTGATTCCTTATGATATTCTAAGAGAAATAGTTCATATGATTTTTTTTTTAAACTTTAACACCCTGTATATCAAAAACGGGGCAACTCCGGACACATGTTCATATGAATTTTGCCTCTTAGAATATCATAAGGAATCACCCCCTTAAGTTACGTGGCGTACGTCTGAAACACCCTGTATAATGAGGGTAAGTTATAAGTTTCACCAAAATATGTCATAACCTTAAGTTGTGAACAGAAAATAAATAATTTAATATTGGATAGATTTCTAATGTAATAAGTGCAATGTTGTTAAGTGTTAGATTGTCTATGATTGTTATTTGTGTATTAGGTCTTTACACCAGTAGCAATACTGTTTAAAGATCAGAAATAAATTTAAAAAAAGAGACAAATTCAATGTGCCCGACTGTATAAGAACTTTTCGTCTTAAAATGAAGCCAGTATTAATCCCCGAATTTTGTATAAAGTACTTTTGATTTACCCTGTGCATCTGTAATACAAAAATAGTTTTATTTAATTTGAATAAATTTACTCTTAAATCTAGAATAACGAGTACATCCAGTCTGTGGGCAGATGTCTCCAAATGATGCTCCGCATCGACGAGTACCGTTTCGCCTTTGTGTCGGTAGATGGCATTTCGACTTTGCTGTCAGTCCTAGCAGGTCGTGTTAACTTCCAGGTAAACTCATAGTTTTTTTTTCTCTATGCAAATTTGAGTTTTTTCGTGACCTGAACATGGTGTAACAACCGTTGTATTTTGTCTAGGTTCAATACCAGCTGATTTTCTGCCTGTGGGTGTTGACATTTAATCCTCTCTTAGCGGAAAAAATGAACAAGTTTAACGTTATTCCCATATTGGCGGACATTCTGAGCGATTCTGTTAAGGAAAAGGTGACCAGAATTATTTTGGCTGTTTTTAGGAACCTAATTGAGAAACCTGAAGATGCTCAGGTCGCCAAAGAGCATTGCATCGCGATGGTGCAGAGCAAGGTATGCTGGGAATTAAAAAAAAATGAATAGTTGGTTTTTATTGGTTAAGCTAGAAAAGCAAAAATAACAACGTTATTATAAACAGACGAGACCTCTATTTATTTACATTTCTGTGTTGTAATAGCACTTTGAGGTCCCTTTAATTTTCGCCAGACTTGCTGATGAGCCGCCAACGGCGAAACGCGTCCAAGGATTGGGTCTGACGAAAAGGATAAGGGACAACCCTATACATGAAGTTTGTTTTCAACGTTATTATCGTTTGCAGGTTCTAAAACAATTACAAATTCTGGAACAGCGCAAGTTTGACGATGAAGATATCACTGCCGATGTCGAATTTTTGTCCGAAAGACTCCAAGCGTCAGTGCAAGATCTTAGTTCATTTGATGAGTACGCCACTGAGGTCAGCTATTTACTTACTGTTAATAATAGCAACCGTAAACCATACCTCTCTATAAATAGTGACATTGTTGTTTAATTATATTATTTTTTGGTGTAGGTGAAGTCTGGCAGATTAGAATGGTCCCCAGTGCACAAAAGTAAATTTTGGCGCGAGAACGCCCAGAGACTCAACGAGAAGAACTACGAACTTTTGCGTATCCTGATTCACCTTCTAGAGACGAGCAAGGACCCCTTGGTACTTAGCGTGGCTAGTTTTGATATTGGAGAATATGTCAGGCACTATCCTCGTGGTAAACAGTAAGTTCCCATATTTTTTCACACAGACGTAGTTTACTTTAGTAATTAATTATAATTTTATTAACGACCTTAACAAGTTAATAGAAGCCAATCAGAATAATATAGTTAACTACGCGGATGACACTAACTTAATTGCAGGGGGCAAAAAGATTGATCAACTTGGTAATAAATTCGTAAGTTTATTATTTATTGCACTTTACACTCTTTACATAAAACAATCCTTTTACAAAGTACAAGTGCTACGCTATAAAAATTGTATTTAATAATAATAGTCTTTATTTGTCATCAAAATCATATACAATATGACAAAGCAAAGTCAACAAATAAGGTGCCACCAGGGGTAGCTAGACTAAATTATAACTTAGGGCTAAAGTAGAGATGCTTTGAATTTTCACAATATACAAAGCTAAATTAAAAATAAATATAAATAAAAAATTAAAACCTTTTTTCTGACAGAAATAATTTGACTGCTTTATTAAAGCTTTGCAGACTCTGTATTTGCCTCAAGTCATGTGGTATGCCTTAATGGCTCTATACTTCGGGCCATTTTCGAAATAAGTTGAATTGTGAGAAGGAATACCGAGGGCGTCCCTGTTTCTGGTTTAGCATTGACATATGATTGAAGTGATTCGTTTTAAAGAGTTCATGATTTTTTTTAACAAAGTTTTCCAGCGAGAGAAAGTAAAGTGAGGGTACGGTGAGAACTCCTAACTTTGAAAAGTAGGGTTTGCATGATGTCATTGGATAAAGTCCAAACATGCATCGAATAACTCTCTTCTGGGCCTTCATTTGATATTTAATTCTTATAAGTAGTATTGAAAATATCAGCATTATTTCGAACAGGGTTACAAACCGTGTGACAAAGTAACATATCGGCTCTTCTATTTAAGATATCAAAACAAGGTTTTTGCAAAAGTTGTAGGTCCAGGTCCAGCGTAGGACAATAATTAAAAGATAATTTTTTTAAAATGGAACACCCTATATATTTTATTTTGTACACATAATTTCAGTTCTATAAATTCCCTAATTGTACCTATAATAGCAGATGGTTCTTAACAGCCTGCTTAAATGTTTTGCTTGTTCTTCGGTCTTTTATTACAGTCGTAAGTTTATTGCAAAGTCGTATGGTACCGAAATTTTCCATTTATCGACAACCTCGCAAGAACAGATTTTTACACAGCTTTTCTATTACAGTATAATTGAACAACTGGGTGGAAAACAACTTGTCATGCAACTGCTCGCCCACGAAGATCCCAACGTACGCTACGAGGCCCTGCTGGCGGTTCAAAAATTGATGGTTCACAATTGGGAATACCTCGGCCGGCAGCTCGAGCAAGAGACCGGAGCCGACAAATCCGTTACTAAAGGCGGTGCACAAGTAGCCGGAAAAGCGTAATTCCCTGGGCGATTTAGTAATTTCGTCCACGGTTAAAGCAGTATTTTAATTTTTTTTATAGATTCACAAGACGCGTGGTGCAATCCTCGGACACGTCTATGGTCACTTGGTTTAATATTTAGTGAGCCGAAGAAGTTACTACAGTTTTACTTTTACCTTGATATAAATGGGCAACATGGCTTTGTTCTTTATGCAGTTTAAAGGACCACTAACATAACATACCATACAAACCTTCTGAATTGTTTAGTTTAGTATACTTCAACATAGCTGTCAAGTGAGTGCAAATCAGAAGGTTGTCATTCGCTTGCAATTTGTTATATTGGAGCTTTCTTGCTCAATTTATTAAGTTTTAAATATCCAGAGAAACCTGTAGTAACTTACCATAGTGTTACATTCCTGTACCATCGATTTTAAAAAGTGTAATTGTATCGCCTTGTATATATTTTACTTTTTTTGTCGTATATTATATAGATATTAAAAGCTCTACAACATATTAAAAATGTTATTGTTACTTTGATTTATTAGTGTAAAATACATATTGTATGTTAAATCAGGAAGTTTTATTTAAATCCTTATACAGTTACTGAATGGGAAGAACTGATGGTTTTCCCATTGCATGTTCATGCGCATTCTTCAAGCGATAAAATTCTTCTAGGTGTACATATACTGTAGTTTCGGTAATAATCCTAAATATGACAAATGTGAGTGATAGAGAACTTTTCTATGAACAATAGGAAGGTACTTAGATACTCGGTGAAGAATCTCAACAACCAGAGTAATTTTTTGCAGAGCTGTATATTGTTTTATTCCCATGTGAGCTTGGAGTCTATGTATATGTCTAGATATTTAATACAGTCTGCTCTGACGAAATTGTACTACTACTATTTTTAAACCCGTTTATTTCCCTATTGGTTATAATGCCAACTTAAACCTAATATTCCTTATTCTAGCTAAAACTAATTAACAAGTTTTGGGCGCATATGGACCGTAAGCATACGGCCCATAATGCGCCCAAGTGACCGGGCATGCCCGGCGGCCGTTATTATGGCCTATTGGGTTATTGCCGTTCACTCACGCGCGTTCCGGCGGTGCCTTAGCGGTTATTCTTAGGTACGGTTCGCCATTTCAGCGCATACAATTTACTTACACTTTTTCGAATCAATACTAATGAAAGAGCATTCTGGGAAAAATACTAAAAAACCCAGTCAAAATATTTCAAGTACAATAGTTTATACTGGCCCGTAGCGGGTAATTCGAAGCACAGCAGCGGATGTCCCCTGCCCAACCGTCACGAAGGTGGACAGCATAGACAAATAGACATTGTCTATGGTGAAGAGCGGCCATGATTTTGTAAGTGGGTCGGTCAGAGTCTCGTAAGTCCCTCCCCCCGGCATTGTCGGAGTCTGTGGGTGAGCATTTCAGGCCGGATCTACGCCAAGTTTGGTGATAACTTGGCGCGCTCCAGCCTTAGTGCACACTTTATTTACGTCATTATTTTATTTTGAATCTTAGTTCTTTGTACGTTTGTGCGTGCATGTAGAATGTTTTTGTTTATTTGTATTTTGCTAAAATGTTTGTCTGTTTTATGAATTTTATTTATTTCCTGTCTTTTTATTGTTGTTCTTGTTGGTCATTTGCCAATGGGAGGTAGTATAGTGGTAATTTGCAGTATAGTGGTTTATGTGTCGTGTTTGCGTCATTGTTAAATCGTCTGTTTGTGACGTTTCTTGTCAGTGGTGAGTTATTATTCAGTTTGTAAGTGTAAAAGTTGTTTGAAATGTCCCGTATGTGATGGTGCAGATCCGCGATCGTGACGTGACGAAATGGTGTTGATTTATATCTATTTGAAGTTGGTTCTATGCAGGATTTTTTGATATGACCAGGATATTTAATTTGTCTCTGTTTAAAGTTAATTTATAGAATTTTAAAAATTCATAGATAAGATTTAGGTCAATTTCTATAATTTGTTTTGTTTCTGTGGAATCTGTACCAAAGTAAACTAGACCCTCTTATTTCTATGAACTAGACAAGACTTGACCCAAGAATAAATCCTTGTGGGTTGTGGAACTCCATATTATAGTTGAGCCTTATCTGTTTTGTGGTTGAGCCATTTCACTTGATGCCTCCCCACAGTCACCTAAAGTCTCCAATGACAATGCCCAAAAACTACTAGGGTGTACAGCAGTATGGAGTGATTAACAGTATCAAAGGCTTTTTTAAGGTTCAGTGAAACCCAGTAAAGAACAGTTTACATTCTGAAAGGGGCAGAGCACTGTGACAGGTGTCTTACATATTGAATAAGCAGCGTACTGTCACAGCGTCCCGTGACCTGAATAAAGCTGGATTTATTAACTCGAAAAGTTGACGAGGTTGAAGTTATGTTCAAGTTGGTGAGGTTCGATATTCGACAGCCCACAATATGGCATTTATAAAGTCAGTAGCGAAGTTCGAAAAGTTGTTGTTTGATTGGTTAAAATTTTTGTCCAATAGAGTGATAGTGTTGTAGATAAATTTATAATTTTGGATTCACTCGAGTAACAATAAATTAGTGTCATCATTCTCTATAATATGTACTGTCCATTTCTAGTTTTCCAATTTCTGCCACAAAATACAATACTAAGCTTATAACAAACAGAAAATCCAAATACAAATGACGGAAGGGTGACGTAAACAATGAAAAGACATTTGACATTTCGCTGTAACCACATGACTTTGAAGTAGCGTCTTCATTGGTCGAAATGAACCTCTCGAACTCCGAACATAAAAACTGGTTATCTCGAACTACACGGGAACTTTTCGAAACTTACGAACTTTGCACGAACCGAGTTTATAAATGGAACTGAGTGTTCCCTTTAGTTTAAATTCAACTCTCATTTCCAGCGCCAACTGAACCTCAACCTCGCCAACTTTTTGAGTTTATAAATCCAGCTTAAAGCTTTCGACTGTGTGGCACACGACCTAATCATAATGAATTACAAAACTAGTGTCTCACAATGATCAGTAAGGGAACCATTGCCATTCCTATAATATATTAGTAAGAAAGAACACTTTGTTCCTTGCTGATGACACTGATTTTTTTTCAAAACGTCTGTCTCCCCCTAATGGAAATCCTGCATGTGTTAGCCTGGGGATATGCTCTGGATAGGTTGTTCACCATGCACCAGAGGGCAGTGTTTGGGTTAGTGTAACTAGGTAACCTAATATATAGCTAATATTAAAATTTATAGAAAATTAATTAAGAAAACACAGTTATACAAAGAAATTAAAGGGATTTAATTTTAGAAAATCTTAAAATTAGACAAATTAAATATAATAAGAGACAATATATACCTTTTAAATAATGGGACAAATAATTTTTAGTTATTTAAACACCACAGTGTCCAGCATAGCACCTAAACACTGTACAATGTTGTTTGTCATCAAGACATCAACCTTTTCTTCCAGATGGCGTTTGGGGTCTTGTTTGCCAACATTTTTGATAGCTAATTGCTCTGGTGTCATTTTCTCTTCATCTTCTAGAGCTAAAAATACATAATGTGTTTTATGACAGATTTTTAACTCTACCTTTACCTCTATTATGCCCGAATTATTAATGTCTTTTTAACTCTAACAAGGTAACATCTAAGAATACCATTGTTGAAACAACTGTTGTCATGGAAGATATGTGGCTTTTTTCACTAACAGGAAATTGAAAATTTGGGTCTTAGGTCCATTATCAATGTCCTGAAAACTCCAAAATAGCTTCTAAGGATAAAGGATACCATTGTTATCATGGAAGAGATGTGGGCATTAATAATTTGGGCCTTAGGTCCCTTATCTATATCCTGTTAACTTTAATAACTAGGTAACTCTAAGGATACCATTGTTGTCATGCAAGTCTGTAGCTGATATCACTAACAGGACATTGATAATTTGGGCCTTAATTCTAAACCAATTAGAACCAATTGTATATAGAAAAATGTTAAAGAAAGCTTTAGTTAGTTTACCTTTATTGTAATTCTTGGCAAGTTCTAACATATCTGCCACAGTCTTTTCATTTGTACAAGAATTTTCTGAGTAATCTGCTAAAGTCAACCCGTCCATCCATGACTTTTTGTGTAAATTAAGAAGCATTTTCTGTTCCAATTCGTTTTTCCTGTAGTTTATACTGATAGAGTAGTAATGCCTGTTCAAACCATGAATGAGTGCCTGCACTGATGGTTTTTGGAGGTGACCCAAGTTGGAAGTGGTTTGACGTGGTTCTTGACCAAGAACCATCATGTTGGGATTAATAAGTCTAAAAAAAAAGTTAAATAAGTAACAATGGGTCACTTTGAATCAAATACATCATATCTACACAAGGAACCTAGATTTAATCTTACCTAAAGGCATCTATAACAACTTTGCCTTTAACTGATTGGATGGGGTCTACAACAACAGCTACAGCCCTCTCAGAAAGGGCCTCAAAGGACTGTTGAGTATTGATATCAACTCCAGAAAGCCAACATCCAAATCCAGGGTGAGAGTGGTACCAACCAACTACCATCTCAGGTCTACCTGTTTGACGTAACATATCCAACATCTTTGCCTAAAAAAAAATATTTGTGTTTTACAAAACATGCATAATACAAATACAATTAGGTTTCGCAGAGTAATATAATTTTGTAATTTAATATTCATTCACTATTAGTGAAGAGGAAAAAGTCATTACCTGAAAGACTGGATCTACAGCCTCTACACTAACACCAGTACCAGTTTGAGGCATCGCAAAAACGTCGATAACCCGTACTGTGTAATCGTCTACAAATTCACCTAAAAAGAAGGCATTACCAAAAATTATAAGATTTAATCGGAAGTTAATAAAGTAGGGTATCTTATAAGTTGTGTTGTTAAATTTTCTTACCCAACATAAGACCCATAACTTCCATGGGTACTCCAGCTCGCCCGTGCTTTAACATCTTCAAAAGGGCTAAGGAAGAAATGTATACTTGCTCTGCGGTATCCACCACGGGGGCATCACTTGGCGGAGGAGCCTGGCTCAAACCTGGCATGCCACCACCCAATCTTAAGAGCCTATCCATTTTCTAAGTGACCAATTCACGGCTTAACTTTGAAAGTGTTAAATTTATACCGTACTTCTTGTGAAAAAACAAGTTTAAAATGCTGTGATCACGGTTTGGTTTACAAATTGCAAATCATGACGTTCGTAGGACAGGCTGGACAGGTGCTTTGTCCTGTCAAACGAAAACAAGATGGGGAACGCTGTTGCTACGTCGCTACTAACCTGACCTAACCTTTATTTTTCTGTGCTTTGCATACGTGACACGTGACTGTCCTAGGGTCCTAGTCCTTTCCCTGTCGTACAGTGGTCGGTATTCAAATTTCAAAAACCGAGGTTATATTTTTAGAATTTGTATTTGTACCTTATCTGTTTTGTGATTTGTACGTATCTACTAGTCTTACTTAAGTTTTGTCCTTTGCATTTACATTTTAAAGCTAAACCAATGTCTTGGGTAGTGGACTATTCCTTAACAACCTTTCAAAAATTTTGTGTAAACGTTTTAAAATGTGGTCCTATTCCCCGGCACCTAGCTATTATAATGGATGGTAACAGAAGGTACGCGATGAAACAGCAAGTTGGGAAAGCAGAAGGGCACTCAAAGGGCTTCGAAAAGCTGTCGGAATGTCTTCGTTGGTGTTTAGAATTGGGCGTTAAAGAAGTAACTGTTTATGCTTTTAGCATAGAAAATTTCAAGCGTAGCCAGGAAGAAGTAGATACTTTAATGCAGTTGGCATATGAGAAGTTTACAAAACTATTTGAAGAAAAGGACAAACTTATGGAAAATGGCATATGTATCCGAGTAATAGGTAATTTAGCATTATTGCCAGAGGATGTAAGAAAGCGTATAGCACAAGCTATGCTTCTTACAAAGGATAATAGTAAAGCAATACTGAATGTAGCCTTTTCTTATACATCACGGGATGAAATTACTAATAGTATTAAAACTATTGTTGAAGCAGCCAATGAAGGTAAAATTATAATTGAAGATGTTAATGAAGATCTTATTTCCCATTGTCTATATACAAATTTAAGTCCCGAACCAGATTTGCTAATAAGAACATCAGGAGAAGTAAGGCTTAGTGATTTTTTGTTATGGCAATCTTCCAATACACACATATGCTTTACCGAAGTATTATGGCCAGAATTCTCAATCTGGCATCTGTTACAGTGTATTTTTAAATACCAAAGGAATTACTGTGATAAGATTGAAATTGAGGTGCAAAGAAAAATAGGTGTTGTAGGAAGTAATCCAAGAGTACAGTCATTTTTGGATGAGCTTGGAGAAAAGCGGTGTAGACAGTTGGAGATTTATTCCAGTGCTTAATTAATCTTTGTGCAAGGATTGTTTTCTGGCCTATTAATTAGGTTCATTAAAATATATATTTATTTGGAATTTTATGTTGCAGAACAGGTCATAAGAAATGTATATTTAATATATGATTGTTAAAAAAATATAATTTTTCTAACAAATTAATTAATAATTGTTTTTAAAATTAATTGCATTGAACAGAACTATAACCAAAATAGTTCAGGTAATGGATGCAACCTAAACTAACCTTATCGTTCTGTCGTTCTGTGATCCACCTGTGATCTATGCAACAAAATAAGCCTTAACAAAAAATGGATAACATCAGCCACAGACATTCTTTGGTATCACAGAACAATAAAGGTTAGTTGAGTCAAGTTCAGAGTAAACCATAGAAAAAAGAACTTTGTTTCTTTTTTCTATGGAGTAAACTCCGGGAACTTAGGTTATGTAAATGTTTATTTTCTTTTTTATGAAAAAATTAAAAGTGTACCAATATGTTTCAAAAGAAAATATTTTTTAAGGTAAGACGATAAAGAATTCAATTAAAAATAAATAATTTGATGAACGATTCCGAAACCTAACGCACCTATTAACTGTGTATAATAAATTCTCTTTCAACTTTTAATTGATGAAAGTATGGCCAATAGTTTTAATCTATTGTGTTTAAAGCTGAACCCGCTAAAAAATGGATTTATAATATTTAGTCACACCATAAACTAACACTCAAAATTATCATCAATAGTCGATAAAACCAAAACCTACAGTCAAATATCTATAGTAGGCATAACCGTAGATCATAAGTTGAGTTTTAACCAACCCACAAAGATTATCAAAACCCAGCACAAAATTTGCAAGCAGCTAGTAAAATAATAATAATCTGTTCATTCTGTAGACAATGTGCAATTTTAATGTTTTCTCCAGTTTAAACGTGAATTTTTTTGACTTTCTAAAAATTAACCATCTTGTCCCTTTTTGTTGTGTAAAAGGCCGAAGAACTTGGGTAAATAGTCAATTGATGTTGTGATAATTAATATCAATATTAAGGCAAGGCATTGCAATAATAAATAAAAAATGATTTTTAATTTTATAGAATAACTTTGTTCTAGAATGTATTTCAAATTATTAATAGATCCGTATCTACCTCAGAACTTACAAAGATCAAATTTACTAATGGAATTAAACAAATAACAATGTGCCATCAAAAAACTCGGTAAGAAATATTGTTAGGTAAATAGAACTTTCGATTTTTAGATTTTAAAAACTCTGATATGGTATGTTGCTTATGTGTTGTAGACTTACCTAAACTATTTAGCTAAATTAGATCATTTAAAATTATAATGTTATAGCAATGCTTTATCAATAGCCATGATGGAAGATCTTATCAAAAATATAAAGGACAACCAGAATAGTCATGAACTTAGAGTTGTAGTTATTGCAGGAGAAGGACCGGTTTTTTCAGCTGGACATAATTTAAAAGAATTGGTAAGTTTATGTGAAATAGGCATGAGAGATTGATCCTTATCCATTCATTGTTTTAGGCTGAAAGTGAAGCACAGGTGCAATGCTTTAAAGTCGCATCCCAACTGATGTATACAATAATAGACTCGCCAGTGCCAGTTATAGCGAAAGTAGATGGAGTTGCGGCAGCAGCCGGCTGTCAACTGACTTCACAATGTGACATTGCTGTTTGTTCAGAGAAAAGTACATTTTCAACCCCAGGGTAAAAAATTCTGCATGATTTTTGATAAAATCAAAAATAATTAATTATTTTAGGGCAAATTTCGGGATTTTCTGTTCAACTCCCGGCGTAGCCCTAGCCCGTTGCGTAAATAAAATGCCGGCCCTCCACATGCTCCTCACAGGCCTCCCGGTACCAGCCAATCAGGCTTTGCAAATTGGTCTCGTTTCTAAAGTCTGTCCGAGTGAAAAATTAGATGAAGAAATCGGCATTATATGTAACGCTATTACGTCAAAAAGTAGGGATGTTATCGAATTAGGAAAGAGGTTTTATTATAAGCAAATCTGCTATAATGTAAAACAGGCCTATGAAATGGGGGGTGAAAAAATGGTGGAGAATTTACAGATGGACGATTGTAAGGAGGGATTGAAGAGTTTTATTGAGAAGAGGAAGCCTCAATGGGGTGTGAAATAGTGGCAAAGCATTTTACTGAAAGTGTTGTTGCCAGGCTATTTGGATACAGTGTGTTTACATACTTAATACAATGCTAAACATTTTTGTGGCATTAACTACCATGCAGGCTGTGATTAATTGTTGATGCAAAATGTATATTGTTTTGGTGCATGTATATATTTTTAATACATTGTTATTATGGCATTTTATAGTGATGTTTTCATAAAACAATCCTTATTTTATCTTTTAGTTATCTCCAGAGGTTATCTAAACTACTGGACAAAATTAACACATCATAATTTTACCACAGTTGCTATTTTTTTCTGAACGTAAATTCCTAATTAAATGATTATTTTTGCATCCTTGACAATGCTATAGTTTTCGTATTGATTTTATAAATGATATTTACCCCAATATAAAATTCACCATAGAAAAAGAACCAGACAATGCTATCAATTTTCTAGATCCAACAATATCACCAGAAAGTAATAGACATATTTTTTCTATGTTTCACAAACCAGCACACCCAGACAATTATACACAAATCATCTTCTTATCCTACACAACATAAATACGCAGCATTTTACAGCATGATACCATAGACCAACCTACTAGGTCTATGATGATACACAGATTAATCACAATTCCTATGCAAAAAATTAACTTTCAAAAAGAACTAAATATAATTAAGCAAATAGCTGTAAACAACGGATACGCTTCGCATATATTACAATTTTAAATAAAAAACTACAAAAAAGCCATTAATATGACCAATTCCCTTTAAGAAGGAAAATGCAAAGAATGTTAAAGTAATTACTTTTATTGGCATCGCTAAATGTCTTAGAAAACTCGATGTCAGCATCACTTTTAAAACCAATAATTTGACAGGCACTTTAACAAAAAAGAACAATACATGTAACCATTGTCCTAAAACATATAGGCCAATCTGGCAGAAGTTTTCTTAAAAGAGAAAAAGAACAAGCTATATTAAGGAAAAAAATAACTAATTATTCTAATCACTTATTAGAATGCAATCATAAATTTAACCATAATTACCAAATTCTCCACACTGAAAATAAAGGCCTTAAATCAGATTTGTTGGAATCCCTTGAAATAAATAAACTTAGAAATAAAGACCGCTTATTGAATAATTGTCAAACATACTTGAATAAATCACTTTTGTTAAATCTATTTTTGTACCTACCCTAATTATAGAGATAATTGTTAGGAAACCCAGAATTTATACATCTTCACTTTTATACCACTCATTCTTGAAAAAGCTACAGTGATAGCGAAACTAGTCAAATTTTATAAATAATTCTTAGTTTCAAATCGTCTGAGGTTTCAAATATAGTGGAATTAAAGTAAAAAGTTTGTTTACTTTCTCATAGAATTTACGAATTAAGTTGACAAATCACAACATACTAAAATTGGAATTCAAATATTCAGCCATTGAATAAAAAGCCTAATTTATTAAAAGTCTCTTCAATCTATTTTTAAAATTCCGAATTGGTAAAATTTTAATGTTTAATGGTGGCATCAGTGGCGTAGCCAGCATTTTGGGGCGGAGGGGGCGAACTACCGAAGAGGCGCAGATAGCGGAGCTAAAGCGCCGCAGGCAAAAAATTTTTGGGACCACGCCCAAGTTTCGTAGGAATTCACCTTCTTCATGCTCCTTAGGGAACAGGGGTCTGGCCCCAAATGAAGGTAAAATCCGCTATATAAAAAAAATAAATTTAATGTGATGGGACGCTCTCAAAACCGGTTTTATTAAGTTTATTCCCATCGCTCTTCTTTACTAAAAATAAAATAAGAACGATCTTGTTTTTTAAGAATTATTTTTTTAGTAGTAAAGGGGCGCCAGGCCAAGGGGGGCGGGGGGGGCGATCGCCCCCCTTCGCCCCTCTGTGGCTACGCCACTGGGTGGCATACCTTCATTTTTAAGTATTCTGCAGTCCCTATCCATGGGATTGCCCTTAAAAGAAAGGCTGGACGTCATATAACCGCACCTGTTAACCATAATCAACTGGTGGATGAAGTAATTGCAAAATGGGGGAAAATAATTCCCAGGATTTGGTCTGGACCTGGACGCCACCCTTTTATTACTTGAACTGTCTTAATATTAAAACGGGTGAACGTAAGCTCGATTTGATTTTAGTCGATCCACAAAAATCCGTCAACAGAATCGTGGGAACCCGCCTTTAAACCCAAATAATAAAACAAAGGTATTATCTGTAATATAATTTAATTATTACAAAACACATATTATAACGTAACAGATAGAAATAATATGGCATTCCACAAATATTAGTCAAAATTGAATTAGTAAAAATTGTAATTAATTATCATTGAATCATCATATATTGCAAGGATACCAGAGTCCACCCTATTTTTTAATCAATATGACAATTAGCTACCATTAGGTATATTAAAAGATGTTTGATTTGATGAACAGAAACTAATAATCTTCCAGCTATAAGCATTTTTGAATTTAAAGATTTTTTAATTGAATTTTTGTGTTAGCATATTTTGAAATAAAAAGAGGCTGGACGCCTTTGAAATATAGTGCAACACCTAAGTGTTATTTTAAATATTGTCTACTTCTTTCCTAAGGCTTTTTGGGTGGCTGCAGTTTTTGCTTTTGCAGCATCTTCTCTTTCTATAACAAAAAATAAAAAAAAAGCAACCAGCCAAGTTTCTGTAGTGTAATTTCATGTGAGCTTTGCGAATGCATCTAATTATTCTTTTTGTGAGCAGCAGAAAGATTTGTTGTTCAGATATGATGAATTGTACAAGACCACAATAAAGGATTCTTAGTACATTATGTGCTTCCCATGTAAGATTGGTATTCAATATGACAATTTTCAGAGGAATCTATAAAAATGTGTTTCTGATTTTTTTGGCAGGAAATATATATATTTATTATTTACATACCTTTTACTTCAGCTTCCCTTCGTTTTTTAGCTTCTTCACGTTGCTGCTTGATTATTGCTAACCTAGCTAAATCAGCTCGTGCCTGCTCTGTTTTTCCCTCTGCATGAAGCTTTTGGTAGTGGGCTTGGGCTTTTTGTCTAAAAATATGGTTCTTTGATATCACATGAACATTCTTGTAGGTTCAATTTTATAAGGACCGTGTCATATAATTTAAATACCTTTCAATTTCTTCCCTTTCCCTTCTAGATAACTGTGGTTTATCAGATAAATCTTCAGTGTCTAACTTAGATATTTTCTTGACTTTTTTTTGGACCCTGTTTGGATTTTCTATTTCGATTAGGTTGGAGACTCCTTTGGCTTTCTAAAATGATAATTTCCGACATCAATTAAAAATAAGAAAATCTGTCTCAAAGCCTATACTTACACCTGCCTCCTCCTCTTCACTACTGCTTTCTTCCTCTTCACTGCCCGACTTTTCACTAATTTTCTTCTCATCCTCGCTTTCTTCACTGCTACTCTCATCCCCATGTTGCTGTCTCCATTTCTTTTTTTGTTCCTCTTTTCTCCTCTCCTCTTCTAATTCTTCAGGATTTGTAAATCTACGATTGCGACCTTTATGATTTGTGAATTTACCTAAAAAAAATCAAATCTGGAGTAGTCTTCTGTATTATAGGTTCAAGTTATTATCAACGTCTAACTACAGGATAACTGTTGTCATGGAAGTTATTTGGCTGTTATCGCTTACTGGATATTGAGTATTTAGACCATAGGTCAGATTATTGGATGTCAAGTCTAAATTATCAATGTCCTGTTAATTCTACCTATAAGATAACTTCCAAGGATACTGAATATTGTTGTCATGGAAGTTATGGGGCTGTTATCCCTAACAGGACATTGATAAAATGGACCTTATTAACTGAACTTTAACTACAAGATAACGTCTACGGATACCATTGGTAACCAGGACATTGACAATATGGACCTTAAGGAAGTACTTTTTTGGCTACATTTCACTTCAAGTTTTGTAATTTGGCTACATTTCACTTCCAGTTTTGTAATTTTGTTGTTTGTTTATCAGCTATTGATATATTGTAGACATCTGGATAAATACAGTTATGCTTAAATACACGTTCTGATTGAAGCCTCACAAACATGTATATTAGGTCGTGTTGTGGTCTCACAAATATATGGATTATGTTGCATAAGTTTTTCAGAGAAAATATAATGCCACGAATGTAAAAATTGTAAATATTTGTAACAAATACACAAAACCAAAGGTAGATAAAAAAAATTTCATTTTCCTTACTAAATTAGGCGTGGATTTGGAGAACAAAGATATAACCTAAATCAAAAGCTATGGCATAAAAAAGCATAATCTTACCTCGTGGCATTTTTAAAAGGGTGACGAAATCTAGGAATACGAAAATTTACAAACCAATTTTCCGGATAAACACAGAAAAAGCAAAAAAGTTTTTTGGGAAATGATTTTGACAATTTGACAGATAAATTTTTTGTTCGGTACAATTTTTCTCGACATACGTTTCGTTACCTTGAATAGATTAAGCTACGACGATAAAGCTAGGCCTCAATCCTCCATACTTGTGCCACTAACCTTTATTGTTCTGTGCTTCCGGACCCAAGATTGTAGCAACGAATACCAAGAGGTGGTAGCATAGAATAGGAGGGGACAGGTGGTAGTGCCCGACTGCCTGGACGTCCGGTGGTTCGTGTTTGTGATGCGACAGGACACTGAGCTGAAAATATGATGACAGTTCGACCCTTGTAACCCTAACCTAATTTTTCTATATTTTTGTCATTGTTGAGAACCTTGATATTAATTTTTTTTGATTAGTGTTTTTAATTTAAAAGTTTTATCATTCGATAATATTTATATTCTTGTGATAGTTGCACTGAGATAGTTATGTGATGGCAGAAAGTACAAAGAACTCAAGACAAAGAGACACTGCACAAAGACCGAAAAAACAGAACAGAACTCCGAGTCAAAATCATGTTTTTCGTAAGAGGCAGCCCCAAAAGCCTGAAGTGGGTGAAAATGTAATTTATGTCAGCACTAAGACGAGCACTAAAGTATGTAAGAAATAAAATTACTATGTTACTTTTACTTGGAGTTAGAGTAAAGGAACACTTTTACTTCAGTCTAACAGTAAAATAGACCAATCAACATCTGTAAAAGCTGTATATTTGTTTTAGAGCCTTCTAGAACGTTGTACAAAACTCATTAATAAGAACGTAAACGAAATTATTATATATTGCTTGGGAGCAGCAATCCAACGTGGTATATTACTCGCTCTTCAACTGTGTGAAAGACACATCGCTTATCAGTATAACACCAAAACATTTTCAACTTCATTGATAGGTTAGTTGAATAATACTTTTTTTTGTTTTACAAACTTTTATTTAAGGGATCAGATGTTTTAAAAACTGATGTAAGAGTAACTGAGCATACAAAAAAGTCAAATGTTTTTTTAGATGACCTTGAACCAGCTGCCGATGAGGCCGACTATGAAATGCAGAGAAGATTTAATTCAGCTCTAAGAATAACAGTATTTCGTTCTGATCCTTTGGAAACTTCTTCACAGTCTTAAGGCTGCTAAGACTACAAAAAAAGAAGAAACAGTTAATACTAAAAAGAGCACATACTAGGATAAAAATGTTTTTTACAATAGATGAAATGGTGAAGTGGTTGGGTCTTACAGTCTTCGAAATATGGATTAATCTTATATCGCTGCTTGTGTTCACTCTAACTTTGGCCATAAAGTATGACCCGGATGTGGACATCTACACCAACCATTGGTGGACAATTTTCTTTCCCCTATTTACAGGGGATGCATTAAATGCATATTTTTGCATTATTCTATTTATCCGAATGATTATGGAAACAACATTTAAGTTTTGCATAAAGAAACTTACTTGGTCCGTGACATTTTTGACTTTAATTTTTGTGTTCAAATTTTTATTGTGTAAGAAACTATTAGGACAGATCTCTTTGGACTATTCTGAAGTGTTTGCGCCTGTGTACATATTGCTTCAGCTGATTGCCGTAAGGGCTTGTCAGCAGAGTTAATTTAAGGCAAAATGTGTTTATCCCTCCTACATAATTTAAATAAAATTTTTTCATAAATATTAATATTTTTATTTCCATTATTTTTCAACCCATAATAATATGCAAACCTGCCTTTTAATTTATTAGAGTAGATGGATTAAGGTGACCAACTCTCTTAAAAGAAAAACCAGAAATGAACAATTTTTTATATAATTTTTAGTTTATTCCTATTACTAGACAAAAATAATTTAGGAATTTTTAAAATAATATTTATCTTGAGAGTGTTAATTTTTTTTAAGCATATTGTTATTATGAAATTAAATGCATGTGCATGTGGGATCCAAATTAATTTTGACAATTAATGATTTTAGTGTTTTAATGTGTAATGGTGACTTGTCCTTCATCCAAAAGTTGTTCATATTGGAAAAAACTCTTACAGAACTTAGTTCTCAAAAACAGTATAGTTCTAGTTAAATCAGAATGGTTGGTCATCTAAAGACAGGTAGATACAAAAAGCTTAGCAACATAGGCAAGACATTTTTTAAATTGATGAAATGGAATTTGTCATCTTCAATCTGTACTAATTTGATTAAATACGCTACACATTGCATGGAGCCCTTGGCATAATGAGGGTATAAAAATAAAATGAATATATACTTTTTTCTATTACAAACAATATTGTACAGGACCGGCGCGAGGGAGGTGCCTTGCAGGACCCCGGCCATAGACAAGGGAGATGCGCTTATGGTAGGGATAGACAGGCAACTTAACATACTAAATTGGTTCCCTAATAGCGCCATTCGTGACTGGTTGAAGAACTAAATGTAGCAATGGGGGTGAGGGGCGGGGAGTCGGTGCCACGCATGAAAATATAAATTTTACAACTTTGAATTCATACTTTCGCGCTTCTAACTCTGATGGAAAAGTTAGAAGCGCAAACCCTTTGAATTAAAGTCAATATATTTTAAGAGAATAAAAGGAAGTTGTAACAACGTTTCTGATATATGGCGACAAGCTTTAAACACGATCCTCTTGTCTTTGCCACAGAGTAATGGATTTTGAATAGCATTTACCCAAAGTTTATGCGTCTAAAAATACACGGACGTTATACTAAGATCGTAAACCGTCATAACTCTAAGAAAATCAGTATATAAGTAATGTTTATGATTATTCAGGATCAAAAGGTGTCCTGCATACATTTTTTTTAGATAGCAACAATATTTTGTATACAGTATAGGCGCAAGGTGCCTTTTTGGCTCTTCAGGATACACCCTTTTTATCACTTCGCTAAAACAACAAAAAGCTTACCTGGTCGCTTTTTGGAAACCTGTGCATTTTCTCACGTTTCCCACTTTGTGCTTTACATCCGGGAACGCAACAATAAATCACCATTTTAGCAGAATAAACTTAATAAACTTGTCAATGTCGCTTGGGTCCGAATCCGGAAGATATTTTTATTATGGGTCAGCGCGTAAGTCATATTTTTATCTTTATCGCACCTTAGCTGGTACCTACGGTTGAATGCAAAGAGAAAGATACAGAACGTTCACCACGGTCATTCTAAATCATAGACATAATGTCTATGTTCTAAATACATGTTTTGTCGCTACGTATATGAACAACCTTATAAAACAAAATCCCTACAATAGCGCCATCAGCGTCTGGTTGAAGAACTAAACGAACGAGGAACGATCTTTACCATTTAAGTTATACCAAGGAAACTTATATTCTTTGGTTATACTAGCCTGACCCCGGCCGTGACAACCCTGACACTTAGGAAGGTTAGTTAATTGCGTCCTTTCGGAGGATTCATCCTCAGATGCGTTTCGCTGTATAATAGCTCATCAGTGAGGCTATATGGAATCCGACGAAAGAAAGCAATACCATAGAGTCTATTTTGACCCTGAAAGATGGATGAGAAATGGCAGATGTTCTGGCTACACCTGAAACGACCTGTCCTCGAGATATGAAACTACG
Source organism: Polydrusus tereticollis (assembly GCA_963920685.1). Taxonomy (NCBI): domain Eukaryota; kingdom Metazoa; phylum Arthropoda; class Insecta; order Coleoptera; family Curculionidae; genus Polydrusus; species Polydrusus tereticollis. Next base: position 23,083,651 of record OY987333.1, on the reverse strand, counting down.
ATTTTGATCAAGTAATTTGGCATAGGTACCTATATAATCTCATAAATTTTACTATAAGCCCGGGGCGTCGTGCCAGACCTTATCGATAGCTTTCAAAACATCGAAAAATATCGCTCCCGTTGAAAAGCGGCCATTAAAACCCCTTTAGTATGATGGTAACGTCGTTTATTGGCAATGAGTAGACCAAAAACCGAACTGATTCGGTGCTAGAATATTGTTGTTCAATACAAAATCGTTAATACGATAAAAGTATTAACTTTTCAACAATCTTGCCTAAACTGAATAATATACTTATGGGTATATAACTATAGCCGCCCGCGTGGGCTTTGATATCAGTGTTACCTTGGTTTTTTTTTCAAGAGGCCCGGAAGCGCCCCTTTTCGATGACTGCCTGGGTTAGATTTACCAAGCCCACCACTGCTTTCCTGGCAAATTCGTTAATCCTTTATTCTTTGTGCCGTCAAACTTGAGCGCCTTTTTTGCATTTAGAAAGTATACCACTTATAGCGTCACCTGCTTGATGTCCTCAACTCAGTTATTAATTGTTTTATAGATTTCAACTGTTCTGGAATCTGGAAATCCTCGCATCTCTACGTCTCTACCCTATCGTTGGGTGTCCGCTGAACTGTTCATCTGAGAACAGTTCAGCTTTTTCCAGTGGGTATACTATGCTTTCGTTGGTGCTTGGTTCCTTAACGCAGGACATCAGTTATCTACCGCCCCCCGTTAAGGCCCTTAATTGTAAATATAAAAATAGAATGATCTTCAAGTTTGAGATTTAGAATTTTGTTTTCACACAGGGAAGATTCTTGCTAGCGTAGTAGTCGCTTGGCTTCCACCATCTGCTGGTTTGCAAGAGCATTTGTGTAAAGATCCCCAGTAAAGTATGCGCGTCCCATTGTTCTGCTCCACCGGCACCAAACACAAGAATATAAATATATTAACCAGAAGGATTTAAAGCGTACCTCTATACATTTTCGACGGATTCCAGGATTGTCTCGAATTTCGTTGAAATGGTGTCTATATCAGATCTTCCCTGTAGTGAACTGGCGTCGAATAATACAAGCTTCTTTAAATTTCCTCATAAAAAGAAATCCAATGGAGTCATTTCGGGCGACCTCGGTGGCCATAAAATAGGCGCACCTCGACCTATCCATCGATTACCAAAAGTATTTGATAAGTGTTGACGAACTAAATTGCTGAAACGGGGTGGTGCACCATCGTGCATATACCACATCTAATTTCTAATTTCTAAGGGCACATTTTCTAATAAACCGTTTAGGTTTTGTTGCAAGAATTGCAAATACATGGCACCATTTAATCTGCCTTCAATAAAGAGCGGTCCAATGAGATTATTCCCAAAAGTCCCCGCCCACATGTTAACTATGAACCGTTGTTGGTGCTTTGTTTGTACTGTTGCATGGGTATTTTATTCATGTCAGATATGCAGTTATGGCAATTTTTTTTACTCCGTCTCGGGTGAAACTGGCTTCGTCCGTGATTATGATTTTGCCTACATCGTTGCAAGAATCAATTTGCGTAGTGGACTCTTGCAGGATAAGCAGAAGACATGGCATGTACCCTCTGGGCGTGATAAGGATGTAGCAGTTGTTCTCGAAGGGTCTCATGAACAACCCACTTTGTAAACGTGGACCGACCGTTTTCTTGCACTATTATATATAGAGGGATTTTCAGCAACCTTATTCAGAATTTCCTTTTCTAACTGAGGGTTCCTTGCTCTTCTTGGAGACCCTTCTCAACCAATATGCGGCAAAAAACTTTCTAGAGTAAATTAGCAAAAGGTTAGCTATTTTTAGCATTTTTTTAATTTCACTTAACTATTTACCTGTTTTTCTTAAGCTCCGATCAACCCTTTCAAAAGTCCCTTGTTGCGGTAAACGGCGATTTGGACATGTTTTGTATCTCCGTTAAGGGGCACTTTCGGAATTTTCTTTCTATGACAAACTAGGGATGTTTTGACCTTCCCTATAGCTCCCGAGAGTATGCGCCATAATATACTTACTCTGTATATATAGTTCGACTCGTACTAATCTACCCACCTGGTGTAGTCTTAACAAGATGATTTCAAAAAACTGCAAATATTTTAAAACAAAATACTCAAAATTCTTGCCTTTAATGCCGTCCCTAGCTGAACATTTTGACAAAATAATAACGGACTATTACAGACGGACAGATGCCTCACAAGACGAACTAATTTCACATTCCTTCCCTCCCAAACTCAATGGGCTGAGATTGATGTGATAAGCAATGATATCAAAATTTTAACTAACCTGAACACGGACTCCTTTTTAAACAAATAAAGAAGCAACTTCGAATCAAACCAATTGGAAAGAAGATCTACTGAACATTATCACTATGAAGAAATAGTATATTATTAACCAAGGTTTAGACAGCCATCATCATTGCCCGAGCGGCAAGTTTAAATCACGAGGAGCGGAGCGACGAGGTATTTAAGACGCGAGGGCTATAAGCTGTCTAAACCGTGGTTAACATAATATTTTTCCCACTACTACAAACTTTTATAAGACTTATATCTTTATAGTATTAATAATTATAAAAAATTATAGGTAGGTATAAGTATATTTTTTAATCAAGTTACCTCTGCGCTTTGGAATTGGCAAAATATTTTGTTGTTTTTTTGTCAGGTGGCTTCGTTAACGTCAATTTTTGTTTATTTTTGTCATCAGATTTCACGAGTTTTCCTTTTTTTTTTAAATGAGCGAAGAAAATGTTAGTGATATTAGTATGTATACACCTCCAGAATTAAGGATGGAAGCAGAAAAAATGTTGACTGTATCGATATTTTACAATATCAAGCATCTCTAATAATCTAATATGTATTGATAATTATCTGGTTGCCTAACCACAAGAAATCACGTTTCAGGTTATTCATGTTTATGAATTCAGGTTGTAGAATCAAAAAATCAAGTTACTTGCGTGCAAATAGATTCTTGAAGATCAGTCAATAATGGATTTCAATGCCTTATTATTGACCATGGTCAATAATAACTTATAAGGTTGAGAAAAACGATTTCTAACGTTAATAATCGGCCAATAATGGCGATGTTATAGGTTAGTAGTGGAAAAAATAAGTTATATTGACCATTTTCTACAAAGAACTATAGTTAAGTACAAGTGTGTTATTTTATATATAAGTCACGCTGGGAAATGGTTAGCCCTTGAGGCCGTAGGCCGAGAGGGCTAATTCCCAAGTGACTTATGACTTAACACACGAGTGCCATACAAAATTTTATCCACCACCTGATAGATATTATTAAAAAACAGAAAATTATATTGTTTCAATGTAAACTGGAAAACCCTGTATTACATTATAATTGACATATTTTTGAATGACAAATTTATTAACACGTAAAAGTAGGCTAAGGTGATTTTTGTTGTTATGGAATTGATTAACAATAAAAATTTGAAGGCAGTAATTAAAATTATTATATTTGCGATTCTCGCGAGGGTAGTTTTTCAAAATATGGAAGAAACTTCAGCCGAAATTCAAAAAGAAGCGAACCTTGCGTGTTCATTTATTATTCCCCACAAGTCAAGAGACAGTTATGACAAAGCCTTATATGAATGCATATTTTACCACAACCCACCAGTGAGTTATAATCATAACCCACTAGTGTGTTATGATTTATAATTCACTAGTGTGTTATTTGTTACTTCTTCTACTACTGTAGAAATAAATTAACCTTTGGGCTCTAGCAAGACGAAAGATCACGAAAGTAAACATTAAAGTTACCTGAATATTATACGTTGCTAGCTATGAAAGTAGAATGTTTCTAGCTGCGAAAGTACTACTTTCGGTGCCAGGACAAAAAACACGAATACTATACGAATAGTATCTATCTTTCGACTTCTCAGGTAACAGTAAGGCACATTTTAACTCGGCCGCCCTCTAAATAGCAACGTTTTGGTCTTGGGAGAACATTTTAAGACTAGCGAAATTAAAAAATTCGAACTGACAGACTCTGACAGTACTCAAATAACTAGTTGTCATGGATTCTGTTACAGGTGGAAAATAGTTATTTATACTACAAGGGATGTAAGTAAATATTCTTACGTCCCATGAAGTAGGTATATAACATTTTTTCTCCTCCCCGCAGAATTTATTCTTGGATTCTTATTAATTTAATTCGATACTTTTCGCATGAAATTATGGACAGCTTTGACCGGTTTCTATAGCATCATAAGCATTGTTGTTTTATCAACAACGTCAAGTTGACAGTTTATTATCAATAATTATTACCACCCAAGGGTGGTAAGTTGACTTATACAACAGAGAATAGTAGTAGAAAAAATTTAATACATCACACGATGCGAAAGCCTTTTTTGATGTTCGGAGGTATTGAATCACCTCAGCTTTACTTGTCTAATATGACATAAATAATGATCCTATAACTAGCAGACGTTGGATAAAAATCATAATCATACTAGTAGCAGTAGTGGACAATGACACCATGTCAAATAAATGACATTTTTCTACTGTCTTGCCAAAAATCACTGATTATAAGATCATCTATCAATGGAAAAACTAAAAGTGATTGATGAAGTATACAATAGTACGTACTCATTTCCTCAATCGTCTTCAATCTGTACAAGTGATTCGTTGGTAACTCCTTCTCTTATCAACTACGTACCATCGATTATCGGATGTGGTTTTCAGAGTAGATTTGAGGACAGTAATACAACAGATCTAACAAATTCAAGAAGTGTAAGTATTAATTTCAGATTTAGGTTTGCTATATTATGCAAATCATTTATTTGCTCTAGTCCCTAGGGTTCATTACCGAAGATGCTACCGTGGGATATTGTAGTGAAAGATGCGACGAACTATGGAGGGCGTTTAGGGATGAGGCAGGTAAGTTTGTTAAAATGCTGCTTTTTAAAAAGTAAAGCCTGCCCAGAGATATAAGAAAGTTACACTTTGCCTTTGAATGGGATTATCCAAGGGTGGCCATAAACAAACAATGAATGAATGAATAAATGCAGGTAAATTATGGCCTGTACTTAAAAATGTCTTAAAGTAAACTGCAAATCCGGAAGACGTAATTGCATTATTAAAGTAATAGTTTGGTGATTTTAAACCGATTTTTACCTGATTCAAATTGAGAGGGTTAATCCCATAAAACAAATTATGTTCTAAAGACTGTAAGTATATATAGCCACTCTGGTTAGTTTTAAGCTTAGTAATTATTCTTACTTCGTCGTGTGTAATACAGCGTTTGTTTAATCGTATGTGAGTCATGAAAAATATGTGCGAGCCCAATGTATCTCAGGAGATAAACCCCGGCGAAAAGCAGAAAACACTTTTCTGTGGAAACTTAGGAAGTTATAAACAATGTTTATTCAACTCTCATTGAACGTGCAAGCAAGCAGCGTTAGAAGAAACGGCCACATTAACAAAAATTCCAACATCAACCAATAATTCCATTTTAGCGAGGAAAAAAAGAACCGATACTGGCATTTTCTCGCAGGTAGATGGAAGTGATCAAGATATAATACGGCGTAAAATTTACAAGTTATACGAGGAACAAAGCGTAGATAATTTAATTAAGAGGCTTGAAAAAGATGAAACCGGCGTTAAATGTGACAGAACAACGTTATGGAAGTGCATCCAACACATGAGTTTTAGATTTTAAAAAAAAATAACAAATAAAAAAGTTTTAATGGAATCCAGTAGAATTCGGGAATGGCGATTCAAATATCTACAAAAAATTAGGATTTACAGAGATCAGCAAAGGCCGATTATTTACTTGGATGAAACCTGGTTCGACACACGGACCCTGGAAAAGGGTTGGGTTGACTCAAGCGGCAAGTGTAAAACAAGCGCGCCATCAAAAAGAGGTAAGCAAATTACGATTTTGCATGCTGCATGGATCTAAAGACGGATGGATTCCAAATGGACTCTCCCTGTCTGCAAAAAACATTAAAGATTCTTCTCTGGATTACCATGAGGACACCACTGCTGATATATTTGAAGATTGGTAAAAACAAGTTAATTCCAAATATATCTCCGAATAGCGTAATTGTAATGGACAATGCAAGCTACCATAGTAGGCAGTTGACCAAGTTTAAAACTACAAAAGAAATGCTTCTGTGATAATTATGCAAAAAATCTAGGGCATACAGTTTTAAAGCTTCCACCATACCATTGTATATTTTTTAATCCCATCGAACATGTTTGGCACCAACTGAAATCTGCCATTCGTCGTAACAATATTTGCCCTACTATTATAACTCCAGTGTACTTGAGCTTATAGAAATTGAAATTTTTAACATCCCTTCACAAAGTTGGGCAAATTCTGTTACACATATTGAAAAAATGGAAAAATCCTATATCCATATAAACAATATAGCACAAATAATAACTAAAACAGATGATGATAGCAATAGTGATATTGCTATATTAACTGAATAATTATTATAAGTACCGAATAATTTGTATATTTTTGTGATCATAATTATAATTTTTAATAATAAAATAACTTGTAATTTCACATTTAAACATAAATAAAATATTATTTAATGTCTTACTTATTTCTATTACAACCCATGATTAAATTCTAAGCAGAAAACACTTTTCTGTGGAAACTTAGGAAGTTATAAACAATGTTTATTCAACTCTCATTGAACGTGCAAGCAAGCAGCGTTAGAAGAAACGGCCACATTAACAAAAATTCCAACATCAACCAATAATTCCATTTTAGCGAGGAAAAAAAGAACCGATACTGGCATTTTCTCGCAGGTAGATGGAAGTGATCAAGATATAATACGGCGTAAAATTTACAAGTTATACGAGGAACAAAGCGTAGATAATTTAATTAAGAGGCTTGAAAAAGATGAAACCGGCGTTAAATGTGACAGAACAACGTTATGGAAGTGCATCCAACACATGAGTTTTAGATTTAAAAAAAAAATAACAAATAAAAAAGTTTTAATGGAATCCAGTAGAATTCGGGAATGGCGATTCAAATATCTACAAAAAATTAGGATTTACAGAGATCAGCAAAGGCCGATTATTTACTTGGATGAAACCTGGTTCGACACACGGACCCTGGAAAAGGGTTGGGTTGACTCAAGCGGCAAGTGTAAAACAAGCGCGCCATCAAAAAGAGGTAAGCAAATTACGATTTTGCATGCTGCATGGATCTAAAGACGGATGGATTCCAAATGGACTCTCCCTGTCTGCAAAAAACATTAAAGATTCTTCTCTGGATTACCATGAGGACACCACTGCTGATATATTTGAAGATTGGTAAAAACAAGTTAATTCCAAATATATCTCCGAATAGCGTAATTGTAATGGACAATGCAAGCTACCATAGTAGGCAGTTGACCAAGTTTAAAACTACAAAAGAAATGCTTCTGTGATAATTATGCAAAAAATCTAGGGCATACAGTTTTAAAGCTTCCACCATACCATTGTATATTTTTTAATCCCATCGAACATGTTTGGCACCAACTGAAATCTGCCATTCGTCGTAACAATATTTGCCCTACTATTATAACTCCAGTGTACTTGAGCTTATAGAAATTGAAATTTTTAACATCCCTTCACAAAGTTGGGCAAATTCTGTTACACATATTGAAAAAATGGAAAAATCCTATATCCATATAAACAATATAGCACAAATAATAACTAAAACAGATGATGATAGCAATAGTGATATTGCTATATTAACTGAATAATTATTATAAGTACCGAATAATTTGTATATTTTTGTGATCATAATTATAATTTTTAATAATAAAATAACTTGTAATTTCACATTTAAACATAAATAAAATATTATTTAATGTCTTACTTATTTCTATTACAACCCATGATTAAATTCTAAGCAAAATACGGACCTGTTCGGCCATATTTCAATTTTACAGCTGGCCTGGGTCTTTCCTAATAGGGATCAGTTAGACCTTTATTGTTCGGTGTCAGTTAGTCACTTTCTTATATCTCTGAACAGACTTTACCCATTATACAGGGTGTCCCACTATGGTCGGCAAGGTACGATATTATGCAAGTCATAAACCTTAAGGCTAATGGAAAAAGTACTTATTAAATTTCTGCATTTTCCACATGCCTTACCCAAATTTAATCAGCTTAGGCTCGTTTAATAGACACTTTTACACTTATTAAAAAAACCGGCCTTGGTCGTGGTTGCTAGTACATACCGCATCTTTTAAGTGACGCTGTTAAGACATGATTCAGTTTTTTCAAATTTTCTTAATAGAATTAATTAGAATGATACATTTTTTATTACTCTGCTCAAAGAGCCTAAAATTATCTACATTGTGGCGAAAACCGTGATTCAATATCTTTATTTGTTTTCGAGTTCTTTACAAATGAGTATTTTAATTTAAAAAAATTAATGTTAATTAGATTGTAACATCATGGTTTTATGAGTCTTTATGGCCTACCAGGGGCGGTCATGCGGGGGCGTCGATTACATTATAAAAGCCCTGCCTCCATAAATTGACCAATCGTGTCAAGCCCTTAATTTTTTAAAAATATTTAAACGCAAAAAATATATTAATAGAAATAATTAAGTAAGTAGGTATAATATAATATAGGTATCTATAATTTTCTTAAAATTTACTTAGCCGTTTTTTGTTTTTTTTATTTTTTCTACTTGAAAACCAAGAATCATCAACAAAAAGGGCGTGGCACCCCCCTGTGGCTTACATAGAAATATTACCGTTTTCCAACACACGGCATTTCTCCTATCCCACTAAATTTAATTTTAACCGCTTTGCCAAATCAAATGGAAATAAATGATGAACACCCGCCTCTTTAGTCCATAGATGAACTTTGACCCGCCGTAAATTGAAGCCTAATAATAATTGGCTTCACAGATTTTGTTGACGTCTTTTTTTATCGGTAATCCACACAACAAATTATGCGGTAATAAAATTAATACTTAATACAATAATCCCTTTTCGAAGGTTGTTGGAAAACTTCGTCCTTGAAAATGGCTAGTGTTTCTGAATTTGTAGCTGAGAAACGGATTAGTAAAACTGCGCTCTCTATAAATGAGAAAATTATTATTCTCAATGTGTTCAACGTAGAGGCCTGCACGGGCCGAAATTTCACGGCCCGACCCGGCCCGGCCCGTCAACTAAGACGTTGACGCGGCCCGAAAAAAGCCCGCCCGGCCCGAAAAGCCCACCCGGCCCGAAATGCTCGCCCGGCCCGAAAAGCCCGCCCGACCCGAAGAGCCCGCCCGACCCGAGAAGTCCACCATTTTTAGGACATGCATTTAAAAGTTGAGACGAAGAAGAAATGAGTGTCTTAAAAATACTTTTTAACACAACCATTTTTTATTTATCATATCGGTCGGCCCGAAAAGCCCGGGGAAATTTACTGCGGCCCGAAAACCCGAACCTTTGTTGTTTAAGTGGCCCGACCCGACCCGAACCCAAGAGTCGGGCCGGGCCGCGTAGCAGCCCGAGATGAAAACCCGGCCCGTGCAGGGCTCTAGTTCAACGCTCTTCGCCACCAAAATTCAACATTCGGAGTTGCAAAAATAGTTGAAATGTGTTCGAATATGACTGGAGTCGGACAGTCAACAATACACCGACTTGTGCATGAGGATAAACGCGGCCCCATCAAGTCACCAAAGAGAAGTACAGGAAGAACTGTAATAAATGAGGATGAAAAGACTGCCATCAGAAGAATCATACACTCGATTTAGTTAAAAAAAGAAATATCTACCTTGAACAAAATAACGTCTGAAATAAAAATAATGATTTCATTCCACCCATGGGTAAGAAGAACTATGGAAAACTTTAAAGAAAATGAATTTTTGTTATTCAAAACAGAAAATCACTTTTAATAGAGAAAGACGAAATCGTCTGCTGGCAACGACGAAATTTGAGGGCAGTTTTGAAGGGAAAACAGGAATATCTATTATGATTATGTGGACAAAACCTGGTTAAATAAAGGATATACCGTTAGTAAAATATGGCAGGATAAACATATAAAAAGCGCGAGGCAAGCTTTCATGAAAGGATGGTCTACAGGAATAAAAGCACCTTCGGGAAAAGGTAAATGATTAATAATTACTCACATTGGTAGCAAAAATGGAACCTCCTTGTACGAAATTTGTTGTCGACGAAGTCGCTTCAATACGAAATATAACGGTACTTCACCTTCCGCCATATCACTATGAATTAAACCCCATAGAATTGGTGTGGGCGCAAGTAAAAGGGCATAACACCACTTTTAAAATGAGAAACGTTGGAAACCTCATGCAAGAGGGAATAAAGACAGTGAATTGTGGAAAATGGAGTAAGTGCGTCGAATATGTGATTGAAATAAAAGAAAGAATGTGGGAAGCTGATAACATGCAAGAAAACACTGTAGAGCCCCTTATTATTTCTCTGGACCCCAACGACGATAGTTTATCGGACTACTCGGAACATGATGACTAAAATTTAAGAATTAAGTTGTTGTATTCTACATAGTAGATTTTTTTTTTATAAATATTAATATTTGTTCCAAATTCTTACTTCTGTATAAATCTTTAGCTACTTAATATTAGAATCATTAGCATCTCAGTTATCTGCCTATCTTTATAATTATAATCAAGTATAATTATTATTATACTTATAATTCTAATAAACTACCTGTAGTAACGCCGCTGTCACCCTTCTTTCATTCACCACACTCGTCTTTCAATTGTATGCAAGTTAGGGTGTCCCTAATTTAGGACCGATTCGGGGTGTATAGGTCTTAAATACCTGAATTTACATTGCAACTTTTAAGTTGTCCACCCTGCTTAATAGGCCCTGTCATTGCAAATTTACATTTTATTACTCTCTCGCATTAGGCAACAGAGTATATACATGCAAAAGTGTAAAAATAATTATATTTAGGTCCCTGGATGACTTATAGATTTACATTAAACGAATGGAAATTGGATCGTAAATTACCAGAAACTGGAGCGCCCTACGATGGCAATACGGATTTCGATGGGGTGTTAACCAAGGAAATTATAGCATCTGGGTTGTCTAACTTGGATAGATGCCCTGTATTTTATCATTATTCTTATACAGCTTGCGTATTAAAGAAAATTGTAAGTCAACAATATTAAATACATAGGTAAAGTGTGTTCACAAATATAAGAAACCGACCTAAATGACTGCTATTATTAGGGTATTCAAAATATAATAAACAACAATAAACCAGTTCTGTGAAATGATATGGGCGTAATAAATTTTAAGTACCGTACTCAGGTAAATAAAAATGCGGATAAACCAGGGTCCTTTTTGGTTTTAGTCTGTCAACGTACACTGTTGAGTTTAGTTTATTTTTTGAAAATGTTGCGTCCTTGGTGTTCTAGTGAGATTTGTGAAAGCAATGAAACTGAAGTGAATAACAGAGTGCATTTATCAACAGATGCCAAACAGATTATAAAGAATGTGTTTTTGACATTAATGTCGCACGGAAGTTTGTGCCCTAAAGAAGTTGTAAAGCAAACGGTTTCACTTACAAAAAAAAAGTGATATTTGAAAATCAAGAACGATGGACCGAGACGACGAAAAATTTATAAAATGTATGAAGAGCAAAGTGTACCAACGTTGGACAATTTAATGAAAAGGCTGTCAATAAATGCCCAAGAACGACATTGTGGAAGCGCCTTCAACACATACAACAAATAGTGTCATTGTTATGGATAACGCTAGTTATCATAGTAGACAATTAAACAAAGCTCCTTCTTCAAAAGACACTAAAGCCAAAATTCAAGAATATATATTTAATAATGATATATATTTTCATGAAAACTATAGAAATAAAGACTTATTAGAAGTGCTTAGAAGTATGTCTATTAAAAAGAATATTTTACTGCGATGAACTTGCGAAAAGCATGGGGCCAGGGCCGTTCCTGGCGAGCGTGCAGCACGTGCATGCACGCAGGCGCAAAATTTTAGGGGCGCAAAATTGACGGTCATTCAGTATTCTTTATTACAAATTAAAAAAAAAAAGAAATTTCTCTTATTTTATCATTTTATTATGTCTAAAAATTTTACCAAGCGTTTGCCTTAATAATAGCACAAATGTGTTCTCTCCATAGTTTCCTTGTTGGACACTACATGCCCCGACTTTTAAATTTATTTGTTCGATTTTAATCTGGCATGATAGTTTAGGAAAAATTAATATAGTAAGTAAAATACTACAAGATCTGAATAGAAACTTAAATGACTGCCATAAAGAATTTGAAAATCTAAATCTTTATTTTAACGAAAAACGGTCAGAAAAAAATTTTGATTTGCTCATCAATAAAGCTAAAGAAGAAGCAGAAAAAACGATGTGGAGCAGATATTCCCAATAGTACGGCAACGAAAAATTAAGCAACAATTTTCATATCAAAGTAAGGACGAATCTGTAGCAGATCCAAAGCAAAAATTTAAAATCGATTTTTATTTTCTAATTTTAGATACAACCATTTAGTCTTCACAAAAGCGGTTTGAGGGTATCAACAAATTTCAAAATTTATTTGGTTTCTTATGTAATTTTGAAAATTTAGAATCTGACCTAATGAAAGAATCATGTGTAAATTTAGATACCGCATTGCAAGTTGAGATAAATGGAGTAATATCTAAAGACATTGACGGCTTAGATTTACATAATGAAATTTCAACATATAAAATTCTTAATCCTAAAAATACTAGATTCATCCTTTCCCATAGACATTTTAAATTATATAACTAAAAAAAAATCTACACTCTTTTTTTCCAAATTTATTTATAGTCTTAAGGATATACGTTACATTACCCATTTCAGTAGCTTCAGGTGAAAGAAGTTTTTCTAAGTTAAAACTAATAAAGAATTATTTAAGGACATCCATGAGTCAAGAACGCCTATCAGATTTGGCCATTATTTCGATTGAAAATAATATTTCTGAGGCTCTTGATCATAATCAGATGATCAACGAGCTTGCATCCGTGAAAGCCAGACATGTTTTGTTTTAGGTATATCATTCCTCTTTGGTTTTGTTCATTACAAAAATAGTATTTTTTCATTTTTGAAACGTTTATTTTTTTATCATTAAAATATTTCTGTAACCTACCATATAAGTACTAGGTATAATATTGTTTTGTGTTTTTGTTATTGTTTATTTTATTTAGATTAATTTTATTCTCCTTTAATTTTCTTGTGAATGTACTGCTTTTAGTTCCCACTATTTATTATATTTCATAAATAATCGAGTAAATAATCTTAATGATATATTGATTATAAGTACTGTTTATACCGTTTTTTTTTGTTTCTTTAGGGTATATTTTTCTTTTGATATACTTATCAAATATTTTTTGTGATTTTGTTTGTTTTGGTAATTTAATAAATATTTTTTCTAATTATTTTTTTATCAGTTTTCTTACATTTCAAATCATTGCCAGTTTTTCGCGAAATATATTAAAAAAAAATAGGACCATTTTTTTTAACTAGGGGCGCACCAAAGAAACTTGCACGTAGGCGCCAGACACCCCAGGAACGGGCCTGCATGGGGCACATAGTATTGCGGCTACCGCCTTACCACTGTATATTTAACCCTATTGAACAAATATGGCACCAACTTAAAGCTGGAATTCGTCGCAATAGTATTTCATCCACACTTAATTCTAGTGTATTAACTCTAATTCATGATGAAACTAAAAAAATTTTGAACTGGAGAAACTGCGTACAACATGTAAAGAAAGTAGAAGAAAATTACATTTGTATTAGGAATGCAACAGAAAGGTTTATTATAACTTCAGATGATGATAGCGATAGTGAAGTAGATTTAGTTGGGTATAGTTTATTAATTAATATAATATTTAGCATTATAAGTGTAAGTGTAAGACCATAATTCTATTTTTATATTTTGAATTTAATAAACTTAAATAAACATCAGTTTCATATTTATTTGCTGCTAAATTAAATATTTCAATACTATGTATTTTCTAAGACGGTCCTGGCTCAGTCGGCATTGTGTCAATATCCCTATTTAGCTAGAAATAAATAAGAGTCATTTGGTCAGTTTCTTATATTTGTGAATACACTTTACCCACCTACCTATATTATAGCCTAAAAGTGAAATACCTCAATAAGTCATCAAACAAAAACAAAAAAACAAAGATAAAAAATTAAAAACACTTTGTATATCTTTGCAGAGACTTATCAATATTGAAGCATTAGCAAATTACCATTATCTCCAGTATGTGGACGTATCGGGAAATCAACTGACAACCCTCAAGCCTCTCGGGAACCTTCCCTTTTTAAAGTATCTCGACGCCTCGCGCAACCTCCTCACCGAGGTCCTCGACTTCAGAGCGCCCCATTTTTTGACTATGGTGAATCTCTCGTACAATAAATTCAAAACCATAAGAGATCTGAGCGAATTCTGGTCGATAACTGATCTGAACTTGTCTCGCAATGGCATCAGAATGATTAAAGGCTTGCAGAAACTGAGGTATAGCTCGATTTTTATATTTTTTACTGCGAATGTATCATAAAAAGTATGTGTAGACTAATATTAGAAACGAAATATAATATTACTAGGTCATGTTTAATGTTTGAAAGCTTTAAGAACAACATTGGCCAACAAAATATGTATAAGAAAAACACATCGTCCGGGAACTATATAAGTTCCGCAAGTGATGTTCCAATCTGAGATATTTGAGATATGTTACTGACAGTTTGTAACAGTAATCCAACTGTCAAATTACATTATTTCCTTTGTCCATTGCTAACTTCTTTATAGTTCTCTACATCTTCTTTAATAATTGTGCTTGTCGAGGTCTCTTTTCTCATCGCTTTTCTTCAACTATACTAGGTAGTCTTTCATTTGGCAATCGACATATTTCTCCAAATCACCTTAGCTGGTAATCCACTATTTTTTCGTGTATCTTTAATTTCTCTTTAGCTGTTTCATTCCTTATCATATCTATTCTCGTTTTTTCTTCTATCTTCCCCAAGAATCTCAGTGCATTCATGCTTGATTTTCTATGAGCGTCCAAGTTTTGCTCTACTGTACATTATTGTCGTCGGCTTTTTTCACAACTTTCGTTTTTTGCTCTTTGAGATTTCCTTTCATTGTAAAAGTGTCGAACTCATCTTTCCTGCTTTCCCTATTTTTTTATTTAGTTTTTTATCTAGTTTACCATTCTCTTCTTACTAAGTATTTACTTTTTTATTTATTTTACTACTTATCTTGAGGTGGCTAAATATTGGCTCCCCTGTACATTTTAGAGAAAAACTGTATTATAATTTCTTGGAGAGGCCGATATAATAAACCCATGTGCCAAGTTTGAATAAATTTTAATAAGCCAATCCTAACTTATTCAATTAAATGTGATGGCAAAATTACGAAATTTTCATAGTTTAGGTAATAGAGGAAACACCAGCAAATCATTATTATTTTGGCATTGACAAAACGAAAAGTAGCGTGAGTGACAACATTTTTATTGTTATGTTAAATTAAAGGCTCTTATTATAGCTAAATATAAGCTATTCCGTTAAGGAAAAAGTAACTATGATTAAGTGGTATTATACAGGAAACAGTTTAAGAGCAGTGTCCGAAATGTTTTCAGTTCAATTCCCTGATAAGCATATCCCTTCCATTTCATTGATTAAACTTCTCATTAGTAAATTTGAGTCCAGAGGCACCGTAATAAATAACTGTAAATCCTCAACTCAGAATGTCAATAGAGCTAAAGAAAGGGATAATAATAGAGATATTGACATTTTATTGGACGTGAAGGAAAATAAAATGATTAGCACGAGGATTCTTGGGCAAGCTGTAGGAAAACATCAAACAACAGTGTTGCGCACTTTAAAAAACATAAATATTTTCCTTACAAGTATGAAAAACATCAAGAGCTACGGCAAGGTGATGAAGAACGGAGAATGGTATTCTGTTGTGAGGTAATGGAAAGAGGAAATGATAATAGGGATTTTTTGAGAAATATTTGTTTTACCGATGAATGTACATTCACCCTTAACAACGAACCAAATGATCAAAATTGCCGGTATTGGAACCAAGAAAATGAATATCGTCTTGTTCATACTCGGACGCAATATCCACAAAAAATAAATATTGGACCATTTTTTTATGGAAGGCAGGCAACCTTACAGCAGTAACCTATTTGGACTTACTACAAAATCGAATTGAACCCGCACTAGAAGAAGTTGTAGTCCTATCCATAATTCTTTCATGGTTAGGGAATACTTGCAAAATATTTTTAACGGCAATTCCACTCATATATAAATAGTCCCATTTAAAATGTCAAAAATCGTAGTTTGCTGTCGGATAAAAAGGAAGGAAGAGGAAATGTAACTGGATAAAAAAATCGGATATATTTTCTGCTCCTCCAATCGTTACGGTGGTAACAATTGCATTTTAAACTAGTTATTAAATCATCTGTCAGGCAATTGTCACAAATGCTAAATAATTGTTTAAGCTGTTTTAAAGTATTTTTTCCACTACTAACCTATAACATCGCCATTATTGACCGATTATTAACGCTAGAAATCGTTTTTCTCTACCTTATAAGTCATTATTGACCATGGTCAATAATAAGCCATTGAAATCCATTATTGACCGATCTTTGACCTTAACCGAATTTTGTTTGAATGCAGATAACTTGATTTTTTAATTCTACAACATCAATTCATTGTGGTTAGGCAACCAGATAATTATCAATACATATTAGATTACTTGATATTGTAAAATATCGATACAATCAACATTTTTTCTGCTTCCATCCTTAATTCGGGAGGTGTACACATAATATTATCACTAACATTTTCTTCGCTCATTTAAAAAAAAAAAACGCAAAACTCGTGAAATCTGATGACACAAATGAACACAAATTGACATTGACAAAGCCACCTGACAAAACAACAAAATATTTTGCCAATTCCAAAGCGCAGGTAACTTGATTAAAAAATATACTTATACCTACCTATAATTTTTTATAATTATTAATACTATAAAGATAAATCTCATAGAAAAGTTTGTAGTAGTGGAAAAAATAATATATTAACCACGGTTTAGACAGCTTATTATAGCCCTCGCGTCTTAAATCCCTCGTCGCTTCGCTCCTCGTGATTTAAACTCGCCGCTCGGGCAATAATGATGGCTGTCTAAACCTTGGTTAATAATATACTATTTTAACATGCAGCGGTTTGGGACAATTGACGAAAAGGAAATAAATAACGAAATAGAAAATTCCATTCCTAAGAACACAAAGAAGAGCCGATCTTCAATATGGAACCAATTTAACATATTTTGCAAAGAACGGAATTTAGATCTGAATTGTATCTTTAATAATTGTTCAATTTAAAAAGCATTTCCTTGTTATTATTATTGCCAATTGTATTTTGTTTTGTTGTTATTTTAAATAAAGTTTTTATTTTAATTTTGCGTTCGTGGAATTGCCTTACTAAATACCATTCGAGCTCAGATTATGAGCCTGATATTTTTTATGCTTGCTATCTCATACTTACTTTCAGAAAATTTAACTCGATCTGTCCGACAGCTCTCGTTAAATTTTCTGAAAGTAAGTGTTCGATACCAAGCATAAAAAATATCCGGCTAAATCTGAGCTCTTATGGTATTGCTTGTGGAAATATTATTGGCCTACGGCATCTAATCCTTTGGCCAGCCAGGTCTCCTGACCTTTCGCCAAACCGCCAAACGACTTCTTTCTGTGGGTCACTTAAAAATTTTTATTTATAAGATGTAAAATTCGAAAATCTAGACCAGTAAAAAACTGTATTTTGTTAGAATGTGACAGCATTTCTTTTTATGAACTCAGTAATATTAGAATAGATATTTACGTTATAAGGCCGGTAAATCAACTTTTACAGTATGAGTGAAATGTTTCGAGACGAGGCGACGAAGGAGCCGAGTCTGGAATTTTGAAACGGATACTGTAAAGGATTTGCCGGACGAATGACGTACAATATTTAATTTCATACTGTTCTGTTGAAAATTATAATTATGTTTTGAAATTATAATGAAGTTTTATTCTGCGTCGTATATTTGAAAAGTGCATGCTTATATTTACTGGTGGAAACATTGTGTGTTTGACATTGATTAAACTAAAAGTTACAAATTTCAGTTCGGTAAAGAAATTTTACAGGACTAGTCCGGTAAAAAAATTTTACTGGACTTATTGCTGTAAAACCTTATTTTCTGGACTAAATTCAAATATGTAAAGGTGTGTTTTACAATACAGTATGAAATAAAGATATTTTATGATCGGTTAGAATATTGTTTAGCTGTTAATGGAGGGTTGTTTGAACATTTAATTAATTAATCTTTTTGTGAAAATCTGTAGTCTTAGGTAAGTTATGTTAAATTAAAGGCTTAGCAAGAAAAACATAATGGTGTCTTTTATTTTGGATGTGTGATTGCCGAATTGGTGAAACGAAAATGTATTTTTGATGTGAAATATTATTATAATATTCTCTTTTATAAATCATTCGTTATGTCCAGCTTTACGTCAATTTTTGACAATAGCGTCATAGAAATTATTCGCTGGTGTTTGCTGTATTACCTAAACTATGAAAATTTCGTAATTTTGCCATCACATTTGATTGAATAAGTTGGGAGTGGCTTATGGAAATTTAATCAAATTTGGCACATAGGTTTATTATATCGGCCTCTTTAAAAAATTAGTATTCAATTTTTCTCTAAAGTGTACAGGGGAGCCAATATTTACATGGGAATTCCTATGTTCAACTAAGCTATCCATCACCCGGTATATATATATATATATTGTATGATTTGTTAATCAGTGCGATGACCATCATACTTTTAGTTTTCTCGGTATTTAAATTCATATTTACATTTTTCAATTTGTTTTGTCTAACACCTCGAGATTATTTTCTAGTTTCTCCTCCGTTTCCGCTAACAGGGTCCTATCATCGCCAAACATTATTTCGTATTTGCATCTTGTTTAAAATCTCAATTTCATTTTCTTCTTTGCCTCCTTTATTGCCTTATCGCTAGAGTCACTGAAAATAATCTCTTCCTCAACCTCTGTCCAATATTTTTTGCATTGTTCATTACTTGTTCTTCATATTCATATTATTTCTGTACATAGCTTTCAACACTTTTATTGTCCCTTTGCCTATTTCTCTTTTCTCTAATATTCTTCACATATCTTTTCTTTTAATTCTATCAAAAGCGGTCAAAAGCCTCTTGTAGATCTGTAAATCATAATATGTGCATTTACTTATTTTTATTCATTAATTTTTCAATAGGGGATATTATACATTATAATCTACATTGTTCTATTATTCTGTTTTCTAATATCTGTACACTTCATAGATATTCCACTATAATTGAAAGAATTATTTCTTTGTTGAATAATGCAATCCGAGGAATATCAGCAGGAAGAAGTGCCCGCATAAACACGTTGTATGTGGTATGGGTACAACAAATATTTGCAATTTTTTAAGTAGAAGTACCTGGATCTTCCTCTTTCGTGTCCAGCACAATCTCTTCCACTTCTACCGTTCTTACTGGTCTCCAACTTCTTTTCAATATGTCTGTTTTAAGAAGAGGTTGATAAATACTTTGGAAGATTCTTCTATCAGGAACATTATGTTCAGGAAATCGCTCAATGTACAACCGCCTAGCTTGTAATGAATTGCCATTCGTTCGTACAACGATTCATGAGAGAGGACTTCACTAATAAAAGTTTAACTATTCAAGAACTTGAACAAGTAACTGGTACCTTGTAACGCCGCCTTTAGCTTTATTGTTCTGTGCTTACGAATAAAATTCCAGGACACCCTGTATAATTTTTAGATATTTAACAACATTAAACCTATCCTACAATCGGCTTGAAACCATTGATAATTTAATGGATTTGAGGATTCAGTTCCTGTACCTGCAAAACAACCAGATTCAGTGTTTTAGCGACGACGAGAGTGCCATGCTTGACACCCTGAAAAATATACGGATCATAAATCTGGGCTATAATCAGGTCAGCCAACTTTTGTGCAATATACATTTTCTACGTCCGCGTCTGTCTGTTTTAGATGCCTTAGTTAATTAAATATTTTAGGTTTATTCCTTAAAGATATTTGAAAAAGTGGAAAATGTAGAGGTCCTAGATATTTCCTATAACCATATCTCACAGCTGTTAGATATTTATTACTTAAGAAATCTAAAATATTTGAACAAGCTGAACTTAGTGGGTAACACGGTGGTAAATTTAAGAAGGTAACGTTCAAACTACAGCGACTTGTGGTTGAATCAACAGTTACACGTCGATAATAAAGCTTTTCATCATAGAACTTTATTATTACATTTTAATATCATAGTTTTGTAGGTATGTTGAAGTGTGTATAACTAATATAAGGAATTTGACCTACTTGGACGGTGAACACATAAACTTTGAGTTTTGGATGCAAAAATTGAGTAATAAAGCTACCGATGTCAATCAAATAGCTTCCCATCAACGACTAAAGCTTCTGATTCTGGAACAGGTGTGGAGTGATTTCTCCAATTATAGAATTAAACATATAAGCCTTACTTTTTTAATTCTAGTTAAATAAACCCCAAATGTGGGATTGGATACTTCCATACACTACTTCTCCTTTGACTATCATAGTTCTGGTTGGACTACACGCTTCGAGAAGAGCTTACATTGTTGAAAAGTTCTGCAACGAAAATCAAAAGTGGGTGCTAGGCATAAAAAGTATCTCATTTCATGGTGAACAAAAGCATATTCTTGTCAAAATAAGTACGAATTAGGGCGTTATGGATATTTTGTCTATTTTCTCTAATGCTACTGTGAAAATAGTTGTGTCGACCAGTGTTATTAGGAAATGAAAGCGTTACATTTCTAGTACAGGTTAGTCTTTTTCCCTCGACAGATCCATTTCCAGCCGTATCACAGCCCGGCTCGTCAGTGAGGCTAGGATCTGACGTGAAAGAAGGGGATTAAGATGGCGTAGGCTTCTAGTAATTTAAGTTTTGTGCACTTTAAGAAAGTACAAATAAACTTGTCTTTTTCACCCGTCTAATGACTACCACCCTTAAAGCTAGGTCTTCTTTGAGCCCAACTATTTAATATATTGTAGTGTTGTGTTAGGAATTCCACATACGACAAGGCCAAAGCATCCAGATGAAGTCGAGGGCCATCTATCATATTTTGTAGATGACACCAAATTCAGAACAATGTTAAAAGAAGGACAATTTGCAACATATCAAGAACATTTGGGATATTATTATGGATTTGGTAATATTGTTTTTTTATTTTGTGTATAATTTAAGTATCCTTTTTTGCTTTAAGTAGGTATATGAAAGTACATATTTTTCAGCCCATAGTGAATTTAAGAAATCCCAGAATGGAATTTTGCTTTTTTACACCGATCTAAATATGGCGATATCGTTAAAAAGCCGATTTTTCAACACCAAATTGGTCTTAGCCTTGCCCAGTACTAGAAAAGTACATTTGAAAGATCTGATGAAAAATTACGCCATTCGCTTGGTGTAAGTACGTTAACAATGTAACAACTTTACTAGGTTAGGAACTTAAGGTTCCGTCGAAATAACCATATACCCATCCTGGTGTCCCAGATTATAGACCAACTACTCACATATCCGAGAGATAATAATATTAATAATAACAATAAGCTTAAATTAAATATTTATACTATATTAAACATGTTAGTATGTTATTGTTTAATAAACTTATTCAAAAATTCCCTGAATTCCCCTTATTTATTTAAAAGTATTCAAAATTACAAATATTTAAGAACATTTTTTATAAAAAGATGCAAGTATACAATAAACCCTACTTTTTTGATGTTAGATATATTAGAATTCTGAAAAAGATTAATTATATAATTTTTTTCCAAATGACATTAAAAGACTTTTTTGCCTAAGCAGAAAAAGGCCACTTTTTCTGACTAGGCAGTAAAAATACCCCTTTAAAGCCTGTCAAGTGTCATTAAAAATCCGCTTTTAATGTCATTTGGAGAAAATAGTTATTTGTTTTACTCGGCTGCGCCTCGGCTATGAAATACCAGCCGCGGCATTAAATCTTGTGCTTTTCAGCATAGTAAAACAAATAACTATTATTGACAATAATATTAAACAACGTTAAATATTTTGAATCGTTTGTTTCCAATATAAATATTTTTATTTCAAATTTATATATTTTTTTTAAGCAACAATTCTTTAAATATTTGTTGGTATTCTAAATAATCATTTAAATAAAAACATAAATATTTAAAAGATTTTTGTCCTACGAACTTATTTATTTTAGGTTTTGTTGATATTTCATTTTATAATGTGTATTATGGTCATAATGTTTTTATTTTTAAATATACAGGGTGTTTCAGAAGTACGGTACGTAACTTAAGGGGGAGATTTAACAATGAACATGTGTCCGGAGTTGCCCCGTTTTCCATATACAGGGTGTTAAAGTTTTTAAAAAGAAATAGGTTTTTATAATTTTTTAAATTATCCTTTCCCCGAATATTATTGACAAAAAATGTACGCCACTGACTTTTTCTAATTCTGATTTTTTTTTCGGATTTACCAACTAATAATACAACTTTTCTGTTCCTTGAATTGTTATTGTATCTTGCTTCGTTTTCGAGAGAAAAAATAAAAATGACTTTATTGTATGTACAAAAAAAAAATACCTCTGTATTTCAAAGTTAATTAAAACATTTAAATTAAAAATAAAATTATTTTTTTTAATAATGATACAAAAATAATCAACAGTTAATCAAGGCAAATGTTGAAACTGATTTTTTTTTAAAACTTGAAGTGATGTAACCTATATTCCAAATTTGGGGTAAATATCCCAAAAACTGCAGGAGTTATAAAAAAAAGATCTTAAAATTTCAGCATGCTGTAGATCGGTAACAAAGCGTTTGCGGACTTATGTTAATATGACTTTTTAGTCATGAAATAAGCCAAAGAATTACCCCCTTCCATTTGTACATGATATTTAGCAATACCCTGTATATTACGATATAATAAAATAAATGTAAATTTATCTAACGTTTTTTTTTAGTTTCTGAATATACTTAATTCTTTTGAAGGATACAGATAGTCCTTATTAAATATAATTGTCAAAAATCTTTTTTGTAATACTTCTAATTTTGTATCTAAAGTTCTTTTTATTTCTCTCCAACCTAAATTCCGTAACTTAAATGAGTTTAACTAATACATAATATAAAATTTCTAGATGCTTTAAATCCAGAAATGTTTTAATGTTTTTAAAAATCGGTAGTAAACTTCTTAATTTTTTAATCAAATATTCTACTTGATAATTCCAATTTAATTTATTTAAACATTAAAATTATTCCTATATAAAGGGTGTCTGTAAAAGGTCTTTAAAAAAACCTACCACATATTTTTCAGACCAAAATTAGTCCATTTAAGTTAACTTACCTTAGTACAAGGTTGCTTAGTTTGTGCGCTAGACCGCGCTGAAGTGATAATCTTTAAATCGTTTTTCTGGATTAATTCAAAAACTGCTCATACTATTTTGCCGAAATTTGGTACGTTGGCATAGCTTTATGGGGCAAAGAAACCCATGCCATAATTCTGATTAATATCAGTCCATGGGCGTAGAACCTGGGCTTTTTACTAATTACTTGTTTCAGATTTCTATGCTAATGGAACAAGAGGGGTTTGGGCACAAAATTCAGATGAACCAACTCATTTGCTATAAAAAAAGGTACTCTTGATAAGACTCGATTCCTCTGACGGTTTTCGAGAAATTTGCATTTTATTACTTAATACGTATTAGTTTTTACAAAATAAGAAAAAAATAACTAAATCATAAACAGAAATAAATAGAAATATCATAAAAAATGCTCAAAATGTCCACCATTTTCATGAATAGATTTATACGTCGAAGAAAATTAAAACACACTCTTTGCAGAACTTGTTTATTGCCCTTAAGAATATTTATTGCATTTTCAATATGTTGCCATAGCTGTTCTGCGTTATCTGGAGTTGTCCTGTAAACCACTGTCTTAAGATGCCCCCATAAGAAATAATCCAATAGATTTAAGTCCGGAGATCGTGGTGGCCAATTTACAGGGGCATTACTTCTACAAATCCATTTATTTGGGTACTGCTGATTCAAAAAGTTTCTAACATTTAATGCAAAATGTGGTGGAGCTCCATCGTGCATAAACCACATATCTCTCCGAAGTTGTAAAGGTAAATCTTCTATCAAATCGGGCAGCGTATTTTGTAGATGTTGCAAATAAATTTCCCCGGTTAATCTTTGTGGAATAATGACAGGACCAACAATGTGATTACCAATTATTCCAGCCCACACATTATTTCTAAATTCATTTTGAAAATGTTTTACCTTGATATCATGTGGTTTTCATCCGCATAAACATGTTCATTATGAAAATTTGTAATCCCTCTTCTTGTAAAACATGCTTCATCGGTAAACAAAATATTGTTGGCAAAGTTGGGATTCTCTTATCTCTGTCTATGAACAAGCCGACTAAAAACCAGGCGCATTTCAGGATCATTAGGTAAAAGATCTTGTACTGGCATCTTATGGTATGGATATATAGCAACTGTTCTTGAAGTACTTCATGAACAATATCTTTGGACACTCCTATTTCCCTACCTAGCCTCCTGGTGCTCATTTCTGGATCTTCTGCAACACGTTCTAAAATGTCTTCCTCGACTTCAGGAACCCTTACAAAACGCTGTCTTCCATTATCAATGGCTTTAGGAGTAAATTGGCCGTTTTCTCGCAGGCGTCTTTCAACAGCAGCAAACGTCGGGTGGCTTGGTATATGACGATTTGGAAACCTTTCGGAGTAGACTCTGACACATTCTCGACCATTTCCTTGGCAATACCCAAATACCAATATCATATCGGTATATTCTGCATTAGTGTATTGCACCGCCATGATAATCCACGATAATTAAAGTTTTCTAATAATTTATGCAAGCAGATAAAATTATTGAACGTTAGCAACAATATTAAATGTTGCAAATTTGACATTGACATCTTATGTTGTCAGATGAAACTAGTAATAACCAACAATAACAATCGTTTGTGAGGTGTAAGGTCGTGCTGCACATACCTGAAAAATAGCGTGCCAACAAAAAGCAGATGATAAGAAAACTGTTCAAGATGTTTTTTGTAGTAAATAAGTTGGTTTAATCTAAATTTTAAACTTAAACCTCTTATCTTCCATTGACGTAGAAATCAAAAACAGAAAAATTCTATAAAACCCAAGTACTACGTGGTAAAAACTACTACGAATTAAGTGATAAAATGCAAATTCCTCGAAAACCATCAGAGGAATCGAGTATTATCAAAGAGTACCTTTTGTGTAGCAAATCAGTTGGTTCATCTGAATTTTGTTCCCAAACCCCTCTTGTTCCAGTGGCACAGAAATCTGAAACAAGCAATTAGTAAAAGACCCAGGTTCTACGCCCATGTACTGATATTAATCAGAATTGTGGCATGGGTTTTTTTGCCCCATAAAGCTATGCCAACGTACCAAATTTCGGCAAAGTAGTATGAGCAGTTTTTGAATTAATCCAGAAAAACTATTTAAAAATTGTCACTTCAGCGCTGTCTAGCGCCCAAACTAAGCTTTGTACTAAGGTAAGTTTACTTAAATCGGCTAATTTTGGTCTGAAGAATATGTGGTAGGTTTTTGTAGTAAAGACCTTTTACAGACACCCTGTATTTAACATGATTAACTTTTAACATTTGGATGTCATCGCTTATATTGATACTGTTCATATTTTGTGGTACATTTTTAAGTTTAAAGTAGAAGAAAGATAATTTGTTTTATTAAAATTAATTCTTAATAAATTATAAATATAAAACCAATTTTTTTACAATTTGTTAAATATTTTTTTGTTTTCTTGTAAGATGACTGACGGTGTTTTTTCTTTTGTCTAGGGACTCTAGCACATTGAAAATAATCGATTCGCCTGCTGCCGTCAAATATTGCGAGTTGGAATTCCAGAAACATAAAAAACGAATCATACAATCGCAAGTAAAAGTGATCGTTGACGAGATAATCAGCCACGTGTCCAAATATTCCGACTTAGATCCAACAAATGCCTCTTATGATAGTGGCTTTCTTCAGATTTGGACTGCATCAAGGGGTAACCCCGAAGGGAGACAGTAAGTACTTTGACTAGTAGATTTTGCGTTCCTCGGTATTAATAATTTCCCAGATAATGGTTGCTACATGTCCTTAAGAGCTTACGCCTAGTTGGGTAGGTTTGCATTTTTTTTTAATTAAGAACATTTTGCCATAATTTTAAAAGAATCGGAGCATTAACCTCGAGTCATAAGCCAAATAATGAATAATTGCTTTTTTAAAGGCGTAGTTGCGGTTCTCTTTGTACTTGAAACAGCATTCCAGGATTGTCTCGAATCTCGTTTGCCTGGTGTGTTATTCTTTTTATCAGATCTTCCCTGGTGTGAACTGGTATCGAATATGCAGGCCTCTGTAAATCTCTCAATAAAAAGAAATCCAATGAGGTCATGCCAAGCAATCTCGGTGGCCATAAAGTAGGCTCGCCTCGACCTGTTGTTACTTCTAAGGCCATTTTCTAATAAACCGTTTTGTTGCAAGAATTGCAAATATATGGCACCATTTAGTCTGCCTTCAATGAGGAACCATGAACTTTTGTTAATTGTTGGTGCTTTGTCTGTACTGTTGCATTGGGATTTTCTTCATGCCAGATATGCAAATTATCGCAATTTATTACTGCGTCTCGGGTAAAATCAGCTTCGTCCGTAAACAAAACCATACTAGTAAAATTACGATTTTGATTAAATGTTTGCAAGAACCAATTTACGTAGTTGACTCCTGCAGGATAATCAGCAATGGCATGTACCTTTTGGACATGATAGGGATGTAGCAGTTGTTCTCGACGGATCTCGCATGAACAACCCACTTTGTCGCATGAGCTTGGACCGACAGTTTTCTTATATTATTAGAGGGATTTTCAGCAATCTCATTCAGAATTTCCTTTTTGAATTGAGGGTTTCTTGCTCTTCTTGCAGGTCCTTCTCCACCACGATGCGGCAAAGAACTTCCTAAAATGGATTAGCAAAAGATTAGCTTTTTTAGCATTTTTCTTATTTTACTAGACTTTTTACCGGTTTCTCTTAAGGTACTATTAACCCTTTCAAAAGTTCTTCGGTGCGGTAAACGTCGATTTTTAAATGTATCAGAATAAATTATTCTCGCCTCTACACAATTGCAAAGTGCTTGCCCATAAATTGGATGCATGTCAGCATATTCACTATAGGAATAATCCTCCATTACTTAAGTCTGATGCACTCAATAATTCAGATAATTTAGGAAAGTGTTGTCAATGACACATTGTTAACGAAATAAAAACGAGTGGTGCTTTATTGTAGGATTCTGATTTATCATTTCAATAACGTGTTACACCAAACATGTATGTTCTTCAAAAACGCCTAACTTTATCGAAACAAATGTACAGTACCTTTTTTAAACCAGAGTATCTAAAAAATCAGTTTTCAGCCCTATAAAATGACAGCTGTCAAGATTTTGGCCCAACGAGTGTGGTGGGTTGGACCCACTGTATTTATGAAATCAGCAAAAAAATTCCGAAGATGACGCCATTTTCACGAACCCAACTGGGCATAAACCCTAAGGAAAATAGGATATACCGAGGGAGACGCAATTTTAAAAGTAGCACAAGAAAAAGATCCTAACATGATCAACTTATTTGTAAAACTTATTTAAAATTAACCCATATTTCCGAAAAAATGGAGATAGCACATATGCTTTTATCTTGTATATCCTGTATACAAAGAGAATTCAGATTAGCAACTCTAATAAATGGTTTCTTTGGATGTTTACTAACTAATACTCAACAAATTACTGAACTCTGCACTGAGGGAAAAATTTGGTTGCCACAACCAAGAAATTGGTTGCTCCAACAAAAATTATGCATTAAATAGAGGACAGCCTAAGCTTCCAGTTGTGGCAACCAAATTAAATTTGTTGAACCGGCGCCAGGACAGGTTGGTTGCCACAACTAAAATTTTTAGTTAGCGTAGCTAAGTACCAGTGACAAATTCTTAGGCTGCCCTTACTAAAACCATTTACTGCAGAAGCATTTCATTTAGCTGCTATAACTAAATGCAGTAGTTGTAAGAACTAAATTTTTAGTAAAAATAACTAAAATATTGGTTGTTCTTACAAATATAGACGACTGTGGTAGCTAATATTTTAGTTTAAAAATTATTTACGTTCTTGCGCCTTCGCCATTTAAAAGTACGTTCTAAAGCGCTCTCACCATTTATTCAAACTCTGGGTCCCCACAGTGAAAAAACTATTTAAAATAATAGCGGATAATAAAACACTTAATTTACATTGATTAAAATCTTTAATGATAATATTAAAAATCCTCTGATTTTGTTTAACTATTTTAATTGCTACAATTAAAAATTTTAATTAACGCAAATTAAAGCGTTTAATTATACAATATTGTTTTAAATAGATTTTTCACTACGGGAACCCAGGATTCAATATAATGCCTGCAAGAAAAAATATTTTTGAAATGAGCACAATAGATACTAAAATTTCGTATGTGTCAAGCGTCATACTATACAGGGTGTAATTTAATTGAGTGCCGATACTTAAGGGTGATAATCTATGAATGATTCTAAGATAAAAAGTTCATATGGACATATGTCCTAAACCTCTTCATTTTTGAGCTACAGGGTGTTAACATTTTAAGAAAAATATAACCTTTTTATATAAATCACTCTTAGATATTTTTATGAAATTTTGTACATACCTTTTAATCAATAAGGAGCATTTTTTGACCTAACAGATTTATAAAAATTTTTACCAGTGACGTCCGCGTACGGGGTTTGAACTGAATATTTTTAAAGAAAAAATGGATACGCCACTGCTTTTTCTAAAAACGAAACTTACTTTTGAAATTCCCATTTATTTTAAAGCAAATTTCGTTTATGGACTTACTTTTGTACGACGCACCGTTTTCGCGTAAAAAAATAAAAACAAAAAAAACATTTTTTTCTTCGGTTCATTGAGACTGCTTTTATTTATTTTGTTGAATTTGGTTGGCACCCACCATGAGTGGAAACACTTTTTTTGGGACAACAATTTATTTTCTACTCACCAGTGACATTCAACTGAACGTTTGAAAAGAAAAAAACGGTAACCATATTAAATGCCCTCTTAAAGCAAATCAAATAAAAATCAGTAGGCTGGGTAAAGCTACATCAATTTTGACGTTTCTTTTCATAAAGACAAAAGGTCTGGCATTGATTTTGCATTATTAAATAATTATTATTACAGTAAGACGTTAAATTATAATAAAAGAATGGTAAATTTTACAAACAGTGAATTAACTGACATGCATTTTATTTATGGGCTTGCAGACGGTAATGCATACGAAGCCAGGCGGATATACCAAGAGCGGTATCCAAATCGCGTACTACCCGATCCGAGAACATTTTCTAAGATTCATAGACGTCTCCACGAGACCGGAACTTTAAAAGTAGACCACAGTGCTAAAGGAGTCCATCAAACAGTAAGAACACCGGAACTTGAAGAAGGAATTTTACACGAAATTGAGGAGAACCCCGAAAGTAGCACGAGGAAAATCGCGGCAACATTTAATGTTTCACATTTTCTTGTTTGGAAAATTCTCATCGAAAATTTATTATACCCATATCACATTCAAAGAGTCCAGGCATTACTCCCTAGAGATTTCCCGATGCGCATTAATTTCTGTGTGTGGTTTCTTCAAAACCTGATGGAAAATCCGTTATTTGACAGGCACATTCTTTTTACCGACGAAGCTAATTTTTCTCGAAACTCAATAAGAAATTTCCATAATAACCATTTATGGGCGGATGAAAACCCTTATGCAATTGTAGAATCAAATCATCAAGAACAGTTCTCAATAAATGTTT
The DNA here is from genome assembly GCA_963920685.1 of Polydrusus tereticollis. NCBI lineage: Eukaryota > Metazoa > Arthropoda > Insecta > Coleoptera > Curculionidae > Polydrusus > Polydrusus tereticollis. Next base: position 23,053,663 of record OY987333.1, on the reverse strand, counting down.
GGGCTGGCATTATTGATGATTATTTGATAGGCCCATTTTTTCTCCCAAGAAGACTTGATGGACAATCATATTTACACTTTCTTGAAGAAGATCTGCCGCCAATGCTTGAAGACCTTCCATTATTGTTAAGAAACCAGATGTGGCTAATGCACGATGGTGCGCCTCCACATTTTAGCTTACGAGTGCGTGAATTTTTAAATCACACCTATCGCAATCGGTGGATAGGTCGCGGAGGAACGCAGCCATGGCCACCTAGATCTCCGGACCTTAACAGTTTAGACTATTTTTTCTGGGGGCATCTGAAAAGCTTAGTGTACCAAGTGCCGATTCATACCGAAGAAGAGTTACGAAATCGTATATTAGTATGCTGCCAAACCATAAGAAACACCCCGGAAATCTTCGAAAATGTGCGTCAGTCTATGGGAAGAAGAGTCCATGCTTGCATACGTGTGGGTGGACGACACTTCGAACAACTACTGTAAATAATGTGGGTTCTTTATTCTGTTTATCTTCTCTTGTCATTTCGCTTTCGATTTAAGGTTTGGAATTTTTCCTTTTAAATTAATCGCGATTTTTGAAATAAATTTTTTTATTTTTTTTTGTTTTTATTTTTTACGCGAAAACGGTGCGTCGTACAAAAGTAAGTCTATAAACGAAATTTGCTTTAAAATAAATGAGAATTTCAAAAGTAAGTTTCGTTTTTAGAAAAAGCAGTGGCGTATCCATTTTTTCTTTAAAAATATTCAGTTCAAACCCCGTACGGACGTCACTGGTAAAAATTTTTATAAATCTGTTAGGTCAAAAAATGCTCCTTATTGATTAAAAGGTATGTACAAAATTTCATAAAAATATCTAAGAGTGATTTATATAAAAAGGTTATATTTTTCTTAAAATGTTAACACCCTGTAGCTCAAAAATGAAGAGGTTTAGGACATATGTCCATATGAACTTTTTATCTTAGAATCATTCATAGATTATCACCCTTAAGTATCGGCACTCAATTAAATTACACCCTGTATAGATAAACACCTTGAACTACCTTCTAAAGTTCGTTGGCTAAAAGTAAAAATGGCGTAATACAATTTTAACATAAAAGAGGATAGGTACATAATATATTTGTGAAAAGCGAGGTGAAAAGGGTTTAAAAAGAAAAAAAAAATGTGAAATATATAATGTTTATTTTCTTAAAAACTAATACCTAACAAAAACTCAATAAATATTATAACTTAGACTACACTCTTAAAATAATATTAATAATAGTAGATTATAATCCTGTAGTCTCAGTCCGAATACAGGTAAGTCATTTTTTTAAGAAATGTAATGGTGGGTTTATAAAGAAAAATAAAAATAAGAATAACAAGATAAGAAATAAGGAATTTGCAGTTTTTATGCAGAAATCCCACAAAAATAAGAAATAAGCAGATGAAATTCCCTATTGCCTTTGAATGTTATTTAATTAGTGCCAAAATATTTACAAACCTTATAAAATCGTTTATAGTGTTCAAATAAAAGGGCAACTGAACAGAAAATATACATTTTTGCCGAAAAATATAGGTTATAACAAGTTACGCACATGCGCAAAACGATTTTCACATAAAAATAAAATAAAAATTTAAAGATAACTACAAAATGTTGCAAAATTGAAAAAGTTTTAGATTACTTACTTACCTTCAAAAGCATCGAGATAATCTGCAAAATTCCACTCCAACAGAGCTAATTTAAACGCCATTTTGCCATTTGCACATTCACCTAATAATGCAAATAACACGACCACGAGCCTCCAACCTACGATAAAGATGATGATAAAATGGCGCTGCCAGTGCTGCCACCAGTGTTGCCAGAAGTCTTCGATTAAAAGTAATAGGTTGACGGTTCAAAACGTAATAGATATCAGAGAATAGTAATAAAGGCGAGCCAGAACACCGAAAGAGAAATAAATATTCTGGCACATTCACCAGTTCGCAAAAAAAAAAAATTATGCAAATTATGCATAATTATTAGTTATTTACACTATTATTTTATATATCGATCATATCGGTCTTAAATTTCTGTTTATACATTTTTTTCTTTATCTTTGGTTCAGACTCTGACTCACTGACATCAAAGGTTAATTCCGAATCCAATTTAGACTGACCAGTTACACATGCAGAACTTGTACTTGGTGTGGGAATAAAGTGCTGTTTTACTGCCTTTTCAGATATTAGTTATTTATTTTCCTCGTGCTTTTTTGATATCTTTATTACAAATCTAAAAAAAGTTCATACATACAGCTATAATATATACTCTGGTTTAGCATTAAAATATTCACCATTTAAAAAAATAGTACCCAATAACAATTATTGTTACCTACCTGTCCATGTTTGCAAACTGCAGATATAACAAGTTTTATAATAAGCACTAAATCTAACAAAAACTAAAGATATAAAAATGTATTAAGTATGTATTAGCGTCAATTAACCACCGAACAAAATTCAAATTTTCAATAACCGTTACCGGGGACGGGGAAGTACGTGCCAAGAACTACTCCCTGCGCATGAGTATATCTGTATCATATTCTTATAGTGAATATATTAAATGAACTAACCTACCAATCAGAACTTCTTAAAATACTAAAAAAGAATAGAATTATCTGAAACCGTATACATAAAAGCAGGACAACCGATTTATACGATTATATACATATACAATATACAAACGATCTTATTCGTTTTAATTAATATTTAAGTTGGAATCTCAGACGAACAAATGACATAAAAATGTTTTTTTGCGTTCAGAGCAAGGTGTTGGCCACAAGGTGTTGGCAATATAGGAAAGTTACTGAAAATTAAAAATAGTAATAGATTTGGTGAGCAATGTAAAACCGTAATAGAATTGTCAAAATAGTAATAGATCTATTACAATTGTAATAGACTGGCAACGCTGGCTGCCACGTCTGCCACCGATGGCTCGAAGATTGTCTCGCGTTAACGATGAGTCGCGAAAGGACCCGAACGACATCTCAACCAAGCGTGTTCGCTAAAGCAACCAACCTGACGGCTGAATCAACAAATTTTTGTTTGGCTCAACTGGAGACGTCGTTGTTTCAATTTAAAATCTGTCTAGCGCAGAACTAGAAAAACTTGTAATAAAATCCCTATTGCAACAACCGGTTACTGCAACTAAAATATTTGGTTGGTTCGTCGTTTTAATTAAATTTTTAGTTGCTGGAATAAATTTTTTGGCTGGAGCAGTAATACAAGCCAGGAAAAATAAGTTGGTTGTTGTAGCTATTCATTGGCGTTGCGGTAACAAAAACATTGTTGCTAGAACCATAATTTCAAGTTACTGCAACCAAAAAACTTTAACAAATTTACTTAGTTGCCTAATTTTCTCAGTGTGTATTAAACCACTGAAAGAAAATAACATTATTCCTTTTTGAGCCCATCCAAATCTGAAATAGTTTTTAAACCGAGTAAACAAAACCGATAATTTAAGTGTCCGAAGAAGGTAGGGTGTTTCTAGTTCCAACATCATGAAGAATAAAACAAAATTAAATTAAACTAATGCAATATTGAACACATCATCAATTAATTCAGTTTTAGTCTTATTGCGTAGTTTAAACAAATAAAAATTTAAAAACGCCTGGAAACTTAAAATTTGTGCAAATTCTCAAGGAACTTTAAAAAAACACACAATCATCAATAGGGTCAATAACAGTGTCCATTTTTGACAGATCTCGTCGAATACCTCCGATTATTTACACTCAGAAGCGTCCTAACATTCTTCCCGATTCTTGTGGCAGCTTTCAGGTAAATTTATTATTTTATATACCTACCGGCTGTTTCACAATTATCCGAAATTTTTTAACCACATAATATGCACTTTTAAATTGGAAGTGTATAGAATATAGATGTAATAAAAGCCCAACAAAAAACCAGATAAAAATTGTCAAAGTTTATAACATCAATTTACTTCTCTCCTTGCAAGTACTAGTTTAATTGTTCCTCTTTCCTGCTGCAGTTCGCGAAGACGCAGATAATCGGTATCCGTTGTTATCAGTTTAGATATCCCCATAGAACAACAATTTAGAAGATTTAAATCTGGAGATCCCGGAGGCCAACTCCGTCCGATCAAACATATCCCTTTATACTTGGTTCAAAAAATGTTGATAAAAACATTGTCGCAAAGTGAAATTCTTTCTATTGCAAGAAACCAGAAAATCTATAGAGAATATATTCATAAAAGCGAGCATAGGAGATTCCCTATATTCATGACGCTTAAAAAGCTTTTGGTAATGAAAATCTCTAAAACGACCTAATTGATTTTACGTGCGAGTTCAACGCTCTAAAGGTGGAGGTTTTAACTTTGTCCTTTATAAAGTTCTAAAAGAAGAAGTCAAGGGGGGTCAAATCTGGGGACCGGGCAGGCCAGGTGACGAGCAGCTCGACTAATCCACCTGTTTTCAAATAGTTCATTTTAATAGTTATGGGCCTGTACTGCTGAAGCCACATGTCAAGATTTATTGCCTTCTTCTTCTTCTTCTTCTTCAAGCGCCATCTCTGCGATGGAGGTTGGCAATCATCTTGGCTATCCTGACTTTGGAGGCTGCTGCTCTGAAGAGTTTACCCGAGGTGCATCCAAACCATTCCCTCAAGTTTCGCAGTCAGGATATTCTCCTCTTGCCTATGTTTCTCTTTCCAGAGATCTTCTTTCCCTGCACAATCAGGTGCAGCCAGTCCATGGAATTTTCAGAATTCTTCGGTAGACCCACATTTCGAATTATTCAATTTTCTTGGTAGTCTTTGCGTTCAACGTCCGAGCTTCCACGCCATAAAGAAGTGCAGAGAATTCAAAGAATCCGTCCATGGTTCACAAAGAGAAGTGCTGATCGGGTTATTTCTATGCGTCTCTCAATTTCTTTGTTGTGGTCATTTGTTGAGTTTATCAATATTCCGAGGTATATAATGGTTGTTCTATGTTCTTGCCGTTCACTGTCAGATTTTCTTTGTCGCGCTGGATTTTTGGGATTCGTTTTTCTTGATGTTCCGCGTCAGTCCATATTCCTTGCTGCTTTCAACCAATTTGCTAATCAGTCTCTGCAGGTCTTCGATATTTTCCGCCAAGACCACGGGATCGTCGAGAAGTGTTCCGTTGACTTTTAGTCCGGATGTTTCCCGTTTTAGTGCTTTCTGGATGATTTCTTCGGAGTGCATTAAAAAGCATTGGTGATAGGACACATCGCTGTCTATCTCCTCTTCTTATTTATATTTTTTTTGATAGTTAATTATCGATGCATACTTTTACTTTTTAGTTATAATATTAATTTATAATAATTCTAAGGTCGTTATTATCAATTTTTTGGTTATTAACGAAGTACACTTATTCCTTTGGAGTAGGCGAACGAGCATTGACAGCAACCATTCCCCAGACATGTATTCCGATCAATAAACTTGTTTGAATAGTTTTACCAAAATTCACATTATGATCTTCATCTGTAAGTTCCTTCATTTTTTTATGTAAGTTGAATTTGTCACATTTGTTCTGAAGTTCCGCAATTTCCTTGCATTTTTCTTCAAAGTATTTTTCCTTACCCTCTCTGATCTACTCTCTTATTTCACCATTGACTGTTGTATATTTCTTTGTGTTCTGGTTTTTCTGTTGTCTCCGTTGTTCCATCCTATTCAGAATCTCATCAGTCATCCAACCTTTCGCTTCTTCTTCCTGTCCCGTCAGTTTTCCTCTGCATGGCTTAAGCAAACAGTGTATTTTTTGTTGAACGTTCTGTTTTATCGATATTGCCTTGTAACATTTTAAAAAATTCACCCAGTATATATACAGGGCTGCCCAGAAGTCCAGAATAAAATTAATATAGCCTTAACCTGTAACTTTTGGCAAAAATGCTCGGACACGTCAATTTAGTTTTATATAGGCCTATGATCATGATCACATTTTGTAGGTTATTCGCTTGTTTTTTTATAGACATTTGTCAGAGATATGACGACATCGATCTTATTTTTAAATGGAAACATACAGCTTCTGATACATCATTTGAAAGCTAATATCTTGTACAGTATGCTCATAAATTTTGACGCGATTCTGTCAAGCTATTTCAAAATGGCGACTGTTGTTTGATGTTTTTTTTTACCTTTCAAGGTAAGAAATCTTCATCGTTTCACGTTCTGAAATTTTGTGACATTTTTACTTAACAATAGTTATGGTTTATTTGTTATTTATTTTGTCAAAAAACTGAAATAAAAATGTAACGAAGCAAAACAAAACACAACAAAAAGGTGGTTTAACGTGGCATGCTGGAAATGTCCTCCACCCTCTATTGGCATGCTCCCAGACGATGGTATAATCCGTCGACGGAATTTCGAATGGCCTCAGCCGGTATGTTATGTGTCTCCAATTTAATTTTGTTTTTCAAATCTTCAATATTATTTGGCCTATTTTGGTAAACTCTTTCCTTTAAATATCCCCAAAGAAAATAGTCTAGAGGCGTTAAGTCTGGGGACCTCGGTGGCCATTCAATTGTACCACGTCGTCCAATTCAGCGACCTGGAAATATCTGATCTAAATATCTTCTCACATTGACGCCAAAATGCGGGGGAGCACCATCTTGCTGAAACCAAATTGTTTCATTAGGTATATCTGGATCTACTACGTTGGGAAAAATTACAGCTAGAGCAGGCCTCAACTCGAAGGTTAAGAAATCCAGGTACCGTTCAGCTGTGAGGTTTCATTCCAAAAAGAATGGCCCTAAAATTCGGTTATTAATGATACCTACCTGCCCATACATTTACTTTCTGGGGCCGCTGGGTATGCGCTTCAAATATCCATCGTGGATTTTACTGACTCCAGAAACGATAATTATGTCTGTTAACCACCCGTTTAAATAGAAAGTAGCTTCATTCAAAAATAATATGTTCTGTGGAAACCTATTATTCTCGTCACACCGTCTCATCATTTCTTCGCAAAATTGCAAACGCCTATCATAGTCATCTTCTAAAAGCTCTTGGACAAGACATACTTTATAAGGGTGGTATTTTTCTGCTTTCAAAAATCTTCCAATAGTACCTCTAGATGTATCATTATTTTGAGCCAATGAAACTGTTGAAACATGCGGATTATCCTGCAGAGATAATGAATGCAATATCCAATTTTTCATCGTCGCCTAAAACACGTGGCCGTCCATTCCTAGGCAAGTCCTTGTTCATCTAACTTGTGAAATATTTTACTAACGGTGCCCTGTAAAATTTGATTTTCCGGATATTTAGCATTAAATAAAGTGCACACTTCACTTTGACTTCTTATTTTATGTCCACATCCTAACAATATCAAGACTTCGATACGCTGCCTTTCCGACAAAACCATTTTTGTTTAGAAAATTGTAAAATAATACTTCGGAAATACCTAAATTAATTTTACAAGTTCACAATGTCACAAAATGTCAGAACGTGAAACAATGAAGATTTCTTACCTTGAAAGGTAAAAAAAACATCAATGATTTATCATTTCCGCTTATTTAAATAGGGATTTTTTTAAAACTTTTAGCAATCGCCATTTTGAAATAGCTTGACAGAATCGCGTCAAAATTTATGAGCATACTGCACGAGATATTAGCTTTCAAATGATGTATCACAAGCTGTATGTTTCTATTTAAAAAAAAGATCGATCTCGTCATATCTTTGATAAATGTCTATAAAAAAGCAAACGAATAACGTCAAAATGTGAGCATATATAAAACTAAATTGACCTATCCGAGCATTTTCCCCAAAACTTACAGGTTAAGGCTATATTAATTTTACTCCGGACTTCTGGGCAGCCCTGTATACGTGTAGTTCAGAAATTTCAGATAATTTGTGTACCTATACGTCATTGCATACAAAAAATAAATTAGCTATTTGTAATCAAAATTTCAGCACATAAAATTTTAAACACAATGAGTGGTATTCTGGGCAGAAGAAGGTAGTTCAAATAATAGCACGGAGGAAAGTCGAGAAGACATTTTGCAGGAAAATAAATAAAATAGGTTATGCCAAAATAAAGAAGCCTTATTAAGTCTAGACCGACTATTAAAAATATTAATAAAAACATTTTTCCTTAGTAATCATATTCAGGGTGATTGACGGCGTTGGAATTGCCTAACTACGAATCAAATTTCAGGGCCTTAGTAACCCAGATTTGCAAAATGTGGGCATTTGTTGCAAGTCATGTTTCGAAAAAAAAAAAGAAAATTAATTAGTATCTCGAAAACGATAACAGATTAATATAAAGCAATAATTAGGAAAGTTGTAATAGAGATTGTAAATATTATAAGTATATAAGATAGAGGGTGTTCCGTTTAAAATATCAAATTTGCTACTACTTTTTAGTAGAAACGGCAACATCGCATTGTCCAAACTAGTTAAGTTTTAAAATTTTACGAATTGTTTTTTCTAAATCTCTTTCAATTGACTTATTAGAAAATAATAAAACTTGGTGTGTGGGTCCACAATATAAGGACCTTCAAAAAAGTCTAATACAATTTTGATGTAAAGTTAATAGTTTTATTTTTGCAGTGGTATCTAACTAACGGGGGAAATTTCAGAAAACCCAGGAAGCGAGTAAGCTTGTATCGTTTACGGGATACCTTGATGATGATGAAAAAGATTATTCTAATGATAATCAATGTGATGCTAACGATAATACCTTGCCAAAGAGCATCTCTGAGGCCATTTATGGCACTGATAAGCAACAAAGTGGTGCACCTATAGTCGGTGAAAGTAGTTCGCAAGCAACTCTCGAATTCGACTCGGTTGATGATATTACAGCAGAAAGGGCTACAGTCCCCGAAGAAACTTTAACGTTTACTCTTGAAGCTGCAGATGGGAACGCGGCTCCGATATCTTGGTATGAAGAGATGAAAAAACAAGACCAGTCCAGGTTACGACTGGCACCGTCGAAGCCGACGGATGTTTTTGTGGATCATGCCAGTTATTCGGACATTCGTAAGTTGGTAGAGCTTTAGGGTTTAAGTCAAGAATTTTTTTTTTGTAAACCATTATTGCGACCCTCCATATTCGCACCATTATCATAACCCTGCCCCCTTAAATCCATCAAATGTTGTGAGTCTCCAAAAAATCTAATAAAACATTAGTTAAATCTTGTCCTGTGGAATCTGATATTGAAATAGATCCCAAAAAATGCTCCCTAATTTCTATTTGCTTTGATTTATTATTTAATAGAACAAATCTTACTACAACAGTAAGTTGGTCTTGGTGACTTAGATCAGGGGTGGAATCTAAAATAATAGAATAATATTTACTAGCTTTTAAGAGCGATATTATTTCATGTCTTATTTTTTGTCCCAAAACGGAAATAAGCACATTTTGAATATGAACACCTAAATAATGAGGCATATTTGATGGATTTCTGCTGATTCAAGTGAGGTGGTCTGATATCGTATCATTAAATTTTGCAATTGTTTCAATTAATTTTAATATGTTTCCATTTCGTTGCTTGTATAAATTTTGGCCTGCTAAGAATTTAACGGTATAAATTATAATTTTTAACACGGAAACTCATCTATCTTGTTCCATATTTACTAATTTCTCATTTAAAGGATCAGTAGTTGTTTAAGAAGAAATTGATTTATTTAAATCAATCCTAGATATTGTATTACAAATATGACTTTTTGATTTTTCATGACGTTCTATCATCTGACTTAAATGTCTCCAATCATTATGTCCCTCAACAAAGGCACTAGAAAAACAATATTTTAATTGTAATAATAATTTAAGTCCACCAGCTAAACTCTAAAGTGTTTTAACATGAACCGTATTAGAGTATATTCCATAAAGAAAGGATGCAGAACAATTTAGAGAATATAAATTATAAAGAATTATTTTTTAAATCGTATTTTGTCATACCTCTTACCTCGGGAACCCTGTCTCTTCGCTACAGCGTATTTTTGAAAAACCATCAGCTAATAAATATTTTACTCAATTACTTTATCAGCTGAAATAATACCTACTGCTGTTTGACCCTAAAGTCTCTTACATTTACAATTTCTAATAGAAACGAACCCACTTCAAAAATCACACCGTTTATTTTTTAGTTACCGATAATGAAAGAGTTAGATCCTTTTTCACAGAAGAATTGAATGAACGGGATGAGTTGTTGGAGCTCCACTGGTCTATGCCTGGATTATTCAGAGAATTGGTAAGGAGCATCCATGCATATAAACTCCGTAATAGCCAGATACGTCATTTACTAAAATTTAAAAAGACGCAAAGAAAATTCTTAAATTTAAATGATTACTATACAGGGTGTTTCATAATTAATGCGGGAAAATTCGGGAGTGTCACTGCTTAAAAATATGAAAAAGAGTTCCTATAAACCTATACTCAACTCATGGATTTTGCGACAAATGGTGTGTTTTGTGGCATTATCCAGGATTATTTTTTTCCGTCTTGTTGTCTGAGCTCCTCGACTATTTTCTTCAATTCAATTCCATTTATTGTATATAATTTCAAGGTATGAAACATTACAACGTCAATATTTTACAATATATAACAGTCTATAACTAGGTATTAAGCTAGTCGTAACACAGAGAGAAAAGTAAATTTGACTAGATAAACGTACAAGCAATAAATGTATAAATAAATACAATAAGAATAAAATGTAATAGAAGAAGAAATAACAATAAAATATAATAAATAAATAAATATTAGGTTTCAACTTGTTACACAAACTAAAAGTAGTCAAGAACAAACAAACAAACAAACGAGAGTTCAACCAGCAGTAAGAGGCCCTTAAAAACGGCTACTTAGGCCTTAAATTGAACCAGAACTTAACCATTTGAGAAGCCAAATCAACTCGAGCAGCCTCATAAAATTCGGTTAGACTATAAAATGTATTAGATATTAGGTGCTTTTTTAACTTATTCCGAAGAATGCTCAGTTCCGGAATTGTTTTTATTTCATTTGGCAAAGCATTAAAAATTTTTATACAGTTAAATTGGACACTTTTCGTAAAAAGTTGTTTTATGGATTGGTACACTAAGATTGTCATTTCCTCGTATTACCATATTATTATAATAGTCTCGATTCTTAGGAAACCTATTGAGATTTTTTTTTTGTGTACACCGCTATGTTGAAGATGTACAGAGAAAGAACCGTTAATATCTCTAACTTCCTGAAGTAATCTCTACATGATGTAGTACGAGGCAATTTCATTATTGCACGAATCACTCTTTTCTGTGCCAAGAAAATTTTTTGTGTCTCAGCGGCCCTAAACCAAACCATAATGGTGTATGATATGATGAATTGAACATAGGCAAAATAAAAAAGTTTTATTGAATTCTTACCAAGCTGATTATGCAAAAATCTGCACTTACGAAATTCATGTATGTACAATATACCGGGTGTTGCATCGTCGAGCGGGACATAGGAAATCCCATGTAATTTTAAATGGGGTCAATTATTGGCTTCCCTAATTATTTTAGAGAAAAATTCTATTTAGGTTTATTAAAGAGCACTGAAACCCACATTTAAAAGAATAACTTTAGATATTTTTGATGAGCCCGTTTACGGGTTATCGCCGATTTCTTTTTAACTATTTCTCCTTTTTATGGCCCCGTATTTGCGGGCACCAGTCAAGGTAAAAGATGACTGTCAAATAAAGTTGTCATTTTGAAATGTGTGCTTTATTGTTATAAAAACTCGTACATCGAAAATATTAGCCATGAATTACACTTCTGAAGAAAAAATATTGATGATTAAATGGTATTATCAAGGAAATAGTTATCAAAATGTGTCAGACATGTTTGCTGCTCTGTATCCGAATAGACCGATACCTGCAAAATCTACAGTCGAAAGGACTATCAAGAAATTTGAGACAAAAGGCACTGTAATAAATAACTGCAGATGTGAAGAAAGGCAGGAACAAAGAAGAGATGCAAGAAATGATAGGGACTTGCAAGTTTTATTGTGCGTGGAAGAAAATGATGGGAAGATCAGCACAAGGAAACTTGAGGATGACATAGGATTAGATCACACCACAGCGTTACGAGCTTTGAAACGACATAAATATTATTCATACAAATATGAAAAGCACCAAGAGTTAAGAGATAGGGACGAAATACGACGACAGGAGTTTTGTTTTGGTATGATGGAAAGAGCAAACATGGATAGGGAATTTTTAAAAAACATTTGTTTCACTGACGAATGCACATTTACCTTAAACAATGAACCCAATGTTCAAAATTATCGATATTGGAGCAAAGAAAACCAACACAGGTTTGTGGAAACAAGGACGCAATATCCACAAAAAGTTAATGTATGGGCTGGGATTTTCGGAGAAAATATTATCGGGCCATTATTTCTTACACGAAATTTAAATGCAGAATATTTTTTGGAACTACTTTAAGATCATATTTTACCTACTTTACATGATGCCGCCAGGGAATTTTTTTGAACTACTTTAAGATCATATTTTACCTACTTTACATGATGCCGCCAGGGAAAATCAGGAAGTTTGGTACCAAATGGATGGCTGCCCGGCACATAGTACCCTGGCTGTCCGAGAATATTTAAACCGTGCTTTTAATGGAAATGTTATTGGCTTAAATCATACAGTAAATTGGCCAGCCAGGTCTCCTGATTTATCGCCAAATGATTTCTTTCTCTGGGGCCATTTAAAAAACAGGATATACAAAGATAAAAAATACCCAAATCTAGACGAGTTAAAAAATGCTATTTCTGCCGAATGCAATAGAATTTCAGTTTACCAACTAGCGAATGTAAGAAGAGAATTTTATGATCGCCTCGGTTATTGTCTAGCAGTCAATGGAGGAATATTTGAACATCTTCTTAAATCCTAAAGTTCTAACAATTTAATAGTACCTACCTATTAATTAGTAAAATATTGAAACATGTAAAATGTCATAATTAACCTTGTAATTGGATACTTTATTTTAGTTTTATTCAGATTAATTTGTACTCATAAATACACCTTTAATATTTTCGATGTACGAGTTTTTATAACAATAAAGCACACATTTCAAAATGACAACTTTATTTAACAGTCATCTTTTACCTTGACTGGTGCCCGCAAATACGGGGCCATAAAAAGGAGAAATAGTTAAAAAGAAATCGGCGATAACCCGTAAACGGGCTCATCAAAAATATCTAAAGTTATTCTTTTGAATGTGGGTTTTAGTGCTCTTTAATAAACCTAAATAGAATTTTTCTCTAAAATAATTAGGGAAGCCAATAATTGACCCCATTTAAAATTACATGGGATTTCCTATGTCCCGCTCGACGATGCAACACCCGGTATATCCCTCTCTTTTTCGTCATTTTCTTGAGGAGGCCTTTCAAACCCCCAAACATAGTGCGCGAGGAAAGTTTCGTTAAAGTGACACATATTTCTGAAGCACCCAATGTGATTAGTTCAGGATTCGGAATTCGTTCTTTTACTGTTTATTGAAATTTTTTTGTTGTAAGCGGACAACTAGTTGAAAGTTCGTGAATATTCATAGTTTACTTAGTTACAAGTAAATAACAACACTAAATAAAGTTTAATATAACTATATATATTTACACAAAACACTATCTATGTGGACGACCCACTCACCCACACCTATATTAGGAAAACTGAAAAGAAATGACAAAATATATCCCTAAAAACACAAATTAATCAAGCAGTGCGTTGAAGATGTGAACTCGTCCTCTGTGTTTTGCCACATTTATTTTGTCCGCGATTAAAATCCCAGTATCGGAATTGCCGTGTTGTTGGAAACTAAATTATGATCTCTTTATATTGATTTCGCTTACACCGGCGGTATAATACTTTTTTTTAAGGTGTTTATTGATCACGAGCAAGAAACTATTGAAAAGCTGAATCAGTTAGTGAAAGACATACAAAACTCGAACGCCATTAGGCACAAATCATGGTTCAATTACAACGATGACGAACAGGCCAAAGCGTTGATTAACGGAAAGTTAAAGAATTGCTTTAAACATTTGGGCAAGTAAGTGATTTTTAATAAATAAACCACTAACCTAAACAAGGTAAGGCGGAAAAGAGCCATATTGTCTCTAAAAGGTATGAAAAAAATGCTACCACAAACGCTAAAATATGACGATCTAACCCAACATACCACAGTTTTCCGAAATACAAATTACAGTTACAGTCAGTCTAATTAACAACTTCAGCAAAATATTTTGTAGAAGGCCATAAAAGAATGCGTAACTAATTTCCTTATGTGTAACAATATCAATCAGTTTGCTTTTGCAGAAGGTGCACCAATAATGCAATATACAGCATAGTGGTTGAGGTAATAGGGAACATGAATACTAATAGGAAAACCTTAGCGATATACTTAGACCTGGCCAAGGCATTTGACACGATGCCCCACTCTGCCTTACTGGATATCATATCCTCTCAGGGTATGGGATAAGGGGGTCTGTGTTAGGCTTTTTTGAATCTTATCTCAGCCATCGTACTCAAATTGTTAAAATCAACAATGTCTTAAGTCAAGGGCGTCGCCAGCCAATAGACCAGGGAGGGAAGGGGGCCAAGATGAGATAGAGGATGGGGGAAATATAAATTGTAGGGACAAATAAGTACAATGACTAAAATTTGTATTAAAGAAAATTTTTTATTTTAAGAAAAATTGATAAAAAAAATTAAAACATTAAAACAAAATTAATTAAAACATAATCTTCTCGGGTTTGGTGCAACTTTGTTGTTATAGTGGAAGAGTAAATTGTTGGGAAGCGCAAATTCCAGGGCTCTGCTCTCCTCAGTCAGCCTGCTCAGATGACGCAGCGGTGTTGCCAAGTAGTACATTTACAGTGTTTTTAGCGCTGTTTTCAAAAGGTACCTTTTCATTCTATTCACTACCTATACCAAAAGTTCACAAGTTCTGCTCAAACCACACGGCAAGTCAAAAATTCTAGACTAATCTGGTGTGATAAAATAAAATATCTGGGTCTGAGCTTCGATAAGCGGCTGCCTTGGAACGACAACGCTTACCAACGTTTAACGTTTGAAAAAAGCCAACGGTGCTCGCGCTAGCCACTAACCAGTTAGAACTGGTTTCGCCTCGAATTCGACGGTGCCGGCAAGATTGGAAATATGGGGGTAGTGGATCTATCGTTTATTTATTCTAGCGTGATTCAACTAGACTTTGCATTCGTAAAACATGCACCCTTACTACCAAAGATTAACATTGGGATAAAAGTTTTAAAAACTAACTTTTGGACTAAGGTAAGTTGGGCTAGATCGTCATATTCTAGCCTTATAAATTTGTGCATGCATTTCGTAAGTGCACACCTTCTAGGAGATACCTTATATAATTTACGAAAATTTTATTTTCAGCGAAATGTCTATGTCAGACCAACAGGCTAATGAATTTTTCGTTGACCTAGAAGTTCGTATCTGTGGCAGTTCGGTTTGTAAAAATCCAGCTTGTCCGCCCTTTTGATGGTTCGAAAAAGCACCAGAATTATTTTATGTCGTTTTTTTATTAGTAAATAAATGACTCCTATGTATTTCTTTTTTATTCTTTGTTGCGATTGCCAAACTGATGAATATTAAAATAAGTACCTAACCAAATAGAAATTTATTCTTGTTGTTTACAAAATTAACACAGTAAGAATATAGATGGACATGAATAGTTGGTAACAGACTAATAGGTCCTTTCTTTCTTCCCCAGCGGTTAGATGGCCTATCGCAATTTTCTAGAAAACGAGCAGCCAATATTATGGAAAGACTTGCCATTAGATCAGCGAAACCAGCTGTTTTTTTTTTATGTATGACGGAGCTCCCGCTCATTTTAGTGCCACAGCCAAAGAATATCTAAATGCTGTGTATACGGAAATCGATGGATCGGTAGAGGCGTTGCACTACCTAATCACCGTGGCCGCCAAGGTCGCCAGATTTAAATATATTGGATTTTTATTTCTGGGGCCATTTAAAATCTCTCTAGTGTACAAAACTCCAGTTGAAAACCAGGAAGATCTTAGAAACCGGATAATAGCTTGCGAAAATATTAAAAACACTCCAGGAATTTTTAAACATGTTAGAAATTCAATGAGAGTGTTTTAGCACAAGGTGGCCACTTACAGTTTCTCTAAATCCAGTTTGTTAAGTATATTAGAAAAAAAATTAAATAAATTACTTGTAGTAGAACTAATTCATAACATGTTTTGCACTTATTTAATTAGTAAATTAATTTTGTTTAGTTTATATCCGTACTGCATTAGAGTTATCGGTAAAACTACTGTTTTCTTCAAATATAGTAGAGACAACTTTTGTTCAGCCTGTATCAATATAAAATATTTTCGCAAAACAAATATTGATAATATTTTCACGCACGCCACTGGTGGAAATAATCAAAATCTTTTTTAACGAAAAAGTGCAGTTTAAAATACAAAATCAGTTAACACCAATTTTCTTTTCAATACCGTATCTTTAAGGACGTAATTAATTCAACACCCTGTATATTAGAGGGTCAGCATTTTAGGGCATATGTTCATTATGAACTTTTCGTCTTAAAATGATGTCAGGTGACGTGATTCTGTACCATATTGAATTTACTCAGAACATTTTGTGGGGTGAGGCTGACTTTGGTAGCCAATGACGACAATTTGTCGCCATTGCTGGAAGCATATTTCTTTTTTACGAGCTGACGACGATTTCTCTCGTTATTGCAAAGTTTTGACGTAATATAAAAACACCTTTTAATATATTAATACAATAGTTTTATTTATCATAAGGGATACAGCATTACACTTATATCAATTTTCAGTCATTAAAAAAAAAAGATTCATTTAAATAATTAAACTACTTACTAGCGAATAGAAAAACGTATTGATTATTTTTTACTTTTTATGTCAAAAAAGTACAAAACGCCTGTACCTTACACTTAAATACATTACCTAATTTTTGTTGTACAGCCGTAGATAAACGCAATTGTAACGAATAAAATTTTTAAAGCACACGTACACGTACGTCATACAGAACAATAAATTTAGGGATATTTTACCTAATGAGTTGACCATAGTATTTAGTTTAAACGGAATGCATTAAAAATTAATTTTGATCCATTTCAAACAAATAT
This sequence comes from Polydrusus tereticollis, assembly GCA_963920685.1. Taxonomy (NCBI): domain Eukaryota; kingdom Metazoa; phylum Arthropoda; class Insecta; order Coleoptera; family Curculionidae; genus Polydrusus; species Polydrusus tereticollis. The sequence continues at coordinate 23,036,571 of OY987333.1, read as the reverse complement.
CGGTTTTTTCTTCGAAGTGATTTATCTAAACATTTCTTCTAATTATCAGTAAAAAACTATGTCCTGCTTTTGGTTCAGCAAAATAGAATTTAAGGCTTTGACTTAAAATTATCGTGGTGATTATTTAACTAAGTACCAGAAAAAAATCAGTTTTAATATAAAACATAGAAAATAGAGCCCACTCCTTGAACACAAGAAATCAAGTGAATTTTCACAACAGGAATTTTAAAAGCAACCAAAAACTGCTCTCTTTGACGTTAAACTAACCTTTTAATTCTTTCCTTTCACTATTCGACTCAAAAAAGATCTGAAAACACATTTGACTAAACGAGTAACAATGAAATTCTTGGCTAAACATAAATAAATAACTCCTTGTACGAGAAGTGTAAATTAGCTTGGCTTAAACCTAACTTAACTTAGTTACAGCGTAAAATGGCGTCATGATGTAGCACTGAGCCTCTCGAGACGATGGCTCAGGTCTTGGGAAATGGGCGAAGCGCACTGATCCCTGTTTTGAGCTTGGGAGTTGCATTCACCCGACCATTTGGCCTTGCCGCTGGCATGAGACTGTAAACAAAAAAATAAACCTAAGTTTTGCGTTATCTTTTAAAAACAAACACACCAGCAACCTCTCATCAATTATCTTTAAAAACAGAGACACCATCACCTTCTCATCAATCATCAGGCAGCTATCTTTAAAATCAGCACTTTCTCATCAAACATTATTGGGTTATCTTTAAAATCAGACACACCTGCAACCTCTTATCGAGCATCGTTGGGATATCTTAAAAACACACAACTTTTCATCAGACTTCATTGGGTTATCTTTAAAAACAAACACTCCTGCACATTGTTATCGATTATCTTTGGGTTATCTTTAAAAGCAGAGACACCATCGCCTTCTCATTGATCATCAATGAGCTATCTTTAAAAACAGGCTCACCAGCACTTTCTCATCGAACATCATTGAGTTATCTTTAAAACAGGACACACCAGCACTTTCTCATCGATCATCGTTGGGTTATCTTAAAAAACAGACACACCAGCAACTTCTTACCGAACATCATTGGGCTATCTTTAAAAACAAAGGCACAATCAACTTCTCATCGAATATCATTGGGATATCTTTAAAAACAAACACACCAGCACTTCCCCATCGAACATCATCAAGTTATCTTTAAAAACAAACCCACCAGCAAGTTCTCATCAATCATCATTGGGTTATTTTTAAAACAGACACACTAAAAACTTCTTATCGAATATCCTTTACATCATAATTTCAACTCACCATGCTCAAATCTCTCTTCCAGACGGATCCGCAGGCCCCATCACACTTGGGGCAGGGCCTCTCCATGGAGTAGCCTCCGCATTCGGAGCAGTCGAGGGACACGTGGCTGGCGGCCCAAGATACTCCGCAAGTGAAACAGCAGTTGAGCTGGTCCCGCAGCTCTTCGATCGTGAGCACAGCCTCGTGGTGGTGGCCGTAGCCCCAGGAAGCGATGTCTTCCAAGCTGTGGCTCAGCGTGGTCAGCGAGCTGGAAAGAAACAAAAATTATAAAATAATTGAGATATACCTAAAGCATTGCATGAGAAGAAGGTAAAACACTTATTGCTGTTTGACTTTTAAGTAGAAAGAAATGACTCAACCTAATCGTGGAAACGTTTAGAATCGTACTAAACAAATAACGCCGAAATTAATAACGGATGTTCCCATTTAAGTTCATGTCGTGGCGCCTACTTTGAACGTAGAAAACAAATCTGCTTTCATTGTGTTCAATTGTATGTCACCAATTTTAAAATAGGCAAATCAAAATGTAGTTTTAACTTATCTGGTTCACGTGCTGTTGTCATGTGACACTACATTATTCAGAAACGCACAGTTTTGTCTATCCGATCCAGTGTCTCACCTTTAACTTTTGGATTTGTGAAATTAAGAAAAAAAGGAGATAAAACTTAACGTGCTGTGTAGATATATACGTAAATGAATAAACCGCGTGACTGTGATATGCTTTTCACGCGTGAACATCATGATCAGGCATTATTGCTCTCATTTTAAATTAGACGCTCAATTATCATAAGTCGGTATTATCTGGAATTTTTTATCGCTTAAATGATTAATTATCACATCCATAATGTACCATGAATAACTTAAGACACTTTTGAAATTTGTAGTTTCAAGCTCTCAGATTTCTACAAGTATTTAAATAGGTAAAATATTTGGAAATTTGATTAACGGTTTACACCAAGATATAACGTTCTTATTGGTCGCACAACCATATGGTGGCTAACCGCTATGCAATAAATATAGTTATAGTAAAGTTTACATTATACTGTTGACCTATTGACTGCCATAAAACCCTCATGATCCAGAGATATTGTTTAAAATTTCTAATGGGTGCGACGAAGACCTACTTTGCGTGCCGGAAAAATTGCAACATCGCGTGATTTTATATTTTTGCTTTTACTTATTTACCGGCGAAAAGTTGCCCCAGAACTTACAACAGTCCAATTTTTTACAAATTTCGCACTGCCGAACCATATTTAAATCTCCAAAAACATGAATTAAACCCCAACAATGCACGAAATCCAACCACCCACATAAAAACGACTTAAACCTTGAAGTCAATTTTTCGGCAACAACGCTTTACTATGAGGCAAAATGAATCGCCAGTCGAAAATATCTAGTACCAGCGTTGTCCATTTTCCAATCACTTTATTTTATTGCATCACGTATTGTGATCTAAATCATCATATTTGTATGCAGACTGCTTAAATAAATTGGCATAAAGAGTGTGGCATAATAAAAAAGTAATAATTCCATAAAACAAAAAAAAAAAAAATTAACAATGGAAAAGACTTGTCAATACTGCCTTGGCTTAATGGAATCTCAACGTTTACGGGAATGGCGTCATAAATATTTAACGGTATGAAACAGAAAAATATAGAGCAGAAAATCTACCTTGACGGAACATGGTTCGATACACATGACACTCCCAGAAAAAATGGAATAATTTTCAAGAAAATGTCAAACCAAACCAACTCCTTCAAATAAAGGCAAAAGAATAACAATAATACACGCAGGTTCACAAAACGGATTTGTTCCGAACTGTCTGTTGCTTTCAGATAAAAACATAGCAGATTTAAATTGAATCATAGATATCTCCGGGGTGAAGATTATTCATATTGAAAAAGAAAGAAAAATCCAAATTTCTTCACAAATATTTAATATTTTGCTTTACGGGTTTAGGTTTCTTAAACCATTTTCAAGAGCTGTCTAAAAAATTCATTTATATAATAATTTTAATTCAAAATCAAAATTATTAGGTATATATATATTACATAATATAATCACAAACTTTACATTTAGGACACAAACAAGTTCACTATGGCGAACACAGGTTAACTAACTATATAAATTTGATCAACGGGATAAAGGTACGATTATTTAAACAAACATTCACTATTTAAACTCATTCACAATTTTCGCTGCTTCTCCTGAGTGGGCGTTGACAGGATCGTTTAAACACTCAATCTGATTATTAATCTCTAATTTTGCTATTTCTATATTTTCTAAAAAACATAGCAGATGTTGAAAATGTTTCCTAAATCTAACAGTACAAAAGCAGAAATCTAAAATTTTATAATAAATAGTAATATATATTTATAAGAAACTTACAAAAATATGATAGTGACACAGAACTAAATTTAGAGTAAAGGAGAATTAAGTTGTCAAAATTGATTATTGTAAAACTTTACTGTGTACACACATTGTACTGTATTTAATTCTTAACTTAATTTTAATCTTGTATTAGTGTGTAGTCTAAATCGTAATATTGTAAATTTTAATCATAATAACTTGTATTTTCATATACCTAGTGTACTTTGTTGACGACTGTAAAAACTTAATTTTTATTGTACTTACTATGTCTCAAAATATTATTAGGTATTATAGAAATCATTGATATTTATATTCATTTGGTTTAAAATGTCTCTTTAATTCAAAATAATAATAAATCAATATGTACCTAGATAGCTATATTTCAAACCGACCCTACACAAGTAAAGGTCAACGATATAATGTAAACTTTACTATACAACATACAATAAACGTATTAAAAGATTTACTAATCATTGTAGAAAGAATGATATGCCCCCGTTTTTAGTTTTAATGCAACGTTAATTTGTAAAATTAATAGAAGAATTTGTTGTTTATTACTATGTAGAAAGTATAATATAAGAAATCGAAAGTAACTTTCATCTGATTGTTGGCAATCTACAAGTTGCCCATCACAAAATAAATATTACCGCCAATCGTTTTTACCTAATTTGTAACGTCCCGTCAAGGTCTTCCTAACAGAGGAAAGTGTCCTTAGAGTTATTTAACTTGGAATGATAAGGTTCGTTTGTTTACATTTATCTAAGTATGGGTCTTTACTATAAACGATTAAAAATTTGTGAAATATTTCCATCACTCACTGAGGTCTAGACAAAACAAATTGTTTTCTGGAAATAAAGCGGGTAAAGACCGTCATATCCTTTATCTGTCTGATTACCAAGTTATTTTAGGGTACACACGTATTTACAACTACATCAAATGAGGATCTAAATTTGTCAAAAATATATATTATCGCGTTTCCGCTAACCACATTGAAAATACCCCAGGGCCTCCAAATATGTATATCAAATTCATAAAATTAAAATCAAATCAATTATCGCCACTCTGTAAAAATTAAAGCATTGTTCTTAAATTATCGTAGCTGTAATTATTTCGTGGTCAGTCGATAATCAAGGATTTTCCAAATTTATATTAAAAACAAGAAATTATTTTCTTTGGAAAAAAACCTAAGGTGCAGCGCTGGTTTTTCCTCTTGGTGGTGGGAAGGCGGGGGCATCTTAGATTCTTAAAATTAAAGAATAGCCTCCTCCCCCCCCCCCCCCCCCCCCTTGAAATGACGCCCCTGGGCTTTGCTTTCATACTTAAATTAACATGATAATCTTTGTGACGCAAACTAAGGCAGACGCCTTCCATTGTTTGAAAATAGACACGTACGTGGTCTTTTTTCATTTTCCGACATTTGAATTGTTTAGGGTTTTTCTAAATCCGGGTTTAAATAAAACGTTTAAAATAGAAGCAGTTAAAAATAGATTAGTTTCCAACCGGTGAGGTTGAAAAACTGCTTATTTTACGAGGCTGAACATATCATTATGTAATTTTCATTGCATATTCATGTTACATTAGTTTTATGTCTGATGTCGAGACGCTGAGTTTGCGAAATGCACTTTAAGGTGTAAAGCGTTTTTGCGATATGAATTTAAAGTTAGTCAATTTTATCAAATGGTTTTAAAGTATAACCAACCTAATCAACGACATTTCTAGATGACTGACAGGAAGCAAGTACATGTATCAAAAAATCAAGTACCAAGATATATGGTACTTGATACTCTCGCCTTGCCTCGTGTAGTCACTATATTTAGAAGCAATTAATTATATTAGGAAATAAAAAGACCTTCAAGAAAATCGGATTATAATGATTTGTTTCAAAATACGGTATTTTCCTAATTTAATTTTGATCGATTGCGTAAATTGTAAGGTTTCTTGTTTGTTTACTCGTTATAAGTGAACTTTTCTGCTACATGTTGTTTTGTGAACAAAGCAATAATTGTGTACCTATAAGGGCTGCAGGCAGCAGCTTCAGCTAGATGAAAAATATGTTTTCTTTATTTATTTAGAACCCTATCAGCCCTTATGTAGACTGCTATAGTCAATCTTTAAATGGCGGGAAGTAATAAATGCTCATTTAATATCTTTAAAATCTATTGTGTTTACATTAAATGATCCAAATAATAAGCATTCTTTAGGTACGTCCACCCTTAATTTATTGCAAGCTATTGTTATATTTGAGGATTTACCATTTTTAGCAGGTATAATCCCTTATCCAGGAGCGTGTATTGGGGAAGTTTTTAAATCAAACATGCCTGTTCTCCTAAATATATATTAAATTATATTATTAGGTATTTATAACATTTGAAAACATTAAAAAAATCGTGTTGACTAATAAATAACAATGGGTAGTACTAGTTTACATAATATAATTACAAAAATAAGAAATATAAAATCTTACAAAGAAAGCATTTATAGGCCGATTTGGAAGAAGAACTTTTATTAACATCGCTTATAATAAGCAGTTCAACAGTTCCTTCGATTTTTATATCTACCTATATTTTGGCTTCTTCTATCACATGATCGATACACTTTTTCCACTTTTCCGCACTAATTCTACCCAAAGCGTCTTTTTAAATCCACCATTTTATAAGTCGTATTTTTTCTGACGACATCTGTCTTTATTTGAGCCCATATAAGTTCGATCATGTTTAATTCGCAGTGGTGAGGAGGGAGTCTGAGCACAGACATTCCTCGTAACTTTGCCATTTCATCGATTACATATTTTTTGAATGCATTTTTATGTAAATTGGCTAGTACCAATAGTTCTTTTTTTAAGGAATCTAATGGAAATTCTATTTGTCTTAAACTTAACCATTCTGTTATTTCACTTTTACGCTACGCATTAGTCGGTAATTTTTCCTTTAGCCTAGAGTGATAATTTGCATTATCCAATACAATTATTGCATCTCCAAGATCCAACATTTGCTCGAGCCATTCTTCAAAGACATCGGCATTCATATCTTCGCGATGGTCTCCTGTATTTTTAGATTGGAACATCAGTAGACCACCTTTAACGAGGCCTTCAGAACTTCTAATATGGGTTATGATAAGTCGATGTCCTTTTCCATATTCCAAAAAAGTTTGCCTTGAACTTTTAATATTTTCATCCTGCCAAAATTTAGTCACAGTGTGGCCTTCATTTAGCCATGTTTCATTTAGGTCAAATATTTATTTTCTTCTACGGCTTTTCGGATGCTTCCTAAGTAATTTCTTCTCCAACAGACGATATCGCTTCTGTCTATTAAGTTTTTTCCGCCGCAAACCCATTTTTTTTTAATAATTTCCAAAGCGTATTTCTACACATAACTGGGTAGCCTTGGTCTTCTTTGATTGAGTACAAAGTTTTGTTCAGCCTGGGATTTTTTTTTTTAAAGAAACTATGAACTTTTCGCCCTATTCTCTGCATTAAAACGTCATCCAGCTCAAGTTTTGGTCGTCCTGGAGAAGTTTTTGGAGGTTTGACGCCAACACTTTTTTCTTCTTTTAAAAGTTTATATATTGTTGTTTTCCCAACGTTAAGCATATCTGCTGTAAATTGCACTGCATTGTCAACACTTAAATCCGCATTCTTATTTTTAATAGAATCGTAACAGTTAAGAATTAATTTTTTTTTCATTTACTGTACATGGACCGACTCTAATGCGTTTAGGCAATTGTTGAAAAATCTTAATTTAATTAAAAAAACACTGTCACTTCACACTTTGACTAGTTTCACTGAGAAACAAACTCCCAAGGGTAGGTATGTGTAGATATAAATAGGTGTATTATTCCATATAAAGGCATAATAACCACATAATCAGCAAACAGGTAACCAGGATTAGGTACAAAAAGAAAGGAATAAAATGATTAGAGCAGAAACGAAATAACTACCTAGACTCTAATTAGTTTTGATAAAATTGCTTTCTACTAAAATTCCAGGTAAATCGTACAGTTGTACATAATTTTAAGCTTAAAAAAATTAACATTAAAATATACCTATATTTGAAGACAAAACTTAAATTTAAAGTCGATACTTGTACTAATTCTGCACAAATTTAAAAATTCAGGCCTATTTAAATCTATAAACGCCGAAAAATCTTGCACGCTAATGGAGAAGACGGTTTTGATTCGATTTACTACTTCGCATTATTTAAAGATAGACTATAACAATATTTTAAAAGTAAACAATCATAAAGCCATTCGCCTTGATTTCTATCAACCTCAAAATAACCTAATCAGTTAGTTTATCCGGTCGATGTCTATTCCTACATCGAACTATTTTCAAACCGTCATGTTTTGGCAAAACAGAAGCCATATAAACACGCGAATTCTTCACCAAAGGTCGAAGACATTATTTGGTTTGGTAAAACGTGCGACTATCAAATAGTCAGACATTCGTTGACACCAAATTTAACCTTAAAAAAATCAGTTTGTATATACGCCGTATTTGTTTGTATGGACATCGACTTTATTTGAAAAATAAATTTCTTTCCATAGCAGGTCAAATTTCGATTTTGCGTGTTAAACAGGAAGGACTGTTCGGGGTTATAAACTCATTAAATCAATCAAAGCAAATAATATTGATAAGGTTAAAATTATCAATGCCCTGTTAACTCTAACTACAAGATAACTTCCGCGGATAGACTTGTTGTAGAATTTATGTGACTAATAATAGAGCATCAATAATTCAGGCCTACTGATACCAGAGATATCTAAGACGATCGATAGACTCATTATGTAAAGAATCATTATCAAAAGCGATGGGATGAGACATGAATTGGAATTAAAGCATCTTTAAAACGCAGTAGATTACATTTTTGTGGCGGAAGGTCGCAATAAAGATTCGTCATCTGTGTCATTCTTGAATTGAGACATGATAACGAACAATATAATAATTTTAAGGTCAAGATAGTGTAAATTTTTCAGATATTTCGAAACAATGAAATTATTTTTAAACACTTCATTCAACAGCTTTTTACAAAATGTCGATAGGATTTAGGTCAGGATATCGGGCGGCTGATTTAAATCATGCACCCTTGCCTTGTGCAGGTGTACTTGTATTAGAATCTTATGGTTTAACAGGTGAGCGTAGAGATTTAAAATTCCCGGCAGAAGATGGACTAATTAGAGGAAATCTTGGAGAAAACTTGTTAAAATATGTAGAAGAGCGCCTCGAATTTTGTTGTAAACCCATTCATATTGCGGCAAATCTTCTGGACTTGACTAAAAGGAAACATTTAAATGAAGATCAAGCTATGATGGCTATTGATTTTATTTCAGAAATAGCTAGTTTATCAAATTTAGATGTAGAGAAAGTCGTGGCAAATTTAGCCCAGTTTAGAACAGAAACAGGATTTTATAATAGGAATTCTTTATAGGAATAAGACGAAGCCATAAGCACCCATCCTATTGTATGGTGGCAGGGATTGTGTACTGTGCAGCAGCTTATACCAGTTGCCTCTCGAATTCTAAATGGACCTCAGACTCGTCAGAAAGAAACTGGTCGTTACATGGTGTCATACATACAAATAAAAGAAATAGACTCACAAAGGGTAAAGTTCAAAAACTTGTTGCTATTCAATCTAGTTCAAATTTAGATGAAAATGACAAATTTGTTTATAATGCTAGACCATTTCTGCTACTAGAACAGGATGATATAAATACTGAACATGTCCAGGATGACGAAAAGCAATGTGATGCTGTAGAATATGAATCAAATGATGTCTCTGAAGCCAAATCATCAGTGTTCTGGCTTTGGCTATTGATTCAACTAAATAATCTTTCCTGTAGTTTGTTTTTGTTGTTGTTTTTACTTTTTTTGTTAACAGAGAGTAAGTGTTTTGTTTTTATTACTTTAAAATAAAATATTAGGTCTTTGTTTCTCATTTAAATTACTTAAAGATACTGGAACAATATATTTATGTAATTTTCAGGCATTTTCACTCATATATGCATAGTATATCATGAAGCAAAAAATATCTTTTTAGGTTTCCGGTTTTGTTTTAAAATTTTCCTCTTTTTCCAATGCTCGAGAAAAAACAGAAAAAAAAACTGTTTTTTTTTCCAAATCGTTAAATCTCTAGGTGAGCGTCAATCGTCTTGTGTCTAACTTACCTATGGCTCGAGTGAATATCAGCAGGATGATGGACACCAGCTAACGACATTTTTGTTGGGACTGAAACAAATAAATACAACTTAGCATAATGTTTTTTTGAATTATTTCGTTTGGGGTAAATTTAATAAAATCAAAACGATTCTTTATTCTATTTATAGCGAATAGATTAAAACAGTTTCAATTGTATCGATAGCACATGGAACGTAACTATAAACAAAACGGACCTTGAATTACAAACGAAGTAAAATCATTGCAACCGACAGTTACCTTGAACCCTTTTTTATTTCCTTGTGTAACAACAGAGGATATACCTATAAAATAAAGACAGACAAGGCCTGGCATTTTATACGACATTACTTCTTGCATAATTGTTTTTTTTTAGAATTAAGCTACAGAAAAGCAAAACAGAACAAAAAAAAATTAGGTAATTATTTTGGATGCATTCGCATTCTTCTCAATTTTTGTTTAAACAGTAGTAAGAATCTTTCTTACTCTTTTATAGGAACTTCAATGTATATTAATGGCCTCTCGCTCTTCTATGGGAACTTCATTGTATATTAATGGCCTATCCTCTTAACGATCTTATAATTATTGTTGGGAAATCAGTTTTCCTTAATGCATCGCCAATTTTTCTAATAACTTTATTCCACCTAATCAACTGTAATTAACTAAAACAACCCAATTATAAATTGCGCCGCGCGCCGGTAATTTGGCTTAGCAAAATCAAGGACACTTGTTGTGTTCGGTTGCTCCAAAGGTCACCACCATGGTTTTTAATGCACCTTATTACTTTTTAGTACTACTTGTTCGCTTCTAAAACAGTGGCAAAAATTCACGCTGTAGAAAGCATGAGATAAATCGGTAAATACCGCACCATATCTATTAGCCTGCCTTGAGGCCTTAGTTTCTTTTCTTTTATAACAACAATAAAAGCCAAAGGTCAGATTGACTACCATCCGTGACCCTATTAGAACACAATAAAACGCCGCTCGTTTTAATTTACCAAAATGCTAATTTTGAAATGAATACAAAAATAGAACCCCATCGCTCAAAAATTATAATTAATGGATTTCCATTGAAACACATTCCCAAATAGGAAATTTCCATTAATATTAGATGAACCTCAAGTGCCGAGCATAAAAATAACTTTTAATTAGTATTTCCATTTATTGATTTTTTAGGCATGGGAAGTGAATTATTAAATAACAAAAAGGAAACGATACGATCGTATTTTTATTTTTCACGTCATACTTTTACTATAGCCGCTAAAAAACTGGAAGGGGTCCAACTGGATTTTAATCAACATTCTACACATAGAATAGAATAAAATCCAGAAATATGGTATTGTTCGTCTATCTTCAGTTAGGTATTTTTTTCACACCATCTCTTGTCTATATAAAGTTTCTATACTGGTTCATCATACTCCATACCATCTGTCGTCGTGTTGCTCTTTTCATTATATATGCCACTTTTGTCTGCTGGCTTATGTATTCGTTTCGTTTTTCAGCCAGAAGTGAGAGAAATCAAAAATTTAGGGTCTTTAATATAAAAGTTCGGTGAATGCAGTATGCAAGAACGGTTCTCGTTATGCTTTAAGATAAACTAGAATGAAAGAAGCTTTCCCAGGACTATTTTTTCGCAATTAGCAATTATTGACAATAATAAGGCATACGTAAAAAATTACACCATGTCGATTTCGCTCCAAAACCACCATCATTATCATTACAACATAACGAGTTTGTTTTTTTTGTTAAAACTTACATAAATGATTGACACGAAGGTTAGTTATTAAGCCAATTTTAAAACTGAGGCGAAAATTAGGTACATTATATGTACAAATAATAAGCATTTGTACTACTTGATTTCCAAGGTGCAAAAAAGCATATCCCAAACATACTGCCACGACCAGAAGACCTTAATTCTCATTCTAACACCACTGGACTTTTCCTACTACTTACTTTCTGCTTCTAATAGTAATACGGTATCCACAGCAACCTGGATTGCAACCAGATCAAAAAATCAATCGAATATAGTCCTTAAAGAAAGTCCACTTCAACAATATAGTCCAAAACAAAAAACAACTGAAAGTCACCGGGTAACTATTCTTGTACGAAAAGGTGTCAGTGGAAAACTGAAGCACACTTCTAGTCGTGTTTGACTCAAATAAACCGTGCTTCAAGCTAGACAACCGATACACATATAACAACTTTGCGCAATGTGTGCTGTATATATAGAGGTCGGGCGGGTGGGCACGGAGAGAGGCGGAAAAGCGACGTCACAAAAATACACGAGAACTTTGTGATGGTGATTTTATTATGATTTTGTGGTGATGAACCCGTGTTTTTGATTTTTACTTATCTCTACTGGCGCGGCGCTTATTTTTCGAGTTTTCGAACGACTGATGCACTTGGCGAGTAGATTTCTTCCGCGAAGATATTCCATTGGTTTTACCACCAAAATATCAGAAATGTGTCCAGATGGTGTAACCAATATTGAAGCAATCAGATTTTCTATAAATTGTCAAGAATTCATAATTAAGAGAATTTTTGTTGGTCCTTAAGTGTGTCAATTTGAAAATAGTATAGTTTATACTAGTTACTGGCGTATTGAGTAATTAAAGTATTTTTGATGTAGCAAAGGTCCTGTTGGGATCCCCTCTTGCGCCGGTCCTGTATAACATTTACACTGCCAGACATGGGCAAACTCAGCTATATTAATTTGCTGACGATACCCGCCTCCTCCAGATCGCCATAGTTAGTGATATCCAGACTCCAAAGACACATATATCCTCTTCAAATCTGGTTAAATAAATGGAAGATTCGTTTGAATGATGCCAAAACTCAAGCCATCTTCTTCTTGAAGTCGCAAGTAAAAGTTCCAACCTCCAGACTACCAGACTGCTTGTAATTAACACGAGAATGTTGGCTTGGAATATCATTGTAGAGAAGGGTATTAAAAATGCCAAATCAACAGTTGGGCGCCATCTCAGCACTGTTAAACAGACATAGTAGACTTAACATACACAGTAAAAAATATCCACCTGGTAAAAATTATTTCAGGTGTGGTAAAAAAAGTAGTGTTAATGTTAACACCCGGATCAACATAATTTACCACATTTTTACACTCATATGAGACCAAAGTTGTTGTATTAAATTTGCCTATGAATTTAACTCTCTAAAAAGTTAAATTTGCTGAATGGGTGTTATTTATTTCATTTTACACTCTATCAGGAAAATTAAATACAAAGACAATTAATAACACCATATTAGCGTGTAAAGAAACCCCGCTAGAAGGTTATTTTAACACATTGAGTGTAAAACTTATTCTTTAATCGTTTTTTTACACGGTCCCGGGTAAAAATACCTAAACCCGTGTTACCGAAAAGACAGGCGGCAACAAGTGGTGTGAAATTCTAGGAATTGACAGATGACGCCGACGCTACGTGCAAATTCAACTTTCAAGTCAGTCTGATTGTGCTCCTTGAACGTGATATAGAATAATGTTATATTTAAATTGAAATATAGAAACAAAGCAAAGTTCTGTAAAGTGCCAAATAAGGGTGCCTTTTATGAGGATCTTGCTAAATTGGGTAAGCATATTAACGAAATTTATTAGAAACCTTACTAATAAGTACGCCATTTTTAAGAAACTAAGTAGGTATTTACATTGCTACAGTTTTCCCTTTATCTTTTAAATTATTCTGATATAAGCTTATAATATAAATGTATTCATTTTTATATAAATACTTAGAGGTACCTACCTACCTACATATTTTACTTCATAGATCTCTAAATAAATATACGATTAATATAATACTCGCATTTTCATTCTTTTATATTGTTCCAAAGCATACTTTTATTTAGTTGTTTAGTGTTCTAAGTATATAGATATATTTATTATGTTATTTGTTTTGTTAAGCTTAACAATGAAGTACATTAAACGTAGATATATAAATGTTTAATTTACTAAATTGTAAACTATATATTAGGTGTGTCATTTTGTTCAACTAGTTATAATAATAAGTGTAAAAAAATCACAGGGTTTTCCAGTTCTGTTGTAACCATCATTTTGTTTATAAGTAAACGATAAATAATAGTTAATATTTTCATTCATTTAACAAAATTTCCAAGCGATCTGAATATTTATATATAATATATATTATTAGGGGCTACTACTTTGATTAAGTCATTCAAGCTTCACTAAGCAGAGGTTAATAATAATGTAAAACATCTTGAATGCATAATTTTTTACATTTTAATTATAAATGCCCGGTTAGTCTGATACGCGATTAAATGACTTAAACAAAGGGGAAAATATTCTAGCCCTGGGTAGATTATTTTATTACACTCACTATAGTAAAGTCACACCCAAATAAAATAAAATTTACACTACAATAATATTATGATATTTACAGTAATTAATCACAAATTACCATTAAAAAATGGTTTACTTACACCTCTCATTATTCCTTTTACACCCTAGAAGGATAGGTTTACAATCTGTGAGTTTAATTTACACTCGATAGTGTAAATGTACCTACCCATAAATAAGAAGAATTAACACTCAATAAAAAGTAAAAAAACCATTCAAAAATATCTTTTTTACCAGATATACTGATTGGCTAATATACCCTATTGAGTGTGGTCCTATATGTACCACCATTGAGTGTTAAATTTAACACTCAATTTTTTACTGTGTATGTGTAAAACAAACCTTTACAAGACAAGTCAGCTCAGCACTTACGGCGCACAGACGTGGTCAAAACTAAGATGAAAAAACTATAAGTTTTCCAAAATAGGACGCTCACAATGATTGCGGGTGCATCCAGATTCACTCCGTTCAATGATTTATAAACTTCGACCATGATTGAACATATTGACAAACTATTACAGAAGTATCGACCTATCACAGAACGTACTGATAACTTCCATACACATTCATTCACTGCACATTTCACCATTTATATTCAAAATCCAAAAAAAAATGTAATAACATTTCAGTCATATAAAAAAAACGAGAAGAAATCAAGATAATCATTTCAGAAGCAAAATTCTAAAGCCAAGTCAAAGAGCTTAAATGCAACACAATTACGTTGGTACAACTTAAAGACGATGTGTTATATTCTGAGACATTTGCCGACTTTATAAGGCTCTATGGTTGAGGTAGCAATCTTTTTTTTATATAGAATATACACGCTATTAAACAAACACCTTCCGACACAAACATAGTCAACTCATTATTACGCACAAAACAATGTAAAACGATACAAATCTGCTCGTTGTTTACTATGTAAAAATACATTGATTTTTATAGTAACTGGAAAACATAAACGTTTTTAAATGCTGATAATTCGTAAAATTCGGTTAAACAAATTTAAGTATTTTCACATTTTCCCGGATTTCACGGTGATGTGGATCCGTTTACTCATGTAGGAGTCATGGGATTCACGCGTACAATGAATGATCCCATAATAACTGATTCAGACACAGTGAATTTGGGTAGCAATATTTTCTGTGTTTTAGGTTTGTTCAGTTTAGTTATTTATAAACCTGGCTGGTAATTCTAAGATTTGCTTGTTCTTTTATTTTTTTCAATATCCATTTATAGGTTCTTCCACCTTTAGTACCACTTAACATTGAAGTCGTTGGTGCCACCATTATATCTGTCCTTATTTTAATGGGTTCGGTGACACCGTATAACCTAATTAAGGCACCATAACTTTATGGGTCACCGTATAATGTATACCACCGAATTCATCATCGATATAACCGTATAAAACAACTTTTAAGGATTTGTAATTCGTTGAGGTCATCTAGAGATTAAAAAACTATAAAACGATAATTCGCAAAAATGAATCAAAACAAAATATGTATACGATTCCGAAAAATATGAATGAAAACATAACATCAAATAAAAACGGGGAATTTCGATCTGGACAGCAAACGAATAACAAAAAACTGCAGGACAGGAAATTTTGTTTTAGTTGTAATAATAAACATGATATTATATTTTTCCAATTTAATTTTTATCAAATGTTCCACAGAGTTGGACTGACAAAATAATGAGGAGGCATTTCATCTTACTTAATCCGTATCTTTACCTTTCGCAGTCGATTTTGAGATAATTTTAGAATACCTTCCTATTCCTCTTCTTCTTTTTACAACCTCTCTGGCAATTAATTTTGTCTTTTCTTTGATTCCTCAAAGAAACCTTACCCACATGGTTTCGATTTTTGCCGATTGATCCACTGGCAAAAGTTAATACTGCTTTTACTATTTTCCTGACTGTTTTTGTTAGTTTTGAGTACTCCTTTTCTGTTCAAAAATTGTGTTTCTTATGGAAGTAAATAGTCGTCCAGTATTTGTGTCAAAGAAACCTAGATAGTAATAGTAAAGAAATAAAACTCCTACTCGACGTTGGACTTGGCCACAAAAATTAAAATATGTATGTCCATTCAACCCCAAATATTACTAGAACCCCCAAAATTTGATTTTAATAAAACCTAGATCAATCAAGTAAAAAATCCCAAACTTTAACGCCAAGCTAAAAGTGCTAGAAAATATCCCACAAAGAAAGCAACAATTATTTACTTACCCTTTACCATCATTCATAATTATTCATATTATTAAAGATAAAAGAAAAATACTACGAGGCTACCAACCTAATCCAGACCTCCTGATAAAAACAAGGCTTAACCAATTCAACAAAATAATTCTAAACATGATTATATCCAAACATACAGTGGGCTAAGAACCTGCTAGAACATCAACGAGGCAAGAGGCAAGAACTTTTATCAAAAAGTCAACACCTAACTAAATATAAAACAGAACAAATATCCCTCATATTGAAGAAAATGGAGTGCTATTGAACAAATCCAGAAAAAGGTTTTTTTTTTAATTCAAAATAGAAAATGATTTAGATTTTAATCAGGAAACCTTCTAAAACGTGAAACAATGGTTTCAGTTGGGGAAGAGGAGTACTTTGAATTGTCACACAAACATTAAAATTTAGCACTCGGGTTTGATAACATACCTTGGATTATCTTTAAACAATTTGACTACAAAATTCACATGAACATAATAGAACTTTATAACTTCTGCCTTAAAACAGTTTATTTCCATCAGCATGGAAAAGAGATAATTAAACATCCCCAAACCTAACACAGACCAGAATTGTACAAAAACTATCGACCTATAATACTCTTACCAGTATTAGGAAAACTGTTTGAAAAATCATTCGAACCATTCTGGAAAACATTACAATAAACTAAATTCCAGCTGACCAAAAATGTTTAACAATGCACCCATTAATGACTTTGGTTTCGAATCTACAAACAGAAATTCAACAACCAAAAATATGCAGCTTTACTTCTGGACATAAAAAAGCCTTTGATAGCATTTGGCACAAAGGGCTCCTTTTCAAACTTCATTTACTTCCAAGTCCCTAACAGTCTTGTATGACTATTAAAATAATCCTTAGAAGAAGTCCGAATCAACAGTAGCATTTTAAGAGAATTTACCGCAAAACAAGGTCTGCCTCAAGGATCAGCATTATCTCCGCTCTTATACAGTCTCTTTTGCGATGACCCTCCACAAATGCAAAGTCCACAAATCCATATTTTAAAATTTGCCGACGACACTGCAATCATAGCACATGGAAGAAATGTTAACAAGGCAATGGAAAATCTTCAAAATGAAGTACACGCAACTTTATCGTGGTTTAAAAAATGGAGACTATACAATCAACACCAAAACTCCAAGTAGAACACACCACCATTCATCCATTCACCATGGCAAATTACTTGCCATAATATCTAGTCTAGATTTCTTCAAAATCCAATGTTTTAGTATTTGAAAATTGTTTACTTGCTATTTGATTTATTTGGGTATAATTTTATTAGTGTACCTTATTAGCTTTCCTTTTAATAGTACATAAGTAGGGCTTATTTTGTTTTAATTCAAAAATTTATTGGATACAAATGAATTGTAAATTTAACAGGCCGAAATTTTTGTATTCTTTTGGTAATTTCTTCTATTTAAACATTTTTACTTTTTTTGGTTAATTTTAATTTCATGTTGTTTTTCTGTAATCCTTATTAAGATGGATTAAGACTTTTCAATATTTATTTTCAGATTCATTTTCATAGATAGGATCAAGGTAATTTGTGTTGTAGGCCTTTTTAGCACATTTCGGTTAATTTTCGTATCTTATTTCTTGAAATTTACTTGATTTGATTACGAAGATCGGGTATTAAATTGCCTATGTTGTAAATACATACAGTTTATTTCTTCAAGTGTAGGTTTAATTTTTTTTTGGTTCTAATACTCTAGCATATAGTTTTCTGACTCTACAACGTGTTAAAGTAATGACTCTATAGTTTCTGCGTTTCTGCATTCCCAAGAATAATTCAAATTTAATTCCGACGAACAGAAAAAAAACAATGGTATTTGGTAAATCCAATAGCTAGGAACATTCCGAAACTGGTTATTTAAGAAGTGACTAATTTATTGGCGAACGCTCAAGAACATTAGCAGAAGAAAAAAAAGAAAAAATACAATATGGGTACATCAATCAATGAAAATAAAGAACACCTTGCCTACCATGAATGAAGGGATTGCGATTCACAGGTAAATAATATTTCAACATTTTTATTGTCGTTTACTATAGCAAAAATTCTTTAGGAAGTTCATAGGACTTAAAAATTCTTAATTTCAGTGTCAAAAAACTGTAAGAATAACATGTAACAGCTTGCGACCAGAATAGGTTATTGCTGGTCATGGTAATGACCTTAAACGGACCTCAGACGATCAAAGGTATGGTGGTGGGGGGGGGGGAGGCAGTGATGACTTGCTGACGTCATAATGTATAGTTATTGTTTTGTGAGGTAACACTATTGATTGACTGGGCTTTTCGACTGAATACTGATGAAATATTCACGTTATCCAATACTGACAGTCATATTGATCGTCTGAAGACCGATGGCCTGAGGTAATTACCTCATAATATTACTAATGTCGTGTTCTATCCCTTTTTCATCGGATGAAACATACGACATAATCATAATATAAGGGTGTCGGGTGCGAAACAAAATATTAAAGCAATTAAACAATGCAAGGTGTTAATTTATTATTTGTGTTCATAGGTTAGTATTGCAATAAACATATTTTTATACACGTATGTAAATGAATCCCGCGAATAATGATATACATACATGCAAAAAATTTCCGCTGAATCTAAAAATATTTTTACGATATTTATATTTCCGTCGCCAGGTAAATAATTTAATTATTTCTTGCACAAACAATTAAAATTTTTGCGTCAATCGCCATCTCGAGAAGGTTTTTCCCGGTTTTAAAATAAATTCGGTAGACAAGGCTTTCTGTCACCATTACGAAATGTTTTCTGCACCTTGAATTTCAGGTGCCCAGCCAGTTTTTTTTTTCATTTTTCTAATCTTAGATCATTTTCGCTATTTTTCAAGTATTATTTTTAAATACCAGCAGGGAAAATTTTGCAAAAAGCGGCGTGTAGAGTAAATAATTAAAACAAGAGATGTAGGTAATGAAGTTTTGCACTGATTTTTAACTAATTCCCTAAATTTGTCCAGCATGTTCTCCACAATGTCCACATAATTTGAGTCTTTAATATTTCCCAGAAACTTATTTACAACATCCTTAAACGCCCTCCACGCATTTTTTTCGGTGGTGTTCAGTACTTTCCAACATATTTCGTTTGGCTTAATGACTGCAATAAAACCCCTCATAAACTCGACTTTCGCTTTCGCAGAGACGTATTAACCCACATTTATTTTTAATGCCAGTTTATAATAACAATAGATAGGTACATTACTTGATTTGTTATCAATATTAATAAACTGTCTAATTAAGGTTTTCTAGAAACAACTTAATTATTAGGATATTTCTCAAAACTTTTTAGTTACAGGTACCTGTTTATTTATATAGCTTATATAAATAGTAAACATAATATTCGAAATAGATTAGTATCTATCTATTTTACTTTAAAACAGTGTGCAATAAGTTAATATTAAAAGTATGTGGAGACCTTGGGAATCTTCAGCTAATGCGATATCTAGCTACCCTAAACATTTCAGGAAACATTTATCTTCTGACGCCAAAGTGATCGTGAAAAATGTATGTGAATCGTTATTAAAGAGCGGCCATCCTAAAGTAATGGCCATTAAAAACGTTTTATAATTACAATTAAACCTTCTGCGTATATATGTAAATATATTTTTTTAAGTAGGTATATTAATCTTTATTATTACTTTTACCTAAATGCGTGCGAAATGTTGCCCTTTCCCGCACGCAAACTTTTCACACTTGTTTTGTACTTATAATAAATTAATATACATATAATACAAGTGATGGTAAAAATAAACATAATAAACATTGCTACTATACTATGGCTTTTCATTTAACTACAAAATCCGTTCTTGTGCAAAGCAGTAACCCTTATTTCATTTCACTTCAGTAATATAAACAGTGATGCCAGCTGGGGCCAGGTAGATTTCGCTGGTTGGCACGCTCATCGACAGTTTTATATGGGTAACTTTACCAAGAAATTCCTTAAAAACGTAGGTTTGGCAATCAAACAGGTAACGGGGTTTCTTTGGGTGTTTACAATATAATAAAACTATTATTGCAGTTATTAGGTCAAACAAAATATGTTCGGATGGACTTTACCTTCTTTAATTTTCGCTTCTGATAAGACAGGGAAATTTTTCAGTCAAGAATTGGAAACATCGAGCAGTCTTGTTTAACGCTTTAATTTTAATAAATTGCTTTATTAAACCAAGTTTAATTGGGGTGGAGGTAATAATACTTTTTCAGGATCAACTAAACTCTCATGAAGAACATTCTTGTTCTCAGGTCGTTATCTATCCAATAATTAATCCAATTTAGTTCTTTTTCTTTTCACTTGTCGTAACATTAACGAAGACAAAACAAATTCAGAGTAGAAAAAGATTCCATATCATATCCTCAAAGAAGTCTTTGTTGTCCAGTAGCGAAAAGATCGAGGGTCCAAACTTAGCTACATGTATTTAGGTACTTTAATTAGTTGCAACGATTTTTCGAAAACATCTAAACACAAAAATACGTCAGTATAGCAAACGCGGTTACTTGACCTTAAAACCACCTTTGTTATATAAAAACAACAAAAACATAAAAAAAACTATTTAAAAACCTCAAGTGACCTAAAATATTTATTCGCGACGTACATTTTAATTCGTTGTAACAATTTAATTAACGTCGAACGGAGGCAAAATTCACAATTTACCAACCGCACTTATCTATAATTAATTATTGATAGTTTAAATGACGTTGTGTGCTGGACAACCTAGTCTTGTTTGACTACTACATATATTTGAAGAAATAGTCCATTCTCAAAGTGGAGTTCAAATATAGGGAGAGGAAAGAAAGTCAAAAAGTCTTTCTCCACTGATTTAAGGAGCAATTAAAGACATTTTATAATAAAAAATCGTCTACATGTTTCGAAGGTAGTGACCTTTATCTTCAGGAGACAAAATTAGTATTGCTGTTGGTATTAGCAAAACGGAGAAAATTATTGGTGGAAGGTGACGTTGATGGAGCTTTAAGATTTAATATTTGAAAATGTATTAAGCAGTGAATGTAATCAGCACACTGAAATCTTAAGTCAAAATCTTTAATTAAAAGTACTTATGAAATGTTTGTCATATTAAGTAGGTTTTAAAGAAAGATGATGTTCTTTCCATGAAAGTTTCAAGAATGGATATATACATGGAATTGTGGGACATTTCAATTCATTTAAGGCAAAAAAGAGAGATTTTGTTAGAATTTGAGAGTGAATCTGTAAAAATGAAAAAACGTAATTAGTAATTAATTAGAATTATTAATAAGGTCCGTACTTACTCATTTTGTTGAAGACTCATTATAAAGATTTAAAACATATTATGAAAATTATTTAGGGGTACTTAGGACCTAACGCCCTATCACCCGTGTGATGCGTAAATTCCTCGCTTTATGCGCCCACAACTTTGCAATAGCCTATTTTCAGCTATAGCCTAACTATTATTAACGCGCGTAACACTCCAAACAAGCTTAATCCAGAATATTAGGACTAAAAATAAATTAGGATCTTAAATTATTAAGTAATTAGTGAATGACATTTCTGATTCTAAAAATATACTCATTCATCATTTAGGAATTTCTACAAGCTGATTACCGGAATATTGTTAAAAGGTAGCTGATCCATTTTGGAAATTTAATATACCCTTAAAAATATACTATATTATTATACACATATAAGAATTTTCCACCTTAATTACATGTTGTATACAGTTTTCCCAACTGTCTGCAGAAATGCTACTAACTATGTTTTTTATTAATTCTACTACAGATGTATTTAATGTGGAAGATGTATTATTCCTTCCATAGTCTATCTTTAAATGATGCAAAGTCAAGAAATCAATCATAACCGTCTTCTTCATGGTCATGCAAGATTTCTCGGCACGTATAGATTTAAATAGGCTTAAATTTTTTAATTTGTGCAGAGTTAGTACAAGTATCGACATATTAGTTTTGTCTTCAAATATATATTTTAATATGAAATTTTTTAAGCTTAAAATTATGTATTACTTGAAATTTTAGAAAGCAATTTTATCAAAACTATTAAGAGTCTAGGTAGGTACTTATTCCGTTTCTGCTCTAATCATTTTATTCTTTTTTTTTGTACCTAATCGTGGTTATTATGACTTTATGGGTGCCTCTATTGGAATAATACACCTATTTATATCTATACATTACATACTTACCTTGGGTGTTTGTTTCTCAGTGAAACTAGTCAAATTTTGCAGCGTTAGTGTTTTATTAAATAAATATGGAGAATTTTCTACCATTGCCTAAACGCCCTAGAATCGGTCCATGTACAGTAAATGGAAAAAAATTAATTTTTAACTGTTACGATTCTATTAAAAGTAAGAATGCGGATTTCAGTTTTGACAATGCAGTGCAATTTACAGCAGATATGCTTATAGTTGGGAAAACAACAATATATAAACTTTTAGAAGAAGAAAAAGCCACCCGAAAAGCCAGAGAAGAAAAACAAAAAAACATTTTACCTATACGAAACATGGCTAAATAAAGGCCACACTGTGACTAAATTTTGGCAATAAAAATATTAACAGTTCAAGGCAAGCCTTTTTGGAAGGATTATTATTATATGGGCTCAAATAAAGACAGATGTCGCCAGAAAAAACACGACTTATAAAATGGTGGATTTAAAAAGACTCTTTAATGAAGCTATGGGTAACATCAGTGCGAAAAAAGTGTATCGATCATGTGAAAGAAGAAGAATCCAAAATATAGGTAGATATAATAATTAAAGAAATGGTTGAACCGCTCATTATAAACGACGTTAATAAAAGTTCACGTTCCGAATCGGACTATGATTAACCCATAACGACAAAGTATTATTCGATTTTTAAAAATGCTTTGTTTGTAATTATATTATGTTTTTGTAATTATATTATGTAAAATAGTACCACCCATTGTTATTTATTAGTTAATACGATTTTTTTTTTGTTTTCATATGTTATAAATACCTAGGAATATAATATAATACAATTTTAGGAGAATAGGCATATTTAAGATTTTTAATTTAAAAACTTCCCCAATACACGCTTCTGGCTAAGGGATTTTCCCAATAACAATGGTAAATCCTCAAATATAACAATGCTCATTATTTGGATCCAACACAATAGATTTTAAGGGATGGTGTTTAAATTGTTCTTGATATCCCGGTAGCGTTTTGCATATTAAATGGGCATTTATTAGTTCGCGCCATTTAAAGATAGACTATGACTATACTTACTGCAACGACTGTAAACCGTTTATAACTGAAAAACCCTTTGATTGAGGTAGGTATATCGTGTGTTATATGAATTGGAATTTAAAATAGAATACTAGAAATAAAACATATACGAGTATAGATTATTCAACTTAAAAACAAAGTATAATACTGCTACTTTTTGGAGCCACACGGTACAAATGACTTCAATGACACGTCGACAAAACAAAGATCTTTGTCTTGTTCAAGCCAAAAACGCAAAACCCGTATATATTTCGATATCTATTTGCGTTTCAAAGTTTTAAAGTACCTACCAAATTCGTAAATAGCAAAAACGTAAAAACATGCAACATCGTAATTTTAAAACCAGCGTAATATTTTGAATCAATAAGTGTCTTCGAAACGCATCACGTTTTTAAATTTATGTCTACGCACCTAGAATAACTTTTTAACTTCTAAAAGCACTTACAATTCTTATTCTCGCATACAAGGGGACAAGGGGATCGATCTGAAGACTTTTCCCTTTTATTTTCGTTGTATGTTATTTTTTTAAGTGCAAGCAGTAAAAAAAGTATACATTTTTTTACGGAATTACCAAGAAAATCATTAGTTTACAAGAAAAATGTCATAATTTACAAAAATTCTTTTTGCTTTTTCAAAATGCTGATTTTGGAGAAAAAATTAGAATTCTCTTAGAATCACCCCCTTAAGTTACGTACCGTACTTCTGATACACACTGTATAAACCGAAAAAAATTTGATTCATTCTATAAAATTATTTACTTGCTCAATATTTTTTTCACTTAAACGAAATTTTATTGGGTCAATTCAATTTTGCTAATTTAGTTTTCCCCAGAATTTTTTTATTAAGGCTTTACTATTAGGATAAAATAATTAACAATTAATTCGTTTAAACATTAGATGCAAACATAATATTATTAAACTTTTACTCCCCGTGCAATTCCTTTATTTACAGTTGCCAAATTTATAATTTAATTCCGAATTAAAAATGGTGTTGCCCGAATAAAAGTTTTATGATGCAACATCTTCTTCCTCGTTTGCATTCAGTAATGAGTCGGTGAGATGTCGCGCGGACGCGCCATTTATGTCTTGTACAGATGTGGCTCCTGGCAATGAAAGACGCATAGTGTATAATATATTAGTTCTATTTTCTGCATTGTGTGTTTAAGGGATTTGTTAGAGGACTAGCGAAAGGTGTATATACATACATAAAGAAAGTGCATTCGGCAAATAAAGAATTTTGTTGCTCGTTTTTAATTAAAAAATTTAAGGATAATCCAATTCAATCTTTTTCTCAGTGTAGCAACTTTTTTCTCATTTGGTGGGTCGTATTTGCAAACAATTAACGCGGTAGTCAAAATACATACTTTTGCATATGTGGAAAATCACCAATTCCCTAAAAAATCATGCCTTTAATTATTTAGTTGGTGACCTTTCAAACACATTTTGTTTGCTAATTTTTTAAGAGGCCATAGTACGACAAAAAACTTTTATGTATATTTCAAAATACATACAAGTTTTTTTTTTCGTGTAAAAATTTGCATTTAATACAAGTAAGGTCATCCAAGTCAAATAAGACAAAAGTAAATAATTCATACAGTGATCCAAATAAGGACAGAAAAAATACCTTTTTTTAATATCAAAGTAGTTTTAAATTTAAAACTTAAAAGTAAATAAATGTATCCCTATGATTTTTAAGAAAATATATACATGGTGTCGGTAAGAATACGGCATACTCTCGTAGAGACTTAAAATTTCCGGAAAGAAAAACCTTTTTTTCCCCAGAGAAAATAGGAAAAAACGGAAATTTTGGGAAAAATTAATCGTGTCCTACAAACTAGAAAAAAGTACTTGCTTATATTATTAAATAGTAAGTATTTCAAATAATAAAATTTTGCATTTTTTTTTCATTATTTAAAAAAAAACATTTTATTTTTAATTTAAATGTTTTAATTCATTTTGAAATGCATAGGTATTTTTTTTGTTCATGTAATAAAGTGGTTTTTATTTTTTCTCTCGAAAGCGAAGCAAAATACGAAAACAACTCGAGAAACAAGAAAGTTGTATAATAAGTTGGTAAATCAGAAAAAAAAATATCAAAATTAGAAAAGTCAGTGGCGTACATTTTTTTGTCAATAATATTCGTCAAAGTGCTCCCCAGGACGCCACTGGACTTAATAAATTTAATCTAGTTAGGGCTAATTAAGACCTTCATCATTATGAATAACGATACCAAATTTTAATAAAATCGGGAAAATTATATTTAAAAAAATTATAAATAACTATTTTTTTTTTAAACTTTAACACCGTGTATATCAAAAATGGGGCAACTCCGGACACATGTTCATATTAACTTTTTCTCTTAGAATATCATAAGGAATCACCTCCTTATGTTACGTCCGTACTTCTGAAACACCCTGTACATAAAATATTAGGTCTTTGTTCTTTATCTAAAAGACTTAAAGATACTGGAAAAATGTATTTGTAATTTTCACATACCTATACAAAATTTTGACAGGGGTCATTTTACAAATCTAAAAAATTTATTTTTTAAATGCTCTAGTCATTCCTCGATAAAATTAGCCGCTTTCGAATAAAATACATTTTTTGTTTAAGATTGACTTTCGAAATTTATATAATAATCAAGTTAATTAAACACAGAAACTAATCGAATAACAACATAACTAATAATCCGCATTAAAATAATAAAATTTGTCATATCTAATTAATGCTCACATGCAACTTATGGACAAGCACTCGGCAATTGTGTGAATGCAAGAATAATTTATTCTGATACATTTTCAAATCGAAGTGTGCCGCCACTGGTGGAGTAGACCAAATATTTTCTATGGAAAAAATGTCTATATGTCTATTAAAAAATATTATCTAAAGAAGTCTCAAAAATAAAATATTAAGGAAAAACAGTTTTTTTTCAAATTTTCAATGTTTCTTAACAATAATTAACACTGTATGTACGTCCAAACGTCAATGTGATCGATGAGAACCGGACTGATGCCATTGTTGTATAATATTACTGTATGTATACAACGCAATTGTTATTCCATGTTTGTATATGTATAGAAACCTACCAATAGAAATGAATATCGATCCGTAAACGGAAAAACATCGTAAGCGACCAAACCTAAATTTGTCAGTAACACTAAGCTTGTATATTCCACGCGTACAAAATATTAGGTCAATAGAATAAGTAGATACGAGTCAAACTTGGATTT
Source organism: Polydrusus tereticollis (assembly GCA_963920685.1). Taxonomy (NCBI): domain Eukaryota; kingdom Metazoa; phylum Arthropoda; class Insecta; order Coleoptera; family Curculionidae; genus Polydrusus; species Polydrusus tereticollis. The sequence continues at coordinate 23,009,652 of OY987333.1, read as the reverse complement.
TACCCAGACAGCAAGCTTTTGTTTCGGGATTAAAACAAATTACGTTGGTGTCCTTACAAATTAATGTCTGCGTCTAGTAATTTGTTTGAGCCGCCATATTTGGTCGGCGATAATTTCGAAATACGAAATTTTTTTACAAACTATTTACATCGAGATGGCGGAAGCCCATTGAAACGAAATAAAACAAAGTGCATAATAATGCAGATAGATAAATTAGTCATAATTTATTAAAGTGTGAAAACTTTTCCTGACTACCAGCGTAAATGGCTCGATTTGGAAAGATTGGCTTTGAGAAATCTGTAGGAATACAAGCAGTACGAGGACAAATTAAGTTCTAAGGTGTTGTGTTTTTGTTGAAATGGATAAACTAAAAACTATCGTTATCAAATTCTTTGTTTTAGACGATTTATCGCCAAGGGAGATTCATTCGGAGTCGGTAAAGGTTTATACGGAGTCTACTCCAAGGGCACATGAATTTCAAAATGGTCGTTCAATATTATCCATGTAAAGAACAAACAAACTGCAACCACAGGAAAACATCGAGATGCTGCAAAATATGGGATTGGAAAATGGAAATACCTGAGGCCGCATAGGCATATCAGAAGAATGGATTAGTTTAGGTTAGGTAGGACATATTAGGATACATTGAAATACTAATTTTCCGAATCGGTGGGTTGGCAAGAGGAGTGAAATAGAATGGCCAGCCAGATCTCCTGGCCTTACACCGACGGATTATTTCCTCTGGGGCCATTAGAAAAATAAAGTTAATGTAACACAAGAGAAAACCAGACAATATTAAAGTACTACAGGATAATATGTTTTATTACAACAATTGTCAAGCTGCTCATCAAGGAATTTTCAATATTTAATTATCGTTGAAAAAGTTATAATTAGTATTTCTTATATTTAATGATTATTATATTTATCTTTTAAACTGGTGAATTAGGTATAGGGTATGTAACTAGCTAGAAGTAATCTGGTTCCCTCTTCGACCAAACATGGGACGCATTAAAAAAAAATTACTAAAATAAGTGTCATTTTTTTTTGGCCATACTCCTGCGAACTATGAATCGGTTTTTAGTCAAGTAAGGATTGTCATTTTAATGGGTGACTATTGTGAATTATTTGGCGTAACTGTGCGAGGCGAGAAGTATTAAAAAATGTAGAATATTTAAATACTACTTATATTTATTTACATTTATAATGTTATTCTATATCTAGTTCTGTTACGCTGTCGCAATCATTATTTAAATTAAATATAATCGGTTTAATCTATGAAAAAACTACAACGAAAAATCATCATTATTATTTCTTAGCAAATCTTATTTTAAACAATCCTGAAATTTAATAAATATTTAATAATAACCAGAAAACCTGGCCAGTTATTTAACCAGAGCCATAAAAAAAAAAAAAAACATATTGCCTAAACAAACCAAAAATCCCAAAACCCCTAAAAAGCATTAAAGTTATATCGCTATAGTGTTTCATTATTATGAAAGATTGGCTAAGTTTTACATGACTTTTTCCAACACTGTATAAAAGCAACAGACAGAAAGGAAACGAGAAGACTAGAGAAATGTACGAAAACGAACTTTTCCAACCTTGAGCCACATAAATTAAAAAACGACGCTTTTTTGGTACATCCTGCATATTTCATGTACACTTTTGTATTTTGACAGAAGTGGCCTTTCTCTACAAATTGCAAAAAAATAATCATGTTAAAAATTATATATAAAAAAAAAGTTTTGTATAAACTAATAATCGATCCATCCAATAACCAATAAAGTAAAATTAAATTAAAACTTGAAATGTCTGACAACTTGACGTTTACTGTTCAAATTTGGCAATATTGAAAAACCGTGATTTTTTTACGTCAGTTTGCGAAGCATAAAAACTGATATATCTATAATATTAGTGGAAAACGTTCAATTATTGTATGATAATTGTTAAAAGATGATGGGGGCATTAAATAAACCCAATATGAAAGTAAAACAAAATATTTTCCTATAGAATATTTCAATTTAAAAAAACCAAAAAGAGAAATTTCAACTTTTTGCACACTATGTATAAAAATTTTCAAAATTCAAAATATACATTTTACGTCTTTTGAGAAGCGCTTTCCGATGAGGCAAGAGACTAAAAAAAGATCTATAAAATTGGTGTGGTTCGGAGCTTTTTGGAACGCAATGTAATACACATTGTAATTTTTGTATTTTGACAGAATTGGCTTTTCTCTACAACAAAAAAATGCAATGAAATAAGCATGTTATAAATTATATCAAAAAACTGATAATCGATCCATGCAATCGCGCCAATATATTTTTACAATAAGTCAAATTGAACTGCACTAACAATTAAACCAAAGATTGACATAAGAAAATCAGTCTTAATAGTTTCTTGTGAAACAATGGGAATAACATAACGAGATGTATGAAAGAAATACAGCGAGTTTCCTCAATATTAGTGTCTAAACAGAAAGAAAACATATTTTAACAAATATACATACCATTTTCGGGGCCCAAAACTATGAAATATTAACAGTAAAATTAAATTAAAACTTGAAATGTCTGACAACTTGACGTATACTGTTCAAATTTGGCAACATTGAAAAACCGTGATTTTTCTACGTCAGTTTGCGAAGCATAAAAACTGATATATCTATAATATTAGTGGAAACCGTTCAATTATTTTATGATAATTGTTAAAAGATGATAGGGGCATTAAATTAACCCAATATGAAAGTAAAAGAAAATATTTTCCTATAGAATATTTCAATTTACAAAAACCAAAAAGAGAAATTTCAACTTTTCGCACACTATGTATAAAAATTTTCAAAATTCAAAATATACATTTTACGTCTTTTGAGAAGCGCTTCCGATGAGGCAAGAGACTAAAAAAAGATCTATAAAATTGGTGTGATTCGGGGCTTTTTGGAACGCAGTGTAATACACATTGTAATTTTTGTATTTTGACAGATATGGCCTTCCTCCACAAAAAAATTTCAATAAAATAGTAATGTTATAAATTATATCAAGAAACTGATAATCGATCCATGCAATTGCGTCAATATATTTTTACAACACGTTAAATTCAACTGCACTAACAATTAGACTAAGGATTGACATAAGAAAATCGGTCTTAATAGTTTCCTGGGAAACAATGGGAGTTACATTACGAGATGTATGAAAGAAATACAGCGATTTCCCTCAATATTAGTGTCTAAACAGAAAGAAAACATATTTTAACAAATATACATACCACTTTCGGGGCCCAAAATGATGCAATATTAACAGTAAAATTAAATTAAAACTTGAAATGTCTGACAACTTGACGTTTACTGTTCAAATTTGGCAATATTGAAAACCTGTGATTTTTTTACGTCAGTTTGCGAGGCATAAAAACTGATATATCTATAATATTAGTGGAAACCGTTTAATTATTTTATGATAATTGTTAAAAGATGATGGGGGCATTAAATAAACCCAATATGAAAGTAAAACAAAATATTTTTCCTATAAAATATTTCAATTTAGAAAAACCAAAAAGAGAAATATCAACTATCTATAAAAATTTTCAAAATTCAAAATATACATTTTACGTCTTTTGAGAAGCGCTTACCGATGAGGCACGAGACTAAAAAAAGATCTATAAAATTCACGTGGCTCGGGGTTTTTGAAACGCAGTGTAATACACATAAAATTCCATCACGTTAGTAAGTTCTTGGACAACGGAGATTGTAGGTATTTTTTTTATTTATATGTGTCCAATATATTAAGAAGTCGTTACCTTAATTGCTATTTAATTACTGATAGTTATAGTGCGTATAATAAAACATTATCTATTTACTACATCCCGGTATTAATTTACGTAATAATGCATAAACATGCATAATAATGTAGAACAAGGTACGCATTCTTAATGGCTTGAATGTTTTCCAGAAATCTATTGTTTATAAGTTGTTAATTGCAAGCATTAGATAAAATAAATTATTTTATTTTTTTGAAGGGGGGATCCCTATCTATTCCCAAACATGATCGTCAAAAACAGGGCTTTCTTCCTTAGACGAGGTAAAAGACCGTGTTGAGGGGCGACCTTGCACTTATTTTTTTATGAATAATCAAATAAAATTATTAATCATAATTCCTTTAATATTCTGTCGACAACGTATGGTATGGTAAGTTGTGACCACCAAAATCAAAAATTTCCTTTTAAGGTAATGCACGTTTGGTTGCATAAACACGGACAATTAAAAAACTTTTTTGAGTATGCTACTTATCGGAAAAACATACATACGGACAATGTTATACCAGCTGACTCCAATCATTGTTTAGCTCATAAAATGGCAGCGTTTAACTTTTTGATCCATCGTTTGTTCACCATCCCACTCTTACCTTTGGAACTTAAGAGGGAAAAGAACATCATCTTTCAAATTGCTTATAACAACGGATACAAGATATCATTAATCAATAATTTAATAAGAAAAAAATTTAATGGCATGCTTAGAAAGGTGTTGACTGACCCCTTGGATAACACCATAACATCTTTTCAACCACCTAGGTATATAAGACTAACTTTTTTGGGCGCTGTTTCTCTGAGGGTGGGTAATGTATTGAAGTCCTTAAACAGCAATTTTAAAATAGCTTACAAATCAGTAAACAATTTACGTAGCTTATTCTCGAGAGTAAAGGATTCAATTAACGTGCTTGACAAAAGTGGGGTATATTTGTTGTCCTGTAACTTATGCACAGCTAAATATGCTGGACAGACAGGACGTAGTTTTAATATTAGAATAAAAGAATATTTAAACTCTTAGAAATCGCCTAATGACAAGAAATCAACTTTTGGCATACATTTAAGAGAGAATTTACATAATTTTAATACTAAAGACAACTTTAAAATGCTACATAATGCGAATGAAGGCCATAAGCAAAATTTGAGTGTTTGAACGATCCTGTCAACGCCCACTACAGAGAAGCAGCAAAAATTGTGAATGAGTTTAAGTAGTGAATGTTTGTTTAAATAATCGTTCCTCTTTTTGTGCAACCTAGATGCCGCTCTGGTTCGGTATATTTTGTTTTATTTTTTTTAAATGTTTTTTGAGTTTATCGCGTTGATCAATTTTATATAGTTAGTTAACCTGTGTTCGCCATGGTGAACTTGTTTGTGATTATATTATGTAAGTAATACCTAATAATTTTAATTTTGAATTAAGATTATTATATAAATGAACTTTTTAGACGGCTCTTGAAAATGGTTTAAGAAACCGAAACGCGTAGAGCAGAATATTAAATATTTGTGAAGAATTTTAGGTTTTTCTTTTCTTTTCAAAATGAATAATCTTCACCCTGGAGATATCTATGATTTAATTAACGAACAATTAAATTGACAAAAGATCATGCAGACATTTTGATAATATCACCAACATAATACGAAGGCGTAGAAAGCCACATAAAACAAAAAATATTTTGTGCAATAATCCGAGTTTAAAGTCAGATTTTGATTTGTCGGAATTTCGAGTTTATTTAAAGTCAGATCGTCGATTCCATTGTGTGGACAATAAATATGTAAAGTTTAAAAGTACCGTAAAGGGTCGGACTAAGGAAATTAAGTAATTGTACTCGTAAATGTGTGTTTAATGAAATGAAAAAAAAAACTAAATATTATAAATTTTTTAATACTACTTATATTTATTTACATGTTTAATGTTATTCTATAACTAGTTCTGTTTCGTTCTCGCTATCCCCATTTAAATTAGTTATAATCGGTTTAATTGTATCATGCAGAGTAGCATAAGAATTTTGTTTTTATAACATTCTTCAAAATATATATCGGTCCACGTAGGCTTGAATCTCCAATTTTGTATTATTTGAACCTGGAGCCTTATATAATTGGCGACTGTGACAGCTCGCATTGTCCATTACTATCACGCTATTCTGAGAATGATTTGGACAATTTTTGAACCATTCTTTAAAAAGTTCTGCCGTTGAATCTTCATGGTAGTCCAGTCTTTAATATTTTTTGCAGAAATCCACAAGGCATTTGGGACTCAACCGTTTTCTGACCCGGCATGTAAAATGGTAATTATTTTCCCTTTATTTGACGGAGCTCTTGTTTAAACCTGTCGGAAGAATGGGACCATCCTTTGGTTCATGTGTCATGCGTGTCCAACCATGTCTCATCGAGGTAAATTATTGGACGATTTTAAGGACGATATTTTCTTATCGATGTTATACAGTGTGTACATAAAGTAAGGAACAAATTCATTATTTAACAATCTAAAAACATTTCGTAAAAATCCTCGGACACGTATATAATAATTTTTGATTGCGCATATTTTGACTTATAAATTTATTATACAGGGTAACTCATGTAGTAGATATGACATTATCGACGATTTTTTAAATGGAAACCCCTATATTTTAGTTCAGATATGCATTCTCCAAGAACTGCTGATTTCAAAAACATAACACACTTAGGGCCTAAAATTGATAGTTTCGTACCTACAGGGAAAATTTTTTTTTTTAATTTAAAAAAAATTAAATAACCTATTTAATTAAGTGCTAAAATTGTCCTCCTTCTTGTGCCTGGCAGTACCCCAAGCGTTCAATAAACTCTTGTTGGACTTTTATTATGGTTTCTTCTGAAATATTCCTGCATTCTGTTGTTATTCGATTTTTTAAATAGTCAATATTGGCAAGTCTTATTTTATAAACAACATTTTTCAGGTGACCCCACAAGAAGAAGTCCAGTGGTGTATATGTATATGTATTTTGATACTACATTTGGATGTTCTTACGTCAATAACCGACGAAATTCTGAGTTTAAACTCGAAATTCCAAGTTTTAAACTCTGAATATTGCACAAAATTCATAAAATGTGTATGACATATTTACTTTTTAATAACCACATTTTTTTATATTGCCAATCTCCCACAGACGTCATTTATTGGCAATTTTCTTAATAAAAGGATTAAAACCTACAATTTAATAATACATCTTTTATCGTCGTCGATATAGAAAAAACGATTGTTAAAAATTTTTGATTTATTAATAATTATAAAACAATGCTCCATAAATTACCTAATATTTGTTTTGTTTATAGCGACGACGCATTTCAAAAATATTTTGGTACTTGAGAAAAAGCTTTAATTCAATAACGAAATGCACGTCAATATATAGAATAATTTACCGCTTATTGGTAAATTGTGTGGAAATTCTTTCTGTTTTATGTTTACAAATAAATGCCAATCGAAATACGTGTGCCACTTACTTTTATTATTACTATTCGTGCAATATCATAATTTTCAAAATAACCTAGAATCGGAAGAGCTTATTTGATAACTAATAATGTCAAAGATAATAACAATAGAAAATACAACTACAGATCCCCAATATTTTGAAATACAATAACTGAAAGATCTTTAGCTGGCATGGTACAAAGTTCTGGAAACGAATTGAAGTGTCTAACCAGAGGAACGCTGGTAGATTTACAAGCGCTTTAAAATGAGGTGACAACCCGACCCAGCCCACTGGAAAAAAATGTACGTCTTACCAGTGTCAAAAATCGATAGTATAGTCCAATGATCTACTAACTATAGATACAAGAATAACAAATAAAGGTATTGACATCAACTTATTCCAGTCTATAGTAAATCAACAGCGAGTAAACAAAAGTTGGGTTATAGGTTACACAGTAAAAAATATCCACCTGGTAAAAATCATTTCAGGAACGGTAAAAAAAGTAGTGTTAATGTTAACACCCGGATCAACATAATTTACGACATTTTTACACTCATATGGGACCAAAGTTGTTGTATTAAATTTGCCTACGAATTTAACTCTCTAAAAGGCTAATTTTGTTGAATGGGTGTTATTTATTCCATTTTACACTCTATCAGGAAAATTAAATACAATGACAATTAATAACACCATATTGGCGTGTAAATAAACCCCGCTAGATGGTTATATTAACACATCGAGTGTAAAACTTATTCTTTAATCGTTTTTTTTACACGGCCCCGGGTAAAAATACCTAAACCCGTGTTACCGAAAAGACAGGCGGCAACAAGTGGCGTGAAATTCTAGGAATTGACACATGACGCCGACGCTACGTGCAAATTCAACTTTCAAGTCAGTCTGATTATGCTCTTTGAACGAGATATAGAATAATTTTATATTTAAATTAAAATATAGAAACAAAACAAAGTTCTGTAAAGTGCCAAATGAGAGTGCCTCTTATGAGTATCTTGTTAAATTGTGTAAGCATATTAACAAAATTTAATAGAAACCTTACTAATAAGTACGCCATTTTTAAGAAACTGATTAGGTATTTACATTGTTAAAGTTTTTTTCCCTTTAGCTTTTATATTATTCTGATATAAGCTTATAATATAAATGTATTTCTTTTTTATATAAATACTTAGGTACCTACCTACATATTTTACTTCATAAATCTCTAAATAAATATACGATTAATATAATACTCGTCATTTTCATTCTTTTATATTGTTCCAAAGCCTACTTTTATTTAGTTGTCTAGTGTTTTAAGTATACATATATTTATAATGTTATTTGTTTTGTTAAGCTTAACAATGAGGTACATTAAACGTAGATATATGTAAATGTTTATTTTACCAAATTGTTAAACTATATAATAGGTGTGTCATTTTATATAACTAGTTATAATAATAAGTGTAAAAAAATCACAGGGTTTTTCAGTTCTGTTGTAACCATCATTTTGTTTATCAACAAACGATAAATAATACTCAATATTTTCATTCATTTAACAAACCTTTTCCAAGCGATCTGAAGATTTATATATATAAGGGGCTACTACTTTTGGTTTTGATTAAGTCATTTAATCATGTATTAAACTAAGCAGAGGTTAATAATGTAAAACATCTTGAATGCATAATTTTTTACATTTTAATTATAAACGCCCGGTTAGTTTGATACGGGATTAAATAACTTAATCAAAGTGGAAAGTATTCTAGCCCTGGTTAGATTATTTCATTACACTCACTATAGTAAAGTCACACCCAAATAAAATAAAATTTACACTACAATAATATGATATTTACACTAATTAATCACAATTTACCATTAAAAAATGGTTTACTTACACCTCTCATTATTTCTTTAACACCCTAGAAGGATAGGTTTACAATCTGTGAGTTTAATTTACACACGATAGTGTAAATGTACCTACCCATAAATTAGAAGAATTAATACTCATCAAAAAGTAAAAAAAAAACATTCAAAAATATATTTTTTACCAGATATACTGATTGGTTAATATACCCTATTGAGTGTGGTCCTATATGTACCACCATTAAGTGTCAAATTTAACACTCACTTTTTTACTGTGTAGGTTTAGCCCCCCTCAATTTCCAAACACTTTCTCACTCGTTGTCTAAATGAATTTCGTACCCGCAGGTAGGACGGATTCGGTCTGAAGTTGTAGGTGCAGTTGCCTTTATAAAGCCAACAAACAGAAGTCAAGGGGGGTCAAATCTGGGGACCGAGAAGGCCAGCTGACCGGACCAGCTGGACCAATATTTTTTCAAATATTTCACACGAAAATTAGAACTTGTTTTGTTCCACCAATTTATACACGTATTTCTACAAGATCAACTTTTTCACGAATATTCAGGTTTTACATTTATTTTGAAGACATGAAGAAATACACGGAAAACGCGACAAATGTAAGACCAGCTTAAAGGAGTATTAAAAATATATATGCATATTAATTTTTAAAATAGGTACCTATAGATTCGAAAGCTAACCCCAATATCATCATATTTTTAGAATATATATGTAGACACTCTTTCACGTTAGCAGAAAGTGTTATGCAATCAGAAATTAACAATAACACAAGAATAAACAACATTCTTGTGACAATAATATCAGAGAAGTTGGATTAACCCGGCCATAAACTGATATTACAAAACCACAAACTTGAGGGGAGACTATTTTGGGTTTTACTAAAGAACGTCTTTACCAGAATAATAAAACGAATTACGCAAAAATTAAAACATATTATTTAAATATTATGTATAGTATTTACGTCAACCTATACCGTTATCGCCCGGTAATGTACATATTATTATGTTGTCGAATCCATTATTTTACTAAAAATAACTCTTTCAACAAATACTTTTGCTTTTAGGATAAAATAAAAGGTATAGGTAGATTATATAATAATAATCTCTTTTTTTCTTATACATATTTTTTATAAAAAGTTTTTGTACAATTGCAAGCTTATCCAAATGAGTTTTATACGCAGAGCCCCAAGCACAAATACCATATTGTAAAACTGAGTATACCAGTGAATAATATCACGTTTTTAAATTTTTCAAGCGTAAAATAGATCCTAATTTTTTAAATTTATATAAAATTGAACGTAATTTTTTAATTAATGTATTTATATGTTTATCCCATTTTAGGTATTTATCCACTTCTATTCCTATATATTTTAATTTCATTATAGAAAGGTGGTCTTTTCTTATTGCAGCTGAAGGCAATGTAGTTAGTCTTTTCAAAGTTGGTAGTTAGGGACATTTTGTCAAACCAGTTTTTTACCTTTATTAGGTCTTGCTCTGCACTTTCCTTGACGGCCTTCCAAGATTCACCTGTATATTTAATCGCGGTGTCATCCGCAAAAGCAGAAATTGACCCAGTACTCCCTAAACTAAACAAATTATTTATATATATTGTAAATAGTATCGGGCCTAATACTGTTCCCTGTGGGACACCGTATTCAATCTCGTTTGGCGAACTAAGAGTATTATCGATTTTAACGTGCTGGATTCTACTAGATAAATAGCTTTCTAACAAACTTAAAGGATTACCCCGAAATCCTATATTTTCAAGTTCATGGATTAATATTTTGTGGTCGACTGTATCAAACGCCTTGGCCAGGTCAAGAAATATCCCCATAACCGCCCTATTGTTGTCTAGATTATGATATACTGTATTAGTTAGATATATTAAGGCATCTTCTGTGGACACACCCTTCCTAAAACCAAACTGTCTGTCTCGAGAGTATCTGAAACCTATCAAGAAAGCTTACTATCCGCTTTTTAATGATTTTCTCAATTATTTTACTGAGATTAGAAATGGTCTATAATTTGACATATCCGTTGTTTTTCCTTTCTTTAAGAGTGGCTTTATTAAGCCTATTTTAAGTACTGTTGGAAATATTCCCTCCAGAAACATTCGGTTTATTAAATTTGTTAGGGGATCTTTGATAAACTCCGATGCTAGTTTCAGATGTTGTGCAGTTATACCGTCTGTATTTCGTGTGGGTCCGATGGTGTAAAAAATATTGTATGTTCTGTGACGTCATGTTTGGTCTGTGTTTGCGCAGGTTTATTGATAGCGGTAGCTAATGTTTTATCAATATTAGAAAAATAATTATTAAAACAATCCGCTATAACATGCAGCTTTATCCTTTATGAAATTATTTTGAAAATTTATTTCCGAAATGGTAGTTTTCTCTTTCAGCTTACCTGTAAACCTCTTAATTGTTTTCCATAAAGTTTTACTGTCCTTTGACTTTTCCAGTGCAACTTGAAAGTATTCAGTTTTCGTTTTATATATTAACATGCATAATCTATTTTTAAAATTTATATACGCGGTCTTCTTTTTTAAGTTCTGAGGATCATTTATATGTATTCCATAAGCCCTAAAGTAATCCATGAATGCCTTTTTTATATTAAGAATATAATAATAATCATGTTAGGTTGTAAAATTAAAAAATAAACTAAATTTATTATATTTTCTGTAATTCGTTGTTTCATATAAGGTAAAAATATTTCAGAGAAATTTCAAATAATCCATACGGTATGAGAGGAGGGGGGGGGCAAAATTCTTCTCGCACACGGGCGGCAGCTACCCTATCGATAAATAATAATTATTTGTTGTTGTGCTGCATTTGTCTATAGTATAATAAATACAATATTGATGTCTATCATGTGTTCACATGCTTCAATTTTAAATTTAAAAACTGTATAGCCTATATGTTCAAAGTTCATTGGCTCAAAGTGGATTCGTAAAAAGTGTGCTTAAATAATAATTATTTTTTAAAAACAGACGTTACATGAAAAATGTCCCAAGAAATTTTAAAAAATTCTGTTTTGAGAGAAAAACTTCATCATCCTTTTTCTCTGTTTGAAAAATAACTGCAATTAAATAATCAAAATAAATTACAGTTCATCTGGTTTGCTTCCAAAACTATTTAGCTTTGAAATGAAATGAAACGTTGATCTTTTTACGAAGTATACGCCCTAGCTATAATTTGGTGCCTTGTACTAAATTTAATCTTTAACTATTATTGTTAATTATTTTAATAATAAAAACATTATACAAACTGATAAAAGATATTATTTTCGAATTGCCGGTTCTCGTGTCGGTTTTTATTAAATGAATAAATTATGTAAATAAGAAAATTACCGATTTCCGTGAGTTTCTTCCTGGCACGCACAGCGAACTTTTGATTTGTTTATCTGAATGCAAATTGTAAGAAAAGGCTTGAGCGATTTTGGGTCCGACTTTTTCGTTTTACTATATCTAGGTAGCTAATACCTTTCTAATAATAGAAAAAATATTCATTAACTAACCACTTTTCAGTGGGCCTATTAGACCCTTTTATTTTGGCTGCTAGTAATTCTATGAGGGGTGGATTTTAAAACCTTAAATATATTGTTTATAACATTAAACTTATTCTCTTAGTCAGTCTTCTTTTGAGTTTCGAATTAAGGGGTTCTGTGTAGTTTAGAAAGTTCTTTCAACCACGAAAATATCAAGTAAAACGCGCCGCAGTTGATGTCACAGGTCAGATCAATTTTTGAAAATATGAAAAAAGCCTATTACATGTATTTTGGTGTTTTATCAGAGATCAAGACAAGCATGTATATATTTATTCTTGTGCATGTATGCTGTGTCAGCTGTAGTCTGTCAATGGTGGAGTAGATGAAAGAGAAGAGAAAAAGTATGCCTCTTGCAGTTTCAATGGTATGGCGAGAACCCACCAATAATTTTGACGATTGCTATTTTTGAATGACAAAGACTGAAGGATATTCCAAACTCGAATTTGCCTTCTGCCATAAGACCTGTTCCTCACAATGCAGACTTACCATGCAGTACCGACTGCGCCTTTAGATTGGCAAGGTATTGTTTTGGGAGATAATGGCAGCTCCAAAGAACAGTGTACTGACACCACTTTTACTTCAGGTCCCAGTTCCGGCGAGCCACATTTAAATGTTCAAAGTGAATTAAATGAGTTAGTACGTGATTTGGGGTTGTCAAAGTAACAATCAGAACTTCTTGGTTCCCGTCTTAAGGTGGGAACTTACTAGCCAAAGAAAAAGAAATAAAAACTTTTAGAAAAAGAAAGTTTTCTGCATTTTACAATATAGAAAATTCGCTATGTGCGTGTAGTGATGTCGATGATTTAATGCAGGAACTCAATATTAAGCATTCTCCTTATGAGTAGCGCTTGTTCATAGACTCATCGAAATATAGTTTAAAAGCTGTGTTATTTCAGAATGGAAATTTAAAACCATCTATACCAGTAGCCCATTCAGTGACAAAGAAAATATTAGCATCTTTTTAGATAAAATAAACTAGAACCGGTTTAAATGGCAGATATGTAGAGATTTCAAAGTTTTAGTGGGACTTCAGGAAGGATTTACAAAATATTGCTGTTTTCTTTGTTTGTGGGATGATAGTCGTGCAGTGAATGAACATTATGTAACCAAAATTTGGCCGGAGAGGAGTAAATTTCAACCGGGATCTCCTTGTAGACCTAAAAAATGTCCTTTCGCCTTCTTTTCACATTAAACTTGGGCTAATGAAAAATTGTGTAAAGGCTATGAATAAAGAGTGCTGAAGGAGTTAAATACCGAAGACAATTATTTCCCCAGTTAGGAGCTCACCACGTAAGAACCCAGAGCTTGGAACTCATTTGTAAGTGTGGTGAAGGGACTTATAGGCAACAATATGGATGCAAACTACGAACAACTTCCTTAAAATGCATATTCTTTTCCATTATATAGACCTGGATGGTAACTTTTGTGTCATTATCCATCACTATAACACTATTTGGTGGCATCTTTGGTAATAATTTGTTTTTAAACCAGTCTTCAAATAGTTCTGCAGTAGTATCATCGTGATAATCAACAAGGGAGTCCTTCATATTCTTGGCTGATACGGCCAAAGCGTTTGGTATAAATCCGTTTTTTGTCCCAGCATGAATTATTGCTATATGCTTACCTTTATTTAATGGGGCTTTGGTTCTGCATTGACCCGATAAATCTACCCAACCTTTATCTGAAACTTCGTGTGTGTCATACCACGTCTCGTCCAAATAAATAATATCCCTTCCATCTTGTCTATATCCATGGACTGCAATTAGGTATTCCATCATATATCACGCTTTAGCTGGTTTTTATCACGACCCGTAGATCCACTTGGCGTACTAGTTTCTTCCCACGGACGAAACATTCTTAGATATCACGCTTAATTGACAACAAATAACTTTTTGTCTAAAGCAATACAAACATCTAACTGAATTTTAAAACCAAAAAAATCAGCATATTTAAATAACTAAAATAAACCTATTTCATTTTACCCTAATTATTTTAAGAGGATTACTGAGAAAACATAATAATATAATAGTCTTTAAATAGATCCGTACCTGGAGTCCCCAGATCAGGTGGCCGAATTTTACACCTCACACAATAGGTTATTATGACGGTAGGGGATTAGCATTTATGATAGATAGACGGACTCTACATGGGGTTTGTTTAATGTAACAAGAAAACCTTACGTGTTACAACTTTTTTTGGCCATTTTCGTAATCAGATAGGTTCGCTCTACTACAATATGTTATTCAGCTTTATGATAGCATAGAAAAAATTTTGTCACCCGGTGGTATGGGACACCATGTATATTAATTGCCATTTGATTTGCTATAATTAAAAAATACACTCATTTCGCCAACAAAAAACCGTAGTATCGTTTGCCGAACACATGGTCACATCAGATAGTTGAAATTAAATTTTAATTATATCCTGACCCGTTGATAACCGAAACCAAAATAAAAATTAGTAGGATTTCCACACATAAAAATTTCCCGGCAGATTTCCGAAAATTCTGTTAAACAACTTGTAAAAATATACGCCAAATTCACTAAATTCACATAAAACGCAGAGGTGTAATCGTAAAAAAAATGTAGATGTTATTTCTGTCAGAATATTTGGATTATTAGGAATCTGATATGCAGTGAGTCCTAATGTCTAAATTCATTTTAAATTCAGCGGTGGGTTTAGGTATAGGACGTGGTACATTAAACATACATAGAATTCGATGCAAAATTTAAAAATGAAATAAAAAATAGATGTTTTCATTTGAAAAAATGAGTTGATGGTCCTAAATTATTACCCTGTATACATGAATTTACCATAAAAAAACACATTAAGATATTAAAATTTTTCGACATGCAATGAAGTAGCTTTTATTTTTTTTCTCGAAAACGAAGTAAGATACGAAAAAATATCAAGGGACAAAAAAGTTGTATTTTTAGCTGCTTAACCCGAAAACAATATACAATTTTTACATAAGTCAGTGGCCTATAGTTTTTCTTATCAATATTATTCGTGAGACTGCCTCCCGGGACGCCACTGGAACACATAATTATCATCTATTCAGTGGTAATTAGCGTCTTATCACAACGAACAACGCAGCCAAATTTCACCAAAATCGGCAGAAGGATCTTTCGAGATATTATTAAAAAAAAACGATTTATTTTTAAACTTTGACACCCTGCCTTTTTAGGGAACATGTCTATATGAATTTTCTACTTGAATTTGGTTCAGGAATACGCCCTTGAAATTATGGCCTATCATTAAGTAACACCCTGTATATTTATCCTATACAGAGTGGCAAAAAAGCCGCGCATAATGCCTGTAACTTTTGAATTACCTCGTATACGAGAAATTGACCTTTATGAAAGTTGTTGAGTAAATTATTCCCCACATTTCTACCTGCATGAATTTTTTCTGTCATTTCTGGTTTGCTTGCCATAAAGACCAACTTATTTTTTTTTAATGGAACACTGCATATGATTGCATATTTGAATTCTACTGGGAAAACTCTGAATTTTTTGTATTTCAAATTTTCACCTATCTGCAAGCGTTTCCGAGATAATGACAGCTCAAAAATGAAAAACTTCCTAATTATCATTATTATTCCTATCTCCATTTCACAATAATTCGTTGATTTCCCGACCGCAATAAAATTTAAACCCAGCCATAAATAAGTGCCTTTTGAAAGGGTACAGGTCCTGATTACCTACTAATTTCAATAGTTTAGGTTAGCTATTTTCAACAAAACAACAAATATAAAATAATAGGTAAGTATCTTTATTTTAATCATGTAATTAAATAGGTATTAATATTTATACAAAAATACTACTATATTATAATATCATCTATGCCTAAACTAATATAGTGACGATAGTGATAGTGAAACAGAGCTAAATATAGAGTAGGTTAAGGTAAATATTGTAAATTAGTATATTTGTATAAATATTAATAGCTATTTAATTACATGATTAAAATAAAGATACTTATTATTACCTATTATCATCTTTTTGGTAATTTTTACAAAGTTTTTTTTCCGTGCGGGTCGGACAAACCTTACACGAGGATCCCATGTGGTCCACGGGTTGCCCATGCTTGTGTACACCTTAGTATTAGTATTTAATATTAATCTCAACATGATACCTCTAGCCGTATCTGAGACAGACACAGACGGTTTCATGTAATTTATTAGCACGATGTTGTTGGGTGATAAAGTGTTGAACTTACTATTGTACTACGAGGTCAGAAGAAACAAAAATTGCGTTATTAAGTAATGTAGTAACGCGACGAAAAATAATAATGTATTTGGATTGAAGTTCAAGGTTCACACATAAGGGGAAATGGAATGAAGTCTACTACAGGTAACATGTGGCTTGGATTAATTTTTCAGTGCCCCTGTAGAAAGTAACTATATATTTATTCACAGCTGCAGAGGGTCGGGGGTGCAGTGAAATGAGTCTTATTGATTTATTCGACCCACTCACAAATAGAAACGCGCGCTTGTTGCGTAAATGTGGAGTCCTATCGACGTTCTACTGGTCTGACCTACTTTGGAAATCAATTTTAGTACACATACGGTGTGTGGGCGAAATATCAATCAAACTGAGAATAAAAACATTAAAAAAAAAACAATTTCCAGGTCGCAATTAATCGACACACTCTATAAATTCAATTTTGTAAAGCTTTTAAAAATTGTTGTCATATCTCGGTATGCTAGAAAAGATTTCCGCTAACAATTTTTTTCCTTGTATACGTTAGTATACAGTATAGTATTTGTAGAATTATATCGTTGATCTTTAGACTGCAATAAAACCCTCATTATCCCTTTGACCATAAAATAAATAAGGAAATCCCAAATTTTAAAACCTTTTCGAGTAGAGCCGGACCAGGTACAAATTCAATTTATACCTATGCCTGATGCATATATACATACAAACTGATTTTTAATAATTTTAGTCTTTAGTGGTTTTCCGGCGAGCAATTTTTATTTGGGCTTATTAGTGGTAGAATGTGGCGTCCTTGGAATTGTGCTGATAGGGGGGCATCTTCAAGTGTCATTTTTAAAAGAAAGCATTTATCTACCGATGCCAAACTAATAATTAAAAATGTGTATCAATCTTTGTTGAGTAGAAATTTTAATTTGATGGATGCTTTAGCAGAGACGTCTACTTTGACAAAAACTCCTTTATCTTCGGTAAGAGACATAGTACTTAAACCTGTTAATCCTAGAAAAAATTGGAGTGATTTTGGCACATTTAGAAGCATCGACGAAAATGCCATGGATTTATTAAGAAGAAAGATTTACCAAATGTATGAGGCACAAACTGTACCCACTTATTTCCCTCAAAGAGCGGCTGATTAAAGACGAAACAAATATTTCTTGTAGCCTTTCAAGTCCTAGGAAAATATTGCATAAAATGGGTTTTAAATACCGAAGCATTAATAAAAGGCAAACATTAATGGAATCTTAACGTTTACGGGAATAGAGACTTAAATATTTAACAGCTGTTAAACAATTTAGAGAAAAAAATCGTCCAATTATTTACCTTGACGAAACATGGTTCGATACCCATGACACTCCAAGAAAAGGTTGGGATGATTCTTCCAAAAATTGTCAAACCAAGGCACCATCAAATAAAGGCAAAATAATCACAATATTACATGCTGGTTCAGAGAACGGGTTTGTTTCAAATTATCTGTTGCTTTCAGCTAAAAACATAGCAGATTCTTCTTTAGATTACCATCAAGATACCGACGCACAACTTTTTAAAGATTGGTTTAAACATAAACTCCTTAAAAATATACCTGAAAATAGCGTCATTGTAATGGACAATGCTAGTTATCATAGTCGGCAAGCAAAAATCATTCCCAATTTTAATAATACAAAAGCAGAAATTCAAAATTTTATGATTGAAAATGATTTATATTTTGAAGAAATTTACAAAAAACAAGAACTGCCTAGAAGTATTAAAAGCTTTTAAAATAAATAAGGAATACGAGTGTGACAGCTTGCAGCAGAAAATGGACATACAGTGTTGCGTCTTCCTCCATACTATTGTATATTCAATCCTATTGAGCTAATATGGCACCAATTAAAATCCAATATTAGGAGAAATAATATTTCTCCTACATTAAATGCATCTGTAGTAGAATTAATTAAAAACGAAGTAAGAAAAATTTCTGCAGACAGCTGGAAAAACTGTGTACAGCATGTACTTAAGGTGGAAAATTCTTACAATTGTATGATTACAAATGTTCAACCGTTAATTATAAGTTTAGGCTTAGATGAAGATAGTGATACAGAGTTAAATTTTGAATAAATTGTCAATAGTTTTTAAGAATTTAATTAATTTTTATTGTACTTGTTATCCTAATAGTTATACTTTGAAATTATATTATTTTCAATTATCATTAATTGTTATCATTATTTTACATTTATTATAGGTACCTAAAACTAAAAATACCTGTCTATTTATTTTAAATTATAAAAATAAATCATGTGGTGTAGGTACATTTTCAAGCCGACCCTGATCCCATTTATTCAGCTTTGAAAAGGTTGAGGCGTATATAATAGGATTTAATCAGGTAGATTATTTATGGCAGTAAGAGCCAACGGTATAATTCTGCAAATATTATACCTACATTAAAGTACTCTAGATTACCACCAAGGCACTGACGCACAACATTTTGAAGATTGGTTTGAACATAAAAGTATACCCAAAAATAGCGTTATTGTTATGGACAATGCTAGTTATCATAAGTCATCGTCAAGTAAAAATGTTTCCTAATTCTAACAGTACAAAAGCAGAAATCCAAAATATTATGATAAATAGTTATATTAATTGTGAAGAAACTTACAAAAAAGGGACCTTTTAGAAGTATTACAGGCTTTTAATAGTTATTTATGTACTAAGGGCGTTAAGTAGACTATAATGGCAGAAAGGCGAAAGCAACTAGCCCAAGGGCCTTTGGTCCGAGGAATAGTTTTCGCCTGATGGGCATTATAGTCTAGTAACTCCTGTGGTGTATACAATACTTTATTTTTCATTAATTTTAAAATATAAATAGTTAAAGTCCTGCATTTTTTTAAAACTATTTTCGCCAATTTTTAGTATTTAGTGAGCTTTCATCGGTTGTCATAAAATAAGTTTGTCTCCATGGGCGAGCAAGATTTTTCGGCATGTATAGATTTAACCCTTAACTGGTATCGTCATTTTAGTAGTCATAACTGGTATCGTCGGGTCATTTCTGACCCGACATTTTTTTTTAAGTATATAAAAAAAGGACTAAATCAAATTGAAGTTCTCATTATATTTATTATTATATCGTTATGTAAGAGCATTTTTTAAACAAAGAGCTGGCTGCAAAAGTTTAACATAGAAATGTATCGTGCAAAAGTAAAAAACTGTATATTCCTTATATAATAATGTCTTAAAACTAAAAATGTAAATTATTCAAAAAAAAATTTTTTTTGTTAATTAACAAAGAAAGTGCTGTTCTTTCAAATAGTTAAAGGGCTAGCGCATCTGCGTGTTTTAGGAGAAGTCCCGAGAGCTGTGATTATTTCGCGCTTATTTGGAAAAAATACGATGGGAAATTTATCAGCTCGGGTCCAAAGTGACCCGACGATACCAGTTAAGGGTTAAGTAGGCTTGAATTTTTAAATTTGTGTAGAATTAGTACAAGTATCGACATTAAATTCAAGTTTTGTCTTTGAATATATATGTTAATATTAAATTTTTTAAGCTTAAAATTATGTACAGCCGAACCATTTACCTGGAAGTTTATAAAGCAATTTTATTAAAACTAATTAAAGTCTAGGTACTTAGTCTGTTTCTGCTTTAATCATTTTATTCCTTTATTTGTACCCAATCCTGGTTACCTGTTTGCTAATTATGTGGTTATTATGCCTTTATGGGTGCCTCTATTGGAATAATACACCTATTTATATTTATACATACCTACCTTGGGTGTTTGTTTCTCAGTGAAACTAGTCAAAGTGTGAAGTGTCAGTGTTTTCTTAATTAAATATGGAGAATTTTCCACAATTGCCTAAACGCCCTAGAGTCGGACCCTGTACAATAAATGAAAAAAAAATAATTCTTAACGATTCTATTAAAAGTAAGAATGCGGATTTGAGTGTTAACAATGCAGTGCAATTTACAGCAGACATGCTTAACGTTGGGAAAACAACAATATATAAACTCTTAAAAGAAGAAAAAAGTGTTGGCGTCAAACCTCCAAAACTTCAGCTGGATGACGTTTTAATGCAGAAAATAAAGCAAAAAGTTCATAGTTTCTTTTTAAAAAAAGAAATTCCCACGCTGGACAAAACTTTGTCCTCAATTCGAAAAGACCAGGACTACCCATTTATGTGTAGACATACGCTTTGAAAATTATTTAAAAAAATGGGTTCTCGATGGAAAAAACATAATAGGCAATCGATTTTAATAGACAGACGCGATATCGTCTGTTGGAGAAGAAATTACTTAAGAAGCATCCGAAAATGGCTAAATGAAGGCCACACAGTGACTAAATTTTTACAGGATGAAAAAATTAAAAGTTTAAGGCATGCTTTTTTGCAAGGATTGTCCACAGGATTAAGACCGCCATCTAGACCTATCATAACCGATATTGGAAGTTCTGAAGGCTTTGTTAAAGGTGGTCTACTGATGTTCCAATCTAAAAATACAGGAGACTACCACGAAGATATGAATGCCGATGTCTTTAAAGAATTGTTTGAGCAAATGTTGGATCTTATACCAAAAGATGCAATAATACCAAAAGATGCAATAATACCAAAAGATGCAATAATACCAAAAGATGCAATAATTGTATTGGATAATGCAAGTTATCACTCTAGGCTGACGGAAAAAATTACCGACAAGTGCGTGGCGTAAAAGTGCAATAACAGAATAGCTAACTTTAAGACAAATAGAATTTCCATTAGATTCGTTAAAAAAAGAACTATTGGTACTAGTCAATTTACATAAAAATGCATTAAAAAAATATGTAGTCGATGAAATCGCAAACTTACGAAGAATATCTATGCTTACCACTGCAAATTAAAACCGATCGAACTTATATGGGCTCAAATAAAGACAGATGTCGCCAGAAAAAAAAACACTTATAAAATTATGGATCTAAAAAGACTATTCAATGAAGCTGTAGGTAAAATCAGTGCGGAAAAGTGGAAAAAGTGTATCGATCATGTGATAGAAAAAGCCAAAATGTGGCATGTAGATATAATAACCGAAGAAATGGTTGAACCGCTTATTATAAACGATGTTAATAAAAGTTCATCGTCGGAATCGGACTATGATTAAGCCATAACGACAAAGCATTATTCGATTTTTGAAAATGCTTTGTTTTTAAGATTCTATATTATATCTTGTTTTTGTAATTATATTATGTAAAATAGTACCAACCATTGTTATTTATTAGTTAATACGGTTTTTTAAATGTTGTCATATGTTATAATTACCTACGACTATTATATAATACAAAATTAAAAACTTCCCCAATGCAGGCTCCTGGCTAAGGGATTTTCCCAATAACAATGGTAAATCCTCAAATATAACAATAGCTTGCTATAAATTCAGGGTGGACCTACTAGCTACTAAGAATGCTTATTATTTGGGTCCTTTAATGTAGACACAATAGATTTTAAGGGATGGTGTCTCAATTATTGTTCTTGGTACCCTGGTATGCGCTTTGCATATTTAATGAGCATTTATTACTTAACGCCGTTTAAAGATACGACTATAGATAGACAAGGAACGCAATAATTGTTGTTCGGGTTAGATAGTTAATCTAATGTCGGCGTAAAGTAGTTTTTATTTGAAGCTAGCTCTAGATCACGCAGTCGAAAAATGATAGAAATTTTGAAATTTGCAATTATCATTATTTTTTCATGATATTTTTCGGCATGCCGTCACGCATTAGCGTTCCGTAATTTCGCAAATAAAATTGATATTCCAGACAAACAATTCTTCGATAAAAAAATTATTTGGATTAGTGGCTCGTGTTTGCATTGTTTTTTATGAAGAATGCGACGAAATTAATTTGGAGTATCATGTTATTAGGATTACTACTTTGTCTTGAATTTATTACCATGTATAATATTCATGTGTAAATTGGTTTTCAAAACTGACAATTATTTATTATGTGTTAAATCTGTGACGTGTAGCGCATGGTAGGTTAGTTCTGGTTAGGAACGGGAATTTGCTGTGTAATAACAACTTTTTTCTTTCAAATCATTATTTTCAGAAATCGTTATTAATAACGTAAAAAACAGGGGCGTAGGAAATTTCGGCCCCGGCCAGGTAGCAGCCCGATTTTGACAGGAACTTTCGGCCCCGGGATGGAAGGGTCATGTTTTTATTACAGGCATTTTCGGCCCCAATGGTCTAACGTTATAA
The DNA here is from genome assembly GCA_963920685.1 of Polydrusus tereticollis. Classification (NCBI taxonomy): domain Eukaryota; kingdom Metazoa; phylum Arthropoda; class Insecta; order Coleoptera; family Curculionidae; genus Polydrusus; species Polydrusus tereticollis. The sequence goes on along the minus strand of OY987333.1, from coordinate 22,986,588 downwards.
CATTTTAATTTTTTTATGATCTTTTGTGTTTTGAATCATTTATAAAATGAAAATGCAACTAACCTGAACTAACTCAATTTTTGACCTGCAACTCGGCTAATGCGGTTTTATAGACTTATATTGGTTAAACAGCGCTAACACGGCATCTAATCCACCTTTTTAGTTCCAATTCGCCTTTTTCAAGTTCACCGGGGAATATTATTATTAATTGTTTGCCCCTTTTATAGACTTATATTGGTTAAACAGCGCTAACACGGCATCTAATCCACCTTTTTGGTTCAATTCGCATTACCTGCAATGTTTGGGGCCGAAATTTCTTGCAAGATTACTTGACCTAAAATTTCTAGCAGGTACCTTACCCAATATGGGGCCGAAAGTTCCGCCGCCCAAAAACAGAAAAGGTTCACCAACCCTATAATAGGGTATTTTTTATTTTTCTTTGACCTTAAATATAAGTCCGTCTACCAGAGCGTAAAAATCCTCTGGGCATTGCCTAGCTCTGTACACTGTATAGGTACTGAGGTAATTTTAACTGTTAATCAGCCCTATGCAGCAGCAGTCCGTTAACTTTTTAACGGTAGTGTTTCCAGTAGAAACGGGTTAACACAGCCACTTGATCTTTTCCAACCAAAGTTAAGGAACAGCTGTTAGAATTTTTAAACGGATCGAACTGTCAGAAATGTTTAACCTAAAAATTTTATTTATTTCTGTGATTTACGTCAACTGTTTGATAACTGACAACACGAAAACGAAAACAGGTTAGGTTACATTTTTTTCTGTTTCGGTAAATATCGACCTATTTTGGTATTACGAATAAATAAACGCATTAATCAGAATAATTTCAGATGGAAACGCAAATTTAAATGAATTTCTACCTGCGGAGAAGATTATTATTTTCCTATCGCCGAGCTAGTGTATAGTTTTTGTGCGTTCGAGATCTGGCGTAAGTAGGTAGGTACATAATATGTTTTATTTTGCTTATTTAATTTGTTAACAACACCTTTATGATAGGTAGGTACTTATTTACGTTTTTTTCTAGATATTGATTGAAATTAACCAGGAAAAAATACGCAAACAAAGCAGCAGAGACGTTATTAAATTATCATAATATGGCTAGAGCTTTTAAGCAGTGTGAAGAAAATGATACAAATAAATAATAGGTATGCTGACAGAAGGTAATTACGCAATAGATTACCTACATACCTACTTTAATTAGAGCTCCTAGGAAATCTTTGCTTTGGTAATAGATGAATGTATACATACATACACATTTTTGTAGGTTATAAGATACCTACAGATTTTCAGATGTGCTTCTTATTTAAAAATCAAAAAAGGGTATTGGAATTATGCCTGGTTAAATTTAGAATATGACAATGATTACTTTAATATAAAGGTAAAATAACTACCGTTTCATTTCAACATTTTAAGTGTTATTTAAAGTATTACAGACACCATTTAATACACTACGTAGTAAGGTGAAACCTTTTATGTGACTTTTGATTTTATGTTATAGAAAATTCCTGACCAAATTTTTTTAAAGTTAGGTATCAATCAGTACCTTTTTTCTCACATAAGTTTTAATGTCTAAGTATCTTAGTGTCCAACAGTATCTTGAATATGAGCTGGTAGTATAGTCGGGATAAGAAACTAATGTTAGTCTAATACTTCGGTAAATATTGGCAAACATATTTATTAACCTAGTTTTATTGTCCTATTCCGACTACACTACTAGCTTATATAAGATTTTAGTATTATTAAATTAAAAATGTTGTTCTTAATTCAATTAACTACAATTTATTTCCAAATAGGTAACTGTTACAGTTCATTATGTAGAATAAAATATAACTTAAAAAATTTCAACAGACATACCAATAATTTTATTATTATAATATTAGATTTATAATGAATTTCAAATAATTTAAGTATAATTATTTCTTAGTTACCACTATAAGTCTCCAGGAGGGCCATAGCTAACTAAAAATAAATCCAAATCTTACGAGAAATCTTGTCCTTGGCCAGCGTTGTCTAATAACAAAATAATTGTAGGACAAGATTTGGTTTTATTCTTAATTTGTTTTTATATTTTTGCCAATTTTGTAAAAGTAGCTTACCGGCTTGCAAGCAAGTTTATTCATTCCAAGCACTTTTTTAAATAGGAACTCTATTTATTTTAGAAGATGGTTATTTTTTGGTGCAAAAGGTATGTAGAAAAGAAATATTAGTAGTTCATAGTCTTAACGACAATGCCTTAAAAATAGCATCAAATCATACATTTAGACTGAAGTATCTGTACGATTTTTTTGTCCACCAGGGTAAGCATGTTTTTACAGGTTATTAAAACAACTGATTATATATATATATATAGAATTTAATATTAAAAACCTAAAACCAGAACAAATTAATTATATTGTATTAAAATTTAAAATACCTAAGTAGGTATCGCTAATGCTCTTATTGCGATCTCCAAGGACTCTCCAAGTTTAAACTAGAAAATAAATCTTCGAAAGAAAACAAATGATCTTTAAGGTGGCCTTAGAACCACCATACTTTAATTGATATCGTGTTAGGGTCCTCAGACAATGGGCACTCTGAACAGATTTACCAATTTTATTTAAAACTATTTTTTTAGGAATTCAATAAGAATTAAATTAATTAAATTATTGCCATTTTCCAATCATGAATATAATACACGAAAGGTTTTTCATCACTTATGTTACAACTAAAAGGTTAAAAATGAAAAAAATTTGATTATTAAATTTCATATTAGTGGGTATTTTACAATTATTAGAAAACTATTATGTTTTGAGTAGGTACCTAAACACTTGGTTATATCTTATACGTATGCTCTTTCTGGTCATTCTCCCATTAGGTAGGGTCAGTTGGGGTAAATGTAGACAGGGGTAAATGAAAACAAGGCCTGTACATTTTAAAAAGCGCCCCCAATTTAGATTTCGCGAGTCATTCGCAGAAGCTTTAAGGAAGCACAGGGCAACAGCGTCTGAGGATTTGGTTTATTTCATTAGATAGTTGTCTCACAGCCATTGGCGAATTTGCATGTGCTAATCAAAATGTAATACCCTCGCGCATTCACTATTATTTTGTGAAAATCATTATAAGGTAAGGTAGGTACCTAATATTTTTTGGTATCTTTAAGACAAATTTCAAATAAATTATAGTGGGATAAAGTCATAATATCACAAGTTTGGTAGATATTTTGATGTTTACATTTACCTTAGAATTTTGCGGCGCTGGGTAAATGTACACATGGATGAGGGGCAAATGTGTACATGGATTCGGGCCAAAAAAAAAGGCCCACCACCATATTCTTCATAACAGAATTAAAGGGAGAAAAACGGCGATGGCTGTTCAAGGTCCTGGCCGAAAGTCGACGCGATCCATTATGGAAGAAAATGAAATTGTAAAGTGCCTTTTAACAAGATGCAAAATGGGCCACCCTTGTAGCAAAGAAGAACTGCGTGACCTCGTTGGTAAATATGTGAAAGCTAAGAATATAAAATTTCCTTTTAAAGATAACAAACCAGGTAAAGACTGGTACCTTTCGTTTATGTTTCGACATCCTCAGCTATAACTAAAAAAACCAGAGCATCTTTAAAAGTTGCGTAAGGATGCGAGAAACACACAGATAGTAGGTATATGATTTTTATGAGAAGTTAGAAAATGTGTTATGAATGATCTCGACAAGGAAAAGCTGCGTTTGTCTTCTATATAATTTCAAGACTGAAACAACAATTATGTATATGGTGAAGTGTTAACCTCTAACGACGTCATATCATGACTAAAAGAAGCCGAAGAAAAAAAGCAAAATGCAACCACTTAGGGGCTAACTAACAAGACAAATAAAAAACTCAAATCAAAAAAGAAACAAAATAATCCAACCACTGCAGAAAATTCAGACGTTAAGAAGAGAAAATTATTGAAAATAGCTAAAAATAAATCAGATACCTCGGAAGAGAGTGATACCATATGAATATGATGATGAGAGTTCCAGCGATGAAATACAACAGGATAATGACGTAATTTATTTGGAACCCATTAAAGATATGTCAAAGTTGTGCGTTGGAAAATTTGTTTTCATTCCGTTCAAAGGGGGTTAACGTAACACAACTATTTTTAAATATGTTTGTTCTATTGAAGATGTTGATGAGGACCAAAATGAAATAAAAGTTATCGGCGGACACTTTAAAAACACTTTTTTGTGTCGTAAAAACTGATGTTAATTTCGTTAATATCGGTCAAGTATTAGGTATACTGCCAGATCCTGAAATATTTCCCAAAGTTAAGAGAATCTTTTATAGATTTGTAAATAGTATTCCCCTGGCGGAGTAGACTTCAAACCTTCGTTGAAAAATTGTTATCTTTATTCTATTAGAATTATGGAATATTACTTTGTTTGCTTGTTACTTAAGAACATAGGAATGACGGAATGAATTATTTTTCTGACCTTTTGTTCTTATTGCTCGGAAAGCGTAGGTGTTGTTTTTTTATAATAAATATTTTTGTAACTGTCGTTTTTTTAAATTCTACTAATGGGGTAAATGTAAACACGTTAATAACATATCAAATATCAACTATATAATGCCTACAAACGACATGTTTCTGTTAACCCCACGATTTTTTGCACAAATGCTTATGGTCTTCAGCAGAATTGTTTACATTTCCCCCGAGGGCACGGAGTAAATTTAAACATACAACCTGTAAAAAAATATATGACAAAAACTAAAATGGCTAATTTTGAAATGTATTATTCTGAAAATGTTTAATAAATATACATACTCAAACTGCCTGCAAAGTCGATACACTTAAATACTTTATACAAATTGATCAAATTAATTTTATGAATAAAGGTATCAAAAGTGTCGAGAATCGTCTACATTTAACCCAACTGACCCTATAGGTACATTATTCAAACACGTGTTTACAAACTTTTTAATTGGTTGGCGTCACAAGTTTGGAAAACGTTGCCAAGTTTATTTACCTACGCTTTACCCTGCATACTTTGAAGTAACAGAAGAAAAGAATACACTTTAAAAATATCAACAAATCAAAATATTACTAAAAAAGTATAGCTATGAAATCAATTTAGTATGTACATTTGACTCTTCGAAAACTCTTTTGTAGCGGGGTTAAAAAAAAAACGGTATATTTGTCGATATCAGTAACTACAAATAATTGACGTCACAAAAGGCAGGAGGTTTTGGCGCGCGTTCAAAATGAGAAATTTGTATTGTAAAATATCTCGTAACACAATGAGATTTATGATAAAAAAGAAAAATAGGGGGTATATTTGAGTCTAGATACAACTAAATATACATTGAATTAAAAATTGTACAAGGACCCTTTTGTACACACGTATAATAATAACGGTATGTACCTGGCCCGAATAGCCCTAGCAATTTAAGGCCATGCAAAGGAAGACAGACACCCTGTATTATCAGATTAGACCGTTTTCAAGCCCAACGAATTTCCTTGTAAATATATACATTTAAATTTTAGAAAATATCCCAGTCTCAATCGTGTGAATTGTAAATCTTAAACCATCTTACCGAAACTTTATGTAATATTTTATGTAACGCTAATTAAATATGTAATATGTAGAAACACAACATTAAATAATAAAAAATTCCTGGGCCTATATTAATTTTGACATTTTTTAGCTGTTGGGACGTTTTAGCAAAGGAGGAAAACATACTCTTGAACTGGATTGGAAGTGTTAATTAAAATGGCAAAATATTCTACTTATAGACAGTATACAGGGTGTTTCACGGTCGATGGTACGTTAGACGTTTACGGAGAACTAAATAACGAATCATTTTCAAATTTTGGCAACTGGAATAAACGACTATGGTCTATCGTTTTAATATATTTTCAGCAATGCAAGGTTGCCGCTTCTGCCCAAAACAGGTGGCAATATAGTTATTTCAAATGGAACACCCTATATCTTAGAATTTTTTTGGACTCTACATAAAATTGTAAGTATTTTTTAATAAGTGCATTATAAGTCTAAACTTAATAGGTTCCGAGATATCGCCATTTGAAAAATGACATTTTTGAACTTTGACAGCTTCTAACTTTTTAACGGTATGTCTTAGAGCAAAACGGCTTACATGTCCCTATCTTCCTATTTTACTATCTTCCCAAAAGTTTCAACTTTCGGTTAAACCGGATGTAACTTAAAATCCCCATATATAGTACTTCCGGCGTAACCGGAAGTTGATATTTTTGGGAAGATAATAAAAAAGCAAGATAGGGACATGTAAGCCGTTTTGCTCTAAGACATACCGTTAAAAAGTTTGAAGCAGTCAAAGTTCAAAAATGTCATTTTTCAAATGTCGATATCTCAAAACCTATTAAGTTTAGACTTATAATGCACTTATTAAAAAATACTTACAATTTTATGTAGAGTCCAAAAAAATTCTAAGATATAGGGTGTTCCATTTGAAATAACAATGTTGCCACCTGTTTTGGGCAGAAGCGGCAACGTTGCATTGCTGAAAATATTTTAGAACGATAGACCATGGTCGTTTATCCCGGTTGCCAAATTTTGAAAATGATTCGTTATTTAGTTCTCCGTAAACGTCTAACGTACCATCGACCGTGAAACACCCTGTATAATATACCGAATCCGAATGATAAATTAATGATTCGCGAAAAGGTCAATGTCAAGTGCGTCCTAATAATATATTCAAGTAATTATAATGATTAATATAATACAGGCAAAAAGACTGATCTACAATATGACATTAACCAACATTTAAACGACTTTAATAGTTATTTATATTATATTACTAGTACGGTATGAGCTTCACTACAGTAACGAGTGGGGAATATTGCTACGACGAGGTCGTAGACCGAATCGTAGTAACCACACGCGTGCTGTAGTGAGCCTTACCGTATGTGTGATATACAACATTTTATATAAGACCCAGAATTTTGTTTTTTTTATGTATTCAAAATGATTTTGACATTTGACAAAAAAAATTGTATTATTACACAAAAAGTGACAGTGACCGACGGAACAAAACAAATCATAGTTTGATTAAAAATGACTAATGTAATAAAAAAAATGAGTGATCTAATAAGTTCATTACATCACTGAGTGATGTAATGAGTTCATTACATCACTCAGTACGATAATACAGTATATTGCATAACGCAAACAGGCTAAAATGGGTTATGTAATAAGCTCTTTTCGTGTGGGTCTTATATAAAATTAATTAAACACCAAGAATTTGCTCTTGAAAAACGGGTAGGGACCTAGACAGCAAACACGACATGTCAATAAGTTGAAATGAATAAAAATAATGAATTTATTCCTTTTTTCTACTTCTACACACCAGCAGCTTTTTTTTGCAACTGAAAAATCTTTCAAAAATACATGGAAGTCATTATGGCTTGGCGCGCACCAGCAATTAATGCTAGCCCATATCAAATCAGTGTGTTGTATTTAAGCCATTTTTAAGTTGCACAAAAAAAGTTGCTAGTGTGATTTTGATTTAGAAATAAGTAAGTTTAAGATAAATGTTAGTTAGTGTCCTACTGTTCCTCCAGTATATTTAAATGTTCTAGGTTAGGTTAGTTATAGTTAGTTCTAGGTTAGGTTAGTTATAGTTAGTAGGTACATTAAGTTCTGTTAATATATTAAAGTTATCTAAGTTGCCAAACTCTTTTAAGTAATTTAATTTTAGCGCCATAAGTGATAATTCATTTTTCCTTTCTGCAATAATATTTTGTTTCTCCCATAATTCATTTTTCCTTTCTGCGATAATATTTTGTTTCTCACATAATTCGTTGTTTTTTTTTCATCGTCTTGTTGAATTCCTCCATTTGAACTACCACCTGCTTTTGAACATCTAGAGTCGTTTTCTGTGATGCTGAAAACGACTCTATTGCAGACCGTAGGGTTGTGCTGGAGCACCTTTCGTGTTCATTTTTTGTATTAGTTGACACTAAAATTAAAGTTTATATTTACCAAAAGTATTAAAAGGGTAGTAGCCATAATACAAAGCCTTCGGGAGAGGTGAGGGAGCAACGGGGCTGATAGCCCCGGTTCTCACCTTTCTTTGTGGCCCTATCTCAAGTAAAATAAAAACCCAATACACCCTATAGAGTAATTCTGCAGTCTTAACTGTAATGAATATGCTTTTCTGCTTTTAATGCTACTCCGTCCTGGCGATACAAATTAAGATTGCAAAATTACTCCACAGTGTTATGCAAACGAAATTAGGAGAGAAAACATACGTTTTAATTTTTCTGTATATTTAAACATGTAGGTATAGGTACTATTTTTTAAAGAAATTAATAGAAATTTATAGATACTTACATTTATCTACAATTTAAAAAAATATTTGAATCGGACTATGGAAAAAAAGTTAGTATATACATATATACATATTATATTGGATTAAAATTTTGTATGGATCGAATTTTATGTCAGTGAGTGTATTATAAAATCAAATATTCGTTATATTAATGTGTGTGAAATCGAAGAACTTGTTGATTGAAGTAAAATTATAAGTATCCCAACATTATTTACTTATTATTGTTTACCTCTTTTAAATTTCTTCCTTGCCGGTTCAGTTACTGTTGTTGTTTTGTTAAGAGTTTCTAAAAATTTTTCACTCAATTAATGAAAATCAACATTTCTATGCTCTCTTTCTGTATTACCAATATATTGTTATAAGTAATATTATGAAGCAACTGAGAAAAAAAAATTCTGAACTTTTTGAATTTTCCAAATATTTAGTAGTAAAATTACCTTCTTTAATAATTGTCTTTGACGGCATCTCGATGTTTATTACTGAATCTAAAAACAAATGGTTTTATTAAATATTATTTGTAGTATTCTGAGATTCGTAGTCGTATTGATCGTAAACTGCCGTTCTGCGAACGGTTCAGGTTAATTTTCTTTACATAGACTATGTACCTTTTAAAATAATGTATTAAACCTTTTTGATTCCACAGGAGAAAATTTTGATAAAAGTCAATCTGTTTTTGACTATAGTGTACTATATATTATACCGTAGATTATACATACGTATATTTGTTTAAGGTTTATTAGGTTAGTTTTCTTTATTTAATCTTATTTTAATGTTAGGTACCTACTAAACTAAATTTTATGTTATAATTATATTGTTATATTGCAAGTGTAAATATGTAAATAAATTTACAACATATACCTGAAGCTGTTGGTAGTGGGTTGGCCAAGTTTAAGCAGTCTTGAACCTCTGGGTCACCTAAATGGATATAAGAAAGAAGCGCTAATAACTTCTCTTCTTGAACAGTTAAAATTTGTTTTATAGGGGGTCCACCCCCTGTCCGTTCCATTTCTATTTTAATATTCCTACTTTTTTTTCTGATGTTCGTCTTCCATTCGCTCCAGACCTACAAATTTAGTTGTTTTTACTACACTTTTCTTTATATGATAGGTACGGTCAAAATTAGTCCAAATAAAAAAAAATCAATTGCCATGTCTGTACAGTTTTACCGACCTGTACGATAGCTTGTCCTCGGGACGAAAACTTTTTTTCGATTTTGACATGTAAATTCTTTGTCCGTATTTAAAAGATGTTGAATGAAGTAGGTATAGTAATAAAGTACACCCAGTAGGTATTAGAATATATGCATGAATATTTCTGTAATTTATTAATTAATTATCTGTTCAAACTTTAAGGCGATATTCCTGACTTCATTTTAAGACAAGAAGTTTATATAAATAGCAGGTAAATAAACGTTTTGTTGTTAATATACAATTTGATAGTTGGACATTTAGTTTTGATTTTTTTTTAATGTTACCTAAGCCACTTGCAGAAACGACAATTTCTATTTTGTTTATCTAATTTTTTCCATAATTGATTTCACAATTATTATGAAATTTTAAAAAAGTAAAAAAAAAACCACAGCAATATAAATCCACGTCGACATGAATGTTTGGGGTTATCCCCTTTAAATTTGTATTGATGCTTACTCATGTTTGGAATGTTTATTTCAGTCGTAAATTTTTTGTCTAAATCAGTTTAATTTATGAATCTTAACCACAAGTGAAATAATTTAGTTAGGTACTAGGTATTATAATTTCTTTATAATATTATTTATTGTTAATATAAAAATATAGGTACTAGATAGGTATAGCATATTTATTGCTTATCATAATATTAGGTTTTAGTAGGTACCTACTTGGTTTTCAGCTTAGTTTAGTTTATTTATGGAAAAAACTTACATAAGTTTCTTAACTTGGTCAACGAATTCAAAATACATTTACAAATTTAAGACCATTTACAATAATTACAATATATTTAAATTTTAAGAAAACCCCCGAAAGTACATTTTACCTAAAACATCCAAACCACAAGCACACCCTAATCCAGGACATTACTTTAAAAGTCCATATCTACCACTCTATATTGTATGAAATCGTCCATTTTATAAAAACATTTATTTATTAGAAATTGTTTTATTTTATTTTTAAAGGGTTTTAGAGGGAGATGAACACACCTATGAGTAGTATAAGTCGAGCAATAAATAAATAATAATATTTAGACTTGTTATCCTGTTTATGGTCAATATTTTGTATATAATGTAATTCAAAATGGTTTATCGGTAACAGTTCTAAAGGCAGGCAGAAAAAGCTTATGATTTGAAGCCTCTGTTTCATATTAAACATAAATAAACAAATTTAATTTTTACAAAGTTATGTAAGAAACTTGGTTGATCCAAGCTTCAATAATTTATCTATTATAGCTACCTGCATAGTCTAAATAGTCTAGAATCTTACCTCTATTTGGTAGGTAGTACATTCTTGCCAAAACAACATAACATCATGTATTTTTCAGCTTGTACGTAGGTAGGTACATTGTAGAAAACTGCTTTAGAATCGGAAACATAATTTTCTGCTACATACAATGAAAAATCTTCTCGAAAACCTTTCTTGTCATGGTTTGATAAAATCTAAAAGTACATAAATTTCCTATAAATTGTAAATCAACACAAATCAATTTAGTTCAGTAATTTTAACCTGTAAAAGTGTATTTTTAACTTACCTGTATAAAAAAATATCCATTTTTTCTTTTAAACGAGCTTATGCATATATAAGAGGATGCATTTTCAATCAAAAACACTTCGATCACTAATTTTCGAAGCAAAAACCGAAAAATTCTAAAGAAAAGCAAGCAAAAGCAAGAAACGAGGTTCTGTCATCTGTGTACCGTGAAACGAGGGCATCCGAAGCAATCCGAAGTGATTCGATATCCGACAGGTGCGGGCCCCTGATTGGCTCAAAATTTTAACCGGGGTCCGTTTAAACGAAGCGTCGGGTCTTTCGATGCCGATAAAAAAGCCCGTTAAAACTCGAATTAACCCCTGAAATGTAACGGAAAAGTTGTTGCTGCATACCAAATCGCGGAAATAGCATGGGATTTTTCTAACGGGTCCCGTTAGTTTGGAGTTAACGGAAAGTTTTAACCTGTGTGCTGCTGCATAGGGCTGATTCAGTCCTATGATCAAACACACAAGTTAACTTTTAACGTACCGTTTCCATGATAACAACCGAAAAAAAGAATGATCTGACTAGAGTTTCTGAGGTAGACAGACATAAATTGCAGATACATTAAATCTGTTGGCAGCAGGGCCGTAACTAGGTGATATTCTACTATAGGCAAGGTTTCCTTTTTGCGCCCCCTAGAGAAATGCGCTGCAGTAGGGAGGGGGGATACTTTAACATTTTTTTAAAGAAAACACAAAATTTATATGTATAACTTTTTTTACTTTTTATGAAATAAGTTATAAGTTTATTAATATTCTGTAGTTTAAATTTTTTTTTATCAGTTAATTATTACTTAATAGCTTACTTAATAATAAGAGAAGATTAATATTATGTATTGTAAAACTAAAAAAAAAAAAATAAAATAAAAAATGAGAATGTGTAGGTATAAATAAAATACTTACAAATAGACTCTAGGCTTTACTTAAATATTTGATTAGGAAGATAATTTTACAAACAATTATTACAACAAGTATTAGATAATCTTTCTTGGGACATGGTCGATCTTAAATAATTTTTTATAAGTTTCAATTTTGAAAAAGATCTTTCACAAGAAGCACTGGTGACTGGAATTGTAAGAAAAATTTGTAATGCTGTAACAAAATTGGGATACTCTGCCATCAGTAGCTCAAATTTATGTAGGTTTTGGTACATTTCCAATGCAGATTGACACTAGAAATCAAAAAGTTTTTGTGCTTGAAATTTAAAACTTTCTGCTTCCTGAATAAATTCGTTACAATTGAAGTCGTTTGGATATTTAGCGCACAAATCTTTAATGAATTTTTCAGTATCAGAAAGACTCATTTTGGAAAGAATAAAGAATTGCTCCATTAAGAATTTTTTCAGATTTTTCAAAATAACCATGTCTATTTGCTTTGATTTCTTCCAATAACCCTTTAACGTGTTTGCATGCTGTATCTAATGTTAACTCCTTTTTCTTAAGTAAGAGATTTACTTTATTAATTTTATCTAATAAAGATGGATCTATTCTAATAAACATTTTTATATTTATCATTATTCAGAATAATTTCATTTATGATTTTTGCGCCCCTTGTGGCTTGCGCCCATAGGCATGGGCCTACTCTGCCTATACCTAGTTACGGCCCTGGTTGGCAGTAGCATTAAACTAGAATAGAAATCTTCTGCTATTGATTGATTAAGACTTGGTTTCTGAAAATGTCACGGGAAAAGTTCAATCAGTATTAAAAGAATTTTCGTCAACTGACCTTAAGAATAGTCTATTAAAATTAGGTGTTAAAAGAATGATCCTAGCTGGTGACACACGTTTGGTGTTCTTTTCACCACTCATTTGTCAATTATTTGGAGAATTTGAATCTGATAATTGCTGAAGCCACCTTATTTAAACCCAATATAACAAAACCGGTATTTGACGAAAATCTAAGGAAGCAAATTGCAGATAGTCTTAAATTGTTTGACCCAGTTTGCAAAATTATTAACGCATTACAAAGTACTAAGCTTGCAGATGCAGCTAAAGAATGAATAAACTTGAAACTGCCAGAAGCTTTTGATTAATACATTCGAAATGTAGAAAAACGCCAAAAAAAGGCTTTAAATATCTTTTCCAATGCCGCTTTTGCATCCTGTTTATCGAGGCAGAATGTTAAGCGAAGATCAAATAAGAGATGTTAATGATTTCTTAACAGATAATTTAGATGCCGAAGCGTTGGACAGTTTTCAAGATTCTAAGCATAATCGCAATATATTTCACAAAATCAGCGACAAAAAAATTATAAAAGTTTGAACTTTTTGGGAATTTGCTTAAAAGCTTCATTCTACATAATCCGATCTAGCGAATAAGCAATTTCTGCGTCATCAGCACAACTAGAAAGGCAATTTTTAAATTGGTCGTTTGTTCACTCCTCTATTCCTTCTGAAAATTCAAAGATGTTGACTTATATCTATCTTCATTCATTCTTTGGATTCAGTATTTGTGTTGCAAAGATATTTATAAAATTTATGCCGGGATTTGAGGGCTTAATCTGGGGATTTAGTAGATTAATTTTTCTTCGGGATCCCAGGATTGGCACCCCTAGTAGGTAACAAAACATGCATACAATGCCTTAATATATATTTTGACAAATTCTGAGATATTACTTTTAAATTTTACCCAAGATAATTTCATAAATTTATAACTATACCAAAATGCAAGACATATTAAATATTCATCGCAATTTACAACTATTAGTCTAGGTTAGAGAATATTATTTATTATAGTAGTAAATCTAGCTGCAGTTATGGAATACTTAGCAGCCGAAGTGTTGGAATTGGCAGCAAGAGACAACAAGAAGACGCGTATCATTCCCAGACATCTGCAGTTGGCAATTAGGAACGATGAAGAATTAAACAAGCTACTTTCGGGAGTTACCATCGCTCAAGGTGGTGTCGTACCAAACATACAGGCGGTACTGTTACCAAAAAAAAACCGACAACAAAACTAAGTAAATTAGCTCACTTTGTGACTACAAGTAACACCAATCATTCTAATAAATCGGTAATTTTAAGGACCACAATATTATTCAAATGAAATTCGTTTTCTTTATGCATATCTACTATTAACTTCCACCTTAAACTAAGCAGAGTTTTAAACCATAAATTCCCAAGTTTATCCCATTACACTATTTCTTTCCTTTAATAATATATTATAAAATATCGACATTATTTCAAAAATTATTTAGAAAAATCAAAAATAAAAATTTAACACCATCTTGGAAACGCAGTATTTCCAGACATGGGACATTTTTTCATATTTTTAAGCATTATAAACTCATCCTGATCTTTTTCGCAATATTAATGAAACACCCTGTATGCACTAGCTTATTTAACTTCTTTATTTTCCTATTCGTATCCCTTTTAGTTCCGAACGCTCTTTACTATTATGTACTTCAATTTAGGACGTTAATCGATATAAATTCTATTTATTTAAAAACTCACTTCTATAATCAACTTTTCTGGGCTAATAAACTCGCTAATCGAAAAACCAGCTTACACATTCCGATGCCCCGTCTAGTCACGTGTAAAAAATTCAAATATTTGCAGTATTTATCCAAAAAAACGTGAGCTATTCACCATTATCTACATTTTCTTTATGAAAAAAGAAAATATTGATTTTTCTTATTTTTAATTGTTGATTCTGAGTAGACTCTTGCCTCAGATAATCCACACTTAATGTATTTATCTTTCAAATATGGTTGAGATGGATGGTGTGACTTCAAGTCAATATTTAAAAAAGAGGTAATCAGTAAAAATGATAAAGTAACATTTTTATAGAGCACGCGACCACCTTAAGTTTATACAATGAGATGAAACACTGACTTCGTGAATTATTTCGCGAATTTCTTCATCAGAGTCTAAGACTAACCTAAACTAACTATTTTATTTTAGGTGAATTTGTAAAACGGGTTCTCGAAAGAAAATAACTAAATTAGTAAGAGTAAATTCTATCTGTTGAAAAACAAAATTTTCGGTTTGGTTTTTTAAGATTAGGACCTCAGGTCAGGGTTTTAAAATTAAAATAAAATTTCTCGTTTGTACATTCCGAAAAACTGAGGGTAATACACATGGAATACCAGGTTGAAACTGAGTTAAAAAGTTATCTTGTTCAATATATTTTAAGGTTAAATGTGATTTTCGTCGCTTCTGAATATCTGTCATAGTCGAGTTGTAAACTAGATTTCCTGTATTTCTTATAGTTTGTTTTTATAGTTGATGATATTTTTAAGCTTTATCATTTAGGATATTTTTTTTCTTGATTTTAGGAATAAATCTATCAACACCACTGAAAATTACGTCGTAGAATTTTTAGAACAGAACATCAACGTCCTCGTGTGAGTGCAGGAAATCCCAGTTTACAGCAAAGAACTTATCGTTAAGTGCTATGTAGTTGGCTTCGTTAAACATGTAAACCTTAGTTTCAGTCTCATCTTCCAAAACTGGAATGGTACCAGGAAACTTGCAAAGGGGGATGATATGGGTCTATTTTGCTAAAAGCAACGTCACATCTTTACTTTCATGTGTTCAAATTCATCACACAATACCAAATCCAGAAGTATGCCGTTGCAGTTAGTGACATTATTAATTTGATCAAGATCTAAATAATAAATATTGTTAATCAAAATCTCCGTCGAGGAATTGCCCATTCCAGGCGGCATCAAATGCTCCTCATCAAGTCCCCACGCAATCTCGGGTAGATTAAAGTCACCAAATATGATAAATTTAGCGATATTGTGACTTTTTTAAAGATCCTCCATAGTAACCTCAAGATCTTGATAAACGGTTTCAATGATGAGTAGTAGCTTTATCAGAACCCACAAATCTTCAAACAGGACACTACTACTACTCCGTATCTGTCTGCAGTCAAAGTCAGAGAGAATGGCAATCAGGGTTCCACCACCTCTCCTGCAGTTAAGCGCTTCATAATCTCTGTCCTGACGGAACACCAAACAATTCTTGCCAAAAAGTTCAGAGCTGAAAATATCCCTAGACAACCAGGATTCCGTAAATACTATGCCCATATAATTGCAGCAACTAACCAGTAGCCATCAATATTTCAGTCATTTTTGTACGACGAAATTGATAGTAAAATGCATAGACATCGTAACTATTAGACCGAACAATAACAAATAAACGTGTTGTCATCAATGTATTCCAGTGTAAAGTAAATCAACATTCAAGCTGCTCCCCTCCACTTGGTTTGCCAGACTTACGCCACAGAAAACGTAGTTTTCTGGGCTTACTCTGTTAAAAGTATTAACTTCTATGATTAACTAGATTAACATGATGTGGGAAATATATAACATTGCCTAATACCTTGTAAAAAATCTGTAGTATGGCAACGCAGCAATAACGGGTCCGCCCAGATTTCATCATTTTCGTGGCCATCCGCATCGACTCGACAATACTCGGCATAGCGGATGTTGTTTTCCTGGAGTTTTGTCGCATGCATATGTAAAGTCAGCGTAATCCCCACTCCCGGCCCCACCTAGCTCCTCACAGCGTCTCGCCACCAAACGATTTTAGCATCACAATTTTATAGCATTTATGAATGGCGTGTCGGATCTATAGTTACGATGCCTATGGTAAAATGTGAATATTTTCGGAGTGGGATCAATTCTTAAAGCCTATTGAAGTGTCGAAGCTTCCACAGGAAATCTCCCGTTTTCAGTGTCGTATTGGGCTGAAAACTTAAAAGTTTAGCCGTCACGCCTTAAAACGAATAATAATTAAATTATTTTTATTATTATCTTACAAAAAATTAGTAAATGTCGCTTCGTTTGCTTCTAATCAAACCAACTGAAAACTGACATTGGCTCACTGGGTACACTTGCATGGCCCCATTTCCACGTGCACTCCGGGCGGCGCCGTCGAGGCGCGTCTGGACGCTCTACGACGCTGCCTCGGGTCGATACCCTAGGGCAGACGGTCAGCTAGGGACCGTCGACATTTAAAGGCTTGACAGCCAATCGAACCAAATATCTTAATATAAAATTTTAATTTTATATTAAATTTAAAATCATCGTTTACTACATAACGTACGTGAAATGTACGCAAATATTGCTTGACGCAAACGCATGATGTAACAGTAACATTGTTGCACTTGAGGTCGGCGTCAATAAATAAAAAAAAAAGTACCGCTGTTACAAAACAAAAGATACAAGGTGGACACGCGGGCTTTTATATTTATTTATTACCATACAGTTGATGCAAAACAAAAACCGATGCACGTCATACCCCTCGAGTGACGTCAATTATCGACAGTGTTGCCAGCTTTCAGCCAAAATATCTGAGTGAGGGAATTACTCAGTTTATTTTTCATACAAACAAAATAAATATACAAAAATTTCCCATAGTTTATATATTTGTTTACTGCATAATACCCTTTACCATCAACTTTAGTAGATGTAACACTTCTTTTATTTTCATCTTGCGAAGATCGACCAATGGTACCATTCTGAAAAATCCATGTTTTATCCAAGAAAACGAATTAGTACAAGAATGCTTCTTTTTCTTTAATATATTCTTTCAAAAATACAAGTCGTTTGAAAGCTACATGGGAAAGTTCTATAAGCCCTCGCCTCAGTTCACCTTTTTACCATCCGAAGCCTTCCTGAAGAGGCTTCTTAAAGAGTTAAGACAACCATCAAACCGTTCTCTGTCTTTTAATTTCTAACTTAAATTTGTCAAAGTTACATGATGTTCTAAAACAAGTTACAGCTTATGAATAACCTATGTAAAATATAATAATTTTAAAGTAATATGACTTGTTTCGTACATTCCATAAATAGTGTCACGAATAGAACTTATATCCAATCTCAACACATTTACAACTCTCTTTAAATAAGAACGTTTCCTTTTAGGTGACTCCAATAATTTATTTTGCTTAACTATTGTTGAAACTGCGCTTACAGTAGACAGATTCAAATTTAGGGCAGCTGCTACACGCTAAAAATTAGTAAAGTAGATATAAAATAGATAGACCTTAACACACTCTTTAAATTAATTAACTTCTCGCTGTCAACGGTAACAATGGGCCATTGTTGTTAAGTTCTTCCTAAAAATAGCTTATTAAAGAAGCTATAAGCTCTTTGCACCGGCTATTTATATGTTTCGGCATTTTTCACAAATAGTAAACAACGTAATCGACAGAGATATGTATGTGCACTTTTGTTGTTCTTAAAAGAACAGTTTTTTAATGCTATTTATGAAAAGATCTGGAGTTTTTGTTAAAAAATAGACGGCACAGCAACACAGAAACACAAAACAATTAAGGTTAGTTTTCCATGAAACATCAAACAAAGCCAACGAACGAGCTAGCGGCACCGCACCGTTTACAGTTGTGTTGCCAACTATCAGCCAATAAAATTCAAATTATATTAATTTTTACAAGCTTAAATACACAAAATATTTGCTATAAGTGGGTTCGCATCAAAGAAGTATACTTTAAGTTTGTAGTAAACTTAATATCACATAAAGTTTTAATACTTTTTGCCCAAATTTAATTTCCTCGTGTTTTCTTACGGACTTACAATTATCAGCTGATTGATCACGTGCATCGGTTTTTGTTTTGCATCAACTATAGACTAGTTATAACATCACAACAATAATTATTAATTATCAATTCCTGTAAAGCAATTTCCTAATCGTAACTTGTACGTGTTCCAAATTTCATAGATACTTGAACTTGTACCACTTATTAGCTTTCAACAAAATGAAATTATCCTTGAAAATAAGAATAACACAATGTATTATTCTTATAGTTTGTCCGATTTGAAAAATGTTATTAAACAATGACAATACATTATTTAGTTATTTAATTAAACAGGGAGGAAGATCTCTGGCAAACGACTTGGCATATTGACAAATCAGAGTAAACACATAAGTACATAATTTAAACCCTGAAGAATTTTATCGAATAAAATAATGCCGTTTCTAACTAATTTTAAATTAACTATACCGAGTGTTTATTAAACATACAATTAATTACAAGTTACGCGGTTGTACATTGGACGATTTCCTGACCGTAATGTTCCTGATAGAAAAACATTCCAAAGTATTCATCAACCTCTTCATGAAGCAGGTACATTGAAACGAAGTGGGGGACCAATGACAGCAAGCACGGTAGAAGGGAAAGAGAATGTGCTGAACATGATACAGGAAGATCCAGGTACCTCTACTGGAAAAATTGCAAATACTTTAAATGTAAGTAATGGGACTGTTCACCGATTCATCGAATTTCTCAAGAAATGCAATAAGGAATCTTTACCACAACCATGTGTGGGCTAAAGAAAATCCACATGAAGTACCTGAACATCGTTTTCAATTGTGGACGACTGGCTAATTGAACCGGTATTTCTACCAAGAAGACTTACCAGCGAGGTGCATCGCAACTTTTTGGAACAAACGCTACCTCAAATTCTGGAGGATCTACCATTGCCAACAAGAAATGCAATGTGGTTTATGCACGATGGTGCACCAGCGCATTTTAGTATGGTTGCTCGTCAGTTTTTAACAGTAACATACGGAGATAGCTGGATTGGTCGAGGTGGACCTCACTTATGGCCAGTTCGATCATCGGACTTAAACCCCCTGGATTATTTTCTATAAGGCAATTCAAAGTCATTAGTTTATACTACTCCGGTGGAAAATGTGGAAGATTTAATAAACCTGATAATTGCTGGTGTAGTCAATAAGGAGAATATTGGATTCTTGCATCCTAGCTGGAAGTAGTCATTTTCAACAGTTTCTTCAATTTTTGTGTTATTGGAACACTATTTGGTGGTATATTTGGTAATAATTTATTTTTAAACCAGTCTTCAAATAGTTCTGCCGTAGTATCATAGTGATAATCAACGAGGAAGTCCTTTATATTTTTGACTGATAAGGCCAAAGCGTTTGGTATAAATCCGTTTTTTGTCCCAGCATGAATTATTGTTATACGCTTACCTTTATTTGATGGAGCTTTGGTTCTGCATTGACCCGATAAATCTACCCAACCTTTATCTGGAACTTCGTGTGTGTCATGCCACGTCTCGTCCAAATAAATAATATCCCTTCCATCCTGTCTATATCCATGGACTGCAATTAGGTATTCCATCCTCCATCTTTTTAACTGGGCAGATTCCATAATTACTTGTCGTTTGTTAATTTTTTTCATTTTAAACCCGTTTCTTAAAATACATTTCCTTAGAGTCTCACGACAACACTTTATTCCTGTATCATCTTGGTTTAATCTTTGCAATAGGGTTTTTAAAGTGGGGATCATTTGTTCCCTGTACATGGCATATATTTTCTACGAATTATATCGACATCCGTCGCGTCCAGTTTCTTACACTCCACTATAGGTTTATTTACAACAAACCACACTGTAATCACTGGCCTGCGTGTCAAAGCTGCACCAAATTTTGAAAAACCACGTTCAAGAAGGGTGGTGTAAACGTCGAAGATTACTTTTTCTTGTGTCAACTGATAAAATATCACGCTTTAATTGGTTTTTATCACGACCCGTTGATCCACTTGGCGTACTGGTTTCTTCCCACGGACGAAGCATTCTTATATATCACGTTTAATTGGCAACAAATAACTTCTTGTCTAAACCAATACAAACATCTAACTGAATTTTAAAACCAAAAATCAGCATATTTAAATAACTAAAATAAACCTATTTTATTTTACCCTAATTATTTTAAGAGGATTACTGAAAAAATATAATAATATAATAGTCTTTAAATAGATCCGTACTTGGAGTCCCCAGATCAGGTGGCCGAATTTGACACCTCACACAATAGATTATTATGACGGTAAGGGATTAGCATTTATAATAACTTTGTAAAATAGATAGACGGACTTTAATTCCAAATGGCCTTATTTGCCCCCTGGGTTCCTAATGGGGGCCAGTAAGGTTTTATATCCTATAAACACAAAATCATAAGCAGATTTTTTATGTTTAGCTACTAAACTCTTTTACCAAAATTGCCCTTAAGAATATTAAACAATTAATATCAAGAACATATTTTTACTTAACACAGGTAACTCCTACACATACAATAACACTTAAAACTGCACATTTAGCTGTATTTTGGGACGGTAAAATCCAATCCACGGTGAAACACCCTGTATAATAATACAATTATTATTACTTACCAAAATCCAGGGTGTATTTGTTTATGTAACTAATCAAGGAACAAATAGATTCCAAACTTCACAAAAGTTCCTTATATTCTTGTTTTTTTATAGCAAAACAACCCTTCGATTCGCACAAGACCTCCAGATAAACTGAATGCTGCCGGTCTACAACCCCAGCAACATTGTGTAAGCGTAGTCGGTGACGTAATCGGGGTAAAATTCCTGATGTCAGGCTACGCAGCCTCTGGGACAGGAGAGGTCGGGGGGTGAAATCGAAACGGCAAGGGCGGCTAGAATGTAGGCCGGAAATTTGCACTTCTTGCATGGGAAGATAGCAACAGCAACAGATGAACTAGTAAAGAGCAGTGGATTAACGAGCGACGAGTTGGACAGACAAGTTGTTTGAAAGCCATCAGAGGGCCCTCGAAAAGAATCTCTCATTGACAAAAATTTTCGTTCTTGTGTGCATATACATGGTATATCCTTCAAAGTCAAAAAATTTGACAAATTTACTATAATATTGCCGAAATGAAATATTTCTGTGAAAATTTGCAATAAATCTTCTCCTTGCTTCTCTTGCATTTTCTTGGCATTTGTAGAACAAGATAACAATCTGCAATATCTCATCTAATGAATATTTCATTTCGGCAATAGTATAGTAAATTTGTCAAATTTTTTGACTTTGAAGGATTCAAAGGTGATTATACCTTTATTACCTAGTGTATGTTTCAAACAGGTTAAAGTTAAATTATACTGGATAAAACATTAAAATTTAATAAAAATAGCTGTCACAATATTAAATATTTTAATCAGAACGGACAAAAAAAAATCACTCGTTCCAAAAATCGTATAAAAAAAGCTATGTTCCATTTAAAAAACACCTTATCCATAGCGTACCTCTTTTGTTTCTGGTTCAAATAAATGTTTGGTTTCATTTTTGAATTCTGCAGGAAAAAGTACATCGATTGGCTATTTTGGATTTTTCTTTAAATACAAGGAAGCTCAAAAATGAGCCCCTGTTCAGTCCTCGTTGGAAGACCCTGTACCACCATTGAGTGTTAAATTTAACACTCAATTTTTTACTGTGTACGGCTTTTCGACTCATCCTGTATACTTATTTGTTTTTAATATTAATAGACTTCAAAAAAGAAAAGAGTTTTTTTAAACACATATTTTATGCGAAACACAATGTAATATTACCACAAAAATGCAATTAAAACACTAGTTTTCTGACACCTTGACGTCTCTGGTAAATTTAAGCTTTGCCAAATAGAAGCACCTGTTTCAGGTATGGCCAACCATGTAAATTGACAATATTGAGAATCTAGAAAATGTGTAATTTCTTGGCATTTTTCGTGGCATAAAAACCTATATCTCTCTAATATTAGTGAGAAACTTTTAAACCTTTTTAGTGCAAGTTGTTCAGGAATGACCGTTTGACCGGGGTGAAAACCCGATTGTAACAAAGAATGAAAAATAATAAATTTTAAAAAAACACCTTCAGTCTACGCCTAATCTATAGAGTTTTGAGATGGTCATCGGTCTGCAGCGCTGGGTTTCGGGCTCGCTCGGTTATCCGCCATATCATGCAACTTTTCAATTATAATTAAACCAACGAAATATCTAGTTTACCTTGCACGGATTCAGGAGTCTTATGACGTTTCTATCGCAATTTTTCGGTTTATGAAACAATGCGTCCAAGAAAGTATCTGATTATTGTTTTTGTGTTAGTGAATTTTGCGAGACTTTCTTTATTTTTGTAGATACATTGTTTTTGAGTTTCTTTTTTATCTTGTGATGGAATGAAGCAACTAAATGCTTTGTGTTTAACCGGTTCATCGATAGCGTGGTTAGAAGAACATTACATTACAAATAAAACCGAGAAAACATCCGTTGGCTAAGAAAATGTATAGAGGTCATTAAATTATACACGTCGGTTCAAAAAAGAGCCGAAAGGGGGCTCTGTATTTCCGTTTAGAGATTGTCAGGCAATTTCCAATTCAAAAGTAACTTAATGAGAAAACAGTTGCCATTGCCTTGTAAAAATGATAACCAAACATATTGTATTGTATTATGTGCGTTTTTTTAAAGAGGGCCCTAGGGAATTATCAATAAGGAATTTTAGAGTAGAGAAAATCACCCCCTTAAAAACGATAATCAAAACAACATAAAAACAGTTTAAAAGAAAATTACATTCATACGATCGTTCGAAAGGCTTATTCATTATAGTTAAATTAAAAACGTGATTAGTACACATCTTTCAAGTTTTTTGCATTTTCTAGAGTGAAATAGACCTAAACAAAAAACAGCATAAATCCGCAAGTTTACAAACGCAAAAACAAATAATTTCCAAGTGGTTTTAACGTAAAATTTCTCATACATTTTTACTTTTTTCTGAATTTTCAATTTTAGTCTAAATAATCAGGTGTATAATAGGTACCAGTTTAATGATTCAGTAATTCCCTGAACTTGATGATCTTGGCATTCAATCTGTGGTTGGTTGGCGCCCACAATTTTTACCAGTCACCATATGCGATGGTTTCCTTCTAAATTGATTGTCAAGGCTTTCTCAGAAAGTTGTGGTTATCCATATACTTTGTATTGTCGATTACATAAGAGTCACATTAATAATAATTGAATAATACTACTTTTACTTCCACACAAAACTGGCTAAGACTAGGAAGATGAAGATTCTATATTATATAAGTACTAAGTACCTAATTACTATAACAATTTAAAATGACTACGTAATGTAGTATAGTAAAGAACAAATAAAATTATTTATGATGTTTTAAAACCCTTTGTAATACAGGCCCGAAAAATATAGATCTGTTTCTGGGATACAGATTATGTAAATTTTACAATTTGAGAACTTACCCAAAGATGCCCCAGTTCTGAGGGTCAGTGTTTGACCTGTAACAAAATAACTAAATGTCAACAATGTCATCTTTTGAGCGGTGCCAAATGTTTACAGCAACTTAAATCTTTAGAACAATGCAGATTAGATTTTAAAACGCTTTACCACAATAAAGCCCAATCAATGTTGTTGAAGACCCTTCAAATCAGTTGCATAAAATATTTTCAAATTAAGAAAACTTCTCGATTCAAGACGCCCAGGAAACTAAATTTTACGCTAAATATTGCAGGAATAAGTTTCATAGATTATCTACGCTATAAATTACCTTTTGTCCAGAAAGATGAAGATAAAATAGAAAAGTACTGGCAACATTTGCCGTTGGAGCAAGTTTTAAAAGAAGCTGACCAGTCATTCGAAGAACAACGGTACTTAGAAGTGTATGAAAGTTTAAATAAAATAAAATACAGGTATAATATGCCTTACCACACAGTAAAAAAATAATTTACAATAATTGTCCCCGTTGCCTTATTTTCAGCAATGATATTGAAGTAATATGGAGATTAGCCAGAGTTCTATTTAATTTATCTTTAACTTCTGTAGTCGAGAATGACGTAAGAAAACAGATGATCCAAGAAGCATACGAAATATTAGAGAAAAGTAAAACGGCAGGTAAAAAAATACAAAAAGCATAGCAAAAGGAAAACGAACTACTCTTTGTACTTCTTAGAAAAGCTTTCTCTTCGCCCGAA
Source organism: Polydrusus tereticollis (assembly GCA_963920685.1). Lineage (NCBI taxonomy): Eukaryota > Metazoa > Arthropoda > Insecta > Coleoptera > Curculionidae > Polydrusus > Polydrusus tereticollis. The sequence continues at coordinate 22,961,786 of OY987333.1, read as the reverse complement.
AAAACACCGGTTGGTGTTCTTTTTTCTTCTACTCGGCCATAGGAGCATCACTCTTCAACATCCAACAATAGTCCGCCATTATTTTTGTATCCCATTGGCCCTGATACCTCTTCTCCATTTCTTTAATGTCTTGGTGAAATCGTTCACTGACATCACCAAGGTTTGCAGGAAAATATTCCAAATGTGCGTGTAAAAACTGAATTTGTATGTTCATATTGGAACCTGATTTCTTAAATTTGTCCAGGATGTTCTCCACAATGTCCACATAATTTAGGCTACATTTAGCTACATATTTTTACAATATACAAGTGGTCATGCTCTACAAAATATTCGACAAATTCACTTTCGCGATTGCGATACCAATAAAACGTAGTTCCTGGAGCAAGCGAATGTTTATCTTTTAGTCCAGCTCCTAGTATTTGGGAGAGATCTTTGGGAAGTCCTAAATCTCAGACTAGATCATTGAGTTCTTCTTGCAAAAATAGCTGAGGTACATTTTGACTTCAAGAAGAAGGTCGAAACACGTCAATCTCCGCAGTAGCTAAGGGCTCGTCATCGTCATCATTAACACTTTGTAAAATTTTTGGTGCCACAGGTATAGGGATATCAACACTATGGGGTACTGGTCTGATGGCCGACATAATGTGTTTTAAAGTTCTAGTATCCACATCATCGGTATTCCAAAAGATAGAGCTTTCCTTGTTCCTTTAATCCAGTGCCTTAGAGCTTCTTTGCAAATCTTACAAACAACATGCGGTGCACAAGATTTATCCTGATCTCCGAGTTTTACTTTAAAGTATGCAAAATACGCATTTATAACAAAGTTAGTAATACTCTTCTTGTAGTTTCTCACAATAAAGTTACTGCAAATGTAACAAAAATCATCAGGCTTATTTTTGCAACTTCGACGGAATATTTTTGCAACAAACCGAAACAAAAGATTAAGTTATCATTTAAGTGTTACGCATTAAACTAAATGTGGACTATTCTAAGTCCTGATTTATATAAGTATTCCTCAAAATTCAGAGATTTCCCGACGCACGTCGCCTTTTTCCCCGTCGTTTATAGATTATTCCGAATATAGAGATTCCCCATCAGTATTTCACCTGTTAATACTGCAGCATTAGCGCCGCTTCTTAAATAAAAACAATAATCAGCAAATTATTTTTTTATATAATAAATAGATGCAATATATACAGGGTGTCCGGAAAATACATGTGCAACGTTTGACGACAGACTCCTGACGTCAAAATAGGTCGATCTAAGCCGACTTAGTTATATCCAAAATTGTTTCGTTTAGCCGGTAAAGGGCGTCAAAAATTTGTAAAAATATTGGTTTTTCCTAAATTACGTGAAAACCTGCTAATCGATTTTAATGATTTTTAGTATGTAGACTAATACTATAAAATGACGTTTTCTAGTAGTTTAGTCACCGGCTGTAAATAAGTAGAAGTGTTATAAAAGTGATAATATATATATATTTCTCGTGATTTTTTATATCAACGGTGTTATGACAACCCAGATATATTTGTCGAGTGACTGGATGTATTTGGAAGCTATTTTACCTCTTAAATATTTCTCGTTGGATGAGCTGTTTTGCCAGAAAACAAATATTTATAATTACCTGTATACGTCAATTATTAACAGTAGGTACCTAATAATAAAACAAAGTACAACAAAGTTGGAAGTATGTATTAAAAATATTGTAAGAAAGTAAGTAAAACGAAAACCTTACTTAAGCAAATGTGTAAAATGACCGCCATCTTGCTGAATACACTTATTAACACTCCTTAAAAAATGATATTGGACCCTATTTAATGTCTCGGGGTTATTAAAATGGTTGCCTGCATTTAAAATCCGCGTCAATAAATCATGGCGTGTGTTTACAGGAGTCTTGTAAACTTCTGTTTTAATAGCGCCCCACAAAAAGAAGTCACACATATTTAACTCCAGAGAACGTGGTGGCCATTTTACTACATTGCCCCTTCCAATCCATCGGTTGGGATATTAATGGTGTAAGTATTGCCGAACGGCAACGGAAAAATGGGACGGGGCACCATCATGCATATACCACATTTCCCTCCGAAGTAAAAGGGGCAAATTTTCCAGAAGAATTGGTAATGTGTCTTGCAAAAAATTTAAATAAATATTTCCATCTAACCTGTCTGGAATAACAATAGGACTAATAAGGGAGCGATCAATAATACCTGCCCAAATATTTAATTTAAATTGATGCTGATGATGTGCAACTTTAATGGCATGTGGATTTTCATCGGAATAAATATGTTTATTGTGCAGATTAGTTACTCCAGATCTTGTAAAGCACGCCTCGTCAGTAAACAATATTTTTCTACAAAAATTTGGATCACGGATTCTTTTGTTTCTAATAAATTGACAAAATGTAAGCCGCATGGGGGGATCAGTCGGTAAACGTTCCTGGACTTTTTGCACGTGATATGAACATATTTTAGGAACATGTAACTCACGTTCTAAGCGACGCGTACTGGTACTTGGTTCTTCTTCAACTCTTTCCAGAATGTTCTTTTCTGTTTCCACAGTTCGAGTTGTTCGCATACGACCCATGCCTTCAAACTTTTTCTCAAAGCTGCCCGTTTCCCGACGATGACGCTCGATATTGGGAAATGTTTGGTGGTTTGGTATTCGACGGTTAGGAAATCTCTCCATGTAAACCCTAACACTCTGATGCCCATTTCCTTGACAAAACCCGTATACCAGGAGCATGTCAACCTTCTAAGAGTTGGTATAATTTTCCATGTTTTTCATAGACTGGTGACAATTTGTCAATAATTGTCAAATTATTAAATGCAATAGCAACAAGGTCACTAAAAAAATTATTGTTACAGGTAATTTGATTTTAATTTTATTACTAATGTATATATTGATGTATGCAGGTAATTGTAAATATTTTTCTTCTGGCAAAACAGCTCATCCAACGAAAAATATTGAAGAGGGAAAATAGCTTCTAAATACATCCAGTCACTCGACAAAAATATCTGGGTTGTCATAACGCCGGTGATATAAAAAATCAGGAGAGATGTTGACGTATTATATCACTTTTATAACACTTCCATTTATTTACAGCAGGTGACTATACTACTAGAAAACGTCATTTTATAGTATTAGTCTACATACTAAAAATATAATTAAAATCGATTAGCAGGTTTTCACATAATTTAGGAAAAACCAATATTTTTACAAATTTTTGACGCCCTTTACCGGCTAAACGAGACAATTTTGGATATAACTAAGTCGGCTTAGATCGACCTATTTTGACGTCAGGAGTCTGTCGTCAAACGTTGTACACGTATTTTCCGGACACCCTGTATATATTGTATCTATTTATTATATTATAAAAAAAAATTTGCATGATAGAAACAAGTGACGATTAATTTAGTTATTAGTAAGTCAGAACTAAAATTGTCTAATCACAAATTCTTCGTAGGCATATGTAATCAAACCAATTATTTAATATGACTCTTATTGTGTTTGCTTAAATAGTAAAAGATATGGCGCACTAGTTGGGACGAAATTGGGCAACATGGACTATTTTCGGCTCGTCTAAATTCAGTCACCGATTTATCACTCGTCTACCATCTGGAAAATGTCGGTTTCTTTATAGGGGACCATTCGATTTTATGTAGGCCTTCGCATAAAATATGTTTTAATTATACAGTGCGCCTATAAAGTCTCCCTATCTTTTGATTTACAAATGTGAGAATGTTGATTTTGAACTACCTTTTAAGTGTACATTCGTGATTCAGTTTTGAATATAGTATTACCACATCGTTTGCATATCCTTGGGCGTAGAAGCCTGAGCCGATTGAGACGTGTTAGTAGCTCCTTTAGTAAGTAGTATTTTAGGTGTTAATGGACCTACGGGAATTTTTTTATATGGAGGATTTTTGAATTGCGGTTTTTGGTCTTAGGTACTGCATAACGGGTAACCAAAACTGGTCATCAAATGGGCTACTGGAACATTCGAACCATTTAAATCAGCGGGATCAGACGGGATTTATCTCGCGCTGTTGCAACAGGGAATAGGCCTTGTGATGCCGCCACTTTGCAGAATCTACCGCGCTTGCATGGCCATGCAAGGCGTGGAGAACCGCTAATACCGTCTTTATCCCCAAGCCCACACGTTTTACATACAATGAAGACAAGGCATATCGACCAATAAGTCTCTTTCTTATTGAAATCACTGGAAAAACTTATCGACAGGTATCAGAGATGGGGAGCTCATAATGGAACCCCTTCATGCATATCAACCAGGGAAATCATGTCACTGCTTTGCACAACCTTATCATGAGGGCCGAGACGTCGCTAAATCGCAAGAAAATAGGTCTGTGTGCTTCACTGATATAGAGGGGGCCCTTGACAATGTCTCCTGCGTTGCTATGATAACAGCTGCCGAGAAATATGGAATCGATGGTACCACCCACAACATGCTACAATGTCGGAGACTCCATAGAAGCGGATGTGCCTCATCGCTCTTATGGAACTTAGTGGTAAATGAGCTACTAACATATCTCAATCGAGAAAGCTTCTACGCTCAAGGATATGCAGACGAGAAGCGGATGTCTCATCTCTCTTATGGAACTTAGTGGTAAATGAGCTACTAACATATCTCAATCGAGAAAGCTTCTACGCTCAAGGATATGCAGACGAGAAGCGGATGTGACTCATCTCTCTTATGAAACTTAGTGGTAAATGAGCTACTAACATATCTCAATCGAGAAAGCTTCTACGCTCAAGGATATGCAGACGATGTGGTAATACTAATAGAAGGAACACACTCCACCATTATAACAGAGCTTAAGCAAAGAGCTCTAAACAGCATACACCAGGCCTGTGTGAGGAAGTCGATCTCAAAGTCAACGTTGCAAAAACTGCAATACTTTCGTTCACCAAACAAAGAACAATGGACAACAATCACAACCTTACCATCTTTGAAGAACAGATTAAAACAGTAAGAAAGGTAAAATATCTGGAACTAGCCCTAGATGCTAAACGAACCTGGAACACACAAAGTAATAAAACCTTAATCAAAGACAAAATGTGCTTCTTGAGATGCAGAAGCTCGTTTGGAAACACCTAGGGCCTGAGACCGAAGATGGTACTCTGGCTATAAGTCACAGTCATCAGACCCTTAATAACATATGTCGCTATAGTGTGGTGGACGAAAACGCACCAAATCACAACTGCCATCGAGCAATGAGAAGCACTCTAACCGCAGCCATGGAAATTATACTAGGACTCTCACCCCGACATCAACACAGAGATCTGCAACAGCGCCTATCGGATGAAAACCACTGGGAAATGGAAACAATCCGCTATAAAACTAGGTCGCACAAGAGCAGCGGACATTATCAACGACAATCTCTTGGTAATGGGTATAGACCACACGAAAACAACAACAACATGATTTTCCGGTGCAATGAAATCCGTCCTTCGAAAGTATCTACTGCAAAGTCGACTGTAGGTCCTCAGGTTTGCACTGAACAAAATCTGTGAACATTCCAAAAGATTTTAACCATATATCTAATTTTTTGGAAATCTCGAGAAAAATTAATATTTCGCGTAAATATAGCTTAAGTTACAACCTTATTTCGATACCTGAATTCGATGTGATGAAATTATTGCTTCGGCATTTTTTATATGCACATCAAGATAAGACAGACATTCCTTTTAACCGGTATTCAGCCCTATGATCAAACACACAAGTTAACGCTAGACGCTAACTTTAATATTAACTGTTTTTCAACCACAGTGAAAAATTAAAGTACTTCCCAACATATTTCGTTTGGCTTAATGACTGCGATAAAACCCCTCATAAACTTGGCTTTCGCTTTCGCAGAGACGTTTTAACCCGCATTTATTTTTAATGCCAGTTTATAATAACCATATATAGGTACATTACTTGATTTGTTATCAAAATTAATTAACTGTCTAATTAAGGTTTTCTAGAAACAACTCAATTATTAGGATATTTCTCAAAACTTTTTAGTTACAGGCACCTGTTTATATAGCTTATATATACCCTAAACATTCCAGGAAGCATTTATCTTCTGACGCCAAAGTGATCGTGAAAAATGTATGTGAATCGTTATTAAAGAGCGGCCACCATAAAGTAATTGGCATTAAAAATATCAGTGAAATAACGAAAGTTCCATTATCGACGGCACGAGACATTATGCTAAAAGGACATTTTAAAAGAAAATTCGCAAAGATACCGAAAAAATGAAGTGCGTAGATGATTGAAAAATGATTGCGTAGATGTTATTCTCAAGAAAATATACCAAATGTATCGAGAAAATGTTGTGCCAACGTTAGATTCTTTAAAAACAAGGTTAACAACTGACGATACAACGATATCATGTAGCAGGACAAGTCTTCACTCCATTTAATTGCATTATTAACCCTATTGAACAAATGTGGCATCAAATTAAATCGAAAATGAGAACTGAAACTCTTAGTGGAGTGTAATAGAGCTAATAAAGAAAGTTTTCGGTAAAATTCCAGATGAAAGTTGGAAAAATTCGGTTAACCATGTCTTAAAAATTGAAGACTCTTATATAATTACACAACAAAACAAAATACATCCTCTTATTATAAATGTGGATGATAGTGATAGCGAGACTGAATTAGGAATATATTAAAACGTTTTATAATTACAATTAAACCTTCTGTGTATATATGTAAATATATTTTTTTAAGTAGGTATGTTAATTGCTATTATTACTTTTACCTAAATGCGTGCGAAAAGTTGCCCTTTTCCGCACGCAAACTTTTCACACTTGTTTTGTACTTATAATAAATTAATATATAATTGGGTGTTTACAATATAATAAAACTATAATTGCAGTTATTAGGTCAATTAACAAGTTGGCTTTGGTCATGGAAACGGTACGTTAAAATGTAACTTGTGTGTTTGATCATAGAGCTGAATGACATTATCAATACATTTTGCCAATATTTATTTTCGAGTGTTGAATTAGAGCAGGTTTTTGGAAATTGGTCACATGGCAGGCATGACCGAAAAGGGGCTAATTATATTAGTGACTCCACTAATTATATTAGTGGAGTCGCTCTTTGATTACATGTTCCTGCATTTCCTTACATAGATAAAACCGTATTTAATATTTTCTAGGAATAAATCAAGCCAATTATCACAAATGGATGGCTGTGATAACAAACCGGAAAAATGGCCTCGAAAGTTTGGAGGTAAAAATCAAAGGGTACCCCAAAGTACGCGATCAGCTTACTCTGGCCTGTAAATGCAATCCCAGGGACTTTACAGGTAAAACTTTTGGCAGATTTAAAGCCTCAGGGACTCGCTCACTCAACTTTATAACGGTATTTCCAGTTCAATATATGCTCGGCAGATGGCATTACGATATGGCTCATCTGACGTGGCTCCAGAGAATGATAGCGAAGTATCTGTTTCAAGAGCCTCCAAAGTCTACGTACCAAGAAGCTTACAGGCATTTGTGTAAAGCGGAAGAACTGAATCCTAGATGTTTCTTGCCCAATATATATTTGTTGGGATGTGTTTGCTTTAAACTCGGGCAATATTACAGGTGATAAATAGTACAATGTGTGTGTCCTGCATACACATTTTAATGTTTATCGATTTTTAGGGCCAGATACTATCTTAACATGGCACTAGGTTTACCCGCGCATAGTAAATGTGAAGCATGTTGTGTGACCAAAGCAAAAAAAATTCTGGAGCAATTGGAGAAGTACGACTTAGGATTGGATCTCCTGCTAGAGAATCTAGAGAACTTTTCGTTTGTTAATGGCTTTGAACATTAATACGTCTTTTTATGGCAAGAAATAAATCGGTAAATCCGTTAATAGTATGAAGGAAAGTAATCTCAGCATTTATTGAACCGTTTTTTTTTTATTGATAATAAAATCCATACCACAAGATTGCTGTACAATATAATCTTTTAAATATAATATGCCATTACTTGCAAAAGCTTAAAAGTAATAAAGATATTAAGGTCAACTGTACTCGTTTGCCATTACTTTTTATTTTAATTTCGAAGTTGTTCATTGGTGCCAGTCAGGCATAACTATAAGTTTTAGTTATATCAATTTCCAGTGGTACGATAGACTATCTTATCATAATAGATTGTTTTATCCAAAAACTATCAATTGTGCAAAGAACAAAATATTAAAGGAGATACGTAAAGGTTAAAACATTATTTACCACAAGCAATTCAAATATTTAATTAGCAACAATAACTCTGATAACTAAGTATCACTTGCAAGAAAAAAATATACAGGGTGTCCCAAAATATGTGGACAATCTCAGCAGCGAAAAAATACCGGATGTTTATTCATTTGAAAAAATCTCCTTTTGGACGTTTTTCAAGTACCTAGGTACTAACCAAAACTAGGGTTGTCAACTTTTGAATATAAAATTAAAGGACAATCCAGGGCCGCAGCTATCTTCACTTTTCGTCGCGAAATCAACAGGAACCGAGCTACCCGTAAAAAGCATTTTTAACCCCTTTGAAAATAGTCAAATCGAGCAATAATTTGATAAATAATAAAAATATTGAAAATTCTTAAAATGAAAATAATATGCAGAATTTTATTCCCAACCATTTCACTATCTTCGCTTTTCGTCGTGAAATTCACAGGAACCGAGCTACCCGTGAAAAGCATTTTTAACCCCTTCGAAAGTAGTCAAATCGAGCAATAATTCGATAAATAATAAAAATATTGGAAATTCTTAAAAGGACAATATTATGCAGAATTCCATTCCCAACAATTTTACTATTTTCACTTTTCGTCGTGAAATTAACAGGAACCGAGCTACCCGTGAAAAGCATTTTTAACCCCTTCGAAAGTAGTCAAATCGAGCAATAATTCGATAAATAATAAAAATATTGAAAATCCTTAAAAGGACAATATTATGCAGAATTCCATTCCCAACAATTTTACTATCTTCACTTTTCGTCGTGAAATTAACAGGAACCGAGCAACCCGTGAAAAGCATTTTTAACCCCTTCGAAAGTAGTCAAATCGAGCAATAATTCGATAAATAATAAAAATATTGAAAATTCTTAAAAGGACAATATTATGCAGAATTCCATTCCCAACAATTTTACTATATTCACTTTTCGTCGTGAAATTAACAGGAACCGAGCAACCCGTGAAAAGCATTTTTAACCCCTTCGAAAATAGTCAAATCGAGCAATAATTCGATAAATAATAAAAATATTGAAAATTTTTAAAAGGACAATATTATGCAGAATTCCATTCCCAACAATTTTACTATCTTCACTTTTCGTCGTGAAATTAACAGGAACCGAGCTACCCGTGAAAAGCATTTTTAACCCCTTCGAAAGTAGTCAAATCGAGCAATAATTCGATAAATAATAAAAATATTGAAAATTCTTAAAAGGACAATATTATGCAGAATTTTAATTCCAACAATTTTACTCTCTTCACTTTTCGTCGCCAAATTAACAGGAAGCGAGCTACCCGTGAAAAGCATTTTTAACCCCTTTGAAAATAGTCAAATCGAGCAATAATTCGATAAATAATAAAAATATTGAAAATTCTTAAAAGGACAATATTATGCAGAATTTTAATCCCAACAATTTTACTCTCTTCACTTTTCGTCGCAAAATTAACAGGAAGCGAGCTACCCGTGAAAAGCATTTTTAACCCCTTCGAAAATAGTCAAATCGAGCAATAATTCGATAAATAATAAAAATATTGAAAATTTTTAAAAGGACAATATTATGCAGAATTCCATTCCCAACAATTTTACTATCTACACTTTTCGTCGTGAAATTAACAGGAACCGAGCTACCCGTGAAAAGCATTTTTAACCCCTTCGAAAGTAGTCAAATCGAGCAATAATTCGATAAATAATAAAAATATTGAAAATTCTTAAAAGGACAATATTATGCAGAATTCCATTCCCAACAGTTTTACTATCTTCACTTTTCGTCGCGAAATTAACAGGAACCGAGCTACCCGTGAAAAGCATTTTTAACCCCTTCGAAAATAGTCAAATCGAGCAATAATTCGATAAATAATAAAAATATTGAAAATTCTTAAAAGGACAATATTATGCAGAATTCCATTCCCAACAATTTTACTATCTTCACTTTTCGTCGTGAAATTAACAGGAACCGAGCAACCCGTGAAAAGCATTTTTAACCCCATTAAAAATAATCAAATCGAGCAATAATTCGATAAATAATAAAAATATTGAAAATTCTTAAAAGGACAATATTATGCAGAATTTTAATTCCAACAATTTTACTCTCTTCACTTTTCATCGCCAAATTAACAGGAAGCGAGCTACCCGTGAAAAGCATTTTTAACCCCTTTGAAAATAGTCAAATCGAGCAATAATTCGATAAATAATAAAAATATTGAAAATTCTTAAAAGGACAATATTATGCAGAATTTTAATCCCAACAATTTTACTCTCTTCACTTTTCGTCGCAAAATTAACAGGAAGCGAGCTATCCGTGAAAAGCATTTTTAACCCCTTTGAAAATAGTCAAATCGAGCAATAATTCGATAAATAATAAAAATATTGAAAATTCTTAAAAGGACAATATTATGCAGAATTTTAATCCCAACAATTTTACTCTCTTCACTTTTCGTCGCAAAATTAACAGGAAGCGAGCTACCCGTGAAAAGCATTTTTAACCCCTTTGAAAATAGTCAAATCGAGCAATAATTCGATAAATAATAAAAATATTGAAAATTCTTAAAAGGACAATATTATGCAGAATTCCATTCCCAACAATTTTACTATCTTCACTTTTCGTCGTGAAATTAACAGGAACCGAGCAACCCGTGAAAAGCATTTTTAACCCCTTCGAAAATAGTCAAATCGAGCAATAATTCGATAAATAATAAAAATATTGAAAATTCTTAAAAGGACAATATTATGCAGAATTCCATTCCCAACAATTTTAATATCTTCACTTTTCGTCGTGAAATTAACAGGAACCGAGCAACCCGTGAAAAGCATTTTTAACCCCTTTGAAAATAGTCAAATCGAGCAATAATTCGATAAATAATAAAAATATTGAAAATTCTTAAAAGGACAATATTATGCAGAATTTTAATTCCAACAATTTTACTCTCTTCACTTTTCGTCGCCAAATTAACAGGAAGCGAGCTACCCGTGAAAAGCATTTTTAACCCCTTTGAAAATAGTCAAATCGAGCAATAATTCGATAAATAATAAAAATATTGAAAATTCTTGAAAAGGACAATATTATGCAGAATTTTAATCCCAACAATTTTACTCTCTTCACTTTTCGTCGCAAAATTAACAGGAAGCGAGCTACCCGTGAAAAGCATTTTTAACCCCTTTGAAAATAGTCAAATCGAGCAATAATTCGATAAATAATAAAAATATTGAAAATTCTTAAAAGGACAATATTATGCAGAATTTTAATCCCAACAATTTTACTCTCTTCACTTTTCGTCGCAAAATTAACAGGAAGCGAGCTACCCGTGAAAAGCATATTTAACCCTTTTGAAAATAGTCAAATCGAGCAATAATTCGACAAATAATAAAAGAATCGAAAATTCTTTAAAGAACAATGTTATACAGAATTTTATTCCTAACTATTTTACTATCTTCACTTTTCGTCACGAAATCAACAGGAACTGAGCTACACGTGAAAAGCATTTTCAATCCCTTCGAAAATGGTGAAATCAAGCAATAACTCGATGAATAATAAAAATATCGAAAATTTTTAAAAGTACATTATTAAGAATTTTATTACCAGCCATATTACTCTCTTCATTTGTCGTCGCGAAATCAACAGGAACTGAGCTATATGTGAAAAGCATTTTCAATCCCTTCGAAAATGGTCAAGCAATAACTGCATGACGATCTAATGGGTTGGGGTTGGGGAATTGGCCGAATTAGGGGATTCACCGGTATATTTTAGTTATTGCCGACACGCAACGCATAAACGTAATAAAAAAGGAATACTACATTTTCAATCTGAGCCTTAGCCATTAAATGGGATGTTAGGTAAAGGTAACATGTTTTTATTTTGTTGATTATTAAGGTTTTTAAAGTTCTTAGGTAGGTACTAGATAAATCCTTTGGTTTTAAAGGACATTTGTCGTCCTTTTTAAAGTACTTTATTTGAAAATAAACGGCTGTCCTTTGAAATAAAAGCCTAACTAAATCAGCTGTATTTTTTGACCACCCTGTATATTGCACCTAAGATTTGACCATAGAGTAAAAAGTCTCCAGGTATTGACTAACTCTCAATCATGAGAAGTAATGACGAAAGTTGTTAAGAAACTACTAGAGATTGTAAAAAAGGTTAAAATATATAGGGTGTTCCGTTTAAAATATCAACGTTGCTACTAGCTTTTAGTAAAAGTGGCAACACCGCATTGCCGAGATACACACAACGTAGTATATTTTCGTTTGTGTAATGCAATAAACTAAATTTTTGATTGGCCTGTATAGAAAAGAAGCTATTTTTATAACCTATACTTACTTCCAAACAATATATTATGCAAAGAACCAGCATGATCAAAATCTGGATCATCAGCATCAAAATGAATGTCATCTTCAAACTCTGTGAACCCTTCCAGGTGGTCAAGATTGGTGTTGCTCTCTACTCTTAACATCTAATATAAAAGAAAAATATTTAGGTACCCACATACAAAACCGATGACCAATTATTTGACCACTTCTGTTTGCCTATGGGATTTACAAATACAATACAAATAATCTTTATTTCAAATTGGGTTAAAATAAATTACAGGATTTTTTTGAGGGATTCCTGTGCTGTCCTGCATTTAATATTTTGATTATTTGACTATAAACAATAAAATTATGATAATATTCATTTTTGATTTGATAAAATTAGGGTTGAGGTCAAGGCAACTTTCTACAAATTGGTACATTCTGTGTAAATAAATTTTAGTTTTTAGGTAAGCAAACTGATATTTTAAAAATATGTACCCTTAATACTTTAAGATTAATTTAATAAGAAATAGGGAAAACACTGGTATCTTAATAAAATCATTCGTTTTCTTCTGTTTACTGATAGATTATTGTTATAATGAAATCAAAACAATGAACCTCTAACCTAGATACCAAACATTTATAATTGTTAGTTGTATTTCCCAGGCAGTGACTAACTCTTGAACTAAACTCAATTAGAAATACTTATTTCTGTATTTTCTTTTAGAATTTACCTTAAAGCAAATTATGACCTTTTTTAGTGAAAAACACCAAATTTATGAACACGACACTACCAGCTGACTACGACCACGACCACAGCAAAGTGCAAACCAGTAAACTTCATTTGTTCAAATCCGCTGGGCCGGCAGGCTCTGACAAGAAAGGTCATTTTTGCTTAGGTTCTTCCTCTGCAAACGCTAAACCGTTAGTAATATAACAGAAAGAGACAGATCTTGCTCGGTTTACGTAGTCGTTTAAGATCATTTAAACAAATTTGCACATAACTGGAATCTAGAAAGATGGAAAATGACACGGGTCAAGGAATGACGAATAATGGATTCTTTAAAACTAGCGCATTCACCTTAATAAAAAAAAAACAATTCTTGAAGCAAATGGAACCATGGAACTGTTTGTTAATTTACAAAAGTAGTTCTAGTGTTAGTTGTACTAGGTTACAATGGCCTCTTGTTTTCATTTAGTGGATGTCCTCCGGGTACAGATTTAATCCGTGCCTCCGGTTCTTAAGAGCAAACAACAAAACAAAAGTAAATTAACTTGGAGCCACAAAACAAATAATTTGGAACCATCGTCAAATACGCTGGATAGAGCCTATGGAGCCCTCCAACGTCGCTGACGCTAAGGAAAGAGAAGAAGTATCGCCGTCACTACTGTCATAATTGTCAGTATTAAAGTTGTGTGGTTATGGTTCGTTTTAGCAGAAAGATATGTGTTAATTTTAAGTTTAATAATAGAAATTTAGATTTATAATCCGGTTAATCATCAAATATGAGTGCAACTTTTGGTAGTTCCAGGCGTAGTAGATCAAGGTATTTTTTTTATTACCCCTATACATTGTTTCTTTTCAGAAATAATCAAAATAAAACATTTTGCCCCTGTTTGGATTATAATTAAACTATATTTAGGTCCCCAATTGACGACTATGCCAAAAGAAGTCTTTTGGCTAAAGTGGGGAAGTCCGAATTAAAGCTATTGAGAGTAGCCGTCAGAAGAAGTAATGTGATTGGAGGCGGGCCCCAATTGCCATTGGAGAGGAGCATAGATGATCCTACAAGGATTTGTAGTTATGTGCATTATCGAAAAGGTATTTTTAAAGTTTACACTTATTTTAGGTTAGTAGTGTAATAACAAGGTATGTACTTGAAGAAATGTTTCACTACTTTCCTTACCAATTTTCTGCTGCTGTAGCAGTGAGATTTTGGTGTGTCTTGAATAACATAATTTTTTTTTATTTAGAGAGCCCCTTACTTTTCTAACCTTGTTTTTGTTTAATATGAGTTATCTTACATATATTTTAAGCACAATAGAAAAAGCAGTGAACTTTTGGGAGAAATCTTGAAGAAAACTTAATTTTACCTGAAAAGAGAAAAATTGGAACAATGAATGTGGCAAGAAGAGGCAAGAAATATCATGCAGAAGTAAAAGAAGTCATTAAACCACTGTAAGTACTTTTTGTAATCAGTTGCTTTTAATAAAAATTTGTTAATTACTTAATTATTAGTAAATTTTCATTGATTGACCAATCAATTTTTTTATTCTTAAAGTTTTATTTTATTGTTGATTGCTTGGGGATTTCTATGGCCTCTTGCTATTCAGCATTCAGGCCCAAAAATGTATTTCTTAATAATTGTCTTAATAAAACAAAGACGAGGAAGAAGAAAGAAGATCCATTTTGAAAACCAAGGATTTGAACTGAAAAATTGTCATGAAAGGAGTCTGAAATAAACTCTTTATTTAAGAATTTTGTTGTAGTAATAAATTTGATAGATACAACTTCTGATATCTAAGTTTCATCGTCTCTTTAAGAATAAAATATATTTCGATTTTATTTAAATCGCTGAAGTTTCCAAAAATAAATCTGTTTCTTGTTATCTACCATGTTCCTTGAAGGAAGAATGAAGAGAAAAAAAGAAAAGAAGAAATATAGAGCCAGGAAGGACTTAGTACCAGTACTTTTGGTTCTAATCAACTTATTTGATTGATAATTGGATTAATCAGAGTTTCAATGGGCCAATGTGGTTATCCTGCAAGCAAAAATTATTTTCATCCAAGAGAGCTTGGACTGAAAAACAGAGGGTTTGGTTTAGATCACAGTTATAAAGGAATGATATATTTAACTAAATCTAGGTTTAAATTGTGTCAACTGATGAAAGTAAAATAAGTGAACTAAAACAATTTTTTTTTGTTGTTTACAAAATTAACAAAGTAAGAAAATAGAGAAAGGAAAATAAAAATTATAGAAATTGCTGAAATATAAAAAATATTGTTCTTCAAATGAGAAAAATGAAGTAATTCATAACCTCAAACAAAGTGATCTGGGTGGGAATTCAATGTCTGTTCGAAAACTGATCAATCTGTCGTGAAAAAAATTGCTAAGTAGTTAATAGTTTTGGCAGAAGTATGGGCGGTTGCACCGTCCTGTTGAAAATATCCAAAATTTATTTACTCTAACCCCGTTTCGAAAATACGCTTCAACCATGAATTTTTCGTGCTGTTCCCTAATTACCATTGCATGAATTATTCAATAAATTGGATAAATTAGCGATGAATCAAATTACTTGTAACGAGACTGTTAAGGATGACGGAATAACTAATTGATTGATAATGCTGGTATTTACTGACACACAACAAGTGTTAAGCTCTACCGATAAGCAGTACGGCCTTAAATGCAAAGCACACTTTGATGATAATAATTTTTGCTTACACGGTCAAAGGTATAAGCTTTAGCAGATTGAAATATATCAGATAAGTTAATCAGCATTGAAAGTATTGACCCTTACACTACTTTTTACAAATTTAATTTAATAAATATGTTTATTCTTCTTTTACAGACATTAAACCTTTGTGAAACTATAATTCCTTGTTATTTCTATGATATTTTGCCCTTTCCAGATGAGAACAGAAGACTACAGCCTCCGATTTTCGGACGTGGAATTAAAGTTAACCAAGACTTTAGTGAAAACCGACGGGTATTTACTCAAGAGAAAAATGAAAGGGGTGGCAAAGTATCAAGAAAATCCAGAAGCAGGAGCAATCAATCTAGAACCCCGAGAATGCAAAATAGAAGAGCTACAAGCCAAGAAAGAGATATAAACAGAAGTTTAAGAAGAAGCAGCAGCTTAAGAAAGAGTAGAAGCAGAAGTCGAAGTAAAAGAAAGAAAAGTAGCGGTAGAAGAACCAGTTTTAGAAAAAGCTTAAGCAGACATAGAAGCAAAAGCAGGGAGCGTAGATACAGTTCAGAGAATCGGAAATATAAGGACGATTACCGACATTATTCTAGTCGCAAATCAAGACAGAGCCATTCTGGGTCCAGATCGCCAAGTCATGAGCATGAGCCAAGTTGCCCTATGTTTGAGGGGAGGCCGTATAAGAAATCTCTTACACCTCTAAGGCCGGGAGAGTACAGGCCTGGCCATCCCGATTTGGCTTTAAGGAATAAAAGACAAAGATCTCGGTCCAGGAGCAGAAGTTATGATGAAAGATCGAGGTATGGATGTTCTTTTTTGATTGTTGTAGTTTTTTGATTTGTTGTAGAAAAGTTTTTAATTAAGTACCTAAGTGTTTGAGAAACAAAATTCCAAATTTAATGTGTAGTTTTCTGTCTTTCCAATTGTAAGTAAAGAATATTGAGAGAGAATGGTTTATGTGATGAAGATTTTTTTTAGTAGATATTTTTACCAGGTAATAATTACAAATTCTAATTTGAAAATCAGAAGAATTAATGAAAAACCTATCTAATATATTTAAGTACCTGTATAGATATAATAAATTAATCGAATATTAACAATTATCCCTAAAATATTATATTTAAAATTGAATTTTTTCATCCTTGTTCTTGTTTTAATTTTTGATTATTTTAGAAGGAAAAACAGTCGTTCACGGGATGATTTGCCTTCAACGAGTAGAGAAATATCCCCAGGTAGGTCCAAGTCAAAATTGATTTGTAGTCATTGATTAATTTTGGGTTTATTCTTTAGACACATAATAGTTTATTGCATTTTTTCTTTTTCTTAAACAGGTAGACACGCTGGTAGTTCAAAAACGTCTAGAAGACGTCTAAGCCCAACCAGAAGTAATAGGAGGGAGCGTAGCTCAAAGTCAAGGTAAGAAATTGTGCTCAAGAACTTTTGTAATTTCTCCCCCCACTTAAATATGCAAAGTTTTACTTAAAACTGTGTATCTGTAATTGTATGTATGTGATTAAGAATATAAGAAGTTTCCCACCAATTTAAAAAGAAATAAAAAATTTTTGGATATAAAACATCTGGAAATATTACATTATGCATTAGTTAAAACTCAGTATTACAGGAAAGATTTCTGAAAATATTTTTAATAAGGACTATTTTTATCCCTCAAAAGAATTATATTCAGGTTAGTTCAGGTTAGTTGAACATAAGACAGGAGGGGTAAGGAGCGTCGAAGGTGGAAAAGTAGCGCCGCAGGAAAATTTGTGGAGCCCACATCAAAATTTCGGTTTTGTCTACTATTCTAATATTTGCATTGAATAGATGTATGATAAATTGTTTAATTCCATTTTTTTTTCTATGCAAATAATAATAATATATATTTTCAATAATAGGTGCATCCTAATTTAACAAAGAAAGAAACAAATCACTATCATATACTATAATACAACACAATATATTTACAGGAAATACAAGCTAATGATTGAGATTTGAAATCTCTAATACACTACACTCTTCCAATACAGCAGACATATTATGTTTGAAAGTGTATAGGTGTCCACTTTCTCTTACAACCCTGGTCAGACTGTTGAATTCGTTGAAACACTTAAAAAATAGACAATTCATAGTTCTTCTGATATAGACATTATAAGTGCTTCTAGTGAAATGATTGTGTATATCTCGAATTCGCACAATATTTTGGCTCAAGTAAGGAGGAAGAAGATTATGTAAAATTTTAAAAATACACATCATTGTTTGGTATTTCAAGAAGACTGCGACTGATTTCCATTGAAGGCACTCCAACATTAGAGATATTGGGGTGTAACGATTGCACCGAATTATGATCCTCATACCGCGATTCTGCAGTTTTTGTAATGTGGCTTTGCTATTTCCATCAAGGAGGAGAGAAGACTAACACAATAATTAAAATGCGGCTGAATTATTGCTTGATATACAAGCAGCCTAGAATTCATGGAGAGGCCAGTTGCGACTTGACAAGAAAAATAACTTCGTACATATTTTTTTCTTAATGTATTTAAAGTGCATTTTAAAAGATAATAGATTATCAATGTGAAACCCTAGATACTTGATATTTGTAACAATCTCGATTCTTGAATTATATACAGGGTGTTACAAATTCGACACACGAGCATTGGAATCTCGGAAACCATAGGAGTTAGAGAAACGGTTAAATAGGGGCAAAGTTGTGCAATTCGGTGCTGATTAAAATACCGCTTTAAAAGTTTTAAAATTCCGAATTACAATTATATATTTATAATATATAACGGTACTATATTGTATAAATGTTTATTTTATATATTTTAATAACATTTAACATTGTCCTAAAATATGTAGGCATGAGGTACCTACCTATAAAATAAACTGATAATTAAGCTATATATTTTGTTCTCTAGTAAATACTAGTAAATCTCTAGAATCTCTAGCCACTGCCACCAGACTAGATAATATCTTTATCCTTAACTTAACACTTTTCACTATATAAAGGAAGGATGAAGGATCAATCACCAAAGACTTTTTTCTCAATTCGCACAAACAGGGGCATGTTATATATTATTATAAATATTGTTGAAATCTATTAAGCATTGTGGTTCAATAAAGCACAATATTTATAAAATATTGCAAATATATTGAAAATATATATCTGCAATACTACAAATAACTTTAAATATAAAAGTTGTACTAAAATATTAAATAAATGTTTTTAAAATATTTATTTTATATATTGCAATTTTACAAAACCACAATATTTTATAAATATTGCGAGTAGACAATATTGCCACAATAACCAACAATAAATAGATGTTGCCTGAATATTTTGGCAATATTGGGGTGCTACTAGAGGGGAAGCCTCGCTCATTTGACACATATTGAGGGTGAACACGACAATAATTGAGAAATTTCCGGAACGATATTTTACAATAAATTGTTACCTATATGTTACACCTAAATAAAATTATACATTTTTCCCAATTTACAAAAATTAGCGGATTAGCCTTGCATTATTTCTAACTGGTTCTCTACGTTAGAAAAATGATTGATAGCATTGACAACAGATTTTTCAACAAATACCTACTAATGTTGGGAATAGATGGTACTTCGTAACAGGGTACAAGACATCAGAAAATGCAATAATGTACTTTCGACATGCATTTGGTTATGAAGACGTTTGTTTCAGATCTCCCGTAAAATCGGACAGATACCAGAGACGCAGTAGATCTCCTCACAAGTCGCCCAATAAAAGATCCTACAAGGAAGCGAAAAACAGAAGTCCCAGGAGGCGAAGTAGGTCTCCCCAATATGGAGAATATGGATATTATGAGGTAGGTAAGATGTATTATTTTTTACCGGCAATTTAGGACTTGTACTTATTGTATTTACATAATAATATTTCTTTTAAGGGCTGGGGTCCAGGACCACGTATGCCAGCAGGCAGAGGCGGATATCCCATGCAGCCCTTTTTCGCTCCGCCCTTTCATCCTAGAGGCATGATGGCAGGTCCTCTTATTCCTCCAGGTCACATGATTGTGCCTCGAATGCCTATTATGTCTCCTTACGGACCATATCGACCGCATTTACCAATTTACAATAGTGGGGCAGTCAGGCAGCGCGGTCCTCGTCCAAGCGTTAAGCCATCTACTGTAACGAGTGAGGGAGACAAGAATGACGAAAATGAGACGGGACGGGTGGTGATCACTGAGACCAGTAGCCAGGACGGTGAAAAGAACAAGGATATTCAGCCTGAAAATAGTAAAGAGGACGAGAATCGGGATCAGGGAACAGGGGGTGAACTAACCTGACGTGGATCATAGAATTGCTGTTATTGTCATTGAACTGTTTTGTATTTGCTGCTGTTATTTTCTTTATGAAGAACTTTTTTTAACTACCAAATAAAATATTTTAATTTAATTTAATGTGGATTACTTCTTCCCAGTGTAAATGCGCTTTTAATAGTACACACAAATAAATGTTTAACTGAAATTACTATAATACATTCCTATAGACTATGTGCAAGCCCCTCTTATTTCTATGTGTGCAAGGCTTAGTTTTATTATTCTGTGGTACAAGAGTGGGAGTTTTTATTAAATTCGACGCGAGCGCTTAGTAGTTTTACAGTTTGGCTTTTAAGTTATTTTCAAATTACCGGTGGTTGTGATTATGGATTAACTGTTTAATATTGAATCACCGATAGCGACAGTTAAGTCGTCTCATCTAACCTTTCTCTTCGTTGGTCACATAAAAGAAAGTTGTATGCTTTGTGAAGAAAGTAGAGTCGAAGTATAACCACAAGTTTGGATTTCACTCATTTTACTTTTGGCCGCAAGCGGCGCTAGTAGAAACGTTGCACAGCCTGACAGTAACCATTATGCTTGATGTAAACGAGGCATAAGATAGTCTTACTACGTTGACCAATCGTCTAAATATTCAAGCCAAAGAAAAAAAAAATGAAGAAGATATTTAGGGTTAGGGGGAAGCCCTCAACCTTAAAAAATTTGGAAATGTTAAAATGATTTTTAAAAATTCTCTACTTTTATCACAAAGATCCTTTACTATCTCTACCAATGTCTAAAATGCAACTTTCTCTTGGCATAATAAAACCTCACATAATAAAAAATCCCATTTCGCTGAAAGCTATTCGAAATATAATAATCAGTTCCAACTTCAAAATAGTCAGATCAAAAAGAAAACATATTACTCTAGAAGAGACCCCGCGGTTTTATGAAGAGCACAAAGACAAATTTTTTTATAACAGATTGGTAACTTTTATGATAAGGTGTGTAGGTACCTACAGGTAAGAAAATAAAATGAAGAGCTTTACTTATATACCTAACTTCTTCAGTGGGCCCTCTGACCTCTATATTCTTGCCAAAGAAAATGCTATCAAGGATTGGCGAACCCTTATGGGACCCACAAAAGTGTACAGGGCTCAATTTGAAGCTCCAGATACGATTAGAGGACAATTTGGTTTGTCTGATACTAGAAATGCTACACATGGTTCAGGTACAAAAATTTTAACTCTGATAAACTATAATGTTATTTGCAAGTTCTTTTTAGACTCTTCAGAAAGTGCTAGACGGGAAATAGGCATATTTTTCCCAGAATTCGATTATGATAAGTGGTTTCAAACTGAAGAACCCAAGTTTCGAAATGAAGATATAAAGTTTATTCCAGAGAAATTTTTGCATTTAGTAAATTAGTAAAATATATTAGGTATGTACTGTACGTACATATTAGGGTACTAAAGACGAAAGGAAAATAAATTTTTCTTATATAACATGGCCAAAGTTCTTTCTTTGCATTATATATAGGTAATATAAAAAAATAACACCGTTTTTAAGCAAGGAGTAACTAAGGCCACTCATTGTTTGCAATTCTATATAATTTATTTACATTTATTAGCTAATTACGTTTTCTTTAACACAGTTCAAATTGGTCATTGTAATATCTACAAATAATTTCAAAATCACTTTATAAGTTTGTACATTAATAATTAAAACCTTGGATTTCTTCAAGTAAAACTCAATGTATTGTTAGCATTAATTAGGCAATGTTATTTTCCCAAAGTGCACAATCCTCTAAATTAGTCATAGTAGCAAAACTTTAAATAACAGATCATTAAGAAACTATTAAAAAAAGTATACCAACTAAATATTTTTCCTTGTTGCGCAACATTCCTATAATTTAATTTTAATATCATAGAGATTTGTTTTTGTGGGCAGTAACCACAGTAGCTTAGATCAAATTGTTTTTTTATTAACGTTTATAAAAGGCTGTGGGCTAAAATAGCTTAAAATACAGGGTGTCCAGAAATTCCCGTGAACTTAAGGGGTGATTCTCCAATAAAAAATAAGAAAAAAGTTTCTATAAACATAGACCCGCAACCGCTTTATTTTTGAGATACAGGGTGTTACAATTTTTAAGCGGAACAAAAAATATGTACGCCACTGCCGCTTTCTTAAAATATTAAAAACCGTTTTTGTTTTTAAGAATTTTAACACCCTGTATCTTTAAATTGGGGCATTTGCGGACATATGTTTATAGTAATTTTATTTCTTAGAATGTACTAGGGAACCATTTCCTGAAATACTTGAACGTACTTGAGGACCACCCTGTATAGTTGAAAGCCTAGACCGTTACGTATAATCATAGACCAATAATTGGTCTATGGTATAATTTAAGCTTTTTTAACACAAGAGATCTAGTTTCATATTTCTTGCGGATGGCCTCATATAGGTCGAAACGTTGATAATAAACAATTTTATCCTTTAAATTGTATTATGGTGACCAATTTCCAACAAAATCTCTACAATAAAGATTGGCACATTTTATGTAAGTTTTCTTAATTTTTTCCAAATGATTTTCATGACAAATATTGGCGGTTATATCGAAATAGTGATGCGAACATAATTCCTGTGACCCACGAATTCTTTAGTGCCCTCTGATTTACTTTTATAATTCTAATGTCAGTCGATTCAAGTTGAATAAGTTAAATAATAAGGCAAAAAATAAAGACAATTTCAAGACGAAAAATGTAGATATTAGTCGCAAAACGCCTTAAGGGGGTACAGCCTTTCTGTTCCTTGTTCCCCCTTTCTATAATAAATACGTATTTTTGTCCAAATATATAATAATAATCAAAGTCGTAATTTTAGGCATTTATTTTAACGAAAACCTTGGGTCTTTGAAAAACTTTAATACCCCCGTCGATCCTTTTCAATTCTTCTTCGATTTCCATTTTTCTCTTTCTCATTTTCAACGTGTCATTTCTTACTGGCATCATATTAAGTTCTTGTATTCTATCGGCATAACCTAAGAACAAAGTTGACTTGATATACACTGACCCAAGTTAATGAAGTGTAGTGTCCCAAATTTGATGCTCATCATTTGGAATTAAATTTTATGCTGGATTCAAATGGTCGTAAAGATATTAACAAAATATTAGTAATGGATGATGAACAAATTCCTAAGACTAAAATATGACGATTTAGAGCCCAATCACCTTAGTTCAAAAATTGATAGTTTCTCAAATAAAGGTAATATTTTTTTTATTTTGAAAGTAAGTTTTGTTAATAAATTGATTTCAATTCATTAACAATTAATTTTAATAAAACAAGGACTATCCTTATCCTTCAAAAGAATCATATTCAAAAACAAAAAATAATGAACCTTAGACAAATTAATAATACCTTAATATACAGGGTGTTTCAGCAAAACGGTACGTAACTGAAGGGGGTGGTTCCTTATGATATTCTAAGAGAAAAAGTTCATTGAACATGTGTCGGGAGTTGCCCCGTTTTTGATATACAGGGTGTGAAAAAAAATGTTAAATATTTATAATTTTAAATACTTTTAAATAAATAAGATTTGCCCCTAACAAGCACATCTTCCGGCAATTTATGAATAAGTTTATTGAAGAATAACATTATTATTATTATTATTATTAAGTTGTTTCTTGAAAATGGTCTCAAGAAGCACATCCTGAAATATTAGCATATCTTTAAGGAACACCCTGTATAATATGCTTTATTTGCCAGCAAAATCTTATAGACACAGCAAAGTAAAAGAAGCTTACCTACATCGCCTTGGGAATTTGTGCTAACATTTTATACAGATCTTTTCGAGACATCCTGTACGGTATGTAAACATCAGTTTAATTTGCCTTCTAGAACATTATTATCGATAAGAGTTGTACTTACTCTGCCTTAAAACTCGCAAAGTCTCTTTTCTCTCCTCCTCCGGTAGCAGAATATGTCCTGGGGGGCACTCAGCATCCGGAGTATCCGTTGCTTCTTCCTTTTTGTCTCTAATATATTTTGGTACTACCCCCCTCTGGTATGACGCGGGGGCTTGAGCTATAACTTTTACCGGGCTTTGTTTAGAGGGCCTCGGTCTGATATTTTGTTTATTTTCCTTAATGAAATCCTTATCGTCAGTTGCTAGAAGATAAAATATATATTTATAGGCTAATTGTGTAGAGTAATTAGTGTCGCCTGATAACTGACTGACCAACGCAACTATTATGTCTCTGTAATAGCATTAAGTAATATTCACCTCACACGCTGTAAATAATTTACCTGTAAACTACTGTAAAGTACTCTTATAAATAAATAAATAAATAAACATAGGTCAATATTAGACAGACGTCAGCTTTCAAGAGACATCGGTAGGCAACATCGTAGGCAACGACTTTTTAAGATAACGCTAATAATGTATCTCTCTCTATTCTCATTCATAACGTAACACCACACACGGCCATGCTGGTTTTCATATTTGTGTAATTTTCCTTATATTTTTTTTATGTAGCATAGCAACTACACAAATAGAATACCTGGATTTTCGTCGAAAATTTGACCTGGTAGAAGTACAGACGGAATAGAGCATGCTCTAGTTTTGATGTGCTGTCGTTTTTAAAATGGTGTCTCTTGCACAAGTTTTTCTGTTCTTACAAATGGTATTCCAGCTCCTTTTTATGTTGTATAGAACCTGTTCTTCTCAGGCAATGATAAAAATCCCCAGCAGTAAAAGCTTAGGAAAATGTTCGCGAAAATCGTCCATACACAAACGCTGATTGTATTGCCACTCACCATTGACTCTAACCCCGTTTCGAAAGCCATATAACCCGACTTTCTGGATTTAAAATAAAATACTGTTCTTCAGTGCGTTTTTGGCGAGGACAAATGTTTTTGGATTATTAAATAATAAATACCGTTACTCTTTTTTGCATACATAAATGTAAGACAGCCGATTTCGTGCAGAAATGCACATAAAAGTTACATGAAGAAATACAAGGAAATTATACCCAAACCTAAAGCCTGCATAAATAATGACTTTTCCCTTGAAACATGACAGAACCTGAATACTGATTTATTATTAATATGCTTATTGAATAGTTATACTATTAGGAGTAGGTATATTATTAAACTTAAGGAGAGAAAAACTGTAATCACACTTACTCAAACATTCTATATTTGCTGAAATTTCATCTACATAGTCTCCCTGTCCGTTTAAGACCTTCGGACTGGACATAGCTGACTTTCTAGACTTTACAATTCCCGGGCTAGGGTACTTGATAACACCAGTGTCATATAAATGACACAAGTTTTCTTCCCTCTCTGTTTGCATAGCTCGGTGCGTCACTCTGTTGTTCTCTTCTAATGTGTGTGCAAATGCAGTTTCTCTTTTTTTATTGGACATTTTACCTGTGAATGTAAATCATGTAGTTAAAGCTTTAATGCTTATCAAGTAGACCAAACCAGGTGCCTTTACCTTTAATAACTCTTTTAGGCTGGGTGGTGGTAGTGTTAAGTGTTTTGGGGGATATTTTTTCTTCAAACTTCTGAGGAGCTTGTACTGTATCGTTCCTGTTGAGATTCACTGCACTTCTGCTCACGTCACTTGACCTAGATCCTGGTGCATTTTTGTACCTTTCCAAAGTTGACCGTCTACGTGGTTGTATTACGCCCGCCTCTTGCAGGATGCCCTGCATTTGTTTTATGGATTTTACGTTTTCCTTAATGAAATTTCGCCTGTAAACAGGTTCTGAAATTAAGGCAATCGGTCAATGGCCAAAATTAATCGTAAATATGGGAACCATACAGATTGAAATGACTAATCAAAATTGAACTTACTTGGCTCGGGGAAAATGCCCCTCAAAGTTGTAGAATACATACTGATTCATGGAGTATTTAAATTTTGAAATTTAGCACTTCTTTTCAACCCCTTATGACAATAAATAAAAAATTTGGCATATCTTATTTTGGAACCAGTCAAATTGCCCAAACAACCATAAAAACACCGGTGACCACCAACTACGAGGAATAACAATAAATTGGCAGAGTAGCACCTTCGTCAAAAAGTGACCTTTTTTAATAATTGAAAGATATTTTTTCTGCTTAGGAAAAACATCAATAAACTGTTATTTTTGAACGGGACAAACATTTTAAAACCAAAACAAACTTTTCCGTTGCCAAGGGTATGACGTTTATATCAGCTGTGCGGTGCGGTGCACCGAAGACGAACCGTAGTGACGAGAGAGGAATGTTCTGACCGAAAATGTATTGTATATCCTGGCAACTCGCAACAGAACAAAAAAAAAATCAATATTGCCGATTCGACTAGCACACATTTTAATAAGCAGACCCCAAGCACAACGGGAAAACATAATTTAGAAGTCCGTCCCTGGCGACCACTCTACGTAGGCGATTTTTGCTACGGAATGAGGGCTCAACTTATTTGAGCCATAGATTCACACCTAGCAAGCGCCAGATCGTGCGGCGACCATAAAAAGCAATTTAATGGACACAGGTTTCACATAATCAAAAAATATTTGGTGTGCTGCGCACCTGACAAGCGTCTGACTTTTTTAGGCGTGTGCTGATTGTTCACCAGCAATATATACATATGTAATATATTTTACTTAGGATCTCTTTTGGTAGGCTTATACTTCTGATATTTTAAACTTTATATCTACTTGTGTTTAGGTTATGGGCAAATAAAAGGAGTTTGTGTAATATGAACAGTAACATTTTTATTTAATGTAGGTAAATTCTAAAAAATTCTAAAGTCTACGTAACAAGCATTGTATATTCAGATTTCTTTAGGAAGAGCAATTTCCAAAATGTAGTGTTTTGTGCAATTTCGTGACAATGGCACAAAGCAATGCTTTGCGACAGTTAGGCTCCATATGCTTATGACGCGGTCAAACCCATATACATATATGGTCAAACCTAATGTTGGTCGGTCGACAAAATGTGACTGAGTGAAGGCCAGTTAACAAATTTAAGGAAACAAAAATTTATTTTATGTATAAAAATTTCCTTGAATGGATGAGCAAAAATTGCTATATTAATTAATCGCAAAAATTTTACGTTATATATTCTTACATTCAAATATATGCATCTTTGTTAGGGGGCCAGCAGAATTTATCACGAGTAGGTAACACTTCCTGCACCAATAATTATAAAAAAGTTTTTCATATAGTGCGCAAATTCTGCCGCAAACATCGTTTAATTCTTTGTTCTTTTGATAATTTTACATCCGTTTGTAAAAATGTTATCATTTTCGGTTTTTAGGAACTAACCTGAACCTAAACTCCCTTATAGGTAAAGTTCTTTTCACGAAAAATGGTTCTAATTTAATGACTGCGATAAAGCGGGTGCCAAGTGCGGTCGTAAATACCCGTAAATTCCCAGTATTCATTCTCGGGGCCGGATAATAATGATTTCTAGGTAAGGTTAATTATAATAAGATAATTTTAAATGTTTAGAAAGTCCCCTATAGCAGGTATTTTGACAGATTGAATGTCAGTCTTTATTTTTCACGAGAAGTGTTTAGTTGTAGGTATTGCAATATTACTTTACGAAATGTTATATTATACGTATAAAACAGCATTATGTGGCGTCCGTGGAAAAACATTGACAGAGCTTCTTCAAATGTTCCGGTGAAGAAAAGCATTTATCTCTTGATGTTAGGAATAGTTTATAGTTCTTTACTTAACAGGGGGCTAAACGCTAGTGCCACTCGCCTTTGGAGTTTTGTTTAAAATCGGCAGCTTTATACTTTACATATTTATTGTCCACACAATGGGATTAACCCTTGTTTTATTGAAGTTAAAAGGTCAAAACCATTTATTGTGGGAGAAGAACTTTACACTTACTACAAGAAACTTGTAGTAATTAACAAATTTGTTCTCCAGGGTCCTTTATCAGTTTTACTTTAAATTAAAACCAACAAATTGCATGAATACACTGAATATTGCTATTATATCACCAATCTTTAATACACTTTTTCCACTACTGTAATACCTCTAAAATAATCCGTGCTACAACAGAATTGTGTATACAAAACCAACTGTTCCAAAAAGTTTTCAACTAAGTATGGACTTCATGAATATCACCATATAGAAAAATTATATTTATTAAATTTAAAAATATACAAAAATTCGGTAAATAAATAAATACTAACATTAGTTGTTGTGTTCTATGTTAAATATAGAACAACAAAGTCTTAAATATGTATCAATATAAGAAATCGATAACGCAAATAAAAATTTTCTTAAGGCAGGATTTTTAACGTTTATTTTAAAAACTGTTGTGGTGTGTCATAAGCTTTATTGTGTGTCGCATCAAATAAAAAAATATTAAAACAGGACTTATAATTTCAAATATCGATTAATGAATGTTTCTGCTTGGTGGTTAATACAAAGAATTCAGAAATTATTTTGTAAAATCAGTCACAAAGATAATAAGGTTTTTTTATTGTAATTCCGGGAAAGGTTGTACGCCTTTTTTTCCTACAAAAATGTAGCATGTAACAAAAATATATTTAAAAAAATGGTTTTATTTCTAAAAATATTTTTATGGTTTAATGCGTTTTTGGGTATGCTGTTTATTAACCGATTCTTTATCTATCCTCTAGTTCAAACCACAGGTCTGCGTGTGGTTTCATTTTAGAGTTATGAATTTTTGAAGATTGTTCTACAGATTTGAGTTATTTTTTTTCTCGTCTATGTCCGAATAATTGCATCCGCCTACAAAAGTTTAAAAAATCGTTTCCAATTAACGCACCCATTCCCATTTTGAGCCATTCGAAAGAGTAGTCCATTACTGCTGTGAAATTTAATTAGTTGCATCCTTTTTCCGAAAATTAGGTCCTTTTGGAATTAGAAATATTCCGCCGTGCCACAATTTTCTGATGGGTAGTTCCATCCAAATTTTTCAAAAATCGCATTGGTAATGAAGGAGTTATAATATGGGAGTCATGAAAAGTGAGACATACTGTGTATATTATAAAAATTTGTCTAACGTGAAATACAATTGTTTTGAAGGATAAAGATAGTCCTTATTAAAAATAAGTTTTAAAAATCTTTTTTGTAATTTTTTAACTGAAGTTCTATTTATTCCTCCCCAACTTAAAATTCCGCAATTTAAAGGGGTTATGATAAAGAAACAGATATGGAAAACCGCACACTTAATCCCGTCAAATTAATTTTTTTAAAATGCATTTTTTTTTTTAAAAAGATATTGCACAGGGTAGAACATAAAAGTGCGATATGTGTCAACTTTAATTTTTTTAATGAAACATATTGTATATTTTTACATTTTTATATTCTACAATCAATTCTAGACATTTTTCATTAATCATGCCCTATACTTATCTTCAGCCGTTTACGAAATATTAACACTTTAATGCTGATACGCATTGGTATGTTTCTCGACATAGCAACGTTCTGAACTTAAGTCACAATCTTTTGACTGACAATTTCTTATTTAAGTTTGAGACGTCAAAAAATGACAGTGAATGTTAATCAAATTTGAATTATGCTCTGCTGATATTTCATCAAAATGCGCCTCCCGAAGATGAGCGCATTGAAATTTTGATTAGTTGGGTTGTGGAGATAAAAGTAGAAGTCATAGGCAAGTCCGTGATATGTTAAATGAAAAATACCCAAATCGCCCGCCGATTGGCCATTCAACAGTGTCTAGGGTAGCAAGATTCTCATAGCTCAAGCACACAACCTGGACGGGACTACGATATTCACCAAACCACCGTATCTAAATTTTTACAAAAAGAGAAGTTTCATCCATCAAACCAGTATTAGTACAAGAGTTATTGGACGATGATCTTGATAGGCGAGACCAATTTTGTGAAACAATGATTGAGTTAACAGATAATAACGCAAGATTTGTCCAAGATGAAGCTACGTTTTGTTTAAATGGTCAGGTTAATAGACAAAACTACAGATACTGGGCACAGGAAAATCCTAACTGGTTCATAGAAAATCACACCCAGTATAATGAAAAGGTTAATGTTTGGGCGGGCATTGTTGAAAATAGGATAATCGGACCATTTTTCTTTGATGAGAGTCTCACTGGAAAAAGATATCTAAATTTCCTTCAAAATGATTTGGTTCCAGCTCTTGCCACTCTGTTTCCAGATGATATTGATCCTGATTTACCAAGTTTAATCTTATGGTTTCAAC
Source organism: Polydrusus tereticollis (assembly GCA_963920685.1). NCBI lineage: Eukaryota > Metazoa > Arthropoda > Insecta > Coleoptera > Curculionidae > Polydrusus > Polydrusus tereticollis. Next base: position 22,931,359 of record OY987333.1, on the reverse strand, counting down.
AGGATGGTGCTCCCCCGCATTATGCTGTTCATGTAAGGGAGCACTTAAATACAATTTTTTCGGGGCGGTGGATAGGTAGACGGGGTCAAGAGTGGCCACCCAGATCGCCTGATCCTAATCCACTGGACTTTTTTTTTATGGGGCTACGTCAAAAATTTAGTTTATAAATCTAAACCTATCTCGGTAGATACACTGAAGGAGTCTATTCGACGAGTAATAAGAGAAATATCTCCACAAGTAGTACTAAATGTACAACAGGAATTTCTAGATCGATTGATCTACTGCAGAACAGTTGGTGGAGGACATTATCAACATCTTATAAAATAGTTTCTTTTCATTCTTTGTTGTTTGTTTATTTTGTTTTAAAATTGTTAAAAAATTTAAAATTGTTAATATTTCGTAAACGGCTGAAGATAAGTATATGGCATGATTAATGAAAAATGTCTAGAATTGATTGTAGAATATAAAAATGTAAAAATATACAATGTGTTTCATTAAAAAAAATTAAAGTTAACATATGTAGCACTTTTATGATCTACCCTGTACAATACCTTCAAAAAAAAAATGCATTTGACGGGTCCAAGCGATTTTTGATTAAGTGTGCGGTTTTCCATATAAAAGGCTGATCCGCTTCTTTATCATAACCCTGTACAATATTCCTAAATGTTCTACACGCAGAAATATTTTTAAAAATCGGTAGTAACCTTCTTAATATATAAATCAAATATTCTACTTGAAAATTTCAATTACATTACATGATTAACTTTTTAAACTTTAATGACATCGCTTATATTGACACTATTCATATTTTGTGGTACGTTATTTAGGTTTAAAATAAAAATTAGTTAATTGTTAACAAATTATTGATTTTTTATAATTTTCTTATATAAACTGCCCCAATTTGTATCGCTATAAAAAAAAACAGTATCATCTGCAAAACCATGAATTTTCCCGTGGCAATTCATACTAAATAAATCAATAATATAAATATTACAAAATAATGGTCCTAAAATTGTTCCTTGAGGAACACCACATTTAAATACTTTTGGATAGCTTTCTTCTTAATCTATTTTAACACAAGTTGGTTTATTTTTAATGTAGTTTTTAATTAATTCTAATTGCTTTCCTCTAAACCCAATATTTTCAATTTTTTAATAGTACAAATAAATAACTTCCAATTGGCTCATTAGAAAATAATTTGGTGTTTGGGTCCATCATACAAGGACCTTCAAAAAAGACTTACACAATTTTGATGTAAAATTATTTGGGGAGGCAGGGGGTAAAAATGTTTTATGGATGACCATTTCTTACGAATACAGGGTGCCATTTAAGTACGTACGATTTAAGACAAAAAGTTCAAATTAAGATAGGTCGGCAACCGTTTTATTTTTGAAATTTGAAAATTAAAAAAAAAAATCGGAATATAGACAGCTTTAGATATTATATTGAATTTTGGTAGGTAGGTACTAACTAGGCATAAAAACACATTTGTTTTGATAAAAAAGAAATTGGTCTACTTCGACCAGTGGCGTCCGCGTTAACATGTAACCTGTTTTATGATTTTTAACGAGAAAAATGGTGCGCCACTAATTTTTCAAAATAAATGCTATTTTAATAATTACGTCTTATCACTGAGGGTTTTCACAAGGTGGTAATCTGTCACCACTACTGTGGGCAACTGTAGTTGCAGCAACTATCCAGTTATACAAATGTCTGAAAAATCATAAAATCGTTTCTAATTAATGCAAATATTTTCAGTTTAAATCATTGGAAAGAGAGTTATTACCCCATCAATCGAATCAATGACATTCGATATTAGTTTTTTTCTAGGTAATTAACAAGTTTTTATATTGAAAAATTAGAGGGTTAATTAACCGTTTTTAAAATAAACGTTATAAACAATAGCCGTGATTTCGTGATTTTTTTCAGCCCTACAGACTAATATTGTAAAAAGTAATTTTCAGTTTCTAATTTTATGTGGACGCTATCTGCACTACATACTAGAAAATTAGTTTTATCACTTAAGCATTGTCTTACTTTATTTTAAAAATTATCACCTCTTTACAGAAGCTTTGATATCTTACATGTGGAGCTTTTCGGAACTAGGTATTACCATAATTAAACACGTGTTCTTTCTGGTTTTATTATAGCCACATTTAAATTGACCAAATAATGCCACATATAAATATCAAAACCTCATTTTTACAATGCTTAATTATTTTTATAACAATAACCAAGCCCAAATAAATAAAAAAATAAATACACTACGAAAAATAAATAAGTAACTCTAGAAAATGAGATTTATTCAAAATAAGCAAAAACTAGGAACTAATAAGACACTACGATAAAAAAATCACAAATATACCAACATTTGATAGAATACAATACATATTATAGGCATAATATAATTATACAACTCTCAAATCAGACAGAAAATTTTATGATTTTTAAAAAAGGTTTCAACTGGACATGGTTTATCCAAAATATCGACATCATCGATACTTGTATATTTTTAAATAAAGTACATTTTAACTTCTAATAAAATTGCTTTGGAAAAATAGACATGTGAAAAAATATTTTGAGCTTTGACACCTTTAAAGGAAATCCTAACATTCTCATCAATTTATATGACAAAAAATCAAGCAGAACTGAAAAATGTTGACCTTCAACGAAAATTGAGAGATGCTTCCCTTAAATATGCGACATATCCCTCATTGATGCTACTTGAGATAATAGCAAAGCGAAGCTAGTTCAGTTGTTTAGTAAAAGTGTACGGCTTAAAATGGATACTTTGTATATGCGGTCGTTAGGTAGATAAATACGTTTTCTTTTGTGATATGCATTAAAAAACTAATAATTGCGTCCTATCAAATGTGGGTGAAATATTAATTTTGTAGAAAATAATACTTGATTTTACTCAAACTTTAAGCGTCGCAATTTCATCTTGGAGAGAGACAACGTCTGTTTTATCCGATTTGTTTTTTTTCTCCAGCGCCTGTCTGAAGATTTTTAGAGATGTAGTTAAGGACAACTTTAGGCCCTTACTGACTGGAAGCAGCGGAAAGTCTGGATTGAGCGGATCCTAAAAATTAATTGTGGTAAAGTTCGTTTCGCGTTCTTTCGTTGGCTTTTTACCTGCAATAAAGTATTATCGACACAGGGCCGGATATTATAAAATAAAATGTAGTCGTAGTTTAGTTTAGTTCCTACCCGTTTTGCAAGCTGTGCAGTTTGTTGTTACAAATTATGATCGTATTTTTTGTTATTCCGAAAGTGTTAAAAATGTAGAATCTTTGGTGTGCCTTAGTGCCGTAGTAATTAAAAAAAAAACATTTATCGCCGGATGCCAAGCAAATTAATAAAAAACTGTATGTTTCAGGGTTGAAAGGATTTAAAGGTTCTGATCTGGCAAGAAACTTGACTATGAGTGGTAGTAAACACTATTTGGATCTAATTCGCTAACAGCTTTTAAAGCAACATTTTTTTCACTCTCTGTTAGTGTTTGCTGAATTTTTGGTAAGTCAAGAAGATATGCCAACAAATGATATGGGGTTATACACGGTTCATAACGCCTCTTAAATTTATGCAGTTGATTTAAAGTTATGTCCGTTTTGTCAAAATGAGTTAGGGCGTACGCATCTTTATATAAACAGTGGAGTTTTCTTGTTCCGACAGGAATTTGCAGCTGTGAACGTTTTTCGGCAGGAGCTATATTCATTAAAATTTGAAGAACGGTGGGAATAAAATCAAAAACGTGTTGAAAATAGCAACTTATTTATAGGAAAAAATAAAAATAGAAAAAAAATCGAAAAAATCGCGATTTTTGATGTTTTTCAAAAAAATCATGATTTTTTCAACCCTGGTATGTTTCTTTATTATTATTAAATTCTATATTTAGCACAGCTAATCAACACATTTACGATCTTTCACAATCATTTTACACTTTTTTACGAGCAAGGCAATCACAAGTCCAACATTAATTACAAAATTTTAAAAACTGTGGATAAAAACATTTCAAACGACAACAATTATTAGAAACACTCCGGCACAAGACAGATCCAAAGGAAACAAAAATCAACAGAGACTCGCACTTCAGCAAAGTACACATCACAAAATAAATTGCAAATAAAGGAAATGAAGCCAAGAAACGTCCTTACACCCAACTCTCACAGTCACTGCCAAAAGATATATTTTCAGCCTCCTCTTAAAAATCTGGAGTGAGTTTACATCCTTTAGGTTTCGTGGTAACCCGTTAAAAATCTCAAGGCCCTTAAAGCACAGACTTTTGGCTTGTCTTCTTACTCTTGGATTTTACATCGAATTCTAAGTATTTATTTTTTTTTTTATTTTACTTTTTTACAGTTCGTCGGCGTATCTGAGGCCATCTAGAACCGGTCATCGACCGTACGGTTTTTAATCGTGCGGTCTACCGACTGGGGAGTGTGAAACGGCACCTTCATCCTACGAGATATCCGATCTCATCCGGCCTGTCCGGCGTGAATAGGATGGTTTTGATGTCGATTCATTTTACACTCTTCCCTAAGACAAGAGCACGCGGTGTTTCCCAAGCAGTCACCCATCCAAGTACTAGCCGCGCTCGACACCGCTTAACTTCGGTGATCTGACGGGAACCGGTGCTTTAGGTGTCGCTAGGCCCTTGCCCTGAATTCTAAGTATGTTTCATGTATTATGTCCTATACCTAAATTCAACGATTAGTGAGATCGTATTTCTCGGGATTTATTTGCAAATCAGTTAAGATATTACATAATTAGCATGTTCTTTAAATGTTAACTTTTCATCAACTATAACACCCAGACAATTAATTTGTTTTACTTGTTGGATTCTATCTTCTCCTATTTTTATAAATAAATTACTTAAGGTCTTCTAATTCTGTCATTGCCAATTAAAATAAACTCACTTTAGGTTGCATTAATACTAAGAAGATTTTTACAAGCGTATTTATGAATTTTCTCTAACACTACATTGATTTTTAAAATTAATTCATTTAGACATTTTCCTGAAGCATACATTAGACCACTAGAGTATCATCCGCAAACAAGTGAACTTCCACACCATAACAACACCGTTTTTGGGATGCAACTTCGAATGGGTCATATTTTTTAGGGAAATTGTTACATACCTCGTAAGCTGAGGTTTCTAACAAACACTTATTTTATAACGCAGTTCTTTGTCCCTAAATTATTATTTTATAAGAAATTTTATGAACGCTCTAAACCTCAAACTGCTATTAGGATTTGTAGCTTTGTTTGCATTAAGAAATAATCAGTATTTTCTAAAATTGTATACTGCTGTATTTCATATTACTGTGACAGATAAAATTCTAACAATACGTACCTTATCACTGCAGAACCTTTCCAGCCTCTGGCAAAGTTTATCGCCGTTTTGTGCGAAATGACTTAGAATTTCGTTTTTGAATACGTGCGGTGGGTTTGAGAGCAGCTCCGTCATGCTTTGCACTAGTTTTAATATTACCAACTCATTGTAGGTCTTTGAGTTTTCATAACCCTATAGACATAAGTAAAAAATTAATGAATGCTCCTATGCAGTCATGTATTTTCTATTTTTTGTGCTGCCTATGCAGCATTCATTGGATTCAGGTCAATTATGTTTATACTAAATAATAACTACTATTTAGAAACATGTTTGACCGCAATATTATGCGCACAGAATATTGCACAGTCGGACTACGCGACTACTTGTTTAATAACTTTTAATTGGTCCCCCATGGTAGCGCCGAGAAAAGAGGGTTGGCCACATCAATGCATTCGTAAATTTTAACAAGGACTCGCTGACTAATTCTATTTTGAAGCCACAAAAACTATGTTGTTCCTCCGCTTTCTAATAAGTTGTTTAACGCAAAGGTGCGTTATTATACTGTATGGTTCTTCTGAACAAGTAACGTGTTCATTTTACGTCGGTGTGCGACTTTCATTCAAGTATTGTAACATTTAGATGTATTCCTCTGTTTTTCGTAGTAAGGTATAAATAAATTTCACAGATACATACAGTGCAGTGTGTCTAACGTCAAAAATTCTTATTCATAATATGCAGCTAGTAGATATGCAAGTTAAGAAATTAAATGTGTTGTAAAATCCTCTCTACTACAAGGGATATTTAAAATAGACGCTATTTTTTGATAAACTGTGTTTAATTGAATCTAGCAGTTATAAACCAACCAGCCTTAAATAGTGTAGAAATGACGGCAAGCTACTAAAATCTTCTTCGTTTACAATGAAACAAATAGGGTAAACCCAATTCATAAAACCTAAACGAAGACAGCTGAAGTCAGTAAACTGAAGGGAGAAAAAAGTAAAAGGAATGGTTTGACTCACAAATCGCAATGAAGATCTCAATAAATTTATGTTTGTAAGGTGGCTTTCAATGTTGTTCCGTTTAAAATGAAATACCCAGTATATATTAGCACAAATTATTTTTAAAAAATAATGAACACTTACTTGTTGGGTATCCGTTTGCTTTTCATAGCCAGCTTCGTTATAATAGGGCTCCGAAACTAATATAAGGCCTTGTATCGAAACTATTAACTGTAAGAGGGTGCTGTTAGGACCCCACACTTCGGTGCCCTTGCCCATCCATGTACCTAAGAGGGAAACGCACACTTTTCCTAAAAGAAAGTATTTATTTTAGCGTTTATCAGTAAAGTATTAGGTTCATATCAAATATGACACTTTTAATATCCTTGTCACATTATGACATTTTCTTACCTTCCACATATAGGTTCGGATTCAACCTCTCCGAACTGTAACTGATATAGTGTACCAGTGGTGGCGACCTCGGATAATCAATGCTAAGTTGTATATCGAAAAGGAAGAGGCCATCTTCATACGGGGTTTTCGCAGGACCCCGTATCATAACGCTTAAAAGGTCTATTCTGTCGGTGTACGAACGGACCCACACGTTTGAGGGTAGAGATTCTTTTAATAATTTATATTCTTTCATCACAGCCTTAACAAACCTAAACAAAAAGACAGAGTATCAAAACAACAGGATAATAATTACATTGTTCGGTCAATTTTGCCACGTTACTAATCCGGCACCTGTTACACGTTGAAATAACGTAACAGTGACGCCATATTATTTAGAGCAAATTTAGTTTATAGGATAACTAACCGAACACTGTCCGTCGAATTGTAAAAAATATCAGTGTTGTGTAAATGACAATTAGTGGTAAATTCCAGATAAAGAACAGCCCTCTGGAGAAACAGTAATAGAAATGGATGAAAAATCGTCGGAAATCAATAACTTATCAAAAATGTCAAGAAAAAGTGGGAAGAATTACATTAGTACAGAAAATAAATATTACAGAAGATAAAATAAACAGTATAGATAACTTAAAAGATTTTAGAGGTTTTCCGAATCCAGAAGATGATAATTTACCTGAAAGAAAAAACAAAAATAAGACCAAATCTTCAACAGGTACCAGTAGCAAATAATCATCGTCACTTACAAAAAATTATCTTTACAATTGGAAGCAAAGAAAAGGTTAGCGGTATTAGAAGAAGAAGATTTCAAAAGCAACAGGCTATAGAAGAAAGATTTCAGCGACAGAAAGAAATTATAGAATTGGAATTAAAAATGAAATTAAGTGAAACTGGTTCCTGTATAAATAGTGAATTGGGAGAAGAAATTAAGGAGGTAAATTGCCACAATTATTTAGAGCCTATACATAAGGAGAAAAATATACAAAGGGTTAATTGCTGGTTAAACAAAAATGAAAATAAATGTGCGAACCAAAAAAATGATTTTAAATCAATAGCTACTAGTCGGCTTGATAAAGAAATAGACATATCAGTTGAAGCAGGAAAAAGTAGAGAGAAACCATGGAAGCTACAATTTGAAAGATTTTAGGAACTGGATTTATGATGAAGCTCAGGTAGCCAGTTATGTTCAAGGAACAGTTACTCACAGGTCATTAAATTATGATAAGTTTAAAAGAACAATGATATTCACAAAGAGCAAAGATAGAAAGACATATTTTAAAGTCTGTATTTTATGCAAAGAAAATCATAATTTGGAAAAATGTGACAAATCTTTGGAAATAAGCGTAGAAGATGAAAGTTTGTCAAAGGCTTCTATTGTCTAAAATCATCACATAATATTTTGGATTGTAGAAATGAAACTGAATGCAAAATTTTAGCATGTAAGAAAACCCACCGTAGGTTTCTTCATTTTATTGCCCCAACACGAACGTTGACAAATGAAGAAACTAGAGGTACACAAATAAAAATATTGAAAAGCCAGGATATGAAACCACTAATCCTCAGTCAGAGACATCCAGTCACGTACTAGCTCAAACAATCAAGAAACAATATAATGCTAATACTAAAAATGAAAATCCAAAGAAGATATAATATGCACTTTTTGATGAAGGCTCAACTATAAGTCTTATTGATGAAGAACTGGCAACAGAACTAGATATGTATGGACCTAAAACAATTTTAAATTAAAGGTGGACAAATCAAGATACTTCCAAACGAACAGACATAAGATTGGTTAATTTTGAAATTGCTGGTAAGTTGGAGAAGATGTTCTATAAAATGGGTAATGTTTACACTAGCAAGATTTCAAAGATATAGATCTACCAGTACAAACTAATAACTCAATATAGCTACACTAATAGCTCAACACATAGCCAGTCAAAGTCCTAAGGATAGTACTTACTTTTGTAAATCGTTGGGTTCAAATTTACTAGTGAAATAATGATGCGTCACTGGCGCATCTTCTATCACAATATACCATTCGGTCTCGCCGCCAGGTACCGTCGCTATAGTTTTACCCTCCATCGTCTTCTTGGGCTTCAACGGACTTAAGATAGAGAACGAGTCGTCGGGAGTGGTCGGACAACTCGGCAATGGCGTCGACGTTACTGGCGTCATTATGCTTTCAGTAGCCTAGAACCAAATATTTATTTAATTACGTTATCAACATTAACAAGTAGCAAGCTAAATATCACCCGCTTTAGCTGAAGCTTCAAATTTGTCTATAGAGACGTTAAAAGAGATTTAGTGGCACTATATTTATTTTAACATATAATCCTGTTTAAGGGACAGTTCAATAATTAGTTTATATGACAATATCGCACATGCAACAAGGAGTGGCAACGCATAAAAATTGTGTGGCAGTAACATTTTCACAGTATCTAATTTTATCACTAAAAGTAAATTAAAATTCGAATTTTCTGCCATATTGACTTACAGTAACTTTAATCTTTGCCAATACAAACTGTTTACCATGGCCAACCTATTTTATTTTTAGAATGTTGTGGCTAGGATGCAGAAATTACAAAACAGGGCAATGCGAGTGATATTGTGCTGTTCTAAATACGCTGTTATTCGACTTATGCACCAGTATTTGCAATGGCTGCCAGTTTTGGATTATTTGAAATGTATATTGTTGGGGTTTGTTTTTAAAATAAAAATTGGTTGTGTCCTATTCTTTAATAAATAAACTCACCTACACGCATCATGTACACGGTAATTATACAAGGCAACAGAGTAACTTTTATATTGCACTAAGAAGTGAGAAGATAAGTAAAATGCTCTGTTTTATAAAGGTCTGCGTCACTTAAGGTGAAACGAACTTTATATAGGTACAGTTTTAAGTGTATCAGCATTCGGGATCTGGGCATGGAATTTAAATAGAATTCAGTTTATTGGAAACGGTGTTTTAATTCACAGTCTGGACATTTTTCTTTTGCACTCATACCATACCTTTGTTAATACGCTCAATGCTTGGCTTCCTCCTATCCTGCTGATAATTTCAGCATAGGCCAGATCCATTCGGACTTTTAGCGTCGATAATAGTTCAACACACAAATTATCTTGTGATATGTAGGAAATTTCGACGCTCTCAGGCGTTAATGGCGTTGTTGGTACTAAAAATTACCAGTAGATAATTATTATACCACCAGTATGGTAGATAGTTCAACAACCGCCGTCCTCCCACTTTTTCTGATGGTAATTACTAAAAATTCATAGTTTTGCAGATGATACTGCTATTTTTTTTTATAGCGATACAAATTGGGAAAATGTAAATTAAAAACGATTTTAAGTTTATTGAAGAATAACATTTTAACATGTTTATTATATTATAACTATTTGAAACAAACTTATTATTATTATCTCTCACATCTTGTTGATGTTGTGTGTCTTGAAACACGTGTTACAACAGCCATGTTCCCTAAAACAGGGTCTGTTGACACCAAGACGACTTCAGAGATATTACCAAAAGAAAATGTGTGAGGGGGGCGTTTGTTGAACTGTCCAAACTATTTACTCACTTACCAACAAAAATACCAAACAAAAATAAAATTAAGTTAATATACCCCTCCCTTCCTCCACCGGATGTTTTAAATTTCGATGACAATAATTCGATTTTTTAGATGTTCAGTATTGAGAGACATTTACATATTGGGCACTCCCATTTTTTGGGAATGTTCTATGAATCTAGTAAAAATTCAGCTAAACAGCAAGTGTTAGAAACCCACCTGCAGGTTCCTTGTTTCCTTCCTTCTTTTCAATCTCCGCGTTTATTTTGTTTTCTAGTTTAATCATCTTTTTTATATTTTCTGACTCTGCCACTTTGATTTTTGTCATACTTAGGCCATTCTCGCTCGAAAACAATCTACCTCTAAGTTCGATATTTTGGGATTTCGCTTTATCTTTGGCTTGCATTAACAAAGCCTGAAAAATATAATGAATTAACCCATAAAGGTACATGTCAACTTCCCCCTAGATTTAATACCGATACATTGGTTTCCGATTAAATGATTTAATAGCCGATGTAAACATAAAGTCGTATAGGTTTTGACTATGGAGGGCTTTAGGAAGGAGACCGATCGCAATACATCGATTCCGGTCCCACTTTTGCATCGCTTCAAAAACTGCCGCCAGGATCGCATTGTTCCATTAGCTGTGCAAATTTCATGGGTTCTTATGGAAGAATTAACTGTTTTATCGAAATTAGTTAATTTAAACAGTCTACAGACCGAGATATGTGTGAGATGCGGGTGCGGGATACTCCCTAGATACATAATTCTAGCATGTAAAAGAGTGTATTGTATTCTAAGACACTGTATTATTATTACCAGGATTAATTTTTTCAAATACTGGCGGTCTTTATAGACACTGAAACAACTTTTTATTTGGAAAGGAAATAATTACACAATCTGCACGTTACTATATACATTTTTCATTTAAATTCGAACTAAAAATAAATTAACATATGTTCATTATAGGTAGTACGTACACCTTTTAACAGACCTGAAAAGAAGAAGATACTTAACTTATTTATTTCCCAACTAACTTTACAAAAGATTATAAATGGGGATTTTAAAATTAAATTGAAAATAAACGGAATAAAAATTATAGTATACTAACAACCAAAAGATTAAATTAAATCTTTTTTTTTCTAATAATAAAATAATTAATATATTAATAAGTTTCTAAAACTTTTTTTAAAAAGTATAACAAAAATAGAAATATCTTATATTTTCAATAAATGTTTTTTTAATAAATATTTAAACCTTTTTTATTATATCGACAAGTGGTTTATTATGAAATTCCTCTAAGGTACGTTCTGGAATTTCAACTACAACTGAATTTAAATTATCTACTTGACAGTGAATATTTTTCATTTTGTTTTATTTTGGGCGCCTCGGTTCGCTCACATGGTGGTTTTTGCCTTTTTTTCTTATTTGACAAATGAGAAGGCAGATTAGGAAATGTCGTTGGTAATGACCCATCCTTTAATGTTGGCTTTCCTCTCTGAATTCTTTTAATGGTACCATCAGGTAGTTTAGTTTCGTAAAAACGCAAAATGTCCTCTTCTAGAAAGTGCAACGAACAAACAGCATCCTTTACACCGAATATTTTGTCTGCTCTAGGAATAATTATTCGCCACTTTTCAAATGTTTCAGGATCCTAATAAGAAGACATTATTAATAAACAATATTGTGAACCTTTTGTGGTTTTTGCTTACCTTAGGGGCTTGAAAGAGACTAGGATTTTTCTCACCACGATTTTTCCTGAGCTTTCTATCAGACGAATATAGGATCATGATTGTCTCTTAAGTTAGTCTGCGACTATTACTTCTATTTCTTAATAGGTTGCTGTTCAGCGGGACATAATTTGGGGGTTGATTTCAGAAGATTGCTTCATAGTTAATTTAATCAGACGAATATCCAGTTTTACACCCCGGCACGAAGCAAACGCTACTTGTAAAACATTGTACGCCACTCATTGTTTATATTAATAACGCAAAAAAATGATTTCAAAGCTTATTTTTCAAGATATTCGAAAAAAATACCGCACTCGCCTATCAAAACCTGCAAAAAATAGCCGCTAAGCGTGCAGTGGCGCCCTCGACGGCCAACCAGCGAAGTAACGAAAAACAGGGACGTAAATTATAAATTCGGCCATATTCGATCGGCCTCCTTCCTAAATCTCTCCATAGTTTTGACACATCGACAACATTGAATATTTTAATCGACTATCCAATAGGTTAATCGGTACTTGACTATCGCTAGAGTAATCCGCGACTATAGAATCCGTTTTAGCTAACAGACACTGCCGACAAATGTGCACGGTAGCGAGAGCGTTCTATCGGCAGTTGGATTACAAGCTCGGGTTGATCTAGCAATAGAAAATCTATATTGCACTACACTCTCACAAAAAATAGCTTAACGTTTTTTGTCTTACCTGAAAATGCTTGCTTTTTAAGCTAAAAAATGACGTTCCTAATAACTTATCCAGATAGCTAGAGTTTTCGTATACCAATAGTAAGTCTTTGAGTATCTAAAAATGATATCTAATTGTAATATTCATAACATAGCATATTATTTATTGATAAAATATTGCATAGACTTACTGCAAAGTTTTCAGTAATTGTGTGATTTCTAAAGGCCTCCTTTAAATATACTATTCGAGACCTCACAAAGTCCAGGCGGGCTGCCATGTTTTGTAGGACCGTCTCATCTGTAAGATCGCCTCCAGCGAAAGACTCTATACTTTCCGTTTCCCAGGAAACCTAGCAACGAGTAGAGCTGTGAAAGATACTCCGAGAAAGTATCTAGTGACTGTAGTTACTTTCATAAAAAGTATTTAAATACTCCAAAAAAAATTGCTTGTAAAAGTAAACTTAGTTATTAGATACTTTTACAAGCTAGATACTTGAATCCTGAATTAAGAAAAGTATTTAGGACGCTCTTAAAGTACCTTTGACACTTAAAAAGTAACTAGGATACTCTAAAACTAACGGTAGACCTGTCTGTGATGGTGGGCGCTTCGTACAATGGCCTTAGTCGGCAATGCACATACTTCAAGAGCAAGCTGAAAAGAACCGTGGCTCTGTTTAGGGCAACAGGTTCTATACAACATAAGAAGGAGCTGAAAGACCATCTGTAAGAACAGAAGAACGTGCTGCAAACGTTCGTGAAATAATGCAAAATACGCCAACAAAATGTATAAGACGCCTGTCTCAAGAAGTGGGAAAATCTTAATGGACATGCAAGACTATTCCTAAAAAACACTTAACTTTGTTTACTTATAAAGTGCAAGTATTCCAAGAAATACGTGCTGCAGATTTTGAAAGACGCAGGAATTACTGTCAGTGGTTTACTCAGACGAACAAATATTTGTTCGTCTGAGGTGGTTTACCTAAAATGTATTGGAAATAAATGATTTATTAGACCTGACATTCTTTTCTGATGAAATACATGCATGTGTCTGGTTGGCTGTTTCCCGAAGAAGAATTGTTGGTCCTATTTTTTTCCATGAGACAGTTATAGCACAGCGGTATAGGGACAATATTCTGAATCCATTTGTGGAGCAATTACTTGACGATGAACTACGTTATACAAAAACTAGAAATGTGTATGTAATAGGAGACTTTAACATAGATATAATAAAGAATTCTACTGAAAAAGTCAACTAGCTATCCAGGGGTCCTAACACACACTTTTTGTTTTTTCTGTCACCTTACCTCAGCCTTATCCTCGTCGGACGAATCCCCACTGTCCGAAAACTCGTAGTCTCCTGTATCTGGAATCGATTCGATATCTTGGGGCCAACAGTTTTCTTGTTTTCCGTGAAGCCACTGAACTATTACATAACCCTAGAAAAATGATAACTTTTATCATTCAGTAGAATTTCGTCTTGATGTCAACTCAACAAGAGCCGAGCGACAGTGACGTCAAAAGTAACGTAGGACATTGGTTACATGGAAAAGCATACGGTTAGCAGTGGACACAAGAGATGATTGTTTGTATGACAAAGCTTTATGTTTTAATAAGCATATGATCGCTGCTGTATAAATAACTGTAGGGTTTGTCATTCATTCCACCTGTCCCACCACGTTTGATAGACATAAGACATGCAACGTCCGGATTTTGGGAAAAATGCCGGAAGTTAATGATTTGGAAAATATATAGTGTGTAAGGAAAGGTAAAGAAAGTGAGAACAATACTTTAACACCTTGCTAGAAACACCATCAGAACCTGCACCTTTGCTTATGTCCAGTTCCACCAAAGTCTTCAATAGTAGTGGCACTTATACTAACGTTAGAAATTGTTTGGCAGGTACCAAAATAATTGGCAAACAATAATAATTCAAAAAATATATGAATCTTTTGTTTATTATTATAATATATTTACATTTACTATAATGAATATAATATTATAAATTAAACTGAAAAATAAATTAAGCTTTTACATTTGGCGATCTAATGAAGTAATTAGAGAAAGTAAATTATGCAGGTATAAAATCTAAAAAGAATAATAAAGCAAGGGTATAATATGTTATTCTCATAATGTTTTTATTATACTACGCAATAATAGAAACATATAATAGTGGATTGAGGGCAAAACCTAAACCTAAATTATAAATGTTTATAAATTTCCTAACTATTGTTACCTAATGAACACTAATTGCTAATAATTTGACAAATTATATTCCACGCCGACATTAAAAAGTGTTATAATGACAATACGTTACAATTTTAAATTCATTATTACCATTACAGCGATTATTTACTATCTCACGATGAAAACATTTCATTATTGTCGCTACTGCTGTCATCTGCAGGATTTATAATAATAAGTTCTACCATGACTTCAACGCGTACATCTAAGTCCCACATTTTTTTTTTCTACGCCCTCAACATGTAATAAGCACTTATGCCAATCTGCTGCTTGTACATTCGCTATTGCCGTTTTTAACAGTTCTTTAACATCTTTTAATTTAAAAGTTTTATTTCACGCTTATCTGTGCCCATATAAGCTCGATTGGATTTAGTTCACAATGGTAAGGCGATAAACGTAATATTGTAACACCTCGTTCACGAGCCATTTCATCCACTACATATTTCGAAAATTCAATTCTCATAGTGTACACATTAGAACTCTTCGGTGAAATTTTTCGCATATTTTCATCCCTTTCAATTTCGGCAGAAACTTTTTTAAATTCGGACGTTCATTTCGAAAAAAAAATGCATGCAGTTTCCGACGAATGGCTAACTTTGTTTGCTGATCAATAAAAATCTTTTTCCGTCCTCTTGTTTCCTTCTGATCGGACACTTTAGTATTCCTATTGTCCTTGATAGTTCTATAAACAGTACGGCAAGATGTCTTAGTCAATGAGGCAGAAAGTTCTGCTGCATCAGTGAATGATATTCCACTGTGTGTACTTACAATTCCCTCATACACATTTTTTACCATTGTACGCTCCCCAGGTTTTAAATGACGTCGTTTTGTAACTTGTTGGTTACTATCACCTGAAAAACTCGCCTGCATTATAATATTTGCTGTTTTGAATAACCATCAAAATAATAAAACTTAATTGCTAATATCCTCTTGATTAAAACTTGTCTACGACACTGAACGTTGGTTAGAGGCGATAAGAAAGCGTGCGAGCGCCTTTAGACATGGGTTTTTCTTACCTGCGTTGCCAAATTGAGTAGACCAAGTACCGTAGGGTGTAAAGCCCCTTAATGACATGCTGATTTTAGTACATTTTATGAGAATTTAAATGAAATATTTTAAAACCTGGCAACATGTAACGACTTATTAATGCACAATCTTCCCAAGCGGTTTTGAATGCTTTTATTTCAATTAAAGTGTGTGAATCGATGTTAATTATTTTCTCCGCGCACCGTCAATGGTGATAAGAACAGTTTTGCCAATTATTTTGTGATCGTAGTATAGTAAGAGACTTACATTGTATGCGCAATAAACGGAAGGCATTATAATCGGCCTCAATATGTATCTTGTGAGCGATTTTCTTTTGAAGTACAAAAGTTATAAGGTCCTTTGTAAACCAAACTGGAAATCTGTGAATCGAACGAGACTGCCTCACATATCAAAACGATTATTATAGACTACAGCATAAAAGGTATTTATTTAACGTTACATCGTCCAAAATAGACAGTCAATCGTAGCTTTGAAAAAAATTGTTAATAAGATCAAAATTCGCTGGTTTCAAGTCATGGTATAATCTAGATATTTAGAACTCTTAGAGGATACGCACAGTTCTAATTTCTAATTGTTACTTGCCGTTTAATAAGAGCAAGAAATGTAGTACTCTAGTGTAATATAAGCACATGTTATTGATATTATTAAAATACTGAGTTGATAAGACAAATAACAAAAACCATAATGAGATAATTTTTTAATATAAATATATGTGTTTCTTACCTCTATACAACTGTCAATAACCTTTCCAATCTTTCCTTCTTGCGTGGGCTTTGCTTTCACTATACCTCCGGGTCTAAATACAAACTTTGAATGTTTTTTCAAATCATATACGCTGAGTTCTTCAGTACAGGTGTCGTGTTTTTTATCAGCGTCTGAGGAAGTAAACCACTAAAAAATAGTAGCCATGTTAAAACAAATGTCCGCACATTGAAAGTATATTAAGTGATTAAAGCCCATCGCTTTGGCCACCCTGTAGAAAACAAAAAAAACATACTATGCTGCGGAATTACCTTTATAGTGGCAGTCCTCTCGATATAATTGACGTATTGAACAACCCCGTACTTGTCACAGTCCTCCTTATCGTATCGAATAACCCATTCGCCAGGAAAGAACTCATGATCATCCAATGATATAGAATAATATAATTGTGTGGACGGAATATCTTTCTCCTCGGTACCATCTTGCCAGACGACGGTTATTTTTGATTCGAGGCAAATCACCTACAAAATCGCTGTGGTCAATTATAACGGTCTTGGTTTTTAAGAAAAAACAATTGGGATTAAGATTATTAATAGTCTGGTCCAGTAGTTCCCATATTATTCCATATTTGAGGCATTTATAATATTATTATTGTAGATAATTCCAGAGCCTACCATAATATCAATAAAGTCACGGACACATTTACGTAGAACTGGAAATGACATTATAAATAGATGAGAAAAATACTTATATGAATTACTGAATGAAGGAACATGAACACATCACTGAAGATAATCAAAAAGTAGAAGAGATTAACATAAATGAAGGAATAGAAGAAAGAATTACAGGCAAGAACCTAGAAGTAATTGTGAAACTAAAAATAGGTGAAAGAGACATTTTAGAACAAGTTGAGGAATTTCAATACTTGGGCACAGAAATATTAAATATATATAAAAGATCTGCATTAACGTTCCTTTGATTTTCTATTGCACAAATTATAAGAGGCTTGCACATAAATTTCACCAGTTAAAGTTCCAGGTATGAAGAGAGGAACAATGATGGTATCGCCTCATATACCTGTCCAAACATTTATTTTTGAGGATATTGTGATTTTCAAGTAGCCTTGTCGGGGTTTTTATATTTTAGAAATGGCAACCCTATTGAAATAAGACTCTGGAGGTAAGTTTCTTGGTGTTTTTATTGATTCCAACCTCAGACTATCTTGGCCTTACAGCTAACTTGAGCACTCATAGATATGGCCTACCATTTTGGGCCTAAATCAGTAAATGCCGCCTAAACATGGTATTCATTTTACAAAAAGAAAGGCCGTGAAGAATTTCTGTATGTAGGTTTCAGAAAGTCTTGCAGACCACAGGAGGATATTATTGACCCTGTTCTCGCTGTTCATCTTGCAAACGTCCACTATGATTTAAACAGGGAAGCTCATTATCGTCTACTGAACGTATTACACGTCAATCTGACACCGTTCATCTGCCAATACCCTCTTCTGTCCTCGCCATGAACTCTTTCATTTCGAGAGTAAAGATATTTAAAATGATATTCCGGCCATTATTCTCAAACATTTTAATAGAAAACTAAAACAATTTCTACTTCCAAGGCACATAGTCTCTTCACCTGCTTTTTTCAACCTCCAGGAACCTGCCTCTCCATTTATTGAAGAAACAGTTTTCACTATCAATGATCAATGAAATGAAAAAACTTCAAGACATAGACATGATGTCTGATCTGACCTGAGAAAAGTAGCAGGGATAAAAAGAACAGCCAAAGTTAGAAATGAAGTAATTAGAGAACTTAAAGTTAAGAAATTAAAACAGAAACTAAATGGGCAGAACCTATTTAACCAGGACACTAGACAGAGCAAAAAGATACGGGAAGCTAGAAATACTGGAAAAAAACAGAAAAGGAAAACCAAAGAACTTCTTGAAATAAAAAGAAGAAATGTTAAAACAAAGAGAGAAACACGGGAACAAAAAACAAGGATTTGGACAATTATTATTATTAAAATCCTTACCTCGACCGGTAAGGTATGGCCAGCATTCAGTTCATTTGGCTTGGGAGGATAATGTTTTTTCCTTGGCGGTCCCTTAGTACCCACCAAGGACGTTTCTTGACTAGAAGCTCCACTCCCACCTAAAACGATTTAAAAGTAACATTAACAGCACCGCAGAGTGATGTTTTTAGTGCAATCAATCCCATACCTTCGTTTGTTTCTTCATCCGACTCCTCCCCTTCCTCGGTCCACCAATCGTCTTCGCCATCGTCGGTAGGAAACTCTGGCGGATTGGAATCTAGGGCAGTGGGCGTGGTCGGATAGAGCAGAGATGAACTGCGTATACGTGGCACTCGGGACATTCTTAAAATTGTACATATGGGAAATAATTTAATGACTTATGACATTTATGCGATAAAAAGGAGTTTGTTCTTACATTTTAGAATTACAATTGACAATATGGCGCACTTTAGGCAAGTCTGGACGATACATCAGAGATAGTTTTCTAACCCAATCTTTCTTCTTAAATAGCACATCATAAGAACTTAGCTTCAGTAATCTTCTTCCGCCTAGTTCTAAGCAGGTATCAGTGGAATGTTCTAGTACTTTTAACCTAAAATGCGATAATACATGAACAAATTAAAAATCAAATTGTCTTTTATTATTAATTTGTTTTGTTAAATAAATTGACTTACTTCTTAACATTTTCATCAGTGATTTCTGTAATATGTGAATATCCAGAGGTAGCACTATATAAGGCAACCTCTATCATGACATCTGTCACCACTTGAATGGTGAACCGTTGACGTTGTTGCATGTTTCTCTTCATTACTTTTGTTTTTTTTAACCAATTGGGCTGTTCAAAATTACTGGGAATGCATATCTAACAAATCATAACATTATCATATCCTCTCTATATTTAAGGCGTCTTGTTTTAACTTTACGTTACCCCCACATACATATTCGTTTTATAAAAAGTATATTGGGTATTCAAGGATTTTCTATAGGGAGGCTAAAGTGGATTTATAAAACGTTTCGTCGCAACTTAACCTAAAGGGAAATATCGACGTATGGATTTATAGTCGCCACCGGCACCGCTCCCGTTCCAATGGGAAGAAAGAAATTTGTCACATGATACAGAACATAAGTACAAATACATTTTCCATATCCGGCCACAAATTAAAAAATTGCTAGACGATGTTAATTATATAGAAAAGCTCACCACGCAAGAATTCAATAAACGGTCAACGTCTCTACAGCCTGCAAGATATTTTGTCCAGAAATAAAAGGATTTTCTTAACTTCATTAGTTTGCGATTGTTGATTCTTGAGAATAAAAAGTCTGATATGCGGTGCGGATATTTTAGCGGAAATAATAAAATGTGTCAAACTAAACTCAGTGTTTAATATACTACTATCACATGGTTATCACCGCCACTGTTACACAGAAGTTAAAAACGTATAAATTAGGTAGTTTGAATAGACTGGGGGTAGTAGTTGCACTGTTGCCGTACTTATGTTTCAGTCGCTAATACTATTATACACCTACCACTTCTTGCCCTGGATAATAAACATCAAACGAGATCCTATTTCTTTTTGATGACCAATAGTCGTCCATGTCACTATTGATGCTTGTTAAAAGCTCTACTATAGACCCATCCTTGGATTGCATGGAGATCATTTGATCGATACTCTAGAAATAATTTGTTATTATTGTATTTAAGAAAAGATATAAGGTAAAGTACTTCCCAACATATTTCGTTTGGCTTAATGACTGCAATAAAACCCCTCATAAACTCGGCTTTCGCTTTCGCAGAGACGTATTACCCACATTTATTTTTAATGCCAGTTTATAAAAACAATAGATGGGTACATTACTTGATTTGTTATCAAAATTAATAAACTGTCTAATTAAGAAATTAGAAGGTTTTCTAGAAACAACACTTAATTATTAGGATATTTCTCAAAACTTTTTAGTTACAGGTAGTTTAGTTACAAGTACCTGTTGTGCAACAACTTGGGAATCTTCAGCCAATACGATATCTAGCTACCCTAAACATTTCAGGAAGCATTTATCTTCTGACGCCAAAGTGATCGTGAAAAATGTATGTGAATCGTTATTAAAGAGCGGCCACCCTAAAGTAATTGCCATTTAAAATACCAGTGAAATGACGAAAGTTCCATTATCGACGGTATTTAAAATAAAAGTTCGCAAAGATACCGGAAAAATGAAGTGCGTAGATGATTGTGACAAAGATGTTATTCGCAGGAAAATATACCAACTGTATCGAGAAAATGTTGTGCCCACGTTAGATTCTTTAAAAACACGGTTAACTGACGATACAACGATATCATGTAGCAGGACAAGTCTTTACCGCGCTTTGCAAGAGATAGGATTAAGTATAAGACAATAAACAAGAGATAAATTATTATGGAGTCCGAAAGATTAAGAAAAATGAGATTTCTGTACCTTAGGGAAATAAAAAAGTTTAGATCCGAAAAACGTTCAATAGTTTATCTGGATGAAACGTGGTTTGACACTAATGAGACTGTCAAAAAGGGATGGGTTGATTTAACTGAAAAATGCTAAAATAAAGCCCCTTCAAATAAAGGAAAACGAATAACAATAATTCATGCAGGTTGGGAGAATGGATGGATCCGTAATTGTTTATTACTGTCGGCAAAAAATATAAAAGATTCAAGTCTGGACTATCATGAAGATACCAACGCCGTTCTTTTTGAAAGCTGGTTTAGAGACAGTTTGCTTTCAAATGTACCAGAGCACAGTGCTATTGTGATGGACAATATGGGTAATTTTACAAAGAAATTCTTTAAAAGCTTAGGTTTGGCAATCGAACAGGTAACAGGTAACGGGGTTTCTTTGGGTGTATAATAAAACTATTATTACAGTTATTAGGTCAAAGGAAATATGTTTGGATGGACTTTATACAAATATTATTTTACAGTGATTTCTATGCTTAATTTTAAACATCAAAAAATGACACACAAATTTTAATTGGGAACCAGTACCCATGAAATTATAAAAAGGAAAGAAAAATTCAGGTGCAAAAACATCAGCACCAAACGAAAATATCCACATTATTTCAACTGAATTGGAACAATTCATCTGGGCAAGATAACAGAACTTTATGTCACTTGCTTCCCTTAATTCAGTGTTTTGGTATAACTGGTAAAACTGATCGCCAATCTGAAGGATTTTTTCGGGCGGTCTTTAATCGTTTAAGGTGTTTCATAATTGCACGCTAATACTTAAAAGTCTTTAAGAAGAAAAGCGCATATCAATATCAATATAGGTCTGCAACCCTTTGTTGAAAATATTCCGTTTTTTTTTTCATTTTTCTAAAGTGAAAACAATCGTATAAAAGTATCAGTAAAACTTCGAAACGTTTAATTTAAATAAATCGAATACCATGAAAAATCGGTGATGAAGAAAAATGATATACAGGGTCGTTGGTGTGTATGGAAACAGTCGATTATTTCTTAAAGTAAGACAGCTCACAAAAAATATTCAAGACAAAAGTTTTTTGGTTTTGTAAAGTCTATTAGAATTAAAAAAAGATAAGTATACAGGATGAGTCAGAAAGCCGTAAAGAAATAAAGTTACTTTTTTTTTAATGGACCATCCTATATCTTACAATATTTTTGGATTTTACATAAAATTACAATTATTTTTTATTAAGTGCATTATCAGTCTAAACCTAATAGTTTCCGAAATATCGACTTTTGAAAAATGACATTTTTAAACTTTGACAGCTTCTAGCTTTCTAACGGTACGCCATAGAGCAAAACGGCTTACATGTCCCTATCTTACTTTTTTATTATCTTCTCAAAAGTACGAACTTCCGTTAAGCCGGAAGTACTATATTACCGGCTTTTGAGCTACATCCGGTTTAACCGGAAGTTGACACTTTTAGAAAGATAGTTAAAAACTAAGATAGGGATATGTACGCCGTTTTACTTTAAGACGTATCGTTAGAAAGCTAGAAGCTGTCAAAATTCAAAAATGTAATTTTTCAAAAGTCGATATCTCGGAAACTATTAGGTTTAGACTGATAAGGTACTTAATAAAAACTATTTGTAATTTTATGTAAAATCCAAAAATATTGTAAGATATAGGGTGTTCCATTAAAAAAAAAGTAATTTTATTTCTCTACGGCTTTCTGACTCATCCTGTATACTTAATTTTTTAAAATTTTAATCGACTATAAAAAACCCTAAAACTTTTATCTGGAATATTTTTTGCTAGCTGTTGTGCTTTAGGAAATAATAGACCGTTTCCATACATACCAACGACCCTGTATAGAAGGTGTGTGTGTATACCCAAAGTCCACAAATTCAATCAGTCACTGACTTATTTAATAAAAAATCACCAAATATAGGAAGCGGCAGAATAAAAATATTATACAAGTATGTACATGTTTTCTATGCATATAATAAACGTTGCCCCTACAATTACAGTGAACTTAAGAGGCGGCGTTGTCATACAAGTCGCAATCAGCTAAATGCATTTAAAATAGCACCCCAATCATAGGACCCCAATGCTGGGATTCTGATCACGGAGAAAATAAATATGGCAACACACACGAGACCGAATTCACAACTTCAAACATTTGAAAATAAACGTATCGGTAAGGTTTTCGGACTGCTTAATTAATTTGTGTTTTTATTATTATTTTATTTAGATTTTGTGACTTTTTTTTATCGTAGTTTATGGGTCGCTCACACTTCACATATGTTTTGTGTAAATATCTAATTATTGAACCACATTGGATGCTGCAGAAATATGTGGCATTTTCTCCTGGCGCACTGTGTTTAGGGTTTTCAATAGAAAATACTGTTCTTTAGTGCGTTTATGGCAACGCAGGCAAAGGTTTGTGGATTATTAAATAATAGTAAATATTGTAAATAGACATAATGTTGATTTGAACCTGTCAAGCTAATCAGGTTTTTATGTTTGGTAGCACTGAAATTTTTAAGCAAATTTTGCTAAGAAATCCACAAATGTAAAACAGCTGATTTCCTGTAGAAATACACAATATAAAAGACATAAAAGCCTACATTGCTGCCCTGCTTTTTATCTTACTGAATTATATATTATATAATATAAATATAATATATTAAGGCCCCTTGATAGAAATTATGCATTCTGGCGAATTGGGAACTGGTTAGCACATTTTTATTTGAGTAGTAATTTAGTCTGTATTAAGTACATTATAAAATGATTGCTCATGTTTTATATACAGCGTGTCTAGTAAACATATGAGAGTAAGTATAAGAGACCCTTGTAGGTACATATTCTCAATAATAACATACCAAAATGTTTATTGAGTACGTACCTCAATCCTACCAAATTTGCTTCCAAAGCAAACTGCATCATCGACATCATAAGGACTGACATGCTGAAGTCGATCAATGGATATGTGTTCTATAACCTAAAAAGAAAGTAGTTGAGTCACTCAGAACCTGTTATCCAAATACTAGCTGCTTTCAGAATAAAATAAAGTGGTATAATACTTGCTTTATCGGTTCCAACGACTTGTACTGTAGCAATCTGCTTTGTCTCTTTACAGTATCCCCTTTGTGTCTCCTTGCCTTTCTCGGGTCTCCTTACAATATCTCCAGGAATTATGCTCCTATTCATAAGCCGAACCTGAAAAGGTTTTGTTACTCCTGTGAGTAAAAACTGAGGAATAGTTCTGTAGTACCTAAATAACATTTTTTATTTATGATTTTTACTCTGTAAATTTGTAAGTACTTAATATTTTAATTAAAAAAATGCAGAAAACTTGTTTAAATAGAGGGAAATATTAAAACATTCAGTCAGTGTTCAGAAATCTAAAAAAGGTAATTACTGACCTTACTTTGGCGCCAGATTTGCTCCCTAGAACTATTGCTCCAGGATACCCGAATTTGTCCCTTTTGCAAAGAATGCGAGTCGTCCATATCATCGCTGGACGCCTCATAGGATTCAACGACAACCCCAAATATAATTTTTTTATGTTTATCAAACCTGTACACAATATCGTTAGAATAAAACTCCTTGACTTTCTCCTGCGACATTTTATACACCGATTTTACTACAAGACATGCAATCACTCAAATTTTGAAGGCCTCTCAATAAAAATGGCCCATTTGATTTTTTTTGGGCGCATGACATAGATGTAAACAAAAAAAATTGTGCAAAAAGTAAATCAGCTGATTGACTAAATGGCATGCGAAAAGAAGAAACTAACCTTTATTGTTCTGTGGCGTAAAGTCCAGACGCAGTGTTGCCAGACGATCAAAAGTGTTCTAGGGAGGGAATTCCCCGAAAGTCGAAAGACACAAAAAGACTGTTCTGAAATGCAGAATGAACATGAAATAGAAATTACAGAACTCAAAAATTATATATCTGGATACAGCACCGATAGTGTTTAACCAGATCCCAGATTACCACTGTGCAACAGACAGAACTTAAAAATTAGGTTTTATCGTTCTCCTTGGCAACACTGCTCGACGTCATCTGACACTGAGGTGACTGAGGAATTGAGGTTATATTTTGATTTTGGCAAAAACCAAATAAAGGAAACCTATCAATCCATACGATAAAAATGTGAGAAAAAAATCTTTGTGCAACTTTTCACTGTAATTATTTTCCTTATCTTGTTTTTATAATATTTTATAAAACTAATATGACTGTTTTAGATAATTTTCTATCTCTACTACAGTCAATCATAAGTGGAACAGCCAGGGGTGAGCTATTATTATAGTCTAGTGTACACAAATAATAATGAAGAAAGCTCAAGAAAAAAAACCTTTTTCACATTGCACGGTGACCGAGTTATTTCAAAGGCTTGGAACGTCTGATACAGCAAATTCTAATACTAATAGTTTATCAAGTTCGGTTCCATCAAATAGTAAAAGGATCCCTAATAAACTAGTGTCTGGTAATGTGGTTCAAGGAAAAGGCAATATATTCGATAATAACGAACCAGGTATGTAACTTTTAATTTACTATTTTAATATGAAATATATCTCTTTGGTCATACCTACCTACCCTGTTCTTCCTTAATTTTTTTTTGTGTACTGTGTCGCTATGTTGTGTAATTGTGTTATTTAAATTTCTATTTGATGCAACAGATTATTATTACCATAATTCTTGCCATGTTGCACATCCTATCTTGCTTTTCCTGCAATAAAAGGTATTTCCAGTAAATTGCCATAATGTTTAGAGTTTTAGGAGAAATATGTTGAACCCAAAAGCAAGTATTACCTTCATAGAAGTCAAATGTAAGAAATATTAGGTATACTCTCGAATCATAATATAGGTACTTGGTTAATTTATGTAGCCCACCTAGCTAAGTAGAGGCTGCAGACTGCATATAAACTAAACATTATTACCTTCTGTTTTATTTCTCCATCAAGGTAAATCTTTATTTAACAAAGCTAACATCTGGTTTTCAGAAAATAAATTAATACTAAACAGCAACAAAACAAATGTGTTACTTTTTAGAACAAAAATGTCACAGGTAGATAAGCCAAATATAATATCATTTGGGGAATCCGAGGTAGAGATTGTCGAACAAACTAAGTTTCTTGGGATTTACTTGGATGGATTCTTAAACTGGTCGTATCATATAAACATGTTAATAAAAAAGTTAAATTCAATTTGCTATGGCGTTAGGGTTGTTGGGTGGTATCTGAATGAAAAGAGTCTAAAAACAATAGGTATATTATGCGAATTTCGAATCAATAATGAAGTACGGCATAATTTTCTGGGGTAGCAATAGCCTAATAGAAAAAGTATTTGTGATTCAAAAACGAGCAGTAAGAATTGTAAAAAGAATGGGTTATAACGAAAGCTGCAGAACTGTTTTTAAATCATGTGGACTCTTAACTGTGTATGGTGTTTATATTTACGAATGTTTGATCTTTTTCTTCAAAAATAGAAATCTCTTTCAGCTAGAAATATTTCATATATATAACACAAGGATTTTAAATGTAAACTACCCTATTCACAGACTAACCCTAACCGAGAAAAATCCACGATATATGTGTTTAAAATTCTTTAATAACTTACCAGGACATATAAAATGTATAAACACATTAAAATCTTTTAAAATCACTGTGAAAAGAATGTTTGTTGAAATGGAACCTTATTCTATACACGATTATTTGAGGTAATAAAAGTTATAGGTATAGGTTGTAGAATGTAGACTTTTGTAAGATTAGCCAAGTAAGTATATTTTTATTGACGCCATTTGCTTTTTGTGTATGAGTGTATGTATGTATTCTTGTACATAATTAGAAATAAAGATTATTATTATTATTATTATTATTATTATTAAAAAGATAGTGGCATATTTTTTAAAATTAAACCCCTTTGAGTATAGGTATTAACTATCAAAAAATCTATGGATTAAACAATATATTCGTTATTATTTTATGTGTATTATTTTTTTTATTATTTATTTTTTGCAATTGTGTAAGGAATAATAGGTATATTTCACCTAAAATACATTTTAAATAAACACACTCTATTCTCTTGTGTTTTGCTAAATATTTGTAGGTTATTTCCGAATAAGTAATTTATTAGGCATAATTTTTTTACATTTAGATGTACCCAAGAAAAAGAACAGGCGTATGAAGAGACGATTCCGCAGACTAAACTTGTTTCAACAAATAGAAGCCCAAATCGCAGCAAATGTGTCCACAAGCTCAACCCCATCTTCTAGCACTAGTGGAGCATTCAGTCCCCAGAAAATTCCAGGGCACGACATTGAGAGATCAGAAAAACGAGACAGTATGCACCATTATGTTTCATTACCGAAAAAAGATCGAAGTCCTCCAAAAAATGAACAAAAGAAGAAAATAACTGCATTGGACAGAGCGCTAGAACTGGCATTAGAAAGAGAAAGTCACGGTAATAATGTGAAACAAGCGTCAGCGGAGAAATACACTTTTAAAATATATCCTGTTAGAAGGCCTCAACACTCTTACCTATTTAGGGCAAGAAGTAGCAAGCACAAGTATATAAATCTAAAATCATTTGTAAAGCTGTCTAGTCCATGTGTTTTTAAAACAAAGCATATTCTGGATTCGTCTTTAAAAGATTTCAGATCAAGTGTTTTGAGTAAAAGTAAGAGGAGAAAATATCCTGCTGATATTGAAAGTACCAGCAGTTCCTCAGCTTCAGTAAATGAGAATTGTGCTACTGCAGTGATTTTGAACCAGCAAGAGAAGGCAGGGAGGCCCACTGTTGATAAATCAAATCATAGTCCCTTGTTTGTTCAGGAAAAAAGCGTTCAGGTAATTAATAATAATAATAATAAATTACTTTAGTAAAACAACAAGAAAACCCATTACAAATGGCGGAGTTGAAGTAAAAAGCTTAAAGACTCAAAAGAAGATAAAAATAATAATAATTGTTCTATAAAGGGTGTTTCAGAAAACATGTGCAATTGCTAGTGTGGTGATTACTTACCCAAAAATAAGACAAATAGTTCCTATCATCATAGGTCCGCAACCGCTTTATTTTTGAAATATAGAATGTCACAATTTTTAAGCGGAGCAAAAAATATGTACGCCACTGCCGTTTTCTCTTTTGTTATACAGTTATGCAGGCAGTTGAATGTCTAATGCGAGATACCTTTTAATAATTTTGTGATTTCGGCTTTGTTTAGGAGATAAATGCAATTTAATCAAACCTGACATGGGCATAGCGATATGCATAAATAAATGTCATATATTCTTTTTAATTGAAAACCGTTGGTCACACGAAGAAAAGTCTATGGACCAATTTTGAAAATAATATTTATTTTGAAGAAAAACAGTGGCATATTATTTTCTTCATTAAAAATATCAAAATACATGCTAGCGCGGACGCCACTGGTAGAACTAGACCAAATTTTTTTATGAAATAAATGTGTTTTTATGCCTCGTTAGTACCTACTAAAGTTCAAAATGACATCTATAGCCATCTCAAAAATATTAAGGAAAAACACATAGTAAGTTAGTTAAAGTGGAGGTTACAGTAATTGTTGAAAGTGATCACCTCAACCATTATGCATGCGCCGCCTCGTCCCATTGACGTTTTCAAAATATTAGTAAACTTCTGGATTTATTAGATCAACCCGCCCTCTATCTCGAAAACGACGAACTTAGATACGGATATATTATGTTTATTGGAACTTTTGTTCTTGTTTTGACGTCAGATACACGCCCTTCAATTTTCTACACATACTTAAGAAACACCCTGTATAATATAACAAAAGAAAGATCCATTACAAGGTGTTACTTAATAATAGGCTGTAATTCCAAGGCGCATTCCTGAACCAAATTAAAGTAGAATATTAAAATTTGAAGAAGTAGTCCATACTTACAGTGGAGTAGGTAATTTTGATAAAAACGAAACTTCTGTCTTCCTCCACAAATGATATATATTTTAAAAAATTAAATTTCTTTATAGCAATTGTCCCTACATGTTTCGACCGTACATACAGTCATCTTCAGGGGAACTAAATCGAATTTGGTTTCGGTTTTAGTAGTTGCCTCGAATAAATGAGTACAACTTTTTAAAACAGTTTTAAGCAAGTGAAATTTTGTTAGTTGAAGACTAGTTTGGCTGAACGTGATGGATAAATAGATGAGCACAGTTTAAAAATATTCATTTTAATATTACAGTAGACTCGCGATATAGTGAACTAATTAATGCACACCCAGATCACTATATCGAACATTTTTTAAAAATTTATTAAAATGACGTTTTTCTTTAGTAAACCAACTTTAATGTTATACAGACAAAACATATTATGTAATTATATACATAATTATAATAAAATCAAAAAATGTATTTTTATTTTTTTAAAAATGAAGTAATTTTTAATTGTACTTTTTGTTTCTTTATTCCCGTTTGCACCATCGTATTTCTTAAGTTGTGTAGAACGAGAAGACTTGAGTACTCCACTTTATCTTCATTTTCTTTAGCCCATTGAAGTACAATATTAATCGATTTTATTGCAGAATTGGTTGTCACTCGTTCCTTATTTACGACAACTTCTTCTCCTATGTCATCATCTCCATGGTTTCCATCGCTTTCACTTTGATCTTCAGTTTCTTTTGTATCTGGTAAATTATCTTGATTCCAGTTATCTACGTCAATAGACTGAATGTCGACTTCGGGATTAAAAGTGTGCAGTAAAGTAACAATTTCTGATCTCGCCGTTTCAACTTCTTCATTTCTGAGTCGACTTTTTAAAACACTTAAGGGAATGTCGTCTTCTTCAATGCCATCTTCGTTAGCTAAGGGTGAAAGTAGAGTATGCCAACATTTTTCTACAACTTCCGGCTTTAAATTTTTCCATGCCAGAGCCAAATTTAGAACGGCGTCTTTTAACGAAAGAGATTTTAAAGCTTCTCCGATATCCTGGTTGGTTCCAATAATTTGTGACAGCAAATTCTTACGATAAAATAATTTTGTTAAACGTATAGCGTTTTGGTCCATTGGCTGTAGTAATGGAGTGACGTTAGGTGGCATATAGACAGTGAAAATGGAACCATCATCACTGCTTAGCTGTTCTGCGGGTGGATGACTTGCTGCGTTGTCCAACAAAAGCATGGCTTTAACTGGCAGGTTTTGGCTACTAAGGAACTCTGTGACCTGAAACAAGTTTAAACAAATGATAGCTGAATGTACAGTTTAAATTGCAAGGAGGAACAGGAAGGAAGGAAAATAAATTTGTAAAAAATCGTATTGAAAATACAGATTTGTAGTTCCCGAGATATGTATGTTTAAAATAAATTATTCTTTTTCGTTTGGTACGATTTCAAAGGTCTTACTTAAAACTTACCTCTGGAATAAACATCTTGTGAAACCATTCCTTAAAAATTGCTGCTGTCATCCAAGCGGTTTTGGAGTTTCTGTAATGAACAGGACAGGTAAAATTTCGAAATGACCGTGGGTTTTTAGCTTTTCCAATGACTAGTGGTTTTAATTTGTGGGTACCTGCCGCGTTTGTGCATGCTAAAAAAGTCACTCTTTGCTTTTCGGTTTTTCTTCCTGGGGCTGTTTTCTCCTCGCAAGCTACGTTGATAGCTGAAGGTCATTGATTTTTAAAAGGATCAACAAGCTCGGGCTGTGATGACAATTTCTCGCCTGAAATCTTTAGGTAGCGTATTCCAAAACGCTTTTTATATTTTTGCAATCAACCGCTGCTTGCATTAAAAGAACGAGATTCCTTGAATTCACTGTGAAGTAACTTTGCCTTTTCTTGGATCATTAAACCAGTTACAGGAAGATGTTTCTCTCGTTTCTTTAAAAACCACCTATATAAAGCTTTTTCCATTCTAGGACACTCTGACTGTCTCAAAGTTTTCATTTTTCCTGGTCCTGTGAAAGTGTTGTTAACCCTTTTCAAAATCCTTACCCTTCTGCTTCGAATTGCACATATAGTGGCTTTAGCAACACCATATTCTTTGGATAATAAGGTCACTCCGACACCTTTACTTAGGTCTTCCAATATTTTAGCTTTATCACTTAGGGATAAATGTTTCCTAGTATTTTTTGCCATACCTACTCGCGACGCGACCTAATACAACCAAATACATACTGCAGAAAACTGGGATATAATTGCCCAGAAGGAAACCAAACGTTTAAAATCGTTTTCCTGTTCTAACGTGTTTGTTTAACTAAAGAAGCTATTGGGTTCACTATTTCGAGAGTAAATTTGTTCACTCTACAGAATACATTAAGAAAAAAATGTCTGTTTACTATTTGGAGTAGTTCACTATACAGTATGTTCACTATATCGCGAGTCTACTGTATATCAATAATTGGTAAAAGCAATAAAATGTGGTATGTAGCATGATTTTAATTTGGAAAGTTTTTTAAGTAGGTAGTATAGTGTGGAGAAATCAAAAAAGAAAAGAAAAATAGTTTTTCATCTTAACTAGTTAAAGATATGTGTTCCCTCAAAAATGAATCTTCAAAAAAAAATTTTTTAAATAAATTTTAAACTTGAGATAAATGTTTTTTAAAAAATTTAAGTTGGGAAAGGGGGCTCAGCCCTTGTTTTGTTAAATAATGATTTATGTTGGAATTAAAATGTCTTTTAGAAAATTTTTATTTAATAAAATCGGGTTATACCTAGTGTTCACCACTGCCACGCCAAACGTGAAAAAAAGAAGTAGTAGTAGTAGTAAAGTAGAAAAGTTCATATAACGTGTTCATGTAAAGGTGTCAGAGTTTAAAAAGAAATGTGTTTTTTATCAATATCTCAAGGATCCTTTTGCCGATTTTGGTGAAATTTGGCAGTGTTATTTGTTGTGATGAGACGCTAAGTTAGCACTAACTAGATGATAATTATGAATTCCAGTGGCGTCCCGGGGGGGTCGTCTCACGAATAATATTGACAAAAAAAAATGTACGCCACTATCTTAATAATAATAACCCAATAATCTTACTTCGTTTCGAAGAAAAAAATTTTCGACATGCAACCAATTTTTTTTTAAACTTTGACACCCTGTATCTTGAAAATCAGACTTTTTAGGACACATGTTTATATGAACTTTTCTACTTGAACTTGGTCCAGAAACGCGCCCTTGGAATTACGGCCTATCGTTAAGTAACACCCTGTATATGAGTCCCAGAATACAAAAAAAAACACACAAAAAAATCCTTTTGCATTATTGCCTGACATAACCACTACACCTAAATCTACTTTAAATGTAAATACTAACGACTATTGTTTACAGAAAGTTGCTTGTAATTTTCCTAATTTTCATGGTTTTTACACCAGTAGAAAATTTCATGCTTGTAGGCACCTTATTGTAAAATTTTGCTATATTAAAACGAAATGAGGTTTTAAAGTTAGTCGTAAAGTGTACTGGTGTTGTGATCGTAAATTCATGACTTACGGGGTGTCCTAAAAGGTATGGTCAATAATTAGGAATCGGTAGATTGGATAAAAATAGGGTCCGAGTTACAAACTTGATATTTCGGTACCTATTCTAGTAAGCTTTATCAAAATATACCTGTTTTTTTTTTTTATCTCAAGTTAGAAAACTTGTCTGCGTGTTTCGCGAAAAAAGGTACTCCTAGTTAGACAGGATCTAAAGTATCGTTTTTGAGATAAATCGATTAAAAAACTACCTTGCATGGGAAAAAGATAACATAATTAATATTGTTTTACCCAAATTTTAAAATTTTTCATGATCTCATTTGCTTAAAATGTCATTATTAAGATCCTCCTACAATATCTTCCTCTTTAAAAAATTGAAATTTACTTTTTTGACCACTTTTTAACATTCTTTTTTTTTTCACTAGCTAAATACAATAATTTTGGCATGCAAGAGAATTTTTTAATCAATTTATCACAAAATCGACGCCCTAAATCATGTCTACTTCTAGTAGCTAAGACTACCTATACTTTCAATCAGACAGACACAGCAGTTTTGAATAAGTATAATTCGATATACATCTGCACCAAGCAAACATGACCCATAATTGCATCTATAAAATTAAAATGTCATGAGAATTGACTCATAGTTCACAAGTTTAGATACTGCCCTGTCTCATGAGAAAACTGTTACATTTTATGAAACTTGAACCCATCCCTAATTTAAATGTCACAAAAATTGTAATAAGAGAATTAAATTAAACCAGATATTGTCTCAAAAATAAAAACTAAATCTACCCACAAGAGCATGTATTGGGAAATGGGAAACACTGCGCTAGAGAGGACTGTCTGTACAATAGTCCACATCTGATATATTACTACTTTTTTAGGTTAGACAGGAATCAAATCAGGGCAGTCAAACATCTACGCCTAAGAAAATCAGGAGGCCTAAGAAAGAAAAACATAAGCGGAATAAATTAATTAAGAAAGAAGCCAAGGCAGCTCAACAGAAATTTCCTGATTACATTACAGAACAAGAAGCAAATGAGGGTAAGAAATGTTCAGATTTTGATTTTTAACATTTGCAATCAATACTTTAAGACTTATTTTTATTCACCGCTTAAAAGATGTTCTAAAATTTCATGTTTTACTTATTCCCAGCGTTATAACAAAAGTTCCAAATTTCTTTGAAGCCTAGTTACACAGGAATTCAATAATATTTTTTTTCTGAATTAATTACCATGTTTAGGTCGTCAAGTTTTTGCACTGGGTTTGTAAACAACACAATTAAAAACATAAAATAAACAAGTTTGTCCCTTTTTTTTCGTCAGACCCAATCCTTGGACGTGTTTCGCCGTATTACGGCTCATCGGCAGGGCTATACAGTCTGACGAAAAGGAAAGGGACGCGTTTACACTTGCAACATCTCACATATGTATAATTTTTATCCTTGCAGTATCCTTTACTCGGTTGGAGGTTCAGAAAACTTTATTTATTATTTATAGGACTGCAGAAAGGTGAACTTATCAAGGGCGTCCTACGAGTCAACCCGAAAAACTCCCGCGATTCCTACGTGAGTAACGAGAACAGTTCCCTATCTGACTATTATATAACCTCGATTGCAGACAGAAATAGGGCACTAGACGGGGACGAAGTTGTCTTGCTGGTCAAGCCGGAAGCCGAGTGGTCAGAGGGGAAGAAAACGGCAACAGTGGTGTTTATTTTGAACAAGGTAGGGTAAACATAATTTGGAAAAAAATAGGTCAAGGCATAACTGGTATAAAACGAATTTTCGAAATAAATTGGCGACTATTGAAATGTAACTATTTATTTACTGCCTTTAAATTAATCACGCTTTAAAGAATTTTTTTATTTTATTTTTTTATTCATCTTTATTTCAAAATTACATTGATAGGTACTAAGAACTAACAAAATAAAATGAAATGTAAAAAACAAACAAAAACAAAAATACTAAATACAACCTTTTTAAACTAAACATATTTACTATTTCTCAATCCTCCAAGTAATCATTTACAGAGTATGGCTCTAAATCTACCAGTAAGTCTTTTAATCTTTTCTTAAATAAACGTTCATTTGGGGAATCTTTAATTTCTGCTTTTAATTTATTATACATTTGAATGCACATGTAATATGGATTTTTCTCTGACAAAGTCAACCTATGTATTGGATAATTTATATCTTGTGTTCTTGTATTATAACTATGATGCGTAAATGTATTAAATTTATTTTTGTTTTTATAAAAAAATACAATGGTCTCGTAAATGTATAGTGCATAAATAGTTAACATATTTTTAGATTTAAAAATACCTCGACATGACTGCAAATATGACATCCTATATACTATTCTCAATATTCGCTTCTGAATAACAAATATTGTTTGTAATTTGGAATTTGTCCCCCAAAATATAATTTCATATCTAGCTGTAGCTTCAAAATTTGCAAAATACAAGGTTCGTCTTGCTGTTTCATTTAAATACTTGGTTATTATACGTAGACAATAGCATATTTTATTTATTTTATCATTTCGGTAATCTACATGATGTGACCAGTCCAAAAGCTCGTCAATGTGAATACCTAGAAATTTTGTATTTCTTTCCACAGATAGTGGATCTTCATCTAGCTCCACAATTTCGGGAGTTTCTTTTCTACTTAGCTTAGTTTTAAAAACGAGAATGTTGGTTTTTCATTATTTAAGATTAACCTATTTTTTTGAAACCACAACTTGGCATCCTGGTAAATTTTCTTTGCATTAGTTGTTAATTCTACTACATCCCTACCACCTACCAATATATTAGTATCATCCGCATACTCTGTAAGGCTGGATAAAGGGTCTAAATTATTAATTTCTAAATTTAAATCATTAATGAATACTTATAATAAATAGTATTGGCCCCAATATGCTGCCTTGTGGAATTCCTATCGTATTAGATGCAATTTTTGATTTGTATGAACAATTTTCTTTTTCTATAACTACTCTTTGTGTACGGTTACTTAAATATGATTAAATCCATCCTAGAGCACAACCCCTGATACCATATAATTCCAGTTTCCGCAAAAGAATATCTCTATCCAAACAATCATAGGCCTTTGAAAGATCCAGAAATATACCCATAGCAATTCTACCCTGCTCTAGATTACTTAATATTAAACGTGTAAACTGAAAAATTGCCGTTTGTGTCGATCTACCCCTGAGGTAACCATGTTGATTCTCCGAAAAAAGTTGACATTCATTCATAAAACTAATTAGTCTATCACACATAACCAACTCAAAAAGCTTTGAAAAACTCGGAAGAAGACTTATTGGCCTATAGCTCTCTAAACTTTCTGAATCGCCCTTATTCTTATAAAGCGGTTTAATCATTGCTAATTTAAGTTGTTCGGGGAAAATACCTTCTCTGAGTGAATTATTTATTATGTATGTTAATACTTTACAAACTATTGGAATACTGAGTTTAACGATACTCGTCGGTATTTCATCATCCCCACTACTATGAATACCCTGTATAAAACGCTCACATTACATACAGTTACAGGAATGTTTTGTATTTTTACATTTAGGTTCATACACGCACAACAGTTGGCGTTCTTAAGCCAATGGATGACAGTAAAGAATATGCGGCATTTTTTCCCAGAGATAAACGTATGCCTGTCATGCATATTCCGTCAGTATCGTGGCCAAATGGTTTC
This sequence comes from Polydrusus tereticollis, assembly GCA_963920685.1. Classification (NCBI taxonomy): domain Eukaryota; kingdom Metazoa; phylum Arthropoda; class Insecta; order Coleoptera; family Curculionidae; genus Polydrusus; species Polydrusus tereticollis. The sequence goes on along the minus strand of OY987333.1, from coordinate 22,895,040 downwards.
AAAGCCAATCCTAAGTTGTACCAGAATATCCTGTTTGCTGCTAAATTATTGGAATGGGATGATCCTCATGCTGCATTAGGTATTTATTTTTTTTAAGTGACAGACAGACTTAAGATTTTGGTACTCATTGTGGTTTTATTATGCAAAAAAAAATCTTCTTTAACTATTAGTTACATATATTTTTTAACTGTAGGAACTATAGAGATAATCCCCTCTTTGCTTTACTATTACGGGTGCCTTTTAAATTTAAATCCTACCTATTTAAAAATAAAGTGAATTTACCAATGTCTACTTTTTATATATTTTACTTTTAGTAGCTGACAATTCCGTTAGCTAGACTTCGCCTTTTGGGAATTGTAATTTTCTTTTCTTGCTTTTGATTTTACGTTCTCAATAAAGACAATATATTATTATTATTATTATTATTATTATTATTATTACTTCCAGGATGACAATAACATACTCTTTAAAGTTACTTCTCTAACTGCTGTCAAGGGTAACAATGGGCCATTTTTGTTAGGTTCTTCCTGAAAATAGCTTGTTAGAGAAGCTATTATTAGCTCTTGGCACCGGCTATTTAAATGCTTCGGCATTTTTCAGAAATAGTAAACCACGTAACCGACAGAGATATGTATGTGCACTTTTGTTGTTCTTAGAAGAACAGTTTCCTAATGCTATATTTATGAAAATATCTGGAGTTTTTTGAAAAATAGACGAACAACAACACAAAACCACAGAACAACAAAGGTTAGTTTTTCACGAAACGTCAAAACAGGCCACAACCAACGAGCTGGCGCCACTGCACCCTTGACAGTTCTGTTGCCAACTGTCGGCCAATAAAATTCAAATTATATTAATTTCTACAAGCTTAAATAAACAAAATATTTGCTATAAGTGGGTTCCTATCAAAGAAGAAGATTTTAGGTTTGTACTACGTTTAATATCCCATGAAATTTTAATATTTTTTACCCAAATTTAATTTCCACATGTTTTCTTACAACAACAACCATTTAGAGTATGTATTACAGGGTGTCTCCAAAAAAGTTACACAAATTTTCCATTTTGTAAACTTATGTATATTATTGTTATTTTTTTGCCTTTATTTGAAGGGCCCTTGGTTTGACATCTTTTTGAAAAATAATTCCATCCTTTTCTTGCAGTGTCATGTGTATCGAACTATGTTTCATCAAGGTAAATAGTTAGTCGATTTTCTGCTCTATATTGTTTAATAGCCGTTAAATATTTATAACGCCATTTCCGTAATCGTTGAGATTCCATAAAGGTTTGTCTTTTATCAATGGTGTGATATTCAAAACACATTTCAAGCAAAATTTTTCTTAGGCTTGAAATACTACAAGAAATGTTTGTTTCGTCGTTGGTAAGCCTGTTTTTTAGGGAATCCAGGGTAGGTACAGATTGTTCTTCATACATTTGATAGATTTTTCTCCCTGACAAGTCTAAATAGAAGCATTCAGAAGAAACGACAAGATTCGCCATACCAAAGAAGTATAGAAACGTATAATAAGGTAAAGATTAACGGTATAATGTGAACTTTACTATACTAGGCAGTGGACAATTTATATTTAGATATAAAAACATTTTATTTGAAAGAACCTTATGTCTATGCCCCTTAAAACCGTTTAAGATTAGTCATAAAAAAGCATCTGAGAAGTTTGGACCTGGTTTGTTTCTAACCCTCTGTAATTCTTAAAAATTGATATTGGAACTCGACTATTTAAGAGAAAGGTGTGATGAAAGTGGACAACACTTCATTCCACTCACAATATACAGATATACCTCCCACATTGCCTTAGAAAAAAAGGCAAAATGCAGGAATGTTGACATGACAAAACACTTGATATGAAACTATTGGAATAGATTGTTTAAATCATCCTGTAGGCTTGTTTAGTTCTTGCATGCATTTTAAGATCATCAGCGAACATTAAATGGGATGAATTAGGATTATTACTCGTGTTCTTTATAAATAACAGGAACTTACAAATTGAACAAAAAAGCAAATAAAAGGCAGCAGTAATTATTATAATAGCAAGCAAAGAAAATATCTTTTGGGTACATATCATTAGTATTTTCTATGTTTAGGCGTGGTAACGGAAGCTCTTGGATTATCTGGTGATTTAAGAGTAGAAACTTTATCAATATTGAAGGAGTTCTGTTTAGATGTCACTCCATTTTCTTTGGATATGACAGTGGATCTTCCAAAATTAAAAGTAAGTTGTCTTTCTTTGTTTTATTATGCAGCAAAGGTGTCGAAAATATATTCATTTTTTTATTATTCTGTACCCAGGCTTTGAAGATATAGTTTATTTGATTTTTAACATTATGTTTTTCATGCCTGGTACATTTTTTATTTTTATTTATTTCTTGCTGACCTCGAAATAGATAAATCTGGTAATAAGGCCTATATATATAATAACAATCCTTAAATGGTAAAAGTAATAGTTAAAATTCTAACGTTTACATTTTACAGACAAAGTAAAAAAATGTCTAAATAACATGTTAAATTTTCTATATTATATTAGTTTGGTACTGTCTCTTTAATATATTTTTTCAGGTTGGTATGCACTATTTTTTTTCGGTGTCCATTAAGAAGTCAAGTACATTATATATAAGGTAATATTTATATATCATAGTTATAAGGCTGTTTTTCTTTACAGGAAATTCCACAAGAAGAACTTAAATACAGGGAGGACATAAGAAAGGAATGTGTTTTCACTATAGATCCTTTGACAGCCCGAGATCTGGATGACGCGGTATCTGTCAAGGAACTGACAAATGGGAACTATGAAATTGGTGTTCACATATCGGACGCCAGTTATTATTTACATGAAGGTATGACTTCACAGTAAATTTTATTCTTGATAAAGGTTGGACTTGTTTTTAATTAAGTTGAAAATCAAATATTATACTTAAATTATTTAGTTGTAAAGTTAATAAAATTATTTTGTTTTAGGAACTGAGCTAGATAAAATGGTTAGTCAAAAAGCAACGACAATTTATCTAGTGGACACTGTTTATCATATGCTGCCAGTGGAACTGTGTTTACATTGTTCGTTACTTCCGGGCGAAGATAAGTTGGCTTTTTCGGTTTTCTGGGAAATTAATAAAAGTGGCGAGATATTTAATACGAGGTAAGTTAGACAGTCGAGTGTCTGAGACAGCAAAATCACCTGTTTTAGTATATTGTAATGGAGTTCCGTCACTATCCGATTATATATTCTTTTGTTTTTGTTGTCCATTTTGTTCCACATCTCGTACAATCAAGTATTCAACATGCAAAACGGTCCTATTTGTCAACAAGCACTAAACAGGTTTTCTTTTAGGTTTGCAAGAACAGTATTAAACTCTTGTACACAGTTGGCGTATGAACATGCTCAACAAATGATCGAAAATCCCGAAAAGTAAGTATTAGTCTCTTTTATACAGAAGAACCAACACATTATTTATCAACTGTTTTACCCAATTAAATTGTGTGACTTGTGTCATACTGTCATAAAATGTAATTTTTAACACTTAAAAATTGACGTCTCTCAAGGAACAGTCTTGGGACCTATTTTATTTATAACTTACATCAATTCGCTTACCAACATAAACATAGAAAATATGGTACAGTTATCTTATATGCCGATGATACGGCAAGAGTTGGTCTGATGTTAAGCATGCAACCTTGGTATCACTGAAACAAAAAATGGCTTGATTCGTATAAAATTACCTTAAATGTTACCAAAACTAACTACATTGGTTTTTCGCTCATTACAAGTTACCCATGCCTAGTATTTAGGGATTATTGTGGATCGGAATCTAAAGTGGAATCAACACATACTAAAACTCATTAACAACTTAAGACATTTTAAGTAAATGACTTATTGAGTCACTGTTATGCTATGGACTTATCATATGGGGTGGTCTCTACACAAACACTTTACAACAGCCAACTGTTGTACAAAATTACATCTTGAAGATTATTTTTAAACAAAATGAGAGAATTGCCACTATGGTGTCCCTTAGCGGAGATACAGAGCCCTACAGGGGTGCTCAGCGACATACCTTTTCTAATATTTTAGGTATGCCATAAAGACTTATAAAACCATACTACAGTAGATGTTTTACATTGTCAGGGAAGTCGGGAAGACTTGCCACTACATTCGTTGGGGCAAAATTTTCACAGGTGTCACTTTACACAACTGATTTTTTTTAAATACTCTGGTCATTCCTTCCCTGTTGTGAACTGGCACCGAATATACATGCCTCTTTAAATTTCTCTTAAAAAGAAATCCAATAGAGTTATGTCAATAGATCTATCCATTGATTAGCAATAGTATTTGATAAGTGCTGACGAACTAAATTACTAAAATTGGGCACCGTCGTGCATATACCACATCTGATTTCTAATTTCTTAGGGCACATTTTCTAATAAACCGTTTAAGTTCTGTTGCAAGAATTGCAAACATGGTAACCATGAACTTTTGTTGGTGCTTTGTTTGTACTGTTGCATGGGGATTTTCTTCATGCCAGATATGCAAATTATGGCAATTTATTACTCCATCTCTGGTGAAACCGGCTTCGTTTGTGAACAAAACAATACTAGTAACATTATGATTTTGCCTAAATCGTTGCAAGAACTTATTTGCGTAGTTCACTCTTGCAGGAAAACAGCGGGAGATATGGCATGCACCTTCTGGACGTGATAAGGATGTAGCAGGTTCTTCGATGCGGTAAACGTCGCGCGTCGATTTGAAAATGTATCAGAATAAATTACTCTCGCCTCCACATAATTGTCGGGTGCTTGTCCATAAATTAGATGCATGCCAGCATATTTACTATAGGAATAATCCTCCATTACTTAGTTACTCATATATGTGCTCAATCAATCAAACAATTTAGAAAAATCACTAATCATCAATAACACATTGTTAACGAAATAAAAACGACTAGTGTTTTATTGTAGTATTCTGATTTATTATTTCAATAACGTCTGTAAAATGACACCTGTCGATAGGTGGCTTGAGTCAGGTACCGTCCAATTACGGTTCTCTGGATTTTATTCTATAAATCTTCGGGCCAGTTTCTTTTTAGTCTTCTTTCTTCCAATGGAGGGCTGAACAGGTTGTTGATAAGTTGATTGTTATGGTCTGTGCATCGAATTCTATACTTATTTGAGTGGGTTCTGATAACGTCATCGATATACGGTATTCTTAGATCATTATGTATGGTTTCATTTGAGATATACCACGGAGCATTTATTAGTGTTCGGAGCGTTTTGGATTGAAAGGACTGCAATATTTTAGTGTTTGATGGCTTGCTGCATCCCCATAGCTCGATGCCATATGTCCATATTGGTGTTAATATAGTTTTATAAATCAATATTTTATTTTCTATTGATAGCTGCGATTTTCTGTTAATTAGCCAAATAAATGAGTAAAAATAAAAAAATTAGTTGATGTGAACATCTTTTCAAAGCTCCAATAATGGGCGTCACTTTATTTATTATATTATTTACATGAGAGTTGCATGATAGACGGTAGTAGACTCAAGATTATTATATTTTTTAGGGAATTTAAAAAAGATGAACTACCTCAAATATACAACGGTTTTACAGCCAAGAATTTAAGCAAAACAGTTAACGTTCTACAGAAGATAGCAATAAGTTTACGGGACGCCAGGATGAGAAACGGTGCACTCAGAATCGACCAAGTCAAATTACTGTTTAGTCTCAATCCCAGGAACGGGGAACCGCTTGATTTTATTGCATATGAAAATAAGGAATCGCACAGGTTAGTTCTATACGATTAGTATAATTGACGCTGTGTTGACTTGATTCCTTTTGTAGGTTAATAGAAGAGTTCATGCTTCTAGCCAATATATCAGTAGCAACAAAAATTAACGAATCCTTTCCCGATATTGCTTTTCTGAGGTGTCACGAACCACCAAAGGGCACAATGTTAATGGAAGCCCAAAAAAGTTTGGAGACGTGCGGAATCCACATTGACGTTTCGTCCAGTGGCACATTGCACTCAAGCCTCAGAAAATATATAACGGAAGATTATCAAGGTAAACTGTTATGTTACTAGATAGTACTTCTAGATTTTTGGGTTAGTAATGTATAAGTTAATTAGTTTGAATATAATTATCAGGCTTGTCCTTTTTGAAAGTTGCTTCAGTTTTTCATAGACTAAAGCCCTATGGATTTTTTTTTTAGGTTTGTGCCGGGGTATAGTTCTAAACCACGTTTTTGCCAAGCCGATGACTAGAGCGAGGTATTTCTGCTCTGGTACAATGGATGGCGACATGGATATCGCTCACTATGCGCTAAGCGTGCCAATTTATACCCACTTTACGTCTCCAATACGAAGATATGCTGATATTATGGTTCATAGACTCTTGGCGGCTAGTTTAGGTAATTATTTATGGTTTTTAACTTTTAAGCATAAATTATTTACTATACGGCCCAAAATGCATGTATGTACATCGCAAAGTGCTTGATTTAAGTCAACTTGCTTGCATACCAGTATACAGTGCGTTTATTTTAAGGCGGGACATAGGGTTTTACATGGTAAATCTTAAAGCCTATGTTAGGCACATTTCTATTGAGAACTACAAGTTAAAATTTTACACAAATATTTCTTGTGGTATCATAACCAAGATAGGATCATGTTTGTATTACTTTACTAACGCAAAATATTTAAAAATATCATTTTAAGTTATAATATCACGCTGTTTTGCCTAGCCCTGTATATTAAGTTTACTTAGGTATTGACATAAGCTGGTATGTGACATTATTATAAAATTAGACAACTTTTAAATTATACAATTTTGATGATTATTTAGGATTTTTATTTCAATTAAGTTTAATAATTTTCCTAAATATAATCTACAACAATAAACTTAAAACTCATACAAACTGTTCGACGTGCCCTCCATTTACAGCCAAACAGTGCCCCAAACAATCATAAAAATGCTTTCTAACATTCGACAACTGTCGCGCTGTGATGCTGCGTGAAGCCTCGATTATTCTGTTTTTTAATTCATCTGCATCATTTGGTCTTCCTCTTACGTTATCAAACACGTTTCATGTGAGGTATCCCCAATAAAAGAAGTCCAAAGGCGTAATATCCGGGCTTCGAGCGGGCCATTTAAAAGGTCCAAATCGTCCTATCCAGCTGCCCGGAAACACATTATTTAAATACTCCGTTACAACTATTGCGCCATGAACTGGAGCTCCATCATGTTGAAATATAATTTCCTCCCTTCTGTGGATGTATTTTTCTTTGGTAAGTGTACCGTCTATAAAAAATGGGCCAATAATCATATTTCGTAGAATATCTGCCCATGAAAACGATCGTAGCAGTTTCTTAAATTTGTCATTATGGTATGATCCGAGAAATTTGACTAACTGAAATTGATTAAAAGTTTTAAAATCTTAGTGGAACTGCGTTTCCTCCGTCTGTTTGCCTAGTTTAAACTCTGCACAAAACGAGAAAAAAAAAGGACAAACCTATCAAATTTTATTAAATGTAGCATTTATTTCTTGTAGGTTATGCTGAAAAACCAAGTTGGCATATGGAACAGGTCTGTGCTATAGCGGCCAACTGTAATAAGCAGAAGTATAACGCTAAAAGGTAAATATAAGCTATAAAGTAAAATTTCAGCTTAATAAAAGTACCAAATTCTCATTCTTTAAAAAAGCTGAATTAACCCGTATAGTAAGAATAAAATGGGACCCAGTACAGATCCCTGTGGAACACCCAAAGTAATGACCATTGCCTTCGACTGTATCCTGTACGCTAACTTTTTGCCTTTTGTCCCTTTCATATGATTCTACCCAGGACTGTCCTCTAAACTTATATGTTTGTCATAATAAACTTCTCTCTTCAATCTGGTACAGTCCCAGCTATCTGGAAGATGACTCTCGTTACGCCCCTGCCAAAGGTAAATGATCCATCTGACATAAATGAGTTAAGGCCAATAAGCATACTTCCTGCTGCCTCCAAGATCCTTGAAAAGGTGGTTAAATATCAAGTAGTGTACTTTCTCTCTGTGACGAACATACTTCCAAAATTTCAGTCAGGTTTTAGATCACTATGGTTGCGCTACAGCACTACTAAGGATCACTAGTGACATCTCTGCCGCTTTTGATAATTTATATTGTTGTCCCTCTGTTTTTATAGACATGACCAAGGTGTTTGACAGTTTAGATCTAAATATTCTTCTAACAAAGTCACAATATTATAGACTAGGGGAGCATGACTGGTTTGAAAATTACCCATGTGAAAGACGGTAGGCTGCAGGTTGGCTGGGACTGAGGAAGTGATGAGGTCTGGTTTTCCACAGGGAACTGTTCTTGGTCCGCTTCTTTTCGCGGCTTTCACATCGGACCTCGTACATCAAATATCAAACTGCAAATATCACATGTATGCTGACGACCTTCAAATTTATTTACCATCATCCCCGACTGATCTTTCTGACACTATTAATAATATGATTGATCAGGATCTGCAAAACATATCGGACTGGGCTGTTATGAATTCACTACTTAAAATACCTAACAAAATAAAGGCTATTCTGTTTTCAAGGCACAATATTGATGTTTCTTCTCATCACATAATACTTGATGATACTGCCCTTGAATGAACTGATGAAGTCAGGAATCTCGGACTGTATGTGGACAAAAAAATCTCATCGAACTCACATGTTCATAATATCAGAGTCATATTATAAATTAAAACTTATTTATGAATTCAAAAATATTCTTTCATTAGACATTAAAAAGCTTGTTGGGAAACATGCATGTGCATTTCAAGTCTAATTAACATAATTCAAACTCCTAATATTACTTAATAATTAGACAATACTGTTTTAAAGAAATAAATAAAACTCATCTTTTAACATATTATAAAAATTTAACTGCGAATTTACTTCGCATTTAATAATCCTTTCGGTAAAATAATACAATAGAAAACCCTTCATAACACAGCTTGTTTACGTTTTTATACAACTTCAAATTGCGTCTAGCCAGTCGATTCACTTGACGGCCGGTAAACATCAGGGTTAGGCGAGGCTTTTCCAATTATCACAAAAGGCGGCCTTCGGACGTTGAAGACAATGCCTACGTGCTAGACAGGTCAGTTGTTATGGGATGCAGTAGGAAGATGCTTAGAGGGATGCGGTGTTGCAAGTGGTTTTCGCGTGGAAATAGTGATCAACAAAGCGAATGTTTTCATTTTGAGCGAGGCAGTAGGTTTTAGACTTCACTCCGTGGTGTACGTCTGCCGTGATTTAAATCACCACGTATTTAGGACTAACAGCGCCAATTGTGAGTCGAGTTGCAGATTATTTTCGTGGTGAAACGTCTTCTTCCCACGAATCAACCTTTTGCAAAGATTGTTGAAGTAAACGTATAATAGTTTGTCGCGGGTTACACGAACCCCCTTAAGTGTGATTAGTCAATGTGGCCATTAATTAGTTAATCGATAATAAATTATGTGAAGTAGTTGTGTGATTTCGCAATGTATGTAAACACCTGACATTATCTGTTCAAATGGCATAGTTTGGTAGAATAAAGAAATGCTTTTGTGAAGAACAGTGTTTTCTTGAAAGTGAAATCATAAAAAAGAATCAGTGAATTACCCTATCGAAAAATGGTACTTTTTGTTGCTGAGACTGGGATTTTAAAACCCAGGCTTTGTACAAAGCTCTTGACGGAGAGTTTGGTTCTGTCTATCGCGAAGTATCTTGATGGATCGTTCCTTATAAATTATAATAAATATAGAGTGCAAAGGTGCAGAATGCTTGTGCACGGTATGTGAGACGTTTGTCGTTAAGGGAGCATGTGTAAGAATAACTTAAAACATTTTGTGTCGGATGGATCTCTGGGTCTTTGATTGATGAAATTTTGCTAATTATATTGTGATGATGAACCTTGATGATACTGTTTTTATTACCTCTTACCATGCTTCTCGCTGTTGTTAATTTTAGTTAAGAGATATAAGAAAGTGACTAACTGATCCCTATTAGGAAAGACCGGGGCCAGCTGTAAAATTGAAATATTGCCGAACCGGTCCGTATTTTGCTTAGAATTTAATCATGCCTTGTAATAAAAATAAGTAAGACATTAAATAATATTTTATTTATGTTTAAATGTGAAATTATAAGTTTTATTATTAATTAAAATTATATTTATGATTACAAAAATATACAAATTATTCGGTACTTATAATAATTATTCACTTAATATATCAATATCACTATCGCTATCATCATCTGTTCTAATTATTATTTGTGCTATATTGTTTATATGGATATAGGATTTTTCCACTTTTTCAACATGTGTTGTCAATTTGCCCAACTTTGTGAAGGGATAATAAAAATTTCAGTTTCTATAAGCTCAAGTACACTGGAGTTAATAGTAGGGCAAATATTGTTACAACGAATGGCAGATTTCAGTTGGTGCCAAACATGCTCGATGGGATTAAATATACAATGGTATGGTGGAAGCCTTAAAACTGTATGCCCTAGATTTTTTGCATAATTATCACAGAAGTATTCCTTTTGTAGTTTTAAACTTTGTAAAACCTCAATTAATTGCCTTTTGGTGTAATCTTCTTGAAAATAAATGTCATTACAATACATGTAGTTTTGGATTGTGCTTTTGTGTCATTTGAGGAGGTAGTCTTGGTCAACTGCCTACTATGGTAGCTTGCATTGTCCATTACAATTACGCTATTCGGAGGTATATTTGGAATTAGCTTGTTTTTAAACCAATCTTCAAATAAATCAGCAGTGGTGTCCTCATGGTAATCCAGAGAAGAATCTTTAATGTTTTTTTGCAGACAGACAAAGTCCATTTGGAATTCATCCGTCTTGAGATCCAGCATGCAAAATCGTAATTCGTTTACCTCTTTTTGATGGCGCGCTTGTTTTACACTTGCCGCTTGAGTTAACCCAACCCTTTTCCGGGGTATCATATGTGTCGAACCAGGTTTCATCCAAGTAAATAATCGGCCTTTGCTGATCTCCGTAAATCCTTAGTTTCCACAGAAAAGTGTTTTCTGCTTTTCGACGGGGTTATCTCCTGAGATACATTGAGCTCGCACATATTTTCCATGACTTACACACGATTAAACAAACGCTGTATTGCACACGAAGTAGGAATAATTACTAAGCTTAAAACTAACTAGAGTGGCTATATATACAGTCTTTAGAACATAATTTGTTTTATGGGATTAACCCTCTCATTTTGAATCAGGTAAAAATCGGTTTAAAATCACCAAACTATTACTTTAATAATGAAATTACGTCTTCCGGATTTGCAGTTTACATTTTTAAGTACGGACCATAATTTACCTGCATTTATTCATTCATTCATTGTTTGTTTATGGCCACCTTTGGATCATCCCATTCAAAGGCAAAGTGTAACTTTCTTATATCTCTGGACAGGCCTTAACTTGTTTTATTATTGATTATAATAAAATAAAATATGCTTAGCGGTATTTTCACCTTTGTTGATATGTTCATAAGTTTGTATTTTGTTCCTTTACGTACACCTTTGTTAATTATTGTTGTGTACTTGAATAACAAAATGTATTGCCTTAATTCATTTATTATCTCTTCTCACAAAACGAAATATTTCATTAATTTTCAGAGCGGGGGAAGCAAGTAGTGATTTATACTTGGCTCACTACATAGAAAAACACCAACCGTATATTCAAGACTGTGTTGTTGTCGATGTTAAAGATAGGTCGTTCGACGCTATTGTTTTAAAAACTGGAAGTTTGATCAGAGTTTATCAGAAAGTAAGTAGCTGCACTGTTGAATTTTTGTTTTTACATAAGTTCTGTAAAACCTTTGTTGCTTTAAACATTTTTTTTTGCAAAAAATGTACATTTTTACGTACCCTGAGCAAAAAAATCATCATTTATATGACAAGCAAAGATGAAAAAATCAAAGTCCTTAAAAGTAATATTAAATTTATAGAAATGTGAAGATGATGCCTCATGGCAAATAGAAGCAATCCCATCGGGCACAACAAGCACCGTTAAAAAGGACGAGCATGAAAAGAAAGTGCTTCGCTTAAGCATTACATTCCCCAAAACCAGGAAAGCCCCAGAAGAACAAATTATAGTCGTGGAAATGTTCTCGGTTGTTAAAGTCAAACTGAAGAGGGCGCCCAACAGTTACAAATTGGAAGCATACCTGCTCAGACCAATAGTCTCTAGGACGTACGAGAGAAGTAACAGCAGCACCAGCAAGTCACAATAAGAAATTGTTTTGGTCTGTGTGGCGGGGCAAAGGTTTTTATTGTAGTTTAGTAACAAAATACATAACTTCAATTGCGATTACGTCGTACACTATCATTCTCACTTAACCGTTTATTTGGTGAGACAGACGTTGATGCATTTTGTTATTACGTTTATAATATTGGTTTTATATTTACAACAAGAGAATCTTCTTAAAATATTTTTTCGGGCATTTTTAATGCTATCTTTTTTGACAACTTTAAATAAAATTTTAGTCTTATAGATTTTAAACATTTTTATTTTTAAATGACGTCGTTATCTCTTATTACATTGAGAGGCGAATTACATTAAAAAAGCGTACCTACATGAATCTTTTTACACTAAAAATTTAAATTGGGAATATTAAAAATAAAATACTTTAAAGTGTACATACGTTACTTTATTTACAGCCAAATAAAATCCCATTATCTACAAACATAGAAGGTTCACCATTTAAAACGAAACAAGGGGGAATTTTTTTGTTACCATTTTTAACAGTGCAACTAGAGCCCTCTAGGGAGGGTGGGACCAACCCTTACTATTTCAAATGGAACAAGGGATCGAGTGATATTTCTTTTAAAAGGGCATTTAAGTCTCTTTCAAGTGGCATCTCATTCGTGAAATTCGGTCAGATAGTTTCAGAGAATATTTCCCTCATATATAAAAAATCTCATGAGAAGTGTGGTCTTTCGCAAGAATTACAGCGATAATTCCACAGTAGAAGCGATAATCCCCCAGTAGGTAGCTATCAATCATAATCAAGTTTTACAAAATCACATTGTAAATTATTCTAATTGTACTTTTAGCGGAAACACATTTTATTCCTAATTTTATGTATATTTTTAATAAATTTGTTACTTATTACGTAATTTATTGTACAATAATGTTTTTTTTTTAATATGAAATACAATTTTTCGGGAAATATTCCACCGAATACCACTCGTGCATCAAAAATAACCAGATAAGTCTGCTTTCAAGCGTGTTGTAGTATTGTAACTGCATTCGGTTATTTTCATTTTTGATTAAATCTCGAAAAAGCCCTCCTTCTTCGAAGTCGGGCTCTTTCGGATTTAATCAAAAATGAAAATAAACTTATTCAGTTACAATACAACACGCTTTCAATCAGAATTATCGGTAATTTTGATGCACTAGTGGTATTATACCCGATAATTATCTAATTGTGTAATGATTTTTTTCTAATCTATTATTTGAATAACAATAATACTAATGATTAAATGTAATACAAAACTAACGTAATTATTGACACAGATGTTTAAAATGACCACCACCGACTTTCATGCAAAGATTCAAATTTTTCACGAACTGCTTGTAACATTTCTGGTGTTATCAGTCGGCATTCATGTACAATTCGTTCCCTTAGATCTTCTAAATCGTTGGGCTTTGTTGCATAAACTTTTGTCTTAAGATGCCCCCCATAAGAAATAGTCGAGTGGCGTCAGATCTGGAGACCTAGCTGGCCACTCAATGGGCGCCCTCCGGCCGATCCATCTTCCTGGAAATGTCTGATCCAAGTACCTCTCTTACCCGTACATAACAATGCGAAGATTTTCATCTTCCTGTGCTACTCTTATAATAATAGGATGTATTGTATTTTGTAATAAATCGTGGTAAACTTCTCCAGTCAAGTTTTCATTAATGAAAATGGGACCAATATTATGGTTGTCAAGAATACCCGCCCATACATTTAATTTCTCAGGTCTTTGAGTATGATGTTCCCTGTAAAGATGAGGGTTTTCATCGGACCAGTACCTGTAATTATTTTTAATAACTGCCCCGCAGGAGTAAATGTAGATTTATCTGAGAAACAGATATTGTAGACAATAATGCGATTTTCTAATATGCGATTTGACATAAGTTCGCAAAATTCTGTCCGGCGATCCTAATCATCTTCGTTGAGCTATGAACAAGACTGATTTTACAAGGATAATACTTTGCAAGTTTTAATATTCTGTGAACTGAAGTTTCAGACACCCCAGATCCTTCTGCCAATGAGGTTATGCTATTAAATTGAGTACGGTCGGCTTCTAAAAGTCCAAGACCCCTATTTGCATACCTTCATTGGTTATTGTCCGGACATGATTGTGTTTTTTATTCTGCACCGAGCCAGTTTCATCAAATTTTCTGACAAGTTCCATCACGTATTTGGCCTGAACATTCTTTTCACGAAACTGCGCGTTGAAAATTCTAGAAGCAGTTCTAGCGCAATCATTGTTGCGATAATACAGTTTTACCAGTTCTTTTCTTTCTTCTAAAGAGTAAACCATTTTTAATCACAGTATCTCACACTCTCAAACACAACTTACACTAAGTCAAGACTGAAAATGTTCAAAAATAACAAATACTTTTGGTTCTTTTATTAAAACACAAAAAACAAAAAATGCACATGCACAAAAAATTTGTTTTCCTTACGAGTGCAGTGGCGGCGCGCTAGACCTCTTTTTTTGTTAAGAAACTCCCGCCGGAGAAGGATTTAAAAAGCACATTTTAACTAATTTTAATTATTATCTCTGAAACTATCTGACCGAACTTCACGAATGAGATATCATTTGAAAGAGAATTAAATGCTCTTCTAAAAAAGGTATCACTCGATCCCCTTGACAAATCTAATTACGTGTACGAGCAATTTTTTTAAAAATTAACGGGGAATCAGATATTTAGCCTGCTTAGTTTTAAATGGTAAACCCTGTATAGTGTCCAAGTAGTAACTGCCACTTTTATAAATAAATAAATAAATAAATGACGCCTTTTATTAAAAAAAAAAAACTCAAAGGTAATTTACACATAATATGCCATAAGTCAAAGTAAAATTGAAACAATTAAGACTAAATAATAAAAGAGAAGGACGATCAATAGTGTGGCGAAGTCTAGCATAGATGCTACTCTTACTCAACCACAAATATAGTCGCTAGTCTCTTTGTAATAAAAAAAAAAATTACATCGAAAGATAGTACTATTAGAAAAATTAAACAAATCAATGAAAAGGTATACTTACTGAACTCTATATACAATTTTTTTTTTATGAAATTCCCGAATCACACCTGGCCGCGCCCACCCCAAGAAGACACCCATCAACTGACTCACGCAATACGCGTCTGCTTGCTATACAAGAAAGACCGATATTTATATTTAAACTTATTTACATCATACAATCGAAATTCGTCTGGCAAAGAATTATATAACTTGACAGCATTATACAGAAAACTTCTCTGAAACGATGCCGTTTTATATCTAGGAAGAGTAAATTTGTTAATCACTCTTATATTTCTGTCATGGATATCTGAACGCTGAATAAATTTCGCTTTAAGTAACGAGGAAGAGTGTGGTGTGGTAAACAATGAGTGCAAGAAAACACCGAAGTGATGCATCCTACGATGTTCCATGTTAAGCCAATTGCAGTCAGTGATTTTATGTGATATGCGGTCATACTTCCTAAGGCCCAAAATCAATCTACAGCAAGTATTTTGGGCTTTTTGTATCTTTGAAATATCTCTCTGATATAGAGAGTTGCCATAAATAAAATTGCAATAATTAAAATGAGATAGTACTAAGCTGTCACACAACATCCTTTTTAAATTGGTATTTAAAATATCTCGGTTGCTGAAAATTAGTTTCAATGAAGAATATGCTTTCTTATTTAAAAATTTTACATGCTCTACAAATCACTTCTAAAATTTACATTATCGCACTAGGAACAAGAACACCTTGCATTGCTTGTTGGGGCATTTTTTGAACCTGATAAAAAGTAATATTTATTCTTAGAACTGATACGTCTGATCTACTGGGCAGGAAAAATATGGGTCGAGTTTAATGCGCAATAACTTTTCATATCTAAGACCGATTGTCATGAGATTTTCGGCAGAGTAAAAACGGCAAAAGTACTGTTTTTTGACCTCAATTTTAAACACATTGTGGAGAAACTGGGTAGTGGTATAATATTCTAATGTGTCTAATTTTAAAGTCCTACAAGAGATACAAATTGAAAAGAAAAGCTCTGCAATAGGGTACATATCTGACTAGTTATAAATTTAATTATTCCCCTTTAAAAAGGTATTCTACATTTGTTTCGATAAAATAAATAATAATTCACATTAAAATAATACAATTTGTCATTAATTCTCACATGCATCTAATTATGGACTGGCACTCGGCAATTGTGTGGATGAGTGGATGCAAGAAGAATTTATTCTGATACATTTCCAAATCGAAGTGTGCCGCATAAGCGAACCATTGAAAGGGCTGACATTTCGAAAATCACTTAAACGCAAGGACGTTAAAAATGTGAAAGATTTGCTTCTTCTTGTTCACTTCAGCAGAGATGGGCGCCCTGTACCTCTATACATTTCCTTAGCCGACATATGTTTTCTCGTTGTACTTCAAACAACATTCAAGGATTGTCTCGAATTTTTAGAGAAGATTAGCTATTTTTAGCATTTTTTTTACCTGTTTATCTGAAGCTACTCTTTCAAAGTTCTTTGGTGCGGTAAACGTTGATTTGGAAATATAGAATATAATTCTTCTCGCCTCTATACAATTGCCGAATGCTTGCCCATAAATTAGGTGCATGTTAGCATATTCACTATAGGAATAATCCTCCTTGGTGGAACCCTAAATTTTATATAATTAATCAAGTCGCAGTTTCTGTACTTAGTATTATTGACAATACGATATATGACTGTTTTGTTTTACCTGAGGAATCACCCTTTTACAAAAGGCTCAGGATAATTTTTCAATTTAATTTGCAATGGTTGTTTATATAATAACAAGATTTTCTTTAAGTAACCTAGCTACACAAGAATGTCCACATTTCAAACTCCACTAAGATTTAATGCTTGAAGAGAACCCAAGCAGCATTCTTCTCCATAAATAATTATTATAAAACCAGATGGAGCCACAAACTTAAAGACAGCATTGCAAGAGATTACAGCAGGTAGATGCAGCTTCAAAGAGGTATACAATTCCATATCACGTCATTAGGGAACACCCTGTATAGTTGATTTAAAGTTATATTAAACGTTGCAAACAACAAATGGGTTTAGTAGGCGCCTTTGTCTCACCTAGTGGTGGAAGCGCCTCTGGCAGGCTGCATGAAAATTAACGCGTTTTCAGTCATTTTCCTCGTGGCTTTTCTGACAGATAATAACAGTACTCTCTTATAAAGGAATTAACTAATCCAAATAATAGGGTCCGATATATCCAATATCCGTTAGGACAACATTTTTAATTTCTGAGTTACAGTGTCCAAGAACCTCTTAATAGGAGTATCCAGATTTTTCTCGACTATGTCAATAAACACTTTCAAATCACTATGTAACATATTGTAATAAACAGTACCTTGACCCTTTGAAACAAATAACTTTGTCTGATCACCGTAAGCTTCTTCAACAAGCTCCTGACTTAAATGACTTTGATCAAACTGGAGATACGCAAGGGTATCTCTAACAAGTTTTATATTTTCATCTTTAATTTTTCCTGGAATATGCTGTTTATAAGAATCTAGAAAACTTTGTGTATTTCCTAATAAATAAGACCCTTTCTCTACGGCTTTCCACTGAGAAAGATTTTTGTCTGTGCCATATGGTCCGCACATACTTTGTAACATAGGAATGTAGAGTTCGGAATAGCTGAGGTGGTTTTCGGCACCACTTTTAAAAATCTCCAGCTTCTCTTTAGTACTGATATGTGCATTTGAAGATTCGGGAAAAGGTTCTTCTGTAATTGGACCCTCATCACTTTTAAAATGATAATCTGTATCTACACTCATCTCCAACAATTTAGCAGTTAGTTTATGATGATGGTTGATCATCGCTTCCTGTATTAAAGGTTGGTTCATACAATTGCGAGCATTCATGATGGCTGAAAACTCGTCAACGCTTGCATCTTTTAGTATCCTAATTATATCCATATCACCTTTTCTTGCCTTCTCGAAACATTCCTCAAGCGACTTTAGCAGTCTAGTAACAGTAAATGCTTTCGACAAGTCTAAGGGTATTTTGTTATCTTTATTTTTAAGGTTGTAAGTTGCACCATGATTAAGCAAATATGTGACAATGTCTGTAAACCCATTTTTCGCTGCGATATGAAGTGGTGTATCTCCATGGGGAGTTGTTTTGTTGTCAATGTAATTTATTTTACACAGGCTTGCGTGTTTTAACAGTAAGTTGACAATGTCCATGCAACCTAAAACATAAAACATATATTAATTTATTTTGTAAGCACAGTGCAGCCTGTGAACAGCGTTAGGAAAAATACTGGATTTCTGTAACTGTGAGTTCAAATTTTGTTACTTTCGTTTTCTGGGAACATATACAGGGTGTTGTTTAAGTACGTGGTCAAACTTCAAGGGGTGATTCCTTGAGTTATTCTAAGACGAAAAGTTTATATACACATAGGCCCGGTAATGCTTCGTTTTCGAGGTACAGGGTGTCACTTTTAAAAAAAATAGTTTTTTCGTAAATATCTTAATAATCCTTTGGCCGATTCTGTAGAAATTTGGCAGTGTTATTTAGGGTAGTAAGGGACTAAGTTAGCCCTGACTAGATTAAAATTTTTAAGTCCAGTGGCGTCCCGGAAGGCACGTTAACTAAGATTTCTGAGAAAAAAAATGTGCGCCACCGATTTTGTTGCAGTTTTTCTATTTTTTTCGCATTAGACAACTAAAACTACAACTTTTTTAATTGAATCATAGATATCTCCGGGGTGAAGATTATTCATATTGAAGAGGAAAGAAAAGTCCAAAATTCTTCACAAATATTTAATATCTTGCTCTACGCGTTTCGGTTTCTTAAACCATTTTCAAGAGATGTCTAAAAAGTTCATTTATATAATAATCTCAATTCAAAATCAAAATTATTAGGTATTACTTACATAATATAATCACAAACTTACATTAAGGACACTAGTCGTCTATCAAACGCAACTAACAAACAAAAGGAAAGTTGGTCAATTATAAATGATATTCGCAAAAAAAAAACAGTTCTCCTCAGGTGTAAATGATAGCGATTTGTCCTCTGATTTAGTAAACAAATTTTATTGTTCTGTGGCAAGAAACCTTACAAAGAATATTCCTCAACATTCTGACCCACTTGAATTTCTAACAAATATTGCAGGGTCAATGGTTCCTTTTTCTTTGTTCCTACCGACCTGGAAGAACTGAAGCAGGTCATACGTGATATTAAAAACAAAAATAGTTCTGGGGATATCTATGAAAATATTTTCAAATCTGCCTGACCATGCTCTGGATGCCTTGATTTGTCCCATAAACTTCTCTTGGGAGTCGGGTGTATTTTCCTCATGCTTTAAACTGGCAAAAGTGATTCTTCTTCACAAAGGGGGAGATTTGGAGGATCATTCTAATTATAGACCTATATCGCTACTGTCTAATTTGTCTAAAATTGTGGAAAAATTGGTAAAAAGCAGGATGATTTCCTTCCTTAGCTCAAAGCTCAAATAATATACTTAGTCTCCTTCAATTTGGCTTTCAGGAAAATCGCAATACAAATGATGCTATCTTCCAGTTTTTGGAAGGTCTTTACTCAGTGGTGGAGTAAGCGCAGCGGCTTTTTGCGACTTATTTAAAGCATTTGATTGCGTCAATCACCGCATTCTGCTACAAGAGCTATTTCACTATGGCTTTAGGGGGGTGTCCCTTGCATGGTTCGAGTCCTATTTGTCCGGTCGTTGTCAGAGGGTCTATTTCGAGTCATCTAAATCCGAAATTTTGGAGAACAATTGTGGCGTTCCTCAAGGGTCTATTCTGGGACCTGTCTTATACCTGATTTTTATAAATGACCTCACATCACTTAACATTGCTGGGAAAGTTACTCTGTTTGCAGATGATACCACACTAAAAGAAAGTATTCTCGCCGATCTTGAGAAGCTCAGATCCTGGTGCGATTCCAACTTACTACGGCTAAATTTGTCCAAGACAAATATCTTGTCATTTGGGAATGATCTACAATTAGCCAAGGTTCACAATGTTTTCATTGAATGTCGGCCAGAGACTAATTTCCTGGGAGTTATTGTCGACAATGGATTGGTATTTAAATCTCACACCCATAGCCTTTCAAAGAAAATTTCATCTGGATGTTTTGCTGTGAGACTGTCGGCCGTTGAACTGGGACATGCCGTGTCCAGATCCGTCTATTTTGCCCTTATAGAGTCAATATTGAGATATGGCATCTGTTTTTGGGGGTTGAGTGGCTAGACCCTGATGAACTCTGTTTTCATTTTGCAGAAACGGGCTATTAGGTATATCTGTGGTGCTTTGAAAATAGATCATTGCAGGCCCCTATTTAGAAGGGAAAAATTTTTGACTCTGTTCAGTCTTTTTATCCTGGATACTGTATCACTGATTCACAAATACCGGCATAGATTCGCCTCCCACGAAGCTCATTATATCACGCGAAATGCTTCTAGCTTAAAACTGCCCATACCCCATTCTACTTTAGTTAAACGATCTATTATTTATGAAAGCATTAAGATCTATATTCACTTACCTGATAACCTATCAAACATTCCTTCTCCGAGACTCTTTAAAAGGAAAGTTAAGAAACTTTTAGTGACTAAGGCGTATTATGACTTAAACGAATTTTACTGTGAGTTTTTAATTGTTTTGTTTGTATCCTTTTTGCATCTTATGTATCTGACAATAATTTAAGATTGTGTTATTACTATTATTTTATTTTTATAGTTGTAAGAACTTAGACTAATTCTGGCTTTGTCAACAAATACGCGGTATTTAGACAATAAAGCATATTTTGAATTTGAATTTGAAACAAGTTCACAATGGCGAACACAGGTTAACTAACTGTAAAATTGATCAACGGGATAAACCCAAAAAACATTTAAAAAAATATAACAAAATATACCTAACCAGAGCGACATCTAAGTTGCACAAAAGGAGGTACGATTATTTAAACAAACATTCACAATTCTCGCTGCTTC
Organism: Polydrusus tereticollis; assembly: GCA_963920685.1. Classification (NCBI taxonomy): domain Eukaryota; kingdom Metazoa; phylum Arthropoda; class Insecta; order Coleoptera; family Curculionidae; genus Polydrusus; species Polydrusus tereticollis. Next base: position 22,873,783 of record OY987333.1, on the reverse strand, counting down.
TCTATAGTGGGCATTGACAGGATCGTTGAAACACTCAATTTGAATATTAATCTCTAATTTGGCTATTTCTATATTTTCTAAAAAATTCAAACAATAGTTGCTGAAAATTTCCTCCCTCAACTTCAATGCAAGCATTTTACCTTGTCTTAATATCGATTGTCGAACACGTTGAAATATTCCCGGCGTATGTCTTATCTGATCACTGTTGGTTAACTGGAGTTTTATAAACGAGGCACTTTAAATGCCCCGAAAGGAAAAATGTAAGGGATTTAAATCCGGTGACCTGGGTGGCCATGAGTGTGGACCTGCGCGACCGATCCATTTTTCTTCATAAGTTGCATTCAGAAATTGACGTGGTACTATGCTAAAGTGAGGTGGTACAATGCGATGAGGATATCTCTTAAAACTCTTAAAATTGCACTCTTACTTTTTTGTTACTTTCAAAACACTGCAGTAATAAATAACTTTATTTGTTTTATCGAAAACAGTTAATCTGAGCGAAAAAATTCAAAAGATGAATTTCGTTTAATTTTAATTGCTTAATCATAAATAAAAATCGCTTTAGTCCATGTTCATGGACAACAATAAAAACAGTTTTTAATTATTTATAAAATACACATTTTTTTTATTGATTGCAATAAAGTGATTTTTATGTTTTTTTCTCAAAAACGAAGCAAGATACGAACAAAATGCTAAAAATAAAAAAGTTGTAGTTTTAGTTGCCTAATGCGGAAAAAATACAAAAATTGCAAAAAAATCAGTGGTGCACATTTTTTTTGTCAAAAATCTCAATTAAGGTGGCTTCCGGGACGCTACTGGACTTAAAGATTTTAATCTAGTAAGGGCTAAATTAGCCCCTTACTACCCCAAATAACACTGCCAAATTTCAACAAAATCGGCTACAGGATTATTAAGATATTTACGAAAAAACTATTTTTTTTTTAAAGTTTAAGACCCTGTATCTTGATAACGCAGCATTCGTCTTAGAATCACCCCTTGAAGTTTGGTCATGTACTTAAATAACACACTGTATAAGAAATGACAATTATTTTTTTAAAGAAGTTCTGGAATACGAGAAACATGAAAATAACCATTTTTACTGGCATGCACTAGATGAAATCTCCAAAACTGCTTATTATACCAACCTTTACGACTGGCAATATGTAATGGCATATCTCCTTCATTGTTAACTTGAGTAGGATCAGCTCCATTCTTCAATAAAACTTTTACCATATCGGAGTTACCATTAATAACAGCATAATGCAATAAGGTCCAACCTTCGCCGTCTTTAGTATTCACATTTTCGTCGTTTTCTTCTACTAGATACGTCGACAAATCCTTGAGTCGATTGTTTTTTACAGCGGTAATTAGTTTTTGGGTAGACATTTACTTTTTTGGCTAACAACTAATATCGTAATTATTTTCAGAAATGATCTAACACGTACATATTTGTACGATAATACACAAAAACACCCAGCTAGCGATTAAAATGTGATTCATATGGACTTATCCCATGCAATATTGTTACTTTTATCTTATCTAAGAATTATTGAAGTGTACACAGTGGTCCACTTATAACCCAGTTCATAGCAAACACGTGAACCGATCATCATCATTCACCCAAAGATGTTCGCCAGTTAAAACATCGTGAGAAATAATGATAATGTAAGTCAACATTCACACTTTTCAAAAAATGTTTCCAACTCTTTCCTTAGAAGCTCTCTACGCGTCCCTAGGCAAGTCAGCGCTAACACCGCCACTGTACCTATGGATAAAGCAATACAGTTTACGATGGGGAAGCAGCTCGTCATGAGCTTATAATTAATGATGTATCTAGATTCATTAAAAATTGCAAATTCTTAATTTATGCCAATGATTTGAAGATGTATGCACCAGTCATGAGTGAAATTGATTGTCAGTCCTTTCAGAAAGATTTAGATTCATTTGCAGAGTTTTGTAGAGTGAATAGTCTTCAGATCAACATTAGCAAGTGCAAACACATGAGCTTCTTTAAATCTAAACTAATACTTAGACACCAATACAATATCAATGGCATGGAAATAGATTCAGTCGAGGAGATATTGGACTTGGGAATTACATTTTCAAGCAACTTAAAATTTCAATCGCACATTAAAGACCTGTGCCTACAATGCTATCGAAAGCTGAATCTTATCTTGAGATTTTCTAGAGACTTCTCTAATTGGAAGACGTGTTTGCTACTATTTTATGCATTTGTTAGGTCTAAGATAGAGTATGGGGATGTGTTGTGGGGTCCAAAGCAGGTTACATACGTTGATATTATTGAAAGGATTCAGAAAAGGCTTATTAGGTTCGTCTATTATAAAAAGCATAGAGTGTATCCTGTTTTTCCCTTACTAATATCCTATAATACTCAATTGCAAGACATAGGAGTGTTAACTCTGAATCAACGTCACCACAGATTCTAGGGCAAATACCAATTAATGTACCTAATATAAGATTAAGAAGAAGGGATATATTCTTTGGATGTCGGGGTACTGACACTCCTTTAGGGTTGAGTCTGGCAGAATGCAATAAATTAATTAAAATATTGCAAAAGTTCTGCATAACAAGAAATCAGCTTATTCGCCAGATTAATAAGCGTTAAACTATTCATAGTATGTAAGTTAAATAGGAATTAGGAATTAGGTATTTAGAGCATAGGTAAGGTTAGAATTAGATTTAGACTCAAACATGTAATTACCTTCTAGGTGTTTGTAAGAGCACAGTATAACGGAATATAGTTCCGTATACTGTGGTAAGAGTATAAATAAATAAATAAATAAATAATAGTTATGACAAGCCGATATAGTTACCATAGATAGATATACAGAGTGGCAAAAAAGTCGCGCATAATACCTGTAACTTTCCATTTACCTCGTATACGAAAAAGTGACCTTTATGAAAGTTTCTATACCTACATGATTTTTTTCTGTCATTTCTGCTTTGGTTGCCATAGAGACCAACTTACTTTTTTTAAATGGAACACCCTGCATATGATTGCATATTTAGATTTTAGATTCTACTGGGAAAATTTTTGACCTATCTGCAAGCGTTTCCGAGATAATGAAAGCTCAAAAATGAAAAACTTCCTAATTATAATTATTCCTACCTAATACCCATTAGTTGAGTCGAGGTGGTTTTATGACAGTGACCTAAGAGGTGTCAATTTTGAGTTCCTGTTTAATTTTCTGTTATCTGACTACGTTATTGCATCTTTCCATCATCAGCTCACAAACTTCAGCTCTTCTATCAAAATCGTCCTGGTTTAACTCGTGCACCAACTTTATCTTGTAGGGATGCAACTTCTCCTGCTTAAACAAATTTTTCACTGACTGATGAGACACATTAAAATCCATTGCCATTGGCCTGGATGATTGTGTTGGATTTTCATGTATTGAGAGCATGATATCCAAAGCTTTGTCTCCCCCGGTTGCTGTTTTAGGTCGACCTGATCTACCGGCTTCCCTAACACTGCCTCATTCTCAAAATTTCTTTACCACTCGACACACCGTTGTCTGATTTATTGGAGGCGTATTTGGATATAATTCATTGAAAAGTTGACACACCTGATCTTGCGATCTCTTCATATTTCCGTAACCGCTCATTATTAAAATTTCAACTCGTTGTTTCTCATCCAGATGAAGCATAGTGTAAACAAATTAGAAATCAGACAACAGAAAATTAACAGGAACTCAAAATTGACACTTCTTAGGTCGCTGTTATGAAAACACCTTGACTCAACTGGTGGGTATTAGGTAGGAATAATTATAATAAGGAAGTTTTTCATTTTTGAGCTGTCATTATCTCGGAAACGCTTGCAGATAGGTGAAAATTTGAAATACAAAGAATTCAGAGTTTTCCCAGTAGAAGCCAAATATGCAATCATATGTCCCATTTAAAAAAGTAAGTTAGTCTCTACGCCAACCAAACCAGAAATGACAGAAAAAACTCATGCAGGTAGAAATGTGGGGAATAATTTACTGAACAACTTTCATAAAGGTCACTTTTTCGTAAACGAGGTAATTGAAAAGTTACAGGCATTATGCGCGACTTTTTTGCCACTCTGTATATAATAGCTCACTTCTCAACCTCGGTATATAAAGTACTATTATTTACCAGAAGGTCCCTTATATACAACTTAAGTTTATTAATTACAAGTACCGTAATTGTACCCGCAATGGCAAAAATGGTCCCCAGACTTCTTTGTGTGACCAACGATTTAGAATGGCATTTATTTGCATATCAATATGCCCATATTAGAGTTTCATAAAATTGGAGATAACTTCTAAACGAAGCTGAAATACAAAAAAATATCAAAAGGTACTATGCATTAGACATTGAACTGTCTACATAACTATGCTATCAAAAAAGAAAACGGCAGTGGCGTACATATTTTTTGTTCCTCTTAAAACTTGAAACACTAGCAGGGACTGTCTGAATAACTATCGTCTAGCTAGCGTCTTTTCAAGAATAGTTGGAAAAATGATAAAAATTAGAATGATATCCTTTAATTATTAATAAACATGTCTCAATTGATCAGTATCCGTATAGTTTCTTTAAAAATATCACACGTATCGCAACAATGGATGATTAAATTACGTATTCGAAAGCACTTGAAAATGGGCATATAGTTGTAACAGTATTCATAGACCTAAGAAAAGCATTTGATGTCGTCAGCATGATGACATGTCAGCATAGATGTATTGTTAAAAAAGCTTTCCGGGTTGGGAATTAGGGGAATAATACGTATTTCATTTATTTATTGGTGTCACGATTCAGAAAGTATTTGCACAAGTCATAGATATAATCATAAAAGTTTTAAAATGCAATAAATTTTCCAGAATCATCAAAATTATAATTATTATTAAAATTGTATAACAAAACAGATAAAAATTTACGTTCACCTTACTCATTAAAATCATGGTTACTATCAATAAAATGTTTTGTGTCATTTAGCTCTTGCAATACACTGAAGGATACATATACCGAGTGATGTTGAACATAGGAAATCCCATGTAAATTTTAAGGTGGCTAAATATTGGCTCCCCCGTAGATTTTAGAGAAAAATTGTATTATAATTTTTTGAAGAGGCGGATATAATAATCCCATGTGTCAAGTATGAATAAATTTTAATAAGCCAATCTTAACTTATTTAATTAAATGTGATGGCAAAATTACGAACTTTTCATTGTTTAGGTAATACAGCAAACACCAGCAAATTATTATTTGGCATTGACAAAACGAAAAGTAGCGTCAATGACAACATTTTGATTGAACGAGCATTAAGCTGGATTTATAAACTCGAAGCCGGCGTCGGCGCTCGCGCTGGCGTGGGCGCTGGAAGTCAAACAAGTGAATCGTAATTGAGTGATTTATAAACTTCGCCGGCGTTCGCGCTGGCGCCGGCTGGCGTTCGACATAAACCATCTTTATCCTTCCAGCGCCGGCGTTCGTGAAACATCCGTAGCGCCGCGTCATAACCAATGGGATTTTAGCATTTCTATCAAGTCATGTTTGGCATCTGCCAATCTGTCAATGGCCAATCGTCATTTTAATTTTACTACCGCTAAGACACCAAATAACTTCTTCCTTGCTAAATCCATTTATTTAACTCTTTCTTTTTGTTGTAATAACTAGCTAGAGAAAATACCACATGAACTAAAATGTCAGAAGTGTCAGATTATGTTTTTGTTTGTTAACACTGCGAACGCGAACGCCAATAAGTTTATAAATGCCCACTATGCTTGTCTACGACAAACGCTGGCGCCGACGCCGGCGAGAGTTTATAAATCCAGCTTTAATTTTAGCTTAATATAAGCTATTCCATTAAGGAAAACGAAACTATGATTAAGTGGTGTTATACAGGAAACGACCATGATTTGGAGGAGTTTCCAGAGAGCATGTTCCAATCAAAATCAGAAAATTTATTAGAAACAGAAAGACCTGCAGTACTTACACTTGGAAAACTATTACGCGATTTTCTATGACCAATCATGGTTTATTGGTGGGATAATTGAAGATAACGAAAACAAACATTTTAAAATAAAGTTCCTGAAAGCAATTTATTTGGTGCCGAGAAGAAGACATTGCATAAATATTTTATCTTCTATTATGGTCCTATTAATTTAGTTGGTGGCGGCTCAGGTTAGTTGACTTAAAAGGGTCAGACCTAGTCAATATTAAAAATAGATAGGAGGCTTTTAAAAAACAGTGATTGTCATATTTTGTTCAAAAAAGTTATTTATAGTAAAATTAAAATAAATATCATAAACAATCATATCATATAATCATTTTAATGCCTGTTGCAAAACTAGTCCTAGATTATTTTACACCTCGTTTTACACTATTTTGTTGTCTACCTCCTAGCAGATTTGGTGAATTAGTAGGAAACTATCTTGGGAATAAGAAAAATTAGGTGAATTAGTAGGGAATTACAAGGGAAATTTGAAAAATTATAGCGAATTAGTAGGAAACTAGAAGAATTAGTAGCAATATTGGGAGTTAGTGTACAAAGTTCTTTCTGTAGTTTACCCCTCTAATTAATGTCATATAATGATTATGAAACGAGATCCCAAAATAAACTATATTGTAAAACCAGTACAACAAACATATGATTCAATAACCCAGTAATAAAACTTATAATAAGAGGCCAGAAAATATTAGAAATCTAAAAAAATATCACCAATTTATAAAACATTATATTACATTTAGGATTCGATTAAAGATGCATCGGACATTGGTATAAAATGGTCTCAGGCCAGAGCTACAAGCACTGATTAGAGAAATCGTAGGGAATTAGGAGAATTTTGAAAAACTATAGGGAATTAGTAGCAATATTGGGAGTTAGTGTACAAAGTTCTTTCTGAGGTTTACCCCTTGTATTAATGTCATATAATGATTATGAAACAAGATCCTAAAATAGTATATATTGTAAAACCAGTACAACAAACATAGGATTCAATAACCCAGTTACAAAACCTACAAGAAGCCAGAAAATATTACAAATCTAAAAAAATATCGCCAATTTGTAAAACATATAATATTACATTTAGGATTCAATTAAAGATGCATCAGACATTTGTATAAAATGGTCTTAAGGCCAGAGCTACAAGCACTGATTAGAGAAAAGTAAAATGTATTTAATTAAGAATCTTTAATAAAGATCTTTAAAAAAAAATATATACCTATACTGCCGTCCTAAGGAAGAAGGTCCTATCTGCTGTAACTTTACTAAGGATAATTATCCTATCTGCTGTAAATTCAAAGTACGTTTACTAGTTTTAATTTTCTAATAGCCATATGATTTAAACACACATTTCAATTATGTACAGCAAATTTAAACCTTTACAAGTAAATACAGGAAAAGGCTTTCGAAAATAGGTGAAAGTCGAATTATCTCAAAACCAATATTTTGCAGATAGGACTTTCTTCCTTAGGGCGGCAGTATATAACAACCTTATATTGTATATATACAGTAATCAGCTTTCACTTATGGCAGATCCAAGTTTTTCCTCCTTTCTTAAAATAAATATCCACGTGTATAAATTTACCTGTACAATTTCCTCATGAGTAACAAGGTGAACAAAGAAAACTAGATCATATTTACAACTAGTTTATGGAAAAGAAAAAAATTACAATAAAATTACAGATTACCACAGAACTACTAAATTAATTTAACAAGTTAGTGGGAGTCTTCATACCCGGTAGGTAGAGCATTAGTATGGGGGTTGTGAATCAAGCTGTGGTTTCCGTCACCCCATGGGAAACGTTTGGTGCGCATGGCGAGATACTCATACTTTACAAATTCTGGGCGTGCATGACCAGCCTTGGCATGTGCCATGTGCTGCATGTAGCAATTAGCTGCACAGAGAATAATTGAGGGAAAGGCAATGATTAAAGTCATTCTTTTCCATATCTTGTAGCCACCTAAAATAAAAATAAAATTGTGGCAGCACAAATGTGTATATTGCATAGGTTTAAATTTGTTATCTCTCCAACAATTAACACTTAAAACTAAATGATCAAACACATTAGAAAATAAATATATCATATTTCTTTGCTGTCTTTAGGACTCTTGAATAATCTATTTAAACACCAGATTAGAACAGATCCTTATCTTTTCTCTTAGTGGTGACTTGGATCTACAAAATTGGGCTAGTCTAAATTTTAATTTGGATTATTAGGGTAAAGTAACCTGGGGCCAGGGATTTATATTTGAGAGATCTGTGTCTGGGGCTTAATTAATGTGCTACTAAGATTTTTTTCTAAATGAAAAAATCAGTAATCTGTTATGTAATTATGTCGTTCTAGGGTATAGGTCAGACCTATACTGCACAAGACCAAGACCCCCGTTCTATATACCAACTTGTTTTCATCACCCTTGAATTATTTTATTTAAATCTTGTTACATAACTGAACAGGACTCGGGTGTTCTCTTACCTTCGTGAATGCCAGACACTGCTGATACTCCCTCAACTTGAGCAGTCCTTTGAGCGGAGGTTTGCAAGAATCTTCTAACAGCGTGGTTAAATACTGCAGCCATATCGTCTCTTTTTAGTACAAATCAAAAATATTTTTTCTGTAGCCTGGAATCGGGAAACGTCAGAAATTGATAAAGATTGACAAATTGACAAATGACAGGTGGCAGCGCAGGTATACCACCACTCACCTTCCTTGCTTGCTGCCAACCAAAATAAGTTTTCTCCCTTTAATGTAGCTCTAGCCTGCCTTGGTGGTAAGTTTAGTTTCTAAGTTCGTGGTGGTGAGCCACGAAATCAGCTGTTATGTGTCAAATTTCTGCCAGGGTTGCTCGAGCCTCTTGAGGATCTGTCAAACTCGCGCATCCACGAAAATCGGGCAAGGCAAACCAAAAACCAATCCGTCAGTTTCCCGTTCGCTCTTCGGTGGGAGAAATCTTTTTGTCATTTCTTAGATCCTGTTTCGGACATTAAAAGTGTAATATTCAGTGTAAAAGTGTTTAGAAACGTTATTTTGTTTGTATTTGTCACTGCGTAGTAGAATTTGGGGCCCCCGTAGGCCTTGAAGAAACAGCTGCAACAAATTCTCGCGCGGTTGCCACCATATACACTTCGGTGCCTTTTAAACTCGCTGTTCTGGGAAATTTTAATTAATAATCCCTATTCCAGGTGTAAAAAGCTGGAGTGAAGTGTGTTCAACAAGTTATGACCTTTTTTCGATACATTAACCGGATAATACTTAGTGTTTCCGGGGTTTAGTGTCGTCGGCAACGTTGCTTATCCCAAAACAAGCGAGCGTCGGGAGGCCGGCGGCCGCCTTCATCGTAAATGACCCGTGGACAATTTTTGGGGGCCCTCAGTTTATACCAAAAAAGTAAGCACAAAATGTTTAATTTATTTTTTGTAGTTTTTAAGCTATCCAGAGTTTTTGCAGGGTTTTATCCCGCCCATTCCCCTTCCTCTTCCTGTCTCAGTTCAAGGACAGGGTTACAAGGACAATATTAAGGGTTGCGAGCTCATTTTTGGATAACCGGGTTTTTATAAATGACTTGTTTTTTTAAGTTTTTGTATATAGAATGAAGATGAAAATGTAGTAGTAGTAACTAGTGTAAGTAGGTACCTAAGACGTCTAGGGTACAAACTGAGTTGATGTAAGAAATATTAGGTACCTTCCTCGGTACCTTCACATCTTGTTGATTTATGCAGAACAATTTAGAAAAATTTAATTTAATTAATGATTGACATATAAATGTTTCTAATGCTATGGTGGCATTTATTGAAAATAAAAGAAAATTAAATTTAACAAAATTAAGGTCTTAATGGACCTGCATAAATATAAGTTATTACACCATAACATTTCTTACTTTAGATACACCTAAATCAGAGAGAATTTTACCTACTATGGACCTAGCTACAATTTTCTATACACTAAAAGTTAAGAAAATATGATTCTCTCAAGAGTTTTGGACCTATTTAGTCATCTTAAAAAGTGTAGGGTAGCAATAGGAAAGGGTAATAACAAAGGTAGCAATTAATAGCATCTTGTTTAGGTTAAATTTGTAGGTTTTTAGTTATCTACCTACTTAAATATCACATCTACATGGCCGCTGGTCTGGTCCCGATAGGGGGGTTAAGTTCACAAATGGTTTCCCCCTTGAGAATAAAGTGACGATAAATATCAAAAATTGGGCAGAACCCTGTACTGTAAACTTATGCTAATGTTGTTTATGGTGAAAATTTACGAATTTATTCAGTTATTAAATTATTTTCAAAGTTTGTTCCATGGTCCAAAATGTCTACATGGTTAAAATTGAAATATTGTGATTTAAACTTGGATCTGATCTTATTCAAATATAGTTTTTATATTCTTAGTAGTTCTGATGATGGTGTGTATTATATAAACCGAAACGTCAACATATTTTATTTAAAAGTGACTGAAAAAACCCAAAAAATAAAATAACTTTAGAATTTTTCATTTAAATGTTCAGGAAGAAAACTATACTATACCTAGTGTAAGTAGGTACCTAATATATTATCTTTTATTTTCAGCTCAGCAGCCTGCATTCTGTAGCGCCCCAATGAATCCCATTTTGGAGCTCGCCCCTTAATCGAACCTCGATTAATAAAAAAATAGTCTTACCTAGTAACATCATTGGTGTACAAATAAAAAAATCAAAATTTTAGTAATCTACTGAATAGGTATTTTTTCTAAATTTCCCGAGGTCTAAGTGGTTCAAAATGGCGGATTTGGAAGCAGTATTGGCTGATGTCAGCTACCTGATGGCCATGGAGAAGAGCAAGTGCACCCCTGCAGCTCGAGCTAGTAAGAAGATTGTATTACCAGACCCAAGGTTAGTTTTTGCTTAGAAATAAGTTGTTCTGATTCATATCTATAATAATAATAATATAATAATAATAATAATAATAATATAATAATAATAATAATAATAATAATATAATAATAATAATAATAATAATCTTTATTGCCGACAAAATCATAAAAATGACAATAGCAACGTCACGAACTGTTACCTAATGTAAACATTTACAGGCAGAGAAAGTGAAATTCTCAACATGAAGCTGACATGCACGAATTTTAAAATGTAAAAAATAAGAAAAACACTAAATATATGTTTTTGAAATTTAGATTAACATGTAAAAGTTTTAAAATATTAAAATTACACTAAATATAAAACTGTTAAATTTACAATTTTTTTTTTATTTATTTAATATCTATATATTTGGAATAATATGCAGAAGTGAGTACGAGACGACACATACTACGAATTAAAAATCAAATTTAAAAGAGTAATAGGCTTTTTACATAACAAAAGCTCTAACTTCGTTCTTAAAACCTTGCAGGCTCTGAATTTGTTTTATGCTATTGGGAAGTATGCTGTATGCTTTTATGGCTCTATACTGTGGCCCCCTTTCAAAGAAAGCGGAGCTATGTGCAGGAATGCTAAGCGCATTTCTGTTTCTTGTTAGGATGGGCATGCCTTGTGCGTACATATCCCGATTTGTATTAAAGAGTTCAGGATATTTCTGAACGAAGAGAACTAGCGATAGGAAATACAAGGATGGCACAGTCAGAATACCCAGTTGGATAAAAAATGGTTTGCAAGAGGTCATAGGGTGCAGACCGCAAATACAGCGCACAATCCTCTTCTGCGCCTTAAATACATCTACTGCGCTCTTTCCCGAGCCCCAGAATAAGATTCCATAATTTATTATTGATTGTACATGAGACTTGTAGAACAACATTATGGTGTGCAAGAATAACTGGTCTCTAAGCCTTCGAATCAATCCACATAGGCTGTTAAGTCTGCCTTCTATAGTACTTACCTGATTCTCCCATGTGAGACATGAGTCAAGATGAATCCCCAGGAACTTTATGTGATTTATGACAGGAATTGATTTCTTGTTTAATGTTACATAGATAGACTCGTTCGTTGCAGACAATTTGCCAAATGTCATCAGTCCCGTTTTTTCCACATTCAGTTTGAGTTGATTGTTGCTACACCATTTCCTCACCTGTTCCGCAGCCGCCGAAGAGCCAACTGACAGATCCTCCAAGCAAGACTCAGATAGCATCACCGAGGTGTCGTCCGCATATTGGCAGATCACACCTGCCTGTACATCGTCACCAAGGCCGTTTACATATAGTAGGAATAGGATTGGCCCCAAAATAGACCCCTGTGGTACACCCTGTGTCAGCGCAGTTGAATTTGAGTTGAAATGCCGCCCCTCGCATGAGATGGAAACTGTTTGCTCCCTATCAGTCAGATACGATCTTATCAGCGCCGCACAGGTGCCGCGAATACCATACCTGTCAAGTCGCTGCATCAGTATGTCATGGTTGATTGTGTCAAAGGCCTTCGAGAAATCAAAGTACAGCCCTGCAACTTTTTGATCTTTATCAATTTGATCCACTATGAACTCTATAGCCTTATAAATAGCCAGCTCAGTAGATTTTTTCGGTCTGAAACCGTACTGAATGTCAGTAAAAATGTTATACGCTTCAATGAAGCTCATCAGCCTGCTGTAGATAGATCTCTCGAATACCTTGGACACAGATGGCAGTAACGATACTGGCCTATAGTTATTTATATTTTGAGAGTCGCCCTTTTTAAGCACGGGGATCACCTTAGCCTTTTTAAGTGCATTGGGGAAAGTACCTGTCTGGAAAGAAAGATTTACAATATGGTTGAGAGGCCTACTTATTGAGTTTGCCACATACTTAAGGATATATACTGGTGTTTCATCGAGCCCTGAAGAGAATTTATTTGGAAGGTTCATGATTAGATTGAAGATCTCCTGATCACTAGTAGGGTTAAGAAAGATGCTTGCATGGCAAGTTTTGTCCGTAACAGGAAAGGAGTTTTTGTTAATTTGTGTTGCAGCTAGTTCAAACTGTTTAGAGAAAGCCCTGGCTGTTTCAGTAGGATCACTAATAATCAGTCCGTTCTCTTGTTTTAATTTAATGGTTTTAGAGGATTTATTTTTGTTTATTTGTAAATTTAACAAGGTCCAGGCTGATTTACCCTTATTTTTTGAGTTTGCTATTTTATTATCATTTATCGACTTCTTGTAGTCAGATAAAAAGTTCTTGTATTTTTTCCTCTCAACTTTATATTGTTGATGTACAATTAACGAATTTGTTTGTTTATACCATACTTTTAGATCTTTAATAAATTTAGAGTAGTTTTTAATTTCTGTACTTACCCATGAGTTCCTGTGGGTTTTGACTCTGGCTGTTTGCATAGGAAATGCTAGATCAAAATAATAGTAAAATATACGAGCGAATGTGTTGTATTTCCGGTCTACACCCTCTGCACTGATAACATCAATCCATGTTTCATTTTCCATGTAACGTATAAAGTTGTGAATATTTTGTTGGGTAAAGAAACGTTTCCTACTGTACTGAACTCGGTCATCCCCATTGACAGTCTGAAAAGTAAATAGTTGACCAAAGTGATCAGAAATGTTAGTTTTATATATATTGCAATGTGATTCTTCCATGTTAAAGTTTGTGAAAATATTGTCAATTTGGCTACAAGAGGCTGAGCCAACCCTTGTTGCCCCGTCAACACGCGCTGTTAACCCATAACTTAAAAGCCTGATATGGTCTCAGCTGCCAAGAGTACTTACCTATAAGTATAATCACTTTGCTGGCAATAAATCTATTATTATTATAATTATTATTAAGTATGTCTATTAGAACATTTTCAATCGCTTTTAAGTCAGAAATGTGACTAGTTAGGTATAGGTATGGTATACACTATACAGTGGGAAAAAATCGAGTATAAAATCGACTTAGACATTTTTTCAAGCCTGCAACATAACTTTATTTTTAGAACACCTTCTATATTGCAACTAATAATACAGGGTGTTTCAGATGAAGCAACAAAAACATATGCATTGAAAGAGGACAGGTGTACTTGAAAAAAAAACAGAAAAACAATGATTTACAGTTCTGTCCTGTGCAAATCTGGAAGGTGAGAAGGAAGAACCACTTATAATAGGCAAAAGCAAAAATCCTCGATGTTTTAAGGGCGCACATATCGATAAGTTACCTCTACGATAAGCCTTCAAATTTCAGACCTATTTCCCACTTCCGATATTATCAAAAATAATCGAAAAACTCGTAAAGGAGCGTTTAAAATCTTTCTTAAGCAAATATAATTTACTGTGTGCGGGACAATTTGGCTTTCAGAATTCAAGAAGTACTAACGAAGCGGTTTTTGCATTTCTCGAGAGGCTGTATTTGGGGTTCAATCATAGCGAAGTGGCGGCAGCGGTGTTCTGCGATTTGTCAAAAGCTTTTGACTGCGTCAATCACAGAATACTGCTGTGGAAACTGGAGAGATATGGGATAAGGGGAATAGCTTTAGAGTGGTTTCATTCATACTTGTCTGGTCGATATCAATCAGTAAATTTTAACAATAATTCTTCGGATCAATTGGAATTTACATCAGGAGTGCCGCAGGGTTCTGTCCTCGGCCCTCCACTGTTTCTGTTGTACATTAATGACTTGGTGGGAATTGATATTGGGGGCAAATTTACTCTGTTTGCAGACGACGCAACAGTACTGTGGGTGGGCAGAGACTTACAGGAGCTTGAAAACAATATAAAGAGTGATCTCGCAGAGATAAAGACATGGACTGATGCAAATCGGTTGACTCTCAATATTAAAATAACCAACATAATGACTTTCAAGTGTAATTTTAAAGAAACTACGCTGGGCACTGAGGTACTAAAGAATGAAAATGTAATAAATAGTAAGAGAATACTACTTGGCAAGTGGTAATCATAATATGACATATAAATATGTATACATGTGAGAACTTTGTTCTCAAGCCACTTGCTGAGACCTTATACAATAAGGATTAACCAAATTATGCTAAAACAGCTATTGTATACATATTTATATGTCATATGAAAATGTAAATAGATTTTTGGGTGTATATATAGACAATAATAATAATATATTTTTATTTCAAATCATCAGCACAATAGGCTAAAGTTTGTACACCATATTACTTACCTCAGCAAAAAGCTGGCTTCTAACTGTTACGCCGTTAGAGTAGTGTCGATCAGCTTGGATTACGAAAGTACTAGAGCCGCGTATTTTTCACTTATAGAATAGCATTTTAGGTATAGCATATGTTTTTGGGGGGTTTGCACTCAGTATCTTTTCAATAAAATTTGTTTTACAAAAGAGGGCTCTAAAATATATATGTGTAGGGCAAAAATTAGAGATTCTAATAGACCGCTTTTTATTTCTCATAAAATCTTGACAGTACCTTGTATATTTTTACTAGAAATGACTTTCTTAATTTTTAATAGATTCAAGAATGAAATAAACTTAACTTCGGTACACAACACTCGCCAGCTAAATAGAGTTAATTTGCCGATACCTAACTCTTCTCAGACTAAAAATTCAATCACGCACAATGGAAAGAAAATATTTAATCACCTCCCACTTAAAATTAGAAAGGGTCAAACCAGTGTAAAATTTAGAAGGTAGGAGAAATCTCTCTTGGTGACCAAAGCATACTATACAGTTGAGGAGTTTTTCTACGACAGCTTTAATTA
The DNA here is from genome assembly GCA_963920685.1 of Polydrusus tereticollis. NCBI lineage: Eukaryota > Metazoa > Arthropoda > Insecta > Coleoptera > Curculionidae > Polydrusus > Polydrusus tereticollis. The sequence goes on along the minus strand of OY987333.1, from coordinate 22,858,187 downwards.
AATTGATTTTGTTAGCTACTAATGCTCGCTCTTGTTAATTACAGCGAGATTCTTATCTAAAAACCAATCTGTCTCTCAACCAAGGCACCATAATATAGAGGGTGTTACGATGATCCAATATCCCAAGAATCATCCTGTATAATTAACGAGTAAATCTATACATCTCATTTTTGGTAAAATATTAATTTACCTTCTTATCTTTACCCTTCACATAGGTAATTTAAAATAAGTGAGTAATGGATTACCCCTGGGATTATTAAACATGTTTATTACGCATTTAAGCATAGCTATTCATCGCGGGTGGTCCAACAGCTTACATAAAGATTAACACTTCATAGAACAAATACCTACTTGGATTTTTTTAATGATTTGTTTAATATTACGGGCGGTGTGTGTGGGTGAAGGTTATCGTGTACGTGTACATCGCAAAATATTTATCTGAAAAATTATTATTCCGCTGCTTATTGAAACTTTGTTTGGGTCTGGGAAAGAAGTTCATGGCGAATTGGCGATTTATGCAAGTTGTTATTTAATAAGTGTCCGATATTTTACAGGACGATTCCTCAGTTATTTATAAGGTGAAAAGTTCATATAAGCATGGGCCCGCAAGCCCTTCCTTTTTGAGATACAGGGTGTTAAAAATTTATTTTAATTTTTGTTTTTCGTAAATAATTTTTGAAATACTGTCTATAGCAAGGTACTTTATATTTGCTGATGATACAGTGTTACTTTATACAGTAAAATATTAGATTGATTTAAATAATGTAATTAATGAAGATTTAGAAAAATATGCCAACTGGTTACTTAACAATAAGTTGAAGATCAACAAAATAAAACTGTTTTAAATTTGGATATTACCATTAATAGTAGATTACTTCAAAGAGTACCTAACAGAAATAAAATATTTAGGATTAAGAATTGATGAGAAGCTTAACTGGGCTAGTCAGATCAGCGGTAGGTATCACGGAAAAAATGATGCCGATGGTGGCTGCCATTTATAAACGCAGATCCTACTTGACTACAAAAACTAAATATTCTGTTTATAATGCATACTTCTTATCTCATTTCAGGTATCTTATCCCGATCTGGGGTACATGTGGTCAGGTAGGATTTGATAAAGTGCAGACTCTGCAAAATAAAATACTAAAAAATTTATTTCAACTAGACAGATTGACCAGTACGGAACAATTATATAGGCAGTTAGATCTATTTAATCTTGGTGGAATATTGGAATTGGAACAATGTAAAATGATGTATAAAATATTAAACCAAATGCAAAATAGTAATACAAATATACGTCTTTATAATAACATACATGAATATTCAACCAGGGCTCATAATAGGATATATCAGGAACAGGTTGTAACCAATAAAGGATTGAATAACCCAATAGTTAGGGCTGGAAAGGTTTTTAATCAACTTCCTCAGGACATTAAGTCCGAGATTAAGTCCATACAAACAATATGTAAATTTGTAAAAGAAATCAAAGGATATCTAAGTATGTTATAGGAATCTCAAAGTCAGGTATTGGTGGTAATATTTATTGTTGTTATTTTTAGGAACAGAATAATTTATACTGTTGTCAAGAATATTATAAGTTTATTTTTTTCTCGATACCAATGCTATATGCATTGCGTAGAGAAATTGTTATATATATGAAATGTAATTTGTTTATTTCTATAAATAAAGTTTAAAAAAAAAAAAAAATTTTGGACGAAAATTGGTATCTAGGGGTTTTTTGAAATGCGAAATTCAAATTTGATGTTAGTATGGCTCCCACTTGTAGAGGGCGCCACCTACGTGTCTTTTTACTCTTTTGAGGTCATAACTCTTTTATACGTCCTTGTATTACATTTTTAAGCGAAAAAATGGTTTTCTTCATCATTTTTACATGAAGAAGGCATAGGTACTTGGTAGAAGTCGCTACGAGCAATGGTTCTCGAGAAAAAGAATAATGAAGAAATAAATGGCATTTATTTGCATATCGCTATGCCCATATCAGAATTTGATAAAATAGCATTTATCTCCAAAACAAAGCCGAAATCAAAAAATTATGAAAATGTACTGTGCATTAGCCGAGGCATTAGACAATAAAGCGCATACATAATAGTGTTATAAAAAGAGAAAACGGCAGTGGCGTACATATTTTTTGTTCCTGTTAACAATTGTAACACCCTGTATCTCAAGAATAAAGAACTTGCAGACCCATGCTTATATGAACTTTTCACCTTATAAATAACTGAAGAATCGTCCCATGTTTGTTCATGTTACTTACGTGTTCTCCTATAACAATAATTTATAATATATTTCAAGCTAATTCAGCAGGATGATCTACAGGGTGTTGTCCCGCTTAAAAATATGAAAAAAAGCCTGGCTTGCCCTGTAATCCTATGATGGTTCCGTTTTAGTGTATCACCAATATGTGTCTCTCTCTAACATGTATTTAACCTAGCACGAAGATACATGACAGATACTTTTTGTCTTCAGTTATAGGCCATTAAAGTGTGCTGACATGAATTGTCCGCCGCCATATTGCAGGTTTACTCGCTAAATATTGTACACCTGACTACGCAATTCCTATCGTTTCCACAGAATTCGTATATTTAAAGTGTACAGGGTGTCCAGTTTTCGTTGGTTTAACGGGGTACCTCCGTTATTAAGTAGTAAGTTTTTTTTTTAAATGGTCACCCTATATATTTTTTAATAATATAATTTAGTTTATAAGAAGCTTCTCAGAAATATATAATACCTTATTTTTATTCTTAATATTAAGCACGAAATTTACGTTCTATTAAAAAATATACATTTTTTGTTAGTAGCCCATGAAAGGTATTTAAAAAAAAATTATTACTGGTGTGATAATCACTGCAGAAGAAATATAGTAACAATGCATAAAACGAATTGTGTTTTACGACGTAAAGCATTGGAAACAAAAGCTGAATATTTATAGAATATTGTTAAAATTGTTTTCCATTATGCCTTAGAAATGTTTCACACATAGTTCTTATTCGCCTCAATGAATTTAATATACAGGGTGACGCGGATCTAAATGAACATACTTCAACACAAGACAAAGAATACCTTGGGGGTTCTTAATCACCCATCTTTGATAGTTCAATTGTCGATAGTTAATAAGATACAGGGTCTTTTATGAACTTCAGCAATTTTTTGTTCTTGTCTTATTTTTTAATGCACTCCGTATAAAATTTTCATATTGGGTCAACATCTGTAACCTATCTGTCGCTTAAAATTGCAGTATCAGAAAATTTTAAATTCCAGGCCCGTATTAGAAAAAGTTGACATTTTCAATTTTTACATTTTTAACACCCTGTAGATCAATTTTTTCGAAATATTATTTTTTTATTGGAAAGAGCATAAAGAATTGACCCTAACGGCATAATTTTCAAAGTTCCCGCACCCATCACTTGATTAGAATAAATGGTTGTTTTGTAAAAAATTTCAAAATGGTGCATATTTGGAAATTAGAAATTAAGAAAATAACAATAAAAAAGCAAAAACTGCTTCCGAAGTAAAAAAATAAATGTACTAAACGTTTAATAGTTTTAATTTTAGGGAACAACACAACAACAAATAACAAAGTAATAATAATAATAACAAAACTGCAAGATAATGATTGCTTTTTAGACATCGACAAAAAATCGTAAATTACAGTCAGAAATTTCAAACTTTGTAAAGTAGGCTTTGCCTCATTTAAAAACAAACCAAAGACTATCGAGTTACTGTTCCATAGCAACAATTCAAGTCACTATCAGATATGTGACAGTTGTCTGACCTTTGTTAGTATTCGGTTAACAATTATTGCAATTTTCTGTTGAAGATGCCTTACCAATTTTCAAATGCCGACATTATTTTTGTATACGGTTTTTGTAACGGTAATGGAAGAGCTGCTGTTCGGGAATATCGTAGGCGATTTCCGGGTAGAAGATGTCCATATCACAAAACATTTGCAAATGTATTTTTATTTGCTGGAGAACATGGACATTTTCCCACCGACAATAATATTGATCAACCAATACGACATCCAGTTCAGGAGGAAGAAGATATCTTAAATCTTGTTGAAGATAATCCCAAAACATCTACTCGAAAAATTGCGACACGTCTAGGAATCCCGCAAAAAAGAGTTAATGTAACACTGCAAAAGGAAGGCTTGCATCCGTTTCATGTTCAAGAAGTTCAAAGATTGGAACCTGGCGATTATGCAAACCGGTTACTCTTTTGCCAGTGGCTCAGTAGACACCAAAGGAGTCTTTATCGAATCCTCTGGACCGATGAAGCACAATTTACCAGAGATGGTGTAAATAATTCAAGGAATTCCCATGTAAGGTCGTTAGAAAATCCACATGCCATCAGACAATCGCATTCGCAGCACAAATTTTCCATAAACGTTTGGGCAGGTATAATAAATAATAAATTAATTGGGCCGCACTTTTTTGCTGAAAGATTAGATGGAAATCAATATTTAAATTTTTTACAAAACATTTTGCCAGGACTTATGCAGAATGAAAATGCTAACGTGAGAGGGCTCTTTTTTCAACATGATGGGGCCCCACCACATTTTGCAAGGGTTGTATCTGAATTTTTAAATATTACGTTTCCTAACAGATGGATAGGCCGTGGAGGGCCCCATTTATGGCCAGCCAGGTCGCCGGACTTTAATCCTTTGGTTTTTTTTTTCTGGGGGAATATGAAAAATTTGGTTTATTCAGAAGAAATCAACACGCGGGAGCAGCTTTTGCAACGAATTATTAATGCTTTTCAGGAAATAAAAAATAACCCAGACGCAATTAGAAAAGCAGTGTCAAATTTAAACATCAGAAGACGAAGATGTGAACAAGCCAATGGAGGGCATTTTGAACAGCTTCTTAAATAACAGTGTTCTGCTAAAGTGCTCTTAAAATTAATTCTTGCTAAAACTTTTTCTATGTATTAGATTTTAAGCAGTCGATTTTAACTTGCAGTTTTGTTATTATTATTATTACTTTGTTATTTGTTGTTGTGTTGTTCCCTAAAATTTAGTCTCGTTAAAACTATTAAACGTTTAGTACATTTATTTTTTTACTTCGGAAGCAGTTTTTGCTTTTTTATTGTTATTTTCTTAATTTCTAATTTCCAAATATGCACCATTTTGAAATTTTTTACAAAACAACCATTTATTCTAATCAAGTGATGGGTGCGGGAACTTTGAAAATTATGCCGTTAGGGTCAATTCTTTATGCTCTTTCCAATAAAAAAATAATATTTTGAAAAAATTGATCTACAGGGTGTTAAAAATGTAAAAATTGAAAATGTCAACTTTTTCTAATACGGGCCTGGAATTTAAAATTTTCTGATACTGCAATTTTAAGCGACAGATAGGTTACAGATGTTGACCCAATATGAAAATTTTATACGGAGTGCATTAAAAAATATGACAAGAACAAAAAATTGCTGAAGTTCATAAAAGACCCTGTATCTTATTAACTAAGAACCCCCAAGGTTTTCTTTGTCTTGTGTTGAAGTATGTTCATTTAGATCCGCGTCACCCTGTATATTTAATAATAATTTATAATTTAATATATTTTAATATAACGCGTTTGTAACTCCCTAAATGCTCTTTTAGTGGCATTTCTTAACCTTGCAATTGTTTGGTATTGAATAGAATCAATTTTATTTTCAAGGTATCCCCACATAAAGAAATCCAAAACTGACAAGTCGGGTGACCTTGGTGGCCATCTTACAGGTCCATTAGTTTCAATCCAGTGGTCTGGGAAATTATTGTTTAACTATGCCCTGATAATTAGCGCATTGTGAGCGGGTGCTCCATCTTGTTGCAGATGCAAGTTATTGAGACCCGCTAAGGGCACGTTTTCTATTATTTCCGGCACAACGTTTTCCAGAATTTCCAAATATTTATTTGCAATAAGGCTGCCTTCAAATATATTATAAATTATTTTGCTTCCTAGAACAAAACATAAAACTTTAAAGTCAAACCTGCCTTGCCGTTCGAGTGGAAATATTACATGCTGGTTTTCCTGAGACCAAAACCTCGTATTGTGCCGATTAAATACACCAGCACTGGTAAAATGAGCCTCATCGGACCATATAACGGTTCTTTGAAAATTATTTTCCCTGTTGATATTTTGAAGTTACTAATTACAGAACTCTATACGGTGATGTGCATCATCAGGATGTAAGTTTTGTACTAGGTGGAATTTATATGGCTTAAAATTGTGTTTTTTTTAGCATTGTTTGAACTCTTATTTAACTACTCCGACCGAACCCTCAACCGTTTTGCAAGAACTAGTTGGATTTGTTTCAATTGAAGGCAAAACATTTATTTCATCAGTCTCGCGGTTTTCCTTGTTGTAGATTTTAGGCCGAGGTTTAGAAAATGGACCGTGTTCAATTAAATTTGATTTCATCCTTAGAAAAATTCTTTTATCCGGCTGTTGTCTTTCCGGACATCTACAAGTAATTTAAGAAATTTAATAAATCTTCATAGAGATACTGCAAAAACCTATTGAAATACACTTCTAATGCTTTATCTGCATTTTCATTACAATGGACATAACAAACGAGCATGTCATATTTTTTATTATTCTCAAAGTTTACATTTTCTGCCATATATAGGACAAACTGTCTATAAACCTTACAAAGTAAATTGCCTGTTCTTTTTATTTCAATATTTTTGTTTTTCTGCTTAAAAACAACAATTATTAAGTATATTAAATTATGTTTGCTGGTGATGAGGAATTTTCGATACTTGACCCTCCAAGCTATGTAGCCCCATCATAGCCCCCCTAATTGCGCCACTATAGCCCATTAAAATTAATATTGGGCTGAAAGTGTAGGCACGCGTTTACGTGATTGTATTAACATTCTCGTAAATTTTATAGCAAGTACCTAAGTATTATTAATGTTTTGCTGTATTTACACACATGAAAAAATACATGGAGGACTACACAAATGTAAAACAGGCATTAGGAAAGCGGAAAGTATATATTTCATAAAAAATTAACCCAATTATTCCGAGTAAAAATAATTATTTTCCAAAAATAAATGTGTGTTTACATCCCGCGGCGTAAACATGGAATTTGTACAATCCCGATGCCGATGTTTAATTTCATGTTTAACCGACAGTATGCGTCCGTTTTGCGGAACGTTTTTCACACTTAAACAACAACAAGGTATTAAGGGACCAACTTGGCTTGTGTTCTTTTGAACAGTTTTAATTAAAAATATTTTTTAGTTTTTTGCGATTTGGAATTATACTGAATTATTTTAAAGTCTTTGGTACGATTAATCCCTGAATATTAAGACTCAATTCTATAGGTTCGAATTAACTAGAGAACTAATATGCAGATTAATATGAACCGTGTTCTTTGGGATGTTAAGCCTTTTTGTGAAACATCCCTTTCAGACCAACCTTCCTGTTCATTTTTCGAAAATTAAAACAGTGACATTTTTTATTGTTTTTTTCTATGATGACATTTTAAATAGGTAATTTGTTCAACAGGTATTACATGTATGTTTTATTATAGTAAAATGAGGTGTATGTAGTTACAAAGCTAAAAAAGGTTCTGCCCAAGATTTAATGGCTGTAACTGTACGTTCTATCCATAGAAAATGGATACATTAAATTTATTATAATGTATATCGGCCTTGATTGATTTTGACTTTTAAAAAAAAGTGTATGGTTAAATTTACAAAATACATGAAGGGCTTCGCCAAAATTTTATTGTCAATTTAATTCACTCAATTCCAGACAGATTGGTGGCTAAAGTAGCCGAAATCATGCCTACACATATATTTTGTCATTTCTCCCCAAGAAGGATTGAGGTCTGGACTGTCTCGGGTAAATTCTTGAACAGTTCTTGCGGTGTGGATTAGTGCATAAAGCTGGATTTATAAACTCGAAAAGTTGGCGAGGTTGAGGTTCAGTTGGCGTTGGAAATAGGAGTTCAATTTAAACTATAGGGAACACTCAGATCAATTTATAAACTCAGTTCGTGTAAAGTTCGTAAGTTTCGAAAAGTTCCCGTGTAGTTCGAGATAACCAATTTTTACGTTCGGAATTCGAGAGGTTCGTTTCGACCAATGAAGACGCTATTTTAAAGTCATATGGTTACAACGAAATGTCAAATGTCTTTTCGTTGTTTACGTCGCCTTTTCGTCATTTGTATTTGGATTTTCTGTTTGTTGTAAGCTTAGTATTGTGTTTTGTGCCAGAAATTGGAAAACTAGAAATGAATAGTATAGAGAATGATAACACGAATTTATTGTTACTCGAGTTAATCCAAGATGATGAATTTATCTACAACACTATCACTCGATTGGACAAAAATTTCAACTAATCAAATTATCAAACAACAACTTTTCGAACTTCGCTACTGACTTTATAAATGCCATATTCTGGACTGTCGAATATCTAACCTCACCAACTTGAACATAACTTCAACCTCGTCAACTTTTCGAGTTTTTAAATTCCGCTTTATTTTGCTGAAAGATGTGAGATGGAATGGAAAAATGTCCACTTAGACTTAGATTAGTTTTATGGGCATATTTCTCGTTATACCTCATCTTTCTGGGTCTAATTTTGACGTTGATGCGCGATTGAAATGCATTTTCGTCAGAAAATATTACTCTTTCCTATAAATTATTCTCGTTGAGATATTTCCTACAAAGTTCTACTTTTCTCTGTTTGTTTTCATCAGTCAAAAATAATTTGTTAGCACCACATGTTCTGTTAGAAAGTTAACAAGCTCGGTATCTTCATCCTCCGTCGAAATCTTTCTCCTACCGAAACCTGGGTTTTTCATAATTTCCCCGTTTTCTTCAATTATAGCTTCTTGTTCTACAGTTAATGCTGACATTATAATTTCCTAATATTATAGCAAATATTGATGGTCATATAATATATTATTTGACAAGTTATTGACAACAACTCAAAACTTACCTATACTTAATGCAAAATTAAAACCGATGCACGTCATACCCTATCCTTTAAGTGACGTTAGATATCGACAGTGTTGCCAGCTTGTAACCAAAATATCCGAGTGAGGGAATTACAGTTTTTTTTTTTATATAAAAAGATAAATATACAAACATTTCCCATAGTTTATATATTTGTTTACTGCATAATACCTTTTACCATCAACTTTAGTAGATCTAACACTTCTTGTATTTTCATCTTACCAAGATCGACCATTGGCACCATTCTGAAAAATCCATGTTTCATCCAAGAAAACGACTTGATATAAGAATGATTCTTTTTCTTTAATATATCCTTTCAAAAATACCAGTCGTTTGAAGGCTACATGGAAAAGTTCCATAAGCCCTCGCCTCAGTTCATCTTTTTACCATCTGAAGCCTATTTCCTTAAAGAGGCTTCTTAAAGAGTTAAGACAACCATCAAATTATCAGATTAGTATTTTTGTATAAATATTAATAGCTATTTAATTACATGATTAAAATAAAGATACTTACCTATTATTTTATATTTGTTGTTTTGTTGAAAATAGCTAATTGAAATTAGTAGGTAATCAGGACCTGTACCCTTTCAGAAGGCACTTATTTATGGCTGGGTTTAAATTTTATTGCGGTCGAGAAATCAACGAATAATTGTGGAATGGAGCATAACAATGGGCCATTGTTGTTACGCTCTTCCTGAAAATAGTTTATTAGAGAGGCTATAAGCTCTTTGCACCGGCTATATAAATGCTTTGTCATTTTTCACAAATAGTAAACAACGTAATCGACAGAGATATGTTTGTGCACTTTTGTTGTTCTTAAAAGAACAGTTTTTTAATGCTATTTACGAAAAGATCTCGAGTTTTTGTTAAAAAATAGACGGCACAGCAATACAGAATCACAAAATAATTAAGGTTAGTTTTGCATGAACGTCAAACAAAGCCAACGAGCGAGCTGACGCCACCGCACCGTTTACAGTTGTGTTGCCAACTATCTGCCAATAAAATTCAAATTATATTAAATTTTACAAGCTTAAATAAACAAAATATTTGCTATTAGTGGCTTCGTATCAAAGAAAAATACTTAAAGTTTGTAGTAAATTTAATATCGCATAAAGTTTTAATACTTTTTGCCCAAATTTAATTTCCTCGTGTTTTCTTACAGACAATTGTCAGCTGATTGATGACGTGCATCGGTTTTGATTTTGCATTAACCATACCTGCAACTGGACATGTTACCTATTCCAGAAGATTAAAGTAAATTTCTTTGTCTCAGTATTTTTTGGCTGCAATTGTATATACAATCATTTTATTATTGATTCGTTGTCGTTTATATATTATGTAATTTATGAACAATAACAATAATATTATAGGGATAATTAGCATGCTCACAATATTACAAATATAAATAAATACAAGATTGGTTCCACATAGATCTATGTTATTAGATCCTAGAAAATTCAACAACCTTGTTGGAAATAACATTAGACAAAGATGTATTATAATATAAAAACAAGTAGTGAATTAAAAATTGGTGTAGTTTTATGTAATATGTATTGTATTTTATGTAGTATAGTATAGTATTTTATGTATAGTATGGATTTTATTGTATTATGTACTAAAAAATAATATAAAAATACCTATATTTAAAAAAAAATTGACAGAAGGTAGACAGGCCAATAACATTTATCACTAAAATCCCAAGACCTGTTATCGCTATTATCATAGCTGATTGCTTGATACGAGGCTAATTAGACGAAACCCAGAAATTGACAGGTGTAGTAAATATCGATGTTAAAATTGGTTGAAGTCGATGATCTACTAACTATAGATTCAACAATAACAAATAAAGGTATTGACATCAACGTATCCCAGTCTAAAGTAAATCAACATGCAAGTTGCGGCCCTCCACTTGGTTTGCCAAACCTAAGCTGTTAAAAGTATTAACATGAATAATATGATGTGGGAAATTTATAACATTGTCTAAAGGGAGTAACCCAGGTTCATCATTTTCGTGGTCGTCCGTATGGCATGACGATGTTTCATTCATTTTTGACAGGCGTGTTTCTGGAGTTTCGAGTGTTGTGTGAAATTATTGCTGTGATTTTAGTGTTTTGTGATATTTTTATTTGGAGACTAATTTAAATGAGTCGCAAGTGTCAAGTTTGCGACAAATTGGAGTATAATAATTGTCACATTCTAACAGCTCACCGGCCTCACCTAACCCCTCGCATTGTCTCGCCTAACAACGATTTTGTCAGCGTCAGTACATCTGTATAGCATGTATGAATGAGTTGTGCCATCTATGGTAATAGTAGATCATTGGTTGAAGGCCTAACTCGCCGGCTATAACTTACACTGTGGATAATGGATAACATAATTTGTTCAACATTCAATTTGTAACTCCTGATGTATTATTTAATAGTCGTAGACAAATTTTATTGTTACATGGAAACAGAAAAAAAACTAGAAACCAAATTTCATTTTGCCGGGTGTAGTAAAAACACGTGTAGGTGTCGGGATGCATTTTCCTATGTTGGCCTCGGCTGACCCGAGCGATATAGCGAATTGAATTCTATAGCTATTGGAAACAGGAAGGATAAAAAGTCGTTAAAATTGCAGTACGAAATGGCATTGTAAAATTTTGTAGATATAATAAAATGCGCGGTATGGTGGATCGCTCTGGCTTTGTAGTTATTATTTCAGTTGTTATTTGCAATTTAAGAAGCCCATTAAAGTGCTTGGTTCAATCGTAAAGTTGCCTTAATGGCATCACAGTTTTTTTGCTGTCATTCTCATCATAAGCGAAGAGATATATGCAGTGTGTCCTCGGATTGGTTTACCGCCCTCTAGTAACCTCTCTTCTCTCTTATTGTTGATTTTTTGAGAAACGCTCGTTTTGCTTATCTTAGGAAGTTATATAAAAGTCACGATCATCATCATCATCATCAATCAACCATTCTCTCGTGTCCACTGCTGGACATAGGCCTCCCTCATCCTTCTCCATGTGTCCCGATCCTGCGCCACCTGCATCCAGTTACCTTGGCAGCGCTTTAAATCATCGGTCCATCTTGTTGGTGGTCGGCCTCTGTTTCGATATGCGTCCTGTCTTGGTCTCCACTCCAGTATTCGCCTTGTCCACCTATTGTCCGATAATCTAGCGACGTGACCTGCCCAGTTCCACTTCAGAGTCGTTATTCTCTCTATTGCATCTAGTACCCCTGTTCGTCGGCGTATTTCCTGATTTGTGATTTTATCTCTGAGGGAAATGCCCAACATCACTCGTTCCATTGCCCTTTGTGCCACACAGATTTTATGCACTGTTCTCTTTGTCAGTGTTAATGTTTCCGCTCCGTAGGTCAACACTGGCAATACACACTGGTTAAAAGTCTTTCTTTTAAGGCATACTGGAAGAGATGATTTGAAAACATAATTTAGCTTGCCGAATGCTACCCATGCTAGTCTTAGACGGCGGTCAAGTTCAATAGTTTGGTTGTCTCTTCCTATGCAGATCTCGTGTCCCAGATATTTGTATGAATTTGTCTGGTTGATGGCTTCTCCAGCAATAGAGATGTTCTCACTGGGCACGAGACTAGTCATTATTTGGGTTTTCGACATGTTTATCTTTAGTCCGACTTCCAAGGAGGAAAGATACAGCCTATTCAATAGTTCCCTGGCTTCGTCCAAACGGTCACACACTAGGACAATGTCGTCTGCAAATCGTAAATGTCCAAGCCTCTCTCCATTTACATTTACACCCTTTTCGTTCAGATTTGTCTTCTTGCATATATGTTTTAGGAGAGTAATAAACAATTTGGGCGATATGGTGTCTCCCTGTCGCACCCCCCGCTGTATAGGAAATTTATTGGTTTGTACATCTCCCAGTCTAACACTTGCTGTAGCGTTCTGATATATGTGTTTGATCATGTTTGTGTACCTGTGGTCAATTCTGCATTCTGTTAAAGCTTCTAACATTTTATGTTGGTTGATTGTGTCGAACGCCTTCTCATAATCCACAAATATCAATACCAAGGGTTTATTGTATTCAGTACATTTTTCTATTAGGTTTTTTAACACCAGTAGATGATCGTTTGTACCATATCCAGCTCTGAACCCTGCCTGTTCCCGTGATTGGTAAGATTCCAACTTATTCTCCAGTCTATTCGCGATAATCCTTGTGAAGAGCTTGTAGATGTGTGAAAGCAGGCTGATGGGGCGGTAATTCTTAAGGTCCTCGATATCTCCTTTTTTATGTAGCAAAACAATTTCCGCATTGTTCCACTGGGTGGGTGTTACTGCTTCACTCAAACATTTATTAAAGAGCCTAGCTAAGGCCTCCAGAAGTCCGCTCCCAGCCAGTTTTATTGCCTCGGTCGCTATACCATCTTCACCTGGAGATTTGTTGTTTTTCATAGCTTGAAGCGCTTTTCTTACTTCGTTTGGTGTTATGTCCGGCATCTCTTCAGATCCTTGGTTTGTCACTTTTAGCAAGGGTCGGTATTCAACATGTTGTACTTGTTCTCCATACAGTTCGCGGTAAAAAGCTTCGACAACCTCCAAGATTTTTTCTCGGTCATTGATAGTTTGTCCCTGTTTGTTCTTTAACTTATGGATGTTCTTTCTTCCAGCCGACATATTTTGTCTCAAAACCTTTAAGCTTTTGTTCTCCTCAATCACCCTTGATATCTCCCTTGCATTGTACTGTCTCACATCATGTGTAATTCCCCTGTGTATTTCCTTATTTAAGCTTTTCAGTGCTGTAAAATTGGAGTCATATTTATCTCTCAGGTTTCTCAGAAGAAACCTGAAAGTCACGATAAAGTAGATATATTTTATAGTGGAATTATGACCTCAGCGGAAAATGTTATCTCTTTCTATTTTAGTTAAGCACAATGAAACAAAAATTTATCGAAACAACTGACAGTCGTAGTTTAACCGATTTAACAATAAAAAAACTATTCAGCTAGTTGTAATAAAATTTCGAGTTATTTATCTATGCTCGAGGGAGAAAATTGAATGACATTATAAATTGTAGCAATTACAAAAGTGTCAAAAAAATGTTGTTCATTTATTTCTTTTTTTTTCTTGCTCCTACTTACCTTGAAGAAATTAATCAAACATTTCGTGACATAAAAATTGTAGGGTTTACCAGAATCTGCACAGGTTGAGTTTGTAAACGTTATAAATAACTCATTTTCCACAGTTCGCTTAAGGAGGCGGTCATCATCCCGATTCATAATCAATCAAATCAACTTGCTCTATATTGGATATTATTATGTAACATCTTTGTAAATGTTCGTCATTTTACTGAAAATAAGGTGCTCATATCAGGATTATCTGATCATTATGCACAATTTGTTAAGTTAGAGATTGACTCAGTGGAGACTACGCCTTACTTCACAACTAAACGAATCTTTTCTCAAAATAAATTAGATCAATTTGAATTAAGCTTGCATTCTGTGCATGGGATGATGTGCTGGCGGAGCAGGATGTTGACAGGGCCTACAGTATATTTAATAATATCATTAAGACTAACATTAATTTAACATACCCTAAAAAAAAGTGCAAAATCAAACAAACCACATCAAGAACATGGATTACAAATGGTATTAAAATTTCTAGTAATAAAAAAAAGGCTCTATATGAAGGAGTTATAGATGGCACTGTAAGTAAGCAATACTATAAAACATAATATTTCAAATTCCAATACATTAAAACAAATTATAAAAAAAGCAAAAGCAATCAGTAACTCTCAATATATTCAAAATACAGAAAATAAAACAAAAGCAAGTTGGTCTTTAATTAAAAATATCACAAACAAAAAGAAAAAAGAAATTACTCTCTTTCAATCATTTCCTGCGGAGGCGGAGCTAAATCTGGTTAATAGAATGATGGATTTTTTTTATAAATGCCTGTCCTGTTATTAACAGGGGTCAATATCCTGATCTTACCAAAATTAAAATTTGCAGTAAGAGCTTCTTCCTGAGGCCGGTAACGGAATGTGAGGTGTATAAGTATATAACTGCTCTAAAAAATAAAAAATCTGTAGGATGTGATGAGTTGCCAGTAAAAATATTGAAACAGACTGCACACATTGTAGCCTCACCCCTTACCCACATAATAAATATAGCTTTCTTAAATGGAGTATATCCAAAAGCTTTAAAAGAAGCCTGGATTAAGCCAATTTATAAAAAAGGGGATTGTAAGCAGCTAAATAATTACAGACCAATATCATTACTGTCAAATGTGAATAAAGTTATTGAGAGGGTGATCTTTGATAGATTGCTGGGGTTCCTGACTTCGGCAAATATTCTTGTGGATCAGCAAAATGGCTTTAGGAGGGGTAAATCCACTATCACTGCTATTTACCAAGCACTAAAAAACATTATCGACGCCTTGAATAATGGTAAGATTTCTGCAGCCTTGTGTATCGACCTATCAAAGGCATTTGATAGTGTTGATCATGAGATTTTGCTTAAAAAAATGGAGCTGTATGGCATAAGGGGTGCAACTAGTTAGGTCGTACATCAAATAGAATACAATGTATAGTGGATGTTGGTCGGAATGGAGATCGGGTAGCATCTGATAGTGCGTTTGTGCGGAGGGGTGTTCCACAGGGCTCCCCAACAAACATTTTAAGTTAAATTTACCTTTATTCGACCTCTAAACGGGTCAAATATTTTGCACGACCAATTATATATAGGGATAATTTACCTACATTTGTTTTCCTATTGCCCAATGTAGGGAAAGAAACTAAAGTAAATTGAAGGTCGAAAATAGGTTGATAGGGTTTTTCTGTCCAATAAGTTGAAACGAAGTGAAATAAATATAGACCTATTTTACGTCTAAATGTGGAAAGTGAGACCAACCTTTTGACCTAAATATAACCTAAATAGGAGCAATAAGACACTAGACAAAAATACAGAGAAAACATATTATATCTGGTGTTAGAAAGAAAAGACAACAACTTATGCCAACACTTCCAACAGGACAAAATAAATTATAAAATGGAGTTCGACTTAAGTAGATATTTGGAATGGCCGCATATTATAACTTCAACAATATGATATAATTAAGTTTTGTCATTTTTCTGGATCGAAATTTGGATGCGAAAGAAATGTGTTTGTGAATTATGATGATGATACTTCGAAAAACTAAACGCGCCCTTAAAATATGCATTTTTTTATGTATTATTACGATAATTTAAAATATTTTTACCATTATAACCTAAAAACAGAGTGCCTTCATTATAAACATTATATGTACCTAAAGTTTTAAAAAAACTTTCGTTGACGAAAGATATCGTAGTCTAATGGATTTTCCACTCACCTTATGTAATTCTTGAAATTTTAATTATTGTTTTTTTATAGTTGTCGAACAGGAAAACTAATAATTATTAAATATGGCCGCCTTTATATTTTTAACCTTAAAGATATTTTTCTTTATTATTAACTGTACAAGCAATGTTAGCCTATGAGGTTAATCAGAAAGTTATGAAGTAGCTCAATTTTTAACCACAAAAGATCTATAACTTTGGGAACAATTTATAGGGCAAAATTATCCAAAATATTACTTGTTTCTAAAACTACATGGTCAGTAAATTATTTGGACTTTTTGTAGGCAATAATTGGGTAATATTTACCTAGCGTAATAGCCAAAAAATTCCTTAATTTTGAACACATATATTAAGTAACAATTAAGTAAATTATTACTTAATCATATTCCTTATTAGGATTCAATATTTTTAATGTCTAAGAGAGGTAATTTATTTGTAATTTTTAACTAGGTAAATTAAACTACAGGTAGCCTTCCCTATAACAAATTATTTAAGTTCTAGATATCCAAATTTTGACTTAGATTTTAGAGTTCGAATCTTTTGTGACTTTTAAGAAAACATTTAAGGCAAAAATAAGCAAATATTTGCCAATTTAGGATTATTTTCCTTCCGTTCTGGTCTACATTACTTAATATCTTTGTTGGGTCAATCCTGGGACCACTTCTCTACATATTATATACAAATGAACTGGTGAATGTGATCAATAGGAATGTTGTAATGTTTGCTGATGATACCTCAATAATGTACAGGGTAGAGAGTGAGAATGAGTGTGAAATGCAAATATTGACTGATATGGAAACCTTAAATGAATGGTTCTCTACCAACAATCTCTTGCTAAACGTATCAAAAACTCAACTGCTAGTATTTGGAAAAAGAAAACAACATCACGTAAATATTAAGTTTGAAAATGCAAGAATCGAGCCAGTTGAGAGCATATCATTTCTCGGAGTACAGATCGACAAAAGTTTAAACTGGAAATCACACATAAAACTGCTTGCAGGAAATATTTCTCGTTACTGCTACGCACTTAGAATAATCAGTGAATCTGTTAATATTGAGGCGGCTGTGACAGCATATCATGCCTATGTGCAGTCGAGATTACGATATGGTATATTATTCTGGGGAAACTCAGTAGAGGTGAATAGAATTTTTATAGTGCAAAAGAGATGCCTAAGAGCTATTTTCAAATTAAAACAAACAGAGTCCTGTAAAATTATCTTTAATGGTTGCAGGATTCTTACATTTAATGGTATCTACATCTATGAGTGTATACTATTTCTCATTAAGAACTACTCTCAGTTTATAGAGCTTCAATCAGGTCATAATTATGAAACTAGAAATAAACATCACCTAATAAATGATAAAGCAAATTATAGTTATATTCAAAAAAATGTTACCTACAATTTAGTTAAGATTTGGAACAGAATTCCACAACACTTTACAAGTCAGTCTCTTTCTAGGCAAAAACTTATTTTAAAGAAATTCTTAATAGAAAAAGGCTATATAGCATTAAGGAATATTTGTAAGATGATGATGTAAATAGGCTAGGGCCTTCCACCTAATGTATAATAAAATAAAATTTTAATGTGTTCTAGGATAGCTTAGTTGTAAGATTTTAAATTTGTGACAGGGTCTACAGTCTACACCTTTTGGTAATTTTGTATACGACCTAATATTGAATTAAATAAATAAATAAAATAAAATAAGGTAGGGACTCAAACTCATCAAATTTTAGGCCCATCTCTATAAATACTTCAATTGCCAAGATTATTGAAAAATTAGTAAAAAAAAGGGTAGATTGACTTAAAGCCGTATTACAGTCGGCAACGAATTGCAGCAATACTTTGACCTTGCAACTCTATTGCTGCAATTCAATTGCAGGACTGTAATACATCGTGCAAGTCGTGGTGCAAGTCCATGTTTTTAAAATTGCAATATGAGCATAAATAAAGGTTTATAGGGGGAATATGAGTACCAGCACCAACCTCTAGAACTTTATGCGAAATGTCAATAAACTTTCTAACCTCTAACCAAGAAACTCACTAGAAAACCACCAGAATTGCAAACGCACTTGCAACAAAAATCGATCCCGACCGATCTTTTGGCAATAGCAATAGAATTGCCAAATCCGATCAGCTGTTTTCAACTGCGCATGCTTATAAGCAAGAGAATTGCGACTTGACGATAGACTTGCCGACTGTAATACGGCTTTTACAGGTTCACTGTTCGGATATTTATTGTTGAACATTATTCGAACTTCGTTGTGTGTTCTAGTTTTCTCACCACAGCCAAGCATAGTTAATATTTCGATTCTCTGAGTTTCGGTTAAACGCATTGTAAATATTTTCGATTAACAATACAGTGACACAAAAATATTTTTTCTGCCACACTTTTGTGGGACATCCTGTATAGGTACCTACATTTTATGTCGAAATATGCGCAATCCAAAAACCAAATCGACGGGTTCAAGGGTTTTTCCGAACACGCCCCTATTTAATCTGTATTGAATTTATCCGTTATTAAATCACAACCCTGTATATGTGCGGGGTAGGCAAGTCTAAAACAAGCCTATTATTCATAACTAGAAAACTAGATTCGTAGTTGTTTATTCCGCTAGGGGTGTTCAAAACCTTTAAAATTATGAAATTAAATTAGATGTAAAAATGAAATGATTACCTACTCTTGAGGTGCTATTCAAATTTTTAATACTTCGAGCCATAACCAACATATTGAATAACACAGGAATATTTTGTATTTTATTTTATTTATGCGGACTCAAGGTTCTTATTATTAAAAAAAACTTAAGTACAGTCGTATCGCGGGTGAATATTTGTTTTATTTAACAAGGAATGACGTGAAACCACACCGCAAAGTAAATAACAAACGTTCTGTCGAGGTGAGAATCGACGTAATGTTATAATTATAATCAATTAAAAGTCGATCATCGCTCATTCATAAAGTCTGTTTACCTTAGATTTAAGATTTTTTCTGAAAATCGTTTACTTTTTTTATTAGCCGGCGTGATAGGTCCTATTTTTAAGGAATGGCCACAGCGAAAACCAGTCAAAAATAAGCATTGAATGAAATTTGGCATACAACTTCCGTGAATCATTTATAGTTGTTATGCTATTTTAGTAATAGACAAGATGACGCGCCATTACGTAGATAACACAATTTACAAATTTCTACAGCCTGTCTATAGAAACGATCTTAATATTCCTATATCGGGTGATGCATGGCTTAGTTGAA
Organism: Polydrusus tereticollis; assembly: GCA_963920685.1. Lineage (NCBI taxonomy): Eukaryota > Metazoa > Arthropoda > Insecta > Coleoptera > Curculionidae > Polydrusus > Polydrusus tereticollis. The sequence continues at coordinate 22,838,633 of OY987333.1, read as the reverse complement.
CCATAGACCAAATGGTTGAACATAGGAAATCCCATGTAAATTTTGAGGTGGCTAAATATTGGCTCCCCTGTACATTTAAGAGAAAAATTGTATTATATTTTTTTGAAGAGGCCGATATAATAAACCCATGTGCCAAGTTTGAATAAATTTTAGTAAGCCAATCCTAACTTATTCAATTAAATGTGATGGCAAAATCACGAAATTTTCATAGTTTAGGTAATACAGTAAACACCAGTAAATAATTTCCTTGACGCTATTTTAAAAGATTGACCTAAACCTGGACATAACAAATTAAAGATTATTTCACATTAAAAACACATTTTTATCCAACACATGACAGTTATGACTGTCATTATCAATGTCATTTTAGACAAGTAAACTATCAAATAAGTCACGTTCAAATTTAAAGTAGTATTCTATTTAATTGAATCATAGATATCTCCGGGGTGAAGATTACTCATATTTAACAGGAAAGAAAAATCCAAAATTCTTCACAAATATTTAATATTTCGCTCTACGCGTTTGGGTTTCTTAAACCATTTTCAAGAGCTATACCGGGTGTTGCATCGTCGAGCGGGACATAGGAAATCCCATGTAATTTTAAATGGGGTCAATTATTGGCTTCCCTAATTATTTTAGAGAAAAATTCTATTTAGGTTTATTAAAGAGCACTAAAACCCACATTCAAAAGAATAACTTTAGATATTTTTGATGAGCCCGTTTACGGGTTATCGCCGATTTCTTTTTAACTATTTCTCCTTTTTATGGCCCCGTATTTGCGGGCACCAGTCAAGGTAAAAGATGACTGTCAAATAAAGTTGTCATTTTGAAATGTGTGCTTTATTGTTATAAAAACTCGTACATCAAAAATATTAAAGGTGTATTTATGAGTACAAATTAATCTGAATAAAACTAAAATAAAGTATCCAATTACAAGGTTAATTATGACATTTTACATGTTTCAATATTTTACTAATTAATAGGTGGGTACTATTAAATTGTTAGAACTTTAGGATTTAAGAAGATGTTCAAATATTCCTCAAAATGACAACTTTATTTGACAGTCATCTTTTACCTTGACTGGTGCCCGCAAATACGGGGCCATAAAAAGGAGAAATAGTTAAAAAGAAATCGGCGATAACCCGTAAACGGGCTCATCAAAAATATCTAAAGTTATTCTTTTGAATGTGGGTTTTAGTGCTCTTTAATAAACCTAAATAGAATTTTTCTCTAAAATAATTAGGGAAGCCAATAACTGACCCCATTTAAAATTACATGGGATTTCCTATGTCCCGCTCGACGATGCAACACCCGGTATAATATAAACACAAACTTTACATCAAGGACAGAAACAAGCTCACAATGGCGAGCACAGATTAACTAACTATATCTATGAATGAAATGAATGTAGACAAAACTCGATGTTAGGTAAGTCCTTGAAAATTTTATTTTGTATTCATTGGTCGTTTTAACTTTGTACTTTCCTTTATAGTATCCCCTGAGGATGAGTGCTTAAGCGCTCGAAACATGTAGGGAACATTTTCATCTATCATCATTTTAATAAACTGTGGAGAAGGACTGCTTTGTTTTATTTATAAGATATAATAATTTAGCCCCTAATATATTTAGCAATATTCTATTTGGGTTTCTATAATGCTACCTATATAACCCCGTTTATGACGTAGAACACAAAAATGTATTTACAATTGCAATTTCTCAAACATAACATATTTTAACATCAATTAAAAAGTAATAGGGGTAAAATTCAAAGCCTTTATGACAAGACAAAAAAATTAAACGTATTTTCTTTGTATAAATAATAGATTATTTCAGAAAAACTATTCAAAAGCAAGAACTTACCTTAAAAGGGTGTAATACCAGCACAATCCATTGCACATTATTTTAATATATCCTTAATTTTGAGTGCTTTTCCGAGAAATCATCCGCCCCATTAGAGAGTCTGAAAGACAACTACTGACTCGTTGAAACGCGATTGTCATCGACCATTTTGGATATGTTGCATAAAGGTACCAAAACGTTTTATAAAGGCAATCATCATAATGTGTACAACTAAAACGTTTTATATTCGGTATATGACTCATTATGTATAAAATAGTTTTTATTCCCAATAAGACTATTTGATTAAATTGTATTCATTATGATAATTTTGTTATAATGATTACTGCCGGGGTTTATACCCAGTACGTAACGTGGTAACAATTCTGTATACGGTTCTTTAGAAAACAATTTTATTTCAGCTACTATTTGTTGCATAATATAAGTTATTAAAAATGGTATTACTGTTATGATATGATTTCTAGCAATCCTGTTTTATTACTCTATTTCGCTCTGTGTGTGTATTTTAATCTAAATAATGGAAGAAACAATAGTTATTTGGCCCGAGGGACAGCAATTGCCCGAGGTAATTGAGACCCTTATAATTCCAGTGATACATAGATAATTTTATTTCTGACCGATTTTAGTAACATTTTGTTCATTTTTAAAGTGGAATAAATGTTTCAATAGATGACAATCAAATTGACATTAGATGTGAATCGTTTGATTTTATGCCAAATTTTTCTTAATATCCCAAGGGAGTTACGACCCTTATAATTCCCGCGTAACTAAGACGTTATAAGCTAATAATATACCGGTCAGAAATAAATAAAATAAGAATCTACAAATCTTCGTCAGACTACAACATTTCAGATAATTGCGTTTCTTTGTCTTACTCTGTTAGTAGGTCTACAATCTTGGACCGCTGCGTTTCTGCCCCTATGACTGACTAGGCTAAGTTGCCAAAAATTAATTACTAGTAGATTAATGTGAATATATTCGAGGGCATCGAGATGATAGACAAAAAATTAATTAATCTTATCTAATCTCTTGCTTATATAAAAAATACATAAACACAGCGAAGCTTTGATTCATGCAAACATTAGATTACAGTCAAACTGCAAATATCGTCGAAAAACTAGGGGATAAAACGATATATTACGCATTAATGCTGATATGGCAATTAGGCGGATTTTTATAATCTTATCACCCTGATACCTTGTTGGGTTCATACGAAATGAACAATCTGTTATCAAGTTGTCATAAGCCACTATGTGCATTGATTGTACTTGGTGTACAAGGTTGTCATTTTTCTCTAGTTGCATTGTTGTAAAATGCCACGCACCTATTTACAATAGGAAATCATCGTATCTTTGTTCTGGCGATGAAGCGTACTACGAACGTAGTTCTTTTCATGCAAGGGCCAAGCGATTTTCAACTGTGGCCTATCGATTAACGATCTTTTTCCCTTGTATTTTCGTCGATGAACAATCACATCCCGTTTTTCTAAGTGCAAATAATATAAAATTTTAATATTTTCACGGAATGAGACATCATTGGTTTGCATGTCATATTATGTTGAAAGATTTAATTTAAAAACGCTATTTGGAGAAAAGAACATTGTCGCCATTTTTCGCCGTACGATGCAAAACAGGCTTCAGTGTATACGGCAGAATTCACCGCCCGCTTTCACATTGAAACAATGAAATAAAATCTTCAACAAAGAAACACAAAAATAATTACAACGCGTAACGCGTGTATACATTAATCCTAAAATCGCATTCACTAATGACGAACAATCAGCATACGCCTGACGTTTCTCAGATGCACAGCACACCAAATATTTTTTGGTTATTTGGAATCTGAGTCAATTGGATGACTTTTTCTGGTCCACTGCCTTAAGCTCGTTGCGTTGACCTGTTGCCAGGTTTAGATAATTAAATTAAATTATAATTTATTAAGTTATTCCAGGTCAGAAATCATAATTATTTCTTCATTAAATAATATATTGTAAAAAAAATTTAAATAAGGTTGTCATATATACGTATATTTTAATACTTTTTAATGAATTATATCCAATAAATGAGTGATAAAGAAATTTCGAGAAACAGGCAGTGTTAGTAGGGAAGCTGCTAGATCAGGTCGACCTAAAACAGCAACCGGGGGAGACAAAGCTTTGGATATCATGCTCTCAATACATGAAAATCATCCAGGCCAATGGCAATGAATTTTAATGCGTCTCAACAGTCAGTGAACAATTTGTTTAAGCAGGAGAAGTTGCATCCTTACAAGATAAAGTTGGTGCACGAGTTAAAGGATGACGATTTTGATAGAAGAGCTGAATTTTGTGAGCTGATGATTGAAAGATGCAATAACGATAATAACTTCGCAACAAATATAATTTTCTCGGATGAAGCTACTTTCCATTTAAATGGCATTGTTAAAAGACACAATTATCGTTATTGGTCTGCTGAGAATACTCACTGGTTCCAGGAAGGTCATACTCAGAGGCCCGAAAAAGTTAATGTTGGTAGACATATTGTGGTAATTTGAATGGCGAAAAATATCTGAACCGCCTCAGGAATCACATAATTACTTCTTGCAGAATGGTTTTACCGGGTGTAAATAATGGCATAAACGAACAGGTATGGTTTCAGCACCTGCGCATTATGCAGTAAATGTTAGACAATACATAAGCGAACAATTTCCAGGACGTTGCATAGGCAGAAGAGGTGCTATTGACTGGTCAGCGCGATCCCCGAACTTAACCCCGCTCGATTTCTTTTTGTGGGGACACTTAAAGAACAAAGTCTACGTTAACCGTCCAAATGACTTAGAATTTTTAAAAGTTAGAATTAGTGCTGAAATTCTGACCAGTCCAGAGGACTGCCTTTTAAACGTTGTAGACGGGTTCAGGGATCGACTGGCGCTCTGCTTAGCAGAAAATGGTGGTCATTTTGAACACCTCATCCACTGAAAAGGTTTCACTTCTTTATTATTCCGATGTTAAGTTGTTCAATTTTCTAGGCTAGGAGTTTTCCCAGTAGAATCCATATATGCAGGGAGTTCAATTTAAAAAAAGTAAGTTAGTCTCTATGGAAACCAAACCAGAAATGACAGAAAAAATTCATGCAGGTAGAAATGTGTGGAATAAGTTACTGAACAACTTTCATAAAGATCACTTTTTCGTATGCGAGGTAATTCAAAAGTTTCAGACATTATGCGCGACTTTTTTTGCCACTCTATATTGTAATAATAATTATATACCTAGTGTAATGTAAATAAATGTTTAAATGTATTGAAATGTGTGCTAGTCAAATCAACAATATTGCACTTTTTTATTCGCCTTCTTTTCATAGGGCAAGCCTCTATAGCTGTAATTTGTAACAATTTTAAGAGTGTTTTTAAACCTTACTTATCAAGTTATTTTTATCGTAATAAATTTTTTGTTTCCTAATTATTTTTAAACAATTTTTTATGACGTCAATGCAACCGGCGACAATGTTTTAAAAAACGATTAAAAAGTCATAAAATAAATTAGGTATTTATGGACACTTAAATAACACACTAATACAAAGTTTATGCATTTTAAAAATAACAGAATTGAAATTTGTGTCATTAACTGCTCATATTATGCAGCTTTTTGTAGCCAGGATTACGGTTGGAACCTTATTTAACACGGACGAATTTACTTATGTTAAAAACAATCCAATTTACAACAATCTATTCTTGGAATATACGCCGCTATTCTGCAACTGCGAGTATTTTAGCTTAAAATGGGAACAGGGGCTTAAAAAACTTAGTTAAAAATCCTGTTTTTTTCTGACTAACTTTAATTCTCTAAAAATCAGTAACTTCGATAATGACATAATACAAGAAGTTACCAATGCTAAGTACTTGAAATTTATAATAGATTCGAACTACACTCCCCGACAATAAATTCCGGACAAAAATAATTTCAGTCAGGTTCATAGTCCTGTAATTGTTCTAATTGTTTTCCGATTTTGGTGAAATTTTAGCGAAGTATAGACTTGTGTCTTGGAATGTTAGCCTTAATTTTAATTCCCAAGAAATACTGATGGCTTGATCATTATACAGGGAGAAACATAATATACTTTTTTACCCTCAATTTCTAATCGCCCTGTGGAATAATTGAGCCGCAAAATTTGGCTTGATTATATTTTCGTTTGAAGTGTGATTTTTTTATGAACACAATGTTTTTTGGTTCACGTCATTATCTGCTTCGTAAGAAAAGATACAAATTTTTAAAGATGGTGTTGCAGTTTTTCTATTTTATTAACAATTCAGAACATTTCATTATCTTATCTAGTGAGCCTTTGGTTGTATGAGCATTGTTTACCAAAGTGTCACTATACTGCCATTGCAGAATACACTCAATTAAGTTTTTCGTTTAAAAAAATGAGACCAGAAGATGCACCAGCTGTTTCATTAAATGACGATGACTTTGTTGGACAAAACTTTATTTTAATGCAAGACAACGCCAGGCCCCACGTTGCACGGGTTGTAATATAGTATTTGGACGAGGTGAATAATCAGCGATTGGAGTGGCCCCCGCGTAGTCCAGATTTAAATGCTATTGAACACGTTTGGGATATGTTAGGTAGACGTGTTCGGAATCGACACCCGGAAACATTGCCAGATCTACAAAGAGCTCTTCTTGAAGAATGGGAAAATATTCCCCAAGAAGCAATTCAAAACTGCATTGCCATGCGCCGCATGGTAGAAGTGATAAGGGCGAGAGGTGGCAATACGCGCTATTAATTTTTCGATAATTATTTAGGCTCACTAGATAAGATAATGAAATGTTCTGAATTGTTAATAAAATTGAAAAACTGCAACACTATCTTTAAGAATTTGTATTTTTTTTTAAGAAGCAGATAATGACGTGAACAAAAAAACAGAAACATTGTGTTAATAAAAAATCACACTTCAAACTGAGGGTAAAAAAGTATATTTTGTTTCTCCCTGTATAATGATCAAGCCATCAGTATTTTTTGGGAATTAAAATTGAGGCTAACATTCCAAGACACAAGTCTACACTTCGCTAAAATTTCACCAGAATCGGAAAACAATTAGAACAATTACAGGACTATTAAGAGAAAAAAGAAATTTTTCCACTACTAACCTATAACATCGCCATTATTGACCGATTATTAACGTTAGAAATCGTTTTTCTCTACCTTATAAGTTATTATTGACCATGGTCAATAATAAGGCATTGAAATCCATTATTGACCGATCTTCAAGAATCTATTTGAACGCAGGTAACTTGATTTTTTGATTCTACAACATGAATAACCTGAAAGGTGATTTCGTGTGGTTAGGCAACCAGATAATTATCAATACATATTAGATTATTAGAGATGCTTGATATTGTAAAATATCGATACAATCAATAACAAATATAGGGTATAAGAGACAATAATTCGCCATATTCATTAGGAGGACAGATTCGGGTCGTAATAACAGAGCCATCTGGCAAAACAACAAAATATTTTGCCAAGTCCAAAGTGCAGGTAACTTGATTAAAAAATATACTTATACCTACCTATACTTTTTATAATTATTAATACTGTAAAGATAAATGTCTTATAAAAGTTTGTAGTAGTGGAAAAAATATTATATTAACCACGGTTTAGACAGCTTATAGCCCTCGCGTCTTAAATCCCTCGTCGCTCCGCTCTTCGTGATTTAAACTTGCCGCTCGGGCAATAATGATGGCTGTCTAAACCTTGGTTAATAATATACTATATCGCTGTTAGAATTGCAACTTCACGCATAATTTTCTCCACATGTAAGTCCTTAATAAACAATCTGCAAAATGTTAAACCTCGCAAATAAGATTGCGTTTCAATATCCTTTTAACCGAAGCTAAATAATTTACCAGTTTTCATTTAATTTACATTGCTGTTTGCTGTATGGTCGGTTGCGTGTCGGTCATGGCTTGCGGTGATGGACTCTTAATATTATTAATCATGGGAAGCCTCTGCAAAACAAACAAATAATAGATTTATGTCTCCAGTTAACATTTATCAAACGTTAGGATTAGGTGACATTGGTGACAAGACTGTCGTATTGATTTTGTTAGGATGTTAGGAATCTTGGTTCTCAATGTTATTTACGGATTATATTTGTTAATTTGTTTATATTTTAGTATATTTAGTACAAGCTTTGTGCTTTTTTTTAAGTATCCTTGAATAAATATTTATCTATAATAAAAATAAATAAATAAACATTTTTTTTATAAAAAGAAAATATATTTATCTGAATAACAACAATAATATTAAAGGATTGTCATAATAGGTAAATCATAAAAACTGCCCTGCTCCCATAAGTACCATATAGCTATTACCTTGAACAAATTATATGACTTACACATAATGTATGCCTGCCCCCACCTGAGCGCAAAGTTGTATATACGCGCCTGGCCTAATCTGACAGTACTCTACTCCGCTGCCAAAATAATTGGCAGTGACTCATTTTTACCGGGGTGTGCAAGACGTAAGGAGAACGCCAATTCCAGAGGCTTGTCATTTTAAACAAAAATTATTCAAAAAAATAATAATTTGACAATTTATATTCCACGCCGACATTAATAAGTGTTATAATGACAATACGTTACAATTTTAAATTCATTATTACCATTACAGCGATTATTCACTATCTGACGATGAAAACATTTCATTACTGTCGCTACTGCTGTCATCTGCAGGATTTATAATTTTAGGTTCTACCATGACTTCAACGCGTACATCTAAGCCCCACATTTTTTTTTCTACGCCCTCGACATGTAATACGCACTTATGCCAATCTGCTGCTTGTACATTCGCTATTGCCCTTTTTAACAGTTCTTTAACATCTTTTAATTTAAAGTTTTATTTTCACGCGCCACTTCGTCTTTTTTCTGTGCCCATAGAAGCTCGATTGGCTTTAGTTCACAATGGTAAGGCGGTAAACGTAATATTGTAACACCACGTTCACGAGCCATTTCATCCACTACATATTTCGTATATTTTAATTTTTGTGAAGCAAGATCGAGTAACTGCACTTTTAGCATTTTTTCGCCAAATGCAATGTTTTTTTCTTCGAGCCAGTTAACAATCTTTCCTTTTCGCCACGCAGAAGTTGGCAAAACCCGACGGCTGTGGTATCATGGTATGGTGCATTATCTATCACCATTACCGACCCACGGTCAATACGCGCTAAGATGGATTTAAACCAATCTTCAAACACTCCCGAGTTCATATCCTCATGATAATCACCGGTTTTACGAGATTCAAACACGTTTAACACACCTTCACGAAAACCAGAATGGTTCCTTCTGATTGGACACTTTAGTATTCCTATTGTCCTTGATAGCTCTATTAACAGTACGGCAAGATGTCTTAGTCAATGTGGCACAAAGTTCTGCTGCATCAGTGAATGATATTCCACTGTGTGTACTTAGAATTCCCTCATACACATTTTTTACCATTGTACGCTCCCCAGGTTTTAAATGACGTCGTTTTGTAACTTGTTGGTTACTATCACTTGAAGAACTCGCCTGCATTATAATATTTGCTGTTTTGAATAAACACCAAAATAATAAAACTGAATTAGATATAGAAATATCCTCTTGATTGAAACTTGTCTACGACACTGAACGTTGGTTAGAGGCGATAAGAAAGCGTGCGAGCGCCTTTAGACATGGGTTTTTCTTACCTGCTTTGCCAAACTGAGTAGACCAAGTACCAAGCGGTTTTGAATGCTTTTATTTCAGTTAAAAGTGTGTGAATCGATGTTAATTATTTTCTCCGCACACCGTCAATGGTGATAAGAACAGTTTTGGCAATTATTTTGGGATCGTAGTACTAGTCTATTTTACAATAGAATCTTATGTGCAAAAGAGTATAAAATATTTTTGGAGAAATAAAAAATTAGCAAATATCATCCATCGCCAGGTCAAAGCACTTTTTGGCAAGATTTATGTCACAATTATTATAACATAACACAATGACGCATATAATGATCATTAAAACGAAAAAAAAAGTAATTAATTCAATCAATCTGTAATTTAAAGTCTATTTCAAAATCAGGTTAATAAATGAATCGTAATCAGTAACGTAAAAGTTTTTAACTGGTTCTTAATCGGTACATTTGTCTTGCAAGTTGATTGATTAATTATTTGAATGAACTTACATTTGGACAGAGAATCTTGATGTGAAAAATTATTCTACCAAATACAGTTTCTTGATTTATTAAGAAATTATACTGATGTTCAATTTACGGTGACTGGTGGCTTATGGGAGATAATGTCGCTACTGTCAATACTGATTAGTAGCTGGAATTGTAATAAGTCTTGGTGTACGGGTGTATGGATAGAAAGGATTTTTTAGGTATATCTACCAATTAGAAAAAATTGCGATGGTAATAGTGACTACTATTGAACTATGATTTAGCAGGAAATTTTAAAGAATATAGAAATTATGGTAGGTTCTCTATACATTACATGCAGTGTTTCCTTGGGATCGTTTTTGTTTTATGAGAGAGACATATTGTCTTTTACTCTTCTTATTTTGTTGTTCTTCTTTATTTGAATATCATCTTTGGTTTGTTTTGTTTGTACTTGCATGTAGTTTCTTTTGTAATTTAAAGTTGTTTGCTTCTTTGCTTATCTTATTATTGGATCAGTTTGGGGTAGAAGCTTGGAAATTTATACGTGCTGTGATTTGGAGTGTGAATTTTTCTAATTTATGGGTAGGTACGTTTACACTATCGTGTGTAAATTAAACTCACAGATTGTAAACCTATCCTTCTAGGGTGTAAAAGAAATAATGAGAGGTGTAAGTAAACCATTTTTTAATGGTAATTTGTAATTAATTAGTGTAAATATCATATTATTGTAGTGTAAATATCATATTATTGTAGTGTAAATATCATATTATAGTAGTGTAAATTTTATTTTATTTGGGTGTGACTTAGTGTAATAAAATAATCTACCCAGGGCTAGAATACTTTCCACTTTGATTAAGTTATTTAATCCCGTATCAAACTAACCGGGCGTTTATAATTAAAATGTAAAAAATTATGCATTCAAGATGTTTTACATTATTAACCTCTGCTTAGTTTAATACATGATTAAATGACTTAATCAAAGCCGAAAGTAGTAGCCCCTAATATATATAAATTTTCAGATCGCTTGGAAAAGGTTTGTTAAATGAATGAAAATATTGAGTATTATTTATCGTTTATTGATAAACAAAATGATGGTTACAACAGAACTGGAAAACCCTGTGATTTTTTACACTTATTATTATAATTAGTTGAACAAAATGACACACCTATTATATAGTTAAACAATTTAGTAAAATAAACATATACATATATCTACGTTTAATGTACCTCATTGTTAAGCTTATCAAAACAAATAACATTATAAATATATGTATACTTAAAACACTAAACAACTAAATAAAAGTATGCTTTGGTACAATATAAAAGAATGGAAATGACGAGTATTATATTAATCGTATATTTATTTAGAGATCTATGAAGTAAAATATGTAGGTACCTAAGTATTTTTATAAAAAAGGAATACATTTATATTATAAGCTTATATCAGAATAATTTAAAAGCTAAAGGGAAAACTGTAACAATGTAAATACCTACTTAGTTTCTTAAAAATGGCGCACTTGTTAGTAAAGTTTCTATTAAATTTCGTTAATATGCTTACCCAATTTAACAAGATCCTCATAAGAGGCACTCTCATTTGGCACTTTACAGAACTTTGCTTTGTTTCTATATTTTAATTTAAATATAACATTATTCTATATCACGTTCAAAGAGCACAATCAGACTGACTTGAAAGTTGAATTTGCATGTAGCGTCGGCGCCATCTGTCAATTACTAGAATTCCACACCACTTGCTGCCGCCTGTCTTTTCGGTAACACGGGTTTAGGTATTTTTACCCGGGGCCGTGTAATAAAACGATTGAAGAATAAGTTTTACACTCAAAGTGTTAAAATATCCTATAAATAGCACCCATTCAACAAAATTAATTTTTTTAGAGATTAAATTCATAGGCAAATTTAATACAACAAGTTTGGTCCCATATGAGTGTAAAAATGTGGTAAATTATGTTAATCCGGGTGTTAACATTAACACTCCTTTTTTTTACCACTCCTGAAATGATTTTTACCAGTTGGATATTTTTTACTGTGTAGGTCGTCATGTAAACATCAGTGTCTCCGGAAATGGAGTCTCTATATAGGTTGTCCCTTATGATATGCGAATATTTAAGGGTCTGAATCTACATGAATAATGAATGATAGTTTGCTTTATAAACTATGGTCCAAAAATGTTCCGTTGCGAAAATACGAGGTAGGTATTAAAGTTTTAGGAAAAAATAAAAATTAATTAATATTTTCGAAACTACTTGAGATATTTCAGTGAGCCTACGGGCACTAACTAAAGGTATTTTTGAGGAAAATAATAGTACGCTAATGGGTTTTTCTCGAATAAAAATATTTTTTTATTCACCGTTTTTGAGTAAAAAAATATAAACCCTTTTATTGTCCGAGAAAATTATTCTAATTATTAAAGAATACAATTTTGCAATAAATCTAGTTGCCATGGAATATGTCACACTTGCTTTTTGCTTTTTACATCTATTAACTGGAATCTCTTTACGGTATGTTATCTATTATTTCGTAAAATAATTATTATATCATGAACAGGATTATCAATCGTATGAAATAGAAATGGCATAATAAAACAACAGAAGATACTTGATTGTACTTATCTGTTTATCATCGAAAAAATCCTGAACTTCTCCAAATAATTCACAAAATCACAAAAATGTCTAAATAAATAAATTCTGCAATCGCGACCCTCCGGTTCCTCTAGTTCTGTTTAACTATTTATACTATTTAATAATGTGAGCATAGGACAGTAATGTAGAGGAAGAAAAAATGTACTACCGTCGTCTCCATTTTTAAATTTGTGCAGAATTAGTTCAAGTATTGACATTAAATTCAAGTTTTGTCTTCAAATATATATTTTATCTACTTTCATTTAGTAATATGAATTTTACAGTTCTGTAAATCGTTTTGTAAGGGCATCTATTACAGCACTAGTGCTGTAATAGATGCCCTTACAAAACGATTTTTAATAGCAGGTGCATTTTTATTTTTAAAAATGCCTTTTGCCAAATATTTTTATTCATAGATGAAAGTAGATAAAATTTTGTACAATATTCTTGTTGTAAATTCATATAACTACACTCGATGTTTGATTAAACTCGGCTGACGCCTCGTTTAACAACTTTAACATCTCGTGTTGTAATATGAATCTTTACAACACTTATATCGTAAATAACTATTAATATTAAATTTTTTAATCTTAAAGTTATGTGATAGTACCATTTACCTGGAATTTTAGAAGGCAATTTTATTAAAACTAATTAGAGCCTAGGTACTTATTCCGTTTCTGCTCTAATCATTTTATTCCTTTATTTTTTGTACCTAATCCTGGTTACCTGTTTGCTAATTATGTGGTTATTGTGCCTTTATGGGTGCTTCTGTTGGAATAATACACCTATTTATATCTATACATACCTACCTTGGGTGTTTGTTTCTCAGTGAAACTAGTCATAGTGTGAAGTGTCTGTGTTTTTTTAATTAAATATGAAAAATTTTCAACAAGAGTGCGGATTAAAGTGTTGGCAATGCAGTGCAATTTACAGCAGATATGCTTAACGTTGGGAAAACAACAATATATAAACTTTTAAAAGAAGAAAAAAGTGTTGGCGTTAAACCTCCAAAAACTTCTCCAGGACGACCAAAACTTGAGCTGGATGACAAAATTTTGTCCTCAATCCGAGAAGACCAGGACTACCCGTTTATGTATAGAAATACGCTACGGAGATTATTAAAAAAAAAATTAACGGCAAGTGCGTAGCGTAAAAATGAAATAACAGAATGGCTAAGTTTTTAAGGCTAATCGAATTTCCATTATAGAAACTTGATAGGAAAAATACAAAATGTATAAATCTTCACTTATATTATTTATTCCACACTATAACAATTGTTTCGACACACAGTGTCTTCGTCAGATAGTAGAAACTATTCAGTTTCTACTATCTGACGAAGTACTATCTGACGAAGACACTGTGTGTCGAAACAATTGTTATAGTGTGGAATAAATAATATAAGTGAAGATTTATACATTTTGTATTTTTCCTATCAAGTTTCTATAATGGATCTTCATCAAGTAACGGCTACATCCATTGAAGAATTTCCATTAGATTCCTTAAAAAAAGAACTACAGTGAAAGCTCTTATTAAGCGGACACTCACGGTTCCAACATTTCTGTCCGCTTATGGGAGGTGTCCGCATATAAGAAAGGTAAATAAATTTTTTTTAAAAAATCGTAATTAAACAAAAAATATACTAGGTAACTTTTTTATGTAAAAATATTGGAAAACATATGAACATAATACAACTAGTTACATCAAATAGTAACACATACATACATAAAACTTTAGGTTCATTACAAAATAAAACGACTCCTAACTTAACATTTTTTAAACGTACAAAAAAAGGTTATTTTTAAAAAAAATCTAGTAGGTATTTTTGACTGCTTTATTTTTTTTAATTTTTCTTGCAAAAAACAATTTTGAAAATGCGATTCAATATGTTACCTTTCACCCAATTTGCGAACACTTAAATGTTCCTGTTCTGCAACGTTAATTACCTCCATTTTCTGTCTTAAAAAAATTTTTGTTGGCGCCATTGCTATACACCTTCCAAGACACTTACATATAAAAGACACATAACAAACTAATGAAATAACAACCACAACTCAGGGCATTTACATGAAGGGGAATCACCTACATACTGTACATACTGCGAGGAAACACCAAGGCTGTCGAAAGAAATGAGTGATTTCTATACATATTATGTATGTAATTTTCGTCCGTTGTTGGAGCTTCGCGTCCGCTCTTAAGAGCGTTTCGAGCCTGTCGGTGACAATTATGCTGTCCGTGTCCGTCCGACGGAGCGTCCGTTTATGAGAGCTTGTTTTACCTAGGAATTGATACCCCAAAAATTTGGTTCCAGAAAAACTGTCCGGATCTGGAAGATGTCCGCTTATAGGAGCTGTCCGCAAAGGGAGCTTTCACTGTATTGGTACTAGCCAATTTACATAAAAATGCATTCAAAAAATATGTACTTGATGAAAGAAGAAAACGTCGCAGGTAGATATAATAATCGAAGAAATGGTTGAACCGCTTATTATAAACGATGTTAATAAAAATTCATGTTCCGAATCGGACTATGATTAAGCCATAACGACAAAGTATTATTCGATATTTGAAAATGCTTTGTTTGTAAAACCCATTGTTATTTATTAGTTAATACGATTTTTTAAATTTTTCATATGTTATAAATACCTACGAATATAATATAATACAATTTTAGGAGAATAGGCATATTTAAGATTTTTAATTTAAAAACTTCCCCAATACACGCTTCTGGCTAAGGGATTTTCCCAATAACAATGGTAATCCTCAAATATAATAATAGCTTGCGATAAGTTCAGGGTGGACCTACCTAAAAAACGCTCATTATTTGGATCCTTTAATGTAAACACAATATATTTGAAGGGATGGTGTTTAAATTATTCTTGATACCCCGGTATGCGATCTGCATGTTTAATAAGCATTGCGTCATTTAAAGATAGACTATAAGTACTATTTCTATTAAATTGTAATATTTGTAATACATAATAATATAGTATTTACTTCAAATCGACCAAATCCACGTTTTTTCAAAAAACGCCATAAAAATAACTTACCTTCTAACTTTTAAGTGTTTTGCATAAAAACCCATTTATCTCGAAAACCGCCAGTTTTATCGAAATAAATTAAGAATACCTTTTTTGAAGAGGAATAACCAGAATATTTAAAAAATCAGTTTTTAGCTCTATTATATGACACCGGTCAAAATTTTGGACCAACCAGTGTGGTGGCAAGTAGTGATCGACCGATATGACTTTTTTAGCCGATACCGATAATCGGCCGATACCGATAATGTCTTGGCCGATAACGATATATATCGGCATATCGGCCTTTTTTAATTGATAACATTATTAATGTCTAAAATCTGAATATTCTGTAATATAATTTATAATTCTTTAACGTTCAATTTAAAATCACAAAAATAAAAACAAAAATTGCACTTTGGCAACACAGCAATAGGCGGTAATTTATGTGGCTCAGCGCCAAGTCATTGGTGAATCCCCTTAATTTGAATTTCTCGGTGAATCCCGTGCGTTTATTGCCGTGCATTCAGTATTGCATTCTTAAAGCAGATCGTTTTAAGTTCGATTATTTCTTGGCGTAATTTAGTTAATCTTTAACAAAGACATAATATTAATAGTTAATAATAATCCTATTGGAGTTTGGTGTTGTGCAAAGTAGCGAAATGGATGGAAAAAGTATTTATTGGAAATATTTCATAAAGAATAAATTATCCCCAGCAGATAAGAAATCCACCGCAAAATGTAAATTGTGTGACATAACCATTTCATTAGGGGGAGTGGGAAAATCGGGGAATACCTCAAACATGAAATACCATTTAGAGAAAAAACATCCTCTTCTTGAAAGAAAAGCGAATCCCATTTCTTGGTGGCAAGAAAAACGAGAAGTTCTACCATTATTATATAATCAAGCTCTTATATATTTATCTGCACCAGTTGGCAGTGTTGCAAGTGAGCAAATGTTTTCAGAAGCTGGAACCGTAAATTCGGCGAAAAGGAATCGGCTGAATCCAGAAACAACCGAGAAACTAATATTTTTACATGATAATTTGCCTAAACTACATTATTCATATTAAATGCCTATTTCATGTTATATCTACCATAATTTCTTAAGATTAACTTACCTATTTGAAATATTACTTTAAATTTAAATATAAAAAAAATGTTTTAAGCTGCTATGTTTGTTTTTATACATCGGCCGATATAGCCGATATATATTTACATCTATCGGCCGATACCGATAATCGGCTCTCGGCCGATATAGCCGATATATCGGTATCGGTCGATCACTAGTGGCAAGTCCTTTTCTGACTTCCCTGACGATGTAAAACATTATTTACTGTAGTATGGTTTAATGACTCTTTATAGCCTCTATAAAATATAAATATTTCATTAAATTATACAAGTCGGTTCAAAAGTTAGAGCCAAAAAGTAAATCGCTGGATACCGATTTGGGGCTGTGTATCTCCTATGACAAATTAGGAGGTACTTACCAGACACCCTGTATAATTAGACATTTTTCTTGTTAACTAAAAAAAAAGTTTTTTTTTTAAATTGTTACACAAATATCCCGTTTCAATTTCTGGTAACAGAAGACAATTTTGTTTTTTCATTTTTAGTTACAGTGTGGCAAATGTCCACATTTTGCGAAACCATCATTCATAAACAAATTACTTAATAACCTAAATATTGTTGGATTTCTTCAAAGGCATTTCTGTGTTTTTTTGTAGTTGTTTTGCTATCCTTGTAAATGTATTTTTTCAAACATGTTTTTTTTTTGTTTCAGTGTTCGTAGTGTGATGCACAAATATTTAGAAAAGAAAAACGAAGTGTCTTTTGACAAGATCTTCCATCAAACATTAGGTAAGTAAGAAGGCAAACGTCTTGTATCACATTTTTACATTATACTTGTCCCTTACCTCGGGCTTTAAATTATAAATAATAATATTGAAGCCAAAAAATCTTCTCCTATGAACTATAATTTTAATTAGGCCTTATTTTTATTAATGACATTAGTTTGGTTACTTTGAATCCCTTTAATATTAAACACCCTATAAATGATGCGGTACAGTACACAGATGATAATTTATTTGATACTAAAATAGAATGCAATTTGTGCCGCCAAGAATATCATATTTTTACCCCATCGACAATAACCCTGGTGGTATTTGTCAAATTTCAGAACAGGCCATCTCCTAACCTTACTGCTGTCCTCGATCATTAATAATTTAGTTTTTACGAGAAAACTCTGGGACGAATCGGGGAGAAACTCTACTTCAACGTTCGGTCAATGCCAGAAAAATTCCCTTTCGAACCCCGTTCGATAAAGGGAATGTGATGAATGCTATAAGGGTGAAATTGAAATACCAATATATTTCAAAATGTGGCTCATATAATAAAACAATAGCTTATGTAGGTAAATTACATCTAATATATTATTATATGTAATGTAATGTATGTGTAAAGCATCTAGCGTCGCTGAAGGCGGATGACAGAATGTTGATGATATATCGCAAGTAAGACTTGGCGTGTTTAGCTTTTCGGGCGGACAGAAGATACGTACAAGCCTTTGTAGAAAGCACACGGGTCTCCTCGCGGCATGTTGCGCGGGTTTAGTCGATTTTATGGCACTCAAGCCAAGTAATCAAGTCGGTCAGTTCGCGGTGTTATCCCGAAGATATATTAATGTGATTACTATATCCAGACTTAAAGTAGAGTTCCGTATCACGCCTTGCAGAAAGCACACGGTCTCCTTGGGGCATTTTGCGCGGGTTTAGTTGCTTTTATGGTATTCAAGCCATGAAATAGGTTGGAAATTTCGCGGTAGTATCCCGAAGGTGTAACTAATGTGATTATTACACCCCAACTCTAGTTCCGTTTATCTGTTGAAATAACGTGGCCAATTCGCGGTGATTGCCCGAAGGTAGAATAACCTACGACACGTGTCCTGTTTATCTCTTGTAAAAAGCAGTCTCAAGTTCGTAGATACGATAAAAAGTTGTAAAAGTAAAAAGCATTTGCTGCTACGCAGAAAGGATGTGAAGATGAGCAAATGAAATACCGGAAGTAAATAGGTATATTTTGTGCGAGAAAAAAGCCTTTTATTTCAACTGACATATTTTGAACCACGCAACCTATAAGAGATACAGTAAACAATTTATGTTTGGCGCAAGAATATAAGGGCGGCGTCAACACGTCTCTTACAGTATTTATTATTTAATAATGCAACCTTGCCTTCGTCGCCAAAAAAAAACGAGCACCAAAATTGTAATGTTTAATGTTTACAGTAGGTTTGTTCCAACACCCAATTTTTGTACCATCCCAGAACCGTCACGAAACTGTTGGGATCGACTTTGTGCGCAGGCGTTAACTTTGCATGGTTTCGTGACCGTACAAAAATAGACATGCGTTGGAACGGTTTTTGACCGATATATAAAGCATGTTTGTGAAACTAACCATACTTTTAAATGCAAACAAAGTGTCGGGATATTTTTTGAATTAGAAACTGTTTAAGGTGGTGATTTTGATATTTTATTCATAAAATTTCTTTTGCTTACCTAAATATTCTTCATTTTTAACTCACAGTTCGTTTAAAACCTCCAAATCATCATCAGAAAATTAACCATTCGATAGAAAATCACCGTCATATTCACATTTTTTAATGCAAAAAATGATTTTATCTTGTAATGTCAAAACTAGTAAACAAACAAGCAGAGAAGAATGACATAGCGAAAATAAATAAACCAGGAGCACTTGACAAACAGACAAACGGACTAATGCGCAAGTCAGTCCAAACAGTACATGTTTTCAACCAAGTATCGAAATGACCGTACAGAAACCGATTCGCGAACGGTCCCTGACAATGTTGGAACGCCAGCACGCAGTACGATAAACCGTCACGGGTTAATTGGAACGCTTTTCTTCTGCGCACGAACCGGACGGTACAATGTACGGTTTTCAGGTGTGTTGGAACAAACCTAGTATAACAGATCATTATTATGATTAACGTAAAGTAAAACACACAATCTGCTCCACTAGTTTAATGTAACAATTGTAAAATTGTCAAACCATACATGTTTCGGAGGCATAAACCTCCATCATCAGTGGGATTAAATTAAAGAGTTAAGTTAATTAAGTTAAGTTAAAGAGAAAAGGACCAGAAACATTGTGAGAACTTGTGTCGCAGAAAAAACTTCATCATTTTGTATTAAGTAAAGTTATGAAAATAAAATAGAAAATAGAAAAAGTTGTTATTATTTAAAAAAAAAATTTTTTTTTAATAGTACTTAGTTTATAATTAAATAGTACATATTTTTTGAATCTCTCATTTGTAGAAATATGTACTATTTAATTATAAACTACTATTAAAAAAATTTTTTTTTTAAATAATGTTTAACTAATAATAACTAATAACTTTACTTAATACAAAATGATGAAGTTTTTTCTGCGACACAAGTTCTCACAATGTTTCTGGTCCTGTTCTCTTTAACTTAACTTAATTTAATCCCACTGATGATGGAGGTTTATGCCTCCGAAACATGTATGGTTTGACAATTTTACAATTGTTACATTAAACTAGTGGAGCAGATTGTGTGTTTTACTTTACGTTAAAATATCACTCCACTGAGAGATGGACTTCTTCCATAAAATTATTATGATTGTCTTACAGTTGTTATGCAGTACTGTTTTAACTTGTTCTTAAAGCCTTACAAGTTTTAAACTAGGAGTTTTTTTTTCTGCCATAATAAAACCAATATACAACCAAGACAAAACCAAATGGCAAATGGAATTTAATATGTTACTATTGATTAAATTGTTTCGGGCCAACAAGCTTGTAAAGCGATTATAAGTTTCAATAAAAATAATAATTGTCTAACAAGCTATGAAAGCTTAACTAATATAATATGTTTTAAATTATTGTTTCTACCCTTTGCAATGTATACCTATACCGGTCGAGCGGGACATAGGAAATCCCATGTAATTTTAAATGGGGTCAATTATTGGCTTCCCTAATTATTTTAGAGAAAAATTCTATTTAGGTTTATTAAAGAGCACTAAACCCCACATTCAAAAGAATAACTTTAGATATTTTTGATGAGCCCGTTAACGGGTTATCGCCGATTTCTTTTTAACTATTTCTCCTTTTTATGGCCCCGTATTTGCGGGCACCAGTCAAGGTAAAAGATGACTGTCAAATAAAGTTGTCATTTTGAAATGTGTGCTTTATTGTTATAAAAACTCGTACATCGAAAATATTAAAGGTGTATTTATGAGTACAAATTAATCTGAATAAAACTAAAATAAAGTATCCAATTACAAGGTTAATTATGACATTTTACATGTTTCAATATTTTACTAATTAATAGGTAGGTACTGTTAAATTGTTAGAACTTTAGGATTTAAGAAGATGTTCAAATATTCCTCAAGGAGATTGTGAAATAATACATACTACATAATAGACAAAAGGCAATTCGGAAATTTAATGGGAAATTCGGAGATTTTTAGGAAAATAGGAAATAGGTGTACAGTGCTCGCTTATATTTAGACCCCTATCAGGTCCAGCACCGTCAAATCAAGGCTGTTTGCCGGCCACATTATTGGCCCGTTTCTTCCAATCCACAAATTATATTTTTCATTTAAATACCTTGTAACAGGGGCAACATTCTGCGTGTTGGTTAAGAGGAAGCTCTTCTAAAAAGTTTTTAATTTCTATCTCAAGAAATTCCAAATGTCTGCTGGGGTATATTTATTGTTTTATACATTATTAGTGTCGTTACCTATAATAGTTTCATTATTTTATTTATACAAAAAATTTTATGAAGATTCTGATGATTCAGTAAAAATCCTAAAACTTTTTATTTAAATTTTTTTTTCTATCTCCAATTTTGTTTTCGCTCTAGATAGGGGTCTAAATATAAACGAAAACCCTGTACTACGCTATTTCGTACCGTGAGACACCCCTCGCCTTGGATAGATTCAATTGAAATGTTGTGTGTTTGGATTCTTCTTAAACTATTAGTTCAGTTCAGTTGTTTTTAAAAAGTTCGGAAAATTTAACCCAAACAAAGTTTACTTTGGTTTTTTTTACTTGAAAGATTGTTGAGCATGTTCACGAATAACCAACCGACCGAAATAATATCTTAAGCTCGATGTTTGAATTCTTCGTTCGTCATAATTTGTTAACCTGACCGTCCCCACGTTTCATATTTCACACCGTCCTTGGTCTAAAACAAAACAACTTCGGCATCAACCCACCAATGACGTCGGAGCTATTGTTTTAACGGGAACATGCCTACTTTAAATTTTTTAACAGCTTGACTAATTAATTACTAAAGTCATTAATATTCATGAGGTTTATTGGGGAAGCATTTTGGCGGTTCGAGTTTAATTATTTTTTAGATAAACCATAATATTTCACGGCCGTAAATTATATCCAGAGGTCTGGACGCAAATTCCTGCTGGTTATGGGAATTGTTTCCGTCGAAAGTTTGTCGGATTTGTGTGTAATTGACTCGACTTTCAACTGCTGCGTTATTGCAAATCATGTATTATGTATACTGCCAAATCTTGATATATTATGCATATGCAAGTGTGCAAAACAATTAATAGCCCATTCTTTGCACATAGTGCTCCTTCCAATTTAACGATAGATCAATGTGGATACCCAGTAATTTAAAGGAAGAAACCTGTAAAGTGCTTTTCACGAAAAATGGTTCTGATTTTATGACTGCGCAATAAATACGTAAATACCCTTAAATTTACAGTATTTGTTGTCGGGGCCGGATTATGATAATTTCTTCTGATAATAATTAATTTAGATGAGGATAGCGAGAGCCAAATAGACCTAGATGTAGAATAACATTATTATACATATAAATAAATATAAGTAGGTAATAATTAAAAATTTATATTATTTGGGATTTTTTCATTAGATTAAATCAATATATTATTATTATAGAGTACCGAGTATACCAGTATCATTACTTTGGTCCACACGAATTCCCCCGCAGAAGAAAACGCAAAAACATATTTTAAACGTAATTTAATAATAAGCATTAATAATAAAATAATAATATAACAGTATATAAGATACAATACAATTAAAATTATAACATATAGGACGGTTATTAATTAAAACAAAATATACATATACCTACAAAAAAGTACCGTGTCAGAGAAATAATTATTACATTTTAACCCAAGTCAGTTTCACGGGTCTAGGACATTTAGCCGTCGCCGTTTCGCCGTCGCCGTTTCGCCGTCGCGACAATTCGCCGGCAGCCGATTCGCCGTGGGCCGTTTCGCCGTCAAATAGAAATTAATAAAATACGTAAAAAAGGTTATAATATATATTGCTAAATTTTAACAAAATTGTTTGATAAAAATATACCTACATAGGCAAGTCAATAATAAAGTTCTCAAATATTATACTATAATTATTATATACAACAAAATTATTACATTTCATAATTATGCGCTAAACCTCTGAGATATTCTGTCATATTATTGTTTCTAAAATTATTTACTAAAGACAAAATTCTGTCATCAGCTAGTCTATACGTTTCTAATCTAATCCACCTTTTTGGGTCCAATTCGGTATATGCTAGATATAAAAAAAATTGTAATAATTATAGACTTATATTGGTTAAACAGCGCTAACACGGCATCTAATCCACCTTTTTGGGTCCAATTCGGTATATGCTAGATATAAAAAAATTGTAATAATTATAGACTTATATTCTATTTGACGGCGAAACGGCCCACGGCGAATCGGCTGCCGGCGAATTGTCGCGACGGCGAAACGGCGACGGCGAATAGTCCCATCCCCAGTTTCACTGTCACTGTCGTCATCCAAAACAAATTCACAATAATTCTTTCTCTGGGCAATAGATCTATATTTACGTATGATTTTTCTACTTTTTGAACATGCGCTGCACAATTTTCCCAGCTTTTGTTTGGAATATTTTGCATCTCTGACTGTAGTAAAGCTGTCACAGAAGAATTTAAGGTTGGCGAAACATTATTCCTTCTTACCGATGCTTTCAGCTTGTGCCATATATTATGTTCAATTGAGTTGAACATGCAATGATAAGGAGGAAATCTTAACACGGTATGACCCATTTCTGCCGCCAAAGTGTCACAATAATATTGCTTTTTTATTGAAAATGATTTTAAAATTTCGAGCAATTGCTTTTTTGTGTAATTTTCCTCAAAATACATATTATTTTCCATCATATAGTCCTGGATGGTAACTTTTGTGTTATTGGAACACGGAACTTTATTTAACCTACGACTGTGGCAGCTCGCATTATCCATCACTATCACACTATTTGGTGGTATATTTGGTTATAATTTGTTTTTAAACCAGTCTTAAAATAGTTCTGCCGTAGTATCATCGTGATAATCAACAAGGTATATAGTCCTTTATATTTTTGGCTGATAAGACCAAAGCGTTTGGTATAAATCCGTTTTTTGTCCCAGCATGAATTAATTGTTATACGCTTACCTTTATTTGATGGAGCTTTGGTTCTGCATTGACCCGATAAATCTACCCAACTTTTATCTGAAACTTCGTGTGTGTCATACCACGTCTCGTCCAAATAAATAATATCCCTTCCATCCTGTCGATATCCATGGACTTCAATTAGGTATTTCATCCTCCATCTTTTTAACCGGGCCGATTCCATAATTAATTGTCGTTTGTTAAATTTTTCCATTTTAAAACCGTTTCTTAAAATACATTTCCTTAAGAGTCTCACGACAACACTCTATTCCTGTATCATCTTTTTTTAATCTTTTCAATAGGGTTTCTAAAGTGGGGATCATTTGTTCCCTGTAGGAAGAGCTATTTTAATGCGAGATATTTTCTTTTATTCTAAGTGCACAAATACGAAATCATTCTTTGTGCCTTTGATATCCTATTTCTTCGCCACATATGAAAATCAATATGCCCTTGATTAGAAACCAACAGCTTCACCTTAAGACAATTTTTTTATGTGTGCAAGATGGAGCAAAGTGCTGTAATTGTTGATTTTTCCACGAACTCTGTGCTTTCTAATTCGTTTTTAGTTTTTGGTTGTCACGCGTCCCCATGTTATATATTGCAAAGAAGACCTTGAGAAATAAAACAGCATCGGGATCAGCCCACCAGTGACGTCCGAGCTATTGTGTTATCATAACCAGTAAGCATTTTGGTTTTTAATAAAGTGACTAATAAATTAATATTCATTAGTAATTGACGTGTTTCGGTTAGGAAATTTCGAGGAAAGTTTAGAAAAAATAATTTAAGACTGTTCGTAAATACGGGGTGGTTCATTTTAATAAAGCATAAAGTATAAAGCATGGCGAAATATTTTTGATATCTATAATAGAAATGAAAAAGTTAAGTTTATGTATGACAATTTAAATAAATCGATGGATTTACACGCTCTACATAAAACAGTAAGACTAAGACAAAAAGATTTCAAGCATGGCTAGGAAACGTAAGAGAACTTGTGAAGCTTAAGGACAGAGCATGCAGGTATAAAAAAAATAAAACGGAAGCCAATAGAGAATATTAAAGTCCGTCCATCTATATTCTTACAAACTCATTATAAATGCAAATCCCTAATGCCGATAAGACCCTGCGGATGATCGAATAGAAGCAGGGGCGCACTCGTTGCTGATAGAATAAAAGGTTGCGCTGCTTTAAGATAATAATATATATATAAAAGCGTGGAAATTTTTTGTTTTATCTACCCGTATGCAACAAAAGTGTCGTACTGATTTTTTATGTTAGAAAGAAACCGCAAAAACATATTTTAAACGTAGTTTTTAATTTTTTGTTTCAGCATTAATTATTGTAATAGGTACGCTTACCTTTATTTGATGGAGCTTTGGTTCTGCATTGACCCGATAAATCTACCCAACCCGAGGGGGAAACCACCTATCCAATTTTGTACACCAAAAATTCTAAAATTCTAAAAAATTCTGAAACTTTATAAAAAAATCTGATTATTTTTCGGACATTCTAGAACACTCTTAATTAACTAATTTTTTATCTGCATTTTTATCTTCTGTATTATTTTTACGTTTATAATGTGTCAAAAATATGCAGGGTGTTTCAGAAGTACGGTATATAACTTAAGGAGGTGATTCATTATCATATTTTAAAAGAAAAAGTTCATATGAACATGTGCCCAGAGTTGCCCCGTTTTTGATATATACAGGATGTTTTTTCAAAAAAATGTGCCATGTGCCAAAACATTTAGACAGCTACATGCAAGATCGAGTGAAACTGGGAGTTTTAAACGTAGTACGGAACTTCCTGACAGACCTGCAACAATAACCACGCCTGAGTTAGTGCTAGTGCCAGGAAGGTAGCAGTGCAACTTCAAACAAGTGCATCAACTGTTTGGAGGGTTTTGCATCTTTATCAACTATACCTATACCATATTCAACGTGTGCAAGCTCTGCTTCCCCGTGATTTTAAGCCAAGGTTTGATTTCAGTAGGTGCTGCATACAGTAGCACATAACAACATTTTTTTACTGAACATTTTATTTACTTACGAGCCTCTTTTTCAAGAGAAGCCACTTAGGATTTTCATAACGAGCAATTCTGGGCGGACGGTAATCCTCATAAAATTAGAGAAGGTCGTTTTCAGCAACAATTTTCCGTGAATGTATGGGCAGGGATCATTGGCGACTTATCTTATTGGACCGTACTTTTTATCTCCTCGATCTACAAATGAGAACTAATATGTGGCTCATGCACGACGGCACCCCAGCTCATTTTAGTCTAGTTGCTCGTCAATGCATCGACAAGCCTTTTCCTAATTACTGGATTAGATGCGCTGGTCCCCAAGATTGGCCAGCTCGCAGTCCCGACTTGAATCCTCTAGACTCTAGACTATTCTTTATGGGGTCACTTAAAGTCTCGTGTGTATACAAGACACCAAGTTGCGATGTGATACGAAATAATGCAGGCATTTTTGAACTTCTAAGAGAATCAATGGTGAGACGATTGCAATCGTGCGTTTCATCAGAAAGTGACCATTTTCAACATTTGCTTTGATTAACTGTTTAAACTGCGTTTTTTTTTATATCATTATTTAAAAACATTATTTTATTTTTAATTTAAATGTTTTAATTAACTTTAAAATACATAGGTAGGTTTTATTTTGCCGCTCGAATACGAAGCAAAATACGAAAAGAATTCAGGGAGCAAAGAAGTTGTATTATTAGTTGGTAAAATCGAGAGAAAATATCAAAATTGAGAAAAAGTCAGTGGCGTACATTTTTTTTAACAATATTCGTTAAGGTCCCGGGGCGCCACTGAACTTAATACATTTAATTTAGTTAGGGCTAATTAAGCCCCTTATCATTGTGAACAACGGTACCTAATTTCAATAAAATCGGGAAAGGATATTTAAAAAAATTATAAGAAAATGATTTTTTTTTTAAATTTAACACCCTGTATATCAAAGACGGGACAACTCCGGACACATGCTCATATGAACTTTTTCTCTTAGAATATCATAAGGAATCACCTCCTTAAGTTACGTACCGTACTTCTGAAACACCCTGTATTTATCCGACCTGTGTTTACCCTTTCTTTTCCCTCATAGAGTAATCAAATAAGTGATGATTTTTTAAGGAGTCGTACTACATTATTTGGTAAGCTTACTCTTAGATAAGATTGGGTAGATAAAGGATGCGATCAGTTATATCCACTTTTTGATCTGGATAATATTTAAGCCAATATTGTCATCTGAAAGGTTATCTTTCTTGCACAAGTACTAAATCGTTGGCACGTATATTTTTTCTAGTGTCTGTTGCGCTTTCTTATTGCGACAAAAATTGTATTGTTTTTTCCGGTTTTATCGGAAAAAAACAACATTTTATTAATATCCAGGGACCATTCAGTTCATCAACATTCGTAAACCTGAAATCGTAATCGCAGCGTGCGTTTCGCTAGCTACTGCTCAAATAAACAAATATGCCGATGTAGAAAGTAGTAGAGGGGAGAAATTTTTATAGATTATGGATACTTTTGAGCATGCGCATAAGTAAACAATTCTAAATAAATTCAAAAAAATTCTAATTAAATTTTAAAAAATTCTAATTAAATTCTAAGAAATACTAAAAAAATTCTAAAAAATTTTGATAATTCTAAAAAGTACTAAAAAAATTCTAAAAAATTCTGATAATTCTAAGAAATGCTAATAAATTCTAAAAAATTCTATCAGCTTGTACACCAAAATTCTAAGGTGGTTTCCCCCTCGACCATGGAACTTCGTGTGTGTCATACCACGTCTCGTCCAAATAAATATTATCCTTTCCATCCTGTCTATATCCATGGACTTCAATTAGGTATTTCATCTTCCATCTTTTTAACCGGGCAGATTCCATAATTACATACTTGTCGTTTGTTAATTTTTTCCATTTTAAAACCGTTTCTTCAAATACATTTCCTTAGAGTCTCACGACAACACTCTATTCCTGTATCATCTTTTTTTAATCTTTGCAATAGGGTTTTTAAAGTGGGTATCATTTGATCCATGTACAGGGTTTTTCCGTATATTTTGGAGCACTCCTAGAGCCCCTATTTTCAACGCTAGAAAGAACTTTAAATTACGAATATTGAATGATTTTTTCTGAATCGTCAAGATTTGTCATCGGATAAAACAAATGAACATCGTAAATTTGTTTAAGACACCAAGCAGTTGTTTTTTAAATGCAACACCCTGTATATTACTGAATGTTTTAATAGGTCTTAAAATTATATTTTGAAAAATATATATGTTTACTATAATCGGTTCAGTGGTTTTTGAAATATTTAAATTAATTAAAAGATAAGTTTCTTGTCAGTTAATAACATTTGGGATGCAAATCTGTCTTCAAAATGGTAACTTTCGTTTACTTTTATCGATCCATGCGTTATGTTTCGACGAATTTTAAATCAAATATTTCAAAAACCACTGAACCGATTATAGTAAACATATATATTTTTCAAAATGTAATTTTAAGACCTAATAAAATATTCAGTAATATACAAGGTGTTCCATTTAAAAAAACAACTACTTGGTGTCTTAAACAAATTTACGATGTTCATTTGTTTTATCCGATGACAAATATTGACGATTCAGAAAAAATCATTCAATATTCGTAATTTAAAGTTTTTTCTAGCGTTTCAAATAAAGGCTCTAGGGGTGCTCCAAAATATACGCAAAAACCCTGTACATGGCTATACTTTTTTACGAATTATGTCGACATCCGTCGCGTCCATCAGTTTCTTAAAAGTAAAAGAGTATTTCCTCTTTCTTCTCTCCACTATAGGTTTATTTACATCAAGCCACACTGTGCTTACTGACCTGCGTGTCAAAGCTGTCGCTTTCTTCACTGCACCAAATTTTGAAAAACCACGTTCAAGAAGGGTGGTGTAAACGTCGAAGATTACTTTTTTTGTGTCAACTGATAAAATATCACGCTTTAATTGGTTTTTATCACGACCCGCATATCCACTTGGCGTACTGGATTCTTCCCACGGACGAAACATTCTTAGATATTACATTTAATTGGCAACAAATAACTTCTTGTCTAAACCAATACAAACATCTAACTGAATTTTAAAACCAAAAATCAGCATATTTAAATAACTAAAATAAACCTATTTTATTTTCCCCAAATTATTTTAAGAGAATTACTGAGAAAATATAATAATATAATAGTCTTTATATAGTACCTGGAGTCCCCAGATAAAATGGCCGAATTTTACACCTCACACAATAGGTTATTATGACGGTAAGGGATTAGCATTTATAATGAGTTTGTAAGATAGATAGACGGACTTTACAAGAATTTTCGGAATTTAACCAACGTGGCAATTAAAAATGAAAAAAAAAGCGTTTCTAACTGCTAAATTAACCGCAATAAATAATGTTTTAGCGCGACTTAAGAAAATACTGTGAAGGTGTCCATCGAGACAAACCTGAAATTCCAGAATTCTTAAAATTCAAAATATATTTATTCACCATTAAAGTTTGCAAATATTTACTCGCGAATTAAATATGGTTTTCCAAACTGGGGTATGAGTGCTAATATTACCAGAGTTTTTATTCTACAAAAATCGTCTGAGAGCAGGGCTTGGATATAGAAAATCCTGCAGGCAGGCGCGGATACAGGGGGGGGGGGGCAATGGGGGCAATTGCCCCCCCCTGAGACCGACCAAAGCACATAGGTTAAACGATTTATACAAGCAATAACCAATAACAAGCTATAACCTGTTACAGAATGTTTTAGTAAAGTCAAAAATGATAGGATTGCCAAGTATCCTTGTTATGATTATACTGCTTTATTGGATTGTATTATGTAATATTTTTGCTATTGCTTATAAATAAATAAATAAATAATCTTCAACTTTTTTAGCATTAAACCTTGGGAATTGGAGACACTACTGACTGGACCTTCCACCTATCTACCACATTCTAAAAAATAGAATAGATCTACCTTTTAACCTTTTTGCAATAAATCCACCTTTTGACTTTTTCCTTTTTTTGTTCACGACTTGAAAGTCTACTTTTAAACCTTCTGTACTCTGTACTTTAAACTCTTGAAAGTCTACGCGCTAACCACTAGAATATTGGTATCCTTCCGCAGTTCCGCAAGTTAATTTTAATTACTTATTGATGCGGTCCCAGAGCTGCGCAAACTGTCGCAAACGCAAATTCCCAAGAGGGTATAGGGTATCTGATCTGTCAACATCGGAGAAAATCTGTTTACATGTCGATATGTCGTTTGTCACTTTTCTTTTCTCGAATTGTCGAGTGCAAGACAAATGCATCTGCTGAGAGGTCACTCTCGTCGTTGCGGCGCCTTAAAACATATTTAAGAGCAACCATGACTGAAAACCGCCTTCTCGATCTTGCCCTAATGAACATCCATAGGCATGTTCCCATTGATGTTGAGAAAGTAATTTCAAGATTTGCAAAAGCTGGCCCTAGGACAAGATTGGAATTTAGTATTTAAGTGCATACTTAATTACTTCAAATTAAATTGCTTGTATTTCATATTTTTTTTAGACAGCATTATTCAAATCAAATGCATTATTACATAAATAACAAATTAAAATTTTATGAAATTGTTTGTTTACAACGAATTCTCTGGAAGATAGGTAAAATCACAAAAATTAACTCCCCCACTCCTAAACGCACGGGGTTGCTTTTGTGATTTTCTTGAGGATTTTGTGTTGTATTTTTTATTTTCCCACTTGAGAACCAAGCACCATGATTCAAAAAAGGGCGTGGCACCCAAAAAATTTTCGCCTGCGGCGCTATTTTTTTTGCGCCTTCGGCGCTTTTCCATTTTGTCCCCCCCCCCTGGACAAAATCCTAGATCCGCGCCTGCCTGCAGGGGCAGGGGCACGTTTAAGAAACTAAAAATCTTAACTGTGGCTGTTTATATTTTTAAGGTTTGTAGTTGTGTTTAATTTAATTGTTTATTCCAACAGCTATTACATATTATATACAAAAGTACAGAAATACAGCTTTCCTATACATACAATAATATTACTGCTTAAGTTTATTGGAGAAAACTTGTAGGCAGAAAGATTGTAACCTATAAAAAAGAGTTCCTAGCATAAAATCACCACCGATAATTGATAATATCGACAGTAACACTAATTAAATTCACAATACAAAAACCTCGACAAAAAGATACCCCATTATATAATTATTAATAACAAACAATCAACAAAAAGTACAGCACCCATACAATAGCCAGGTCAATTCTTGAATATAATCATTTTATAAATAGTATAAGAACAAAACGGACAGACGATGCAGATTTCTCCGATTAATCTTATTATATTTCTTATACCTACTATATAAACATTTTTTCGTACATCTCTAATCCTAGTTCCAAAATCCATGTTTTTATTAATTTTTTATATTTTTTAATGATGAGCTTTTGATTTGAAGTTAATTTTAAAATGCCCTAATTGTTTATTTCTTGTGTTATAATTATGAGTGATTTTAGGTTGACAACCCCTGTTTTTATGTTGGTGAATTAACAAATTATAGCAATATAGTTGTCTTATTGAGAATAAATTGGCTTCTTTAAATAAAAGTTTGGTTGAAAACATTTGTTTCTTATTAAAAATAATTTTTAAGATTATTTTTTGTAGATTTTCTAGCGGTTTTATGTATGCCCTTCTTACCCCACCCCAGTCCATACTTCCATAATTTAAAATTGACTCTACTAGTGCAGTATATATTATTTTCAAATGTTTTATTTCCATAATCGGCTTAAGCTGTTTAAATTTATACATGTACTAATCATCTCAATTTTTGCATTATTGATTGGATGTGAAAATTCCATCGCAAGTGACAATCTATATATAGGTATTCCCAGATATTTAATTTTTTTTGTTGATTTTATAGATATCCTATTATTTTGTTCTTGTATATCAATCGTTTGATAGTTTGGTAAGTTGTTATTATAAGAAGTTATTGGTTAAATTTATAGTTAATATCTTACTATCGAAATACTTTTTTATTTTTTGCATATCTCTTTCCACCTTATTCTTTAAATTTAACCACGAAGAGGCTCGGTAGAAAATAGCAGTGTCATCTGCGAAACATACTACATCTCCCTCGGATTCCTGTCTGATAATGTCATCGATATATAGAGTAAATAGTAATGGTCCAAGAACTGTACCCTGCGGTACCCCATATTGGACAAGTTCGCTATTGCTGAGAGAGTTTGAAATCTTGACATATTGTTTTCTACCTATAAGATAACTCTTCATAAGATTAAGACTAAGACCCCTAAAACCAATTAACTCCAGCTTTTTTAAAAGTTTGTTATGATCGACCGTATCGAACGCTTTCGCTAAGTCCAAGAAGATTACTAATGCCGGTTCGGAACTATCCATTGCATCATACATTTTTGAAGTAATACTTTTTATAGCGTCGTTTGTTGACTTACGTTCTTGGAATCCGAATTGGTTTTTAGATATTAATTGAAATTTGTTTAGAAAGTCTGATATTCTTTTTTTGAGTATTTTTTCTACGATTTTATTAAAATTAGATAACAAAGAGATCGGTCGATAATTCTCCATGAGAGATTTATCGCCTTTTTTAAATAGTGGTTTTATTATAGCTTCCTTCATTAAATTGGGATATTCGCCTTTTTCTTTAAATCAAATTCAAAATTAGCCCCTAACCCAGCTATAAACATTGTTATTAAAGAAACAAATAATAAAATTTTTATCAAAAAATAAGGAAAAAAAACTAGATTAAAAATATAAGTCAAAGGTTGACTAATATAGTCCTGAATTATTTTGATGGTCTTAGCCCTTATGCCGTCTTTACCTACCGCTTTACCATTTTTTAACTCCTGTATATATTTTAAGACTTCTAAGCTATTAGTAGGATTAATGAATATATTTGTTTATCGAATTAAAAAAGGTTTTGAGGGTGTTAGATCCGCGAATAATTATGAAAAATCTGCTGTATTACCGGAAGGTCATAAATCTGATGAATTTCAAAGATATTGTTATAATATATTTCACAGGTCGCAAATATTTCAATGTTCAATGATAGCTCCCAATTTCAATATATTTAGACTCCGTTTAAAAAAATATTTACTTTTTCGTTACGTTATAGTTTGCAGGAATTCTTATAAAGCTTTTATGTTGTGCTCATACCTACCGTTCGAGCAAAACTTATTTTCATGCAAGAGGCCTTGGAAATCTGGGTTAAAAATGTGTCAAATTCACATTATGAGATGTGTCAGGTTTAAAGAAATTTTAATAAGCCAATCCTAACTTATTCAATGTCAAAAATTAACGTAAAGAATAAAAGACACCATTATATCTTTCTTACTAAGTCTTTAATTTAACATAACATACCTAGGACTACAGATTTTCACAAAAACATGAATTAATTAAATGTTCAAGCAACCCTTCATTAACAGCTAAACAATATCCTATTATTGAGATTGATATTGAGAAATTCTGTCGCATTCTAAGGAAATACAGTTTTTTTTAACCTGACTGGCCAAAGGATTAGATGCCGTGGGCCAATAATATTTCCGTTAAAAATATTTATATATAATAATATATATAATTTCCTAACCATAAAAGAATTATGGGCATGGTTATTCCTATTATGGTTTTATGGTTTGCACCCCCCGTGCGGGTACTGCACTCCTCTTAACGTTGGGATCCTCCTGTGCCGCAAGTGGCTCGGGTCAGTTAGGTTAGTTCAGGTAAGTGTTATTCCTATTATGGTTTGCACATCCCCCCCCCCCCCCCGTGCGACAAGTACTATTGTCGCACTCCTCTTAACGTTGGGGATCCTCCTGTGCCGCAAGTGGGTCGGTTTCAATTCGATTTTGTAGTAAGTCCAAATATGTTACTGCTGTAAGGTTGCCTTCCATTAAAAATGGTCCAATAATATGATGTCCTACAATTCCCGCCCAAACATTTATTTTTTGTGGATATTGCGTTCGAGTATAAACAAATAACATTTTCTTGGCTCCAATACCGGCAAATTTAAGCATTTGGTTCGTTGTTGAGGGTAAATGTACATTCATCGGTAAAACAAATATTTCTCAAAAAATCCCTATTATTATTTGCTGTTTCCATATTACCTCAAAACAGAATACCATTCTCCGTTCTTCATTACCTTGTCGTCTTGATGTCTTTCATACTTGTAAAGAAAATATTTATGTTTTTTTAAAGTGCGTAACACTGTGGTTTGATGTTTTCCTACGGCTTGCCCAAGAATCCTCGTGCTAATCATTTTATTTTCTTCCACGTGCAGTAAAATATCAAGATCTCTATTATCCCTTTCTTCAGCTCTATTGATATTCTGAGTTGAGCATTTACAGTTATTAATTACAGTGCCTTTGGACTCAAATTTACTAATGATAAGTTTAATTAATGAAATGGAAGGGATATGCTTATCAGAGAATTGAACTGAAAACATTTCAGACACTGCTCTTAAACTGTTTCCTGTATAATACCACTTAATCATCGTTACTTTTTCCTTAATGAAATAGCTCATATTTAGCTATAATTAAAGCGCCTTCAATGAAAATGTTGTCACTGACGCTACTTTTCGTTTTGTCAACATTTACAGGGGAGCCAATATTTAGCCACCTCAAAATCTACATGGGATTTCCTGTGTTCAACTAAACCATGCATCACCCGGTATACGGAATTCTTAAGTTTAAAAGAATATCCCACAAGTTGCACGTGACAGGTTGGTTGTATATATGGAGTGTAAGAGAATAGTACATTTGACATTTTTTTTCATAGAATTATTTATATTTTACAAAACTCTGCTTACTTGCATAATAAAATTGTATTGTCGGTTTTCTCTTATATCTTAAAAAATTTGCCATGTAATGTTGACAGTTTTACTATCTATCATATAATATTTTCTCGTGCTGCTAAAACCTTTTAGCTATTCGACGTATTCTGTAAACCTTTTACTTACCACTTTTCTTTTTCAAAGGCGTCTTAAGCGTTATACCTTTCCCTATACACTATAGATTTTACTCTTTTTCTGTGTTATTTTTTTAAAAAGAAGAAATTCTTCTTTCGACTTGAAAGCGTCCCGTTTGAGATTTTCATATCCCTGACGTTTTTTTACCTTTTGTAATATCAAATGTCGAGTATATAGAATTTCATCAATCTATACCTGGATTCAGTCGTAGAACTGAAAAGCTCCGTTAAGATAAAAGTAATCCAGGGTAAAGTATTCACTGACGTACTTTTTAATTCACGAAAAGGGGTCTATGTTTATTGTCTTTATTTGCAGTGGCTGGTCCTATGCCGCGTCTTTTTTTAACATTACGACACTTGGTCCTCTTTTTTTCTTCATCTACGACTCTATACAATAATATTCAAAACAACTTAAATATTGTCGCATTTT
Organism: Polydrusus tereticollis; assembly: GCA_963920685.1. Classification (NCBI taxonomy): domain Eukaryota; kingdom Metazoa; phylum Arthropoda; class Insecta; order Coleoptera; family Curculionidae; genus Polydrusus; species Polydrusus tereticollis. The sequence continues at coordinate 22,803,055 of OY987333.1, read as the reverse complement.
ATTCTGGGACATGTATAAAAGAGATTCGGCAATATGATGTGACTTTTCGTATAAAAAAAAAACGCCCCAAAAAGTTTTTGATTGATGAAACCATGCCGTGACAGGCAAAGGACAGACATTATTGCTTTGGGCGATATTTAGAGCCAGTGATGCAGTGGTGCACAGCACAATAAACCCAATGATAAAATTTTTAGATATATTCGGCAATGACATGCCAAGATTGTTTAAGAAATTACGGTTAACTTTATTTAACTCTATTTATGAAACGGCATAAAGAACAATACTAAATGAAATATGAAGGTGACAAAATTCTTTTTTAAAAAATGTTCAATTAGCCATCTCACCCATTATGTCCGGGACTGATGACCGTATAGAGGCACGGGTGCTAGATTATGTTTTTTTCTGTGCATTGATCCCTGCCATTATTTTTTTTCGCTCTCTTTCTTTCCTTCCACCATATGGATGATACATATCGTGGTATTCTGTACAATTTTCATGTTCCCAGTACTTCTCAATCTTGCATTGTATCCATTCTTCTGAAAGTTGTGTTTTGTAATAGTTTTCACCACATCCACCGCGATCCCCTTCTGGGTCTGAACTGATTCAGTAACTAAGTTCCGCGTCAACATCTCTATCTGACGTAGACTCTTTAATTTCTCGGGTTTTCTTTTTCGAATTATTTTAACTTTCTTCTAAATTCTTCTTCTCAGTCTTGATTTTAGTCTTGTCTGTTATGTTAAATTGATTTTGTTCTTTGTCTGCCTTTTCTTTTTCTTTTCTTTTACGCTTTCCTATGTGGTCTTCGGACGTCAGAAGTGCATCTATTTATTTGGCCCGGGTTACGTAATTCCATTTTCGCGATAGGTAAAGTGTGTTCACAAATATAAGAAACCCACCTAAATAACTGCTATTATTAGGGTATTCAAAATATATTAAACAACAATAAACCAGTTCTGTGAAATGATATGGGCGTAATAAATTTTAAGTACCGTACTCAGGTTAATATAAATGCGGATAAACCAGGGTCTTTTTTGACTTTAGTCTGGCAACGTACACTGTTTAGTTCAGTTTATTTCTTGAAAATGTTTCGTCCTTGGTGTTCTAGTGAGATTTGTGAAAGCAATGAAACTGAAGTAAATAACAGAATGCATTTATCAACAGATGCACATTATAAAGAATATGTTTTTGACATTAATGTCGCGCGGAAATTTGTGCCCTAAAGAAGTTGTAAAGGAAACAGCTACAGAAGGGCCAATTTTGGAACGCAGAAAAAGAAGTGATATTGGAAAATCAAGAACGTTGGACCAAAGGGACGAGAAACTTATACGACGAAAAATTTATAAAATGAAAGAAGAGCAAAGTGTACCAACGTTGGACAATTTATTGAAAAGGCTGACAACAGATGAAAGGATTAGTAAAAAGCAGGTTTTGATGGAGTTAAAGCGTCTTCAAGAATGGCGGTGGGAATATCTGACAAAAGTAAATGAATACAGAACAGAATCATTTATTTAGATGAAACGTGGTTTGACACCCATGACACCCCGTCAAGTGGTTGGGTCGATTCTAGCGGCAAATATGTGACACGTGCCCCGTCAAACCGTGGAAAAAGAATAACAATCTTACATGCTGGTTCTGAAGATGGGTGGGTGCCGAATGGTCTATCTCTCGGCAAATAATATCAGTGAATCATGTGTTGACTATCATGAAGACACAACAGCGGAGTTATTTAAAAATTCGTTTGAAACTAAATTATTGCATTATATTTTCATTAAAACTATAAAAAGAAAGACTTATTAGATAGAAGTGCTTAGAAATATGTCTATTCAAAAAGAATATTAATGCGATGAACTTGCGAAAAGCATGGGGCACATAGTATTGCGGCTACCGCCTTACCACTGTATATTTAACCCTATTGAACAAATATGGCACCAACTTAAAGCTGAAATTCGTCGCAATAGTATTTCACCCACACTTAATTCTAGTGCATTAACTATAATTCATGATGAAACCAAAAAATGTCTAAGGTGAACTGGAAAAACTGCGTACAACATGTAAAGAAAATAGAAGAAAGTTACATTTGTATTAGGAATGAAACAGAAAGGTTTATTATTACTTTAGATGATGATAGCGATAGTGAAGTAGATTTAGTTGGGTAATTTATAAATTAATATAATAATTTAGCATTATAAGTGTAAGTGTAAGACAAGACCATAATTTTATTTTTATATTTTTAATCTAATAAACTTAAATAAGCATCAGTTTCATATTTATTTGCTGCTAAATTAAATATTTCAATACTATGTATTTTCTAAGACGGTCCTAGCTCAGTCGGCATTGTGTCAATATCCCTATTTAGGTAGAAATAAATAAGAGTCATTTGGTCACTTTCTTATATTTGTGAATACAATTTACCGGTGATATTTCCTTTAACATTTTTGATGGTGTATAATCATCTTTATTTTTAATATCCGTGGGGGTAGTTGGAATAGCATTATTTGATATAAAATGAAGTTCTTGGAATCTAATTGGTGACCTTACTGGAATAGGCGGTTGTCTTCAGGGACATACCGCTCTGTCTAAAGGTTGTAGATAGTGGAAGGTATTACTAAGTATTGATACTAGAACAATATCATTTTGAACGGCATTTCAACCAAGTTACAATGGGTGGAATGTCCATCAAGGACCAACAAGACATTTCCTATAGGTTCTCGTGGCAGAAAGTTTGTTTTTAATAATTTTAAGAAGATGTCACTTGTTATATAACCCGACTTTTGAAACATAAAGGGTAGAGAACCTTTATGATGCAGACTGGGGTAAGAATGTTCCCTCTGCATTGTAACCAGAAATCTGTTTTTCAGTTGATGTGGCTTTGGATCCTTTTTAGATCAGTTTCATCAAGAACTTTGTCTAAGAGAGTTAAGTAAGTATTCACGCCTTGTTTGTTCGTGGATTCAGCCCTGGCTTAAGAAACGCCTTCAGATTTTCGTAGTGTTATGTCAGGATTTCTGCTGAGAAACAACTCCAGCCAATCGTATGAAGCTTTTTCTTTCGCTTTATTAAACTTATGATGATTATTATGATATTAATTGTGAGTTGCTCACTAATGACGAAACCCAAATAAGCTGTAGCATCACTAGCCTTTGGAAAGTTTTGTTTAAAATGCGCTTCAGATATCGCACAATTGACAAAAAGCAAGGAATCTCAGCAATTACAAAAATGGCGTCGTGAGTATATAACATCGATAAGAAAATATCGTTCTGAAAATCGTCCAATAATATACCTCGATGAGACATGGTTTGACACGTATGCCACACCATCCAAAGGATAGTCCGATTCTTCCGGCAGATGTAAAACAAGAGCTCCGTCAAATAAAGGGTAAATAATTACCATTTTACATGACGGGTTAGAAAACGGTTGGGTCCCAAATGCCTTGTGGCATTATGCAAAGAGTATTAAAGACTCCTGCGTGGACTACCATGAAGATACAACGGCAGAACTTTTTGAAGAATGGTTCAAGAATTGTCTTTTACCAAACCTTCCTCAGAATAGCGTGATAGCAATGGACAATGCGAGTTATCACAGTTGCCAATCATATAAGACTCCAGGTTCAAATATTACGAAAAAAGTGATCTTTTAGAAGTTTTAAAGGCATTCTGTATAAAAAAAAAGTGTATGTTTGTGACGCATTTGCAAAAGGAAATGGGACATACTGTGCTACGGCTCCCACCTTATTATTGCATTTTTAATGCCATAGAGCACATGTGGCACCAATTAAAATCAATTACTAGGTCAGAAAATACTTCTCCGACTTTAAGTTATAGTGTTGTAGAATTAATAGAAAGGTGTGTTAATAATATTCCCCTAGGTCGTTGAAACAATAAAATACATCGTGTAGAAACTTCTTATGTTACTCTGCACGATGCAATTAAACCGATTATAATTAATTTAAATGAGGATAGCGAGAGCGAAAGAGAACTAGATATATAATAACATTATACATGTAAATAAATATAGGTAGTATTTTAAAATTTATAATATTTAGTTGTTCTTTCATTTAATTAAATTAATAGAAACACATCATACGAGTATAATTACTTAATTTCCTTAGTCCGACCCTTTACTGCACCTTTATACTTTACATATTATTGTCCATACAATGGGATCGACCCTTTAGCTTTATTGTAGTTAAAAGGTCAAAACCATTTATTGTGAAAAGAACATTATGATTATATTTTGTGAATTTGTGACAGTATTACCATGGAAGAAGAGACAAGAAAAGCAGGACATGTTTGCAGTTATAAAGGATTTGCTGAAATAAAATCTATTTTTGTTATATACCAAATATCGATTTTCTTGACAGTTTAAACACATTTTTTTCACCAAAAAACAAAAGAGTACAGGTACGCCTATGAAGCAGAGGTGTTTATCGAAATCCAAGGTCCCTCACTGTCGGCATCGGTCACAAAAGGATTTTCTGCAAGAAATCCTTCTGGTGGCGGCAGTTTATAGATAGTGCATAAGAAGTTTATAAATCGTCCTTACCATTCTTAATACTTATTATTGTATTTTTTTCTTACTTATTATCCGAATTTGACCTGGCCACGCTGGCCATTACGTTTCTAAATTCACATCTCGCTTTTGTCGGAGTTTCTCTCGATTTCTGCCGATCTAACTATTTTCGTTTAATTACCACGATTTCCCGATTTTCCTAATCGAATTCTGTAGCGGAAAATGCTGGGAAAATATTTGAGAAAGTCCAGAAAATAAAAGATTTAATTTGCGATTACACTGCAGACATCAGTTAGGATGGACATCCGGTATATCAGTGATTGTGCGAAATAAAAATAAACAAGTATTTTGATTATTAAAATATGTAGTTATGTATTTATATTTCTACAAAATACTGTTTTGTTAAAGCGATTAAGTAAGTAGTCGTCAACAGCAGACTGCTTGTTATAACCTTGATTTTGTTAATTTACTGCCATTCATTACCATGCAATAGGGTGCAAATTAAGTGCAAATTTGATGCATTGCCTTAGTTACAGAGGTGATAGTACACATATGATGACCATCATGAGGGTTAACGCGCCCCTAACGGTAAAATATTTAGGGCAAAAGTGGATAAGGAAGCCTTTGTGTTTAACAAGAAAATAACCATAATTAATTATTGTGAATTACCCTGAATTATTATACAGTATTCCTTATTACTAATGTGTTATTAACCAGCCAGGGATACTCTAAAAATCAAGCTATGCATAGATATACATTGATTATTGTTAAATATAAAACCATATGCACTCTGGAAGAACAGTGTCGATCTTAAGCGTTAATTAAGCGCTTTAATATTATAATATATTATATAGAAAAAAAAAATCGAAAAATCAAAAAAATCATTATTTTTTTAACCCTGCTACAAATCAATCAAATAGAAGCGTAGGTCCCAAAAATATTCCCAAAAGTAAAAAACAATATGGCGGTACATGAAGTACATGAACAAATTAAATGATGATAATATTAACAATTTATTTGAAGGTGATAAGGTCCATTCCTATTGTTGCATGAGAATATAATATGAATTTTGAACATTTTTTTATTTATAATTTGAAGAAACATAGCAAAAAGAAAATTAGATAAATAAAACAAATTTTAATTTATTTCAGATATATTAAGTAACTATAAAAAAAAGTTGAAGATTTTTAAATTAAATTAGATATGGGTTGAATTTTTCCTCTGTAGTGCCAGGCTAAAGAAATGATTTTCAATTTAATAGATTACTTTTTTTGAAAATGAACAAGAGAAAGCTACTGAATCAAATTCCAACTCAAGAAAAAATGTAAGAAGTACCTAAACTAACTTTAAGACCACATGGCATCTCTCCAAACTGAAAGCGTTATGTTAATTTGTGATGTTGTATATTACATTCCTCATACTCCTTTTTTACCTTCCTGCAAAGTCTCAGTCTTCTTTTTCCTTGGGTCGTTGCATCTTTTTCGTTGGTATGCAAGTGCTTTCGGTACTTTCTCTTCAATAGGTTACAGTAGCCTTCTTCTACTCATTTTCGAAGTTCTCTATTAGATTGAGGACCATTTATTTCTCCTGGGGATGCAAAACACCTGCAAACCACAAATTTTTTTAATAAATAACACATTTCATTAAATTTCACTTCGGGAGTGTTGCTGTATACATTTTGATAATTACTGAAAATAAGGTATGCTTCTCAATCCGACTCGACGGACCAATAACTTTATTGCGTTTATATTATAGATTATATTTTTATGATGCTGCTTTCATCTTGACTTGAGCAAGAGAACACTAAGTTTGTCTATAATATCCCGCCTTGGTAAATGGAAGTCAACTTTTTATTATATCAGTGTGTTGTACTGGTTGGTTCCAATCCAAATCTCCCAAACATAACACACCACTCTGTATTTACAATATTATGTTGGTAAACTCGTAAAATATCTGATTACTTAGCTTTAATGCATTTCTGTAAAATCATGCTTAGCGATATAAACCATTTTCTATGCCCGAATTTGAAATATAAAATCATGGCCTAAGATTTATTAATGTTCAAGTATTCAATTCTGTATCTGGCAAATGCAGATTTGATAGCTAGTGTATATTATTTTATTAGTGAAAAACGTCAGGATAATTTATTCTAATTTTTTTCATTCATCAAAATTGCAACTCATACTCGCCAATCGAAACATTTAATTACATATAGAGCAGTACTGATGCGGATGTTAGGTACCTTACACCATTTCTTATTGTCCTCAATTTAACGTTTATATTTGGCATACAACATAAATAATAATTTATATATGGAACCTTCTTCGGCTATAAAAGCCTGGCCTTATGCCGTTTACTTCTATTAACCTTCGTTCTTCTTTATCTGAAAACCTTCTGCAAGAATTTTAATTTTTTTTGGGTTTTACCCTTTTTATAAATACAATAATACGTTATTTTCTCCGGTTTGTTTTCATTTTGTGCAGTAGCGGTATTCTTGCTTGTATTGATTTTTGCTCCTTCAATATTTCAAACGCCATTATAGAATTATTAATAAACCGAAAAATGAATTACATCGTGAAAATACACTAACCGACATAAAATTTGGGACATTCATCAAATTATGTGTAAACTTTCTTGTTCCACTCTCAGATTTCAATGTTTTATCAAAATATGGATTTCTACAATTCTCTACAATTACATTAGCTACGTTTATACGGGGAGTACCAAATATTTGGTTCACGAACTAAATAACGTCACGTGGACTTTTCGGTAGGTGTAAACCCACAGGAACTAAAATTTGATATAGAAATTAGATCCGAACCAACCAGGGTAGTTCAAATGTCGTTTTGATTGATGTAAACACCTCGGACTTTATTTGAGGATCAAGTTTGGCATATTATGTTGTAAAATTGCGTTCGTCACATCTAAACATATTTTCTTACAGTATATTTATGTATGCCAAACACTGAGCCTACGCACTCGATATATTTGGGACTCCTTAAGTTCATCCAAATTCTGTGATTAAAGCCTGACATTATTCCAGATGGATACTACTTAATAGAAATGAAAGCAAATTAACCCTGTAATTTAGGTATTTTGTCAACTATATAATTCATGTTTCTTTACTTCTTTTATTCTTAAATCTATTTACAGTCCTACTGTATAATTCCTAAAATACGGATATTTTGTATTTTTAACAGAGTTTTGTTGATCCACAATATATGATGTACCGAATAACTCCACAATTTGGTTTCGGGATTAAATTGCTCCACCCTGTGTATAAACCAGGCTATTGAGCTTTTGGTATTCATACTCTTTCTCGCCCATCAGGAAATCTCAGGGGGAGTTACCAGTTAGTTAAATGGACATCCGGATCGGAGATAAGGCGAAATAAAAATAAACAAGTATTTTGATTATTACAATATGCATTTAAGTATTATTTGTATTTCTAAGAAAATACTGTTTTGTTAAAGGGATTAAGTAAGTAGTCGTCAACGGCGGACTGCTCGACATGACCTTGATTTTGTTAATTTAGTCCCCATTACCGTGCAAATTTGATGCATTGCTTCAAGTTCAAGATTTAAATTAAATTACATACGGGCTGAATTTTTCTTGTGCAGTACCAGTTTAAAGAAATGGTTCTCAATTTATAGATTACTTGAAAATTAACCGTCCGTCTGGAGACCTCAGGGGGGATCTAAAGGCGAATTTACATTTTGACCCTTTGTATGTGAACATCTAAAGTGACCAGTGAACGAGTTAGAACCAATCTCTACTTTTAATGAATTGAATGGATGATTCATCCGTAATGAAGTGGCAGGGGTAAATTGAAACGTGTATTTTGAAATGTGTACATCCAGTAGTAATCAAATGTACAAAAATCACTTCCTGTTACAAGATAATGGAGGGTGACTTGTAATTTAAGTTTTGCTGTTAGTTAGTCTCATAAGAGTATCGGCTTTTTGTGTTAAAAGGACTAATATTTTGCAAAAGATACTCAAACTGAGCTTTACTCATTTTTAAATAATTCTTGTAACTATCAGGGTCTTCTGAAGCAAGTTCCACTGTCGAACCTACGGTTTTACCCACCATCGACGAGGCCGACGTTTTGTTTTCTCGTTTCTAATGTTTGCGACATTCTTCTGCAAGGGTTAAACGTCCTAACACTCACTAGCTCAGTCGCCGACATCGCACTGGTATGCCGATCTCTTAAAAGTAATTCTCTAATAAAGTGTTCTTTTACCACTCTCTTCCAGTAACTGAATTATCGGAAAACAAGTAAGAGTCAAAACGTTTATCTTCAATCCCCAGTTTCCCCTTCCATGGCTGTTTCAAAGATCATCTCCACATAAATATTGAACAGGATTGGCCATAATATACAGTCCTGCCTTGAAATATGAAATGTATATCCAAAGTACTTGAAAGTTAGTTGTTCACTCTCACCTTTGCACCTTTATTATGCTTATGTCCTTACAATCCAATCCCATCTGACCAAACCGTCCCAAAAGTAGATCGTGTAAATTAAGAAATGGTGATCAATGAAACATATTACTACATTCTTCACCTCTTGCATTGCGAACAGGGCCTGTCCCTTGATAAATCCAAATTGGGTCTTCTCTCCACTCTTTTCTTTGCACTTGGTATATATTCGGGAGTAAATTACTCGGAGGAGGAATTTGATTGCTTAACTCATAACGCCTATGAGCCTGTGGTCTTCTCAGTTTCTAGGAATCCTTTTAGGGATAGGTAATCTTGTGGAGTCAAAGAAAGCGGAAAGGTATGGATGGTCGAGCCGTAGCTGTGATACATACTTGCCTCCTGAGCATTTTTGGTTTTTCTTGGTAGATCTTTGTACTGCAGTTGATCTTCTGGCATATATGTTTGACTATATACTCGGTGGTCCTCGAAAAGAGTTTCCGCATATCCCTTCCACTAGTCACAAATGAGTTTCTAAGGAAACCCAAAACATTGCAAATATGGTATGAAAAACTCATATCTCTTGAACCGAGAAAGATATCGAGACGAATGAAAAAGCAAAATGTTAAGAATTAATGGGACTCTACAGAAAAGTATATCCAGTTGAGATTGCAATATAGGGCGTTTTACCAAGGAGGAAAATATACTTTTTTATTTTCCTGTTTATTTCAAATATGCAAATTGAATAAAATTAATTAAAAACGAATTATTTACACTCAGGTCTCAGACTATAAAACAAAACGTTATCTACATTAAATTTGATCAAAATTATGGTTCTCTCGAATTTTATGTTGTTGAGTGTAATATGACCAGAAGGCAAACAGCGGGATCAATAAATCAAATTAATAAATTAGTGACGCAGTATATTTATACACAAATTAGTGTGGCACGTGCGTCAATCGTTTCAGCATTGGTTCATCGGTTCATTGTTTAATTGACGCCGGGAACTATTGGGGGGCAATAAATAATTGTCGATTGCCGTACTTAAGTTATTACTCCCGTTTTGTTTCAGCGTATTTAAAAAAATGGATTATTAAGGTTGTTTCTGACACGGACAAGTGCGGTAACATTGGCTGTTAATTTGTGTGAAGGGTGGGGAGCGTGTTATTTAATTTAACAGGAACCCATGAGTATTTTGGAAAAAACCGACCATGATATTTTATTATTTATCAAATCGGTCAAGTTTTCAGTTAACAACACAAATGCTCATGTTTACGGCACCTCAAATGATCGCCTAAGGAGAATCAAAAGTCGATCGGAAACACAAAAAGTCGAATTTTATTAATAGTCGTTCATTATTCAGTTGTTTTCGTTCGTTTCGGTTTGTTAAGTGGCCCGCCCAGTGTGGCACTATCGCAGATCAGGAAGTTCTGCGGGAGAACGTGGTTCGAAAATGTATTTAAGTATTGCCAAAGCAGTAAAAAAACCGTTTCCAAACTAAACCACTATTAAATTCAATTGTATATTACACAGAAGAAAAAAGTCGACTTTACGATATTACTAGGGTTACTCTTAAAGTAATTAATCTAAGAAATGAACGCTTGTTTAAAGAAATTGCGTTTTATATACAGGGTGTCCAGTTCTCGGGTTTGGGGTTTTACGGGGTATCTCCGTTATTAGTAAGGATAGAAGGATACGGTTTTTGCAGCACTTAGTTTTTCGAAGATACAGGATGTTATTTACGGAAACGTTTGAATACCCCCCACCACTTTATTTTTAGAAATACTGCAAAAAGTGTCGAACAAAGAAGGTTCAGATTATCCTCGACTTTAAAGATCAGTATTTTTTTTATTAGGTTAATATAGCGGAATTTACAGAAACATCACTTTTTTAGATTCAAGATTGCAGTTACGCCCCCTAGCGGCCATTTCAGAAACTTGAAAATATTTTCCAGGTTTTTCTCTTGGCCGTTTTAGTAATATTTTTTTTTGCCGCAAGCCTCTACGATGGATAGTTTCCCAGATACAGTACCTCGCATTCTTAGTTGGCCACCCTACTTATGTATGCTCACACAGCGTCTTAGGCGATTTTTTCCCTCAGTAGAGTAATTCGACGTAATAAACACAAAATTGAACAAAGCGTCAACAATTTTCCATGTCTGCCAAATTATTAAAACAACGTCTTATGCTTGAACCCCCTTCCGCCAAAAATCGTAACATCCTTAATTGTTAACGCTCGAAATCAATGCAAGCAAACGATAAACCAAAGCAAAGAAGCACACAACCAGAGGACTCAAGACAAACTTCTTGAATATCCTAACGGCTCAAGATCATTTTGGTCGCTAGCTAAGGCCGTCAGTCAGAACTTTACCAAGTCAACCATTCCACCTCTGGCGGAACCATCCTCTTCTCATTCAACGGTTAATTTTCAGGGAAAAACTCCACCAAACATTCCCTCTGTAGAATCGCGAATGCCCGAGATTGTTTTCCGGCACTGCCATGTTAAACGAATCTTGAGGAGTCTTGACACCAAAGAAGCTTCTGGTCCTGATGAAATTCCAGGAATCGTAATTAAGACATGCGCTGACGAATTGACACCGGTATTTTGTAGGCTTTTTAGCTTATCTTACAAAAAAGGAATATTTCCTTCTTGCTGGAAAACTATACCCAAAATTGGCAAGAAGACCTTTGCCAAACAACTATCGTCCAGCGCGTTCGGTTATATCAAAAGTCGTGGAGAAGGCTATCAACGAAAAATTATTAAAGTTCCGGGAAGGCTTCAACATTATTAGTGACCGCCAGTATGGATTTCGTAAGTCTAGATCAACAGGAGACCTTCTCGCTTATATTACTTACATCATGGGGAGTCCCGGGCGGTAGCTCATGTGATACAGTTTGTAATGTTTCTAGCATTTGACTGATAAGGGGTGCGTTTATTACACCTACCACGGTTTTGAGGCACTGGTTGGTTGCTTTCATTAAGTAAATATGGTATTGTGAAGCAGTAGTCAAAGTGAGGTCGTATTTATGGTATTACAAATAAGACTTATTGTTTTTATTGTCACCACTGACGAGATTAGTTAGGTCTGATAATATCTTAACGGGTGTAACATGTAACTTTATTTATTAAAAATAATGTTTTAATACTTTTTATATACAACTATTATATAATGACTATGATTTGACACTCTCTGAAATGCAATAATAACCTTTATTACCGCACTAGTGCCTTTTTCATTATTTTGGCTCGAATAATCATAATAATAATAATAATAATAGTTATAGTTGCATATAAAATTGTGTACGTAACAATGTATATTATTATTAACACACTTTGAATTTGAAAATTTCATTACATAAGTGCTGTAATAATATAGTTAAATTGTTAAACTTAAGATTGGTGGAATAATAACTGGATTACAACCTTGTAACTGCATCATGACATTACAATAATATTGACTGAATTGCCTTTTTATATCAAACCTTTATAACTCAGTTCCTAAAATTAATTAAATATCCTTTAATAGCCTCGCAAACGAGTTCACAAGTCTTGGGTTTCATTTTAGTTTCTCCGATAATAATGTAATTCATTACCATCGAAATAAAATCCATCGTTAATTCTCCATAATGCTTTGTTTGGTTAATATCAATTTGGAAATAAAAACGTACGATTTTTATTTCCAATCAAGGAAAAATAAAGTGCTTCTTCACCTCCAGCCGAATGCCCTTCAAGGTTAACTGTGCGCCATAACACTGACAGTTGGCAGTTTTGGCCCGAGTCGCCCCTCAATAAAAAATACTACATTAAAGGATACATTTTGTCTATTCCAATACTTAACACTATATGGAGAATACTGATTAGTCCCATTCATCCGTGTCAACTGAGCACCTTTTTGTGCAATATATTGCTTATGTACCTTATCCCATGGCTTAAAAGTATGTCCAGAATGGGCACCTCCGCCGCACAAAGCACATTGATAGAAAAAGAGTAAGATTGTTTTATCTTAGAAATTTTGAACGTGGTTATATAAGATTAAGTATAACCTGTGCTTAATCACAACAGTGGTATTTGCGGCACTAAATATACTTGAGGGATGGTAACGACACTGACACTAGGTGACACAGTAAATGTAGGAAATCTAGATTTTTAAAAAAATATTTTAACAAGAATATTGAAAGATAATGAAAACGTTTTACACTTCAAACAATGGTTGGATACAATAGAAATATATAGGGGAGCTAGAAAATATTGAGCAGAGATAGAAAGAGGTAAGTGTTGTGCAAAAGCGTCTAAATTATAATTACATATACTATTTGTTTACTACGATGGAAATAAACACATACAAATTACAATAATATATAAAAGTCAATAAATCGACAAACTTTCCTTTTTACAAAAATTATGCTGCTCATTTGGGATCCTTCTTGGCGTTTGAGTCAGGTTTCATGCCTTTAAGCCCGTTTCTTTTTTCTGTGGCTTTAATCGGCCGAACTTCGTATAAATAATTTGGGTTGTACAAAGCCCTAGTTTGTTGCAGTCATTCGAGAGCGCATTTAAGGGCTACGACTCGTTTGGACAGTCGCCGTGATAATGAAGATGCAGGCACTGACAAGCCCTCTGATACTGCTAATTTCGGAAATTGTTTAACACGTTTTCAAGCTGCAAACATTTAAAAATCATGAAATGACTAACAATGGAAAATTACATTTAAGTTTCAGCATAAAATAATTAAAAAATGCTCCGAAATCCCCGAGTCCGTCCGCACACAGTTGGCTCCCCCTTCAAGCGTGAAACGTGCGATTGTGGCAAATGTCGCGTCGATATCTGTAAACGGGGTATGTTATTTAGACACATTTAAAATTTTCTTTTACAAATTCATTTAATTTGGTTGTAAAGCGAATGGTAAAAGCTGGGTTTCCACGGAACGTTTTTTCAATTTTTATAATACTTAATGTGAAAAAAAATCAGTACGTCAGCCCTAGGTCATCTAAAAAAAAAGTGACAACGGATCACGTACATTTATATCTACCTATATACCATTCCAAATTTGAAATCCATTCGACTATAAATAAAGTCACAATTAATTTTCTGCTGTGTACCTTCCACAACCGTAGCCTTTAAGCTTGTTCATGTCGCTTACTTATAACTTCGGTAAGTAAGTATGTTACTTGGTATGTTAGTTGATATCCTGGTTGTATTTTTAATATGTTACAAGGTGATAATAAAGCATTTGGACTATCGTATAGTATAACAATATAAAGCATCGTTTTAGCGCACCCGTCATGTTAGAAAACGATAAGATAACTAAGCCTTGGATTCAAAATGTAGTTCTCAATAATGGACGACTCCGTCTGATAATTTCGGGAGCCTTTATCGGTCTGACGAGGCGAGTCATCGTCAGTCGTTGAGAACATGTTTGGCGATTCATCCTTTTCCAGGCTCCACCTACATTCGGGATAATCTACGATTCCCAGTCAATGCAGGTGGCCTGTAAGGTGGTAGTGTCCTGTCAGAAGACCAACAGCTCTGCGTAGGTATGAAAGTTCTTTGCTAAAGGTAGCATTAGGCTCCTCGATGTGTGCTTTAACATCTCTCATAACAGGCACTTTCTTCCAACTCTGTAACAATTGGCTCATTAGCAACTAATTTATTTCCCTAGGTCTAGCAGTTTTTGGAACCTGGTTCCGGTCTTATTGGTGACTGGGCTGATCCTTTTGTGGCCAAGCAATCGCCTTCTTCATTTCGCTTTACACCAGAGTGACGCCTAAGCCTGACCTTTCTTTCCTTCTTAACTCTTTAGTTATACGTTGACACAAATAATTTGCGAGTCTACAAAATGAACATTTATATCCTAGAACATTACTGGTACAAAATGAACATTTATATCCTAGATCATAACTGGAACATAATTACATCGAAGTATCTAGCATATGTTTCCGCTTGAGTTTTGTTTTGATTCATCGGTGGACCACCAGGATCTATTGCCAGTAGATAGAAAAATCTATTACCTACGTCAGATTCAGCAACGTTGCATATTTCCTGCACGAGGGTGAACGTCCGGTATATTTAATTAGCCAATTAGCCATCGACTGGGCTGTTTATTGTTAAGGGGCAATTGGGCGTCGCGTCGCCGATCGATCTATTTAGCTGAGCCGTCGCTGATTAAACGCCACTACTGGGGATTAAATTTATACACCAAAAGGCAAATATAGGTGTACCTGAAATAGATCGACGGAAAGGCCGGAAATTATCTCTAATATCCATGAAATATGCATCAACTGATCAGAGGTGTATGTACCTAACCCTACTGAAGAAATCGATTTTTCTAATGTTGTAGAGAACGTCGACTTACAGAACCCTGCCATCATTATTGTTTAAATTGTGATATATCGAAAACAGCTGAATATCGAAATAGGATATGTTACATGAAAAATATTTAGAATTTTAAGTAGAATTCAAAAATCGAATAAAATTTGGGGTATTTTATTTAAAACATTAAAGTTGACGTGTTCCCCGACTTCTTGAGCAATCCTGTATAATACTAAAAATTCTCAAAATTTGTAAAAATGATAAATAAAATCGACGGGTCCTAGCGTTTTTCGAAAATATACATGGTTATAAAAATATTGGGGGTGTTGCATTCTTTTTGCCCACGCTGTATATTAATGTTTTATTTTGTTTATTAAATTAACAATGTTTATTTTATTAGAATTTTTGAATGCACTCCATGTTTGATGGCAGAGGGAACCCGATTGCATCTACTGTTGTTAGGGATACCGTCATGTCCAGAGGAGTTAGAATTAAGAATTCTAAGTCTATTTATTATAGTTAAAACATCGTCGCTACATATAGGGGATATAAAGAATGATTTGTCATATAATAGTATAATAATATATCGGCTTAAAACCCGTAATAAAAATGACACTAAAGCGTTTATACAATACGTACTTGGAATAAAGCGGGGCCGTAAAATGAAACGAACAAAATTGATATAGTGGAATACTTTGGCTCTATGTATGGCTTTAAATTCGTATAGAGCGCTAAAAACTTTATTACAACGTAAGGGTGCCGTAAAACGGGATAATTCGGCATAAATTCGCCTCAAAGAACAAATTATTTTATTGAAATTTAAAATTATTCCACGTTCTAACGCTCAAAAAATACAGGACAGCTGAGTTGAGGCTAACCTAACTTCGAGTGGCTTATAATGTGACTGTGAAGTATCTATTATATCTATATAAAATAATGTATCATACGTAAAACCACAAGAGCTTTTTTTTATCGGATAAACTTTTATTTTTTACGAAAACAAAATTGCTTAGAAATTTAACGAGAACAAGCGAAATGACTTATATATTAATTACCGTTTGTTCGAGTTTAAATTGCTAAAAAGTGATCTAGTTAGAGTTTAAACAAAAAAAGTTTATCCGATCTTAAAAAAAAAGATCGAGTGATTTTTAGCTAAAGAAATTCACGAATTTTAGAATGAAAAATTATTAAAAAAAAAATAATACTTCACTAAAAAAATGTTTGACAGCATCAAATTAATTTGTAACAATATGTCAGGTTGTTGAGCAATGAAAAAGAAAAGGTACTCGATTTTGAGCTGGAGAGATTTTTACCATTTCATTTTTAGCTGGAGAGGGTTTTACCGCTATAAAAAAGGATGCACCTTTTTTTATCGATGTCAAAGTGATAAAAATGCAAATGTCAAATGAACATTTTATTGTAGGAGTGAATTTATCATATACCGGGTGTTGCATCGTCGAGCGGGACATAGGAAATCCCATGTAATTTTAAATGAGGTCAATTATTGGCTTCCCTAATTATTTTAGAGAAAAATTCTATTTAGGTTTATTAAAGAGCACTAAAACCCACATTCAAAAGAATAACTTTAGACATTTTTGATGAGCCCGTTTACGGGTTATCGCCGATTTCTTTTTAACTATTTCTCCTTTTTATGGCCCCGTATTTGCGGGCACCAGTCAAGGTAAAAGATGACTGTCAAATAAAGTTGTCATTTTGAAATGTGTGCTTTATTGTTATAAAAACTCGTGTAGGTGCAGGTAGTAATTTTGCCAGCAGAAAACAGGCCGTTGCTATGACATTTTGCCAGTGTAAAACTTCTAGTGAAATAGTCATAGTAAAAGTACTTGTCATGGAATATACAGGGTGTTAGTGAATGTCCCGTAGAAATTTAAGGGGAAGTGCTCGTCACAATAGAAAAAAAAATACTTATAAACTTTTTTTTCGTTTTTCTCCCGTATTTTCCGATATAATTACTTTAAATTTGATACACCTATTATTTTTTGGAATATCTACAATAAAATGTTTAAATTGTGAGAGGCAGTATACAGAGTGTTACATTTTTTGCGCTGCCAACACTTTCACTCTCCTGAACTTTTATTGCGATACCTTGTATAACTATAGATATAACTGATATCATATTTGGACTTTCCGTTCTTTCTCAGTTTGAACACGAGAACTTTATTTAAGAATAATTTCATACTTTTAAAAGTTTACACCCTGTATACTTTATCGTTGACTTTTATCCCCGATTATATCTTCTAATGATAAATGATTATTGGCAGTGAGGAAATAAAAAATTAGAAAGTTTACCGTCGATATACAAAATATTTGCTGTCCATGCTCTTTTCGTATTGACGTCCATTGTATAATATGTTGTTGATGGTACCAGAAATTGTAAATCGACAAAACTCTATATATAATTCTTAATAATTTGAGACTAGGACGGTCCCAACAACATAAAAATCTTTATTTTACAACGAGCTTTGCAGTTTATTTCTAGTTTTATGAAGTTGGAAATCCCACCGTACAAAATTTCCCTAGAGGCGGTGTTAGCGTTCCATCTAATATCATAAACCGACGGACAGGCTTACGAACACGTAAATATTGTTGTGAAAATCAGTGCTGTATCATAGGCATATAATAGTTTTATTGTCATGTTATTCGGAATTAATTTTTTAGTAACCTCTGTAAGCCATCATTATACAGAGTGGCAAGAAAGTCGCTCATAATGCCTGTAACTTTTACCTCGTATACGAAAAAGTGACCTTTATGAAAGTTGTTCAGTAAATTATTCCCCACATTTCTACCTACATGAATTTTTTCTGTCATTACTGGTTGGTCTCAACTTCAAGGCAGGTCGTATGATCTTCGAAAGTCAAGACAGATCGACTTCGGAGTCATCGGGAGCCCATTCGCTCCATGATACTCAGGTTGAAAAAAATTATGATTTTTTTTGAAAAACATCAAAAATCGCGATTTTTTTTAAAGAAATCAATTTTTTTTTGATTTTTTCTTTTTTTCTATTTTTATTTTTATCTATTTTTTCCCATAAATAAGTTGCTATTTTCAAAACGTTTTTGATTTTATTCCCACCGTTCTTCAAATTTTAATGAAGATAGTTCCTGTCGAAAAACGCTCAGAGAGTATTCAAAAAGTCTTTCAGTCATAGGTTGCTTATGTAGTTAAGAGTCAAATGGGTATTTTTACAATGTATGACAAAGTGTGACGTCTGATTAGGTCACCCTATGAAGAACTTCTAAACATCCTATCCTTTTTTATATATAGTATAGATTATTTAAAAAGACCAAAACCCAATAAAGCGTGCAACAAAGAACGCTACAGGGTATTCTTTGTTTTCATACAAATCAAAAGCAAGAATAAATTAAAGGGAATATCCAGTTGACGCTCTTCAAAGAGAGTAAAATAATAAATCACATAAGTCTTAGTGTTCTATCTTTTACTAGGTACCCAAGCGTCTACGTGAGGAAGAGAGGCATAATGTAATATGAGGGTGTGTTTTGTGTCCTTTTATAAACTGATTGATATCTCTGGTGAATGCTGGTGGGATATTGGGTCAGATCCGGAATGTATTATTTCAGAAAAGTTAATGCCAATAATCCCCTATAATATTATTTGTATGGCAAACACAATCAGGCCAATTTTCGGGGGTAATGGTTTGTAATGCCTCTGTTCAAACATCCAAAATGGCATTTTTATCTTTCCTGTCTTTTTCAATAATTTGTTTATAAAAAAATATTTTGCTTTGGGCTCAAATTAATTCAATAGCGATGAAAATACAGTGGTAGGGCTGCAATCTCAAAACTTGATGACCCATGGTACAAATTAATTCATCCACGGCATATTCTAATTTTGGTTTGTATTGTTTTACCATTTGTAGCCAGGAAATGATATCAGCTTTTCTCGTTGAAGCATTTAGCACATTTTCGCTGAGCCGTGAATGGTACTTTGTATTGTCCATAACAGTAAGCGAGGGTTTTTCGAGCCGAGGTGAAAGCTGTTCCTCCAACCATTTTTCAAACAATGTAGAGTTCATGTTGCCATGATAGTCAGCGCTTTTATTTTTTGTAGAAAAAACTAAGTCTGCCCCATCTATAAAGCCATCTTTGGTGCCAGCATGCAAAACTATATATCTTTTGCCATCTGATTGTTTTTATTTAAAACTGATTTGATGTTGTCATAATGCCATGTTCTGATGTCGCTACTATTTTGAAATATCCATGTTTCGTCTATAAAAACCACATCTGATAACAAGTTTTCTGTATATTGTCCTAAAAATTTTATACGTTTTGAAACAATATCCGGTTTCTCCATAATGTAGCGCCTGCCACTGTCCCTTTTAAATTTAAATCCCAAATGCTTTAACAAATGACCTAATGTGGAGTTGCTTAGGTAAATAATTTATTTGGCATGCAATTCCTCTTTTAGCTTTTGCCGTGTGACATACTTATGCGTGGCAATCATATTGTAAACTACGTTCCTTATCTGAGTTTTCCTTGCCTCAGTTAAACCCCTTGTTTTTGGGGCACGCTTTTCTCTATTAGCCTAAAAAGGAAATTGAATATTATGACTACATGTTCTTTTATTACTTTATAATTGAATATAAATACTTATAATAAATTACAATCCTTATATATTATATAATATAAAAATCGCATAATTTTTTGGTCCATAAACGTCTAATACGCCATTCGCTGTGGGACACCCTGTATTCATATGTGAATAAATTTCAAACCACTTACTACCCTGGGAGAGGGTCTTGTTGTATATTCCTTTCGGATCCTGGCTACAGTTTTCTCACTAATCTTACAGGCTGCTGAAGTGCATTTCACAGCTGAAATTGACTGAAGGCTTTGAAAATACTCCAAAACGTTTAAAATAATTTTCCGTGTCTCAGCGTTAAACATTTTGCACCAAATGAGTCAAAAGTCGAATAAACCCCAAAATTCCTCGCCCGTACCTGAATTTTTGGGTACCTGGGAAAAGGTTCTTTGTTCCGCTTTAATTTCTCACACCTGACAAAGAGAGGCAATTAAGGGTTACTTGCTAATTTCCGAAATATCTAACCAAACCTATAAACAGCCAAAATCCGAAATAAATGACCAGTTTTACTTAGTGATCGGCCGATACCGATATAAATATCGGTGCATCGGTATCGTATCGGCACATCGGCAAATTTCGCCGATAATCGGTATCGGCAATATATTGCCGATAAATATCGACATATTTAAGAATAACTATTTTATTAATTGTAAGTGAAAACCCATTTTTAACATTTTTTTTTTCATAAAACCTCTAAATTATTTCTAACATTAATCTTATTAATTTTAGGTTATTTACATAATATTATTAGGCATATGACAAAGTTAAATAAGGCATATGTTGGTCAATGAACACAATACTTTTTTAACGAAACTAAACAACAAGTACAAGTTGTAGTTAACTTAAAATGGCATTAAAATTATTAGGTATTGCAAAAAATGAAAATATTGCACGACACGATCGATATCCGAAGTAGCAATATACAATGTACTAATTTGATCCAAGAACTAAATAACGATTGCAGCAACGCGGGAGGACTATACATTTCGTAAAACTGATAATCACCACTGGTATTTGGAATCGGGCGGTCGGGGAATTACCGAAATTTGTCAACGTTATTGTCAGTATTTGACTTAAAGATGCTTTACAATGTTGCCACTATTGACAATTTTTACTTAATCTACATATGTTGAATTAACAGATCTTTTAAAAATGTGGTGCGGATACCGATATTATATCGGTATCGGCCACTAAAATATCGGTATCGGCCGATTATCGGTATCGGCAAAAAAAGTTCGTATCGACCGAACACTAGTTTTACTTTTGTTGTATATTTTTCAAAATAACAAATCCGAATAAAATACAAACAAAATTTATGTATAAATATAACACTGTCTGCGCCTCTGTCTCTTTTAATGGACTTTTTAAAGGTAACACTACGCGACCATGTAAATTATATAGCAGTGGTCTTACCTAAAATTATTATCCTCATTTTGCTCTGTAATATCCTGTATGTAATGTGCGTATATTCTACAATCTAAATTATGCCGGAGAAATTCCGTTGTGAGAAAATTACATGGCGGTAAAGGTTACACTATAAACCGTAGTACCATCAGATAAATGCTGCGTTACATGGCCCAATTCTAGAAATAGAAAATTGTCTAGATTGAAATAATTGAGAATTGAAATTGATTTAAACTGATATATTATGAAACAAGGATATTTTATTCAACTTTTTGATTTGATTAACAGTTCAAACTCTTAAGCTTATTGCAAAATACAAAATAAACTTTGTCACTTATGGCACAAATCAACTTGTTGAACATAATATTGTGAAGTATGGCAAGCCGTTTTTAATTATGCCAATATAATATTGAACAATTTTTTGGTTGTTTAAGTCGCTCAAATTCTAAGCTGCAGATTAAAATGAGTGGTTTAGGATAGGTAGAAAGTTTTGTAGAAGTTCTTATTAACTTTTTTTACTCTAAAATTCCAGTAATTTATCAAGGTTTTATTTTTTTTTGGATACAATGATGTGTGATGTATCATGAATGATATACATGCGTAATGTTTATGTTTAAATTGTTGATAATGCCTAGTACACACCTAGAAACATTTTGTTTAGAAACAATTTTTAAACACGTTTCGGAAATGTTTACAATTTGTTTCAGTAATTTATCAAGATATTGCGAAACTGTTTCGAAACAAAGTTTCAATGTTTTTGAGTTCTCGTCGAAAATGGAAAATATGAAACTAAGTTTACCGTTTATGGGTAGCAAATTAAGGAATTGCATGTTGGAAATTTCAATAGCTCAACATAACATTGATGGTATATTATTTAATTTGACAATGGGAATGTATAAAATACCTGATTTTAGAAATAAGCATTCTAAAACTACAAACTATGTACCCACTTCCTCTCTTTCTTGTTCCTCTGCCGTCTCTTACTCGCCATCTCCTACAGTACAATGTTTTAGTGAAGGAATAATGCCTCTTTCGACTTATATACCCTCTTCCATTTCTTCTCTTCATTCCCCTGTCTCTCCCTTGCCATATTCCCCATTACAGTGTAGTTCAGGAAATATGCTTACTTCAACCAATGTACTCTATTATTGTTCACTGTCATGAATGGCGCTATCTTCGCAACAATATCTGAGCAAAGAGCCATCACATCATTCACAATATGTTTTTATAAGTAATGAGTATACAACTGTATGATAATAAATAATGTATTTCATTGACTGTATTTTTCTTTGTATGACTGCGTTTAATAGCGTTTGGAAGTTCGTGGACATGTGAACATTTCGGTGTCTATGTAACCTGTGTTTAAGCTATATGTAGGGACTTACCTGAATATGATTCCGCAAAGACTGGATTAATGCTTCGCATGTTTCAGGTACTACTAAATATATAGCTTGTTTGAAAATCTTAAATGTATACATTAGACTTGTGTGCGAATCACCAGTAGCCAGAAATCGTAAGGTGACTGCAAGCCTAATTGAGGGAGAAATTGCCGCTCTATATTTTGTGTCCATTCGTGATATTTTTGAACAAACTATTTTCAGCAATTCCTCAACATCCTAAGGAAATTTTCCATCTTACAACTTTAAAGGCTTCCACACACCGACGCGGCCACGGCCACGGTAGCGGTGGCGGCCGCGGTGGCGGCCAATCTAAACACATAGAAATAAATGAATGAAATCATACCAGCGCGGGCAGGTCTAGATCAAGCGGCCTAGGGCAGCGTTCTGATATGCGGTGACGGTCAAATGCAACGTGTCAACTTTGACTGCAAGAAGTGACAGTAGTAATGCCAAATAATTTAATAGAATTATTAATAGAAAATATTAAATTATATCTCATACTTTTTGATTTAAGCCATCCAAATTATAAAAATATAGGGCTAAAAACAAAGTGTGGGACAAAGAGCTAATAGTAACAAAGTCTCTTCTTTCACATCGTCTATCATAATAACAAATAATAGTAATAAAAATGAAACCTGAACGTTCAAAAATATATTTTCCTACAAGCGTGCGCGATATACCGTTTTCCCGCACGGTGCGGGAAAATTTTTCCGGCACGGTGCGGGAAAATTTTTCCCGCACGGAAAATTAAATTTTTAGAAATACTTTGTGGTAGTTTTTCTAACGCTTGTAGAAACAATTTTGATTCTAACTCATGCGGAAAGACACTTTAATAAATAAAATATAAATTTTTATTGAAAGTAAATGAGGTATATTACAGAAACACTAATTTTTGCCGTTTATTTTAAACATTTTTAAAAAAGCTGATTTAAAACGGTTTATTTCAAAAACCCCGTACATAGATGTTAACATGGTAACCACGACACACACATAAAATTTAATTGTCAAAGTGACACCTTACAACATTTCACCGGAGCGTGGCTTTGATTTATAATTTCGTTCAGATTCTGATACAGATGTCTTCCATAGATAATTTCTCGGACGATGAGCTTCCAGAAGATATTCTAGAAGCTGCAAGTGTCGCAAATTTGGATTTGCTACCAAAAAAGTCAATAGTCAGGTATGAAAAACAATACGATAATTTTGTTACTTGGTGTGAAGCGAAAAATGTAAAAGCACCAAGAGAAGAAGTACTTTTGGCATATTTCTTGGAAATGTCTAAACTTTGGAAGCCAAATACTTTATGGTCTCGATATTCCATGTTGAAAAGTGTACTTAAGGTTAAGAAAGATTTAGATATCAGTAAATACTATAAAGTTACTGCGTACATCAAGAGACAAAATGTAGGTTTTCGAGCAAAAAAAGCAAAAGTTTTTACACAAGAAGAGATTGCGAAATTTATGAAAGAAGCACCTGATGAAATTTTCCTTCTAATTAAAGTGGTAACGATTTTTGGACTGGCTGGTGCCTGCCGCCGTGAGGAGCTAACTAAATTTACCATTGACGACATAGACGACAAAGGAGACGTTATAATTGTCACAATAAACGACTCCAAAAACCATTCTGCTAGATCCTTTGTAATAACTAAGGCAGTCAATAATGAAATTTTTCTAAATCTATACAGAAAATATGCAAACTTACGTCCACAGCAAACTCCACACCGCCGATTCTTTTTGAACTACAAACATGGAAAATGCAGTACCCAATGTGTTGGAATTAATACCATAGGAAAAATGCCCTCCAACATTGCAGCTTATATAGGACTCAAAAATCCAGAATTATACACAGGCCACAGTTTTAGACGTTCCTCGGCCACTCTACTTGCTAATTCTGGCGAAGAAATAACAAACATTAAACGTTTAGGAGGATGGAAATCCACGTCTGTTGCCGAAGGCTACCTGGAGGAATCCATCACACACAAAAAAAAAATGTCTAACAAAATTCTCAATCTCAATAGTCCATCAAGTTTGAGCTATAATTTAGAAGCAAAAACTTCACAGTTTCCCAGCAGCGCTAACAACAGCTCGATACCTAAATAATGTAAATATTAGTTATAATTAGAAATTAAATCTGTGTTTGTTTTTCAATAAAATTAAATTTTTAGAAATATTTTGTTGTAGTTTTTCCAACGCCTGTAGGAAAAATTTTGATCCTAACTTGTGCGGAAAGACACTTTCCCGCACTTGTTAGGATAATAACTATTTCGTATACATTAAATCTGTAAACGGCAACTACCTTACAGCTCCACTCACCGCTTTGGTGTGAATATGCCCGACCGCTAATATGATCGCCACCGCGGCCGCCACCGCTACCGTGGCCGTGGCCGCGTCAGTGTGTGTAAGCCTTAACTCTGCCATCAAATTCTCTTCATAATAGATACCCTCTTCAAGGAACTTTTTCTGCCATCATCGTCTCGCTTTCTTTTTTACATCACAATTTTAGTAAATGTAACCCGCACAAGAATCCTGCCGCAGAAAGTGCAACGTTCTCGTTGTGAAACATTATTTTTAACTTGTTTCATAAAAGTTTTCCATATGTTTAAAACATTTGTTCGGGTATAGATAGAACGGCTTGTTATTGTTTTTCCATGCGATGGTCAGTTTTGACCTTTTTCAGTTTCAGTTTGCAATTATATGTTTATCAAGAAAATAGTGATTTTATTGAAAATACGTGAACATTGCAACGTGTTTTGGACTTTCATTGTCATTATTTATGTTTATTACAATGTTTCAACTGGTGAATAAGTGTACACTGTAATTGTAAATTGAAACCTATTGATCTGTTATCGGGTTTGACAGGTATTAAAAGGAATTCGTGAAATCACATTTCACTTCTTTGGGGGTTGTGTATTAAAAAATCCTGAAAATTGTTTTAAACCTAAATTAAGGCGCGTCGTTCCATAAACATAGATCTAATGTGGCATGTAAAAGGTTAAAACATTTAATATAATCTACAGATAGTTTAGTCTACCGGTCCCCGATATTGTCCATTATTTTTAGAAGCGGTTTTCTATAATAACGATTTCATTGTCGCCTTGTATGTATCGATAAAGATTAACAATATACAACTGTGTAGGTATATTATGTTTATTACATTTATGTGCACAATTCAACGATACTTATCGTAAATGGGGTTGATAGGCGATAATATATTTTCACTATTAGACAGGTATTGCAATAATTCTTTTTTGTTCCAGGTTATTTATTATTTAAGGAATTCTGCGAAAACCTAGAGCCTCCAATACCACAGATCGGGTTCTACGAACAGGTGAGTGATTTTTTTTTCACATAGAACATTAATTAAATCAGCTATATTATACACGGTGGAATAAAATATCGAAAATGTAAAATTTTCGTTTTGACCATCATGGTATTTTTAGGGCATGATTTTAAAAATCCCAGGTGTTCGTGAAGACAACGAAGAAATTTTAAAATTATTTAACAAGTTGTAGCTTCAAAAACCAATGGTATCATTTATTATATAGTTCAGATACGGATATATTATTTTTTCAGCGTCAGCTGTTTTGTTTGTAATAATATATATACATATATATTTTCTAGGAAAGGCAATTTTTTTCAATATTTACGGTCAATAAGAACAAAAGGTTTCTGGAAATAACCCCAATTTATGAAGCTATTTCGCCTCTGGCTTTGGGACGGCATTTCGATGTTTGATACTTTCCAGGCCAATTTGTCTTTATTACCTTAACTGGGTGATAGACTTGCCACATTTATATTTGTTTAGCTGGTTGTTTTTGCAAATTAATAATAAAATAAAGTACTGGAACACAGGCTAACTTTGATCTATTATCTTTTACTTACGACGTTTCGATTAGTAGCAATTTCAAGTTGTCTTCAGGGGAATGTTATATCTGTTTTGTTTATTGTAATATTTTATCGTGATACCCTGGATCTTTCAGGTGAAAGACAAATGGACGTAGGGCTTGAGGTGATGGCCACCCTACTTCTAACTGAATTACTGATAAATTCGCAATTCTTCCATACTTTCATTGATTTACGTTGGTGACCTCGATACCTTAACCCTATCTTCTTATTTTTTTATCGCAATATCCTTTGAAGTCAAACATTGATATTTTTTATTTATTTAATTCGCTTACAAATTTATACAGTGCGTCCATAAGGTCTTGCACAAATTGATTTAAAATTAAGGGATTTTTTTTGCCTTTATAGTCTATTTCAGAAAGGTGTAGAGTAATAAAAGCTCATTAGGTATGCAAAGGGACTACAGAGTGACCCAACGAATATTTAAGCCACTTCCATAATTTGGCATTGATTTCATTGCAAAATTCTTTCTTTTCATCAAGTGCAGGTAGTACCACCCGGGTGTGTGTCAATTCATCGGGTTTGCCTATTGTTATCCACTCACAAACACTGAAAATGGTGTGACAAAGGCATGCTGGTAGGATATTCGTAAAAAGGAAAGAATTTTATTTTAACAGAATAAAAATTAGGCATTATGTAAATAGTATGAGCTACACTTATTTTTTATTAAACATTATAAAAAAATACAAAATACAAAAAATACATTATACAGAAATTAAATTATAAAACATCATAATATTCTTCGTCTTCTGAGGAACTGTCATCTCCTCTTGACGTTATAATTAACGGGTCGACGGTCCGATCGATCAGGTGGTCAAAATCCCACATTTTCTCCACTTCTTTACTGACATGATGGACTACTTTTCGCCAGTTCTCTGGTGTCACTTTCTTAATGGCTTGATCAAACAGTAGCTTAACGTATTTCATTTTGAATGTCGTGTTGTGTCTTGCTACAAATCCTTTCACTTGCACCCAAATAAGTTCTATAGGATTTAGGTCGCAATGATATGGCGGTGTGCGCAGCACAGTTACACTATGTTTTTCTGCTATATCTTCCACGGCATATTTCATAAAACGATGTTTGTGTAAATTTGCTATAGCTAATAGTTCCTTCTTTATCAAATTATCTTCAAATTCAATACTTTTGGTGGTTAACCAGTCGATAATTTCTTGTTTTCTCCAAGATGAAGTTGGAGTCTTCTCTGTGCGTCGTGAATGATAGCTTGCGTTATCCATAACTACTACTGAATCAGCTGAAAGATATTTTATCATTTCACCAAAATAGTTCTCAAAAACGTTCGAATTCACGTCCTGGTGGTAATTTACCGTATTGAACGACTGAAAGGTTAGCAAACCTTCTTTTAAAAATTCCTCTTCGCTTCCAATATGGACGATTATTAGTCTCGTCCCTTTACCTGAAGGCACCTTAATACCCGTTGACAGGCCTTCCATGAAAGCTTGGCAAGCACTGGTTGTATTTTTGTCTTGCCACAATTTTGGTACTATATAACCTTCATTAATCCACGTCTCATCAAGATAAAAGATTTTCTTCTGCTCTCTTCTGTACTGCTTTATACTTCTCAAGTATTTTCGTCGCCAGCAAACAATTTCATCGCTTTCCAGTAAAAGTGATTTACGGTTATGCTTTTCCCAGACAAAATCCATATTTTTTAAAGTGGACCCATAAAAGTTTTCTCTCGTTATTAACGGAATACTGTCATCCTGGCCAAGCTCCATTATAATCTTATCTAGGGTGGGTATTTCTTTTTTAAAATAAAAATAGTGAACTTTTCTTCGAACTACACTTTTGGTGTCTTCATGAAGGACTTTTACCGGTCTGCCTGGACTTTTCTTGGGAGGTTCCACTTGACCTGCTGTCTTTTTCTCCCGCAATAATTTAAAAACTGTGGACTTTCCAACTCCAGTCATTGGGGAACATCGGTCGACAGTTTCTTGTACAGTAAAATTCGGATAATCGTATTTTATGCAATCATATACATTTAAAATAATAACATTTTTACTCACTGATAGTGGAGAAGAAGAAAATGGTGTGAATGTCGCCATTTTATTACTATTCTTATAATACTGTGAACACTATATACGGCTTAACAGCAAATACTGATGCGTTAAACTAAACAAATATACTTATTAAGGTCATACACACACACGATATATGAAGTTTATTCCAAATTACCACCTATTAAAAGCCAGAGCCAAACTCGGTACCTGTTAAATGGTACCTGCTAAACGCAAAACGTAACTTTATAATCTACTACCTAACTAATCCCTACACAATATTTCGATTTTGACACTTCAGGCCAGAAAACATACCTTTCCTAATCCTCTTAGGCAATTACTTGAAATTATATTATTACAAACAATACTATTTTATCTTAATACCCGTTAACCTAATTCTCTAAAATTTTTGGTTAGTTATCATAAATAATTTAATGCACAAAGTTTACCTGCGCCTATGGCCGACACCGAAATTGAGCCGAACTGAACGGAATTTCCCATTTTATTACTCTACACCTTTCTGAAATAGACTATAGACGCTCTGATACGTCAATTGGTATTTTTAGTTGCCCATTTTTTAGGGTAAAGCGTTGATATAGGGTAAAAGTTGGAAAGACGCCATGACACGAGGATGCCATACATATTATTTTGTCTGATTAAGACTCTTTTTGGGTACTATTTCCCTCCCACAATTATTGCAATGGGGAACGTACATATTTTCTGGGCATTCTGAAATAGTAAATACCTTGTTCAAATTTAACAGTAAAACACATATCATATAAGCCATGGCGTCTCGCCTCATTTTGGAGGATAGATGCCGTACTGTTAAAATATCACTCAGTATAAACAATGATACAAAAGTACTTTTTTATCATATTAAAACAAGCTGAACAAAACATTAAAACAGGTACTTACTTTAACTTATCTCCGTTGTACTTCTGGCATTCACTAAAACACAATATGCTCAATATTCTCATCGAATAAATTATACGCAGAAAAAAACATTTCTTAACAATACGTAACGCACTCAAGGGCAGCCGAACAGGCACTGACTCGTTGCGACAGCGTCGATAAGTAGTTATTTTCAGTATAAAGTATAGGGCTATCTCTTTCACATCGCGTGATAAGGAATGTGTGGCTGGCGTCTCTCCCACTTTTACCCTATAGGGTGTCCCAGGTGGAAGGTATGACGTCCTCTAGGAATTTTTTCAATGGAACAGCCTCTACATTGTGTCAATATCGAATTCTACGATAAAAACTTTTTGAATAACCAACCATACCTTTGGAATGGCGGTTTCCGAAATATTAACATTTGAAGGTATAACAGCAATTATTAATTATTATACCGCGCGAACAAAAATTATTTTCATTGATGAGGGCTTGGACTGAAAGACGTAGGGCTTGGTTTAGATCACAATTCACAATTATAAGGGGACGATATATCTAACCAAATGTAGGTTAAAATTGTGTTAACTTCATATTATGACACGATATGCCAAACTGATGAATATTAAAATAAGTAAACAAATACAAATTTATTTTTGTTGTTGCTGACACCCAACAGCTCTATCGCTAAGCAGTACGGCGTTAGATGCAAAGCACACTTTGATGTTAACAAGTTTTGCTCGCATGGTACTTAATTATACCGGGTGTTGCATCGTCGAGCGGGACATAGGAAATCCCATGTAATTTTAAATGGGGTCAATTATTGGCTTTCCTAATTATTTTAGAGAAAAATTCTATTTAGGTTTATTAAAGAGCACTAAAACCCACATTCAAAAGAATAACTTTAGATATTTTTGATGAGCCCGTTTACGGGTTATCGCCGATTTCTTTTTAACTATTTCTCCTTTTTATGGCCCCGTATTTGCGGGCACCAGTCAAGGTAAAAGATGACTGTCAAATAAAGTTGTCATTTTGAAATGTGTGCTTTATTGTTATAAAAACTCGTACATCGAAAATATTAAAGGTGTATTTATGAGTACAAATTAATCTGAATAAAACTAAAATAAATTATCCAATTACAAGGTTAATTATGACATTTTACATGTTTCAATATTTTACTAATTAATAGGTAGGTACCTACTATTAAATTGTTAGAACTTTAGGATTTAAGAAGATGTTCAAATATTCCTCCATTGACTGCTAGACAATAACCGAGGCGATCATAAAATTCTCTTCTTACATTCGCTAGTTGGTAAACTGAAATTCTATTGCATTCGGCAGAAATAGCATTTTTTAACTCGTCTAGATTTGGGTATTTTTTATCTTTGTATATCCTGTTTTTTAAATGGCCCCAGAGAAAGAAATCATTTGGCGATAAATCAGGAGACCTGGCTGGCCAATTTACTGTATGATTTAAGCCAATAACATTTCCATTAAAAGCACGGTTTAAATATTCCCGGACAGCCAGGGTACTATGTGCCGGGCAGCCATCCATTTGGTACCAAACTTCCTGATTTTCCCTGGCGGCATCATGTAAAGTAGGTAAAATATGATCTTCAAGTAGTTCCAAAAAATATTCTGCATTTAAATTTCGTGTAAGAAATAATGGCCCGATAATATTTTCTCCGAAAATCCCAGCCCATACATTAACTTTTTGTGGATATTGCGTCCTTGTTTCCACAAACCTGTGTTGGTTTTCTTTGCTCCAATATCGATAATTTTGAACATTGGGTTCATTGTTTAAGGTAAATGTGCATTCGTCAGTGAAACAAATGTTTTTTAAAAATTCCCTATCCATGTTTGCTCTTTCCATCATACCAAAACAAAACTCCTGTCGTCGTATTTCGTCCCTATCTCTTAGCTCTTGGTGCTTTTCATATTTGTATGAATAATATTTATGTCGTTTCAAAGCTCGTAACGCTGTGGTGTGATATAATCCTATGTCATCCTCAAGTTTCCTTGTGCTGATCTTCCCATCATTTTCTTCCACGCACAATAAAACTTGCAAGTCCCTATCATTTCTTGCATCTCTTCTTTGTTCCTGCCTTTCTTCACATCTGCAGTTATTTATTACAGTGCCTTTTGTCTCAAATTTCTTGATAGTCCTTTCGACTGTAGATTTTGCAGGTATCGGTCTATTCGGATACAGAGCAGCAAACATGCCTGACACATTTTGATAACTATTTCCTTGATAATTCACCTCACTTTTATTGAACCAATCAAAACGCTCATTTTCATAGCAACCACCTTGGTAACGGTCGTCTTACCCGATAAGACTACCGCTAGCTCGAAAAGACGCTTTCGAAAAGACGCTTGTAGCTTTTTTACTTAAATGAAAAATTAGTAACACCTCTAACTTGTATATTTACCTTTATCAGACGGCCTTCATTTTTATGTTCAGTAAATTATCCAATAAAATACACCTCTAGAGGCGGTTTCTTATCTTCATACCTTCGTTTTTCACTCGAAACTCGATTTTCCAAGAAAATTTTCACTCAATGTAATTTTTACTTATAATCAAAGATAAGACCCTCGAGCTAAAGCTCTCGGGATCATATCAGATTATAAGTAAAAATTACATTTCGTAAAAATTTGTCAGAAAATCGATTTCTTGTTAAAAACATCGGTATTACCGATAAGACGCCTCCTCTATCGGTATATTACCGTTGATAATACCGTTTAATCATCAATATTTTTTCTTCAGAAGTGTAATTCATGGCTAATATTTTCGATGTACGAGTTTTTATAACAATAAAGCACACATTTCAAAATGACAACTTTATTTGACAGTCATCTTTTACCTTCACTGGTGCCCGCAAATACAGGGCCATAAAAAGGAGAAATAGTTAAAAAGAAATCGGCGATAACCCGTAAACGGGCTCATCAAAAATATCTAAAGTTATACTTTTGAATGTGGGTTTTAGTGCTCTTTAATAAACCTAAATAGAATTTTTCTCTAAAATAATTAGGGAAGCCAATAATTGACCCCATTTAAAATTACATGGGATTTCCTATGTCCCGCTCGACGATGCAACACCCGGTATACTTATTGCGGTAAGCTGTGGCGTAGTTTACTTAATAGGTTTTACACAAACGTACACAATAACAAAAAAATGCAGGGTGTTTTATTTAAAATCAAAATTGTGGGTAATTTCCTCAATGTTTTTCTCTGCAGGAACCCAATATCTGACAGTAGAAATGCTATAAATATAATATTATATTTTTATGGATGCAAGTACAAATGCAAAATTAATTCAGTCCCTTACTTAAATCAAACGAGACTAGAATAAACCCCAGTAAATCTAAAATACTTCCGGGATTCCTAAAAATAAAGACCAGCTGTGTATTCCAATAAATTCTTTTAGATGTTTTTTCTTAGCGGTAACCACCATACGTTTCCATAAAACAATACTCTTTGCTATTCTGCAGTCGTAAAACAAGAAAAAGAAATAGAAGGCGCCGATATAGCAGGGAATGCAGTATAGAGGGTTGTCGTTATGTAAGGGAACGAGTCTCAGAACCGGCTTTAAAAAAAAAATACAAAATTTACTATAGTCCGACACACAAAAGGAGTTTAAGGAATGTGGAACATTGTTGCCGTAATACTATGTTTAAATTCAAATATATATTACATAAATCAATTAGACGTATGCATATCCCTGTACAGTGTATATATACATCCTGTAACATATATCCCGTTTATTTCCCCCCCCTTACATTGCTAATTATAATCGCTTAATATAATAATTTATTATATTCGTATGCATATCCCTGTACAGTGTATATATACATCCTGTAACATATATCCCGTTTATTTCCCCCCCTTACATTGCTAATTATAATTGCTTAATATAATAATTTATTATGTTCTTAAAAATAATTTAATTCGGAAAATTGCCTCCCCACGTTTAATTAAGCGCGGATTCATGGGCCGCAAATTATCACCTGTGCATTGATACTGGTTTTGTCTCTTTCTATCGTATATAATATTGAATTTGTGTTAAGGTGCTTGTCATCATGGTATCTTTAGAGATTTTACAGACATTGGCGGAGTGCATCAGAATAACAATTATTTAATTTATGTATATGCGTGAACTAAAACCAATAGAAATAGTGTGGACGCAAATAAAACATTTTATAGGGCGCAATTAATTATTTTAGTTGACGAGCCGCGACAGTGATGATACGGACAGCGCAGTAGTACACTGATAAAAAGGATATCTTAATGTAAATCAAAACGAGTTTAAATCAAAGCCGCCATGTCTTTCGATATGTCCAAATGAATATTATCTTGATTAAAGTCAGTCATGTACTTGGAAGCAAGTTCTGTAAATATCTTAGCGGAAAGAAAATATCACTTAGGCTAAGATAACAGATTATAAAAATACCAAGCACCGCCTTGGGGTAAGGTTATTCATTATCTTAAAGTAAAGCTAATTATTTTTGTTACTTTGATTCAAGGATTTTTATACTTACCTTAGAATACCTATCTTTGACGCAAGATTATTATTATACTGGTCTCGGAGACAGCGTTATTCAATTGAAAGCTTTAATCTTAATGAATCATTTATGTACTTAAGTCAGGACTTTTGCTCAAGAACACGTTTCTTTGCTATTACTTGGATTTAAAGGCGATATTTTTGAATCAAGACGAATAAATTTTTAATTTATTCTAATGAAAGTTTTCATGAATTTGATGTGAGATCAAATGGTTTGTTGTAAGAATATATTTCTTTGCCGCAAACCTACAATTACCTTAACTAAAAGAATATATTCTTAAAGGTCGATCTTTAAATTTCTATTATTCCAATCACACAGTTCTTTACAGCGAATGTGCAAAATTAAATTAATTAGCTTTATCGAAAGTTAAAAAACAAAGTGTTAAATTACTAATGTATGGTTTCGTGATATCTTGAAAATGTCCAGAAGCACCTTTTTCAAGCATATTATAACCAGACGCTTTTAAGCGTTATAATAAAGTAATCATATATAAATAAATAGATGATTATATTGTTTGTACAATATTAAGGACCGCATTTGTATTATGTGGAAACAAATTCGATTTTTTTTAACGTTTTATATTTGAATATTTTAAATGTTAACAAATGCGGTAGGAACTAACTACAACAAAATCTTAATTCAAACAAAGGCATAGAGTCACGGCTCGCCCCGGTTATTAAGCAAAAAATCAGTATTGTTAAAAGCTTCAAACTAAAACATTAACAAATACCAACAAAAAAATGCACTACTCTCAAATTCGCAGATCTTTTTTTTTAAGAAAATATCTTTGGTTCAACGACGCCGGTCTTAACAGTCTCGTTTCATAAAATCTAGTTATCTTAAATCAAGTCCACCCAGCTTTGTGTTGATTTCCAATGTTTACAGCAAATTAATGATCTTTAAGTGAATTACAACGTGTAGCATCCGCAGTCATCTTGGAAATTAATGTAATGTGCAATACTTTGTTAGGTTGAGGCGAAATTTACATTTAGGGTTACAAAATTATAAGGTACTATATCTCAGTATAATGCAAAAAGGCATGCTTAGAAACTTGCATACTGCTTACTGCATACCATACCTTTGGAACAAGGACATAATTAGTTTGGCGCAAAGAACATTATTTTGGTTAGAAATACTATTTTATAATTTTACAGTCTCAAAGACGCCAGCTTCTATGAAAGGATCTTTGCTGCCAAGAACATAAACAGAAATTACCAAAGACATAAAATGTCTTGTACTAAGAACGCATTAATTCCAAATAAGATTATTACCTTCGGATAAAGTAATTTACAGTCAAGATATTTTATTCTCTTGTCGCAAGTGCTGCCTTTTATTAGTGTAGTAGTGATTGAGACTGGGAAACCCGAAATAGCTTGTATGTATTTTTTTTTTCATACAAATTTGTCGATAAGTTGAGAAGACCGTTATAAACCTCGCTTCGCACTCCTTTTGAAATACAAGCGCTCGGTATTATAATATGTAGTATACCGGGTGTTGCATCGTCGAGCGGGACATAGGAAATCCCATGTAATTTTAAATGGGGTCAATTATTGGCTTCCCTAATTATTTTATAGAAAAATTCTATTTAGGTTTATTAAAGAGCACTAAAACCCACATTCAAAAGAATAACTTTAGATATTTTTGATGAGCCCGTTTACGGGTTATCGCCGAATTCTTTTTAACTATTTCTCCTTTTTATGGCCCCGTATTTGCGGGCACCAGTCAAGGTAAAAGATGACTGTCAAATAAAGTTGTCATTTTGAAATGTGTGCTTTATTGTTATAAAAACTCTTACATCGAAAATATTAGCCATGAATTACACTTCTGAAGAAAAAATATTGATGATTAAATGGTATTATCAAGGAAATAGTTATCAAAATGTGTCAGACATGTTTGCTGCTCTGTATCCGAATAGACCGATACCTGCAAAATCTACAGTCGAAAGGACTATCAAGAAATTTGAGACAAAAGGCACTGTAATAAATAACTGCAGATGTGAAGAAAGGCAGGAACAAAGAAGAGATGCAAGAAATGATAGGGACTTGCAAGTTTTATTGTGCGTGGAAGAAAATGATGGGAAGATCAGCACAAGGAAACTTGAGGATGACATAGGATTAGATCACACCACAGCGTTACGAGCTTTGAAACGACATAAATATTATTCATACAAATATGAAAAGCACCAAGAGCTAAGAGATAGGGACGAAATACGACGACAGGAGTTTTGTTTTGGTATGATGGAAAGAGCAAACATGGATAGGGAATTTTTAAAAAACATTTGTTTCACTGACGAATGCACATTTACCTTAAATAATGAACCCAATGTTCAAAATTATCGATATTGGAGCAAAGAAAACCAACACAGGTTTGTGGAAACAAGGACGCAATATCCACAAAAAGTTAATGTATGGGCTGGTATTTTCGGAGAAAATATTGTCGGGCCATTATTTCTTACACGAAATTTAAATGCAGAATATTTTTTGGAACTACTTGAAGATCATATTTTACCTACTGTACATGATGCCGCCAGGGAAAATCAGGAAGTTTGGTACCAAATGGATGGCTGCCCGGCACATAGTACCCTGGCTGTCCGGGAATATTTAAACCGTGCTTTTAATGGAAATGTTATTGGCTTAAATCATATAGTAAATTGGCTAGCCAGGTCTCCTGATTTATCGCCAAATGATTTCTTTCTCTGGGGCCATTTAAAAAACAGGATATAGATACAAAGATAAAAAATACCCAAATCTAGACGAGTTAAAAAATGCTATTTCTGCCGAATGCAATAGAATTTCAGTTTACCAACTAGCGAATGTAAGAAGAGAATTTTATGATCGCCTCGGTTATTGTCTAGCAGTCAATGGAGGAATATTTGAACATCTTAAATCCTAAAGTTCTAACAATTTAATAGTACCTACCTATTAATTAGTAAAATATTAAAACATGTAAAATGTCATAATTAACCTTGTAATTGGATACTTTATTTTAGTTTTATTCAGATTAATTTGTACTCATAAATACACCTTTAATATTTTCGATGTACGAGTTTTTATAACAATAAAGCACACATTTCAAAATGACAACTTTATTTGACTGTCATCTTTTACCTTGACTGGTGCCCGCAAATACGGGGCCATAAAAAGGAGAAATAGTTAAAAAGAAATCGGCGATAACCCGTAAACGGGCTCATCAAAAATATCTAAAGTTATTCTTTTGAATGTGGGTTTTAGTGCTCTTTAATAAACCTAAATAGAATTTTTCTCTAAAATAATTAGGGAAGCCAATAATTGACCCCATTTAAAATTACATGGGATTTCCTATGTCCCGCTCGACGATGCAACACCCGGTATATTATTACTTATTTACTATTACTGTGCCTGTCAAAATGATATCGCACTACTTAAAACGTATTGTATAAATCTACAGACATTTTTTCTATTTTTATGTTTTTACGAATTTAATAACTTAATTAAATATTAATATGAAACGAAGCTCCGCACGCCTATGCCGCTTCAGTTAATTCAGTTTGTAATATTTGCCATGGTGCCAAGTTTACCGTATTTATGATGCTTCATTTTTTTTAAATTATTTTTATTATAATTATAATCAGTTTTCAGCCTCCCAACATTACCATGTGGCATGGCAACACAGCTTCTTTGTTGAAATGTATGAAGATAATCTCATATTTCAAAACATGCTTTAAAAAAAATTACAAGGAACTCATGCAACTTTTGACATAATGACATGTCTCGAAACCATAATAATTTTTATACAAAGTTTCATTAATTTACATCATTAAAATATCTTAGTTGGCTTTAAAAAACTCCGGAACTTTCTATTGTTGTTAGGCAATAGAGAACACAGTATAAAATACAAAATTGTTCAAATATATTATATTAAAATTACAGAAATCATAACGATAGACAACGAGAGAATAACATCCAAATCACATACCATATTCGTCTATAGTGTTAGTCTTAACGTTGTGTTCAGTGGTAAGTTGATCGTATTCTTCCTGTTGTATATCAAGAAAATGATTTATTTCTAACACTTTGTATCTGTTCCTTTTTATCTCATCCTTAGTGAGATCTTCGCATAGATTTTCATGCCAACCTCTAGCCCTATGAACCTAAAAATTTACCACAAATGTACTGTAGAAAATACTTAGCAGTGTATGCATAAAGCATTGTGTCGATTAGTGTTTCACTGATGACAAGTATACTCTTTGCAAAACAATTACCGTTGCACGTCATGCCTTGCGAGTA
This sequence comes from Polydrusus tereticollis, assembly GCA_963920685.1. NCBI lineage: Eukaryota > Metazoa > Arthropoda > Insecta > Coleoptera > Curculionidae > Polydrusus > Polydrusus tereticollis. The sequence continues at coordinate 22,764,769 of OY987333.1, read as the reverse complement.
ATGTCAGTTATCGGCAGTGTTGCCAGCTTGTAACCAAAATAACCGAGTGAGGGAATTACAGAGGTTTTATTTTTTTCATAAAAACAAGACAAATTTACAAAAATAAACACAAATTTATTTACTTTATTTGTAAAATTTTCCAGGATAACAATATACACCTAAATTATATTGGAATAGTCATATAATTTTATTGTTACTTTTTAATATATGCTCTGATTATGAAGCATGAAGTATCATGTACCTAGAAAAATATGTTTTACCTAGGTAAATTTCCCATAGTTTATATATTTGTTTACTGTATAATACCTTTTACCATCAAGGGTTCCATAAGCCCTCGCCTCGGTTCATCTTATTTCCATGTGAAGCATATTTCCTTTAAAAGGCTTCTTAAAGAGTTAAGACAACCATCGAACAGTTGTCTTACTTAAAGTTGTCAAAGTTACATGATGTTTTAAAAAAAGTTACAGCTTAAGCAAAACCAGTGTAAAATATTAGTTTTTGAATAATACAACTTACTTGTTTCGTACATTCCATAAATAGTGTCACGGATAGAACTTAGTAAAGTAGAAATAAAATAATAGACCTTAGCATACTCTTTAAACTTACTTCTCTAGCTACTGTCAAGGGTAACAATGGGACATTGCTGTTAAGTTCTTCCTGATAATAGCTTATTAGAGAAGCTATTAGCTCTTTGCATCGGCTATGTTCTTAAAAGAACATTTTTTTAATGCTATTTATGAAAATATCTGGAGTTTTTGTTAAAAAAAGACGCACAACAACACGAAACCACAGAACAATTAAGATTAGTTTTGCACGAAACGTCAAAACAGGACAACGAACGAGCTGGCGCCACTGCACCGTTCACAGTTGTGTTGCCAACTGTCGGCCAATAAAATTCAAATTATATTAATTGTTACAAGCTTAAATAAACAAAATATTTGCTACAAGTGGGTTTGTATCAAAGAAGAATACTATAGGTTTGTAGTACATTCAATATCGCATAAAGTTTTAATATTTTTTATTTCATACTGTATTGTAAAACACACCTTTACATATTTGAATTTAGTCCAGAAAATAAGGTTTTACAGCAATAAGTCCGGTAAATTTTTTTTACCGGACTAGTCCTGTAAAATTTCTTTACCGGACTGAAATTTGTAAGTTTTAGTTAAATCAATGTCAAACACACAATGTTTCCACCAGTAAATATAAGCACTTTTCAAATATACGACGCAGAATAAAACTTCATTATAATTTCAAAACATAATTATAATTTTCAACAGAAAAGTATGAAATAAAATATTGTACGTCATTCGTCCGGCAAATCCTTTACAGTATTCGTTTCAAAATTCCAGACTCGGCTCCTTCGTCGCCTCGTCTCGAAACTTTTCACTCATACTGTAAAAGTTGATTTACCGGACTTATAACGTAAATATCTATTACCCAAATTTAATTTCCTCATGTTTTCTTACGGATTTACAATTATCAGCTGTTTGATGACGTGCGTTGGAAATTGTTTTGCATGAACCATAGGAATATTTGAAAAATACTTCCTGCCTGAGTTAACTAAATATATAAATCTCTCGACAGTAATGAAATACGTCCCACCTCGGTATGTAATATACTATTTAATGCAAACCGCATTAGATACCAGAAGTACAGTGACTCAGGTTAGTTGTAATGCCATCACCTTAAAATTCAACAGCAATGACACAATAATAATTTTTTACTTACCAAAACGTCTTCCCTAGAGTCTATTATTTGCATATGGATATCGTGGGTTGCTGCCATGGCATTGTTTAAAGTATCCCTATAACATAACAGGAAATGTTTCTTTTTATTTTAAATCCGTAGGGGATTTTATACACTGTTGCTTTTAAAAATAAAAATATACTAAATAAAATGTTTACAAAACAAAAAACGGCCGAAAGAAATTGAAAGCAACATATTATATGTAATTTCGTGCTCTTGTCTATTATATCGGACAAACTGGTAGATATTTTAAGACAAGGGTGTCGAGAACACATACCAATAAATCTCGTAAATAACGCTAACAAAACGGCACTGGCAAAACATTCTGATGTGTATACTGTGTATATTCTGTATTCAAATTTGAGTTACTGCTTTGTTTGAGCGGGGATCTTAAGACTTATAGACTCCATTTTGTGTTTTTGTAAAATGGCTCTTACGCCGCTATTTTAAAAGTAAATGTTGTATGTCGTTGAAATAGTAGTTTACGCAACATATCCGGAAAGCAGTTCCCAGTCGGGTTGCGTACACTATTTCTCGGCAACCGTGTAGACGGACAAACAAATAAACAAACAACACAACAACAACATAAAATGTAAAGGTTAAAGAAAGGTTGAAATGCACTGTGAGGTCCCTTTCCTTTTCGTAAGACTCTAAAGCCTTGCCGATGAGCCGTAATACGGCGAAACGCGTCCAAGGATTGGGCCTGACGAAAAAAAGGGACAAGCTTCTTTAAAGTCGCGTTTTCGGTTCGCAGAAACGGATAAATTGACTTTCAGCGCTACTTAATGTACATACCTGCTTATTCGGGTTCCATTCCAACGTTTGGTCTTTCCTAAGATCTCGCTGGTCTAGTTGGGTGGATTGCTCGATTGCCGCGAGATGTCGCCACGTGCAATATCTCGCCTACGTACACAGTAAAAATATTGAGTATTATTTATCGTTTATTTATAAACAAAGTGATGGTTACAACAGAACTGGAAGACCTGTAATTTGTTTTACACTTATTATTATAACTAGTTGAACAAAATGGCACACCTATTATATAGTTTAAAAATTTAGTAAAATAAACATATTATTTATATCTACGTTTAATGTACCTCATTTTTAAGCTTAACAAAACAAATAACATAATAAATATATTATGTATACTTAGAACACTAAACAACTAAATAAAAGTATGCTTTGGAACAATATAAAAGAATGAAAATGACGAGTAGTTTATATTTATTTAGAGATCTATGAAGTAAAATATGTAGGTAGGTACCTAAGTATTTATATAAAAAAGGAATACATTTATATTATAAGCTTATATCAGAATAATTTAAAAGCTAAAGAAAAAACTGTAACAATGTAAATACCTACTTAGTTTCTTAAAAATGGCGTACTTATTAGTAAGATTTCTATTAAATTTTGTTAATATGCTTATCTACCCAATTTAACAAGATCCTCATAAGAGGCACTCTCATTTGGCACTTTACAGAACTTTGCTTTGTTATTATATTTTAATTTAAATATAACATTATTCTATATCTCGTTCAAAGAGCACAATCAGACTGACTTGAAAATTGAATTTGCACGTAGCGTCGGCGTCATGTGTCAATTCCTAGACACACCACTTGTTGCCGCCTGTCTTTTCGGTAGCACGGGTTTAGATATTTTTACCCGGGGCCGTGTAAAAAAAAACGATTAAAGAATAATTTTTACACTTAATGTGTTAAAATAACCTTCTAGCAGGGTTTATTTACACGCTAATATGGTGCTATTAATTGTCAGCGTATTTAATTTTCCTGACCGGACTAGGCCGGAAAAATGCTACTTTCTCAAAGAAAAAGCGTCTGGGAAGTATGGGTACTTTTGAGAAGTTTTGAGAAGAATTCGATTATGCAATAAAAAGTACAGGTTATCATTTTAAAATAAAACGAAGGTGGCGTTTACTTCGTTTTTAGGTTACAGTTAAGATCCTACTCAAACATAGCAGTAACCCAAATTTGAATAAAATATCTTTTAACATCTAACGCTGTGAAGCCCTGTACAATGATTTCGTTTTCAGCGGGTTGTTCTGTGGGAAATCAAAAATTGTTACGGGTTCCAAATTTCACTTAATTACCTGTCATAAAGAATCTCCTTCAACGATTCAGGCACCTCCTCGTCCGGGTTCACCGTTAAAGCTGTCATATATCTAATCGCAGCATCATTAAGGTTTTCGGAATATGATACTTCGGCAGCCCGTACGTTTGTGAAAACGCCCTGTACTTCCTCTACAAGCACCATACCATTTAGTAAACAGTCTGAGCCGAGGACGACAGATGTTAAATGCTTATAATTTTGAAACCAAAATACACTGACCGGTCATTTTTAGCTAGGACTATACCTAACATTTGATCATATAATATAGCGTTGTCACGGATTAAAAACTTACGTACCTATAAAATTGTTCACCATTTCTTCCAAAACTTGTCCGAATGTTTGATTAACTTCATCAACTTGTTCATGAAGCCTTAATTCGAGCCTAAAACGATTGACTCACATTAGTTAATATTTATTTATGCAACTAATTTTGAAAAAATGAAGAAATCAATTCAAACTAAAACAAAATTAAAAAAGGTTTAAAGAAGTTTGCCCCTTTTCTTACCGTCAGACCTAATCATTGGACGCGTTTCGCCGTATTACGGTTCTTTGGCAAGGCTATAGGGTCTGACGAGGAGGAAAGAGACCTCACAGTGTATTTCAACATAAAATGTAACGGTAAGAGTACGAGATGTTGCACGTGGCGACATCTCGCGGCGTAAAGGAGAATTAGCCTGCCATCACTTACTTCATTAAATTTTTCCACGTGGTGTGAATTGAGCCGCTAAAAACAGTTCGGTATTCATCAATCTTCTTCTCATAGACATCATCTGTAATAGCATCGTGTTCCAATTGAAGTCGGTATTCTTTAATTGATGTAAAAATTTCATTTCTTGTATCTAAAATATCAATTTTATTGAGCCAAGGGCACGAAGTTTTGAACTGCTCTGCTATTGCCGCTTGAACTTTTGCACCTTACGTTCTCTCAACATATAAATATCTGTATAAAGAAAGCTTTTGTGTATTTAAAACTAATTTTTAATTAAATTTGTATGCGATGGTTTGGTCTTATCACAATTAACTTTCTGTGATATGTTACATGGTTCCTGTCTTTTAGAAAGGGATGCCAGACGCATCAAACTCATTTAGAATTGTACGGATGTTGATTGTTGAAATGAGGGAAATTGTTTGGTTTAATATGAGGGATCCTTCACAGTCTAGTCTTATTTAATAAAATAATTTTTAATAAGTGTCCCGCAAATCTATATCAAAGAATAAAATTTAGATATGATGCCTTGGATACAATTCCCTTTCCATTACACAAACCTACTTTATTTGAAAGGTCTTTGTCTTATCAATTACTACACCTAATCCGGCAAATCTGTCATTGTTGAAAATAGCTCGATGAATGCCACCCTGTAGTTATGGGTAGGGTTATTGAGTTAGAAATAATTTAATTAATAACTAAGTAACGACAATTACGCCTTGATCGCGACTGCTATTATTTGATAACTAGTAATTACACATAGTTTATATAAGACCCACACGAAAAGAGCTTATTACATAACCCATTTTAGCCTGTTGGCGTTATGTAATATACTATATTATCGTCCTGAGTGATGTAGTGAACTCATTACATCACTCAGTGATTTAATCAAACTATGATTTTTTTTTTGTTCCGTCAGTCACTGTCATTTTTTGTGTAATGTCACTTTCATAATATGAAAATCATTTTGAATACATAAAAAAAACAAAATTCTGGGTTTTATATAAAATGCTGTATATCACACGTACGGTAAGGCTCATTACAGCACTCGTGTGGTTACTACGACTCGGTCTACGACCTTGTTTAAACGACAGAATCACAAATCTGATTTGCCTCTTACCCAGAAATGATTCCATATGTCCAATACTCTCATCCTGATTTTCTTTTTTAGCCCGTTCGACGCTTTGAATAAAGTTGCCAATTTCTGCTTGTCTTAAAGCATGGTGCTTTTCTCCTATTACAAAAATCTGTTTACAATAGTCCATAAATTGTGACTTGTATTCGTCATACAATTCTGTAACTTCTTCACCTATGTCCAATAATGCGCTTCCTGCAAAGAAAGTGATATATTTTACTATATGAAATCACAAGCTTAAAAATACTTAAATCTGGTTTGCCTTGAACGGAAAATTACAATAAAAACGTTTTTCTTTTTTTAATTCGATGGAAAATGTATCCATTTTTATTATTTTGCACTTGATATGATATTGTTCGTACAAGGGAAAAAGATCCCGAGTCAATCGTATGTTCAGGTAGGCTAGAACGCATTTTATTGAAAACCGACACTAAAACAGGTAAGAAATATGCTCTTAATGAAATTCATTTGTAGAATTTATAGTATCGTAAATAGATGCATTTTTCCAATGATGTAAAAATTTAATTTTCGCCAAAAGGTGACTTAAGTATCTTTTTAACTTTTAAAGCATAAGATTAAACTTGATAAAATTGATATTTTTTATAACTATTTTAAAAGCTCTTTTTATTTTCTTCTTGTACCGCCTTTCTTTTTATCTCTTCGACAATTTTTTGTTTTTCGTGACTATGGATACCAACCAATCTATGGTAACCTTTGCTATAAAGCTGGATTTATAAACTCTCGCCGGCGTCGGCGCCAGCGCTCGTCTTAAACATGCATAGTGGCATAGCCCCCTACATTTCCAAGCCGTGAAGTAAGAAAGGCAACGTCGCAAATCCTGTCAGAGGTAGACCGATTTTTAATAAGTAACTAACGCAACTTCCGTGCAGATTCGCCCGTTTAGGCGATAAAAATTACGGTTTATTTCAAATTATTTATTGAACTTTTTGCATTTTACTTCAGTACAGATATGCCTAATAAGTAACAAGAATATAATATATATATAATATAATAATAGGAAATTTAAATTAACTTAAAAAAATTAGTGATTTTAAAACCTATTTTAAAGTGGAAAGAGCTTTCTTTTTTTTGATGATGTATTTTGGTGTTGAAGGTCATTTCTGTTTTTTGTGTAATTGATTAGTAATATATTGCTAAGAGTAAGTGCTACTTTATAAAACATTTTTCGATAGCTTTGTAACGTTATTAAAAAAAAATTCACTTGTCTGAGTAGAGCCTTTACCCATTCACGGAGACAATATAAACTAAATTAAATGTAAGAAATCGCTAATCTATATTAAAGAATACCCTAGAAATCTATATTATCGAACGGCAAATTTACAGTTGGTCTCTTCATATATACAAACTTAATCGATATTCTGCAGTATGCAGAGTTATCCATAGATGGCAGCGCCAATACCTAAAGATACTTTAAAATCCAATGTAACGAAATAACTTTTATTACGTTACAGCTTTCTTCACAGGGACATGTCTCATTTTAAGCGGTATCAGAAAGCTACCACTTTCTAAACTAGCCAAACCTAGTTTACCTAAAAGAACTTGGTGATTTTGCCGATTCAAAAATTTAAGCTTAAGTTCTTTAGTAGCTATAATAAACTGAAAAGCTGCAAATATATGAAAGTACATAATATTTACTTCATTGGTAGCAAGACATAAACCCCCCCTTTGCAAAGAATCAAAATATTCATCCCCCCACATTTAAACCTATGACTCGAACAATAAGGTTTTCAAAGTTGAAAAAATAGTCCATACTTTCAGTGGAGTCAATGTAATATAAATAAAACAATGCAATCTTCTTCCACAGTTTAATTATTAAACTGTGGAGGAAGACTGCATTATTTTATTTATAATAAGGTTTTTTCAATCCATGTATTTTAATTTCCTATTTTTGTAGATAGAATGGGCTATATAATACATATACCTATACATTTAAACAGACTCATCCAACTGGTAATCCTTAAGATATGTAATCCGATTTAAAAAAGTAAGGAAACTCTAACATTTCTGTACTTTCAATATCATGCTTAACAGAGTATTTGATTTTAACACTGTAAAATTTTTTAACCCTGACTTTACAATACTTTGAAGTCTAATTTTTTTTTTCTGATTCGAGGATCTGTTTAAATGATACATGACAGTTACAACCAGAAAGGTTCCTATATCGGCCAAATCTTTTTTCAAGGGTATCTGTTTGAAATTTACCAGCTAAAATGTATTTTATTTCAAAATGGATAAATGAGTATTCTATAATTTCTATTAGAACTGTGGTACTCTGTTACCTACTACGTTTAATGGCATCATAAGTGTCCCTAGTTAAACTCACCCCCTCTGGATGGTTATGCCATATATCAAGCCAAGTCACAAATTTCTTTAGCTAGTTTACCTTCAGACCATTTTTTAAATATATTGGGGTAGTTCAATCGTCCCTTTTCTAAACCTTGCCGTACGCAAATAAAAACATTTTGCCAGTTAAACAAACATTGGAACTAACCTTAAGATTTTCCTATAATGATAACATTGATAACTAAAACTCGGGAAAATAACAAACAACGTATGCGTCAAGACTTGTCGATGCACTTCACAATCACAAGCACAAGAGCACAAAATTGTAAAATAGTTTACAATTTTGTGACAAGACCACAAACAAAAATAGCGAATCATCGGTCTACCTGCAACGTTGCCAGACTTTGTCCTTCATAGCTTGGAAGTAAAGGAAGCTGTGATAGTGGGCATTTATAAACTTGGCGTTCGCGTTCGCAGTGTTGACAAACAAAAACATAATCTGACAGTTCTGACATTTTTAGTTTGTACTCTTGATGGTGTTTTCTCTAGCCAGTTATTAGAACAAAAAGAAAGAGTTAAATAAATGGATTTGGATTTATGACGATTGGCCGTTGACAGTTTGGCAGATGCCAACGATGACTTGACAGAAATGCTAAAATCCCATTGGTTATGACGCGGCGCTACGGATTTTCTATGAACGCCGGCGCTGGAAAGATAAAGATGGTTTATGTTGAACGCCAGCCGACGCCAGCGCGAACGCCGACTAAGTTTATAAATCACTCTATTACGATTCACTTATTTAACTCCCAGCGCCCACGCCAGCGCGAGCGCCGACGCCGGCTTCGAGTTTATAAATCCAGCTTAAACGTCGCCAACCGTTGTTTAAAGGTTGTTTTGGCATTTAGAGACAGTATTTTAAAGATACTAGTTATAAAATAGCTATTTATGTAACAAGTTGTAAAATTAGCGTGATTTTTGCACCAGATGTAAAGATTGAACTACGAGCCTAACAATTTTCCTTTCACTAGCTTATAGCATAGTATCCTGATGGCAATTTCTTTGATATACTCTTCATGTAGTAACTCAGTTTAGGGCTATTATCTAAATGAAGACCCAGGAATTTTATGTAGTTCTGGTTGATTGGAGGCACTGAATTCAAAAGTCGATTGTGAACCTTACACTTAAATAATAGAATGTTGGTCTTTGCTGCCCGGTACCATGCCACAGAATGGTCGTGTCATCGGCGAACATGGTAAACTGCCCCCGAATATCAGGATTTGACAAATCAATAATATAGAGAATGAACAAAACAGGCATAGGAACAGATTTCTGATCTTATTTTAACACTTGTGATGAAATTTCCCGATGGAAGCTTTAAAATTCCGGATTAAATTAAAATGAGCTTAGTCGTACGCAAATTTGTACCAAGAAAATAACATTTTTATTAAGAAATTAAATAACTTATTTGTTATAACTATTACACGTCCAGTTTTCAAATGTATTTTCTCGGAATACTGCTGCCTTTTGTTCGTTATAGAATTATTAGATGATACCTCATGCCCCATCATTGTTAAGAATTTTGTTAAGTCACGTAACTGTTGGTGAACTTTGTTTGAGAATGCAATATTTGTCGATGTATTTTGCCCAAGTATCTTTACAGCTGTTTTTCTTTTCTTTCCGATATATTCGTCAACATAACTTTCAGCAACAAAATTCTTCTTCCATACGCTATATCTTTTTAACGTTTGTAACCCGCAATGCAAAAACCCGTTCCTTTTTCAACTTATTACATAAATTGCTAATTTACCTTCTTTGTCCTGGTCGTACATCATGTCAAACAATTTTCCAGTATTTAAATACTCCACAAACATTTTAGAATGTAGCACTGCATCTGTTGACTCTTTCTCTATCGCATCTTGTTTTTCTTGTTCTTCTTGTTCATCCCTTTCCAATTTGCTTAATGGCTCTTTAAATTTTTTAATTCCTTGGTCTCTTTCTAATTCTTCAATTCTGTAAGAGATTAATCTTTTTTAATATCAACAGTTTCTTTCACCAACTCACTGAATGTTCCAAATTTTGCCCCATAGCTAATGCTAGTCGAACTGCTATTATTGCGTATTGTGTTGTTGTTGAAATAATTACCTTCTATATTCATAATATACGAGAGTGGGTAGAAAAGCAGCTACATAGAGTCTGAAGTCTGTATTATCTGCGCATGGATTTCCGGCCATATTAAGAGACGTCAGAGCTTTGAATTGGCGAAAGTAGTTCACCGAAGCTTTATTGTAAATTTTGTTCTTTCCTTAAAAGGTTTCAGATTCGTTTTAAGATGTTTGAAATCAGGATGCACATTTTAAATTAAGATTTTCTATTTTCGTATTTTCGAAGTGAAGCAATTAAACTTTAACCAACAAGTGAAGCAAAACACAATGGTTGCCAATTTTTACCTATACTAAATACGGTAATTTTTTTCTGATTCTGCATATTCTCAATTTTCTCAATTAGATTCTCATAAAAAGTCAGTTTTTCCAAATTGACCAACGTGTCCAAATTTTCAATTTTCTTTATTTTGTTGAAAGAAAGATCTAATTCCCTAAAATTGAAGTAACTGTATTAAATTTAGGATTTGTTGCTTTACACCGGGTTAGTTTTTTAAAAGTGTTTCAATAAACCTTTCTATTTTTACTCGCTTTGCAAGATTCCACTCGTTTGTTTACCTTAAATGTATAAGCATTTCCAAATTTTCGATTTTTTCAACAAAATTATTGTTTAGACTCAGCTTCACAAGTGACTTTAGTACCCAAAGATGATCTATTTTTAAAATGTAGAGGTATTCAAAGCGAATTTCTTCGACTTCTTCCATAGGAATACCTTCCAGGCGTAAGAGGCGTCCGACCTAAAATATCAGAACTTATTTATTTTAAGCACTTTGGAAGGGTTAACTCACTGCAAGGTCAGTCCTAAACGAAGTGGACTTTTTAAAATTTAAATGGCGTTCTATGTATATTTTTTAATAAATTAGTGCCTAAATAAATGATTTATTTGTTAGATTATAAATATTTTCGCTCTTTCTGAAATTTTACAATATTGCAGATTTTTTGACATCCTGTACTGTCATGGAAAATGTAAAGGGGTTACACTTGCAACCGAGCAGTTGGATATCTTTATCGCGGCTAATGTCTGGACTCTGTTCCTGGCTTAAAACCTTTCCAACATGGAATCTCCATTGGCTATACCCTAATGACTTACCTCCCCCTTGGGATACTGAAGGTCTATACATTTTTCTATCAATGCGTTGTTGATAACTCTCGGCTCTCGTTCCTTGCAAGGGTTTAACATTCTTTTGATCTCACAAAATAAGAAACATGAAAAATTATTTTTGGGTTAAAAATTTCATGATTTTGTCAAAATTATTTATGTGTCAATTGTACGTCATATTTGATACCATCAGCAGTCCCTACAAATAACCTCGAAAATTGTAATAGTTATTTATAACTGTTAATAATTATTTTAGGGGTTTGAAAATATTGTTATTTTCTTCGGAACCTAATAATATAGGATATACAATTATTCCATTAAACAAATTGGCACTTAAAAAATTGAATCACATTCTTTGGACAGTATTGCTGGCCAGTAGATTTCGTTATGGCAGCATCGATATGTCAGACTAATTTACTTACCTCCCTGATTACATAGGACTTCTTTCTATTGAACAATCATCAGCTATAGTCATTATATTAAAATCAACAAAAATGAATATGGATTTTTAAGGGTTCACAGTTATCACCAGATTTTACTTAGGTTTTAATTGTCTTGTCGGTGCTTTAAAATAAAATGTGGATAACTGGTATTTGTCGTACACAAAAATAAAGCAAAGCTTTTAAGTATCGATTAAATTTTCAGGTCTGTTGTCTAGGAAACTAATTCGTTCAATCTAAAGGGGAATTTTATACAAGCCGAAATATAATTTTGAGGAAATATAAAGAATTATACTTAGGACAATGAGAGCGGAAAAGAAAAATTGACGTCACCAAATGAATATCACGAAAAAGAATGGATTGATAGGAAGCTGGTGGGCTTTTCCACTAAAATCGAGAAAGATAATGTTGTTTGCCTCTGCTGCGAAAAGTGGGAATGGGTTTGTTCATTATTTGCCATTTTATAACAATAAAACAACAAAAAAATTAAATCAATTGATGTCTATACGTAAATGATTAAAATTGATAGTCGTCTAAACAAGCTACAATACAATACTTATACTTATTTATTATGAATGCAAAAATTCTTCTATTTGGTAACAAGTAGTTGAATCGGTATTTTCCATATTTTAAACCTTAAAAGTGAATTATTAACACTAAGCTAGTCGTTATAGCTGTCAAAATCACGCTAATTATCATGTTTCCATCGGAATTTAAACAATCATTTAAGGCAATTTTCCTGCAATTTAAAATGCGTTTTACCAGCAATTGAAAAATTACAAGTTTAAGAACAAAGCACTTTTTTTAAATCTTAAGAGTTAAGGATTGTTTTTCGGGTAAGTGATGTTAATGCAAACAACTCTCAGGTCATGGTAATGTCAGCCCACAATAGATTCTCACAATGTCTAAGGCATTCTACATCTATAGGGTGTTGAAATTTCAACATTTTCTGTATTTCCCTAAGTAAAATAAAATTTTTAAAATGGTCTAGTAGGCTCTGACTTTATTGGGATAATATTTTGTTTTTAATAATTTTGACAGTTCGCGTTTGAAATCGTAACTTGTGTCTGCATGTGTTTGTAAATTAAAGGTTTAAGTTGTAAACTGTAAGGTGTAAAGATGTTTTAATACTCGTTATAATCTCGCCACAATGACGAATTCTGAAATTGCTATGATGCATTTCATCTATGGCCTTGCGAATGGAAATGTAAGAGAGCCAGACATCTTTCCATGGAGCGCTATCCCAATAGAATTACACCTGATTATTGAATATTCTCGAATATTTATAGGGGGTTTTGTAGAAACTGGAATTCTTAACAAGAATACCAATGATACAAGTAGACCACGTACTGTTAGAACACCACAGATCAAGGAAGCTGCTCTAAATGAAATAGAAGAAAATCCAGGCACTACTTAGCACCAGAAAAATCTGTTATTATTATATATTATTAGTCATCAAGTTGTTTGGCGTATCCTGCGTGATTCTCTGCTATACCCTTACCACATTTAAAGGGTGTAAGCGCTCCTTCCTCGGAATCTCCCTTTAAGGATTAATTTCTGCCAGTTGTACCTTGACAGAGCAAGTATACCCCAATTTCGATTGTAAAATCCTTGTTACTGACGAAGTCAATTTTTCAAGGAATTCAATTTTAAATGGAATTGTAAAAAATCATTTTCAAAAGTTGTTCTCAATAAATGTATGGGGTGGTATAATTAGGGATCATTTGATTGGTCCCTTTCTTTTTGACTTAATGGTCACTCATACAGGCATTTTTTACAGCAAGAATTGCCTTTATTATTCGAAGACTTACCTCTTTTACTGATAAATCAAATGTGGTATATGCACGATGGGCCCCCAGCACGTTTTTTTTATTTTGACTCTGAAGTATTTAATGGAAGTGGATAGGACGGGGTGGACCTTAGTCATGGCCTCCTAGGTCCCCGGGCTTAAATAACCTAGATTTTTTCCTATGGGGGCGTCTCAAATCTAGTGTATGCAACACCATTGAATACCGTGGATGTTTTACGAAGTCGAACAATAGGTGCATTTAAAACCGTAAGAAATACTCTTGGGGTTTTTTTGCAGGGTTGAAAGGATTTAAATCAATTTATTTAAATCATGATTTAAATCACTTCATTTTTTCAATTTAAATCCTGATTAAAATCAAAATTTCTGATAAGTTATAATCAAGAGAAAATAAAAACGTTCAGTTTTAATTAATGGTTTATTATACCAAAAACATAAAACCACTGCACCTAAATATTGTTTATTTTAGTTAATTGTAGTGCTTGTACAAAAAAACTAATTTTGCAGCTTTTTCCATTCCTAATCGATTTCTGAGTTTGAAATGGACTAAACCAAATGTTGAGAAAATTCTCTCGACTGATGCGGAAGAAGCAGCAGCACAAAGTAATTGTGTAATTATGAAGAACTCTTTTTGAATAATGGGTATATTTTGTTGCGACTTCCACCAATCTATGGGTTTTACATTCTGAAGAATATCATTATGAAACATATCAGTGAAAGGTTCTGATCTGGCAAGAAACTTGACTATGAGTGGTAGTAAACCACTATTTGGATCTAATTCTTTAACAGCCTTTAAAGCAACATTTTTTTCACTCTCTGTTAGTGTTTGCTAAGTTTTTGTTGAGTCAAGAAGATATGCCAACAAATGATATGGGGTTATACACTGTTCATAACGCCTCTTAAATTTTTGCAGTTGATTTAAAGTTATGTCCATTTTGTCAAAATGAGTGTCTAATATTTTAAATTCTTCCACAACATCAGAAGGACTGGCACCGTTTCTTTGTAGTCCATCTATTGCGATAGAGATAGGATTAAGTATTGTTAGGTATTCTTCGTCTAATATTTTTAAGTGAATGTTGGAAATGTTTCCTCTTATATTAGACGGCCAATTATCAAATACTGCGAGTTAGGGCTGACGCATCTTTATATAAACAGTGAAGGGTTTTCTTGTTTGCAGCTCTGAGCGTTTTTCGACAGGATCTATCTTCATACAAATTTGAAACTTCAAAAAAATCTCGACTTTTTTCAAAAAAATTGCGATTTTTGATGTCTTTATAAAAAATCATGATTTTTTTCAACCCTGATTTTTTGATCAAGTACGGGCATCATTGAGAAGAGCGGGCGCATGTATAAGGGTTGGAGGAGGTCAGTTTCAACAATTATTGTTGTAACCTAGTTTCCTTGTTATTGTTATTATTTAGTTTTTTTTTATTGTAATAATATATTGCGACAAAACCGGTTCATCCCAACTTTAATTTTTAAGGTAGTGGCGAATAAACTGTCAAAATTAATAAAAACAATAGATTATCCAAATAAAGCCAGAGCCTACTAGACCAGTTTAAAAATCGTTTTTTACAAACAAAAAAAAATTATTTCGTTTTACCAGCGGCGCACCACAAAAAAATTCATGTATTATTAGAAATCCAATAAACCAAGTAACAAAAAAGTTATGAAGCTTTAAATAAATGTAAGTATGCAATGTGCTGCTGGTGGGGGCTTCCTGCAAGGTACATTAACACTGTTGTCAGATCTGGAGTTTGCGTCCCAAAAACCCAAGCAAGAACCCTTACTATAAAATTTCGTGCAAATTCCGCTATTATAAAGATAAACATTGGGAAAAAGTTTATAGAGAAAAAATAACTATCAATTTTATTCGTTTTGGCATTTTAGGAGTGTTCGTAGCGATATAAAATAAAACGCACTGAAACTGAACTTCAGCAAATTTTGACAGAAACTGGTATAAAACTTGTAAGACTTACTATCACGGCTTACTGCATTATACTTTATTACTTTTTACTTAACAATGTTTGCTCTTACCGCGTTTATAGTTTGGTCTAGTAGGTTAGTAACATAGAACATGAATACATACAACATAGAACATACATCTGCAAGCTGAAGAGAATGCCTTAATTTAAATACGTATTTTAAAAATGGTAAGAACATTAGTAATCCATCAAAATACTATGTGTATGTCTAACCACCTATGAATCAGTCTGCATGTGATTCCATTAAGGCGTTGATTGAATACACTAACAATAAAACGTGCAACAAAATAAGCTACAGCTTTTAATCATCTTTCTTTCTTCTAAACAAATCATAGGCATGAAATTAGCAAGTACCAACCCTTAATTTCCTCTCTTTGTCAGGTGTGAGAAATTAAAGCGAAACAAAGTACCTTTTCCCTTTCCCAGATACCCAAAAATTCAGGTACGGGCGAGGAATTTTGGGGTTTATTCCACATTCGACTTAGAATCTTTTGTGCAATATGTTTTTAGGGTAGTAGAGAAAAGCGTGCCCCAAGAACAAGGGATTTAACTGAGGCAAGAAAAACTCAAATAAGGAACGTACTTTACAATATGATTGCCACGCATAAGTATGTCACACGGCAAAAGCTAAAAGAGGAATTGCATGCCAAACAAATTATTGACCTAAGCAAATCCACATTAGGTCATTTGTTAAAGCATTTGGGATTTAAATTTAAACGTGACAGTGGCAGGCGCTACATTATGGAGAAACCGGATATTGTTTCAAAGCGTATAACATTTTTGAGAGAATATACAGAAAACTTGTTATCAGAAGCTCCATTAGATGTGGTTTTTATAGACGAAATATGGATATTTCAAAATGGTAGCGACATTAGAACATGCCATGATGACAACATTAAATTAGTTTTAAATAAAAAAAGCAATCAGACTGCGAAAGATATAGTTTTGCATGCTGGCACCAAAGATGGCTTTATGGATGGACAGACTTAGTTTTTTCTACAAAAACTAACCTGAACTAAGCTGACTATCATGACAACATTAACTTTACATTGTTTGAAAAAAGGTTGGAAGAACTGCTTTTACCTCGGCTCAAAAAACCCTCGCTTCTTGTTATGGACAATTTAAAGTACCATTCACGGCTCAGCGAAAATATACCAAATACTTCAACGAGATAAGCTGATATCATTTCCTGGCTACAAAGCAAAAATATCAATTTTATGGAAAACGCACATTGCCGGAATTGCTACAAATACTAAAACAATACAAAGCGAAATTAGGATATGCCAATATGATTAGAGCTTCTCTGTCCTATTGACTTATTTCATATTCAGTTTGATTTACGGATAACATGAAGTAGTATACCCATATACTAAAACAGCCTTAAGTATAATAAGATTAAATTATGGTGTGTAGCAAATGCATTAACCAATAATTTAAAAAACAAGACAATATACCTAATTTAAAAAAGGCAATTGTTTGAGCAATTTAATGAAAATGTCTGGACTGAAATAATTCCGTCAATTTTAGTAATTGTGCTTGCAGAAGACACTTGTTTTATTTATTTAATGATATTACACACGAACGTGTAAGTGTTATGTATGGTGGTTCGTATATTTTATACATTAATTTGCAGTAATTAACAACAATTTGTTTGTTAACGTCATTCATTGATGTGATTTAATAAAATGATGCCAATTTTGTAAACCCGTGTAAATTAATTTGTTTTTATATTTTTATTACGAAATTTAAAAATAATTATATTTATTGTAGATATATTTTATGTGCCCATTTAGGACATGGTATATATACACATTATTTAAAATAAGAATACAAATATTTTAGATAAAGTATTCCCAGATTTAAGGTATTTTATATCAAAAAAGTTAAAATACTTTTTATTCCTAAATTCAATATACAGAGTGGCAAAAAAGTCGCGCATAATGCGTGTAACGTTTAAATTACCTCATATACGAAAAAGTGACATTTATGAAAGCTGTTCAATAAATTATTCCCCGCATTTCTACCTGCATGAATTTTTTCTGTCATTTCTGGTTTGGTTGCCATAGAGACCAACTTACTTTTTTTTAATAGAACACCCTGCATATTTGGATTCTACTGGGAAAACTCTGAACTTTTTGTATTTCAGATTTTCACCTATCTGCAAATGTTTCCGAGATAATGACAGCTTAAAAATGAAAAACTTCCTAATTATAATTAGTCCTACCTAATACCCACAAGTTGTTTTTATGACGGCGACCTAAGAGGTGTCAATTTTGAGTTCTTGTTTAATTTTCTGTTGTGATTTCTAATTTGTTTACATTATGCTGAATCTGAATTGAGTTGAAATTTTAATAATTGGCGGTTACGGACATAATATGAAGAGATCGCAAGATCAGGTTTGCCAACTTTTCAGTAAATTATATCCAAATAGGCCTCCAATAAATCAGTCAACGGTGTGTGGAGTGGTAAAGAAATTTCGAGAAACAGGCAGTGTTAAGGAAGCCGCTAGATCAGGTCGACATAAAACAGCAACCGGAGGAGACAAAGCTTTGGATATCATGCTCTCAATACATGAAATTCCAACACAATCATTCAGGCCAATGGCAATGGATTTTAATGTGTCTCATCAGTCAGTAAAAAATTTGTTTAAGCAGGAGAAGTTGCATCCCCACAAGATAAAGTTGGTGCACGAGTTAAAAGAGGACGATTTTGATACAAGAGCTGAATTTTGTGAGCTGATGATGGAAGGATGCAATAACAATAATAACTTCGCAACAAATATCATTTTCTCGGATAAAGCTACTTTCCATTTAAATGGCATTGTGAATAGACACAATTATCGTTATTGGTTAAAGTTAATGTTTGGGCGGGCATAGTTGGTAGACATATTGTGGGACCTTTTTTCATAGATGGTAATTTGAATGGCGAAAAATATCTGAACCCCCTCAGAAATCACATAATTCCTTCTTGCAGAATGGTTTTACCGGGTGTAAATAATGGCATAAACGAACAGGTATGGTTCCAGCAAGATGGAGCACCTGCGCATTATGCGGCAAATGTTAGAGAATACAAAAGCGAACAATTTCCAGGACGTTGGATAGGCAGAAGGCGTATTGACTGACAAGCGCGATCCCCGGACTTAACCCCGCTCGACTTCTTTTTGTGGGGATACTTAAAGAACAAAGTCTACGTTAACCGTCCAAATGATTTAGAATCTTTAAAAGTTAGAATTAGTGCTGAAATTTGGCCGTTCCAGAGGACTTCCTTTTAAACGTTGTAGATGGGTTCAGAGATCGACTGGAGCTCTGTTTAGCAAAAAATGGTGGTCATTTTGAACACCTGATCCACTGAAAAGGTTTCACTTGTTTATTATTCCAATAGTTAGTTGTTTACTTTTCTAGGCTATTTATTTTGATATTATAAAGTGTTACAATTTTAAACAAACAAAAATTTGAAATACAAAGAATTCAGAGTTTCCCCAGTAGAATCCAAATATGCAATCATATGCAGGGTGTGCCATTTAAAAAAAGTAAGTTGGTCTCTATGGCAACCAAACCACAATTGACTGAAAAAATTCATGCAGGTAGAAATGTGGGGAATAATTTACCGAACAACTTTCATAAAGGTCACATTCAAAAGTTACATGCATTATGGGCGACTTTTTTGCCACTCTGTATATGTATATTTATTATAAAGATATTGTATCTTAACGCCATGGTAACTATATATTAAACTATAGAGTAAAGGATTTCTAAAGTAATTATAACTGTATTGTCAATAAACCTATACAGTATGTTAAATAAACTTCATATTTGTAATAAGTATCTTCAACCACAATGTTCTGCAAAATTTTACTACTATGCTGGTTGATAGCGGTTCAGATATGCAGATGTTAAAGTGTCATTTGGCCTGGAAGTCTTTTTTTACCTCAGAAGGCTATATATGTTGAGAACTCTTTGAAACAGGTAGCAAACATAACAAACATTGCATGGGTCTAGCATGAATTTAAATAGATAGCTCCATCACATCCACTGGCCTACAAAATGTAGAAAGTGTATTATTAAGGTTTATAATAAACCTTAGGTTTTATACTTTTTTCATTATTAATAAACCATCTCTCTAAAGAACAGGGTTTTATTTGTCAAAAAATGATACCAAAATTTCAAAATAATTCATACAGCGCTATAGTAGTAGTAGTAGATAAAAATACTGAAACTGGAAATATTTTTGAAATTAATGTTTTGCTAGTATTATTAGACCAATTTTAATTAAAACAGCAATGCAATAAATCGAATAAAACTGCAATAACTGTTATAGGTTAGTTCAGATTAGTTTAGGTTTAACTTACCTTAAAATTCGTTTGTTAAAACCAGAAGTGAGGAAGCTTCTCCTCAAAATTATTACTTATTATACTAATTTTTTTAATCTGACTCCCAGACTCACAGGAGTTCTGTCTTGCATCATGCGCAAAGTCCGCCGATGACCGCTGACAGTTAAATGAAAGGACTGGTCAGGTTTTGTTTCCTGATTGTATACCTGGTCACCGCATCTTAGAAGTTGCGCACATAATAACAGTTCCTATTAGCAAAATCACAAACAGCTCATTCTGGGAAAGGTTTTTCTCAGTACACTACAAAATCAAATAACTTTTTAGAAAACTTAAACCTATCAAACTGTCAGCATGGTTTTAAGAAGGAACGATGTCGACACTTAATGAACTATTAACTGTATCACCAACTGTTTAAATGATAAGTAATTCATTGTCGGCATGTTCGTTGATATGAGTCGCGCCTTTGACACGGTGGATCATAGAGTACTCTTTGAAAAGCTGAAAAGAATGGGGGTGAGAGGGATGTCTAATGAATGGATTATGTCCTATTTATCGGGAATATCTCAGATGATCTCGATAGGAGGTAACACCTCATCTTGTCAACCGATTACTCTTGGACTTCGTCAGGGCTCTATTCTGTTGCTTTATAAATGATTTATCCTTAATTTGTAACCGTCAGGGGATGAATTCTATGCTGATGACACTAATATTCTGTTGAGTGCAAGAAGTTTGTGTGAAAATGTGCTATAGGCGCAAGCATCCATTGATAGGACGATCTTATAGTGCCAATCAAATGGATTTGCAGTCAACAATAAAAAATCAAATTCTATCCAATTCTATACCAAGAATGTGTCAGTAGATCAGAGCTTGCTTCTTAGAATGAAAAATTACTTTTTATCCGATTGTGTCAAAAAATGACGTTTTATAGATCAGATATTTGGACGAAAAGGTAACCTTTTCAATAAGGTATTGATTATTGCGCTGGTAGCTAGGCAACCTTTGTCGTCCTAGTCCGAAAAACATTTTGTCGGACGCTAAAATATTTTCAACAGTTTATTTTATTCAATTATTTACAATATTTATATTAAATGTACAATTAGAACAATTTTGAACAAGAACGGGGTGATGTAAATTTGATTTTGAGGATGTGTTATTATTTTTGGTCTACGTTATAATATTATTCTCCAATGTTGAACTCGATTGGGAGACGGATTGCGACACCTGAGTCGAGACTGACTGCAGGTCAGATTGTGGAATGTTGAATATTTTCTTGGTCAGCTCTAACTTATTACTTAAGGAATCATCTATGTAGCCCTCGGCTACTCCCGAAGACTTCCAGCCTCCATGCCGTTTTAGAGATGTTATGTCTGCTCCCGCATCTACAAGTAATGTGGCCGATGTTCTTCTGAAACAATGTCCCGTGAATTCCTTGGCATTCGGCAGTTTTAAGTAAGATGCTATTTCCTGAGGTATAGAGCCAAATTTGTGTATACCGACAACTTGCTTATGGCATTTTCCATTGCGATAAGACACAAAAAATCGCCCATCACTCATATTTGTTGGACGTAAAGCCAGATAATTTCTATAATACTTTAGATATTCTCCAGTCACCGTAAATGATCTCGGTTTGTTTGTTTTATTATAGGGAATTTTTATTAACAAAGCCGTTCCCAAATCTTGTATGTCATCAATTTTCATATGAGCCAGTTCTTCTCGACGACATGCGCCCGCGATTCCAAAAATAAAAGCAACCTGTAATTAAGAAAATTGTTAGTCAGAAATTTAAAATACTATTATATAGTTACATTTACCTTCAACATTAAGTATTTGTCATCTGGAGCATGGCAAAGGAATTTGTGAACCTCTTCTCTAGTTAGGATCCTTGATTTCTTTGGACAATATCCAACACTTTTTTGTTTCAACAATGCTCGTAATCTCATGTATTTAGATATATCAATATTCTGTTTTACATTTACCACTGCACGTAGCATAGAATACTGCGACCACAGAGTAGATGACTTCATAGTTTTCGATAATTCCGCCATATAGACCAAGAAGACGTTTTCGGAGAACGACTGTATATTTTTTTCTTGCCGGTAATCCATAAATTTTTTATAAGCTCTTTCATATATTTCCTTAGATTTTTGTGGCAACAAATGTAACATTACTTCCTTGGCAGTTTCTTGAATGTCAGGTGGTGTACCTTCTATAAGATCATCGTCTATTTCCATTTTTAATTGTGTTTTTCAGGTTTTAAAACTAGCAGAACACGAAAGATTAGTTAAAACTATCGCCTGATTGATAAAACGTCAGTTGATAATATTAATTTAATTATTTGTTAGATCCATGGATACGCATATTACAGGTTTCATTGTTCAAACATTCAAGGGACAAAAAATTACAATGCAAGATGAAATATATTGGTTTTCTTAATTTTTACATTATTTTATAATCCGAGCAAAAACACAATCGGATAAAAAATAACGTATGTTATACGGACGAAAAATGTATTTCGGACTATGCGGGTTACTGGCCTCGGCTTTGCCTCGTCCAGTAATTACCCGCAATACGTCCGAAATACTGCATTTTTCGTCCTTGTAACATAATATACTATTATACTTAATGCAAAACAAAAACTGATGCACGTAATAAAAAAAAAATAAGATAAATATACAAAAATTTCCCATAGTTTATATATTTGTTTACTGCATTATACCTTTTACCATCAACTTTAGTAGATCTAACACTTCTTTTATTTTCATCTTGCCAACATCGACCAATAGTACCATTCTGAAAAATCCATTTTTCATCCAAGAGAACGAATTGGTACAAGAATGCTTTTTTTTCTTTAATATATTCTTTCAAAAATACCAGTCGTTTGAAAGCTACATGGAAAAGTTCCATAAAAAGTTACAGCTTAAGCATAACCAATGTAAAATATTCTTCTTCTTCTTCTTCTAGTCCCGTGTGCATCTTTTGCACGTAGGGGACCTTTGTCCATCATAAAATGACTAGGGTGTTGTTTTCAGCCCGGCGAAATATAGATCCTGCATCTGGTATCCCGCACCAATCCCTGATGTTACGAAACCAGGAGTGCTGCTTTCGTCCTGGTCCTCGTTTTCCTTCGATCTTGCCCTGGAGTATGAGTTTTGGAACAGAGTATCGTTCCCCCCTGAGGATATGTCCCAGGTATGACGTCTTTCGTTGCTTAACGATATTTAAGAGTTCTCTCTCTACTCTAGCAATTAGTAGAACATCGTTATTCGACACATGTTCGGTCCAGGAAATCCGAAGCATTCGCCGTAGCGTCCACATTTTAAATGCCTCGATTCGGTTTAATGTCCTCACTTTAAGCGACCAAGTTTCTACCCCATATAGTAAGATGGGCCACACGTAGCACTTGATAACACGTAGCCGTAGCTCAACCGGTAGTGTTCTTTGACGAAATATGTTTTTCATTCTCAGAAAAGTTGTCTTGGCAATTCCGATACGTGCCTTTACTTCTTCATCGCAATCCCATCTCTCATTAAGAGTTGCTCCCAGGTATTTGAACTTAGACACTCTTTCAATTGTTTCGCCATGGACTGTGAGATTGATGTTATTATGTTCTTGCCTGCTGATGATCATCATTTTTGTTTTTGTGATGTTAATTCGCAATCCATAGCGTTCGCCAACTTCGGCAATACTGTCCAGCAAGTTCTGCAGCTCTTCAAGACTGTCAGCTAAAATTGCAGTGTCATCTGCGTATCGGATGTTGTTGATGGCCCTGCCGTTAACCTTTATTCCAGCATCCACATTGTCCAGAGCCAACTGAAAGATCTTCTCTACATATATGTTAAAAAGTATGGGAGACAGCACGCATCCTGGTCGGACACCTTTAGCAATGTCGAACTCGTCCGTCATGAGGTCTTCTTTAATTCGGATTTCAGCACACTGACCCCAATACAGATGTTTTATTATTCTGATGTCCTTGTCATCAATACCTATTAGTTTTTGAATAATACAACTTACTTGTTTCATACATTCCATAAATAATAGTCTCTACACATTTACAACTCTCTTTAAATAAGAACGTTTCCTTTTAGGTGATTCCAATTATTTATTTTGCTTAATTGTTGTTGAAACTGCGCTTACAGTAGACATATTCAAATTTAGAGCAGCTGCTACACGCTAAAAATTAGTAAAGCAGATATAAAATAGATAGACCTTAACACACTCTTTAAATTTACTTCTCGCTGTCAATGGCAACAATGAACCATTATTGTTAAGTTTTTCCTGAGAATAGCTTATTAAAGAAGCTATAAGCTCTTTGCACCGGCTATTTAAATGCTTCGGCATTTTTCGCAAATAGTAAACAATGTAATCGACAGAAATATGTGCACTTTTGTTGTTCTTAAAAGAACAGTTTTTCTAATGCTATTTATGAAAAGATCCGGAGTTGTTGTTAAAAAATAGACGGCACAGCAACACAGAACCACAAAACAATTAAGGTTAGTTTTCCCTGAAGCATCAAATAAAGCCAACGAACGAGCTGGTGCCACCGCACCGTTTACAGTTGTGTTGCCAACTATCGGTCAATAAAATTAAAATTTTATTAATTTTTACAAGCTTAAATACACAAAATATTTGCTATAAGCGAGTTTGTATCAAAGAAGAATACTTTAAGTTTGTAATAAATTTAATATCGCATAAAGTTTTAATACTTTTTGTCCAAATTTAATTTCCTCGTGTTTTCTTACGGACTTACAATTATCAGTCGACAATAAATTGACATTTACAGATCATAACAACTATTTATGTAGCAAATTGAGTTCCATGTGTTTTTTATTTCGGCAATTAAAAAATACTGTAAATCAGGACACGCTTATATTAATGGTCTCGTAATATGTAAATTTTAAGTTTTAATTGTCTCGTATTTCGTGTTTTACTTTGGACTTTAACGTTCCTGACAAGTTGCAGATGTAATTTTATTATTATTTGTAATTTGACTAGTAATAAATGATGTGATTTGATATATTTGGAATTACGATGGTGTGGAATGAAATTTCAATAACCGTCTATTAATTAACTTTGACAAGAAAATGAGTAGCATTACGACACAAAACCCGCCTTAAAAGTTAATGCATTTGACGCATACAACAAACTGAAGTCATGCACGCAACGAAAATACGTCAACGGTCGAACAACACATTTCATCACTTTTTTTAAACGAGGCGCAGTCTGACTGGCTTAAATTATTCAAACTGCAATAAAGTCCGCAATAAAGTTGAATGGCACCCTTAATAGCCGAACCCTTTTGCGACTTTCCAACCACTCTGGATTTCTGCAAGTAGCTCATTACGTATTACAAAGCTTTTAGAAAACTCTTTTGATGTGTTTTTAAAGCTTCCAGAAAGCTGTTTCGCAAACGGGACTTCTTTTGCGTGGTTTTAATCGAGAAGCTTGTTTGTTTTGTTTTTTTTTTATCAAAAATTAAAGCTAGTTCTCTCACTAGTCACTTTTATTGAATCATTTTTCACGATTCATTTTTTATGAGACCTGGTTTCGTTCATACCGTGTCATAATCTATGATTTTAAAAGCGACTAACTGTTGTTTCATTTTTTAGTGGCGCCCTGCAAAAGTCTTGTAAAGTACGACACACGATAAATGGTTATGACCAACTAGCGCCTTTATACTTTATGCACTGAGAATAATTAAACCATTTGAAAGTTTGTAAATCCCTAGTTTGCACCGACAGCAAAATTTTCGCTTAGCACTATTAGAGTAATCCGAGGAGTAATCATAACAATTATAAAAATATTCTCTATCGGTAACAATCTCGCTTATTTAAATATTTCTTATTGTCTGTATAAGAAAGGCTTGGACGTTTAGCAAATCAGTTTCCCGCACTTATACTACAGACATTTATAAAAGTCAGCATGATAGTCGCAGCGATTTGTCGACTGCGTGTTATTAGAAATCTTATATTCACAAATAAACCGATTGATATTCGTTACCCCAGCGCCACCTGGTACTAGTCATTTATGTTTTATTATGTTCTCGAATACCGCCCTTGTCGCGTCGTTGCACGTGCTTTTTGTGTGAAGCAAACAAACAAATGCCTAAGACTAAATGATAAAGTGATAACTGATAAGAATGTGCACAATAGTAAGTAAGTATGTATTCTATATACTATAATATATAATATGATATATTATTTTTAAGCATTTTAGTCGAGAGGCCAGCCACTCTCCGAGACACGTGTACAAATTGTCGGGGAATCGCTCGAAATCCCGAAATTAGTGTTAGAAATCATCGAAAGCACCACCATAGTCGTTGGAAATCATTACGAAATCCCTAATCCCGAAATTCTGAAAAATATAATAAAGCTAGTAAGTTTTATTTGAGAAATATATTTTATTTCTATAAAAACTATAGTTTTTCCTTTAAGCTGTAGTTTTTTGTTTGAACGCTTTTATAAGTGAGTTATATTTTTGAGTATTTAATATATTTTATTTGTTGATATGTATAGCTTAAAATTCTATATACCTGTTATAACCTTATTTATTCAAAACCTTAACCAAATATGTGTTGAAATATTATAACTAATAATTACCTGTTTCTTTTTATTTTCGTTTTAATAAAGATATGTTCGTAATATATAAATATAGGTAGTTTATTTTTGTTATATATAGAATTGTATATAGAATAGTATAGAATGCCTTCTAGTGCCGAACAAATTCTAGTAAATACAATCACAAGTTAATTCCATTAACGCCATATAATATATTATTTATCATATTTTGGATAGTTTTAATCTGAATAAGGTTGTGTCTGCTAAAAAAGAATCAACTATGATAGAGCCATATCAAAATCAGGAACATCTGGCCAATCATATCTCATGGAAAATTTGCATTCGTGGACCACCTAGTATATCAGATATTCTAACCTTCTTATAATAGGAATTAGAACCTTTCTTATATTGGGTATAAACTATCTTTTTAGTGGAGAAAACAGTATGATATTCGATATTATCTAGATTAGATTATCACTGATATTAGCAATTTTTATGAACGGTATACAAAGTAAATTATTACCACTATAACCACATTTTAGCAAAGCGAGATTAGTTACAGTAGCGAACTGTCGTGCTGTCCAGATACGTATGCGGAACTCTAATAACTGATATAATATTTTTTGTATCAAGTATTGAATAATTTTCTTAGTGTGTGTATCTCATTATTATTATCTAGTATCACTTTCATGACAGTTGCGCACATATTTCATGAACGGCCCTACGTATAGTCCGACACAATACACAATAAATTTTTATACATATCCAAACATTGTTTCAATCTTCCTACTACCGCCCTGGACCGGAATGATTTATTTGCCAAAACAGAAGCACAAGCAGGTACACTGAGAAAATTATACAATACCTGATATAAAAAATACTATATCAGTTATTAGAATTCCGCATACGTATTTCGACAAACACACAAAGGAAAAACTATAGTTTTTCTAGAAATAAAATATATTTCTCAAAAAAAACTTACTAGCTTTATTATATTTTTCGGAATTTCGGGATTAGGGATTTCGGAATGATTTCTAACGATTTCTGCGACTATGGTGGTGCTTTCGATGATTTCTAACACTAATTTCGGGATTTCGAGCGATTCCCCGACAATTTGTACACGTGTTTCGAAAAGTGGTTGGGCCTCTCGACTAAAATGCTTTAAAATAATATATCATATTATATAGAATACATACGTACTTACTATTGTGCACAGTCTTATCAGTTATCACTTTATCACTTAGTCTTAGGCATTTGTTTGTTTATTTAACACAAAAAGCACGTGCAACGACGCGACAAGGGCGGTATTCGAGAACATAATAAAACATAAATAACTGGTACCAGGTAGCGCTGGGGTGACGAATATCAATCGGTTTATTTGTGAATATAAGATTTCTAATAACACGCAGTCGACAAATCGCTGCGACTATTATGCTGACTTTTATAAATGTCTGTATTATAAGTGCGGGAAACTGATTTGCTAAACGTCTAAGCCTTTCTTATACAAACAATAGGAAATGTTTAAATAAGCGAGATTGCTAAGCGACAATTTTGCTGTCGGTGCAAACTAGGGATTTATAAACTTTCTAATGGTTTAATTATTCTCAGTGCGTGGATGGCGGGTTAGACAATGGATTTTATGTCATGAAATATACATGGTGCAAGTAGAATTGTCTGTTAAAGACACTGGCCCTTATATAAACCAAAAACCCAATCTCAGCGCACACACAGGGGCGGGGGGGGGGGGGGGAGGGCAAATTCGAGGCTAAGTACAGGGATCTCTGAAACTATAAGATATACAAAGTCGGTTAAATGGGGGTAAAGTTCCGAAATATGGTGCTCAACAAAACGCTGCGAATACCTTCGGAGATATCGGAAAAAGAACGGGAATTAGCAAATCCGTTTTTATTTTTTCCTGATTATACAGGTGTCCCAAAATGCACATCAGCATACCCTGCGTATTTTATTTTTACCAGTTTGTGTTTAGCATTAGTAACTTTTGAGTGTTTCGCATAAAAACCGTTTTATCTCGAAAACCGTCAGTTTTATCGAAATAAATTAAGAGTACCTTTTTAAAGAGGAATGACCAGAGTATTTAAAAATCAGTTTTCAGCTCTGTCAGATGACAACGGTCAAAATTTTGGAGCAACGAGTGTAGTGGCAAGTCCATTCCTGACTTCCCTGACGATGTAAAACATCTACTTTAGTACGGTTTAATGACTCTTTATGGTCTCTATAAAATATTAAAAATTCATTAAATTATACAAGTCGATTCAAAAGTTAGAGCCAAAAAAGTAAATCGCTGGGTACTCTTTTGGGGCTCTGTATCTCCGTTAAGGATTATTTTTCTATGACAAATTAGGGTTATTTTGACCTACTCTGTATGCTCCCAAAAAATTAGGAGGTACTCACCGGACACTCTGTATTTATTGAAATAATTTTTAAATGCCACTTTTCTCCTCTAGACGTTAACTTAATAAATTTTCGATTCCGACGTTTTCGTTTTCGAGCCCCCATCATTTTTTAGAATACAGACCTGGAATTTAAATTGCGTATTTTTGATTCCCATACGCCTAGAACTTAATATTTAATGTCTTCTGAATGCTATTCGGACGTTTCCTTTCTTAGAAATATATCAGCAATGTTTTTGGATTATCTACAAAAACTAATTTGTTTTTTGAGCCGGTAAATTGCGATTTGAAAATCTCTCAGAATAAACTCTTCTTGTTTCTAGAGAATTGCAATGTGCATATTAAGGCTCCATATAAGTTATGTTCTGATGATGACAAATTTTGTCATACTTATCTATTGGCATCCAGGACAAGAAACCATTGTGGCTTTTATTGTAGGGTAAAAGTGGGAGAGACGCCATAGTTTTTGCAAGTGTGAAATTTTATAAGAAAAAATGCAATATAATCAAATCGTTTATTTTTTGCAGGAAGGTTACTCTTATACAGTTTGTGGCAAAAAACAATTTAGGACATTATTTCAAAAAAATAGAAATCTAGAAATTAAAATATCACAAGCTTCAAATTGCCGTCTCTCACACACTATGTGGGAGAGATGCCATGACACGAGGGAGGGATGCCATACAAACTATTTTGTCTGATTAAAATTTTTTTTTGCGTACTATTTCCCTCTCACAATTATTGCAACGGGGCAAGTACATATTTTCTGGGCATTCTGAAATAGTAAATACCTTGTTCAAATTTAACAGTAAAACACGTATTATATAAGTCTCTTCTCATTTTTGAGGATAGAAGCCATACAGTTAAAATATCACTCAGTGTAAACAATAATACAAACATATTTTTTAATCATGTTAAAAACAAGCTGAACAAAACATTCAAACAAGTACTCACTTTAACTTATCTCCGCTGTACTTATACAGGATGTCTCTAAAAGGTGTGTACAAAATCTGAGCACATATTCCTGAGGCCAAAATAATGCGATTTAAAGCAACTTACGTAAGTCCGAAATTGCTCTGTTTCCGAGATACAGGGTGGTAAAGTTAAAAAATAAAAATCGAATTTTTTAAAATTAATGAACATTTTTTAACGTATTACTTTTAAACTTGGTACCCGGGGTTTTTTTGGGATGCCAAACCCGAATACTAACACCTTTTCACTGTGACCATTAGAGGGCGCTTCACAATGCACATTTTATGGTTTAGAATGGCCATAACTTTTTTATAGTGTAGTCCTTTTTTTGTTAAGGAACTAATTTTTTGAAGATTTTGAAACAAAAAAGGTACCTACTCTTGTGAAAATCTGTTAAAGTAAGCCGTTTTTGAGATATTTCGGTTTTTAGTGTTTGATGCCGCACCGGAATATTTAAATTATTTCACTAAAACACAATATGTTCAAAATTTACATCGAATAAATTACGCAGAAAAAAATATTTCTTAAGAATACGTAATGCACTCGAGGGCAGCCGAACAGGCACTGACTCGTTACGGCGACAGCGTCGATAAGTAGTTATTTCCAGTGTAAAGTATATGGCTATCTCTTTCACGTCGCGAGATAAGGATCTTGTGGCGTCTTTCCCACCTTTACCCTAATGTTCCAACTTATTTGAATAATTAATGGCAACAAATCGATTATTTCAACAAATTGTTAATTTTTTTAAAACACGTCTAGATGAGTACTTCTTCAACCAGAAAAAGAGAAGTGCAAACAACTTTTTAATAGTTTTCATTCATATAAATTCAAATGGATTTCTATCAAGTAGCGATTGCTGTGAGTTTTAAACTCCTGACAGTTTTGATATCGCGAGCAAAAACACTTTTTCGCAGTCGTTGCACTGTTCTAATAAATATTTCGCTGCAAATTGAGTCCAAAACGGCATAAGCGCTTCTCGAGTCAGATCTTTATTTAATTATTCCCCCGCTGGAATATAGTTTTTAATTAATGAGGCGCTTTCAAATTTGGTTAATGCCATTGCGAGGAAGTTTGCTCATGAATTTTGCACATTAAACCGAAAGTTGAGAGCTTTAGAAGCTAGTATACGTAAAAGAAACCAACCAGGTGCAACTAATAACTTAAGACGAGAAAGAACTTCCTTTCTGTTTCTCCCTGCTCTACGTCCGTGATTGTACTGTCTGATTCCGTGAAGTTTTATTTTTTTTTCGTGCAGCATGAGACATGCGATTTGCTGTACATTTTGCAAGAAGACTTGATAGTAGAGTCCGTCTATCTATTTAACAAACTCATAAATGCTAATCCCTTACCGTCGTAATAACCTATTGTGGGAGGTGTAAAATTCTGTTACCTGCTCTGGGGAGTCCAGGTACGGATGTATTTAAAGACTATTATATTATTATATTTTCTCAGTAATCCTCTTAAAATAATTAGGGTAAAATAAAATAGGTTTATTTTAGTTATTTAAATATGCCGATTTTTGGTTTTAAAATTCAGTTAGATGTTTGTATTGGTTTAGACAAGAAGTTATTTGTTGCCAATTAAACGTGATATTTTAGAATGTTTCGTCCGTGGAAAGAAATCAGTACGCCAAGTGGATCTACTAAATACTTAACTGCAGTAAAAAGCATTTATGAAGGTAAACCATCCAATGAAGTTGTATCTTGGCCTTATACTTTACTACCTAAGTTGCAGTATTGTCCGATTACATCAGTAGATATTGAAAGAAGCTTCTCTTTGTATAAACATATTTTTACTGATAGAGGACAATCCTTTTTAGTTGAAAAATTTCAAAAATATTCAGTAATAAATGCCTTTTACACAATTTCAGGTTAAAAAATTGTTTACTTTTATTTTTCTTTGTTTTTTTTGCATTTTTTTAAATAAACATCTTTTTTAGAACCCAGTGTGTTTCTTTACACTATTTTACTATAATAAATTAAGAAATCTTGCATACCAGTATGCATATTTGGTCAAAAAATAAAAATGAAATTTTAAAGGCAAACAAGGCGCATACTCTGGCTGAATTTAAGTGCATATATTCCGCACTTTAGTGATTACTGATTAGTTTAAATGTTAATGTCGTCTAGACTTTAATTAATCATTTAATATGTGCTAAGGCTGCTTAGCTAATTTTCAACTACCTTTTTTTTATCAAGGTATGCTTATTTTCTTTAATATTGGGGAACGATATCCATCTTTCGTCCCCCATGTGTTTCAAAACAACGTTAAATTCGTTTAAGGTTATTGTTACATCAAACAACGTGCCATATTATCTCTGTTTTTATTAAATCCGGTGTCCTACGAAAAGAAAACTTCGTTCGAGTGACAGTATCAGAGAACTAAAGTGGGTCGTCGCCGTCGACCGAGAGAAATAATAAATTCGTTCGAAAGATCGATAGTCGCGAGATGAGATGGAAGTTTCTTAAGAAGGTGGAACTGGGGAGAAAGAGTTTTGTTTTAAAAAAGCACCCTTCTCCTAAGGGCGGTTTACCGAAGTAAAACAATTGTTGTTGGTGAGTGTTTTGAGCCTGGCGGGCTAGTCATTTTGCGGTTTTGGAAATAATTGAAAGAAGATGTTTGGAATGATTTTTGTTAAGTGGTTACATTCTCTAGAATTTTAGAAAAGTCGATTTTTTTATTATTCTCTATGCTCAAAATAATATGACAGCGCACGTCAGGGGACTGGCACATGGTATTAGAACCTTTCGTTACAAATTTAGGGGCAGCGGTGTAGGTTAATACTTCAAACAGCGAAGTTTGTCAAGAAAGCAAAATATACTTCGTCTAAAATTTTATAAAATGTTATTTTTTTTTTAATTAAAAGGTTCATTGGACAGACTATAATGGCAAGCGACCTTTTTTTAAAGACAAGCACAGAACATTGAAAAATATTTTTTATTTTGCGTAAAAACTTATTTTTTTATTGTTGGAGAACCAATGAAATATTATAGTAAATTGAATCATTTATATCTCCGGGGTAAAGAGTATTCATTTTTTTATTGTTGGAGAACCAATGAAATATTATAGTGAATTGAATCGTAGATAGTTAATGATCCACATGAACTTAAAGACCTGCGTCCAATTAGTATTCTACCTTGCCTCTCAAAAATTCTTGAAAAGATAATTAGCGATCATCTAATGGAGCATGTGGAAAGAAGCCGTATTTTGCCTGAAACTCAGTCTGGTTTTAGAAAAAATCACGACTGTTCTACTGCTTTGGCTACGGTGTGTGACGATATTTTTCGAGCTTCTGATTCTGGAGAGATAACGGTTTTGGCACTACTAGACTTTTCCAAAGCATTTGATACTCTCGACCACCGTTTGCTGTTAGCTATTCTTCATTACATTGGTCTCAGTGATCACGCTATTAATTTCTTTAAGTGTTTATTTGACGGTCGAAAGCAGTATGTCAAACTGGAGGACAAAATATCTAACGAATTAATCATTACTACAGGTGTACCCCAGGGATCTATTATCAGTCCACTGCTGTATGCTGTATACTCTTCTTTTCTCCCAAACATCATAAAAAAATGTAAGTCTCACTATTTGCTGACGAAACCCAGGTATACTTCTCCTTTAAGAGAGACGATGTCGATTCTGGTTGTAAAGCTATTAACGCTGACCTCCAGAGTCTTCAATCGCTTTCTCTAAAACACTCGCTATATCTTAATCTAAAGAAATGCTGTATAATGATATTTGGGAGAAAAAATGATGTGGACAGCGTAAAAAACTTAATAAACATAAAAATCAAAAACTCAGTTTTACCAATTAAGGACAATGTCAAAAACTTGGGTGTCGCCTTCGATGGTGCATTACGATTTGATGGCATGTATCCCATTGTATTCAGAGGGCTTATATTAGATTAAAATTTCTGTACAGTTATCGACACGAGCTATCAACTAACCTGAAAATTCTACTGTGCGACTCCCTCGTCCTTTCCATATTTAATCATGGAGATGTTGTGTATGGAAACTGCTTGATCACCATTCAGAAAAAAATAATTCAAAAAGTTCAGAATTCCTGCTTGCGGCTCATATATGGAATTCGTAAGCGCGATAGAATATCTCACAAACTAGTGGAGGCAAAATGGCTAAATATGGAGAGTAGGAGGAGGTTACACGAAGCTTGTTTCTATCACAAAATATTGTACTATAAAAGTCCTCAATACCTTTACAAAAAAATTATCTTCATGTCTCATGTACATAACATAAATATACGATTTCGGGGTATAATAACTCCGCCCCTGCACAAGTCCTCCATGTTTGAACGCTGTTTTACATTTAACGCGGCTAGATTATACAACTCTCTTCCCGACTTCTTCAAGACTCTCACACCAGCTACTTTTAAACAAAATATTCTGAAACATCTCTCTTCTAGACAAGCTAACTTATAAACAAAGACGTGTTAGGCCTTTTCTTTCCTTTTCCTTTTCCTCTCTTATTTGCACTGTGTATATATATTATTAACAAAACTAGGTATATTTATGGTTTATTTATTAGTCGTCATATTAAATCCGCTATTATTGTAATAATTACTTAAGGTTAAGTTGATCAGGGTAGATTCCACGCAGGTGACATTTACATCTGGACTTCGCCCTTTCTTATACTATGTATTTAGTACAGAAATAAAGACATTATTACTATTATTATTATTATTATTATTATTATATCTCCGGGGTAAAGATTATTCATATTGAAGAGAAAAAAAAATCCAAAATACTTCACAAATATTTAATATTTTGCTCTACGCGTTGCGGATTTTTAAACCATTTTCAAGATCTGTCTAAAAAGGTCATTTATATAATAATCTCAATTCAAAATCAAAATTATTAGGTATTTCTTACATAATATAATGAAGTTGTGCTACGTAATGCGAATAAAGGCCATAAGCTGAATTTTTTAGAAAATATAGAAATCGCCAAATTAGAGATTAATAATCAGATTGAGTGTTTGAACGATCCTGTCAACGCCCACTACAGAGAAGCAGCGAGAATTGTAAATGAGTTTAAGTAGTGAATGTTTGTTTAAATAATCGTACTTCCTTTTGTGCTACCTAGATGTCACTCTGGTTCGGTATATTTTGTTTTATTTTTTAAATGTTTTTTGGGTTTATCCCGTTGATCAATTTTATATAGTTAGTTAACCTGTGTTTGCCATTGTGAACTTGTTTGTGTCCTTAATGTAAAGTTTGTGATTATATTTAGTAATACTAATAATAATAGTAAGTATTACCTAATAATTTTGATTTTGAATTGAGATTATTATATAAATGAACTTTTTAGACAGCTCTTGAAAATGGTTTAAGAAACCGAAACGCATAGAGCAAAATATTAAATATTTGTGAAGAATTTTGAATTTTTCTTTCCTTTTCAATATTATAGTAAAGCTTACATTATAGAAAGGTAAAGGATATAGTGCTGAAACATATTATTACTAAAAAGAAGCAAAGTGACTGTGGTACAATTAGAAGTATTGACGAGAATGATTTAAATTTATTAAGAAGGAAAATGTATGAAATGTATGAAGAATAATTTGTACCTACCCTGGTTTCCTTAAAAAAGAGGCTTGGCAACGACGAAACATACGTTTCTTGTAGCATTTCAAGCTTAAGAAAAATTTTGCTTAAAATGGGTTTTAAGTATCACACGGTTGATAAAAGACAAACCTTAATGGAATCTCAACGTCTACGGGAATGGCGTCAGAAATATTTAATGACCTTTAAACAATATAGAACAGAAAATCTACCTTGACGAAACATGGTTCGATACACATGACACTACAAGAAAACGATGGAATTATTTTTTAAATAAATGTCCAACCAATGACTCTAATGACAACGTTTTATTTTTCGAATCCACCGATTTAACGACGAGACGAGATATCATGCAGATCATGAAGCTGTCTTTTTCGGAAGACAATTACAAAACATTGGAAAGCATTATTTATTTTGTATAAAACTTTTTTTTTATTCTTGAAGAACCAATGAAATATTATCTAATGTATATTTAACTTTGTGGCCTTAAACAATTCTCTATAAACTCATTAACTTTCCTCCTGGAGGGGTGGTAGAGACTGTAAGAGATGGGAAATTTTTAAATGAAAAAGAAGAAAATGTGTAAGAGCAGTAAAAAAGGCTCTGGGACTTATTTAAAGAGAGATATGTTGCAGTTGTTGGTTGATAGTAGACATATAGTGTGAACGGAGCAGAGAATATTCTTATGGGTGTCCTGGGCAAACTAATTAGCGTTCAATGACACGCTATAGCAACACTGGCCATAGTTTTTCTTTGTTAATAAAAAATTACCGTTCTACCACAGAAACTAACTTGCATATTTTCACTTAAGTGTCGCGTTATCACAATAACCGTTGAACTATAAATAGATCTATTTTTGAATATTGTACTCTGTACATAAAATAATGTCAAGGTTTCCTGTAATTTAGTAGAATATTTTACGTTGTAAATAGGACTTTATGTCGAATACAGACCAATTAAAATAAAACTATGGCGACATCTTGCTCTTGGTGTTTTTTATTTTTTCGAAGCATACTTTTATCTTAAATCCTTCAATACCTTAATTAAATTATTAGTCTTACTCTATTGAGTAACGAGGAAAATCGATAGACAATAAGCGAATTCTCGTTCTGTTTTTGACACAAACATTCTAACTTTTTTTAACGCCATAATATAATGGCAATAATGAAATTCTATACTATTTGTTATAATAAAAAAAAATTTTATTCAGATCAGTATCATTTTATTACAATATGTATTTCTATTTAGTTCACGCCGTAATTCAATGTATATTAAATCCTTATTTGAGTCCGTTTCATCGGTAAATTCCGTTAAATCCTTCAATTTCGTTGGACCATTTGTCTTATCGTAGCGAATAAAATCGATAAGACCACAGAAAAGGAGATTATTCATTTCATTTCACCTCAATTTTGGTTTAATCCTAGATTTACTTTTACATCATTTGTTTTTACGAGCAGGAGTTTGTGTGGTTGTACTTAAGTATTTTTGTGGTAAAATAAGACACACATTCTTACCCTATAATGTCTGTGTCAAAGTCTAGAGGGTTATTTGCTCAACGTGTGTTTTTTTAATCTTTTCTTCACTTTTCACCTATAAAGGGGCTTTATGGTATTGATTCGTACATAAAGATCTTAAAATTTCATGTGTAAATGTTATTTTAAGCTTATATACCAAGTTTACACGAATGTTCTAATGCGCATTTACGGAATACGAATTTTTATAAAACGCATGTGTAAACATCCTTAAATTAGTTGAAAAAACATAACTCGAATTAATTTAAAACGCATAAAATATGTAGATTATCCGGATTTAACCTTGGTGTTAACACGGATAAGCATTATCTCAATGCTACCACCTGAGTGCCAAGTGTTTGCTTTTGAAGTTAAACGTCAAATCCGATATTTTCATGTTGGCAACGGCAAACAGCTGTTTAATGTCATCGCAGAAACCCCCGTCGTATAAACACAATTTAATGCATATTTTCACAAAATCGAATTTTTAGTTAAAACGCATTAACCTCTCGTGTACACTTGGTAATTGACACCAATAATTCTACAACGCTTTTTCAAAAATGATTTCACTTTGTACCTCTCGTGTATCATATTTCTATGAATTGTAGAAAATTGTTTTGCAACAATGTTTCATTGGTGCACTCTGATAAATGAACAGCTTTGCCTTTGCTAGCTAATAATTAAATACCTATTTTTACTCCTAATATCCCAGTTTTTTGAATTTATATAATAAAAAATATGCAAACACGTGTAAATCAAAAAAAAATGTGTATCATATTTTTATAAATTGTACAATTGTTCAAATTTAATTTATCAGTTCTGTTATTGAACAAACTTGCGTTTTTATTATAGAATAACTATTTGACTTTAATTAGTAGTATCTCAGTATATAAATAATCGTTTTTTTTTTAAGGTCTCAACGGTATATTTAAGTTTAAAATAATGTGTCTAATAAAATGCGTATCATATTTCTTCAAATTGTATTACAATCTGTATTAGTATTTTTTTATTCCTATTTTTTATCATGTTTTATATTACATATTATAGGGTGAAATTGGAAAAAGTACAGTGCATAGTATCACACAATTTTTTTGCGTTCAAAATAGAATCGGTAGCGTGGAACCGGTCGCGGAGCGAAGGTCTCTCGTCAAGATGTTGTTAGCGGGTCGTTACTGAAATTTATCGATGCATTTAAGTGGTCAACCTTCTTTTCTCGACGCTACCAATCAAATAAAGATTTTAGAGATTCATCTTGCCAAGATTTTGACCCATTTTCATTTGCAAATAGCAATGTTTCATCTAAAAGTACCACCTCTCTAAGTTTCTACCTGTAATTTTTTGTATACGTCTTTAAAAATTGGAGACGTTGACTTAATATTGTGGCTGTGCACAGAATAATTATTATTCTTAGACCGAAAACCCAAGTTGACCCTGATCACGTTTGTTTATAAATAATAAATCGAATATCGTATTTTTATTACGCACTTTTCAGCAAATTTTCATTCTTTGGCTTTCTTCGTTTATTTTTATTTTTTGGATTCCTGGGATATTAATAATATAATATTTTTTTGTAGAGAACTTTCTGCATAGTCCTTAAACTGACTCCCAATGCTGATACCTGTATATTGAAGGGTGAATTTCCATTTTTAAAATAATCTATGATATTAAGTATCATATTCTTAGCTTGGGATTGTAAAAAACCAGAGAATTGCTTCCTGTTTTCCATGTTAGACTTTCAAACTCTTCACGCATTACTTCACGGGTAGTTATCGGTCAGATGTTTTTGTTTACCCTAGGCGCCAGACTTATTTGGTTTTACAGGTTTAATTATTTCATAAAATAGTCTAACATTAAGTTGTCAATCGCTATTTTTAACGTTAACGTGGTAAATTTGTAGGAGGATGAGGCTTTAAAGGAGTAAATATTACTCGGTAGTAACCTTATGTTTTTTTTAGATAATAAATAGTAGAAGAAATGCGGACAACTTTTTCGACTTTTTTTTTAAATAAAAAGAGCCACGATTTTTCGTCTGTCTAGCATCAAAATGCAGTTTAAGTTTGAATCGAAATTTTCCCATTTCCAAATCTTTCCTATTGTATTCGCATTGCAAATCTGACTAGAGCTTTAAAAAGTTTTTACCGAACAAGACTGCGAATTTGTCTTATCTCTTACGGACAGATGGATTTCTTAGTTTTCCGCGAGTACTTTTAAGAGTTTTCGAGTTTTCCATCAACTGTCTGCCCGGATAAAGCACTCCCAGTAGCCTTATTTTGCTTGTCTTCTGGAATATGTTTTAAAACGAAAGGTTACAATCAATTTATGAATGGAATTATACTGGATTTTTTAACGTTTTGAAACATAACACCAAACTTATTTAGAAACTATTTGGAAGAAAATACAACTTTATGTTATCACACTTTTTGGGCTACCCTGTGTATCACGATGACAAAGGCCCATACCTGCTGGGAAATTTTCATTTGACCGTTTTCTGAATGAAAAAAATGGCTATTTTTTCCGTTAATTTTGTTTGCATATTTTTTAATACTTTTTGGTTCTTTAACATTAATGAAAGGATTTGTATATACCGCCGCATAGTTAAATACTAATTCAGTCCTTCCCTAAAAAGACCCACTTAACATTTTTGTCGCTAATCGGTTTTCAAGATGTCAACTCATCTCGTCCCTTTTTAGACACTTGCCCTCGATAATTCTTTTCGCGTTTCCTTTATTTT
Organism: Polydrusus tereticollis; assembly: GCA_963920685.1. Taxonomy (NCBI): domain Eukaryota; kingdom Metazoa; phylum Arthropoda; class Insecta; order Coleoptera; family Curculionidae; genus Polydrusus; species Polydrusus tereticollis. Next base: position 22,725,178 of record OY987333.1, on the reverse strand, counting down.
TTCGGCAATTTTCTTTAGATTAAATTGGTTTTTCGCGTAGGATATCAAATTTGTCGTTACACAAAGATAAAAAAAAAAGAATGGAGATTTTCGTGAGATATAGGCGGAATTCGTGAATACGGACCGGTAAAAGGTAGGCATGGGATTTTTAAGGCCAAGGACAAATTTGAATATTAGAATTTTTGAATGTATTTTAAAAGAAGTTATAGCTATTCATAAATAATGTGACTATTGTAATAAACCTAGCCCATGTCTACGCTTAAGATTTTATATGCGTACCATTTCCCTTCCACAATTATTGCAATGGGGGAAGTACATATTTTCTCGGCATTCTAAAATAGTAAATACCTTGTTTAAATTTAACAGTAAAACACATATCATATAAGTCTCCCCTCATTTTGAAGGATAGATGCCATACAGTTAAAATATCACTCAGTATAAACAATGATACAAAAATTTTTTTTTTCATGTTAAAAACAAGCTGAACAAAACATTAAAACAGCTACTCACTTTAACTTATCTCCGCTGTACTTATTAAACTTAAAAGGCATTCAGTAAAACACAATATGCTCAAAATTTTCATCGAATAAATTACACAGAAAAAATATTTCTTAAGAATACGTAACGCACTCAAGGGCAGCCGGACAGGCACTGACTCGTTACGACGACAGCGTCGATAAGTAGTATAAAGTATAGGGCTATTTCTTTCACATCGCGAGATAAGGAATGTGTGGCGTCTCCCACTTTTACCCTAATAAGAAATGCTTAGTTATTTTCAGACATTGGAAATATGAGATTCTCATGTTGTGACTTATCGTCCACATAAGGAAAAGTGTCATAAATGAACTTCCCAGCAACTCGAATTAGAAGTTCTTAGTAATAAAACGTTTAGAAAGAAATTGCATAAAAAAGTGTTTACGCATTAAAGTAAGACTGAAATTTATCTGAAGCTGCATTACATTCGTCTTAGAGACCCCCCACATTTCCACACTTCATGTCGTTGAGTACACCCAAACTAAACCTAAGTACTACGCACGGTGTGTTACGCAGGGTCTTCATTCTCCATATTGTATGTTTTAAGCGCCTCGATAGGGTAGCTGCTTTATTGGGTCTTCGTCTTCAAGGTATGCTGTGCTTGTTATCTTGCATCTTATAAGTAACTAAACGATATTACATGTTTGATTGTGACATTGTTAATTGCAAGCTTGCAAAGGTTCTTTAGAAATTGTCGTGCATTTAGTTTTTTTCTCTTGTATCTTCCCAGTCTCCGGGTCTTAGGTTTCTTTCCGTCACGGCCCTCCGAGTGCCGGCAATCCAGGTTGCTTTTGGCCTCCCTGTTCTTCGTTGTTCTGCTGGGGTCCATCCTAGAACTAGATGTCGAATTCGATGTTCTGCCATTCCTTTCACGTGTCCATACCAAATAACTTGTTTTTGTTGTATATTTGTGGTTTTGCGACACCTCGCCGACGTATTTATAAAAACTGAATAACTTTTGTCCGTTGTATCACTACTCCACTGGCACTCACAAATATCGATCGGTTGTTCTTGGAAGCGAACCAATTAAGTTAACAATAGTCACCTATTTCATTTAATCGTGTACTATGTTGTCATATTTCCATGCCATTTCAATATCAAATTTTATAAGATAGGAAGAAATTTTGAATAACGTCGAAATTATATTAAAATTTCTTAATTATATTATTATTTATTTTTAATGAATACACTTAATTCTAGGGGTTTCTTGTCCGCATTCTTTGGGTAGCTACAGATAAATGTGTCGAGCTATACTATGGGTGTTTTCACGTGTTGGAGTTTCGTCCGTTCCTCTCGACTCACCCTGTATAGTGTTCAAGATGGAGTTGGATGAAGCGATTGTAATGTGGCTTGTGCAATTACTAGACGCATTACATAATGGCTTTTCCGTGTCTTGTGTAAAACACCCGCTAAACGCGCAAGTCGAGGTTCCAGCGTATTCCATGCGATTTACGCCCGAGTGTATGTGGACGGAATTCCTTAGTACGGCAATCATTTAATTTAGACAAGATTGTTTTTACCTTATTTACTTTAAATGAAATTCGTTGCTTATTTGAAAAGTTTCAGTACAATTTACATCCGATTTAAGTTTGTTGCATCCCGTCTTAATAAAACTTGTTCCACGAAAGTTGGGAAAATTATTTTCCTGACTACGACACTTCTCAGGGCCTGTAAATCACAAAACCCGGTCCTAAACCAACCTATACCGGGTGTCCACGGAAGGTGGTCGCCCTTATAACTCTCTTGTTTTTAAAGATAATGGAATAAAATTTGGAGGATTCGTATGCGATATTAAACTGCATTTTTTGACGGGTGATTCAACTTTATTGAACTTCCGGTTTTACCGGAAGTAACATAAACTTTTGATTTTTTAATAAGACACCTGGTATATTTTTACTTTCTTTGAATCCATATAACATTCTAAATACAACCATGTGTTACTTGTCACTTTTTGTCATAAAAAAATAAATAAATAAAAGAAAAAAGAACTAAAAATCTACATTCACATGTCTATTAATTTTTAGGGTTGCAGATGTTCAACGTGACCTTCATCTTCTTGCCGACATAGTCGTACTTTTTCTACTGTCGCTCTTGAAACGTTTCTTAACTGCTGTGGTGTAATTCTATGAATAGCTGCCCTTACTTTCTCCCTTAATTCATTCCGTGTGGCAGAATGTACATCATAAACCTCGTTTTTAATAGAACCTCGTAAAAAGAAATCTAGAGGCGTAAGGTCAGGTGACCTGAAAAGATTGAAAAAGGAATAAGTCTTAGTAAAGGTATAAATTACAAACCATTTCGGTTTTACCTAGCCGTTCAACTAACTGGACCTCTATTTCCAATCCAGTTTTCGTTGTATGATTCGTTCAAATATTTTGTAACTGCCCTCATGTTGTGTGGTGGGGCACCATCTTGTTGGTAAAATAGTCCCACTCGATTTCCTAATGGTATCTCATCCAAGAACTGCTCAATTTCTTGCGTGAGGAAACCTAGATATCTCGCCCCTGTTAGCGAACCGTCAAAGAATATAGGGCCTAAAATTCTGTCCCCTAAAATCTCAACCGAACAGTTAAAGCCAAACCGTTCTTGAAAATTTCCCTCCTGCATCAAGTGTAAATTTTCGTGGGACCAATATCGCTTATTATTTCTGTTGAAATGTCCCAAATTAGTGAAACGGCTTTCGTCAGTATAAAGAATTTTACATGGAAATGTATTATCCTCCAAATATTTTCCTAAGAACCAATTGCAATACTCAAGACTTCTTTCATTATCGTTTGGGTACTGGTTCTGATGTAGTTGGTATTTATATGAATGGTATTTATGTTTATTTAAAATATTATCGGCAGAAGACTTACAAATGCCACATTCTAGTGCGATCTCCTTGAGTAACGCATTGATATTTACTTGCACGTATGCCAGAACATTTATTTCTGATTCTTCACTCACAATAATTGGATCGTTTTCAATATTATCAGGCTCATTTCGCATTTTCTGAACCAGTTTTGGATAATAATGCCGGGTTGAGTGACGGCGTTCAGGATATCTCTGTATAAATATTATTATTTTCCATGATTTTTAAACAATAACGTACACAATAATTACCTAATTTACTGTTGCAGAAGCGAAGTTCCATAAGATGTTGACTTGTCAATTTTTTTACAAGACATCTTAACGTTTTTGTTTCTATCAGTTGTGTTGGTTACAGGTTACAGGCTAGTCGATTAAATCTTATTTTATTCTCAGAAGGCGCTTTATGTTAGGAAAGTCGTACAAAACGTAACATTTTTACCGTTTTTTAAAGGAAGTTTGTTTAAAACCTAATAGTGTGCGGTATCAAATTTATCGTAACAAAATGCTCTTGTGTCTCATTGAAAAATCTAAAGTTTATGTCACTTCCGGTAAAACCGGAAGTTCTAATAAAGTTGAATCACCCGTCAAAAAATGCAGTTTTATATCGCATAGGAATCCTCCATATTTCATTCGCGGTGGCGAGTCACCTTCCGTGGACACCCGGTATACCTGCTGTAATCAAAATGTTTCCATTTTGTTTTAATTTGAGAGGATTTACTTCTAGCACATTATGGTTCATAAACGACATTAAATATTCCATTTATCGTGCTTTCTGTGTGTTTATTCCCTTTTTCGCTGCCCTCCACGCTGCCGCGCTGGCCAGGAATTTCAAAAATGTCTCAAGGCTGAATGAAATTAAAATTTAATATTGATGACTCCATTAGACTATTTATTTTTAGGCGTCCAATTTTAATATCGAATGAGATAAGAGAGACGAAGAACGGAGGAAACCCTCAGGAACGGATAATTAAAAAAAAAAACATTTAACTGGGTCAGTAAGCAAAAGAGAGTCCGTGAGCCCGCGTACAAGATGTGCGCACTGTCAACTTTTCAGTGGATACTAAAAGTTGATTGTCCGTGCGCACTATACAGGGGGTCAGGAAATTTCATTCCTATACTTCGAAGAGGGTTCATAATAAATGTAGGCGCAAATTATTCACACTGCTCGGAATCCACTGTTGTCTTACGTTTTCCGCGCTGCACTTTTTTCGTATTCTTACCTTACTATTTGTTAGGGTGTAATCGCCGACAAAAACATTTCCTTTAAGCAACGATATCAGGATAAATATCTCTATGGCTTGTTCCAGTGCTACAATAATTCTAATTTAATCTGAAGTAAATATATTGATTTGATTTTGATCAAGTTATATGTAAGCATTGAAAAATATCGATGAGGTTACCTTAGTATTTGCTAGTGTGTAATCGCCGACAAAAACATTACCTTTACAGCAACTATATCAGGGAAAATATCCCTTCTGGTGCTACAATAATTTTAATTTAATCTAAAGTGAATTTATTAATTTGATTTTAATCAAGTTGCATGTAAGCATCGAAAAATATCGATGAGGTTACCTTAGTATTTGCTAGTGTGTAATCGCCGACAGAAACATTACCTTTACAGCAACTATATGAGAAAAAATATCCCTATAGCTTGTTTTGGTGCTACAATAATTTTAATTTAATCTGAGGTGAATTTATTAATTTGATTTTAATCAAGTTGTATGTAAGCATCGAAAAATATCGATGAGGTTACCTTAGTATTTGCTAGTGTGTAATCGCCGACAAAAACATTACCTTTACAGCAACGATATCAGGAAAAATATCCCTTTAGCTTGTTCCGGTACTACAATAATTTTAATTTAATCTCTAAGCGAATTTATTAATTAGATTTTAATCAAGTTGTTTGTAAGTATCGAAAAATATCGATGACGTTGCTTACCATTTGCTAGTATGTAATCGCCGACAAAAACATTACCTTTTCGGCAACTATATCAGGAAAAATATCCCTTTAGCTTGTTCCGGTGCTACAATAATTTTAATTTAATCTGAAGTGAATACATTAATTTGATTTTGATGAAATTGTATGTAAGCATCGAAAATTATCGATGAGGTTGCTTACCATTTGCTAATGTGTAATCGTCGACAAAACATTACGTTTGCAGCAACGATATCAGCAAAAATATCCCTATAGGTTGTTCCAGTGCTACAATAATTTTAATTTAATCTGAAGTGAATATACCTACTAATTTGATTTTGATCAAGTTGTATGTAAGCATTGAAAATTTGGTTTTATAAATCATGTTCTGTACTGTTTGTTATTCAGCAACATCTTTCTCTTCGTTACAGATAAAAGAGTACGAGAAATTAGAATCGCACGATGAAAGAAAAGAAAAAGCCAAAGAAATTTACGATAAGTTTATTATGAAGGAACTCTTAGCTCAAACACATGTAAGTTTTTGAAGTGTTAAATTAAGAATAGTTTTTTTTTAAATATAATTATCTGTGTTATAACATTTTTCTTTGTTACCAACAAGTCATGGACGTTTATTAAATACTTTATTTCGGGTGTATTTTAAATCCTTTTTGTGAACTCTTTTGCAAGGAAAAGCTGACAGGAAGGGCAGTCCATTATATTGTATCATTATGAAGATAATAATATAATTATATTATAAGAGTTCCAATTTAAATTTAACACGCTAAATCTGGGGCCCTGATCGACCTACAGTATTGATTTATATTTCATTCTCTTTAAATAATTCAGAAAAACTTGTTAGGAGGCGCACTTTCAGCTCATTTATTGCGAGTTTTGACATTGGATTGCTCGCAAACCATTAGGTTTTCAGCAATGATTATAATACGAGCTACAACTAGCATTGCAATTTCGTATTTAACTACTTTGCCATTACGTCGAACGGAAACAAAATAAGGGCGATAAACTGCATTTAATCTCGGTGCCGTAGATTAGAGACTAATTGACTTAGAGATTTTTAACGTCTCATTTTACAGATAATCCAATTATCTACAAATTAAATTGGTCGTTTGTTGTTACAAGCGAGGTATAAAATAAATTAAATATTAACCCCTTCTCCAAGATGAGGGTTCATTGGCCTCTTTTTCAGTTTTTCCTTGATCCAATGCTTTAGAAGCCTTACCGATTGCACTAAATTATTGGTAATACTCTTTTTTGTTTAGGAATATTCAGAAGAGTGCCTTCAACATGTTCAGCAGCACCTAATGAGACAGGAAGTACCAGTGACGCTTTTTGAGGTAGGTTATTGTCTATTTGTCACAGCTGGCTTCCCCCCGACTCTTAGAACTACTTCAATTTTTTTACAAGAAAACATAATCCTCTAAAGACGGCATTACAGTTTATTGCTGTGATAAGGAATTGCAGGATTTTTATTGTAAACATACGCAAAACGAATTTAGTATTGCTATTGCGAGAGATAGCACCCGACCTAATTTTTACTGCGATTAGTCTGAAAAAATTTGAGTATTTTTGATTCTACCAATTTAACCTAGAATTTTTATATTGTTTTTATTATTAGGAATGGTTAAACGCAAGTTTTTCGACTACTATTTATAATTTTGAGTTGTCTAAAGTCTTACTTTAACTTCTACACTGTTGCTTAAATTAAAGGAGTACACTGTTTAATTGTGAATATTTTTTTTTCATTTTGCGCTGATTTAATTTATTTTTGGAGTGATGATGAACTGAAATGGTCTCAATAAAATGTGTAATTTTTATCAAAATATTTTAAACAGGGCCGGATTGACAGGTTTTTTTCAACAAACGTGCGCTTATGTTCGTTGCAAACGGAAACTGATTTATTTAAATTTCAGATGATACGTTTTTTTTGGTAGGTTATCTATGGAAAATTCTCCAAGGTTTCATTGTGAAAGATTTTAAAATTCAAGAAATACAATTTATTTTGTTCATTGATGTACTAAAACATTGCAGTTATTATCATTTTGGAAATTTGAAGTCGTTTGAACCATGATCGCAGCATCCATGACCGTTATTAAAAATCAGGGTATCCATAACTGTTAATTAAATAATAAACAATGTTATTTTTGATGTTTTGTACGCTTTGTGACTGCTAATCCGTACACAATGACAGTCTTAAGTGAAGAGGATCGATTTTTTATTAAATATTTTCGACAAAAACATAATTACGGTGCAAGAAAAATGTTTAAGGAATTTCCTGAAAAAAATTGGTATGTTGGAACAGTTGGAAAGTTTTTAAGACATCTTAGAGAAAATAATAGATCCATAAAAATAAAAGTTGGAAGGGGAAGGAAGAAAACTTTAAGAACTCAAGGAAATATTACCATGGTAAGAAATATTATAGAAAATGTACGACCTGACGAATCTGAGGGTACCAGAAAAATAGCGAGAAGAACAAGAATTCACCGTTCTACAGTTCAGGGAATTATAAAAAATGATTGCCAATTTAAAGTCTTTAAAAAAGTTTACTGTCAAAAACTTAATGCCAATGTGAAGGAGAAACGATTAGAAAGATGTAATCTATTACTACGAAGATTCCGTTGTCGGGAAAATATCGCAAATATATGGTTTTCAGATGAGAAGATGTTTAACTTTAGGCCGCCAAAGAAAACACAAAATAATCGGGTATACGCAAATGTGCGAGTAAATCCCTTTGGAAAATCTTTTAATCGAGAGAATTCACTTTTCACCTGGCGTAATAGTCTCTGTGGCAGTTTCCAAATTGGGGAAGTCAAGTCTCATTGTTGTAGATGCCGGAATAAAACTCAACTCGGACGCGTATCAACAACAAATTTTACATCACTTGCTTCCTGAAAGCAATCTGCGACGATTACGCGTTCCAACAAGACGGTGCTCCTTCCCATACCTCTCGGAGTACAAGAATGTTTTTGTTTGAGCAATGCCCCGATTACATCGAACCGGAGATGTGGCCACCCAATAGTCCATACTTAAACCCTGTTGACTATTTGTAGAGGCAAATGTTCACAATAGTCAAAGGTTTCAAACCATCGAAGAGCTAAAGGAAAGGTTACAGTTCTGTTGGAATAGTTTTAACCAGGACATAATCAATGCAGCTATTGACCTATGACGAAGGCGACTGCAATCGGTGATAGAAAATCGTGGTGGTCACATTCATAGTATTATCCTGTAAATATTTAGATAACTTTCGATTTTAAGTGATAGTTAGTCTTGATATTATTAATTGTTAATATTATTAAATTTGTTAATTAAGATTGAACAAAGTAAATTGTATAGTTTGGTAGAAGTCCATAAGTGGAGTGTAAATATATTTGAATGATAGTTGAAGGAAAGTCTTCTCCACAAGAAAAATGCAATTTCATTTATTCAAATGGATGATGCATTTCAGCAATGTATATTGTCCATAAATAAACAATTATTGAACAACAACAATGAAGCAAAAAATAAAACATACAGAAGCATAAGGTACTTTGACAACGTGACCACTAGTATCGCAAAAAGTTTTATTTCGGGCCCAAACGATGAAAAAATCACTATTTGCTACAAGACCACCAATAGTATGTCCAAACATATAGTAAACATCAAGGACAAAATCCCCATTACTCATAAATCTGGGGTGTACAGACTTAATTGTTCACACCCATCGTGTGATGTTTGCTATGTGGGCCAGAGCGGGAGAAGGATTGAAACCAGGGTGAAAAAACATGTAAAGTTGATTGAGAAATATAAAAATGCACATATCGTTAACACTTCTTCGCCCTTTGCCAATCACATTCTCGAATCCCGACACAACTTTGATACGGGCTCTAGTACCGAGATACTACATGTTTGTCAGAAGGGTCTGCAACTAGACTTGCTTGAAGTATTGGAAATCAACAGAGCAATAAAATCACCCGATGTTACGTGCGTAAACGAACAAACAAATTTCGATAGCTTAACATTTTTCAACTCGGTCAGTCCAAGGAAATAATGTTCGATCTAAAACATCTACACAGACATACACACCCCTACACACCCTCATAAACCAGCTTCCTACTCTCAATTTACTGTTTCCCTTCAATCCTGAATTCTGGGTATTTTGTTTTGTTTTTGTTTTTTTGGCTTGTATACTTTTTACACTGATTCAAACCATAGCCCATTGTCGTTGGCTTGGCGAATTTTTTTTTACCTTCTCAAGGTGTCACCATTAAGTTTAGCAGTAATCTATTAATACTTTTTAAGGTTTATTAAGATTTATTATTTGGTTTATTCATAAACTCATAGACTTCCGCACAGCAATCAGACAGAACTATATTTGTTTGCGGGCGATACTGCAATAACTGCTACCTCAGGAGTGCCCTGGAGAGTGGTCGAAAGTTTGCAACAGCATGTACACGTGCTGCAAAAATGGCTTGAAGCCTGGAGATTAAGGCTCAATGAGGAGAAAACGCAGGCAATATTCTTCTCGAAGGCAAGGCTAAGACTACTCGAAACATTAGAGTTAATAATAAACCAATTATATGGTCAAACAAAGTAAAGTATCTTGGTCTTGTCTTCGATAAGAAACTTACCTGGAACGAAAACGTTGACGAAAGAGTCGCAAAGGCTCAAAGACAATTGAGTGCAGTGTACCCGTTAATTTGTAAAAACAGCAATATCACAAACAAGACGAAAATGTCAATATACAGGACAATTATCAGACCAGTACTGACATACGGAATACCATCATGGTGTACAGCAAACAAGACAAGACTCAAAAAACTACAAATCTTACAAAACAGGACAATTAGAATCGCACTAAACGTACAAAGACACGTACCAGTTAGAATACTACATGACGAAATGAAAATTGAAATGATTGAACAATACATAACAAAGACAATTACGAACTACCACAGACGGACAGACGTATCAACAAATAATCTAATAACAAATTCACACATAAGATCACACCCACAGCACACATACAAAATGCCGAAAGACTGGCTCCCACCCTGAATGCTAAATTATCATGAAAAATATCAAAAAACTAACATAAAAAAAAAAAACTGGAAAGAACAACGACTCTCAAGAGAAGAAAGAATGAAAAAAGAAAACAGCAATGAAAAAAGAACAAACAAAAAAGCTTCAAAAAAGTATTCGAAAAGAAAAGTCTGCAGCAAATAGAAGTAAAAGCCAAGAAAGGCTAACTTAAGAAGCCAACAGTACAGAAAGAAGAAACTCATAGACGTCTCCATGTTAGTTAAAAATATTGTTAAAAATACCAAAATTGACATTTTAACTTGTATTGTGCTGTTTTTTAAAGAACTATAATGTTATTAACTTCTTGGTAAGTTTGTCAAATATTATTTATATAATCATGTTTTAACAAATTTTCTGTATTTTATCCTCCTGGGACCTGACGTCCATTTAAATGGACATGTAAGTTTTAATTATTTATTTTCTTAATTTTGTTTTCCTGCATGTACGACCCCGCATCCATTACAGTGGATATTCGAGTGGTGCCATCTAGTGTATTTTTAAAAAGGTTTATGGAGCGCGCTTATTTTAGATCACCTGTTTACTTGTTGCAAGCATGGCGGCTTTTCGGGAAGCAACTTATAATGGTAAGTACGTTATTATTTTTAGGTTTTCAGTGAAATTTTTTGTTGATACATATAAAATAAAGTTTAGATATTAGTGTAAACCTACTACATTTATAAAAATTAATTTAGTATCCTTGCAGTAAACCACTAAAACCATTGTCCATGTAAATGGACGTTGGGTCGTTCTGTCCTAAATTAATACTTTATTTTATAACCTATTTTTTGTTTGTTTTAGCAATATTTGGTAACAAAAAAGTGCTTAGACCAGGAGTGGATGACGAGAAATTGCTGCAACTTCTAGAAAGCGGCAATTCAGACATCGAAATATCTGATGATGAAGATGGTATAGATAATATGGAGTATGTAAGTGACCAAGAAGATAATGATCACATTGATCGGGAAACCCCTGTGCATGTAGAAAATAGTGACGAGGATGATGAGGAGGATACACTTCCTTTAAGTATTCTTCGGGATCATTTGATGGTCATGCAGAAAAATACCCTCGCAAATACCCGTAAAAGGGCATCATGGAAAAGAACCGCATCATTTATACTATCCAATTTTGAGGGACCGCCACCAGAAGATAATTTCAAAGATCGTGCAGATTGGACATCTAAAGAATACCTGTCTATGTATTTTGAAGATGAAGTATTTCAAAAAATTTGTGATTGTACGAATGCTAAAAACGTAGAAATAAAAGGTGTCTCGCATTGTCTAACATTGCGTGAGATCAAACAGTTTTTTGGGATTTTAACATTAATGTCTTGCCTAAAATATCCCAGAATAAGAATGTATTGGGCTAAAACAACTAAAGTTCCAGCCATTGCAACAGTCATGAGGCGTGACCGATTTTTCTCAATAAGAAGTTTGCTAAAAGTTGTGGTTGATGGAGACGTTTCTGAAGAAGTTAGAAAATCGGATAAATTTTGGAAGGTGTCTGCTGTTACCTCGTGAAAATGTTATAGCTGTAGATGAACAGATGATACCATTTACAGGTGTTTGTGCAATGAAGCAGTTTGTTAGAGGCAAACCCAATCCGGAAGGATTAAAGAACTTTGTTTGTGCTGCGCCAGATGGACTGGTGATCGATTTTGAGCTGTACCAGGGAAAAAATACGTTTCCCGATGAAACAATTAAAAATCTTGGCGTGGGGCCATCAGCTGTGGTTCGCTTATCACAGACGTTACTTCCTGGCAGTCATTTATATTTTGACAGATACTTTACTACCATTCCGCTTCTGGACAATCTTTATGATAAAAAAATGTATGGAACAGGGACCATCATGAAATCACGCGTATCAGCATCTGTTCACTTAACTACTGACAAAATGATGTCTAAAATGGATCGTGGTACCTCTGAACAATTGGTAAGACAAGATGGTAGAATGGTTATCGTAAAATGGTACGATATGAAGCCAGTTCTCCTAACATCCACAGGTCTGGGAATTCAGCCAGTAAACGAATGTAGAAGATGGTCCAAGAAAGAATCCAAATATATTCAAATTCCAAGGCCAAATATTGTCTTGAAATACAACAATTGCATGGGGGGTATAGATCTCATTGATAGAATGATTAGCTACTACAGGATTCAGGCAAGGTGTAAAAAATGGACAGTTAGAGTAATACTACACTTCTTTGATTTGGCAATGGCTAATTCATGGATTCTTTACCGCAGAGATAAGAAAAGTCTCAGCATAAATCCTAGAAAGATACAGCAGTATCTTGATTTTAAAATTGAAATCGCCACCTATCTGCTTTCAAGTGATGATGATGATATCCTTATAGACACGCCACGACTTTTTGCCACCAGAGCAAATCCCGAAGGTAGAGCATTTGTTGAATCACCAATAGTTGGCGAGCGAAGAAAAAGACCGCAGCATTTTCCGGAAATAGCCTCTAATTTAAAAAATTCTGTCAGGTGTAAGAACCGAAACTGCAATAAAAAAACAAAATTTTATTGTGATAATTGTGAAGAGTTTCTGTGTATAACAGGAGGCAGAAACTGCTTTAAAGAATATCACAACAAATAATCTTAATTTTATACTTTTTATATAAGATAATGTTAATTATTATTCGATTTTGTTAATATATTTATTTATATTTGTTGTCGTAATAACGACCCGATGTCCATTTAAATGGACGTCAATTTTTTCTTAAGTTTAGTAAAAAAATGAAAAAAGTTACTTGGAAAAGTTGTTTGTATATACCCTCTCTAATCATCTGCCAAATTTCATTGAAATACTTAAAAAAAAGACCTTCTGGGTCCCAGGAGGTTTGTATCTGATGATGGCAATATACATTGCCGAAATGCATCATACATTTGAATAAATGAAATTGCATTTTTCTTGTGGAGAAGAAAGACTTTCCTTCAACTATCATTCAAAAAATAAATTGTATTTGTTGAATTTTAAAATCTTTCACAATGCGACCTATACTAGAGAATTTTCGATAGTTAAGCTATCGAAAAAGCGTATCATCTATATTTAAATAAATTCCGTTTGCAACGAACATACGTTTGTTGAATAAAACCTGTCAATCCGGCCCTGTTAAAAATATTTTGATAAAAATTACACATTTTACTGAGACAATAGTTCATCATCACTCCAAAAATAAATTAAATCAGTGCAAAATGAAAAAAATTTGTCACAATTAAAAAGTGTACCCCTTTAATTTGAGCCACAGTGTATATTAAGTTCCTACCTAACTATGGAAACAATTATTAACTTAATTTCAAAAAATTGTAGCACAAAAAAATTAATATTAAGTGAAATTTAAAACAATATTTTTGATAGAAACAAATATTTCTGGAAGTGTTATATTTTTAGTTTATTTTACTAATTGCATCATTCGCTCTGGGAAAACTATCTGGTACATCTCTCTAAACAAAAGCATGATTAATTCACGTCAGGAGGGGTGAAATTCGTTCGGTTTGCGCGAGGATTAACCGAATTTAAATTCGATTCCGAGTTCAGGCCGCGAATGTTAATCCCCCATGGAAGAGAAGTTCGAAAATTGTTGGTTCAAACCGGGAATTTTAAATATTAAGAATGGGCAAATATTGCTTTTTTTTAATATTAATTTTTAGTAGCACGTACTGTTTGTCAAATAAATGCCCAGTTTATGTATAATATATTTTGGTATGATAAGCCGTTTTCCGGAAAAACACATTGCTGAATTAAAAATTTAACCCGCGATCAATTTTTATTGCGTGTCTATTATACAGGGATGCCCAGAAGTCCGGAATAAAATTATTTATAGCCTTAACCTGTAACTTTTGGGGAAAATGCTCGGACACGTCAATTTAGTTTTATATATGCTCACATTTTGACGTTATTCGTTTGTTTTTATATAGACATTTGTCAAAGATATGACGACATCGATCTTTTTTTTTAAATGGAAACATACAGCTTGTGATACATCATTTGAAAGCTAATATCTCGTACAGTATGCTCATAAATTTTGACGCGATTCTGTCAAGCTATTTCAAAATGGCGACTGTTAAAAGTTTTAAAAAAATCCCTATTTAAATAAGCCGAAATGATAAATCATTGATGTTTTTTTTACCTTTCAAGGTAAGAAATCTTCATTGTTTCACGTTCAGACATTTTGTGTCCTTATGACTTAACAATAGTTATGGTATATTTGGTATTTATTTTGTCAAAAAAAATAAAAATGTAACGAAGCAAAACAAAACACAACAAAAAAGTGGTTTAACGTGGCAAATGCTGGAAATGTCCTCCACCCTCTACTTGGCATGCTCCCAGACGATGGTAAAATCCGTCGACGGAATTTCGAATGGCTTCAGCCGGTATGTTATGTGTCTCCAATCTTATTTTGTTTTTCAAATCTTCAATATTATTTGGCCTATTTTGGTAAACTTTTTCTTTTAAATATCCCCAAAGAAAATAGTCTAGAGGCGTTAAGTCTGGGGACCTCGGTGGCCATTCAATTGTACCACGTCGTTCAATCCAGCGACCTGGAAATATCTGATCTAAATATCTTTTCACATTGATACCAAAATGCGGGGGAGCACCATCTTGCTGAAACCAAATTTTATGGAAGAAGTCCATCTCTCAGTGGAGTGATATTTTTACGTAAAGTAAAACACACAACCTGATTTGATACAACTCTAGCAAGATGTTCGTATCTATCATTTTATTTCCTCCTCATTCGACAAAAATTTTGGGTTATCCTAAAAACGAAAAATTCAAAATAATATGCTTTTTAATTATAACTACTAAATTATAACAAAATGTTTTTTAAATAATAACAACCTTTTCCAATTTCTATTTTATTTTATTTTATTTTCATAACTATATTTAATATAAAATGATGAAGTTTTTTCTGCGACACAAGTTCTCACAATGTTTCTGGTATTTTTCTCCTTAATTTGACTTAATTGAATCCCACTGATGATGGAGGTTTATGCCTCCGAAACATGTATGGTTTAAAAAAAAAATGTTTACATTAAACTAGTGGAGCAGATTGTGTGTTTTACTTTACGTTGAAACCAAATTGTTTGATTAGGTATATCTGGATCTACTTTGTTGGGAAAAATTACAGCTAGAGCAGGCCTCAACTCGAAGGTTAAGAAATTCAGGTACCGTTCAGCTGTGAGGTTTCCTTCCAAAAAGAATTGCACTAAAATTCGGTTATTAATGATACCTGCCCATACATTTACTTTCTGGGGCCGCTGAGTATGCGCTTCAAATATCCATCGTGGATTTTCTTGAGTCCAGAAACGATAATTATGTCTGTTAACCACCCCGTTTAAATAGAAAGTAGCTTCATCCGAAAATAATATGTTCTGTGGAAACCTATTATTCTCGTCACACCGTCTCATAATTTCTTCGCAAAATTGCAAACGCCTATCATAGTCATCTTGTAAAAGCTCTTGGACAAGACATACTTTATAAGGGTGGTATTTTTCTGCTTTCAAAAATCTTCCAATAGTACCTCTAGATGTATCATGATTTTGAGCCAATGAAACCGTTGAAACATGCGGATTATCCTGCAGAGATAATGCAATATCTAATTTTTCATCGTCGCCTAAAACACGTAGACGTCCATTCCTAGGCAAGTCCTTTGCTGTGCCATGTTCATCAAATTTGTGGAATATTTTACTAACAGTGCCCTGTGAAATTTGTTTTTCTGGATATTTAGCATTAAATAAAGTGCACACTTCACTTTAACTTCTTATTTTATCTCCACATCCTAACAATATCAAGACTTCGATACGCTGCCTTTCCGACAAGACCATTTTTGTTTAGAAAATTGTAAAATAATACTTCGGAAATACCAAAATTAATTTTACAAGTTCACAATGTCACAAAATGTCAGAACGTGAAACAATGAAGATTTCTTACCATGAAAGGTAAAAAAAACATCAATTATTTATCATTTCCGCTTATTTAAATAGGGATTTTTTTAAAACTTTTAATAGTCGCCATTTTGAAATAGCTTGACGGAATCGCGTAAAAATTTATGAGCATACTATACGAGATATTAGCTTTCAAATGATGTATCACAAGCTGTATGTTTCCATTTAAAAAAAGACATCGATATCGTCATATCTTTGACAAATGTTTATAAAAAAACAAACGAATAACGTCAAAATGTGAGCATATATAAAACTAAATTGACGTGTCCGAGCATTTTCCCCAAAAGTTACAGGTTAAGGCTATATTAATTTTATTCCGGACTTCTGGGCAGCCCTGTATTCTTATTTCATAGCATTATGCCGTACATACCCAATATTGTTGGGAAAAATTAACAGCTAAAGGGCTTGGTCAGTCATACTCTCAAATTTCATGTGTCGCGTGTAAATTCATTATTTCCCTGTCTATTTTTAGTGCATATTAAATGAAAACGCTTAACAATATCAAAAATAAAAATGTGCAAACGTGAGCAATAAATATCAACTATTACCGGAAACTTATTAAATAACACCCTGGATATTAAATTTGCCGCTCATTTATTTGCAACAAAAATTTATTTATTAAACGCAACAACTTACTTATTAAGTTCAAAGCAATTTGTACTTGATCCAAATGTTGGTAATAATTGCCGTCACTCCCAATTTATTTGAGATAAAATATATTTATTTAACGCAACAATTTACTTATTTTACTTAAATAAATGTGTATTTATTTTAAATGTTAATATTTGTCATGTTGAAGATACTTAACCTCGCATTCACGAACTTTGCCTTGGCACTGTTGCATCTTAAAGATATAAATCAAGAGTAATAACTCGCTTTCGAGCTTCGAAATATTAAGGATATATAAAGATTGTTTGTGCCCTGTATTAAGAAACCATTTCTGTTTTCAACTTGTTACATAGGAATACATATTTATTTGGCGGAACTAATTTAGAAACAAACAAATGTTGACCAATTAAAGACAAATAATCCAAATTATTTATATAATTTAATAATTGTTTGTGTCAAAACAAAAATATACTTCGTATTAATACATTTTTGCCAAACGAACCATTTATTTGACTTTTTCAAACATATTTTATCAGTGCAAGCTCCTTTCTTAATTCTTCAAGTGCTTGCATATGATATGCTTTACTTTTAACATAACCCCACAGAGAAATAATCCAGCAGCTTCAGGTCGCATGATCTAGGCGGCCAACTAACGTATTTTACCTAAATGTTTATTATTAAAAATATACCTTATTTTCCTAAAATGATAGATGCGTATGTTTTCCTGAATAGAAAGTTTGTTTTACTTCACTTCATTCTGACTTTATGGTCAGTCAAAACTTGCGATGAAAAAAGTAGCAGCAACAAACACCCGGAAACTCTTATTATAATACCCTTTATAAAACTAAAACTGAAATAATTACATTTAATAGTGTCCACGCTGATCGATTGATAATTAATTTTTTTCCAGTCCCATAGAAAATGTCGCTTAAATAAATGACCATATTGCCTCATCTCTAACAAGTGCATTTCGACCAGGGTTTACTGGCAAAGTGGAAACTTGCTGAAATGCAAATATGAAGGCTGTAAGGGCGGAATCTGCCTAATTCTCATGTTGGCCAGTCCCTTTGATAATAATTCGCCGTTAAAATAAAATTAATTCTGAACTCGGCAAATTTGCGGGCTTTTCCTCAGTGACCGAAATAAAAGCATAGTTTTATCGAATTAGACCTTTCTGGTCACTAAAGTTTTGATTTTTGTTTTTCGTATTACAATAGGATAATATTAAATTTGAAATAAACATAAATTGCAACCATCTTGGAACTGTTTAGATTTTAGGCACAGAGCAATCCAAGCCTATGCATTCATTACCTTTTTTTTTCCAGCCATATATAGAAGAAATTTATAACCATCTTAGGGAAGAACCATTTAAGCAATTTTTAGAAAGGTGAGATATACAACGTTAGTATTTTTGGTTTATTTTTTTATTCTTGTTAAATGTTTTGGATAATAGACTTGGGGAAGAACTAACCACTGGTATTTTCTCGCAAGAATTTTAACCTGCTATGCAATCTTTTGGAGTTGCAACTTTCATCAACCGAAAACTTTGTGTTACTTTACATGCCCAGACGGTTTTTGAAAAATAATTGGTTGTAACAGACAGAGTAACACCAAGATTAGACAAATAACACAGGCCTACGAAGAATTTCTGATTTTCTTAGTTTTTTTAGGTTAGTTTTGACCTACTTACAGTTCTTTTTTTCTAGAAAATTGTCATATTTTTTTATTATATAAAAAGAATAATTTGCTGATTATTGTTTTTATTTAAGAAGCACCGCTAATACTGCAGTGTTAATTAGTGAAATAGTGATGAGGAATCTCTATATTCGGAATTATCTATTAACTAGATGGTGAAATTTTAATTAAATGCGTAGTACTTAAATTGCAACTTTAGTTTTTGTTTCGGAAAAGGAATTTGTTGCAAAAATGTTCCGTGGAAGTTGCAAGAATAAGCCTGATGATTTTTGTTACATTTCCGGTGACTTTATTGTAAACAAGTACAAGGGAGGTATTACTGACTTTGTTATAAACGCGTATTTTGCATACTTTAAAGTAAAACTCGGAGATCAGGATAAATCTTGTGCACCGCATGTTGTTTGTAAGATTTGTGAAGAAGCTCTAAGGTACTGGATTAAAGAAATAAGGAAAGCACCATCCTTTGCAATACCCATGGTGTAGACGATTATTATTTTTGCCTTTGCAACATCAAAGGTTATAATACCAAAACTTTAAGACAAAGAAGTTCTGAGGTGAACTGGAAAAACTGCGTACAACATGTAAAGAAAGTAGAAGAAAGTTACATTTGTATTAGGAATGCAACAGAAAGGTTTATTATTACTTTAGATGATGATATCGATAGTGAAGTAGATTTAGTTGGGTAATTTATTAATTAATATAATAATTTAGCATTATAAGTGTAAGACCATAATTCTATTTTTATATTTTGAATTTAATAAACTTAAATAAACATCAGTTTCATATTTATTTGCTGCTAAATTAAATATTCCAATACTATGTATTTTCTAAGACGGTTCTAGCTCAGTCGACATTGTGTCAATACCTCTATTTAGGTAGAAATAAATAAGAGTCATTTGGTCAGTTTCTTATATATGTGAATACACTTTACCTGTGGCACCAAAAATTTTACAAAGTGATAATGATGAAGATGACGAGCCCTTAGCTATTGCGAAGAATGATGTGTTTCAACCCTCTTTTTCCAGTCAAAATGTACCTCAGCTCATTGACCTAGTCCGAGATTTAGGACTTCCCAAAGATATCTCCCAAATACTAGGATCTAGATTAAAGGATAAACCCCTGCTTGCTCCAGGAACTACGTTTTATTGGTATCGCAATCGCGAGAGTGAATTTGTCGAATATTTTGTAGAGCATTGTAAAGATGTAGCTGGCTTAGTTAGTGCGCTTCGTGCTTCCGAATATGTACACGCTGACTGATGGACACTTTTCATCGACTCGTCAAAAAGGAGCATTAAGGCAATTCTTTTACATTTATGGTAATTTTTATGTTTCTGTTCCTGTGGGCTATTCGACGCAATTAAAAGAAACTTATAAACATCTTATGAGAATAGACTACACCAATCACAACTGGCTACTATGCGGCGATTTAAATATTTTAGGCCTTCTATTAAGGTACGCAATCTGGATTTACGAAATATCCATGTTTTTTATGTGAGTGGGATAGTAGAGCTAGAGACCAACACTGGGTAAAGAGAAATTGGAAAAGAAGAGAGCATTTAATACCTAGCAACAAGAATGTTCTTCATGAAAATCTAGTTGATCCCCAGAAAGTATTATTACCTCCACTCCATGTTAAACTTGGTGTAATAAAGCAATTTGTTAAAGCATTGGACAAAACAGGTCGATGTTTCCAATTCTTGACTGAAAGATTTCCCAGTTTATCAGAAGCGAAGATTAAAGAAGGTATTTTTGTATGAAAACTGATGAGTTTGAAGCACTGAAGAAAATGCGTGGAAGGATTTTAAGGATGTTGTAAATAAATTTCTGCAAAATAATAAAAACCCAAATTATGTGGACATTGTGTGCGTTGAACAATTAGGTTCTAATATGAGCATAAAAATTCACTTTTTATACGCACATTTGGACTATCTTCCTGCAAACTTTGGTGATGTGAGTGAAGATCAGGGTGAGCGATTTCATCGAGACATAAAACCAATGGAGAAGAGGTATGAGGGACGGTGGGATACAAAAATGACGCGGAGTATTGTTGGATATTGAAGAAAGACTATAAGAAAAAAAAAGCAAAAGAGAATGATTTTCTAAGAGAAAAGAACAAAGAGTACGCTATGCTTTATTATTATTTTGGCTTTTTATACTTATTTTATAAATAGAACATTATAAAATCATACTGTTTATACAGTGTGTGTATAAGGTCTGGAAACGGCTTAATAACATCACAATTTATTGGCCGATTTAATTGGTACAGTTGTGTAAGAGGATCTGACGCACCGAATGACGATATTGGCGTTGTTGCCAGCTTTTTAGTTTGTCTGGAATTCGAACGAATTTTATATTTTTAAACGTAACACCCTGTATATTTTTTCATTTATAGTTTTTACTTTAAATTTGTTACGCTTTTGGTATAACATACTTTGTTCCTAATATCAGTAGTTTTCGAAATAACGAGTACAATTTAGAAAAAATATATTTTTTATATTAAATGTTCAAACTGTTTTCCCTGTACAGCTTGACCGTGTGCTAATTGAAAATAAAATTTTTCAATTGTGTTGTAAATCATTTCTGGCGTTATTAATTTAAATTCGTCCAAAATTCGACGCTGCAAATCGGCCAAATCTTGAGGTTTTGTGGTATAAACTCTGTTCTTCAAGTGTAAAAAGTAGTCGTTAGGCGACAAATCAGGAGACCTAGGTGGCCACTCGATTGTACCCCCTCTACCGATCCACCTATTCGGAAAAGTGTTGTTCAAAAATTCGCGCACGTTTCGACACCTACAGTTGTGTCTATTGACTTCACCATTTAACATAAATGTTGCTTTGTCCGAAAATACTATAAATTTGAAAAACTGGTTATTTTGGTCAAACCTTGACATCATAATATCACAAAATTCAATTCTTTGCTCATAATCATCTTCTGATAACTTCTGATAACTCTTGAACTACATGTATTTTGAAAGGGTGATATTTATGTTTTATTAAAACATTATGGACGGATTTGAAGCAGACGTCACTTACTTGAGAAATTGTTCTTAATGAAGAAACAGGGATTTCAACAACATGTTGTAAAAGTTCTACTTTTCTCTTCATCTACTACTGCTGGTCGTCCTGATCGTCGCCTATCTCTACAATTTCCAGTTTCTTCGAACCGTCGGACAGTTTTTAGAACCGTTGCTTTTGAAATTGGATTTCGGTTTGGAAATGCGTCATTAAATAGATTTTTAACCTCTCTTAAGACCTGCCCCTATCGCCATATCCTCTCATCATAAGAATTGTAATTCTTTCACTTTCAGTTAAAGATATTTTTGCATGTAAAAATGACAGCTTTTATGACTTTACATCAAAACTGAACTGGTGTTTTATTTATTAATAAATAAAACACAATCTGTTAATACTTTTAAAACACGTCGTTATTTCGAAAACCACTGATATTAGGAACAAAGTATGCTATACCAAAAGTGTAACAAATTTAAAGTAAAAACTATAAATGAAAAAATATACAGGGTGTTATATTTAAAAATATAAAATTCGTTGGAATTCCAGACAAACTAAAAAGCTGGCAACAACGCCAATATCGTCATTCGGTGCGTCAGACCCTCTTACACAACTGTACCAAATTTGGTTTAAATCGGCCAATAAATTGTGATGTTATTAAGCCGTTTCCAAACTTTATACACACACTGTATATATACATTATGATTTATGTAGATTTTCTTTTGACAAAAGCCTGGCGTGATACAAAAAAGCTAAAAACAATTGAAATCAGGGACACCAAATTACCCAAATTCACCTAAAAAGAAATAATTCACATTCAATAAGGTGTAAAAACGCAGGCCTGTATAATTAATAAATTTTCGGTCACTCTCATCATTTATTTTATAGTCGTTAGTTCTTCTTCTATGAAATGAATTATCGATTTCTCTGAAATAACATAGACTTTTGTTTTAGTGATAAATATACTAGGTTTTTACAATGGAAAAGTTTAGAATTAAATATAAAGGTAAGTCGAATACTTTTATAGTGATATATTTTCTTCCCAACATGGAAGACATTCTCAAATTTCTAAAAATCCCTTTGCTTAAGGCTAAAAGCATCAAACAACTAAATTTTAAATATTTACTTTTTGCTAATCAATGCCACCCTTATTTGATATAAAATTCTTTGTGAATTTTCTTCCTAGATGGCTAGACATAAATCTACAATATGTCTAATACTATGGTAAAGAAAATATTAGCTATGATTAAAATACATGTAAACTAAAATCAATTTTTGTATTACTGTCGCCGTTTTAACAAAGCGATGAAACTAATAGAGAAACGAACAGGTATCGCAATAAATAGAGCAAACTCGGATCGGCATTATTTCCCTCTACAATGGCGTCCCTATTTTTAGAATTTATTATTTATGTCCGATCGAGCGAAACCTAGTAGAAATCGTATATCTCCACAGGGCATAATTTTATTGAAATAATAAATTGTCAATAAAATACCTACGAAATAGTGCGCTAAAATTAATTGATCATAGCTGGTTACTTGGATTTTTATAAAATCTAGTCAAAAAATTGGTCAAATAATGACAACCTTATTCTCATTCATATTAGTTTCAAAATGACCACAGCTTGTTACTGGGGTTTTATAAAGTCTACTCCAAGAATTAGCCAAGTATTAACATACTTATTTTCAGTCATATTAGTATAAAAGTGGCCACAGCTTATTACTGACGTTTTTATAAACTCTAGTTCAAGAATCAGCTGAGTAATAGCACCCTTATTTTTATTCATATTGTTTCCAAATGACCGCCGCTTATTACTGGATTTTTATAAAGTTTAGTCCAAGAGTCAGCCAAGTAATAACATGCTTACTTGCAGTCATGTTAGTATAGAAGTAGCCACAGTTGTTACTGAGGTTTTTATAAACTCTAGCTCAGGAAGCAGCTAAGTGACACCCTTATTGTCATTCATATAATTTCAAAAGGACCACAGCTTATTACTAAAATTTTGTAAGGTCTTCTCCAAGAATCAGTAATAACATGCTTATTTTCAGTCATATTAGTATAAAAGTGTGCATAGTTGTTACTGAGGTTTTTATAAATTCTAGTCCAAGAATCAGCTAAGGTAATAACACCCTTATTTTCATTCATATTAGTTTCAAGATGACCACAGTTGTTACTGGCTTTTTTAAAATTCCACTCCAAGAATGAACCAAGTAATAACATGCTTCATTTCAGTCATATTAGTATGAAAGTGGCCACAGCTTGTTACCGAGGTTGTTATAAACTCTAGTCCAAGAATCAGCTAAGTAATAACATGCTTATTTTCAGTCATATTAGTATAAATGTGGGCACAGTTGTTACTGAGGTTTTTATGAATTCTAGTCTAAGAATCAGCTAAGGTAATAACATCCTTATTTTCATTCTTATGAGTTTCAAGATGACCACAGCTGTTACCGGAGGTTTTATAGAGTCCACTCCAAGAATGAACCAAGTAATAACATGCTTAATTTTAGTCATATTAGTATAAAAGTGGCCACAGCTTGTTACTGAGGTTTTTATAAACTCTACTTCAGGAATCAGCTAAGTGACACCCTTATTGTCATTCATAAAATTTCAAAAGGACTACAGCTTATTACTGAGGTTTTATAAAGGCTTCTTCAAGAATCAGCTAAGTAATGACATGCTTATTTTCAGTCATATTAGTATAAAAGTGGGCACAGTTGTTACTGAGGTTTTATAAGGTCCACTCCAAGAATGAACCAAGTAAAACCATGCTTAATTTCAGTCATATTGGTATAAAATTGGCCACAGCTTATTACTGAGGTTTTTATAAAGTTCAAGAACCAGCTAAGTTCTAAATGAGCACGGCTTGTTACTGGAGTTTTAATATAAAGTCTACTCCAAGAGTCAGCCAAGTAGCAACATACTTATTTGCAGTCATATTAGTATAAAAGTAGTCACAGTTGTTACTGAGGTTTTTATAAATTCTAGTTCAAGAATCAGCTAAGTGACACCCTTATTTTCATTCATATAATTTTAAAAGGACCACATCTTATGAGGTTTTATAAGGTCTTCTCTAAGAATCAGCTAAGTAATAGCATGCTTATTTTCAGCCATATTAGTATAAAAGTGGGCACAGTTGTTACTGAGGTTTTGATAAATTATAGTCCAAGAATTAGTTAAGTAATAACACCCTTATTTTCGTTTATAATAGTTTCAAAATGGCCACAGCTTGTTACTGGGGTTTTATAAATGTTACTCGAAGAATCAGCCAAGTAATAACATCCTTATTTTTATTTGTATGAATTTTTTTTTAAAACTAAATATATTTTACATTAAGTGTAATGCCCTATTAAACTAATAATATTTGCTTTTGACAGTTGTCGATGAATGACTTCAGCGTGCACAGGATAATCGGGCGTGGCGGCTTCGGCGAAGTCTACGGCTGTCGGAAAGCTGATACGGGCAAAATGTACGCCATGAAATGTTTAGATAAGAAGAGGATTAAAATGAAACAAGGGGAGACGTTGGCACTGAATGAAAGGATAATGTTGAGTTTAGTATCGACGGGCCAGGATTGTCCGTTCATAGTGTGTATGACGTACGCGTTCCACACGCCCGACAAACTGTGTTTTATATTGGACTTGATGAATGGCGGCGATTTACATTATCACTTGAGCCAGCATGGGGTTTTTACTGAACAAGAAATGCGGTTTTACGCAGCCGAGGTAAGATTTTTAGTATTATCATTGTGGATACTCGATATAGACAATTGGGAAGTTTGCAGTTGATTAAAAGACTAATTAAAAGTATGAATAAAAAATTACTGAAAGAAATATTTCGATACCTTTAAGTGTAACGAAGTTATTAATTGTTTTATGCTTCTACCACAAATGACTAAAGTATAGTCCGAAGAACCATACAAAAAGTGCAATATTGCCAATTTGACTACACACGTATCAATAAGGAGCATCTAAATATTTATTTATATTACACTAGGTATATAATTATTGTTAGACAATGTAATTATGATTTTTGTCGAGGAATATCTTAATAAATTATAATTTAATTTGATTATCCAAATCTGGCAACATGTCAACGCGACGAGCGTAAGGCAGTGGACCATAAAAGTCACTTAATTGACTCAGGTTCCACACAATCAAAAAAATATCTGGTGTGCCGTGGACCTGACAAACATCTGGCTTCTCTAGGCGTATGCTGATTGTTCGTCAGTAATCGTCAGTCTAAATACGTTTTCTAAGATGAATTTAGAGACGTCTGAAGCAAGCTGTTCCGTTTAGTTTATTTTACTCTCATATAATTCTGTGTTTTCTTTTAATAAAACCTAAATTTATAATTTAAAAAAAATTATATTCTGAAACGTTATACGCACGTCTATAACACGCTGCTTAAAACTCCATATTTATGGGTTTTATTTCCCCTTTCTCTCCATATGTCGTCGTGCGGCGGACTATACATGGTCGGCAATCATGACGTCACGCGGCACGAGGTGGCAAGCGCTATTGTTATAATAATAATAATAATAATAATGCCTTTATTTAGTCTGGAAAGAAATATAAACAAACATATTTTTACTATGGGTGGCGGTATCCAACTATAGCTACCTTATTATCTACTACATCATTGCACTGACCTGTGTCTGTGAATGTTTTGAATTAAATCTTTGGAAAAGGATTGCCAGAAACGGCACTTGTGATAAAAATTTTCGTTTTTAAATAGAAGGAGAACTATCAACACAGTTTAGCGAATATTCACTTGTGGGCCCGTCAATATATTATTTATAAGGTTAAAATAAATTTACTTGAGAAGTCACGCCGGCGCGACGTTTCGGTAGTCTGGTATACTACCTTCTTCGGGGCTCGAGTATTGGTTAGCAGTGTTGCTCCTGGTTTTTCTTCTTAAGAGCTTAAAAACACATTACTTTTGAATCATGAAGAAGATACATCGCGCCAGAATAGCATGACATGGTTTTATAAAATAACAAACTACTTACGACTAATTGTTTATTCATTAATTATATTACCACAATCGCACTCAATATTCAAAGTGTCAGTGACTCGAGTATATCACCCTAAAACGAATATAATAAATAACAATTGATTCATTTTGTTCTTGCATGGTCTTCGAACAGTGATACAAAGAAACGGGCGGCGGAACTTTCGGCCCCATATTGGGTAAGGTACCTGCTAGAAATTTTAGGTCAAGTAATCTTGCAAGAAATTTCGGCCCCAAACATTGCAGGTAATGCGAATTGAACCAAAAAGGTGGATTAGATGCCGTGTTAGCGCTGTTTAACCAATATAAGTCTATAAAAGGGGCAAACAATTAATAATAATATTCCCCGGTGAACTTGAAAAAGGCGAATTGGAACCAAAAAGGTGGATTAGATGCCGTGTTAGCGCTGTTTAACCAATATAAGTCTATAAAACCGCATTAGCCGAGTTGCAGGTCAAAAATTGAGTTAGTTCAGGTTAGTTGCATTTTCATTTTATAAATGATTCAAAACACAAAAGATCATAAAAAAATTAAAATGTTATAACGTTAGACCATTGGGGCCGAAAATGCCTGTAATAAAAACATGACCCTTCCATCCCGGGGCCGAAAGTTCCTGTCAAAATCGGGCTGATACCTGGCCGGGGCCGAAATTTCCTACGCCCAAAGAAACAAATAAACATGTTTTTATTTGAAAAACCAAATTTAATAAATAATGTTTTTAAAAAACTTTTTTGTTTGAACCATAAATAAATAGGATTTACCCGAAATTGTAAATGCTATAATCTACAGTTTTAACCTTATCAATCTCAATTTCGGCCATAGGGCTTACTTACGTTTTTTTTTTATTTACACTATCGGACATAAGTATTGAAACAAAATGAAAAATTTAAAAATAGTCTGATAAAGAAGCTTGCAAGCCAGAACTCACGGAAATACTGCCTCCTTGGATTTATTGCCAATTGTTTCATAGAATATCGTAAGAATAAAAATACACGTTCTTCCTCAGAAAATGTTGTAATGGCATACTTTTTGGAGCTTGATTTCAAGATGAAATCTTTAACTTTGTGGTCGAACTATATATATATATCCAAAGCTTCGTTCAAGGTTATAGGCCAAAAAGATCCAAGCTTTTAACTAAAGAACAAATCAACAAATTTATCCAGGAAGCTTCAGATAAAGAATATTTAATGATTAAATTCACAAAACTTTTTTATTCGGATTATTTACATATTTATTTATTGTTGTAGGCTGCTCTAATATTTGATGTTTCTGGAGCTTGTAGAATGGACGAGTTAGTTAAAATTACTTTATAACATGTAGAAGACCTACAGTTTAAGCTTTTAAGTAGCATACCAGACTCTGAAACGAATACATCAAGATCATTTGTAGTAAATGAAATGTACTTAAATGTTTACCGCAAATCGGAGAAGAGTAGATCTAGAGTCACGTGGTTCGAGATCTGTCATCGGTAACTTCGAGCACGCAAAAATAAAAGAACGGAACGGACTTTTAGGGTTATATATTGTTTTTGGTTTTTGTTATTTTTTGTTCTCATCGCTCTTTATATAAATTAATATGGATAATCAAATGCTACAAACGGATTATGGCAGATTACGTACCATAGCGTTATTACAGCGGTTTGGTAAAATCAATTTCAATTGATGGTCCTTAAAATTATAGACAGTAGACAATTTAATCAACTATACAAAAACCGATGCACGTCATACCCTTCGAGTGACGTCAGTGTTGCCAGCTTGTAACTAAAATATTCGAGTGAGGGAATTACACAGCTTTTTTTTTCATAAAAACAAGATAAATATACAAAAAAATCCCATAGTTTATATATTTGTTTACTGCATAATACCTTTTACCATCAACTTTAGTAGATCTAACACTTCTCTTATTTTCATCTTGCCAAGATCGACCAATGGTACCATTCTGAAAAATCCATGTTTCATCCAAGAAAACGAATTGGTACAAGAATGCTTCTTTTTCTTTAATATATTCTTTCAAAAATACCAATCGTTTGAAAGCTACATGGGCAGTGGCGGCTCTTATATAGGAGCACTTGAGCACGTGCCTCCCTAAGATTCAGCCCCACATCGACCGACAAATATTCACTATAAATTACATATTTAGTTTACAATACAATGTCTGTTACAAAGCAATTCTAACATGATTTTATAAGCTCCCTAACCAATTATCGTTTCGCTAACTAAATATTTTGTAGCAGGTCTCTAATCCCGAATGCTTATCGCAGGAAAAATGTGCTCCGTGGCTATCGCTACTTGATATGGACAGTTCGCTTCCCGTAATAAATGCATCTTGTCGTCCCCATCTCCTTTTAGCGCACTGCTATAAATGGGCTTTCATTCCTCTCAAATGAGCACGCTTTTGCTGTGCTGCATGCCGCCGCCTTGTTTCGGATGGTTTTTGAGAGATCGTTTTATATGTTTTGCTGATCCGTGTAGCGCGGTAAAACCCTCCATAAGCGCGGTATAGCTTGTGTATGTCATGCAGTGTTGCCAGACCTTCTGTTTTAACAGAAGATCTCCTGCTTTTGCCCTCAGTCCTGTTATTCTTTTAAAAAATGTTGCAAGATATTCCTAACTTTAATGACTTAGTTACTGAGAAATTTGCTAAACTTAAAGACAGAATAATACATTTTTTGTTTAGACACTGTGTTTAATCAGTTCTGTTTTTCAAAAATATTTTTAGTTTTTTTATGTTGTCGTTGTTGACTTTTCTAGTTACTGCTTCCCAAGTATGCTGTATATTGGTAAGTTTTCAATTTAAATTTATATTTTGTTTTATCAACATATCTACGTACAAAAAGAACATAAAAAATACTAATTAGGAAAGCTTTTTACTCGTAAATTTGACACTTAACTACACAATATCTTGTGGTTGGAACGGAGGGGTGAAATAAAAGGAAGGGGTAGTGGTGGGCGGAGATATGCGCAAAATTTCGTTTATTTTTTTGCCATGCTTGATGCTTGTAAACCTCCACAAACTTCCGTCACGAGCCGCCACTGTACATGAGAAAGTTCCATAAACCCTCGCCTCGGTTCATCTTTTTTCTATCCGAAGCCTATTTCCTTTAAGAGGCTTCTTAAAGAGTTAAGACAACCATTAAACAATTGTCTGTCTTTTAATTTCTTACTTACAGTTGTCAAAGGTACATGATGTTCTAAAAAAAGTTACGGCTTAAGCATAGCCAATGTAAAATATTAGTTTTTGAATAATGCAACTTACTTGTTTCGTACATTCCATAAATAGTGTCACGGATAGAACTTATATCCAATCTTGACACATTTACAACTCTCTTTCAATAAGAACGTTTCCTTCTAGGTGACTCCAATAATTTATTTTGCTTAACTGTTTAAATTTACTTTTCTAACTGCTGTCAACGGTAACAATGGGCCATTGTGTTAAGTTTTTCCTGAAAATAGCTTATTAAAGAAGCTATAAGCTCTTCACAAATAGTAAACAACGTAATCGACAGAGATATGTATGTGCACTTGTGTTGTTCTTAAAAGAACAGTTTTTTAATGATATTTATGAAAAGATCTGGAGTTTTTGTTAAAAAATAGACGGCACAGCAACACAGAACCACAACACAATTAAGGTTAGTTTTCTATGAAACATCAAATAAAGCCAACGAACGAGCTGGTGCCACCGCACCGTTTACAGTTGTGTTGCCAACTATCGGCCAATAAAATTCAAATTATATTAATTTTTACAAGCTTAAATACACAAATTATTTGCTATAAGTGAGTTTGTATCAAAGAAGAATACTTTAAGTTTGTAATAAATTTAATATCGCATAAAGTTTTAATACTTTTTGCCCAAATTTAATTTCTTCGTGTTTTCTTACGGACTTAAAATTATCAGCTGATTAATGACGTGCATCGATTTTTGTTTTGCATCAACTATATATGGCAAGAAGATGTGCCAAAGTTATAGCCAATAATGGATATGCTATCAGATATTAAACTCGTTAATAGTTTTAAATGTTATTTCATATTAGTATTTTTAATTCGCTCTTGGTTTATTTACTCAATTGACCTTAATAAAGGAGATGTTGCAATAGTTTTGTCGCCACCATTTCCTAATAAATTATTTCTAGAATTTTTTACTCTGCGTGTTGTTTCAAATTATTCTTCAAAGCATTTGTTGTGAGACGGTGCTCCAGTCTACTGTTCAAAAAAACGAAAATAAAAGTATAGGCAACTTTGTTGTCCGATAGTGTATACTTTTCCACAAAGCTATTCATATTTTACAACTCCTTTAATATGGTGGATTTATTCTATCAAAAAAAAAAAGGTATATTTATCGCTGCTGTCTAGAATGAAAATTTAATTAACATCCAGGCAAACTACACAGTCCGCTGCAATATTTTTTGTTTAAGTTAAACGTATAGTATATGGAGCAAGCAAACTCGTAAATAAATACATATAAGCAGGATATGCGGTGTAATTTACTGCAGTAAGCGAACTATATTTTTTATTATTTATTTTGATAAATCCTCACTCGCTTTTATTTGACTGAAATGAAACTTTTAAACCCATTGAAGATCATTGGATACCTAGTGATAACCTATTTTGATCTAGCATGTTCTATCATACTGTTCATATTTTATTCTCCTTTATTAACTGTTTGTCTAATTTTTTTTAGTTTAATTAAACTTAATTACGCATTAAGGAACACCTGATTTTTACACGCCGTTCGGACTAAAATGCCATGTTTCGTCTAGGTAAAATATTTTTTTGTTTTCTTCTCTGGCTTTTTGGATGCTTTTTAAGTAATTTCTTCCCCAACAGACGATATCGCTTCTGTCTATTAAAATCGATTGCCTATTATGTTTTTTCCACCAAAAACCCATTTTTTTTAATAATTTCCAATGCGTATTTCTACACATAAACATGTAGTTCTGGTCTTCTCGGATTGAGGACAAAATTTTGTCCAGCGTGAAAATTTCTTTTTTTAAAAAGAAACAATGAAATTTTCGCCTTATTCTCTGCATTAAAACGTCATCCGGCTCAAGTTTTGGTCGTCCTGGAGAAGTTTTTGGGGGTTTGACGCCAACACTTTTTTCTTCTTTTAAAATTTTATACAGTGTAAAGTCTGGAAACGGCTTAATAACATCACAATTTATTTGCCGATTTAAACCAAATTTGGTGCAGTTGTGTAAGAGAATCTGACGCACCGAATGACGATATTGGCGTTGTTGCCAGCTTTTTAGTTTGTCTGGAATTCGAACGAATTTTATATTTTTAAATGTAACACCCTGTGCATTTTTTCATTTATAGTTTTTACTTTAAATTTGTTACACTTTTGGTATAACATACTTCGTTTCTAATATCAGTAGTTTTCGCAATAGACCATTTAAGAACATATGATTTTGACAAGAAGTATAACCTAAACTTGTGACTTTGCCCCCCAGCAAATATAGCCGTTGTCAAATATGTAATGGTAATTTCATGGCTTTGACATAAGCTTTAAGCTAAATTTGTCAAATTTGCCCCCCAGCGACGTCATCCTTAAATGGTCAATAACGACGTATTTTGAAAATATCAACAAATTGTGTTTTATTTATTAATAAATAAAACACCAGTTCAGTTTTGATGTAAAGTCATAAAAGCTGTCATTTTTACATGCAAACTGAAAGTGAAAGAATCATAATTCTTATGATGAGAGGATATGGAGGATATAGGGGCAGGTCTTACGAAGAGGTTAAAAATCTATTTAATGACTCATTTCTAAACCGAAATCCAATTTCAAAAGCAACTGTTCTAAAAACTGTCCGACGGTTCGAAGAAACTGGAAATTGTAGAGATAGGCGACGATCAGGACGACCAGCAGTAGTAGATGAAGAGAAAAGTTTAGAAATTTTACAACATGTTGTTGAAACCCCTGTTTCTTCATTAAGAAAAATTTCTCAAGTAAGTGACGTCTGCTTCAAATCCGTCCATAATATTTTAATAAAACATAAATACATATTACCCTTTCAAAAGACATGTAGTTCAAGAGTTATCAGAAGATGATTATGAACGAAGAATTTAATTTTGTGATATTATGATGTCAAGGTTTGATCAAAATAACCAGTTTTTCAAATTTATAGTATTTTCGGACGAAGCAACATTTATGTTAAATGGTAAAGTTAATAGACACAACTGTAGGTTTTGGGAAAATGAAAATCCCCACTGGATGAGAGAAGGTCATATACAACGCCCTGTATAATTGAATGTGTGGGCTGGGCTTCTGGGTAACCACAAGATCGGTCCATTTTTTATTGATGGAAATTTGACATCACAACTTTACCTTGAGCTCTTCGAATGGGTCCAAATTATGCAAGTACATTCTTCCAACAGGACGGAGCTTCTCCTCATTTTGGTCGAAACGTGCGCTGATTTTTGAACAACACTTCCGAATACGTGGATCGGTAGAGGGGGTACAATCGAGTGGCCACCTAGGTCCCCTGATTTGTCGCCTAACGACTACTTTTTATGGGGACACTTGAAGAACAGAGTTTATACCACAAAACCTCAAGATTTGGCCGATTTGCAGCGTCGAATTTTGGACGAATTATAATAATAACAAAAGTGTAACAAATTTAAAGCAAAAAAATTAAATGGTGTTACATTTAAAAATATAAAGTTCGTTCGAGTTCAAGACAAACTAAAAAGCTGGCAACAACGCCAATATCGTCATTCGGTGCGTCAGATCCTCTTACACAACTGTACCAAATTTGGTTCAAATCGGCCAATAAATTGTGATGTTATTAAGCCGTTTCCAGACTTCTACGCACACTGTATATTGTTGTTTTACCAACGTTACGCATATCTGCTGCATGCGATTGTTTCTAGACGCAAATACAAGCAAAGAACCACCGTAGTGCTTCATCGTTCGTTCTTTGTGCTCGCAACCAAAAGGATGCGATGATGTTAGTTGTAAATTTTACAACCGTAGAAAATCGTACGTTCAGGTAGAATGAAATGCTTTGTATTAAAGACCGAGGGTCTCAAAGCTCAAGTCTGGTTGTATCGTGATGACGTGTCATAGACAAAATACTACTTTTTTGTAAAACTAGATATTTAGTGGAATTTATTCCTTTTTAGAAACATTTTTTTTATCTTTTTAATTAAATAATTTAAATTTTATATTCGCGAAAAATGTGTCTTACGTACGTTTTTAAATTGTACGGCAATAATATTCATTTATTCTTTAATCATTTACAGGTAATATTAGGCCTAGAACACATGCATAGGAGGTATATAGTGTACAGAGATTTAAAACCAGCCAATATTTTACTAGACGAACACGGACACGTCCGAATTTCGGATCTAGGATTAGCCTGTGATTTTAGTAAGAAAAAGCCGCACGCCAGCGTGGGAACGCATGGCTACATGGCACCTGAAGTATTATCAAAGGTAAATATTATGTTCTGTCGTTGCTAGCTAGTCAGTGGCATAACTACAAATTTTTGATGATCCCCTGTAAGTGCGAAGAAAAGAGAATGTAATGCTAACGTTATAAGTTAAATAAAAGAGATCAAATGTTAGTTAGTTGACTCAAAGAGTAGCCCATTGGCCAGTGGCGGCTCTTCCGTAAGGGCTGCAGAGTTGCAGCCCCCATCACAACGAACAAGCAACGGGAAAATAAAATGTACATCCCTTATTAGTTGTTGTCCATATTTTGTTTTAACTCGTTGTTTTATATTTGTAACAATCATAATTTGGAAGCCCGTCCCTGGCGACTACGCTTCGTCGGCGATTTTTGCAACGGAATGAAGCCTTATGAGGGCTCAACTTATTTCAGCCATGAATTTACACGTAACAAGCGCCAGATCGTGCGGCATCGGTTACGCTCGCTGCGGCTAGCTATATGCAATTTTATTGCTGCTGAAGGCTGCGGAAATTTCAGCCGGCAGTCGGCTGAGACGCTTGATAAGAAAGGGCTGACATTTTTCACTATCAACTTAAAATATACCTAATTATTACAAAAATGCTTGGATAACTTTTAAATAATTTAATATGCCTATTTTATCGACATCCCAAAAACAGCGTCCGGTAGCCCTCCTGTAGAATAGGTCACGAGTCGCCACTGCCCATTGGGGGAAATAAAACATGTGTTTTCCTCTAAAAAGCTCAACAGCTTTTTCTAAGTGGTTTTAATTTAAATACCGATTAAATGTTAAGACAAATATTGACCCACATTTTTAAATATTCGATACATTTGGAACGGAGTGTATATTACTTTGCTGAATTGTCGCCTATATACAGGGTGTTCCAATTAGTCTGGGTAAATTTTTTATTTTAAGGTTTTTTTATAGTTTAATAAAATAAGTCGATCATAAATAATGATGTATTAACTAATAGCTAAACAAGGGTATATTTTTTTAGGGAACACCGTACGACTCCTCAGCAGACTGGTTTAGTTTTGGTTGTATGCTTTACAAATTGCTCAAAGGTAATTATTTATATTATGTAAACGATTATAATCGATTTATTACCCAAACTGACACGACCAAAACATATCAACATCATCGACGTAAAAATCCAACAGAGCCGCATTTGAATTTATTTTCGCACTAATTAGGGTTAAAATATCGTTGGTGTGACATTATGGTATATTGTTAAATATAGAAGCTATGGTGGGTGAAAGGCGATATTAACTTGCACAACAAACAGGTAAATTAAGCGATATGCTAAAAATACAATTATAGCATCACCGTAAACTGATTCCGATCCTGTCAAAAATCCTTGAAGCTGCTAGCACTTTTCGATTTTTATTAGCCAATGGCCAATAAGAATCCAAAGTTAATAGCCTTTATAGCGTCAAATCTTGCAGACTTGAAAGCCTATGTTGCATAATCTACTGAGAAACTAACTAGACGTCAAAATAGGTAGGCTTATTAGTTTAGTCACAGTCACGCAACAGAATTCTGGAGACGTGGCAGCAAATCGCCCCCAGAAAAGGAGCTCGACTGGCGGCAGCGGAGTTCTGAATACGATTTCGGCGCTACGGTAATCCACGAGAGGCCGTTAAATCGAGTCCATGGTCAGTACCATGTTGCCAAACGGTTTTATGAAATAAACTTAGGTATGTTTTTTTTTTAATGGAATAGCCTGTAATTTATGATTTTAAATTATAGCTGTCATTCTAATCATGGGGGTCGCAAATGTTAGTAGTTTTACAGAAAGTTAATTTGTTTGTGAAAAACGTCCTATCTTTCATAAAATAAAAAATTGGAAGATCGAAAAACAAATGAATAAAATCAAAGACATTAGGACTAATAGACGAAACGATTCATTCATAATTCCCATTAAAAGTATCGACTAGTATTGTTTTAAAATACTTGGCGAGTCCGAGAGAGAAAGGCAGATCTCTTAGACCCGATCGACAACATTGTAAACCGTCCCTTGGTTTTGATCGCCAGTAGTGTAGAGGTTAAAACCTAACAACAAAGTATGAAAATAATACAATAATTTTTGCTCGTTTACTGTTAAGTAGCTACCATGAGTTATTTATCAATGTCTACTCTTAGTTGTTTCTAAGTATAACAAAACTTTTTTCATTGTGCATAAAAGTTTTAATAAAAATGGTGCTACCACAGCATTACTAAACGAACCCATACACTACACCAATGCTTTCTATAAAACAATAACCTAACCATACTTACCGATGAAATGATAAACTTGGATTAAAATGATCCACTTTTTTACACACTTCACAGGCATGAACCATGATTGTCTATTTCTACACTAATGTTTAGACAAATACACAAAGGAATCAAAAATAAACTGCAAAAAGGGCACAAAACGAACTAGCTGTTAGGACAGACTGCCAACATCGCAATCGCTATCGTCATTCTTAAAATTTCTTACAATGTTGCCGTAGTGCCTGAGATATATTACAATAATGTTAATACTTTTTAAAGTTTTTAATAAAATATCCGCATAACATTTCACATTTAACATGACTGCATAATTTGATACGCACACCTTCACTTTTTTGTATGTTAAGTTTTGGACGTTACTGCAGTTACTAACTCAATATTTTAAAAACAGTTTTCCCTAATATTCTAGCAGACAGATAAAGCCGGCTAACAGCTAAATATGCTGGACATACAGGACGGAGTTTTAATATGAGAATAAAAGAACATTTAAACTCTCAGAAATCGCCTAATGACAAGAGATCAGGTTTTGGCCTACATTTAAGAGAGAATTTACATAATTTTAATACTAAAGACAACTTTAAAATGCTACATAATGCGAATAAAGGCCATCAGCTGAATTTTTAAGAAAATATAGAGATAGCCAAATTAGAGACTAATAATCAGATTGAGTGTTTGAACGATCCTGTCAACGCCCACTACAGAGAAGCAGCGAAAATTGTGAATGAGTTTAAGTAGTGAATGTTTGTTTAAATAATCGTACCTCTTTTTGTGCAACCTAGATGCCGCTCTGGTTCGATATATTTTGTTTTATTTTTTTATGTTTTTTGGGTTTATCCCGTTGATCAATTTTATATAGTTAGTTAACCTGTGTTCGCCATGGTAAACTTGTTTGTGTCCTTAATGTAAAGTTTGTGATTATATTATGTAAGTAATACCTAATAATTGTGATTTTGAATTGAGATTACTGTAAACTGATGTAAATGAACTTTTTAGACAGCTCTTGAAAATGGTTTAAGAAACCGAAACGCGTAGAGCAAAATATTAAATATTTATGAAGAATTTTGGATTTTTCTTTCCTCTTCAAAAGCCTTACTTACCAAAATTCATATAAACGTTACAACATGTCAAATTAAAAACACAAAATCTAATATCTATATTGGTGCCAACTGAACAAATAATTACCTGTACGTGCTTGAAGCGAGACTGCATCTGAGCTTTTCCACTCCTCTTATATTGACTTTTGCGAATGCGACATGGAATTGAAAGCCATAGTGGCTGTTCTGCAAATATAACGTCACCAAACGAGTGGGACGTTTATTGCTGCTTGCTTGACGTTGGACAAGTTCTTTTAGTTCATCTATCCCATAAATCCTTATTGTCTTACAAGTCATATTGAAATGGCGCTTTCATAAAGAAATTTAAACCCTATCGATAATTTTAGAATTTATTAATCAGTCTTGCAAAATGATGCTGCGACTCAATTTTAATTGTGTTTATAATGGAAGAATTAAGGGCTCAAATTTGTATTTATTAAAACAGTTGCTACATAATTTTGATAGCAACAAGGATATACTCTTTGCAAAATAATTTCCGTTGTTATCGGCAGTGATGCCAGCTTGTAACCAAAATAATCGAGTGACGGAATCACTCTGTTTTTTTTTTATAAAAATATACCTTAAATTACAGGTAGTTAGTCCTTTAAAAGCTCTAATTTTTTTAGTTTTTGGGTTTCAATATTAAAAATAATAAAAATAATACAAAGATGGATCATTAATCATCGTCCAAATCACTTGAATTACTCGTTTCATTTACTTCAATAATAATAGGTTGAATGTTCAGTCTATCTAATACGACATGTTCTCTTTCATACCATTTTAATATCTCGCTTTCTGTGTGCCGAATTGAATTTTTCCAAACATCAGGAGTAGCAGTATTCAATGATTATTTCCGCATATTCATACAGTTTCTGTACTGCCATTTCTACCAACTGTTATAATAATTCTTGGTAATCCGCCAAATATGTTCAATCGGATTGAACATACAGTGGTATGGAGGAAGCCGTAAAACTTTTTTTGGTGGCTTATGTCTAAAAAGAATTTAAGTTTAATATTTAACACGTTGACTGCCATTCCGGTCTATAGGACCGAGATTAAATGGTTCTAACTTTAAAAATGCGGCCTATTAGACCGTGATGCAATTTGTCGCACGCGCCAACTAGGTCCATTGGACCGAGATCATTTTTAGTTCCCCAGGGCCCGCGGTCTGTTCTCACCGAAGAATATTCGCGGTGATAGACCGAGCTGGCGCATGGGACAAGTATGCATCACTCAGTTTTGCCTTTTCTCAAATTACTACACAGTGTTGTACCTTTAAAGATTTATGTAATTTTTTTTAAAAATAAACATGAATTGCATAAACTTTAGAACTTTATTACGTGAACAAGAGATCTTAACAAAACCATAAAACATCATTTAAAATAGAAACATTGAAATTGAATGACATAAATAATTTTATGTTAGGCCCTGTGAACTGCGTTAAAACATTCCAAACATAAACTGGGTTCATCAGGACAAGCTTGGCAATAAGTCCTAATTCTTTTTATATTTCTTGCGATTTTCCAGCCGCTCTCGGACTTCACTTTTTCATAACATTTCGTGCATGGTCGTCTTCTATTGTATGGTTTCGTTCCTATTTCATGCCGTTTTCGTTTCTGTGTAGGTTCCAATATGATTTCTGCAGGACGGGACTCGCATAACTTGTAGGTGACTTTTTTGCGAAAATCTAAAAGTTTAATTTTTTCCTTGGATACTTCTTTGTACATTACCCAAGCATTTACCATTGCGGTATTCAAAATAATTTCAATTGCTAATTTGCGATACCACTTTAGCGACTTCCGTAGTGGGGACTGATACGCTGTCATTTGATCTGAAAGATCAACAGCGGATTTTCCTGCATTGTAGGCTACCACAATTTGTGGTTTAAGTTTAATATTACCCACTCGATTTGTAGTCGGCACTATGGCATCGGAATGTTTTGTGGACAATAAAAGAACGTCGCGCTTATCACGCCATTTTATGACTGATATCCCCTGCTGATTTTCTCTAATAACATGCTCACCACTTTTCAATTTTTTGGTAGTAACTTCTACAGGCAAATGTTTACGGTTCTTCCTAAGGGTCCCTACAAGGTGTGTCTGGTTTTCTAGCAACTTGCAAGCTAGTTCCACACTGGTATACCAGTTGTCTGTGATAAGTGTTCGTCCGCAGTTTAGAATGGGCTGGCAAAGATTCAGCACCACTTTTGCAGGAGTGTTTTTTTCTAATTCTAAGTTCTTACCAGCATATATTTGCATGCTGTATGTAAATCCGCCATAGCTACATAATTTGAACAATTTGATGCCGTATCTGTGGCGCTTGTTTTTTATATACTGTCGCATTACAAGCCTTCCCCGAAATGGAATTAGGGATTCATCCACACACACAACTTCTGAAGGATTATATATGCTCTGAATATTTGCTTGTATTTTGTCCACCACTGGTTGTACCTTATGTAAACGATCTGAGGTATTCTCTTCATTATCAGAAAAATGGACCATGCCAAGAAGGAGTTCAAACCGGTTGCGACTCATGCATTCTGCTGGCAATGCAACTTGAAACATTTTTTCTTTACTCCAATAACATGAAATAGACGGCATTTTTACAATGCCCATATAGCAAATAACACCAAATAATCGTTGGATTTCGTATTTATCTGTTGGAGTCCATTGATGTAATCGTGATTGCTTAGATGTATCGGCCCTTTTACAAATTGTTTGGGTAGCATACAAATTTGTTTGGTTTGCGACGTAAGTAAAGAACGCATCATCTACCAATGAAAAATAAAAGTCTTCTGGATTGGCTCTCTGCATCATTTCGGCGAACTCGGGACTTACACCCACATCTTTGGTAAACGGAATTAGGTTTGGCTGATTGCGTTTTGGAAGAGTCCATGTATTATTACTTGCAGGTATATTTGAGTCCTCCATTGTTATATTACTTGCAGGTATATTTGGGTCCTCCATTGTTATATTACCCTGGGTTGTAACTTCGGGATCTGACTGCTGCTCCTCATAGTCAGCTTCTACTTCACCATGAGACGACAAATTAGAAGTTGAAGGGAAACATGCTTTTACAGAAACGTCTATGCTTTCTTCTTCCTCCGAATCAGAATCAGAACTACATGCGTTATTATCAAAATCGGGATCCTTAATCGAATCATCTGAAAAAACGAATCGTTTTGTTATCACAAAATTATACACTAACCTAACCTAAACTTTACCTGAATCATAATCCGATTGTTCGTCAGACAAATCTATATCTATATTTTCAGCGATACTTTGTAGCTCTGCTGCCTTCAAAGGTCGTTTTTTATATGAATTTCGGGACATTATAAGGTTGGCACAAACAAAACAACGATGTACACACGTGAACAGCTCAAAACAAACTAAAGCAAGGCCCGAATAGACGCAACAAAAAAACCCTAAACAAGTCTCAACAGCTGTAGGCGGACCGAAAAATAGACCGAGTCGGCGTAGACCAACTTGAAATTGTCTTACGCCAACTCGGTCTATTGGACCGAGTGAAAAAAATTGAAATTCTGAGTCCGCCAAGCGATATTTTTTAAAAATTGGCGCCAGAACCCATTTCATTTGTCCTACTTTATGCAATGTCTAAAATGGCCTCTGGGACTTTTTTTTGTTTTTTGGCATGGCTTCATGGTCAAATAAGCGAATATCGCTTCGGCAGTCAACGTGATATGAATATGTTTAAAAAAAAAGGGCATACAAAGTCTCTTGTACTAACCTATTAACGAATTGTAAATGTTCGGCTTTGAACATTGTGTAATCAAATTCAATTTTAGTTAACCATTCTTGAATTGCAGCTTTATTCCATGACGTGTTAGATATTTCTATTAACATGCTATGGTATATGTTGTCTATTACAATCACACATGGCTTTGTTAAATTTTTTAATAGTTGGTTTTTGAACCATTGTAAAAAGAGGCTTCTTAAAGAGTTAGGACAACCATCTAACAGTTGTCTGTCTTACTTAAAGTTGTCATTACATGATATTATGAAAAAAGTTACAGCTTAAGCATAACCAATGTAAAATATTATAGTTTTTAATTAATACAACTTACTTGTTGCGTACATTCCATAAATAGTGTCAATCCAATTTTCATACATTTATAACTCTCTTTGCACGAGAACGTTTCATTTTATGTGATTCTAATAATTTAACTGTTGTTGAAACTGCACTTACAGTGGGAATATTCAAATTTAGGGCAGCTGATACACGCTAAAAATTAGTAAAGTAGAAATAAAATATGTAGACCTTAACATACTCTTTAAAGTCACGTCTCTAACTGCTATCAAGGGTAACAATGGGCCATTGTAGCTTATTAAAGAAGCTATTAGCTATTTAAATGCTTCGGCATTTTTCAGAAATAGTAAACAACGTAATCGACAGATATGTATGTGCATTTTTGTTGTTCTTAAATGAACAGTTTCTTAATGCTATTAAGAAAAGATCTATAGTTTTTGTTAAAAAATAGACGCACAACAACCCGAAACAACAGAACAATAAAGGTTAGTTTTTCACGAAACGTAAACAAAACGTCAAAACAGGTTAACCAACGAGCTGACGCCACCGCACAGTTGACAGTTCTATTGCCAACTGTCGGCCAATAAAACTCAAATTATATTAATTTTTACAAGCTTAAATAAACAAAATATTTGCTATAAGTGGGTTCGTATCAAAGAAGAACGCTTTAAGTTTGTATTTAATATCGCATGAAATTTTAATATTTTTTATCCAAATTTAATTTCCTCATGTTTTCTTACGGATTCACAATTATCTGCTGATTGATGACATGCATAGGTAATTGTTTTGCAAGAACTATACATAACATATTATCGTTAAAATATATGGTTCTATGAAGTCCTAACCTGTATTGTATACGCTCAGCTCTGTTGTCTTAAATCCCTAAAAAAGCATCACATACGTGTTATTTATTTTCTTGTTGGGATCTATCAAAAGTATTAATTACATTATTGCTGGAGCTTTGGATATAAAAATAGATGTTCTTGTCAACTGAGTTGCGTCAAATTGTCGTTTTCGCTGTCCAAAAAATATATTTTCTTATTGTATTTTTCTTTATTTGACATTAAAATATATAAATAAGAGTTAAAAAAATACGTTTGCTAAATAAATCATTCTTCATGGAATTTTTGATAAATAACATTGAGTGTGTAAGTCGACTTTTTCAATGTGTAGTTAGTTTCTAAATTATTTTGTGAGATTAATTTCTTCTTTTTTTTTTTTTGCCTTTCTTCATTTGCAACCCTCGTCTGCCCTGGTTTATTAACGTTTTTAAAAATTTTGTTAACCGCATAAGTTACAACTGTCGGTGTAACAGACAGATTTATTCCTATTTATATTGTTTCTTTCTTATTAACTATTTCCTCAAATATAGCGTGATTGTCGTTCAAAAATACCATTTCCACTCAAAATTTTCATAATTTCCAGTTTAATCTAACCACAGATTGTGGTTTAACTAGTAATTCATCCACAGGTTAGGGTTAAACTTAGGTCTTGGCAGTTAGGTGGTCACCAGTAATGCCTGTATTCTCCGTTACCTCGAAAAGCTGGCTTAAGTAAAGCCGACTTAACTTCTAAAACTCGCTTAGCCTTCACTGTTGTAAGCCCAATATTAAGCAAGTTTACGATGGTTAAGGTTAGCTTAAGAAAGCGGGATCTTAATGCGGTTTCTTTTTTTAAAACATTACCCAGAATACGGGCATTAGCCTTCACTATTATTGTAGGCCCGAAACTGAGTGAGTTTACGTTAAGGTTAACGGTGATTTTTCATATGTATCGTCAATTGCTCGCACATGTGAATTTTGTTTTCAAGGAGGAGTAAATATTTTAAAACTTGTAACTTCGACAGAGACAAAATGTAGTGGGAGAAATTTTGTTCTCTAGCCATCTAATGAAGCCTTTATACGAAGGTTCAAACAAATAATGCTAAAGCAGATATAGCACAAAGAAATGCTGTTTTAAGGGCTACGACTCTCGGTAAGTTTGCTTGGACGGTAGCGGCGGGGGCGAAGCTGCTCGTCGAGGAGAAGGCGGTGACATATTCTTCCAGGGCCGATTTTCTCGCTGTTTAAATTTGGCTTGATGCATTGCCAGGCGCGATTACGATTAGTGCTTATTAATCATCTTATGCTTACGGACGCGAATGCATCGATATAAGAAAATAGTCGGCACCATGGTACATATTTGTACTATGAGTCGGCACTACTAACGACTCTCAATATGGAAAAGAACGTTTGTTCTTTAAAGGAAGGGGGGTTCTGCAAATGAATACGGTTGTTGTTTAGATAATTAGGCAGGCACCTAAATAATGCGAATTTTTCTGTTACTTGTTTTATTGACATAATATTATAGTAATAATTCCTTGACCCTTATTGACTTGTAGGCTTTGTTTTCGTCAGTGGGCTCCTTAACAATGAATGTTCAGTTCTACCTTGTTAACCACCGTAAATTTTAATAATAATTCTAATAAATTGCCAGAGTTTTCTTACCTAAACCCTCCCCATGGGTAACGCCTAGCTACGGCCCTGCATTTGTGTTAAGGTTGACATTATTGAGATCTTGTGAAAGAGCTTCCTGGGACTTACAGAGAGTGAATGCCCTGTCGACAAGTGTTTTTACTATTCCGTGTTTGATGCTACTTGAATGATTTGAGGCATAATTAAGGTATTGACCTGTGTGGGTTTGCTTCGCTGCGATATTTGGATGGTATCACTGTTCTTCTGTACAATGACGTCTAGCAGTTTGTTGTTTTCTTCTTTCTGCATAACAAACTTGATTGTTGGTGCCAAGTTATTCATGTGATGTAGACAAGTTGGGAGTTCGTCATCACTTCCATTCCAAATAATAAATGTGTCGTACACGTAACCCAGCCATAGTTTCGGTTAGTCCATCCAATTGACTGTAGAATCTGTCCTTTTGGAAGTAGGAATTACTAAGGCAGCAGATGTTCGTTCGTCAAGGGTTTGGTCCTCACCCAAGTTTCCTTCGGATGACCTGAGGTGGATTCTTCACTGAGACGTTTGTATAGAGACTCTTGATATCGAAGCTGACGAATCGATCATCTGGTTGTATTGTGTGAGTTTTTCATAAATGATGTGCTATGTCCTTGTAGTGGTTGTAGTAATGGGAGCAGAAATCTGGACAGTTCGTATGTTGGAGAATTTTTGGAGCTTGTAATGGGTCGTAGAGGCATCTTGTGTTTGTGTTTAAATAAATAATGGCAATGGAAGTCTCAAACACGTTTATTATTCATGATATAGCATTGTCTCTAACCTTCAAACAAACAACATTATTAGGCTGCGACATGACGACGCACCCCATCGCTCGCGATTAATCTTCTATTGCGTAAGCATTGGTAATGTATTATATAACTTGATTTTAGGACATTCGCCTTTTCGCCA
Source organism: Polydrusus tereticollis (assembly GCA_963920685.1). Taxonomy (NCBI): domain Eukaryota; kingdom Metazoa; phylum Arthropoda; class Insecta; order Coleoptera; family Curculionidae; genus Polydrusus; species Polydrusus tereticollis. The sequence goes on along the minus strand of OY987333.1, from coordinate 22,680,318 downwards.
GCACAAAACAAAAGATAAACACGAAATCGACAGGATGACACTGACGATGAACGTAGAACTGCCCGACTCGTTCTCGAGGGACCTTAAATCGATATTAGAAGGACTGTTACAGAGAGATGTAGATAAAAGGTAAGAAACGATGCCGATGTTTGCTTAGAGACATAAATAAGTTTAAAGAATTACTGATGATATACATACGATAAAATATACAGTGTGTACATAAAGTAAGGAAAAAATTCATTATTTAATAATCTAAAAACATTTCGTAAAAATTCTCGGACACGTATATAATAATTTTTAATTGCTGTCATTATATTGAATTTTTCTAGTAAGTTTAGTAGAAGTAATAGAATTAATTTTAATATTTAGTTACTATGCGTTTATCTCCCACACAAAGAATAGAAATTCTTATAATGATTGGATATGGTGATAGGATTCGTACCCAACAAGAATTTGCATTTTGTTCAACGCTAAGTACCCAGAAAGACCAATCACTAGATCAACTGTGAGTAAACTTGAAACAAAATTTCGAGAAACGGGTTCTGTGGAAGATCTTTCCAGGAAAGGCCGTCCAGCTATTCCGGATGATAAAAAATTAAATATTTTATTGGCTATAGAAGAAGATCCCCATAACAGTGTCCGCCAGATTGGCATAGATCATGAGGCGGCTGCTACGACCGTTCATAACCTATTAACGGTAGAAAAATGGCACCCGTTTAAAATCCGACTGGTTCATGAGTTGAATGAAAATGATCCACATCGTAGGATGGAGTTTTGTCAAATATTAATGGACGCTAGTTAACTTATATCCGAGTAGAAATAATCCTGCAATTATAGATGAAAATTTGTGGTATCAACAAGACGGCTCACCTCAACATTATGCAGCAGTAGTACGCCATTATGTCAGTTAAGTTTTTCCGAACAGGTGGATTGGAAGACGTGGGCCTATTGAATGGCCGCTTAGGTCTCCAGACCTTACACCACTGGACTTAATTAAATAGCTTATTTCATTTTTTTTTAAATTTTTTTAAATTAAAAATACTTTTAAAATAACATTTTTTTTTACCCTGTAGCTACGAAACTATCAATTTTAGGCCCTAAGTGTGTTATGTTCTTGAAATCAGCTGTTCTTGGAGATTACAGATCTGAACTAAAATATAGGGGTTTCCATTTAAACAAATCGTCGATAATGTCATATCTAATTTATGAGTTACCCTGTATAATAAATTTATAAGTCAAAATATGCGCAATTAAAAATTATTATATACGTGTCCGAGGATTTTTACGAAATGTTTTTAGATTATTAAATAATGAATTTGTTCGTTACTCTATGCACACACTGTATAAATAACGGTTTCAGAACATTATTTTTAGCTCCTGATATTTTCACTGAAGATAATGATTTTAACATTTTCATTTCAAAACAAAATGGGAAACAGTTCTGTTATTTTTAAATGATTACACTTTCATCCAATCAATTTTTTTAAGTTCTTAAGTTTAAAAATACCAGAAACATTTTCTTAATGATGATATTCCGAGGTGAGTCCTTGAGAGCCCCACTGAGGCGGCTTTCGGACTGTGATTGTGAAGCTTTGATCTTATCTGATGAAAACTTAAACTATTTATATTTCAACGATATATTCAAAATATTAATATAAGACACTTCTTTGATGTGTCTAGCTGGCATGTGTAGGCATATTATTTATAAAACTAATTTGGCAAATGTGTTTCTCTTATTGGTATCTTTTTCCGATTTATTTCTCAGGTTCCAAACTCCATTGTTATATACACTGTAACACAAAAACTTTATTGATCCGATTGAGTTTTTCTTAATTTCTTTTATCTTTTGGAAGCCCTACATTTGTATGGAATTGTTTATATTATTTCATCCTCTGTAAGGCTGGAAATATACATTGAACAAGAAGAAAATTTTGATAAATTTCAATTATCAGTAACTTTTGTATTAATTTACGGATTTTAAATGAAACTTCATTTATTGTGTTTTCCTCAAATTTTCGACGGAATTTACTATTAAACATGGGTAACGATCATAGATATATTATATGTCTATGGTAACGACACAGTGTATCATAACTTTGAAACACGCTGTGTAACTAAGGCGTGAAAAACGCTATGTTCAATTTCACATTGAAGTTTCATCCTTTCCCAGCATTTTGTTTTTTTGTTCGCCTCAAAGGCTTTCTCCTAAGAGGAGATTTTAGTCCATACAACGGAAATATGCACATGTAAGTAAAAGAAAAATATCAATGAACAATATTTCAAAAATAAAGAATCGCAATATAAATCCGGGTATTCCTTATTCTTTCTGGCATGCTTTGAATTAAAGTAACAATTTTATTTTGCGCCATTTGCTACCACTGATTTTGCATTGTCCATTCTAGCTTATCCATTGATTGAAACTCGCCATAATTCTGCATACCTTTTCTTCCCAGTGCATCATAATACGCTCTATGGGATTCAGGTCCGGACTTCTGGCTGGCCATCCTAGTAACTGAATACCAGCATCATTAAGGTATTGGCGAATTATACCGTCTATAAGCATTCTTTAGGAGAAACTTTTTTTCCTATAAAAGACACATACTCTTTCAAATAGTCACTTTAATGTACCTTTCAACATTGAGGCCACGTTTTCGAAACTTAAAAAGTTCCGTCTGTGCTTCCCTAGGATATAACATTCTCCGAGTCTTCTATACACTCTTTGGCGTCCGTCAGGTGAATACCTTGTAAAACGAAACCCGTCTGTGAAGAGAACGCATCGCCAATCATCTATTCCCCAACGTCTCTTCGGTTATTGAGGTAGTTACCGTTACAACATTTATTTGGCATTTTATAACGATTTATTTCACTCTTTCAACCGCTAATGCACTCTATTTTTACACTAAACACAAAAAAATCTCTCGAGGGACTCAAGGGGATTATGTTGACAAGGTTCGCCCAAAAAAAATAATTTATTACACTATTTAAACCGAGAATGCACTGATTTTTACACTAAAACACAAAGAAATGTCTCGAGGGAGATTATGTTAACACGATTCGCACGAAAAAAATGATTTAAGACACTTTTTTATACTGTTACAGAAAAAAAAAATTTTGACATGCAATGAAGTGGCTTTTATTGTTTTTCTCGAAAACGAAGTAAGACACGAAAAAATATCAAGAAAAAAGTTGTATTTTTAGCTGCCTAACCCGAAAACAATATAAAATTTTTTTTAAATAAGTCAGCGGCGTACATTTTTTTCTTCAATATTATTCATAACACTGCTGTCCCCCCGCCACTGGAACTCATAATTATAATCCAGTTAGTGCTAACTTAGCGTCTCATCACAACGAACAACACTGCCAAATTTCACCAAAATCGGCAAAAGGATCTTTGAGATATTAATCAAAAACCGATTTTTTTCTTTAAACTTTGACAGCCTGTATCTTGCAAACCAGACTTTTTAGGAGACATGTTTAGATGAACTTTTCTACTTGTTCAAGAATGGCCTATCATTAAGTAACACCCTGTATGTATTTGACGTCACTAGCAAAATTCGCTTGAGCACTTTGTCCTTGTATTGTAGGAGTTGTTGTGCTATGTCCTTAAATCAAAATGTCCATCAATCGATTGACAATCGTGCCAATCTTATTGCCCGACGATTGATAGAAAATTTGATTGCTTGTCTGTAATTCAAAATAATGCATGACATTTGATTGCCGGTATCCACTAACTAGGAAATTTACGAGCAATTTGGTTGTAATCATCGAGATCTTGTTGCTTGTGAATGGGTCCCTTTACGCGACCAGTGAGTCGCATCAGTGAGTATTGTTAAGCAAGCCAAGTGTTGTTATTTAATTTGCGTCAACAGTTCGTGAGGCTTTTATGTTCCTCGATTGTAGGTTAATTTTACTGATTATTTTATTTACTGAGTGAAGGAATTAAACGAGCTTTTCACTGTGGTAATTTGGCGTTTATTTCTCCAAATCACAGAAAACTTCTTTAGTACATGATTTTACAATAACATACTATAACATAAATATTCACTACTGATTTTACAATAACATAACTAGTCACTACATTTGTTTAGTACATTTCCTGGGTGCCTTTTTTTTAGGCAATGCTATTTGTTTCAATCCGACGGAAAGAAACCACGTGAGTTTGTTGACATACAACCTTGCTTTATCGAAGCCAAAAGTGTAGTAGTATACAAAATGGAAAACTATATTATCTGACAGCAAGGTTACGCCCCTGTTGTCATGACGATTAACTAACAATGCATTCTGATAGGCTACAGAGCCGCCATGTTTTCTTTTAACCAATTGGACGGTAATCAACAAATGTACCACGCTGTGTCACCTTTCTCGAGCGCTAAAACACCGTCAAAGTGTTTTCGGATGTACAAGATTCTAAAAAATATACTCTTAACATCTAAATGTAGAACATTGCTTTTTCCTGGAATAACGGTCGACTAGCCGCTTATTATTTAGGAAATATTATATGTATTTTAAAACATGATATTCGCAAGTTTTATGTTTATCCCGGCGATAACACTATTCGTTCCGCAAACATTGATACATTTTGCTCCTTTATTGAAATCAGATATTTAATAGTAGTATTGATTCTAAAAACATTTTTGTTGCATTTAATTATATTATTTTTAATGCATTTGGATGATCGTTTCCCCAACAAGTATGATTCATCACTTTAGGCAAAAAATTTCGAAGTGGATAAAAAGACTATTGGGAAAGGATGATACTTCAATATGAGCTTGAACATAACGTTCTTTTACGCCTCAACAGTTCCACAGGGTGTTTCAAAGTATGGTACAAAAATACTGTTTTATTTCCCTCCTGTATACAGTTCCTGTATATTTTATTAGCATCGAAAATCGGTACAATAATACACAAGTTACTGATAATTGAACTTCATCGAAATGTTCTTTGCCCGGTTAAATTTGCCGTTATATTCTGGTCTTTAATTTTTTAAGTCTGCAGGTTCAACGATAAATACTAGTCTTGATACAGCAGGCATAAAAATTATTTAAACTTCTAGGTTGGGATGCAGAGGTGGTGGATCAGAGGAAGTGAAAGCTCACGCGTTCTTTGGGGGTTTAGACTGGGGTCAAGTGTACAATCAAAAATATAGTCCGCCTTTGGTACCGCCCAGAGGGGAAGTAAACGCAGCTGATGCGTTTGATATAGGTTCCTTTGATGAAGAAGACACCAAGGGAATTAAGGTGAGAAACTACGTTTGTTGAAACCTTTAAAAACCCTACTTTTATTAGGGTAGACAAATTTGTATCATTTACAAACCAAATTAGTTGTATGTAACTTTATGACAATTCTTTTAGTTAACGGACGCAGACCAAGAACTGTACAAAAATTTCCCATTAGTGATATCTGAACGGTGGCAGAACGAAGTTGCTGAAACAGTATTTGAATCGGTAAACTTGGAAGCAGACAAAAATGAGAGAAAAAAGACAAAGCAAAAGAAACCATATGATGATGAGAAAGGTAATCACTTTCATTTTGCTGCTAATTTTTATCTCTTTGAAATGTTATACAAATATCAATCAGAATGTATATCGGGTAGTTCTCATTCCCACTCACTGAGCGATTACTGGGAGCGAGAGTGAGAACCACCCGGGCCCTAATTCTTAAGCGTGGGAGAACGAGAATTATCAATATAAAGCTGTTTTCACAAAAAATGGGTTTCACCTTTTTAACTGCAATAAAACTAAAGGGTCGATCCCATTGCGTGTACAATAAATATGTAAAGTATAAAGGTGTATACTGGGAATTTCCGGGTATTTACGACCGCACTTGGCGCCCATTTTATTGCAGTCATTAAATCAGAACCATTTTACGTAAAAAGAACTTTGTACCTACTGCTTGTGTGATACAAATTTCTTCCTGATGATGCGTGTACAAGCGAAACAAGTATAGTCATTTGTGTTTCTTGATATATAAATTAAAGCTGTCAACTGAGAGTAGTTTGTTTCTTTGAATTTGATCTTATCTGATAAAACATTCTAAATATAGTAATAATAATGAGGTACCGTGTGATCCACTTATCGTGTCCACATTTTAGTTTGATATTATAACGTTGCCTTAAGAGTTAAAGAAAAAAGTTAAATACATAAATTTCTTGCATTGACGTAAAATTTTTATCTGTTCATTTTTTTATACAGGGTCGTTGGTATGTATGGAAACGGTCGATTATTTCTTAAAGTATAACAGTTTGCAAAAAATATTTTAGACAAAAGTTTTAGGATTTTTTAAGGTCTATTATAATTTTAAACGAATAAGTATATAGGATGAGTCAGAAAATCGTAGAGAAGCAAAGTTACTTTTTTTTAAATAGAACACCCTATATCTTAGAATATTTTTGGATTTTACATGAAATAACAATTATTTTTTAATAAGTGCATTATAAGTCTAAACCTGATAGTTTCCGAGATATCGACTTTTGAAAAATGACATTTTGGAACTTTGACAGCTTCTAGCTCTCTAACGGTACGTCGTCTTACGAGTGAAACGGCTTACATGTCGCTATCTTACTTTTTTATTATCTTCCCAAAGACACCAACTTTCGGTTAAATCGGAAGTACTGTATTTTCGGCTTTTGAGTTACATCCGGATTAACCGGAAGTTGACACTTTTAGGAAGGTAATAAGAAACTAAGATGGGGACATGTAAGCCGTTTTACTCTAAGACGTACCGTTAGAAAGCTAGAAGCTGTCAAAGTTTAAAAATGTCATTTTTCAAAAGTGGATATCTCGGAAACTATTAGATTTAGACTTATAATGCACTTATTAACAAGTAATTGTTATTTCATGTAAAATCCAAAAATATTCTAAGATATTTCCATTTAAAAAAAAAATAACTTTGCTTCTCTATGGCTTTCAGACTCACCCTGTATACTTATTTGTTTAAAACTCTAATAGACCTTAATTAACCCTAAAACTTTTGTCTAAAATATTCTTTGCTAACTGTTATACTTTAAGAAATAATCTACCGTTTCCATACATACCAACGATCCTGTATATACAGGGTATTTCGTTTTCCCCGTCCAGGCATCAACTTTCTTATTTTAAATGGAACACCCTGTAGATTGATAAGTATTTAGATTCCCAATTTTATGTAAATTTTGTATAACTTTTAATATGCCTATTTCTTATCGTTTAGCCAATATTTATTTTTTTTTAGGTAAAGAATATGCACCCCAAATGCTATTTTATAAGTGTTTTAGGGTAAATTTCCGAGTTACCTGTTACCGGCCTTACCTGTTGATTTGTCTTTTTTGAATATTGTCTTACGTCAAAATATTCCTTCATTGTCAAAATTAAAATGAACTTTATTGAAGAACAGAGGTTCCAAATGGTTGAGCTTTATATGGAAAACAATAAAAGTGCCACCGCAACTGTTAAAGCATATCGACGAAAGTTTCCCAATCAGAGAGTACCTTCTAAAAAAACGATTAGAAGAAACTATCTTAAATTAATGGAACATAAGTCCTTGGAAATATAAAAAAAAGTCAGGACCAGACTTGTGAGAACAGAGGAACAGGCGAAAATATGTTTGGGATATTTCAACACATATCCTAATACATCAATAAGAACTTCTATTGATAACATTGGATACTTCAATGGAACGATTTCGAAAACTCTTCACGATTTTGGGTATAAGCCGTTCAAAATAATGCCGGTTTAAAAATTGCAACAACGACATTTCCCAAGACGTCTTCAATTCTGCAGAGATTTGTTAGGTAAAATCGAAGAAAATCCCCAATTTCTTAATAATATTTTATGGACTGATGAGAGCTGCTTTTCAACGCCTCGCATACACCATAGACAAAATACTCGTCACTGATCCATAGAAAATCCACCTGTGATACGAGAAGTTAGACACCAAGGATGGCAGTCTATAAATGTCTGGTGTAAGTTTTTTGGTTCTAAAATAATTGGACCGTTATTTTATAGAGGCTCATTAAGTGGCCCTAGATACCTTAATTTTCTTCAAAATGATATAGATAGTTTAAAGGAAAATCTTCCTTTAAACGAGGTAGCAGCTATTGTGTGGCAGCAGGAGACCCCCCCCCCCCCCCTGGCATAATATTCGGGAAGTTAGCGATTATTCGAACCAAAATTATATCGAATGGATTGGAAGGAATGGCACAATCCTGTGGCCTCCAAACAGTCCTGATATTACCCCAATTGACTACTTTTTTTTGGGGTCACATTAAAAACGAGGTATATAAAACTCCATGCAGTGATTTAAATGAGATTATATTTAATGTTAGAAGAGTGGTAAACGATTTACGAGAAACACCTGAAGTATTCGTAAATGTAAAGAATTATTTCTTGAGAGCAATCCATCGTTGTATTGAAAATAATGGAGGTCATTTTGAACAATTTATGTAAATATTTGTAGTTGTAGTTGTAATATTTTTGTTCGAATAAATATATATATTAAATTATTAACAAATAAATATTGGCTAAACGATAAAAAATTGGCATATTACAGGTTATACAAAATGCACATAAAATTTTAAAGGGAATCTAAATACCTATCAATATACAGGGTGTTCCATTTAAAATAAGAAAGTTGATGCCTGGACGGGGAAAACGAAACACCCTGTATATACAGGGTCGTTGGCATGTATGAAAACGGTCGATTATATCTTAAAGTAAAACAGCTAACAAAAAATATTCAAGACAAAAGTTTTATGGTTTCGTAAAATATATTAGAATTTAAAAACGATAAGTATACAGGATGAGTCGGAAAGCCGTAGAAAAATAAAGTTACTTTTTTCTTAATGGAACACCCTATATCTTAGAATATTTTCGGATTTTACATAAAATTACAATTATTTTTTATTGAATGTATTATAAGTCTAAACTTAATAGCTTCCGAGATATCGACATTTGAAAAATGACATTTTTTATTTTTGACAGCTTCTAGCTTTCTGACTGTATACCATAGAGCAAAACGGCTTACATGTCCCTATCTTACTTTTTAATGATCTTCCCAAAAATAACAACTTCCGGTGAAACCGGAAGTACTATATTTCCGCTTTCTGACTCATCCTGTATACTTAATTTTTTAAAATTCGAATAAACTATAGAGAACCCTAAAACTTTTATCTGGAACATTTTTTGCTAGCTGTTGTACTTTAAGAGATTATTTACCTCATCCATTATAAAAGCGGGTTGATTTTCACCTGATTATTCAGCGATAATCTCCCGCTCTCCGGTGAAAATCACCCTTGTCAAAAGTGAAAATCTCACCCGTCAGAAATCCAGCGATAATCTCCCGCTCTCCGGTGAAAATCACCCTTGTCAAAAGTGAAAATCTCACCCGTCAGAAATCGTTAGTTTTTTATTTGGTAAATAATCTTCAAAATACATTTCGGGATTGGGAAATAATCAGAAAATCATTCTCAGATTTTCGATAATTTCCCTATCCCTTAATATATTACTACAGATAATCAACCGTTTCCAAACATACCAACGGCCCTGTATAAAAAATGAACAAATAAAAATTTTACGTCAACGCAAGAAATGTATGTATTTAGCTTTTCTCCTTAACTCTTAAGGCAACGTAATAATATCAAATTAAAATGTGGACAAGATAAGTGGATCACACGGTACATGTAAATATTTTAAAACATAATGTTTTTTTTCAGAATCAGACTGTATTTTACATGGCTATATTAAAAGGTTAGGTGGACCTTGGTCGGCCTCATGGCAATTGCGCTATGCCAAATTATATCCAAATAGGTAAGTAAAAGAAAATATGAATAGAAAACGGCTTTGCCGTTGGAGACTATCTTATAAGCTGACTTTATCGTTCTCTGAGCGCGAGTACCTTAGCGATCACACTGTGGACCCCTCATTTTACTATTTGTCGAAGGCATTGAGGGGTTGTGACTGAGTCGTGTTTTTGAGATTGCAATTGTTCCTTATTTTTTATTACTTTCAACATGTGTTACAGTATTCAAGAAAAAATAATGATTGTACTAACTGAGTTAATAAACACAAAAATAAATAATTAATAAAAATAAAAAAATTAATATTTAGTAACTCTGTTTTTAACGTCTACACCGTGAATGACCTTCTATAAGTTTGATTTTATTTTTATTTATTGCAAATCGTTTTCTCTACTGTTTTTTTGAGAGATTTATTGTAAATCATTACTTAATGGTGTTTACCATAAATAAATAAATAAGAGTTTCTGTGCCACATTATGAGTTAAAGTCTGTTCAGAGATATAAGAAAGTGACTAACTGATCCCTATTAGGAAAGATCCGGGCCAGCTGTAAAATTGAAATACGGCCGAACAGGTCCGTATTTTGCTTAGAATTTAATTTATTTATTTATTTCTTTTATTAACGTATACACATTTACAAGATATTATCCTAATATAACTTTCTTAGCACAGGCTTTAAATCGTTCTTTGTTAACATTAAAAAAATTCAAATGTTCACAATAAGTATTTACAGTAATGCACATTCGGTTGGCCGGATTATACATAAAGTAAAGCGTCCTGGATTGCGGTATATGCAAGAGGGGCGTATTACGTGTTCTATAAGCAGGAACGTGAATACGTAACATTTCAAGACATTCCGAACAAGAAATATGATTATTTAAAATGTTATAAATAAAACAAACATCATAATATTCCCTCCTGCACTTAAGAGTACCCAAATTTAGGTATGACATTGTTTGTTCAACAGTGAAATTAAGTCCACTCCTACTGAGCTTTTACATGACAAACTTTATAAATTTTCGCTGAACATTTTCAAGACGATCGATATAAATATTGAAGAAAGGTGACCAGATTACATTGGAGAATTCCATAATTGATCTTACATAACTAATAAAAAGTATTTTAAGAACATTTACATCGGTAAAATCCTGACAGATTCTCTTAACAAAACCCAACATTCTATTGGCACGAGCAATTATTTTTTCGCAATGATGTGTAAATGTTAGTTTATTGTCAAGATATACACCCAAATCCTTAATAACAGACACTAAATCATATTGCAATGGGATCACAGTTCTTAACCGGCTATATCGTATAGAAAAACATTTCTCTGCATTCAAACGCATATCATTGAGAGTGCACCAGCTAAAAATTTCATTCAAGTCATTTTGAAGTACGTTTTGGTCTAAAGTAGAGGTTACCATACTGTATATTTTTAAATCATCAGCAAATAGCAGAAAATTTGTCTTTAATGAATTTCCAATATCATTAATAAAGATTGAAAAGTAAGGGGCCAAGGTGAGAGCCCTGTGGTACTCCCGATGTAGCACAAAATTCATTAGATAAGAATCCCCCCACTTTAACCTGTTGATAACGACCAGAAAGATAAGACTCTATCCACAACAATAAATTTCCCGAAATACCATAATGAAACAATTTAGATAAAAGGAGCGAATGGCTGACCTTGTCAAAAGCCTTACTGAAGTCCATGTAAATGGCATGAACTTCAGATCCAGCAGCCATGGCCCCAAAAATGTAATTGGTATAAAGAAATAAGTTTGTGTCAACTGACCGACCTGATATAAAACCGTGTTGTTGAGGTATCAATAATTTTTCGAAAACACTACATAGTTTCTGCTCAACACAATGTTCAAACAATTTAGGTATGGTGGACAGTACACTTACAGGATCATGGTTTGTAATAAAAATAAGTAAGACATTAAATAATATTTTATTTATGATTACAAAAATATACAAATTATTCGGTACTTATAATAGTTATTCACTTAATATATCAATATCACTATCGCTATCATCATCTGTTCTAATTATTATTTGTGCTATATTGTTTATATGGATATAGGATTTTTCCACTTTTTCAACATGTGTAACAGAATTTGCCCAACTTTGTGAAGGGATGTTAAAATCTTTAGTTTCTATAAGCTCAAGTACACTGGAGTTAATAGTAGGGCAAATATTGTTACGACGAATGGCAGATTTCAATTATCATCAAACAACCCTTTTGTTGTAATCTTTCTGAAAATAAATGCCATTATCATACATGTAGTTTTGGATTGTTGCTTTTCTGTCATTTAAGGAGGGAGTCTTGGTCAACTGCCTACTATGGTAGCTTCATTAACCATTACAATTACGCTATTCGGAGATATATTTGGAATGAGCTTGTTTTTAAACCAATCTTCAAATAAATCAGCAGTGGTGTCCTCATGGTAATCCAGAGAAGAATCTTTAATGTTTTTTGCAGACAGAGAAAGTCCATTTGGAATCCATCCGTCTTTAGATCCAGCATGCAAAATTGTAATTCTTTTGTTTGTAATAATTTGTTTTTGCCGCTTGAGTCAACCCAACCCTTTTCTGGGGTATCATATGTGTCGAATCAGGTTTCATCCAAGTAAATAATCGGCCTTTGCTGATATCTGTAAACCTAATTTTTTGTAGATATTCGGATCGCCATTCCCGAATTCTACTGGATTCCATTAAAACTTGTCTTTTGTTAATTTTTTTAAATCTAAAACCCATGTGTTGGATACACTTCCATAACGTTGTTCTGCCACATTTAACGCCGGTTTCATCTTTTTCAAGCCTCTTTAATTATCTAATGTAGGCACACTTTGTTCCTCGTATAACTTGTAAATTTCGCCGTATTATATCGGGGTTTCGAGCATGGCCACATCCTCGCCAGGTTTGGTGAGTGGCCCTTAACAGTACGTCGCGACTCACAGTCACTATCGATACTCCATAAACTTCTTAACTCTAAAATCGATTGCCCATTTCTACTGGAGCAACTATCGCTTCATGTTCCCCGCACAGGTGCCCGACATCGGCCTACATTTTTCCTTGCATTCGCGAGATCCAATATTTTGCCTCAAGGTCCCATTCACAAAATGTGCCACAACTTCAATCGTATCTCAGCCCTCTCCGACATATTTCATGACATCCTCCCAACTATAATAAAACACTTGCGCAATATGTCCGGCTATCCTCATTAGTAGTCATTGGTTCCTGTTAACTTAGCTTTAGTTTCTTACTCTTTGTTATTACATTTTAAGTATAGCAAGGGCATTACTTTTGTAAGATTTTTGTTTATAATTCGATTAATTTGTTTGAGTTTCCTGTAAGTGGGCTCCGGCCTGTCGGAAATAAATGACTATTTATTTATTTATTGATCACTTTCATCTACCTTCAAGAAAATGCCGGTATCGGTTCATTTTTTCCTCGCTAAAATGAGATTATTCACAATTTTCCATACAGTTGATGTTGAAATTTTTGTTAATGTGGCCGTTTCTTCTAACGCTGCTTGCTTGCTGACTGCACGTTCAATGAAAGTTAAATAAATATTGTTTACAATTTCCTCAGTTTCCACAGAAAAGTGTTTTCTGCTTTTCGACGGGGTTATCTCCTGAGATACATTGGGCTCGCACATATTTTCCATGACTGACACACGATTAAACAAACGCTGTATTACACACGAAGTAAGAATAATTACTAAGCTTAAAACTAACTAGAGTGGCTATATATACAGTCTTTAGAACATAATTTGTTTTATGGGATTAACCCTCTCATTTTGAATCGGGTAAAAATCGGTTTAAAATCACCAAACTATTACTTTAATAATGAAATTACGTCTTCCGGATTTGCAGTTTACTTTAAGACATTTTTAAGTAAGGACCATAATTTACCTGCATTTATTCATTCATTCATTGTTTGTTTATGGCCACCCTTAGATAATCCCATTCAAAGGCAAAGTGTAACTTTCTTATATCTCTGGACAGGCTTTACACATTAATTTCCACTGTATTTATTACTTTAAAGTTTGTGTTTTTTTCAGGTTAGAATTGTATCCAGAAGGTTCCAGACCGGAAATGGTACTAATGGATCAAATAGAAGAAGTAACACCCGAATTACAAAGTGTCAAAAATGAAAGTTGTATAGTTTTAAGGATGCACGCGTTAAAGGTGCGTAATGTTTTAACCACATTTTACATTAGGCCAGAGCAACACTTACTTAAAGTTTATGCGACTGTCAAAATAATATTATTTATTTATGAAGCAAATTCCAAAACAAATAAGGTACCGAAAGTTAGGAAATACACTTTAATATGCTCTATATTATAAGTATGTCTTATTTTACTAATAGTTACTTATCTATTTTCTTTTCCTAAAAATAGCAAGAAATAACAAACACATATCTTTAAATAAATTTTTTTTGTGTATTTTGGCTCAATATAATGGTATTTTTAGTTGACAAAAATTCCTGTGGAAACACCAAAAAACGTGGGGCAAAAAAATAGTTATATACCGGGTGATGCATGAACATAGGAAATCACATGTAAATTTTGAGGTGGCTAAATATTGGCTCCCCTGTACATTTTGGAGAAAAATTGTATTGTAATTTTTTGAAGAGGCCGATATAATAAACCCATATGCCAAGTTTAAATAAATTTTAATAATAATAATAATAATAATAATAATAATAATAATCTTTATTGTCTAACAGAACAAGTTCCAATTATAAGACAATTTGACTTAAGAAAGTTACAATTGACTAAGTGTAGAATATAACAATATAAAAAAAAACCTAATTAACCTAAGCAAATATACGGAATAAACCAGTCAATAAATATAAAAAAGAAGACAGAAACATCTAGCGGGTTTGCGAGTATAGCTTAATAACAATATTTTTGAATTGAGATGATAGGCCATACACATCAATGTCAGAGCAGGTGTCATTGAATAGCTTCATTGATTGAAATATTGGTGTTTTAATTAAAAAGTTAGTGGAGGGGGCGGGCAAGTGGAACATAGGAGAGGATCTCATATTACGCGGAGGAACATAAAAGTTGACATCAGATAGCAGAGCAGGGCAGTCAATGTATGATCGACAAACTTTAAATAGAAACTGCATCAATAAATAATGTCTACGATCGTGAAGTGACAGAAAGCGAGATCTCGATAGCAGAGTGCTATGATCAAAGCCCCTGGGGGGAAAGAAACCATGTTCTCTAAACATGAGAACCTTAAGAAATTTCCTCTGAACACCCTCCAACTGGTTAATGTATTTATTGCAAAGTGGGTTCCATATTATCGCCCCATACTCCAACTTAGAGCGAACAAACGTGAAATAAAGCAACCGAAGCGTTCGCGAATTTGTGAAATCGCTGGAGTTACGCAAAATATAACCAAGCGACCTCATAGCGCCGCCACAGACTAGGCTTATATAAGTAGCAAATGAGAGTTTAGGGTCAAATACTACACCAAGGTCCTTGAAGGTATCATTTCTGCCCAATTGATTATCGCCGATGGCATAATTGAAATAAATCGAATCAGTTTTATTCGTAAAGGACATTGCAAAGCACTTGTTCACATTTAATGGCAAGGCGTTGTTTTCACACCATTCCTGCAAGTTATTTAAATCGCGCTGTAGGGAGAGGCAATTGGGTAAATCGTGAATTAATGCAAATAAGCCACTCCTAACTTATTCAATTAAATGTGATGGCAAAATTATGAAATTTTCATAGTTTAGGTAATACAGCGAACACCAGCAAATAATTTCTATGACGCTATTGTTAAAAATTGACGTAAAGCTGGACATAACGAATAGAGATTATTTCACATTAAAAACACATTTTCGTTTCACCAATCCGGCAATCACACATCCAAAATAAAAGACACCATTATGTTTTTCTTACTAAGCCTTTAATCTAACATAACATACCTAAGAGTACAGATTTTCACAAAAACATTAATTACTTCAATGTTCAAACAACCCTCCATCAAAAGCTAAACAAATATCCTAACCGATCATAAAATTAATTTCTACCATTACTGAGTTGATATTTAGAAACTCTGTCACATTCTAACGAAATACAGTTTTTTAGCTGGTCTACATTTGCAAATTTTACATCTTTATAAATAAATTTGTGACCCCACAGAAAGAAGTCGTTTGGCGGAAGGTCAGGAAACCTGGCTAGCCAAAGGATTAGATGCTGTTGACCTATATTATTTCCTTTAAAAGTATTTTGCAAGTATTCAAAAGAATTATGGGCAGGACCATAGACCTCGTAACTATTAGACCGAACAATAACAAATAAACGTGTTGTCATCATTGTATTCCATTGTAAAGTAAATCAACATTCAAGCTGCTTCCCTCCACTTGGTTTGCCAGACTTACGCCACAGAAAACGTAGTTTTCTGGGCTTCCTCTGTTAAAAGTATTAACTGCTATGATTTACTAGAATAACATGATGTGTGAAATATATAACATTGCCTAAAACCTTGTAAAAAATCTGTAGTATGGCAACGCAGCAAAAAAGAATCCGCCCAGATCCCATCATTTTCGTGGCCACCCGCATCGACTCGGCAATACTCGGATTTGTGACGGCGTTTTTCTGTGGGTTTTCCTGGAGTTTTGTCAACCTAACCTTTATTGTTCTGTGGTTTTGTCGCATGCATATGTAAATTCAGAGTAATCCCCACTCCCGACCCCACCTAGCTCCTTACGGCGTCTCGCCACCAAACGATTTTGGAATCACAATTTTATAGCATTTATGAATGGCGTGTCGGATCTATAGTTACGATACCTATGGGCAAGACAACCATCCATTTTATACCAGATCCCCTGATTTTGCGTACAACTTACTTTACTTTTTTCTTAATGGAATAGCTCTTATTATCATACGTAAAACCACAAGACCTTTTTTTTATCGGATAAACTTTTATTTTTTTACGAAAACTACCTAGATTGCTTAGAATATTAACGAGAAGAATTTTTGAATCAGCTATGTATTTACCTAGGTTACTTTTATTGACTTGTGTGACCTGTATATCTAATTGAACTGTTAAGCTGATTCAAAAATTGAAAATAAAGACAAATTAACACATAGCGGGGTCTACCAAATACAATGTGATGACTGTAATGCAATCTATATAGGTCAAACAGGTAGAAACTTTAAAACTAGGCTTAAAGAACATAAAACATCCATTTAAAAAAATAAAAATAAAACAGGAATAGCGGACCACTGTATAATAAATAACCACTCAATATCCAACAAAATAAAACCGATATATACTCAACACAAGGGTAGAAAACAAGAAAACTCAACCTATTAGAAACATTAGCAATCAAGAAAGCCTTTAAAAATCGATGTAATGTTGTTAACAATCAAATTGAAATACCTTCAGGTGCCAATCTAATACTTAATAGCCTAATAACTTAGGAAAATATGTTATAAACACTGTCAATAATTACGAACGAAAAAACCCATAATTATAGACACAATATCATTTTCTTAATTTTATTACTTAGATGTAAATACCTCTATAATCACACCTGTAATTTAGTTGTTCAGGATCTTCAGGAAGTATGTGCTAAGGTGGGGCTAAAAATTAATATATCAAAAACGAAATTTATGACGAATCTGGTCCCTAGTGGAAATATTAATATCGGTGACTGTGAGGTGGAGCTAGTGGATAAGTACACATATCTCGGTCATGAAATAAGAATCTCAAGAGACAATCAAACATGCGAGTTAAAAAGAAGAATTACGCTCTCTTGGGCTGCATATGGCAAACTTGGGGACGTATTTAAGAGCAATCTCCCAATTTGTCTGAAGCGAAAGGTTTTTAATCAGTGCATTCTACCGGTTATGACCTACGGCGCTGAAACTTTAACTCTAACAGTCACATCTGCTAAGAAGCTTAGAACAACACAACGCAAGATGGAAAGATATATGCTCGGGGTGTCACTTCGTGACCACGTTAGAAATGAGGATTTGCGGGCAAGAACAGGGGTCACGGATGTTATCTACCAGGTGGCAAGGCTGAAGTGGAATTGGGCTGGACATGTGGCCCGCATGACAGATGGACGATGGACAAAAAGACTGCTCGAGTGGAGACCAAGGGCTGATAAGAGAAACAGGGGAAGACCTCCCACGCGATGGACGGACGATATCAAAAGAATAACCACAAACTGGGTGCAGAGCGCTCAAAATAGAGGACAGTGGGCGGAAATGGGGGAGGCCTATATCCAGCAGTGGATGCAAAGGGCTGATTGATGAATTTAGTTGTACCTTTGGCCAATACCTGTAAATATATGCCTTTGATAATGATCCGCAAGGGTTGAAACACGTGTCAGAAAACTGAATTAAATTGTGAAAAATAACAAGTACGACTTTAATTTCCTCTACTATTAATATTTATTTTGAAAAAAACGGTGGCGTATCATTTTTTTCGTTAAAAATATCAAAAGATATGTTAGCGCGTGGTGGAAGTAAACCAATTATTTTAAATGAAAAAAAATGTGTTTTTATGTCTAGTTAGTACCCACTAAAATTCAAAACAATATCTAAAGCGGTCTCAAACATATTAAGGAAAACCCCTATTTTTTTTGTAATTTTTAAAGTATCTCAAAAATAAAGCGGTTTTTTCTCTTAAAATCTCTTCTAAAATCACCCTCTTTATTATCAGCACGATATTTAGGAACACTCTTGTATATGATGAATGTGTAAATAGAAACAGTGCCTTTTTGTTTATAGGACGGCAAAAAAGAAAAAATAACCCTAACAAACCCCGACGAGATTGGCCTCAAGGAGTGGCTACAGTCCCTGCGTTCAGCGCACAAGTTGAGTCAGGAGCTGCTGGGTTCCATGGCAAAGAAGGCGGGTAAAATCTACGGTACCGATAGCACGAACAATAAGAACGCAATTATTGGGAAAAATGCTAATGGAAACTGAAATATAGAGAATTTAGAGGTGGGTGCTTTTTTTACCGCTTATCTCAATCATATAAAACAGAATCTCAAAAAACGTTTACGTAAACTAACTTAAAAGTCAGTTTCAATGATTTCTGTTGGCCGTATATACCAATGGTATTTTTTTTGGTGAATAGTCTAATCATATACAGGGTGGCCATTTAAAAACGAAACAAAGCCAATTTTGGGAACCCCAGGTTTTTAAAAAAAAATCCCTCGAACCCGTTGATTTTTGATTGCAGGGGGACATATTTTTTTGGCATTTTGGCCCCCTGAAAGTTAAACCCCTAGCGAGGGCGAGAACTACCCCTAATATTTTAAACGGAATGGGGGGTCGAGCGATACTTTGTTTAAAAGGTATTTTTATGTAGTGAGTTTAACATCGCTACTATCTACCTAGTCTGTACAGTGGCTCACCAAAAGTACAAAAACAGGTTGTTTTTACCTTACAAAAAAAATTCTTACAGGTCAGTCCAGTAAATGCTGGAAATGCTGTCCCTGGGCCTCCATGCAATAGTAGAGATTTTGTTCACAACGTTCTCATACATTTTGAAGCATCTGTGGGATGATTTGACGACATTCATCAATCATCCGTTGTTGTAGGTGTTCCAAAGATGTTGGCTGGGTAACATAAATTTAATTTTTTAAGTGGCCCCATAAAAAAATCTGACGGGCTTAGATCCGGAGAACGTGGGGGCCAAGTGCAAAGTGGGATAGCGCACCGTCTTGCTGGAATATTAGTGGTTTTCCATGTACTGATCGTCATTCTCAATCATTTCTACTACCGCTGGTTAAATGGCGTTTTGTAATAATCCCAGATACATTACGCCTGTTAAATTGCCAAGTAAGAAGAAGGGGCCCATTATATGGTTACCAAAAATATCAACCCAAACATTCAGTTTTTCCGGATGTTGCATATGCATCTCACGAAATATTCAGGGATTTGAATCAGACCAATAACGACAGTTGTGACGATTCACCGTATCGTTTAGGAAAAAAGAGCATTTGTCAGAGAAACAGACGTTGAAAAGAAAGTTCTGATCATTTATTGCCCATTCACTCATAATTTCACAAAATCAAAATCGTCTTCGTTAAGTTCTTGTACCAGATGTATTTTGTAAGGATGAAACTTGTGTTTTTTTAATATCGTTTGAATGCTGCTTCTTTTAACACCAGATGTTGTTGCCAGCTTTCTTGCACTCGCCAAATCGCCAGCTCATTTATTACTGGATTTTCCACTTCACGTTTTTTATTAGCTGCTGACCCCGTCTCCCGAAATTTTTGCACCAATTCCAAAATGTACTTTCGATCGACTTGTCGATTTTGATGTTGATGGTTAAACAGTTGGGCAGTTCTATTAGCACATTCATTGTTCGCAAAAAATAATGAAATTATTTGCACCCTTTTAGCAATCGAGTAAACTATTATCACTTTTATGCCGATTCTGTAACAAAATTAACTAAACCTTACTACTTTACCGCGACCGAAGGATATGATTTGCAACAATAATTGAAGGCCACAGGAATAAAACTAGAATTGTCAAAAAAGCAAAGTTTTACACCAGCAAATGCTATTTATTTCATACTGTATTGTAAAACACACCTTTACATATTTGAATTTAGTCCAGAAAATAAGGTTTTACAGCAATAAGTCCGGCAAAAAATTTTTATCGGACTAGTCCTGTAAAATTTTTTTACCGGACTGAAATTTGTAAGTTTTAGTTTAATCAATGTCAAACACACAATGTTTTCACCAGTAAATATAAGCACTTTTCAAATATACGACGCAGAATAAAACTTTAATAATTTCAAAACATAATTATAATTTTCAACAGAACAGTATGAAATAAAGTATTGTACGTCATTCGTCCGGCAAATCCTTTACAGTATTCGTTTCAAAATTCCAGACTCGGCTCCTTCGTCGCCTCGTCTCGAAACATTTCACTCATACTGTAAAAGTTGATTTACCGGACTTATAACGTAAATATCTATTATCGTTGTCATTTTTTGTAATAAAAAATGTAAAAACAACCTGTATTTGTACTTTTGGTGAGCCACTGTACAGGTTAGGAAGATAGTAGCGATGTTAAACTCTGGGGTTATACTCTACATAAAAATACCTTTAAAACAAATTGTCACTCGACCCCCCATTCCATTTAAAATTTTGGGGGTAGTTGTAGCCCCCGCTAATGGTTTGACTTTCAGGGGGCAAAGATGCTGTTTTTTTTAATAACCTGGGCCAAGCTTCTGTACATTTGGTAAAACCTAGTAAATCCGTTTTTGATACTTTTCAGTTGAATAAATTAAATATTAACTAATGTAAGTGTCATAAGAACTTTTGTAATGATAAATTAAATCAGTTGACAAGTATTCCAATTTATCTATATTCATGAAAACCTGTCCTTTTTGTTTGAGGGTTATCTAAATTCATTTTTTAACACATCATAGTATTAGAATTATGCTCAAATTAGAGGTTTTCCATGATTAAGTTATTAATTCTAAAGTAGTTTTGGGGCCATGCATTGGAATAATAAGTGACAAACCTACACAACCATAAAGGTTTTGTCATGAAATGCACAGACAAATGAGATGAGGGAAAATTACCTAGAAAACGTAGGTACAGTAATATTTGATAAAATTATCACACAAAAATAAAAAGTAAACTATTTAGCAGATATTTTGAATTTAATTTAGATGACTTAATACTTTTATAAAAAACAGGGTGTTATGAAAAGTTCATATAAACATATGTCCTAAAAAGTCTGGTTTTCAAGATTCAAAGTTCGGGTTTTTATTAATATCTCAAAGATGCTTTTGCTGATTTTGGCAGTGTTTTCATTGTGATAAGACGCTAACTTAACACTAACTAGATGATAATTATGACTTTCAGTGGCGTCGCGGGGGGCAGTCTTACGAATAGTATTAGGACACATGTTTATATGAACTTTTCTACTTGAATTCGGTTCAGGAATGCTCCCAAGTAACACCCTGTATAAAAAAAGTCTAAAACTTTCTTGTAGACCGCATTTTTTTAAGAAGTTTACGAAAACTAAAATTTTTGGTTCATTTGTCCTCTTGTGACCTCCATCCGTGGACATACTGTATAGTCAAAGTCGGCTTCAGTCGTGCAAGTCAAATCAAAAAAAATCTGTCCATTTATAGCAGAGCCGCACTAACAAAATTTTTTGCTTGTAGGTAATTATAGTCAAACGCCGCAACAAATTCGGACCTCTATCAGGACAGAGCCGTCGCCAGTTGAAAACGGGCCGGGCCGTTTAGGAACACGTGTGTGATAGACAAGGAGGGAAGACGCCGCCTTCGCCGTGCGCAGGACGCCTTTTCGTCATCGCGGGACAAAAATCAAATCAGTATTTTTTAGAATTCACTATTCCAATAATTATGGCAGTGTGTTTATCAAGTTTTTCTTCGGATTATCTATTCGTGTAAGGCGGACGAAAGATTTACTCAGCTATGGAGAAAAAAATCATTTTTAAATTTTTAACATCGATTTGGGCGTAATTGTTTCTCACAAAACTTCAAAAAGAAAGTTGGAGCATTGAACCGGTAATCTTACCCGTCCTATGCCCTCAGTTAACCTTGCATCTTCCCTTAAAACTGAATCGTTCGAATGTAAAAAGTTTTAACCATTTAGATCTACCGGAGTTGTCAAATTAAGTATTTCGATGCGTTAAACTGAAACTCGGCTAATTTTTATCTTGATAAAGCACAAGAGTTGCTTTTTTTCTTCTGTCTGCCAGATCCATCCCCAGACTCATTGCGCCGTATCACGGCTCGTCAGTAAGGCTAGGATCTGACGAAAGGAAAAAAACAGGATGGTCTGTTGTGTTGGTAGAAAACACCTTTCTCAAGCATACCTGTCTCCTGTGATATAGCCTTTTGGAAGTTGCAAATATCGGAAGGAAATCACCTGCAAAGACCAAAGTCACAGTTGCAGGACTTTAACTTCAACCTTTAAATAACTAACCTGAACATATCTTGCTGTATGGCTGTTCAGCTGAACGTGAACAACAAAAAAAAATAATATATCTTTTAAACTCTTCCTGAAGAATGTGATATTTATTATAAATGCCTAGGATCAGTCATTACAGCTACCAACAGCAACTTCAATCAATATGCTTTATGTTCCAGAGAACTAAATTCCTATTAACAAAGCAAGTATAGTCTTTAACATATAAGTAAAAATAAAAATAAAAGCATATATTATATACACATACACATACACATAAATACATGTATGCAGAATGCACAGACACCTATATAAATATAAAATGCAATGTCAATAATAATAAAAGTAACACAAACCAACTATAAAACGTCACCGTAATACACATCCAACAAATTTACTTTGCATAAATATCGAATTGCTTTTTTCTGCAACACAAATATGGAGTTCATCTACTGCTGTTTGCAAATCCCCAAAAAAATACTACAGTAACGCACGTGCGATTCAAATAAGGAATGATGTACCACTTTAACTGTTGAGTTACTAAGTTCATTACAAACAATGCTTATTGCTTAACAGTCAGCTGCCAATTTTTTGCTTAATACGTGTTCCCTAAATTTTAGCTTATTATTCATCATATTCATATATCATTATCTTTACCATGCAACAGGAGACTAGTGTCATCTGCAAATAATGTAAACGTGCCCTGAATATCTAAGAATGCTAAATCGTTGAAATACAACAGCAACAAACAACAGCATGTTGGGCCAACAACACCGAGAATACAAGGCCTCCGTGCTCTGACGTCAGAGCCGCAAGACGTAGATACAGCGAGGTGTAATTTGTGTGATATTTTTGTGTTATGGTGTGTTTTACCTGTTGTGTGCCGGGATGTCGCGGAAATTATAGTAATGGACCGGAAGACACTCGCATTTCGTTTTCCAACGGACGCAACCATGATAAATGGGTAAGGGCTGTTCACAAGGAAAATTTTACTCAATCCAAGTTTAATAGTGTCTGAGTTAGATTTTGCAAAAGAAAACATTAAATTGTTCTACAGCAACGGATTCAAAAACCGACGAAACTATAATAAAAATTTCTAGACCAAAATGCGATGCAGTACCTACTCAATTCCCTAACTGTCCTTCTTATTTATTTAAAACTGTTAAAAATCAAAATTGCGAATTAAAAATAGTGAAACTGAGTTTAAAACTTACTAAAAAGCATTTTCGTATATCAATTTTAAAGTGTTTCTTGTTGTTTTTAACTCGTTTGAGCTCCCTGAATGCTAGTTTAAAATTAATGATCTCCAAAAGTTACAATGTTGAAGTTAAAATATTTTCCTGGACCTGTAATATTAAATTCTGATTTAAAGATAGAAACAGTTTTGTAGGGCTGCAAAATACGAAATGACACTAAACCTGATTTAAAGACACCCTTATATGAATCAGAAAAAAGGCCCAGAAGTCAATTATTTCTAACTCTAAAATCGCGTATTTTTGGCAACATTCAAACTAAGCAGTTTTGCGAAAATATTGATATCCTTGACTAAATTGAAGAAAATCGTCCATTTAAGCTGGATTTATAAAATCAAAAAGTTCGCAAAGCTGAGGTTCAGTTGACGTTGGAAATAAGAGTTCAATTTAAACTAAAAGGAACACTCAGTTTCATTTATAAACTCAGTTCATGCAAAGTTCGATATGTTCGAAAAGTTCCCGGGTAGTTCGAGATAACCAATTTCTATGTTCGGAGTTCGGAAAGTTCGTTCCGACTAATGGAGACGCTATTTTAAAGTCATGTGGTTCGTTGTTTACGTCGCCATTCCGCCATATGTATTTGTATGTTTTTTTTTGTTGTAAGGTTAGTTTGTGTTTTGTGCCCGAAAATTGGAAAAGAAAAAATGGATTTGTTGTTACTCAACTATTAAAATTATAAAATATTTTAATTCATTCTATTGGACACAAACTTCAACCAATCAAACAACAAATTTTCGAACTTTGCTACTGACTTTACAAATACCATATTCTGAACTGTCGAACATTGAACCTCACCAACTTGAACATAACTTTAACCTCGCCAACTTTTCGAGTTTATAAATCCAGCTTTAATCCTTACATTATGCTCAGTGAAGACATGCCTGTAATCACTTAATTAGCAGGTTACTATTGTTACATTACGCTGAAGAAAATTCGGTGCGAAATATGTGAGGAAATAGTACATTATATACCTAGGTTGAGAAGTAAGCCGTTATATAGCGAAGCGCCTCTGTGATGATGTCACGCGAGAGCACCGAGTCCTTGTATTCTCGGTGTTATTGGTTGAGCCCGCCCTTAGCACTTGCCTTCTTTCATGGAAATATAAAGAAAACCACTTAACTGTGAGCTGATCAAAACCATGCATGGCCCACACAATCAAAAGCTTTAGAAAAATTGCACAATATAGCTGCAACCGCCTCGCCATCATTTATGTTATAAAATCGCAGTCGCTACAATTCGAGCGGTAAAAGCCCGACTACACGGTACTTATTATTTTTATTGCCTACAACTAGCTTATCGAAACGTCGTGTAACAAATATAAATATAATGCAAGTCCGAGAAGAAATAGTCTGCACAACCTTCAAGCAAACCGGTGGAAATGCTCCAATCGATTTTCGGCTGTAGAATTCCAATAATACCTTTGCGGGAAACGTTGAATTTAACCGAAAAAAGCTTAATGATCATACTGATTATTTAAGTAATGTAAAAAAACCCAAATAATTTTAATTTTGTAGTATGTATCTTCCCTCTGGAAAGAATAAAAGTAGGATAGCATCGCCACTGACTGTTTTTATTTTCATGACAATTTTGTCAGTATTTAAATTGTAAAACTGTATCTATAGTGTATTTATTAATTTATAACATTAGTGTATTATTCTAATAGGACTTTTCTTTTACACAGGGTCGCGAAAAGCAAATTAAATGTTTGTATTCCTATTTTTTTTTAGTACTTTTTTTGTTGCGTTACATGTCCCTAGAACTGTAGTATTTTGCAGTGAAACATTGCCTTGCAGGTAACAAAGCCGAACCTAAAAAACGTGGGTTGAAAATATTTTTTCTAAAGTTTATATGATAGTGCCGTGGTATTTTTTTTCAGGAACATGCACAGTCAGCGATAATGTATCACTTTCTCATTGTTAACCAAATAACCGAAGCATCCTGCTTTACTTTTGGAGCTACATGCATTCATTTATTTGATTGAAACTATGATATAACTAACCTGACTCCGCTGTTATCAAATGACACTCGCAAGAACAGCACCAAAGAGCTTCAGGCTTCAGAGTTACGTGTGACGAGATCCCCTTCACTGAGATAATCCTGTATGCTTCCATTAGGTCTTTGGATGGTTGTCTGGTAATAGTTGTAACAGGATATTTGTGTGTTGGTGTTTTAACCGGTTATTGACGTCTTTCTCTCAACGCTATTTGCTCGTAGAACCCTAGATTTCGACTACATATGCCTATAATTGTCTTACATAATATTTTATTTCATATAGATCGATATTTGAACTTTCTTCCCATGATAATTTTTAAGTCAATCTGTTTTCTTTATTTATTTTCCATGTACAGCTGGCCATACGGAATCCTAGATATTTCGTAGTGTCCGAGCATGAGTATTACTATATTGTTTAAGTGGATTGAGAGACATTGTTTTTTCCTTAAGGTTTTCATTTATGCTAAAATTTCATTAATTTAAGCAGGTTTGTATAGTACATTCAAATGATCTTGGACAAGATAAGAAGTGGTTGCTGGATTGTCATGGACAACTAAAATGCCTGTATCAGGTTGTTGTTTGTCTGAATGCTGGTAGATCAGAAGTGTTTACATAGATAATTGATCCTAAGACACTTCCCTGATGATAGGATTATTCTCAGAAATCGTTTCTTCTACTTTAGTTCTAAAATCTGAGTCTGATAAATAGGAATTCAAAGTGCTAGTAGTACTTCAGAGGAAGGATCGCTTCGACTTTGTTTAGTATCCATTAGTCCAGGCCTTGTCTGACTTACATCTAGAAATACTGAAGTACAATATAGTTTCTTTTTTGGAGAGTTGAATCAAAACTGATGAAGTCAGAATGCATCTTGCGTTAAATTTGTCAAAAACACACCTTTGATGTCTCGTTGCCTGCCATTTATGCGATGACAGCTGAGTTGGATTAATTATCGGTAAGCAGGCTCACAGAGTGCGTTAAGAAGACCGAACAAAAAACAAAAAAAAATTTCTCAGATTTTTAGATTTATCTTAAAATTCTGGACCTATTTAATATAGCATGTCATGTCTCAAGTAAACTGTTTTTAAAATACAAGGCATCAAACAAATATTTTCGGTTGAACAATTCAATTTTTTGAATATTCAATACTTGGGTTTAGCAGAACGGTTTTTTTTAGATATTTTACTCAATATTGCAGAGGGAGCATCACAACTTTATAATTGCGACTCTAAACCAACCAAACTGAAATTAGTAAACAAAGGTAGTAAATTTTTCTTTAACAAAAATATTGAAAATAATGTCCGTTTAATTTAATTTATTGATTCAATACATTTCATTACATTGACTTATGGTTGTTCTTATACGCATTTGAAGAACAACAAGATTTTGTGGCTTATTTTTATTAAGAAGTCCAGCAGAGGTAAATCGGGTAACCGCGCTGGCCATTCTATGTGACCACGTCGACCAATCCAGCGATGAGGAAACATTTTATCATCGAAGTAGGGTTACTGAACCCCAGACTTGCATCAGATGAATCAGGTCTTCTTCCGAAAATTGTAAATATCTTTGACCGGCTAAAGATAACGACTTCATAATTATTCCATTGGCGGTCTCCGAGTATGAATTTCTCGGAACCAAGATGGGTTCTCGTTGGACCAGTATCAATAACTTTGTCGATTTACTACGCCAAGAAGGAAAATAGTAGCTTAATCTCAAAAAATGACGAGACTTCATTACTCAAGTAGTTTTCTATCATAATTTCTTCTATCTAGCTCATCTCCAGCAAGTTCTTGTACTCTCTGAAAGATGTATAGGCATGCCATTTTTTTTTTTATTATTTCGCCACTGTTGAATTATGACTATTTTCCAAATTATTAGATATTTCTTTTGTACCAGAATGAGGAGGCCGATCCTGCATCGAAAACCAGAATATCAATTTCTTACCTTTGGAAGTTCCAGGGCGTCTACTTCTTGGTTTATCTCGGAGGTGACCAAATAGGCTGAACTTTTTTACTATTTTGAAAATGGTCACCTAGCTTCTGGGTTCCCTGTTGGGATATTTTATATAAAATATTCACAAGCTTCTGTTAAACCCAAGGGAGTATCAGAACTTTGACGTGGATAATGAGTCTTAACAATTAAGTAAACTGTACTTATTTGCGAGCTGGTATAACAGGTAAACAAATACACCAAATGTTCTTTTTTGATGCCCTGTATTTTAAAAACAGTTTGCTTTAAACATATGAGCTGTTATATGAAATAGGTCTAGAATTTTAAGAGGGATCTGAAAATCTGAGAAGAATGAGGTACTTAATACCATTTAAAAAGTTGAGAGCTGAAAGTCGACGTGTCCATTTTTGGCTCAGGGTATTCGTTTACCAGGAAAATCCAGTATTCCAAACTTTATCAGTATCCTGTACTTGTATCCTTACAATGGCAGATTAAGAAGCAGATAAAATTAAAATATAAACGCATCTAGAACAACAAAGTGACATTGAAAAAATTCAGATTTACATTCCAAGCAAAATTAATCTCAATAGCTGAAAGCGATCATTTAGAGACACCATGTTATATGTTGTTCTCCTGTATCAGAAGATAAATTTAGTGTGAGGTAGATAAGTTAAAATTAATTTGTTCCTAAAAACCTATTTACCTATTAACCAAAAGTTACCTGATCTGTTAGCATGTATAAATGGCAAACATTAATTTTCTGGCGTTAGGCTTATACTCGTTTTATAATAAAAGCGAAGAAAAATAAATATACTTCTTGTTCTTTTACCTAAATACTTTCATTTTATTTGTTTTACCCTGTATTTGATGTATTATTTCGCTAAAATAAAAAATCTTGTGAATCTTTTTATACATTACAACATGAAACCTAATAATTATTTTTATAAAACTTTTTTTAAAACTAATAAGGTCTCGTGAAAATACACAGGACTCGTTGAAAATCTACACATACAACAATATGGCAGTTCGTTGTACATGGAGAACCAAGATAAATTAATTATATCATACAGCCACTATCAGTTTTTACATTAATTCTAGTAGAATCGGGCAAAAAAAATGCTGCTTGTTTTAAATCTTAGTATATATAACCAAACAAATACTTCCACACCGAAGTCGCGTGGCACGAATGCGAATGCATTACGTGATGCCCACCCAATGTTACCAGACCGTGAACAATTTAAGCAGTATGGAAGTATTCGTTTCAAAACAAGCAGCATATTTTCTTCTCCCAGGTAGCACCTGACATGTAACATGCTACTTTGGTGTGACAGCTCTAAGGCCTTCTTCTGCGGCTTACGGAAGATATACGCTTTTGCGTTGCTCGGTTTTGTTTAAATAGGCGACTACACACGAGGAGCCAAGCACTGCGCGGATTCGTCAAAGCAGACGAAAATAAAATACGTCTGAAGATCAATTCAATTGCGGATTTTAAAGGCGTAGAGAAATTGTCGCTGCAGAACGAATATATGACGATAACCGTGCAGAATGGTCTTCTGCACACGGAGATCTTCGTCATAGACGCGTAGAAGATTCGATTCCTCTACGTTTTTAAAATCCGCAACTTAATCGACTTTCAAACGTATTTTATTTAGTACTTAGTAGTTGCAAAGATGTCAA
This sequence comes from Polydrusus tereticollis, assembly GCA_963920685.1. Classification (NCBI taxonomy): domain Eukaryota; kingdom Metazoa; phylum Arthropoda; class Insecta; order Coleoptera; family Curculionidae; genus Polydrusus; species Polydrusus tereticollis. Next base: position 22,650,727 of record OY987333.1, on the reverse strand, counting down.
GTGATGAAGAGGATTTACTTTTGTGAATTTATCTTTGTGTAGCCGCCAAGAAAAAGAGACGAGGAAATTTCGGGTGCATCCCTATATCCACAAAAATATTAATAGGAGGTTACTTACTTACTTACTTAACAGAAGACGACTCTTGTTTCTTTTCCGGGCAATTTGGGTATATCCAGGATATTGACTGTAAATATGTTGACTCTATTTGGGGTTTGAGTCTGATTTATAAGTTAAGGACTTTTTTCAATCTTGGGCAACAAGAGATCTGTACACAAAGGAGGATACGTCGGGTGGATGGGGAGGTGATTACCAAAGTGCTATCTATAAGTTGGATTAATCTTTTACATATTATGTAATTTGTGTGTAAAATTGTTCTTAAGATGTTATACAAGATCGATAGAGTTTGTAATTACTATTTAATGGCTTCATAATTTTATTTTGTTCCAGTTAAAACAATTTGTTATGTTTTGGATTTTCTTTTCACGTAGGTTAGCCAGTATGGAGGCGATGTTGAAGCGGCATTTTTGTCCAGTTATAGGTCGAAATTAGGAATTTTGTTTATTGAACATTGACAACATTCCCGCACACGAGGTACTAACCTAAACTGACCTAAACAATTAACCCAACTAAAAAAATATGATATACAGAATATCAAAAATACATTTAAGATCTGGCCTTTTCAGCACTGTGGCCAATGTTATATATGCAGTTCTCCCTAGATCTTCAGAATACGCGATTTTACCCATCCCCAATACTTTACAGGAGGAAAAAGTGTGGATGGTAGTTAAAAAAATAAATTGCAAGTACCTTCAAACACAAATGTTGAACATTAATACAATAAAATTGCTAGTTCATTAAATCCCATTAAGATTTAAAAATCCCGCCCGTCGATCCGATCATAAAATCCGATTATCTACACGAATCTACGATACAAACTACCCAACAATCAACACTGCTTTTCAGCCGATAACGAATTTTGTGGAATACAGATCATTTTTGCTGTAACTTGCTCCATAATAAAAAAAATTAATAATTCTTTACTGCAATTTTTTTACTTGCAAATAATCATGAACCAAACAATTGGCAACTGCATAGTTACAGCGTCAAAGACCTCCATCAGTGCCCCTCAATCTCCATCAATTGACAGAAAATCGCCTCTTAATTCACTAGGCGATTATCGAGCAACCACATTGAATAATCTAATCGCTTGTAAATGCCTGTTTGTATGTGGCTTTTCAGTTTTTATTTTGAGACTTTAAGAGTAACCAGACAGTAAATACAATATTTCTTTCTCTTCCTTCTTAATGCGTAATTAAATGTGTTATGCATTATCTTAGGTCATTTAGCCTATAATAATTCTTGACGATAAAATACAAATGGATTTTACCAAAATTAAAAAATTTTCCTGGCTTATCACAAGATCTTCTTTAGCCGTTTTTTGTTCTATTTTTCTCGGCTTGAGTACAATCTCCAGGATTGAACTGTTTTGTTCCACCTATTGTCTGACGAAACCCCATGAATTGAGCCTTTGTCACTACATCTTCCACTTTTATTTTTTTATTGTATTGTGTTTTTCCCTGGGTTAAACTCAGACTTTGCTTTTGTAAATGTCCACGTCTGGCAACCGTTATGATGTCATGATTGGTAAGATGCCCTAGTTAAAGATCCTGCTTTTTAAATATAATGGCATAAAATTGAAGAAATAGTCCATACTTTCAGTGGACTCAAAGTAATGTAAATAAAACAATGCAGTCTTCCTCCACAGGAGGAAGACTGCATTCTTTTACTGACATAATGGCATAGGATAAAGGGTTTCACAGAAGTGAAACTAAAAATTCAGACTGTATTAGTTTTACACTTTTTGTTTAAACGAATCTTGGTTTAAATCAAGTATTATTGAGTGTGGCGTATTATATAGTTAACGATTGTAAGAAGTTGGTACTCCCATATTATTGCACTGTAATTGTCACGATCCTGCGCCATATTTCGAGATCTTTTGTACATAAGACTATACACAATGTTTTTTAGATGTTTTTTTAATGTTAAATAAGCATCGGTTTATAATTCGAGACATGTTTAAGTTAATAAAATAAATTTTAAAATAGGCTATTTCTAGTCACATTGCATACATTTTACCGTCAAATAACAAAAATAAAGTATTTTAGTCGATTTTTATCTTGTTGTTTTTTATGGTATAAATTTTGAAACCAAAAACACCATCGAATTCAAAAACTACTCTTACGAGTAAAAATATTGATTTAATAAAACCATTTTGTGCCTATATGGAAGATTTTTCAGCTCTAAGGGTAACTTATTATAAGTTTTATGCCTAAAAAACCTAAACCCTGGTATGATGAAATGAACTGATTCCCGCACCTGGTGTTATATGTGTAGTTGTACCAGACAGTTGGGAACTGGTACATGTCACAGATAGTGACGGACAAGTTAATAAAGAGATAGAGAAGCTGTAGCTCGTCTTCTTACCATATGGATGGATGTTATTGTGGGTCCTGTAAAACTCCCTTTCTTTTTCTAACATAAAGGAAATATTCAAGAATGTGCGGCAAAACATCTATAAGACTTCAAATCGTCGGAGTATTTGAAAGCAGCACCAATTTTACTCGTGCTTTAGCTGTTAAACCGGTAACACGTTAGGCATAGCGTGGCATGATCCAAACGCGAGTAAGAACTAGGTTAGTGGTATTACGGGAATAAATCAAGAGTCATGTGCGTGCAAAAAAAATTTCGAACAAATCTCTGACACATGTGGCTTAAACAACACGTCGCACAAAAGTCTAGGAACCATCAACACTTTACAGACGTACACAGCATGTTTCCAGGAAGCTCTATTTGTTTCATGTAACCTGGCCACCGAGGTCGCCGGATTTGACTACCCCAGATTTTTTCCTGTGGGGCCATCTGGAGGACAAACTTTGCGAGGACAGGAACACTTTTCTAAGTGCGAATGTTCGTTAAAAATAATAGCAGAGATAACACCCGAGGTTATGGACACAATGGAACCTTAGCGTGACAATTACGGAGCTAATTTTAAAAAACGTCGCTTAGTTGTTTTTGCGGCACCCTGTACATGGAACGGCCATTATATCTCTACACAATCAGAATCCTGACCAATTCAAACCAAACACCCTGTTCATCCGGGGAGCACGACTTCACGCACCTTGATGTGTTGCTATGGAACTGGCTAGAAAAATATGCTATTTTTAGGGTACAGTTCCTCAGACATTGTAGGACATACACTAAATTTCCTTATTCACATACTGTATAAAGGGTACGTACGTTTTCCTAACCATAATTTATAGAAATAGAAGAAAATTTCTGTTCTTAGGTCTGTTCCCCATAGCAAACCCAATACCAAGTAAAACAAAAATATTTTTTTAGTAAGAAACTTATATTACTACTGACCAACAACATAGTTATGTTCACGATGGTGTTTTTTTCGAAGGACAACCATTATAATATTTAATTTTTACTTGTAATGTCACTATTACTTCTGGAAATAAACTAAAAGCTAAGAAAAATTAAAGCTGTATCTCAACCTTTGGTCTATGGCTGTATCTTAAAAGCTAAGCAGTTAATTCTGCATTCTTACCATCAAGTAGAAAACACCTTATCAATACAAAACACTTAAAAAAAAAACGCGATTATAGTTTTTAAGGTATTATGGAATTTTAAAGTCTTAATTGTATTGGATGTTGAAATAAAGCTTTTGTTACCCTGTGCTTGCTTACTTTACGATGAACTGGCACATCTTAATAGCAGTCCATGCTATTGACATCTGCAACTATATTATATTCTTTTAAAATGTCATCAAGTAGGGAGTCGAACTCGTCCAAACTGTTCAACCATTGTGTTTTTTTCACCGCATAACATTCCACCTCCTTGTAGACGAATCTCAGATACTGCGATGGTGCCAGGTAAGTTTTCGTTTTCATTTGGGTAGTGTTGTTGGTTACCTGCGAATTTCAAGTTAGATGTATTTTCTAAAAACAGTAGTAGTTCGGGTGCAACAAGAATGAGGGATAAATTCACTTCAAATATAAGTTAGTAGACTCGAGAAATTCCTTTCCTCACCTGATCTGAAGGATGGTAAATTTGTTGCAGTAATGTCATATCATTTGAATTGAGGAAGTCGTCCAGCATTTGATCTGTTGGCAATGAGTTAACACCATTGGAACTGACCTTTAAAATATAAATAATTGTAAATATTCTGTACTATTTACTTATGGTATTGTATTGTATTAGATTTTATGACTTGATTCTGCTGGTTACCGAAATATTACCAACTAGGAATTCAAATAGTATTACACTAAAAAAATGACCTAAACATAGGTAACTCACCTTGTAAACCTGTAAAGTACTCTTTGGTGCTGTAAAAGATATACTACTACGCAACCCAACAATGATAAAACAAGCCATTTATTTTATTAAAATTTGTAAATAAACGAATATCTTGACAAGAAACGATTTATTTGCCATTGGTTTGTTCTACTTAAAAAGAAACCATTAATTGCCCAAAAAGGCCTTAAGATCGTGGAGCCTGCGTAAGAGCACCTCCTTCACCGAGCCATCTTGGAATTAGAATGCTTTAATTACCCAAAAAGGCATTAAAATCGTACGTAAGAGCACCTGCTTCACGGAGTGATCGTGGAAGACTGCTGGCTTCACCCTTACGCCGTGCTTCTTGTCTCTCGATCGACCGGCGCGCGGTATAACCCAACCTATTTTGCGCCCAATAATAAGCTCGCGTCCCAAGTACCGTCGCGACGCGTTTTTGACTAGCTCCGTGCCTGAATGCTAATAACTGCTTGAACAAATTATAACCGTTATGTAATTTACAATCCAAAAATAGCAGAGATTGAAATCGCACGCACACAGCATTTACTAACCTATTCTCTTTGACGTGTTGATACACGTTTCCCCAACAGCCACTAATAAAGGTGTAGTCAGTTACATTTATTCTGACGTAGTGTATTATTTGCCACTAGGTAATATATAATAAAGACCGGTTTTTATGCATTTTGCATTTTTTCCATATTTTGTGATTTTAAAGGAAAAAATGCATATTTTAAGAACTATTGCATATCTCAGAATGTTTTGGGATTTCTGTGTTCTTTTTTTACGTTTTATGGTCGCACGCCGCCGTGTCGCCTGTGCTGTCGGGGTCTGAAGATAAGAGGGCAATAAATAGGCTAATTAATAAAGTAATAAACTAATAAAATGAACTATTATTCTTCTATTGAGAAATTCCATTAGTGGGTGGGTATTTCTGACCAGATGTTTCAACTAGAATTTCTTTATCTACACCTTCTATAATTATTTATTTGCTCACATTTGTTACAGTTTGTCAGTATTATTGAGGTTGTCGTTTGTCGTAGCCGCAGTTAGTATTGTAAACGCAAACAAAGTGAAAGTGAAAGCGGTGATTATGTCGAAAATACGATGTATTTCGTAGATTAAGCCTTACCCAGAACTTGCTTTGGACGGCGACCATGTTTTTTGCAAGTCTTGTTCAAAAATTGTTTCCTGCTCAAAGAAATTTTAAATAGACCAACACATTAAGACGCCGTCTCATATTGCTAAGGTTAGCAAGATGAAGTCTGGTCGCATACAGTCAACGCTAAAGCAGTCATTCGAGATTTTTAAAAACGGAAACCATGACTAGTCAGAATTTAACGAAGAACTATGTAAAACGTTCTTGGCTGCTAATATTCCTTTAAACAAGTTAACCAACCCGCAAGTTAAGGCCTTTCTGTAAAAATATACAAAATGTAATGCTCCAGATGAATCAACATTAAGAAAAAATGTCGTTGGAAAGGTATTTGGTACCGTGCTAGATGAAATAAAGGAAGAAATTGGAGGTAACTATATGTATATTGTCGTCGACGAAACAACTGATTCGTGTGGTCCTTATATAGTTAATTTAATGATCGGAAAACTCACAGAAGAAGAACCTGGAAAAGCTTACCTTATAGCCATAAAAGAAGTGGAAAAAACAAACAACCTCACAGTTACACGTTTTATTCAAGAAACCTTAATACATTTCTTTTTGCCGAATTCAGTTCCTACAGATAAAATTATTGTCCTGTTGTCCGATGCTGCGCCGTATATGATAAAGGCAGGACAGAATTTGAAACTATTTTATGAAAATTTGATTCATGTAACTCGCCTAGTTCACGGATTAAATAGGGTTGCGGAAACTATTAGAGTTTCCTTTCCGTTGGTCAAAATGTAAAAAAGATATTCATAAAGGCTCCATTAAGAGTACAATTTTACAAGGAGAATCTTCCCGGAGTACCATCACCACCTGAGCCTGTCGTGACCAGATGGGGCACCTGGATTCGTGCAGCAATATTTTATGCAGATAATTTCCAAAAATTGAAAGACCTAATTTCACAAATGCATCCCAAAGTCTAAAGAAATATTTCAAAGTGCTAAAGTGGAACAACAGTTATTGTATATTAAGTGTAACTATGCATTTATAGCAGACAGTATTTTGCAACTAGAGGAATCGTGTACAAGTCTACCAGAGTCGATGGATATAATGGAAACGTGTACAAAATTGCAAACAAATACGAGGTGAGATAGGAAAAACAGTAGTGGCAAAATTAATTAAAATCAGTATAAGTTTGATATAAAAAACTGTATTAGGTGTTAATTGATTTAATAAAGTATATTATAACTTGAATTTATCTTTATTCAATACTCAATCCCCTAATTAAATGAAAATTTAATGTAGAATATCAAAATTTAGTTGTTTTATTACCATCATTGCATATTTACGTCCTTTTTGCATATATCCTGCATAAATTTTAATATATATATATATATGCGCATATTCTTAAGGTTTTTGGTTGCATATAATCCAGTCTTTAGTAATAATGGTGTAGAAAGTTACATTTACATTGACAACAGCTGTAGTGTATTGGTTGCAACTAACAAAGGTAATCAAAATGTACAAATTTATAGTTACACTCAAAATTGTAGTGTGTATACGTTGTTGCCAAAAAGCTAAAAGAATTGTTCACTTACCATATTTTCCAACTGAATAGCATCGAAACTAATATCCTCATAACTAAATGCATCCACCCCATTGGGCAAATGTAAGCTAGGTGAAATTTGATCGATTGAAGAAGTACTAAAAGGTCTTTCGGGTTGCGTTAGAGAACCCACACTATTTTGGACAGGCACTGCCTGCTGATTAGCTGAGTGTTCATACTGGGCCGGCGATTGATTTTGTTGAGGAGAATATTGGTTGGTCGAAGTTGTGGCCTGTGAAGCTATTGAAATGGGTGTCAGTAGATTGAGTTCGACTGATGGGCTGTGTGGAGCGGAGAAAGGGCTAACCGGGTCAAAAAATGGAGAGTTTGAGAACTGAAAAAAAAAAAAGAGTTTATAAGCACTGCGAACAAAAGTACCACCGCACGGATTGTTATAATGTGGATTCATGTTCCTCTACTATTTGATTTGTCAATAGGTACCTGTATTTCCGAATTCTCTATACTGGCTGGGCTCGGATCCAACGCTGAGTGTGAGTTAGCCGGGCTGATTGGCTTATTAAATTCATGGGTACGACTTGTTGGTAGTACTGGTGATTCGCTTAAATCTGCATTTTGATAATAAACCTAAGGTACAGAAAAGTGTACAGTATAAAAAATGGCCAACCTCAAAAAAACATTGACCAACTCTATGCGCTTAAATGGCGTTTTTCCGGATAAATTAAAATTATCAACAATACTTCCTATACAAAAAAAGACTAATTCTATTGAGGCTGCTGGAAAAGATTGTCTATAATCAGGTGCTAGATTATGTTGACAACAATAAACTGATGACAGATAAACAATCAGGCTTTCGCAAGGGGCAAAGTTGTGAAACGGCAATTCAGTGTTTTGGATGAAAGGAAGAACGGAGTTAATAGTGGATATAGTACGATTGCAGTTTTCCTCGACTTGCAGAAAGCTTTTAAGACAATTGATAGTGATAGATTATTATTTAAACTTAAATGTATGGGTTTTAAGGATACGGTACATGGGTGGTTTCAAAACTATCTTAAAGACAGGAAACAGACAGTGTATATGAACGGAAAATACTCGCATGAAATTTTAAATGAGCATGGAATACCACAAGGAAGTATTGTCACGAGGGGCACCGGGGAGGGGGGGGGGCTTGATTAAAAGATGGTCATCATAATTATTGCAGCTTTTTATTAATGTTAAAATTACCTATAAACACATGAATTATTAGGTTAACCGTGTCCTACCTTATTTTAGGTTCCCTTGCCGTCACGGGGAAGTGTCTCGAGGCGACGTTTAAAGTTTGGGGCGCTGCTCGCTGGCTTATTTTCGTCTTTGTCGAAGTTCAACGTCTGAGTCCCCCAACTCGGTAGGCCGGTCGATACGGACGACCGCTGCACCCCACTTCCGCCCTGCCATGGGCTCTCTCTAAACGTGCAGAGGCAGTGTCGTGCGTGTGAGAAAAAAGTACCTCGTGACACTCCCCCCCCCCCACGAAAAACAAAAACCTGAAGGGTTTTTGTCAGAAAAAAAAATAAACATTGATCCCTAAGCCTAACTATTTACAAACTATCTAAAGTACCCTATCTGGGTTAACCCTAACAAATAAAAAAAATATACAATTTTGAGCTTTTCAAAGTCAAGAGTGGGTCCATAAAAGATGAGTCAAGGTACAAAAATACAATTAAACTTAACTAAAAAAACACAGGGAGTTAAAAGAAAACAGCAATACTTACCTTATACATTTTAAACATCTTGAGAGTATTAAAGGTAAAGGAGGTCGCTTTTTTCGACACTTCCATGTCACAATCATCCTGAACGGCAGATTTCATCACGTGCAAGCAACCAATAAGGCTTAACTGGTTCAATACTTTGACAATGCGCTTCCTTACTTCCGCTTCGTTCAGCGCCACTATTTTTTTATGTTCCTTGGAAAAAGTATGACTAGGAAACGTATAGTCAATCATACCTAAAATTATTACTATGTACTGACACGAAAACTATGGAATCACTGGAAAAGTGATTAAATTAGAAATTTTACCTTGATTATTTAAATGTTGCTCCCACAGATTGAACCAAAAATCTAGAGCGCTATATTTAACTTCCCAATATAGATCTCCAGTTACTGCATGAGTCATTACATCATATACCCTAGAATATAATGTTCTGGTGACAACAAGCAACAAGATTTTAACAGGCTCAATAATAGCAGTGAATCTTATAGAAAATGCCAATTAAAATTGCTGTAAAGTTAGCAAGCCCGCCCAGACCTGAACCTCAGACCTTGTAGATGTTTTAAGTAGTGTTGCGGGCATGTCATCAGATGGTGGGAAAGAAGGAACTATAGTGAAGAACCAGTTTCTAGTAAGCTTGAAGGGGATGAAGTTCAGGTGGACGTCACTTCATAGCATCCCACTCCTGATCGTTTGGGAGCCACTAATAAAGAGAGAAGAGACAGTAGATTTGACTTGGATAGATGAAATGGACGACCAGGAGTTGCAACGTGAATGGTATGCAGTCTGAATGAATGACCACCATATTAATGTAATCAGCTGCCATTGCAAATGTTAAAATCCAAAAATAGGAACTGTCCCCATAATATAAAACCTTTATACTCGTTTTAAGGCAGGAAAGAACCATGGTGCTACATTTACCAATTGTCATTTGATGGGGACATCTTTCCATCCATCTGGAAGCACTCTTGGCTTGTTCCAATACTCAAGTCTGGTTGAAAAAGGGACATAAAACAGTACAGAGCCGTCTCGCTCTTGTCCGTCACTGCAAAAGTGTTTGAATCCATCGTAACTGACGAGATTTTTGAAACTTTTAAGCACTGTATATCACCAAAGCAACATGGATTCAACTGCTACAAATCTGGGGGTGTTTTAAGATTACTTGGTGGATGGGGTAGAGAACAGAAATAAAGTGGATGTGATTTATACGGACCTTACAAAGGCATTCGATAGAGTCTCCCATCAACTGCTCATGGAGAGACTGTCAGCGCTGGGTCATACATCAGATAGATTGCATCCTATCTCACAGAGCGAAAACAGTGTGTCAGGATTGGAAGAGCGATTTCTCGCTGGTGTGCCACAGGGATCTCATTTGAGACCCGTTAAATAGTAGGTATGTGAACAACTTTTGTCTATGGAACGTTTTCAAATACCACAGAGGTCTACAAGGTCAAGGCATCTTTTCTATAACTTTTACCACAGAACAAACTATGGAGCGCAGGGTTTTTTAACAACGCTAGAGGGCATTTACAATAACTACTTTGGCGACATAGATATATTTAGACATAGTCTTGCAGTTTTTAAGGGCAAAATTAAAGAGATTCTGTTTTGGTATGTGTGTCCGCTTAAGTTCTGTACGTATGGGAAACTTTTTTAATATTAATTTTAAGGAAAAAACTCTCTATAAAAAGTTCTGCTTACTGAAAAAATAATATTAGACTATTCAAACTTGAGATAGTATGTATAGGATGATCAAAAAGTAAAAAAATCAAAATTGACCTACAAAAAAAGTACCTACCCTTAATTTTAATTTTAGAGCAAAATGGAATAAGAAAATGTTGATTGACATTAAAAATTATATCTGTTTCTACTCTTAGTAGACTATTATTGAAAATAAACTTAAAAATTTAAATCTTAATTTTTAATTATCTCCATTATCTTGCCACCATTTCTCACCTGAATTTGAATTTTAACTGTCAGCTATGTTATTTTTTGTCTGAAACATTAGTTTGAATATTTAATTAGATAAATATGCCGTTGAAATTGAGTATGCAAGATAAAATTGAAATAATTTTAATTGTTGGTGAAAATTACAAAACGTATCGGGAAACTGCCGAAATTCTTAACTACAGATATCCTGATAAAATTATTTCTTTTAAAACAGTAGGGAACATAGTGACTAAATTCAAGATCTTTGGAAATGTGGAAAATAACTACTATAAGAAACGTAGACCAAGGGTCGCAAATAATGAAACTGTGAACCAAGTAATGTTGTCTGTAGTAGAAGATCCTAAAAAATAATTGCGAAAAAGGTCAACGACATTACCAAATGATGTAGGAAAAATTACGATGTCTAAAATATTAAATGAAAACAAATTTCGGCCCTACAAACCAAAATTTATACATACCTTGAAGCCAGGTGATTTTGAGCGACGCTTAGAATTTTGTTTTTTAAAACAAGGAGAGTTAGAAGATAACCCTTTCATGACAAGAGATATAATTTTTACCGACGAAGCAACCTTTACCTCGAACGGGACTGTAAGTTCACAAAATTGTCGTTGGTGGAGTGACGTTAATCCAAATTAAATTTCACTATACAGACACGTGATCCGTACTCATTTAAAACAAATGCGTGGTGCGGAATTTACAAAAATAGAATAATAGGACCTTTTCTTTTCGACAAAATTTGAATGGTGAACGTTACTTGCATTTTTTAAATAATTATTTGTTTAATTTTATTCATGGACTTCACATACCCGATAGACTACGGATATGGTACCAACAAGATGGTGCACCATGCCACAGTACGAGGAATGTAAGACAATACTTAAATACCCTTTTTAATGGACAAGTTATCGATAGATATTCTGACCTTTTTTGGCCCGCTAGGTCTCCGGACTTGAGCCCCCTCGATTATTTATTGTGGGGCTACTTAAAACAGAATATATATAAGTACAAAGGCCATTTCAAAATGTTGACCATTTAGAGAGGGTAATTAGAGAGACAATTACAAATATAACTCCTGCCATGATTAGAAATGTTTTAAGAGAATTTTCTGCAAGAACGGCTTGAACGTATTGAAATGGAGGGAGGATATGTCGAAGCAAATGTACAGTGAGGGAAAGGTAATAAATATTTTTATTTAAATTCATATTTTAATGTTTATTATTATATTTGTATTTTTCCAAAATAAATTATCATGTTTCTATTAATTATTTAAATGCGTCATAAAATTACTACAAAACAGGGATAAAGAATCAAACGTTTTGAATAAAAATAATTGATAAATGTTTATTAGCTTGAATTGCATAATAAATACAAATATTAATTATAAATCATTTCAAAAAATGATATTTTCTGAAATGTCAAATTTATTTTCAATAATAGTCTACTAAGAGTAGAAACATATATAATTTTTAATGCCAATCAACATTTTCTTATTCCATTTTGCTCTAAAATTAAAATTAAGGGTACTTTTCTCGTACGTCAATTTTGATTTTTTTACTTTTTGATCATCCAGTACATCAAGTTTGAATAGTCTAATATTATTTTTTTAGTAAGCAGAACTTTTTATAAAGAGTAACTTTTTTTCGTAAAATTAATATTAAAAAAGTTTCCCATATGTCAGAACTTAAACGGACACACTGTATACGTAATGTCTTATTTTTTTCTGTACTATTTGGAGTTTTGTTCTCTGTAAGTGCGTGTAATGATTAAATAAATATGAATATTATACCTGGGTAATATATCTTCGGGAAATCTTTGAAACTTATCAATTTTATAAATAACAGCCGCTGCTTCTTTTCGGACAATTCCTTCCGTCTCGTTTTCAAACACATCTAGCAAGTTATCCTGTAATTACAATAAAACGTATTGCATCATAATTTTTTTGTGTACTCTATACATAGACTGTCCAATTATCTGCTTTAAGTATAACTTGCCTTACCAGAAATTTATCCACATTTAAAAGTGCACCCCAAACTTCAGGTATTTGTATCAACTCTTGCAAACACTTGAAGGCCGTCGTTCTTACGTAGTACTCACCATCTTTGAAAGCCATAATTAAAACCAACTGTGGTAATTTGGCTTTCAACAACAAGTTTGTATATGCAGGAAATTCTAAAATCGCAAATTTCACTTATTTCGCCCTTTAATATTTTCGTTTATTTACTATATAATGTTTTATAAGATTTTAATTTAGATGGAAGTTAAAACTTCTTGTTTTCGTCATGATTATCAATTAAAAATTGTCTATTCTATAGGATTTTAAAAATTTAATATTTTAAAAGCACTTTCATTACTTACTGGTATTTGCATTCAGAGACAAAGTGTATACAACCTCGAGGGCGCTATCTCTAATTTCCCAAGAACTATCGTGACATTTGGCATACAATAAGCCTCCTGTTTGAGACACTTTCGAATTGTCTGTATGGTAAATTAATAAGACCATGTCGGGCGACATGTATTTGGATATTGCAGTGTTAAGTAGTTTTAAACCTTTAACAGTCAATCTCTAAAAAAAATGTTACCTTGGTAAGTTAGTCATAAATACTAGTGTAAAAGGTATAATATACAGAAAATAATTATTGGGAGACTTGTAAATATACTAAATAAACTTGGAAATAAACTATACACGAGATGGAAAAGGTTATCAAATGATTACACAAAAAATGAGTAAAGAAAAAATTCTTTATCCTGCAAGAGTAGGCAAAATCATAATTTTACTAGTATTGTCTTGTTCACGGACGTAGCAGCTTTCACCTGAGACTTGGAGAAAATGCCCTTGCAACAATACAGACAACGCACCAACAAAGGTCCATGGTTAACATGTGGGCGGGGATTATTGGGAATTATCTCATTGGACCGTTCTTTATTGAAGGCAGATGAAATGGTGCCATGTATTGTGTTTGCAATTCTTGCAATAAAACTTAAAAAACTACATTTCTATTAAAACATCTTTAAGATTGAAGCAAAACGCGTTATGATTGCGAAGATGCCTTTAGTTGATTAAGGATTCCTTAGACTTTGATAATAAAAAATGGAAGGTATTTAAAACTATTTAAAAGAATTTTGTAAAGTAGGGTTGAAGTTTTTTTTTTAGTTAGAAAAATCGAGTTATTCATAAACTGAACAAAATCATTTAAATATCGGTACTTAAAGACTTATGAAAGGGTCTAACTTAACAGATTTGAACACCACTTTTCCCTTGTCACTTGAATAGGTTGATTTGTAGACACCATTTTGTGTTTATTAAATGGCTCCCACGCCGCCATTTTATAAGTAATTGTCGACTTGTTGCAAATCATTGACAAGGCAATTTTGAGACGAATAGAGCATTTGCAATTTTCGATACAATACATAAGCTGTTAAAATTAATATAAATTTCAAGATTTAGCTTTATGGGTAGAAAATATAACATGTAAACTAAAACGGGCCTAAAATTATTTACTTACACTATCCGTAGAATGAAGACATAGCAAAAAGTCATACGCTAAATCCAACACACGTAATGTTTCTATGCTATCTTTCCAAGTCAAATCAAAACTCTCTACTATATCTACTATAGTTTCAGCGAGTGTCCCAAAGTATAGTAAAATACTAAAAGAAGAAAAAAATAAATTAAGTGCGTTAAAACTTTAGAATATTTTAATCGGAGAGTAAATTTAATTTGCAGCAAAAATCGTGAACACCGTTCATATAAAGTTTGTTCAGAGATATAAGAAAGTGACTAACTGATCCCTATTAGGAAAGACTCGGGTCAGCTGTAAAATTGAAATATGGCCGAACAGGTCCGTATTTTGCTTAGAATTTAATCATGGTTTGTAATAAAAACAAGTAAGACATTAAATAATATTTTATTTATGTTTAAATGTAAAATTACAAGTTATTTTATTATTAAAAATTATATTTATGATTACAAAAATATACAAATTATTCGGTACTTATAATAATTATTCACTTAATATATCAATATCACTATCGCTATCATGATCTGTTCTAATTATTATTTGTGCTATATTGTTTATATGGATATAGGATTTTTCCACTTTTTCAACATGTGTAACAGAATTTGCCCAACTTTGTGAAGGGATGTTAAAAACTTCAGTTTCTATAAGCTCAAGTACACTGGAGTTAATAGTAGGGCAAATATTGTACGACGAATGGCAGATTTCAGTTGGTGCCAAACATGTTCGATGGGATTAGATATACAGTGGAAGCCTTAAAACTGTATGCCCTAGATTTTATGCATAATTATCACAGAACTATTCCTTTTGTAGTTTTAAACTTTGTAAAACCTGTAATCTTCCTGAATATAAATGGCATTATCATACATGTACTTTTGGATTGTTGCTTTTGTGTCATTTGAGGAGGGAGTCTTGGTCAACTGCCTACTATGGTAGCTTGCATTGTCCATTACAATTACGCTATTCGGAGGTATATTTGGAATTAGCTTGTTTTTAAACCAATCTTCAAATAAATCAGCAGTGGTGTCCTCATGGTAATCCAGAGAAGAATCTTTAATGTTTTTTTGCAGACAGACAAAGTCCATTTGGAATTCATCCGTCTTGAGATCCAGCATGCAAAATCGTAATTCGTTTTCCTCTTTTTGATGGCGCGCTTGTTTTACACTTGGCGCTCGAGTCAACTCAACCCTTTTCCGGGGTATCATATGTGTCGAACCAGGTTTCATCCAAGTAAATAGTCGGCCTTTGCTGATCTCTGTAAATCCTAATTTTTTGTAGATATTCGGATCGCCATTCCCGAATTCTACTGGATTCCATTAAAACTTGTCTTTTGTTAATTTTTTAAATCTAAAACCCATGTGTTGGATACACTTCCATAACGTCGATCTACTACATTTAACGCCGGTTTAATTTTTTTCAAGCCTCTTAATTAAATTATCTAATGTAGGCACGCTTTGTTCCTCGTATAACTTTACGCCGTATTATATCTTGATCACTTTCATCTACCCTCGAGAAAATGCCAGTATCGGTTCTTTTTTTCTTCGCTAAAATGGGATAATTGTGGTTGTTTCTTCTAACGCTGCTTGCTTGCTGACCGCACGTTCAATGAGAGTTGAATAAACATTGTTTATAACTTAGTTTCCACAGAAAAGTGTTTTCTGCTTTTCGACGGGGTTATCTCCTGAGATACATTGGGCTCGCACATATTTTCCATTACTCACACACGATTAAACAAACGTTGTATTACACACGAAGTAAGAATAATTACTAAGCTTAAAAATAACTAGAGTGGCTATATATACAGTCTTTAGATTAGAACATAATTTGTTTTATGGGATTAACCCTCTCATTTTAAATCGGGAAAAAGTCGGTTTAAAATCACCAAACTATTACTTTAATAATGAAATTACGTTTTCCGGATTTGAAGTTTACTTTAAGACATTTTTAAGTACGGACCATAATTTACCTGCATTTATTCATTCATTCAACTTTCTTATATCTCTGGGCAGGCTTTACCTAGTGTACTTTGTCGACGACTGTAAACACTTAATTTTTATTGAAACGAATAAATCTGTATCTCAGTATTTCATTAATTTTTTATTGTACTTATTACGTCTCAAAATATTAATATTATGATAATTGATCTTTACTTTCATTTGGTTTAAAATATCTCTTTAATCCAAAATAAAAATAAATCAATATGTAGATAGCTATATTTTCAAGCCGATCCTGCACCCGTTTATTGCGGCTTAAAGATGTTAAGACCTCTAGTGTGCCTGCACCGGTTTCCCTAAGGATATTTCTTCCGAAAGCTCTACAGTCAATATATGGTCGCCACCATTAATGAATAACCCTCTACAAATAATTACCTTGGGCTTAGCTCGTTCTGGGGATTTTCTTTCAAACTACTCAGAGCATCGGTAAGGGAGTACACCAAAGCAGGAAAAATAGTGGCAGCCCGTTGTTTGTTTAACAATCTCTTCATTCTCGAAATGTACTGTAAGCAAAATGTGACATCATCCACCAGGTCAGCTTTTGTTCGTAGACCTTCCAGCCATTTGCGACCTTAAAATGGTTTATAAATATGTAATATTATGTATTAAGAATGGTAAGTAAAACATACTGCAAAACGTTTACAATCTACTAATATTAAAGTTAACAATAATTCTAAAAAAGAGAAATTGTCTGCAATTTATTTTTATTATAGTCAATCACAAAAAAGTATAGGCCTTACATATTTCAATGGGACGCACAGCACTTATCTTTAACCATTTATAAAAAAAATCCTTTCTGTTAATGTCGTTGTGCAATAATACCTTTTTCTCGTCAGAAACTAGCTGCCTACAAAATCCCTAAAAATAAAAATGGTGACATTCTGCAAACAGGTAAAAATAATCATGGAAGACATGTGGAGGGTTCAGAATACAAGTGGACCAAGTATACTTTTGCACATTTAGTGATATTTGTACGTAATTTTGATATAAAAGTGGGTGCTTGTTAACAAAGCAAAGTCATTATTTGCTAATATAATCAACACAGGCACAATCTAAAGGTCCTAAGCAAATGTCAAAAAATAAAACAAAAAACAAAACATGTACACCATCATAACAGACCTATATGATATAGTATACTCAGGCTGTTATATGGAAATATGGAGATAAGGAACAGCTTAAAAACACAAAAAAACTTTTAAAACAAACTTAACATATTCAACAAGATAATCACTGAACTGATTGACCTTCAGTTAGAGAAGAAAATTTTTGATGACATTGTTGAAAATCCCTCTAATAGTGTAAGAAAACTGTCGGTCCAAGTTCATGCGACAAAGTGGGTTGTTCATGTGACCCTTCGAGAACAACTGATACATCCTTATGCAACAATTTAGGCCAAATCATAATTTCACTAGTATTGTTTTGTTCACGGACGAAGTCGGTTTCACCCGAGACGGAGTAATAAATTGACATAATTTGCATATCTGGCATGAAAAAAATCCCCATGCAACAGTACAGACAAAGCCCCAACAAAGGTTCATGGTTAACATGTGGGCGGGGATTATTGGTAATACTCTCATTGGACCGTTCTTTATGGAGGTGGCGAAATTTAGCAAAGGCAAAAAATTGCAAAACTTTATCACCTGTACCTAAAAACTTTAAAATACACAACAATATATAAACATCAGGGTTACGCAAAATAGTTGACTTGAAACCAACTTTTCGAGGTAATGACAGCGCAAAATCAAAGTATTAGGCCAAGGCACAGGTTTTTTTTTTAATTTGTAGCCAGAATTCTTGCTTCACTTGTAATCTGAACCCTCCATGTGATACTGTAGCTGTTACTAAAAAGTTATACCATACCCCTATTTCTACTTGCAAAATGTCGAGAAAATAGTAAAAATAATTAATTGATGTTACAATTAAATTCATTAAGTAGGGTTGGGTTTATAAACGTTTGGGACAGATGGTTTCGGTTTCCTTGGCCATCCATGTATGCGAGAGTATGCAAGGATAAAAAGGAATTTTCAAAAACTTACAAAAATCGGTGCAATTTGAAGAAAAGCCACTTGCATCTGAAACTCAATTTCGGTGTCAACTTTGACAACCCTCGGCATGCAAGGTTCCAAATAAGTGAATATTTCGTGGGCGTAATCACAAATTCTTATTACACATCTTACATTATCTAAAAAAAATGTATTTTACAGTGTAATCCGCTTTCATGGAGCCACACCTGTATCTTTGCTGTAAAATGACGGATCTGTTTGAAATTTTGATGTATCATAAGGACTTACTAGGTAATAAAAATAGTATAGTTCCTATAACAGTTTCTTCAACTAATAACTAAGATACTGGGATGGCTCCCTGAAAAGCGAACTATAATTAAATAAATATTTTGAAGAAACTCCGTAACTGTGGTATTAAAAACATGGATTCTGTCCTATAAAAATTTCTCGTTTCTAAAATTAATTAGTTCAAGTTAGTTTAGCAAAAACTTACTTTTGTCCATTTCATTCTTTATGAGATCAAACATGTGTTTGCAATCAAAAAGTGAAAGGGAATCGCTATTCACCACTTTTAATCCTTCAACTTTTAACACTACGTGGAAGAACAGAAATAAAAACTGAATTCTAAGTAGTTCGAACGAAAAATCTTCATTTCGAGACAGAAGAATAAATGTGTTTATAATATCTGGCGCTTCTTGTTCCAAGAACATCTCTAAAACTTTTTTATTTAAACTCTTAAGCAACGGCTGAATTGTCTAAAATAAAATAAAATTAGCTTCAGTTGATGATTAGATGTCTGATATTGAAATATTTTAAATATAGGTATCTTGTTCTTTCCTAAGCAATTGATGTTATATTTCATTATTAAAGAAGTACACTCACTTCTAATAACAAATCCATACTAGGCTTCAGAGATTCGAAAAGTTCTTTACTTTGGATTTGTGTTTGTTGCGCGTTGCTATTGTTTGGTAAACTTCGAAGAACATCTTTTAATGGTCTCAGTAATATCTCCACTAAGTTAGCTGCGAAAGCTCGGTTAAAACCAATCGTCTTGGTCAATAATTTTACAAAAAACTGGTAGCTAAAAGTTTTTAACAGATTGAGTTTTACACAGTAACAAATCTGTCTTAACTTTCTATGGTCTGAAGGTTCTAAGTAATCTTTACTTACCCTTTTTTTCTAATATACATTGTATGTGCCTTTAAGCCTAAATTAATCATATCAGTCCAGTGGGTTGTGGCCATCACCCATTGCAACCCGCTTTTATGTTCCAAGAAGGAACACATCAAGGTTACCAATCCCAATGTCACAGTGGGGTCTTTTGTTGCATTTTTTTCAGCCACTCCTTAAAAATAACAATTTATTGTGCAACAGAAGTGTCATTTTGTATCACTCTCGATTTTAGGTTTCTGTGATAGGACAACGCAAAAGCTTGGCTTTTACAAATGATAACGTTTAAAGTGCACTTGAATCAATTCTCATAAAATATCTTTAGACAGGATAGTTTTTATGTATTTTGAGGACCCTATGTGTTTCAGGGATGCATGGAAGTGAACAAAAATAATTTTCAACACTTATCATAAAAACGTTGCTAGAATATATTTTAGAATTAATATCACATATAGCTTCTTTAAAGAATAATAGTTCACCTGGGTTTGATGGCGTTGGCGTGGAAGCTATTAAAGACACATTTAGAGATAATTGATCCCTTATTGCATATACTTAATTTAATTTTGGAAAAGGGAGTGGTACCTAGTTACTTTAAAATATCAATAGTTACGCCCATTTATAAATCTGGACCAACAACCACCATTGGTAATTTTAGACCAATAAGCCTTGTAAGTAATTTTACAAAATTATTTAAGAAATGCATTAAGAGGAGAATGAGTCTTTTCTTTAAGGAAAATAATGTTCTTTCGCCCAATCAGTATGGGTTTGTTGAGGGGTATAGTACTTCGGACGCTATGCATAGACTCATAACAGAAGTGGTTAATAATTTGAATGCAAATAAAAAATCAAAAAATGTCTAGCGGTATATTTGGACCTGGCAAAAGCGTTCGATACTGTACCCCATGCCAGACTTCTGAATGTTTTATACAATAATGGCATAAGAGGGTGTGCATTTGAATTATTAAAAAGTTATTTGTCGGATAGATATCAAATGGTAAAACTTAATTCAGTCGTAAGTGAGAAACAAGAAATTAAGATTGGCATTCCCCAGGGTACAGTTCTGGGACCGCTGCTATTTATCACGTACATCAACTCCTTAATATGTATTTATTTTTCATTAAAGAACTTTTGATAAAAGGTACCAATTTTTAAGTTCGCCTGTGGTATGTTATAACCAAACTTTACTTTATGTCGTATGTCGACATATATAGTATATCTTACCAACTAGACCTTCATAAACATTCTGACAATTCAGCTTAACAAAAATCTGTTCATTGGCACTCAGTTGACTAGCCAAATTTAATGCAAAAGATAAAATTGTGGCTTTTGGAATAACTTTGTTTTTCTCCCATAAACTAGACGCTTTGATTATCCATTGACAAAATTGCTCTTCTAGTTGTTTATTATTTTGCCAAATTTTATGATCACCTAAAAACAATATTAGAAGTCCTATTCTTTTGTAACAATAAACTTACAATACTTAATTTCGAAAATATCAGCAAAAATTAAAACACATGGAACATTTTTAATTCAAATTGAGCTAGGTTTCAACCTGTGCAGTAAGAAATTAAAAAAAAAAACAAAAACAGTAGCATAACAATATCCCTTTAAATACAAGACAGGCACATAACTGTAAGTCGAGTCTCCTAAGTTACATTCATCTGATTAATATCTCCGAAACTGTCTACAGTTGCAAGTTTCTAATATACAAATGTATTGGTGAGGTATAGCAACATTAAAAAAATCAACTGTAAGATTTCCAAAAGTATGATACCTACCATTTTTACCAACCAAGTGTGTTAAAAACAGATTTACATAAACATCATTTCTGATTTTAAAAGTCGGCTCTAGAAATTTTTCCAAAACCTTTCCTATTTTCTCACTATTTTTGCTTGAAGTTTCTGCAATTTCCATTATGCTTGTGATGTCATAAATGCTGTTTCTAAATATTGATAAAAACCATAGCTAAACTTAGATTATTTTCTTCTAATGTAAATGAAATGTCACTACCTATAAAATAAATAATTTCTCAAGCTGAAATAAACAAATTAAAATTACCACTTGAATATGTGACCTTCAAACACTATTACCTCAAAAAGATGCACCAACAGATTTAGGAAATTAGAGATCACTGGATGCATGCCATTATTTGACCTTTATTTTTTTCACAATATTTATAATAGTCAAGGTTATACTTATAGGTAGGTACCTCATTAGGTTTTTTATTCATGTGTAACAGGTAAAATACATACAGTGGAAATCTCAATAGTGGGCAATAGTTTATTTGTATCATGATAATAACCAAAGACATTATGTCTTTGATAATAACAATAGGCCTGGCAATAGGCAGTTCTTAAACTGTAGTAAGAATTACAAAAAGTCTGATAGGTATTCATAAATAAACATATTATTGTTAGTATAATTATGGGATGTGGACTTTAAAATTGCTATTATTGATAATCCAACTAAAGCACAGTATAGGGAAACTATAACTAAAGAGACCAAGTTAAGATAAAGTGGTAATTATATTACACCTAATTTAGTATTTTGAAATTGTCAGTTTCAAAATTAATGATTATATCCTACCAATTTCTAAATTATGAGGAAATGAATGCATCAGACAAATTATAAGAATCTCGCCTTATCTTGAATATAGAACAAATTGTTTACTTTGATTGCTTTAAATAGTTAGGTACGATAATACGTTATTTATATTGTCTGATACTCAATATTTTAACTATAACTGTTTCATTATTATACTCATCCCTGAAATACAAGAACAATCCTGAATTAAGGTACATGCATTGTGAATGAGGCTGATTATTTATTTAAAAACATACATAAACACTTGTTTAGACTTTAGAAGCAAGCAATAAGCTAAACAGGTTTTAGATAAAGATGATTTTATTACTTACGATTATTGTGGCCTTGTTATTAAAACTTTTAAATTAATTATGAATATTTAGCCTTCCAATAATTGCCTTTAATAATAGAACAGCTAGACTATAAAATAAAGGGGCTTAAATATTTTGGAGGTAGGTACTCTTCTATATTTTTATGGGAATCATATTTAAATAAATTGAATATAACGCAAAAGATTAGGATTGTTTTAAATGACAAACTAAAAAATAAACAAGAGGTTGAGTTGAGGTTACGATAAGAAATAATTCTTCCCTTCTCGTTGATCGTGGCTTCTACTTCGAGCGATACTTTGAAACGTCCTCCTTGTGTCGTTGAAGACGAGGCGTGGCTTAGTGACGTCATCGCGTGAGGAGCTTCGGCGGTTATCGATTTATTTGAATAAATATGCATATTACCCCCATTATCCCCCCCCCCCCCCGGGTAAATGCGCTCTTGGGACTAACCTCTTGCGCGCGCTCTACGAAATTGAAGCGGCTAGATATCATACCTTGTGAATATGTTACAGTCTCCAACACAAAACAAATAAGACTAATTAGAGGTTTTCAGTCGGTTGTCTTCAATGTTAAGGGTTAAGGCCGATAAGGACGCTCAAGTCACACTCCCTTGATCAGTATTACATACAACGCCTAAACTTCATCATGTTTTAAAACTTTTCAATTGCCAAATTGGCAATATCATTAGATGAGCAAGAAAAAAGCAATGCGGTTACATCAGAGTTTATTAGTTTGTGAAAGTGAACGAGAATTTTTCACTCCTTGTATCAGGAACTAATAGATGATGAATTAAAATTTTATCAGTACTTTAGAATGTCAAAACACAAGTTTTATTATTTGTGGTGGTATCTACCAACCTTTCTACCTACTATTTTGTTTTCGACGTTATAGCTATATTTTCTGTGCCTATGGGTAGAAAACCCTACAATTTCTACCGAGGTAGATTACCTAACATTTGCTACGGACCCAACCCTGAACATGACAGCATGTACTATTATTATTTGTCGGTAATAAGTTTCAGACTAGTGTATTACGTTCTCCTAACTGAAGGAAAATTGCTTAGTTAAAACTGTTAAAAGTAAAACGTTATCAGAAATAAAAACAAACACAAATAGGTTTTACTGTCCTATATTTATATCAATATTTCTGGCATGTGGCTGCATACAACTGACAGTATAGGTTAATAAATTTATATCTTGCATCATTTCAGTTAACCTCTTAAAGTGTCTTTCTGTATATGGCAGAGCTGCCTCGGTCATTTTATTTAGTCCTACAGGCCTAAAATAATATGAAAAAAAGTTACCCAAGGTCCAACCAAAGACATTAGAACTGTTACATTAGTTATAATGTCTTTGGATCCAACTGCTTATCAATTTCCTATTTTATAACTGTAATATGGAGGACTTGAGACTTGAGGTTAGGAGGTCGACCGCAATGCATTGGTTGCGGTCTCCAATTAGCATCGGTAATTCAGCTTCACGAATTCACCGCAAGCGGCGCAAGTGTTTGAAGCGATGCTACAATTGCATGGCTTCTTATGGGCGCGATAACTGTTTTTATTTAAATTGGTTCTTTGGGGAACAATTAATTAATAACCACTTTTTTAATGTAGAGCTACTTTATCATACTTATTGGAAAACTCGGCCTATATGTAGCTCCAATGTTGTTTTCGAGAAGCAACTTTGCTACTATTATTAATATATTATTATAATACTAATCCGCAAAATAAGTATAAAAAAATATATTTACTCAAAATATTCTGCAAATATTCTACCCGGATTTGGGCTTCACTAAGTCTATTAAATGTACACATGCCCCATTGTACAGCATTTATAGAATAGAGATCAATTCAATAAATTTATACAAAACTTCAATAGACTAACAATCTTTAAATAACCCATATAATATTATATAGGGTGAGTCGGGAGGAATGGGCCTAACTCTAAGGGTGTAATATGCATCAAAATAATAAGAAAAAACTCAAATGTTGTTATCCAATATTCATTTGTTTTGAAGTTACAGCGTTAAATAAAATAATAATATTGTTAAACCAAAATATCCAACCTTAACATTGTTTTAAATAAATCATTGGTTTAGTAAATTTTCAAAAATACCGCCATTGACTTCCAAACATTTCCTGCTTCGTTTACGCGCGTGGATCTTTTAATTGATTCGTGCCTTTCTTTAATATTGAGTACAGCATTTCTAATGCGTCTAATTAATGCATCCCTAGTATCTACTTTTACTTTGTAAACCTCAGTTTTTAACCAACCCCATAAATTGTAGTCCAACGGCGTGAGGTCTGGCGATCTAGGAGGTCAACTAATAGGACCACGGCGACCAATCCAAACCCCTGAAAACCTTTGGTCTAAATATTGCTTGACCCGACGATCGAAATGGGCAGGCGCTCCGTTTTGTTGATAATACATTTCAATTCTGCTGTTTAAAGGAATCTCCTCCAGTAGCCCTTGCAATTCATTTTGTAAAAAACTTAAGTAGTGATCCCCTGTAAGGCGATTTTCCAAAAGAAAAGGGCCAATTAAATTATTATCGATTATGCCGCACCACACGTTTACTGAAAACCTGTCTTGAAAATTACTTTCGACTATTGCGTGAGTGATTACACCCTCAGAGTTAGGCTCATTCCTGCCGACTCACCCTGTATACCTAATATATATAACGTATAATGCTTCACCTAGGTATAGTGGTATGTACAATATTTCTAAGCCTAAAATTTTATATTTTACGATAAAAGTTATAAGTATTCAACAATTTTAAAACTATAAGCAATCGCTTAAACTGGCGTAAATATTGTATTACAGAGTATAAAATATATTTATTAAAGTGTATATGCAAGTGGCAAAAGTTTGTGACTTCGTAAATGTTTATAAACTGCCTTCCTCTTGATTCTTATTATTAAGCGTTTGTTTTTAAAATTGGATACCAGCGAAACTGCTTCTTGTTGAGCGTTTGGCAAGCCTGATATAATTTCTTCCAGAGTTTCAAATGCTATGGTAGCGCACTTATTTTTACTGTTCTCTACATCCTTTACAAAAAATTTTCATAGCGTCTTAATATAAATGATATAAGGTTTCTTCTTATTGCTTTCATAAATCAATTTGCATTATGAATAACTTGAGAGTATTCCTTTCTGTCCAGGAGCAGTCTCCAAGCATGACTCAAATGTGCTGAAATATATTTAAAGATATATTATTTAATTAATAATTACATATATGTCGATATTTTAACTTAATATACTGTTTAGGTTATGCTTTGTGCAAGATTTATAACAGTAATAAATGTAGTGAAAATATCTATAAAATCGATAATATTTTCATGACTTTAATATCCCTTACTTAATTATTCTGGTTATTAAGCTAATTTTAACTTACCTTTGGAGCTAGGAATTTGGTTGTTTTTACCGAGTTCTTTCTTGAGCTTCTTGTCCTGTTCTGTAACCCGGCACAAAGCAAACTCTACTCTTATATGATTTACCGTTACTCATTATCAATTAATAATAAGAAAAAAATTAATAACAAAGTGATTTCGATAAATAAAACGAGAAAAACGCCACAATTTATATGAAAAACGAGACTCACTAACAAAGAGAGCGCCTCTATCGGCCACCTAGCGAACTAACCAAAAAACGGGGACAGAAATTTAAAATACTACCATTGCCGATCAGCCTCTTAACCTCAAGTCCTCCATAACCTGTAACTACAAAATATCTTTTAAGGATACAACAATGCCCTGTTAGTGGTAACAGCAGCATAAGTTCCATGAATACAATTGTTTCCTTAGCCTTAGAAGATATCTTATTGATAAAGTTATCAGGACATTGATATAGCTGCCCTAAGATAACATTGAACTATCGCTTGATAGTTATAATTAGCCAAGAGATGTGTAAGACAGAGATAAAGTCCGTTCACAGATTCAAGAGAATGACTACCTGCCTTTAGTTATCACCAGTCATAAAATTATTTGTTGAAAGGGTTTCAAGGATCATAGAGATAATGATTTTATTATCCAGGTAGGGACCGTACTTGACCTTAATTAGTTTACAAAGCCTTATTAAATAATGGGAAAAAGATAAGTAGACAAATCAGTGTTGCAAAACCAGTAATTTTATTAGTTCGTGTGAAATAAAAACGCAGCTTTGATTATCAAAATATGTGGCGTCCGTGGATTGGTGAATCTAGTATAGAACAGCCGGAGGGGGTACAGGTACAATTACAGTGCGAAAATGAAAATGGAAGAAGACACTTATCTTTAGATTCTAAAGAGATTATAAAAAATGTATATACAACTCTCATAGAACGTGAAAAGTTGAGTAAAATGGAATGTATTGAAGAAACAGCCACATTGACTAAAATTTCGGAAAAACAGGATGGAAAATTGTGAATAAACCCATCACCGAAAGGAAAAGAAGAAAAGATTCTGGGACTTGCAAAAAATTAGATCGCAGCGATGAAGATTTAATCCGACGCAAAATTTATAAGATGTATGAAGAGCATACGGTACCAACACTGGATAATTTACTGAAAAGACTTGAGATAGATAAAACGGATATCAATTGCGGTAGGACAACGCTGTGGAAGTGTCTTAAACGAATCAGCTTTAAATTTAAAAAAGTCGATAAACGGCAAGTTATCATGGAATCGCAACGACTTAAGGCATGGCGATTTGAATATTTGACAAAAATCGCTCAGTACAGAAGTGATAACAGCCCTATTATATACTTAGATGAAACCTGGTTTGATATCCATGATACCCCACAAAAGGTTGGGTTGATTCTAGTGACAGGTGTAGAACAAAGGCATCATCAAACAGAGGAAAAAGAATGACCATAGTACATGCAGGGTCCGAAGATGGTTGGGTGCCAAATGCAGTTTCATTGGTAGTCAAGAATATAAATGACTCCTGTTTGGATTACCATAACGATACCACAGCGGAGTTATTTGAGGATTGGTTCGTAAATAAGTTAATTCCTAATGTTTCTCCAAACAGTGTGATTGTTATGGACAACGCAAGTTACCACAGTAGACAGTTAGACAAGCACCCTTGTTCAAAAGATACGAAAATGGCAATACAGGAATTTATGTATCAGAATGATATATATTTTCATGAAAGCTACACTAAAAGAGTTACTTGATGTGCTTAAATTTCTGAACCTAGAAAAGGAGTACTACTGCGACAGCTACTCTAAAAGTAAAGGGCATACAGTGCTAAGGCTTCCGCCGTATCACTGTATATTCAATCCCATAGAACACATATGGCATCAATTAAAATCTGCCCTTAGACATAATAATGTATCACCCACAATAAACGCTAGTGTACTGGATATTATTATTACTGAAGTGGACAAAGTGCCTGTGAGTAGCTGGAAAAATTGTGTTTCGCATATTTAAACTGTTGAAAATTTATACATTGAAATTGGGAATATTACAGAAAGATTTATTATTAACAAAAGTGTTGATAGTGACAGTGAAAATGAATTAAATGAGTAAACTGTAGTTGCATTAATTAATTATAATATATTCTATCTAAAATTGTTTATTATTTGTGGCAAATCATCCATGCTTAAAATACAATTCAGTGCGGGCCTGTGTAGACCCCAGTCTGGTTTTAAACAGGCGTCAACACGAGTCGGTAAGTCATTTTCTTAAATCTGTGAACGGACTTTACCATCTAGAAACATAGTCCAAAACTACAAAAATTAATATTTTACGTGAATAAGGTTGTTTAACTTTACTTTCCCTTAGGCAATGGTTGAACCCACAAAATTATATTTTGTGTAGTGTATTTCAATGCCTCTATATATTTAAAAATTAATTAAAATTGTACATACAAATGAGTTTTTCGGGCTAACATTGAAAATAATTTAAAAGAAGTTACAACATACCTAAACTCGCCAGTCTGCAACTCGTTCAATAAAATATTCAAAACTAGTTGTGCTGGTTGACAGTTTCTGCTGTTTGTATTCCAGTTTACTGCACAATTCATAAGACTTTCTTTCTGGTCGTTTCTTAGGGACTTTATTGTATCGGACAATCCTTAAATTAAAAATAAATTTGCTAGGTTCGAATGGTTGGTTCATATATTAAGTTATTCACTTCTTAGAGTATGAAAATTCACACCATTAAGGATCAATCTAATAAAGAGTTAAAAAGGACGGTCCGCATTTCTAACAATTTTTAACTGTGGTTTTTTAAAAGAACAGTTATTTGAAATTTTGATAGTACAAATAGTAAAATAATACCTGTGTCTCCTTTTCTTATAACACCCCGTATAATATTTAAAGTCTGCAATGGTCTATCTAATTTCAGTGCCAATTTTAAGGCTTTTAACAACTGATCGTTTTGTACATAATTGTTCAGTTTTTGTTCCTGTAGCGCTAGTTCTTCCATCTCCTTTTGGCGTTGCTGCTTCATATCTTCAGTAATATCTTTCCATTTTATTAGAGACGAGTCGCTGCCTCCTGTAATAAAACCTAGAGAAAAAGAGATAATGTAGTATAGTAATGAAATTAACTTATTAATCTAAAGGTCAGAAAAGGATGTGCTCAACATTATTATTGCCTTCACAAATTTGTGTATTTCCGTTAGTAACGGATGGCTCATGAAATATTGCCTGATTACTTGAACATGTTTCGTTTATTCCACGATTTGTAACTTTGTGATGTTTACATCAATTTAACCTTGTATTATTTTCACAGTAACAATTTATTATGTTCATGTTGACACGTAGACATCTTGCAACTAAGGTCAATTTAAATATCCTTGGGATTTAGTTTCATTTAGCTTAGACAACCAAATCAACACGTCTTTGTTATATTATTTATAACTTAGAACTGAACGAAAACGTCTATTTTACTTAAATGGTGGAGTAGACAATTACTTATTAATATTGGAATGTAGAATCAACACATTTTTGTATTATTATGTCTGAGAACTAAATTACAACATCTTTCTTTTTCTAAGATGCCAGACTAACTACTCATTGCCGTCGGGAAACTGCAATTCTCGTACGGAAGCCGTTTAAGAAAGAATTATGATATGCAATCTCGTTGCATACCCAAATACACGACCTTTTCGGCCGAAAGAATCCCTTTTAGAAGAATATCACTTTACTGCGATCGAACTAGAGTAACACCTTGTTCATCTCTCGAGTCTTAGACGCTACTCATCTATGGTTCTTTCGCGTTGAAGTCGCTATCAGCGTTAAACCAATCCGAACGCGATGATTTTGTGTGTTGTTTTAAATTGGATAGTTATATGTTGCTATGCTAGAAGTTAGTTGAAATTAGGATGGCAGGCGGTGTTTTTCTTTTGTTACAGCGTTACCGATTTGCACTTTGATTTAAAATTAGCATATTACGTTGCGAAGTTGACTAATTATGAATGTGCTTCCCAAACAATAGCCTTTTGGCTCAAACTTATCTACGACACCGAACGTTGGTTGGAGGCAATAAAAAAAAAGCGTGCGAGCGCCTCTAGACAAGGGCTGACTTTAATGACATGCAGATTTTGGTACATTTTATGGAAGTTTAAGTCAAATCTTTTAAAACTTGGCAACATGTAACGACCTATTAATGCACATCTTCCCAAGCAGTTTTGAATGCTTTTATTTAAGTTAAAAGGGGGTGAATCGATGCTAAATATATTCTCCGCACATCGTCATGGTGATAAAAAACAATTTTGCAAATTATATACTATATAAATCATGAACAAATAATTTTGGGACCGTAGACAGATAGTTTTTCTGTGGATACTTACCAGACTCGTCGCTTTTAATAGCTAAAGCCCAAATTCGTCCTTCATGTTGATCCAGAGTGCATTGGCATTCGGAATTCTTTACATTGAACATTTTTATAAGCCCATCTGCGCCTGCAGTAAGGATTTGCATACCCTAAGAAAAAAGCGATATGATTAATATGGCACAAAATTCAGATGAACCAACTCATTTGCTATAAAAAAGGTACTCCTGATAAGACTCGATTCCTCTGACGGTTTTCGAGAAATTCGCATTTTATTACTAAATACGTAGTAGTTTTTACCACGTAGTACTTGGGTTTTATAGAGTTTTTCTGTTTTTGATTTCTACGCCAATGGAAGATAAGAGGTTTAAGTTTAAAATTTAGATTAAACCAACTTATCTACTACAAAAAAACCTTTTGAACAGTTTTCTTATCATCTGCTTTTTGTTCGCACGGTATTTTTCAGGTATGTACAACACGACCTTACACCTCACAAAGGATTGTTATTGTTGGTTATTATTAGTTTCATCTGACAACATAATATTGTTGCCAAATTTGTATCATTTAATATTGTTGCTAACGTTCAATCATTTTATCTGATTGCATTAATTATTAGAAAACTTTAATTGTCGTGAATTATCATGGCGGTGCAATACACTAATGCAGAATATACCGATATGATATTGGTATTGCCAAGGAAATGGTCGAGAATGTGTCAGAGTCTACTCCGAAAGGTTTCCAACTCGTCGTATACCAAGCCACCTGACGCTTGCTGCTGTTGAAAGACGCCTGCAGGAAAACGGCCAATTTACTCCTAAAGCCATTGATAATGGAAGACAGCGTTTTGTAAGGGGTTCCTGAAGTCAAGGAAGACATTTTAGAATGTGTTGCAGAAGATCCAGCAATAAGCACCAGGAGGCTAAGTAGGGAAAAAGGAGTGTCCAAAGATATTGTTCATGAAGTACTTCAAGAACAGTTGCTATATCTATACCATAAGATGCCAGTTCAAGATCTTTTACCTAATGATCCTGAGATGCGCCTGGTTTTTAGTCGGCTTGTTCATAGGCAGAGAAAGAGAATCTCAACTTTGCCAACAATATTTTGTTTACCGATGAAGCATGTTTCACAAGAAGAGGGATTACAAATTTTCATAATGAACATATTTATGCGGATAAAAATCCACATGCTATCAAGGTAAAACATTTTCAAAATGAGTTTACAAATAATGTGTGGGCTGGAATAATTGGTAATCACATTGTTGGTCCTGTTATTATTCCACAAAGATTAACCGGGAAAATTTATTTGCAACATCTACAATATACTCTGCCCGATTTGATAGAAGATTTACCTTTACCGTCAGAGGAATCGAGTCTTATCAAGAGTACCTTTTTGCAGCAAATGAGTTGGTTCAACTGAATTTTGTGCCCAAACCCCTCTTGTTCCGTTGGCATAGAAAACTGAAACAAGCAATTAGGAAAAAACCCAGGTTCTACGCCCATGGACTGATATTAATCAGAATTGTGACATGGGTTTTTTTTGTCCCATAAAGCTATGCCAACGTACCAAATTTCGGCAAAATAGTATAAGCAGTTTTTGAATTAATCCAGAAAAACGATTTAAAAATTGTCAGTTCAGCGCCGTCTAGCGCCCAAACTAAGCAACTTTGTACTAAGACTAAGGTAAGCTTACTTAAATCGGCTAATTTTGGTCTGAAGAATATGTGGTAGGTTTTTGTAAAGACCTTTTACAGACACCCTGTATATTAGGCGAAGACACAATGGCGCAGGAAGTTAAAGTTGATAATACTTACTTTAGACAAAAATTCAGCCTTTAATACACTGGATTCGTGCCCTTCAAGAGTTTTTAAACAACTGAGATTAGCGACAGACCACAGTTTTATGGTGCAGTCAGCTGATGATGTAAGCACCACTTGATCCACGGGAGAAAATCTATTTAAAAGAAATCATTATTTTTTTTTAAATAGATGTAAATAAGACTGTTCTCGACAAAATCACAAATAAAATTAACACATTAAACTTTTTAACTTACCTGACACTCCAGACTCCCCTCTTGTGGCCTTTAAGAACACCCACCAACTCCAAGGAGGCACTCCACAATTTAACCGTTTTATCTTGAGACGCGGTGGCTATAATTTTATCGTTCGGACTCATCGATACACAATTTATTTCTTTCTGATGAGCGATAACGGTTTGTCTACAATTTAAGATTGTATTGTCGTTTAGGGAAAACCGATTTTCAATGTTCTTCTTTGGTTTTTCGGATTTTTCGTCGATAACGCGCAGTTTTTCCTCAATGTTTTCTGGTACCTCCCAAAGTTTAAGACATGTGTCTTGGCTGGCGGATACAAAAGATGTGCAATTCGTTTGGAAAAATATTAATGTGCCTACAGAAGCTGTGTGTCGTTTTCCAACTCCTATACACCTAAAACACAAGAGTGTTTTTTAAAAGATGACACAAAATAGATGGTGATTTCTTGGCTATTAAAGAAATTGCCAACTCATTCTTTTTTAGAAAACTATTCAACCACAGTTCTGTAAAGTAAAATTATAAGTAGGACATGTAGGAAGTTTATTGAAATATATTCGAATCTACCGCTCAAAAACAGCTGATCCTATCCAAAAACGAGATGATACATTTTTTATGTATTTTTAGTTGTTAGTATCTAAGAAGTTCTAAAATTAAAAAAAAGCAGGGGCGTAACATCAATTCCCTATACAAACCCAACATGCTTACCCACATCCACGCCCATAGTCCTAAAATGTATCACTTTAATCACTTTTTATAGGCTATCTTTAAATGATACAAAGTAATAAATCAATCAAAACCGTCTTCTGCACGGGCGCGCAAGATTTTTCAGCATGCATAGATTTAAATAGGCCTGAATTTTTAAATTTGTGCAGAATTAGTACAAGTATCGACATTAAATTCAAGTTTTGTCTTCAACTATATATTTTAATATGAAATTTTATAACCTTAAAATTATGTACAGCCGTACCATTTGCCTGGAATTTTAGAAAGTAATTTTATCAAAACTAATTAGAGTACAGGTATTTATTCCGTTTCTGCTCTAATCATTTCATTCTTTCTTTTTTGTACCTACTCCTGGTTACCTGTTTGCTAATTATGTGGTTATTATCAGTGGCGGCTCGTGGGTTATCATGGTGGTGGTTCACTTAAGGTTATACATTCTAAATAGTAAAAATAGAAACAGGCGCCGCTAGCAGGCCCGACGGAGACGAAAAATTCTTGGGAGCCACGCCCAAATGAGTTGTGCTGCATCCACAAATCCAGTCATATTTATCGTATATTTCCATTTTAAACTTTCTATTAAAGTCCCTAGATTTACACTTTGTGGTCTGCTTTAAGTCAATATCGGGTTTTTAGGCCTTCCCGCATTTTTAATCTCAATTTTCTGCTCCAATCTCAAAGAGTTGAAGTTAGTTCTCAAATATTCAAGAGTAAAACTGTTCATTTTTATTAAATTAAGTCTTTAATATATAAATATTAACAAAAATATAGAGGGACAACTCGGAATATGACACGAATTAACCAACAAAAAGGCAACGGAGCACACTTTAAAGTGTGCGCGTTTTCCTATACAAATTCGCGATATCCCCGGCCGTCCCTGCTGGTACACAGATACAGAGAAGCTGCTTAAAAGTGCCGCACTTTATCGCACGTGCGATTCCTTGCGACGCGACAACGCCGACGGCTGGGCGAGAATCGAGAGGTATTGCACGACATGCTGTACTTTGACCATAGGTTTTGTTGGATCATTTGACGGTACGATAAAATATTAAGGAGATTCTGACATACACAGTATAAGATAAATAATATTAAATGATGGGGTTTGGGGGTGCACGTGCTCATGTGCTCCTATGGAGGAGCCGCCACTGGTTATTATGCCTTTATGGGTGCCTCTATTGGAATAATACACCTATTTATATCTATACATACCTACCTTGGGTGTTTGTTTCTCAGTGAAACTAGTCAAAGTGTGACGTGTCAGTTTTTTTTTAATTAAATATGGAGAATTTTCAACAATTTCCTAAACGCCCTCGAGTCGAGAAAAAAATTGTTAACTATTACGATTCTATTAAAAGTAAGAATGCGGATTTGAGTGTTGACAATGCAGTGCACTTTACAGCAGATATGCTTTAAAAAAAGAAATTCCCACGCTGGACGAAATTTTGTCCTCAATCCGAGAAGACCAGGATTGCCCATTTATGTGTAGAAATACGCTTTGGAAATTATTTAAAAAAAATAGTTTTCGGTGGAAAAGACAATAGGTAATTTTAATCGACAAAAGCGATATCATTTGGTGGAGAAGAAATTACTTAAGAAGCATCCGAAAAGCCAAAGAAAACAAAAAAATATTTTACCTAGATGAAAGAAACATGGCTAAATGAAGACCACACTGTGACTAAATTTTGGCAGGATGAAAATATTAAAAGTTCAAAGCAAGCTTTTTTGGAAGGATTGTCCACAGGATTAAGACCGTCATCTGGAAAAGGACATCGACTTATCATAACCCATATTGGGAGTTCTGAAGGCTTTGTTAAATGATGTTCCAATTTAAAAATACAGGAGACTATCACGAAGATATGAATGCGGATGTCTTTAAAGAATGGTTCGAGCAAATGTTGGATCTTATACCAAAAGATGCAATAATTGTAACGGATAATGCAAGTTATTACTCTAGGCTGACAGACAAATTACAGACAAGTGGAAAAAGTGTAACGATCATGTGATAGAAGAAGAAGCCAAAATGTGGCAGGTAGATATAATAATCGAAAAAATGGTTGAACCGCTTATTATAAACGATGTTAATAAAAGTTCATCTTCCGAATCGGACTATGATTAAGCCATAACGACAAAGTATTATTCGATTTTTGAAAATGCTTTGTTTGTACGATTCCATATTGTATTTGTAATTATATTATGTAAAATAGTATTGTTATTTATTAGTTAATACGATTTGTTAAATGTGTTCATATGTTATAAATACCTACGAATATAATATAATACAATTTTAGGAGAATTGGCATGTTTAAGGTTTTTAATTTTAAAAACTTCCCCAATACACGCTCCTGGCTAAGGGATTTTCCCAATAACAATGGTGAATCCTCAAATATAACAGTAGCTTGCGATAAATTGTGTGTGATGTATACATAGATAATCTTGCGAGGCGACTTGGTAGCAGTCTGTTTGCACTGAGACGCTTTTCCGATTGTGTATCGAATTTAGTCCTAAAAACAGCATATCACGCCCTTTTCCACTCGGTGATGGCTTACGCAGTACTTGCCTGGGGACACGCGCCGCAGTCAAGCAGAATATTCGGTCTCCAAAGAAAGGCCATTAGAATCATAGCTGGATTGGGTTACAGGGAGGACTGCAGGCGGGCCTTTTTGGTTCTTGCGGTGCTTACTTTACCCTCTCAACTGATCCTTGAGTTTATTATTTGTTCTGGGTCGCAGGAATAACTATCGGGTGCACAGTGAAGTCCACGGCTATGACACTAGATTTTGTAATAACTATACTACAATATATTGTAGGTTGGAAAGGTGTCGGGATGGCCCGCGATACTGGGCCACTAAATTGTTTAATGCTCTTCCAACTTCCTGGAAAGCATTACCTCCCAAAAAGTTTAAAGAAACAATAAAGGACCTTCTAATTGGGAGGGCATTCTATAGTTTGTTCAACTGAGGTTGCCCGCTTAATACCACCCAGAGCGGTGCATGGTAGAAATACACGACGAGCCACTGCAGCCCACCAGTACGTGGTTCAGCTTAGTGTCCCTCGAACGACACTGTTTCAAAATTCTTTCATCTGGAGAACGTCATCACTCTGGAACGACCTCCCTGAGATCGTCTTCCCCAACGAGTATAGTCTCCAAAGATTCAAGACCAACGTGAATCGTTTCCTGCGCACACGCACCGCTCCTAGAGCGCCATAAAGGATTTATCCTGTAGTGCTGTGCCTTATCATAAAAAAAAAAAAAAAAAAAAATAGATTTTAGTAATTTTAAACTTTTATTCTATTACTAATTTTAACCTGTTAATTGTAGTGAGTATTGTACTTGTTTTGTGTCTTAGCACTATTTTAGTTTAATTATATATTTTAGATAATATGCCGAGTGTAAATGCATTTTTTTTTTTTTTTAAGAATTTAAAATTGGGGCATTTGCGGACATAGGTTTATAGGAACTTTTATGTATTTAATATATTTATTACTAATTACGTATCTTCAAACGTTGTCATGAAATTATAATGTTGTAATAAAATTATATGAAACCAAAACCAAATAAAGAATTTCAATTAAATTCACTCTCAACATTAAATTAAAATATTAGTTTAATTGTTAAGTGAACTCACCCAACTTGTACACCATCAAAATACCACAGCCTCACGCTGTTATCTTTTCCAGAAGAAACCATTAAATTCCGGTTGGTTTTACATACATCCAAAGCCAGCACTATATCTCCGTGACCTTTTAGAATTTGACAGCTCATCGTTGCGTAGTCATAGAGTTTAATATCGCTCGAGTTAGTTGCGACTGCTATGTGAGTGTCATTTTTGCCTAGTAGTGCTATATCCAGAATTTCATCGGAAAATCCTAAAATATAATTTCAATACAAATTAAATGATCTTTGCTGACGACTATAAGATTTTTCATGCGATTAGAAGTGAAACAGATGCAATGGCTCTGCAGGAAGATTTGGAAGCGGTTGTTCGTTGGTGTAGAGAGCACAATTTGAATATAAACACAAATAAATGCGCAGTAATGTCCTTTACATGTAAAACACACAAAATTCTGTTTAATTATTCCATAAATAATATGCCCTTGAAAAGAACGGATTTGCACAGGGACCTTGGAGTTTATTTTGATCCCAAATTAAATTTCAATGGGCACATCGAACATGTAACTGCTAGTGCTGTACAAATTCTTGGATTCATCATAAGAACTTGTAAATATTTTTAAAATATCAATACAATAATGGCATTGTATAAATCATTGGTGGTTGCAAAGCTTCAATATGCATATATCATCTGGGATCCTCAATATGCCAATAAAATATACAGTTTGGAGGTTGTGCAGAGAAGGTTCTTGAAATTATTGCATTACAAGGCTTTCTCAGTGTACCCACAAAGAGGAACAGATCAGAAACTCTTATGTACTTTGTTTAATTTTCCTAGCTTGCAGCAAAGGCGTATTGAAGCAGGTATGCTCTTTCTCTGTGGGATAATTATGAATAATATTGATAATAAGGAGTTTTTGCAACAACTTTCATTTAGAATAGGACGTATTAACAGCAGAGCTACAGGTTTATTTTATATTCATGCACCCAGGACTAACCTTTATAAAAATTCTCCACTTGTAAGGCTCTGTGCGCATTTTAATAATTATGGTGGTGCTATTGATTTTTTAAA
Source organism: Polydrusus tereticollis (assembly GCA_963920685.1). Taxonomy (NCBI): domain Eukaryota; kingdom Metazoa; phylum Arthropoda; class Insecta; order Coleoptera; family Curculionidae; genus Polydrusus; species Polydrusus tereticollis. The sequence goes on along the minus strand of OY987333.1, from coordinate 22,613,209 downwards.
TATAACTGGTCGGCAGTTAAAAAGACAGATAAAAAGCGAACTGCATAGACAATTACAGTAATTGATTAGTAGGATTTAAACTGTGTACTCAGTATATTGATGTATATATATTTATAGGAATTTAGACTAAGTTATAACTGTATCTATGATTGGCTTTATAAAAAGTTGTTGATACATTGAACAAATAAATAAATAAATAAATAAATTGCCAACCCTAACACAAATCGAGTATATGGTTCTTACCGATAAATTGTTTCAAACGTACAAACGATTTTAAATGATGTATTACTATATTATGCTCTGCTGTAATCACCGCTAAACCTTTTGACTTCTGGTTGTAAATTAAATGTGTTATGGCAAGCCCTCCTTCTTCCGACGCTTTGGATACTAGTGAGTTAGATTGCACGAAGACTTCTTTGGACTTTTTGACGTCCCATACTCTTACAATACCTAGAAAATAAAAATCATCGCACATTGACCACTATGCATGATTCATATTCTTACCATTTTCTCCAGCTGAAGCCACATAAATACCATCAGGCTCAGGTCTGAACGCTGGTAATTTAAATTTTAACGGTAAACTAACGATAACTTCTACAGCTTCATACACTGCGATGGTTTTCAGAGCTACGCTTTTGGCAAACTCCCACAGAACGATTACCTTGTCTCGCCCACATGAAACGAAGTGTATATTGTCGTGTGAGAAGGCTATGGAGGTCACTTTGCTGTAGTGGGCGTCATAGATTGTTTTAAGTCCGCCCTTTTCTACAATAAACCAGCATTAGTAAAAAACCATAAAGCTAAAAAAGGGGAAAAAACCCTGAAGAAGTTTTTGCCACATAGGCCACGTTATACAATATACAGATTCTAAGTGAACACACACCATCACTGCTCCTGACAAAAACTTGAGTAATGGCAGATGTAGCCTTTAAGCGACATCTAGTGGCAATCAAATGCATCACCTGGCCCGTCTAACAAAAATCAGTCAGAAACGGAGAAGCAAACTCCTGCAAAAACCCGGCGAGCCGGTATTCTCACAGGAGTCGCCGCCAGGAGCGCAGCATTAAAAGCCAATGCGGTATACGGACCGAGTACCAACAATTAGAAATCTAAAGCTTAGTTGCTTTCCTTCGCCGGATTCATCCCCAGACGCGTTTCGCTGTATAACAGCTCGTCAGCGGAGCTATAGAATCCGACGAAGGAAAGCAACTATAAAGAGTCCACTTGACCCTAAAAGATGGATGAGTAATGGCAGATGTAGCCTTTAAGGCTGTGGTATGATGCATTATCCATCACGATTACCGATACCCACGTTCAATACGCGGTAAGATTTAAACCAATCTTCAAACACTCCCGAGTTCATATCCTCATGATAATCATCGGTTTTACGAGATTCAAACACGTTTAACCCACCTTCAAGAAAACCAGAATCACTCCCGATGTGGGTTATAATTAACCGACGACCTTTTCCTGAAGGAGCTTTCAATCTAGTGGACAGTCCATTGATAAAGGCGTTACGTGCATCTTTAATGTCGAGATCTTGCCAAATGTAATTCACAGTATGTCCTTCATTTAACCATGTCTCGTCCGTAAAGTAAATTCTTTTCCCTGCACAGTGATATTGTTGTATTCTTCTAGATACTTTCTACGCCACAATACGATTTCTTCCTTTTCCACCAAAAGACTTTTGCGATTTCGTTTTAAGAATCGAAAATTCAATTCACGTAGTGTACGCTTTAGAACTCTTCGTGAAATTTTTTGCATATTTTCATCCCTTTCAATTTCAGCAGAATTTTTTTTAAAATTCGGCAGTTCATTTTGAAAAAAAAATGCATGCACTTTCCGACGAATGGCTAACTTTGTTTGTTGATCAATAAAAATCTCTTTCCATTCTCTTGTTTCCTTCTGGTCGGAAACTTTAGTATTCCTATTGACCCTATGGTCCTTGATAGTTCTATAAACAGTATGGCAAGATGTCTTAGTCAATGTGGCACCAAGTTCTGCTGCATCAGCGAATGATATTCCACTGTGTGTACTTTTATTTATTTATTTATTTATTTACTTTAAATTCCCTCATACACATTTTTTACCATTGTACGCTCCCCAGGTTTTAAATGACGTCGTTTTTTAACTTGTTGGTTACTATTACTTAAAGAACTCGCCTGCATTATAATATTTGCTGTTTTAAATAACCACGAAAATAACACCAAAATAATAAAACTGAATTCCTAATATCCTCTTGATTGAAACTTGTCTACGACACTGAACCTTGGTTAGAGGCGATAAGAAAGCGTGCGCGCGCCTTTAGACATGGGTTTTTTCTACCTGCGTTGCCAAATTAAGTAAAACAGGTACCGTAGGGTGAAAAGGCCCTTATGACGCTGATTTTCGTACATTTTATGAGAATTTAAATGAAATATTTTAAAACCTGGCAACATGGAACGACTTATTAATGCACAATCTTCCCAAGCGGTTTTGAATGCTTTTATTTCAGTTAAAAGTGTGTGAATTGATGTTAATTATTTTCTCCGCACACAGTCAATGGTGATAAGAACAGTTTAGCCAATTATTTTGGGATCGTAGTATAGTAGATATTTTATTTATTACATCCTCAATATTTTTTTGCTTACCTAATTCATAAAAATTAATTTTTCCATCATCTGCAGCTGCAAATAAAGCATTTTCACTGGGATGAAACTTTACTACATTAACCACACCTTGACAACCTAAAAAATCAATCAGTCAATATTTATATTCATAGGTGATTAGATATACTTGTTCTCAAAAATGAAGTGCACATACCTAACCAAAAAAATGTTTAGGATTTCAACTAACCTTTAAGGCTCAATATACAAGCTTGATATTGTAAATCCCAAATCCTTACTATACTATCAGATCCACCTGAAGCTAGCTTGGTTCCATTCAGAGCTAATCTGGCTATGGGACCCTTGTGTATGTATTTCCACATCTTTTCCAGTTCTCCATTTTGGTTCCATAACTAACAAGTTCAGCAACAATAATATTAATAAATAAGTAGCTTCTTATAATATATATGGCGTTCCACTAAGGTTGACGAATTGTGGAAGCCATAGACCTTCGGGAGAAACATTTTGTTAACTAAATTGACAAAAAGAAATTGATGTAAATTATTTTATTTCTGACCGGTATATTATTAGCTTATAACGTCTTAGTTACGCGGGAATTATAAGGGTCATAACTCCCTTGGGATATTAAGAAAAATTTGACATAAAATCAAACGATTGACATCTAATGTCAATTTGATTGTCATCTATTGAAACATTTATTCCACTATAAAAATGAACAAAATGTTACTAAAATCGGTCAGAAATAAAATTATCTATGTATCACTGGAATTATAAGGGTCTCAATTACCTCGGGCAATTGCTGTCCCTCGGGCCAAAGGCCCTCGGGACGTAAACTTTGCCCTCGGTAATTAAGACCATTATAATTCCCTAGATACCTAAATAACTATTAAAGTTTCCAATATCAGTTTCAGTATGCATATATGTATTATTTGGGATCCACAGTATGCAAATAAGATGTACAAAGAAGATTTTTAAAATTTCTACATATGAAAAGGTTTTCAGCGTGGTGGGAATATAGGCACCACGGTTTTCAGTATACCCACAAAGACTGATCAAAAGCTCTTGTGTAATTTATTGCATTTTCCCAGCTTGAAACAGCTGCGTATTGAGGCAGGTATGGCTTTCATACATAAAATGGTCACTAATAATATTGATAATAAGGAGTTCTTAGAACAGCTTCCATTTAGAATTGGTCGAGTTAACAGTAGATCTACAGATATGTTTTATATTACCGCACCTAGGACTAATCTTTATAAAAATTCCCCACTTATAAGACTTTGTTCCTATCTTAATGAATATGGCGGCAACATAGATATATTTAATACAACTTATGCAATGTTTAAAAAACAAACAAAAGATGAATTAAGCAGGCGGTTGCAATAAAGAGGTATCTAATGATAATTTTTTCTATAGTTTTTAAGAATTTTAGGGCTATGGGTTTAGTTAGTATCAATATTGTATCTGTTATTGACTTCTTGTAAAGTTGTTGATGCAATAAATAAATAAATAAATAAATATGCCCTTATTTCCCTTAAACAAGAGGAATATAAAGGTGGTTTTGTCATAATTTATCATAGGTATATTATTAAGTAACAATAATAAAAAAATGCCTAGGCCCGCAAAGTAAGTTTTTGAATGTTGCTCAGCATGGACTAACATAATAGAATAGGGTGTTTTGGGACCTACAAATGCGTCAAAAAAGTTGATATTTTTGATCGATTTCAGAAAAAAGTCTTATAACAACTGCACCAACAAACTATCGTAAAAATAAATGTCTTATTATTCCTGTTATTAAAACAGTAGGTACCTTAGCATAGCTATTCTTTGAGAAAATTTGAATTTTTCGTTGTATTTTATAGAAACACTGGTCATTTTCAAATCTTGAAAATATTTTACATCAATTTCTTTTGGTTGACTTAGTCAACAAATTTTATTCTCAAAGCAAATATATAGTACCTCGCCAACCTTAGGTGGACACCCGGTATATTCAATTAAATATAATAATATACCTTTAACAAACCACTTTTATGCGATGAAACAACCCTAGTACCATCTGTAGTAAAAGTTTGAACTGAATCACTTTCTTCTGATTCACCGCTTTCTCCGATTGTCAGACTGACTATACCAGATTCGATATTTAAAAGATTTATACTGGATTCGGTTTGGCAATAAAGGGTATCATCAAACCACTGAATATTTCCTCCGGTATAGAAAGCACCATGTTTCGATTCTACATCAAAGCTACAACACAAATAGCTATCCTAGAATTAATTAAGAAATATTTGTATGGTAAGGCCTGCACCTTGCGAGGCCTTAGACACTTCACAAGAAATTAACAGTACCCAGGTATGATGGCTGGACGTACCACAGTTCGCATGGTGGAAATAACCTCAAAGTTGCTTGCAGTATTAAGCGCTAAAATTAAGCATTTAACTACAATAAAAAGGTAATACTTACGATTCTTTTAATTTCACTGAACTAGTCATTTTATTTTTTATTAAATACAACCAAAATTAAAGATGCAGCACTACATTCAATAAAAATTGTACGCTGCTATTGGTCGACGGCAAAATTTGTTTTGTTTAGGTATACTGTATTCCTTTTGAACCGTTTATATATATATAACTAGTGCAGCAGTTGTAAGTATTAGAGTGCAGTAGAAACGTTTATCAGTATACCTGTTGGCACCTTTCTTACTACGGGGTTTCCTGATGATCGTTATCACTCAAAACTGGAAACTGTAGCATTTATTTTTAGGCCACCCATTCAGAAGATATTATAATAAAAATGTTAAAATGTGTTTTGTGTATGTTACAAAGAACCTTAGCGCAAAGAACAGTTTTAAGAAACCTTAGAACATCACATCAAATTAACATTAAAAAAGAAGAAATATCCAATGGGTCATCAAAAGATAAAAGGGTGCCTAATATTCCGGACGAGTATAGGACAGTATTTCATTTTCCTTACATACGACATTTTTCAGTGATTAATAGACTGAAAGTATACCAGACAGGAATTACGGGGCTAGTTACATCTGGAGGGGTTATTGCAAATCAGCTTGATTATATTTCCACAGATCTGCTTCAATATGTTGCGGTTTTAGGTTAGTAAATTATTTTCAATTATAGTTATAGTTGACACATTATTCCGAAAATTCATTGTTGTCATTTCAGTTAAGAGATAATTTTTTAAATTTAGAATTATGAACATGGGTTTGATATTTAGCGTTTCGTGTCTGTTTATGCAATAATAGTAATTAAAATAAATAGTTGTAGAAACATTTTAATTATCAATACCTTGAGCAACATTTTACTAAGGCATATTTGGCTGAAATACAATATATTTGAATCTATAGTATTGCCATCCAGTTGCTCTACAAGGTCCATTAGTCATGGAACATCCTGTATAAAAGAAATTGATCATAGTGGCATTCTGAAATATACTTTTTATTAGGAATCGCATCATGTTTTCCCTTGTATGCACTTGGATTCTTTACTGGGAAGTTTATAGGCTACATTTACTACAACGAAAAAACGAATATGGCTAGAATTGCTTATACAGATTATTGGGGAAGAAGAAAAGATCTTAATGTAAATGTTGATGATATAATTCCCTTGGACGACTTACCAGTAAGTAATATATCACCATTCTAGAGTTTTTTTTTAAATATTACCTTTTCTTATTATTTTTTTTATACTTATCTGTATCGTTTTCGAGATGTTAATTAATTTTCATTTGTAAATGTACAAATCACTAGTAAAATGCAAATGCAGTCAACAAATGTGTTTATGTTGTTTTAGCAGTTATTATTATCGTTTCTTGAACAAAGTTCAGCAGCTTTTTAAGTTGCTGACAATGGTGTTTTATTTTTTTATTTGAAAAAAAATCTACTTTTAGACATCTTTTCAAGTACCTGGATTTTTAGACCACCCTGTCTGTACATTGCAACTAAGATTTGGCTACAGCGTAAAAAGTCTCCGGGTATTGCTTAACTATCAACCTAATGTCAGTGCCTTAGTATCTGACAGTACAAAAATATCAGCATTTTTGCAGGTCATGTTTTTTGAAAAAAAAAAAAACGGAATAATTTTATTAATATCTCGTAAACGGTAACAGAGAGGTTGCAGTAGTGTCGCGATAATCCGGATTAATTAAAACCCTACTAATCCGGATTACTAAGATATTTCCAACTCCATTCCAAAGTCATTAAAATTGCAAAAAAATAAATAAGGGTAAGTAAATCTAATCAATTTGTTATTATGAGAACATATTCTTTTACTAAAGGATTTTATTGTTAGCAAGGTTTAATTAATGAGCTTTACGGAACACGTTAAAACTTTTATAGGCTCCTGTGCAAAACAGCTTTCTTTGAATATATTTCAGGTGACCCGATGGAGTTCTTTATGGTTCACCTTTAGCAGGTATTCAACCAAAGATACTCTAAGGCTCAACACTAAATATGGAATTTTTCTAGACGAGGAAGCTCTTAGGAAAATTATATAAAGTTCAATGATGTAAATAGTTTAATTAATAAAAAAACTTCTAATATTAGTCATTTATTTATAGCTTAAATCCTGAATTATTGTAGGTCAATTTTAATATATTTTTTACCAAGCTAAAATGCACTTTTTCCAAAAGAAATATTAATAAAATCAACTACAAGTTCTATAGGATATACAAACTATATAAGAAAGTTTACCAAATATCTACCAACTACTCCTTAACTCCATCTATAATGTGCATAAGCCTTGTTTGCTTCACACTGCCGGTGCAAATCTTGCTTTTTCCTGACTACTCGGCCTGTGTTGTTGGACGCGTCTACCAACTCTCGTGCCATCTGCAAGTAAAATCGGACTTTTCGGTCTTTTTCTTGTGCAGCAGCAATCAACCATTTCATTGAGATAAATTGCGATCTTCTATCTGTTACCGGAACTGGGACCTTAAAGTTAAAACAAAAAATTAGGAGTGAGACTGACATTTTCCTTCACAACATACTCTTACAGAATTTAGGCGAAACGAGGCATCATTTCGCATTTCTGGCTATAATTTTGTGTCACCTAGTCCTAGTATTACTGAAATATCACTTTACCTGATATCTAACACCTCCTCGTTTAATACCCGTCAACTGCAACAATGGCTTGCAGTTTTCTACAGCACTATGAAAGATAACTTTTGGATCTAACTCTATCTTAGCTCTATCCTCTTCAGATTCGCACTTATGGTACCTTTCTAACTGTATTCGTTTTACCTGTTCTAGTGATTGTTCTATTATTTGACGAGCTAATGCTTTTTGACCGGCTTTCATAGTGTAGTTGATGAATAAACTACAATACAACAAAAAAATTCAAGAACATTATTAAAGTTAGACATAAGTAGCTCTTTCCAATAAATAAAAAAAAAAAAGTTATAGAGGCTCATTGTAAAAAGCAAAATAAGATTAGAAACAAATTTAATATTCTTGCAAAACTGAACAGTAGAAATTGATCTGGTGGTGGCTACTATAGTATTAATAATAATAAAACTTACTTAACTAAAGGATCATGAGTAGCTGAACATGTCTGGTCATTAAATGCTGCTTTGGTAGGTATATGGCTGTATTTTTCAATTTCCCCGGATTTTTTTAAATCCTGTTGAATTTCTTTCCTATACACTGGTTCCACATAATAAGGGGGGTACTGTGACATACCATTTTGTTGTATTAAAAGGCTGAAAATTTGAAACATTTAAACTTTCTAAAAATAAGCTGGTCTGAAACTTCTTATGCCTTGAAAAAGATCCACTAGGTTCGTCCGTTAATTATACTTTTGATTGTCAAATAAAAAGTAGGGTTATGTGGTAGCGGAAAGGCGAAATAAGCGATAATAAGGAAATTCTAAAATGTTCATTATATTCAAAATAATTTCATAATTTCAAAAACTCAATGCCCAAAGAAAATTTACATTTCTTACCTTAAAACTTGTATTTTTGGCTTCAAAACTTGACATTTCCCAAACAGCGTTTTCACAGCAGCCATGTTTGTTTGCGCATGCGTCCTTAGCTGTTTTTCTCGGGTGAGAACTTTTTCTCGAGGAAAATTTTCAGAAGCTAATTTTTAAGATCTCGAAGAATTTTCTATTTGCTGAAAATGCAGGTTTGAGTAGTGAAAATGTCTATAAATAGGCATTCCAGAAAAACGCTGATTGCAAAGTGTATAAAGGTGTAGTGAATTTCACTGATATTTAGGTACCTTGTTTTTAATTGTATGCGAAAATTTTGCGGTCAAAATGGCAGATCAACATAATTCAGGTAATTTTAATGCTATCTTGAATGCTCCAACTGCACATAGTGTTTAGAATACAAACATTTTTAATTAAAATACTTGTTATTCAGATAAAATCAGGGTGGGCCACTGAATATTTTTGACAGGTAAATGAGGTTTTTTTAATTTTTTTTGGGGCACTTTTTATACCTTGCCCAATGGGGCATAAATATTCAGCTAGGTACACCTACCAGGTCCAGGTACGACTTTGTGCCTGGAACAAAGTTATGTATTGAAAGTAGTAGTAGTAGGTATAGGACAAAAGTAAATACCTATATGTAGTAGGTACCTACTACTTCTTTTTGAAGAACAAACAGACTGTGTTTCTCTCCAAAGAACAATCAACAGGCACACTGATTTTTTCTGGAAAGCAACCTTTGTCCTGAGAAATAAGCATATTATGCTGGAACAAGCACATGTTTATCTTCCCTAAAAACAAGCACATTCCTTTTACTTGAAAGAGGCAAAGGCCTTGCTTCTTCCTGAATAAATAGCATAGCATACTGCCTCTTACCACACTGTGCTTCTGCTCTAAAAATGAAAACAGTGTCTCTTTATGTTCAGCATCGGTAATACACTTTTTATTATCATGATAAGTAGTTAACAGAAATCTAGCCATAGTAAAATACTGTCTTAACGCATATTTACTATTTTCTGTCACATTTTTGTTCTAGCAAGAAAGCCTGCTCTTCTAAAAATGGACTTCCCTCAGACCAGTGGCAATGCTGCCCCATTTGCTTTTCGCCAGTTGGGAGGCGGGGCTCAGGCTGCTGAAAAAGTGGTACCCGCCTCAAATTCTGGAAGGCCTAAAATGAGCTTGCCAGTTACGGCGAAACCTAAGGACCCTGCTATAACCAGAACTCCGTAAGTAGGGATATACAGTAATATCTATAAACCACTAGGTACTAACAGTGTGTCCATAAATGGTGTATTTAGGAAAAAAGATCTTGTTATGAGAAAGTAAAATGCCATTTTGTATAAAACGCGTGAAATTTATTAATGCATGACTTTTCCACTCTTTCATTTTGAATAGGTTTCCAGTGGACACATTGTATATTAGCGCCTTTAAGGAGAGCTCAGTGGTAAAATTTCGTCATAATTATCTTTTTAAAAGGAAAAGAAAAGAAATATGCCTATACAGGGTGTTTCATTAATATTGGGAAAAAGTTCAGGATGAGTTTACCTGTTTGAAAATGTGAAAAAAAGTTCCTATAAACCGATGTCCGAAAATGCTTCGTTTCGGGGATACAGGGTGTTAAAAACTTTAGTTTTATTTTTGTTTTTTCTAAATAATTTTTGAAATAATGTTGATATTTGAACTAAAATTGGTATCTAGGGGTTTTTTGAAATGCGAAATTCAAATTTAATGTTAGCGTTGGAGAAAGGTTCAGTTGTCTAGTTGCCTAATTTAATAGCCAAAACAAGTATTAATTCAAAGCATAAAAAGTACGGCAATGTTGCTGTCTAGACTAACTTCCTAGAAGATTCGCCGTCTACAAAACGAGCGGTCGCCCAGGCAACGACGTGTTGAGCCTATGTGACAAAAAGCCGGGTTTGAAACCGATATATGTTTCTTAAACGACTAGTACGACCGATGTAAATAAATTCAGTTTTACAAGGGTTTATTGGTATGCAACCAGATATAACTACGTGTTAATTGAAATAGTATGACATAATGATACTGTGTGTATTTTGCGCGGGTTTAGTTTTTTATGGCACTCGAGCCTAGCAATTAAGTCGGGTCAGTTTGCGGTGTTATCCCGAAGATATACTAATGTGATTATTTTATCCTAATTTAATTAGAGTTCCGTATCACGCCTTGCAGAAAGCACACGGTCTCCTCGCGGCATTTTGCGCGGTTTTAGTTGATTTTATGGTATTTAAACCATGAAATACCTAGTTTTGAAAATTCGCGGTATTGTATCCCGAAGGTATAACTAATGTGATTGTTACACCCCAACTCAAGTTCCGTTTATTTGTTGAAATAACTTGGTAAATTTGCGGTGTTAATGCCTGAAGGTAGAATAACGTAGTTATTATACCACGACACGAATCCTGTTTATCTGTTGTGAAAAGCAGTGTCAAGTTCGTAGATATGATAAATTCTCGAAGGTTTTAAGAATACCGTAGTGTATCCCGATATTATTGTTTGTTTAGTTAGCATTGGCTGCTATGCAGAACGGATGTAAGGATGAGTAAATGAAATACAAGAATTAAATAGATATATTTTGTGTGAGAAAAAAAGCCTTTTATTCAACTGACATATTTTGAACCACGCAACCTATGAGAAATACAGCAAACGATTTATGTTTGGCGCAAGCATATAAAGGCGGCGTCAACAGTTAGTATGAATCCCACTTGTAGAGGGCGCCACCTACATGTCCTTTTACTCTTTTGAGGAGTCATAACTTTTGTATAGGTGCTTGTAGTACATTTTTAAGCAAAAAAATGGATTTCTCCATCATTTTTACGTAAAAAAGGCATACTTGGTAGAAGTTGCTAGGAGCAACTGTTCTCGAGAAAAAGAATAATAAAAAAATAAATGATATTTATTTGCATATTCCTATGCCCATATCAGGAGTTTGATAAAATAGCATTTATCTCCTAAAGAAAGCCGAAATTAAATGGTACTTCGCATTAGATTAGCCATTAAACTGCTTACATAAACAGTGTTATCAAACGAGAAAAGGGCAGTGACGTACATATTTTTTGTTGGTCTTAAAAATTGTAATATCCTGTATCTCCGAAACAAAGCATTTCCAGACATAGGTGTGTTTGATCTTTTTTTCATATTTCAATTTTTTTCACAATTTTAATGAAACCCTCTGTATATATTCCGCCAAACATCTAAAATTCCTTTTTAATTTTTCTTGGGTTTATGAAAATTATTATGTAATTTATTTTTAATTGATAAAAACTTTATATTGAAATTATTTTATATATTAGGTACTAATGTGAGCCCTGAGCAATCCTTTCATGTTAATGTAAAGAACAAAGAACTACCTTTTTTACTACTTATACTTTTGGCTAAATAATATTACAATGTATTTTTACAGTACACGACAAGTTGAAAGAAGCAAACCACCAAGGTAAAGAGATTTTTGGTGTATTTGTGATTTGTCTTTTTAGTAACACTTTCTAGATTAATGGCGTAGTTAGGTATACCGCCAAAAGTTCAGCATAAATTCTATATTAATTGAAAGGAAAAAATCGGGAAAAAACTTTTAAAGGAGTGCCCACTACATACTACATCATGTCTTCATCCACTTCCTGAAACCAAAGATTTTTATTTTCTATCCAGTATCTGTTCCAAATAAATTCAATAAACATTTGAAATTCAAATTAACTATACACCTACTATATTATAACTATACAGTGACCTGAATGAAAGTTGCAATAACACAACCTCCACCAACTCGTGATGATTAATGGGTAGAAGTATCGAATTAAAGGAGCTGACCCAGTTAAAAAATATAAAAGAAAGATAAACAACGGGTTTTTTCCTAAAATTAAGTGATAAATATATAATCAGATGCCTCCAGAAATCGTAAATGTTAACAGATACAAGGACATGTGCCATAACTTAAAAGACTGTTTTGTAAAAAGCATAGTATAAACTTTTTAGTTTTAAATTAAGCAAAAAATATTTATTTAGGTAAATCATAAGTTTTATAGGCCCTGGTGCCAGTATCTATGTACTGTTTAAGGGTCAGAAATAAAGAGAATTAAAAAAAAAAAAAAAAAATTCAAGTTGGTTTAACCCTGCCAATAATTAGAAATAGAAATTGAACAGACGTGTATGTGATGGCGGCAATACATACAACTCTCAAAATATGTAAAAATGGTAGCTCCTCAAGGATCGGTCTTGGGACACACAATCGAATGCCTTGCTTAGGTCGCAGAACAGTACAGCATTAAACTTCAAGTCGTCAAATCAGTATACGTCCCACAAGGTCCATATTGCCCATGACTGTCCCTTTATGTTTACAAAATCCAAACTGAGGCTTCGTAAAATATCTATTCCTCTCAAACTAACGATTTTTTTTTCCTTGAATTAATATCGAATTTACACAGGACCTTTGGCAGCCACTGTATAGTGGAGAATGAAAAGTCTGTTGCCTCTTTTTTCATTTCACCCTGGATCACACATTTGATTACAGTATTAGCAAAAATCCCTTACTTTTTCGCCCATTAAGAATGGTAATTTAAATTTTTCAGTCCTTAGTACAGTCTATTATTATTATTATTACTATTACTTTAATGAGCGATGGATTTTAGGTTTTGTCTATGCAAGTTGGTGTAGTCAGTTTATTTAAAAATTTCACCAGACTATTATACAGTTTTATCTGATACAATTTAGCATTTTGTGGGTTTCTGTGTATGAAGTGTTTTATTTTTTAGTGTGCTGTATTTTTGTTATTAAGTTTCTACTTTGTGTCTTTTGACATTCCTATGTTTACACTTTTGCAGAGAGTCTAAATTGAAAATATCCCATTCGATGCATTCTACAGGGAAGCTACAAATTGGAGGAACCACCTATGACTTTACCTCAGAGGATTTACAAGACCTGGGAGAAATAGGTAATTGTCTCTTGGATCACACCAAATTGTCTCCCTCTCTTAATTTTTTAAAAGGCATTAGACATTAGGGCTTTGGCCTTGGTAATAGAAAAATGTGCTCCACTCTGTTTTATAAAAGGGTTCCTATTTAGTTTTTAACAGGTACTAGTTGCATAATGCAAAAAACTGTTAAGACTTGAACAGATCCCTTAAAAGATACAGGTTAATTCAAATTTTTCAATTGTCACAGTCAAAGCCTACATTAAAATGGTGTTTTGTGCAACATTCTTCGGTAAAATTATTCCATATCTTTTCCATAGGACGAGGTGGTTTTGGCACAGTTAATAAGATGGTGCACAGAAAGTCAAACACCACAATAGCCGTCAAAAGGATCCGGTCAACTGTGGACGAAAAGGAGCAGAAGCAGCTTCTGATGGACCTTGATGTGGTTATGAAAAGTAACGAGTGTAAATATATTGTGCAATTTTATGGGGCTCTATTCAAAGAGGTAAAAAATAGTAAAAGTATTTTAGTGAATTTAGGCCTAACTTATCAATGAGTTGTGTGGCTGCTATAAGATATTGATGCTAGATGGAATCCTATTTTTCTAAGATAGCGATTTACTTTTAGTACTGTGAAAATACTTTTAGGGTGACTGTTGGATATGCATGGAAGTCATGGACACCTCGCTTGATAAGTTTTACAAATTCATCTATGAGAGATTAAATACCAGAATACCGGAGCCAATTCTGGGCAAAATAGCATTAGCCACCGTTAAAGCTTTAAATTACTTAAAAGAAGAGCTGAAAATTATTCATAGGGACGTCAAACCAAGCAATATTTTGTTAGATAAAACAGGTGAGGGAGTTTACAAGACTTCTTAAGTGACATGATCTTTTATTAGGGATTTCTCTCTGATTGTTGAGGTGGGCAATATTTAGTAGTAAAAGTTCAAATAGCACTTTTGAAGAAATTTGACTAAAGTTAATATACTTGTATCACCAAAACAGTTTTTCAAGCCAGAACTCATATTGAGTTTGTGTATTTCGTCCACTATAATACGTATTTATTGAATGAAAGAGATTTTTCAGCTTTTTTGGAGATTTGTATCAAATGTCGTTGTTTTTTTAAGACAAGAGTATTACCTGGCCCTGCAAAAGACACTGTCTCGAAACGTAGGCTGTTGATTTTGATACAAATATAGAGACTGTCCAAAAAGTTGAAATATAATAAAATAAAAAAACAGTTTAATGGTCTCTTTTTAGGTAATATTAAGTTATGTGATTTTGGTATTTCTGGTCAGTTAGTGGATTCAATAGCAAAAACTAAGGATGCAGGATGTAGGCCCTATATGGCGGTAAGTAAATAGGTTTTTATCGTTACCTGTACTTCTTTACTCACTATAAGATTCATCATAATTTAAATAATTCTCTTGAATTTTTTTCATTTAACAACTACTTAATATTACTTTACAGGATCATTAATAAAGTAATTCCTTATATTATAAAGAATTCCCCTTTGAAAAATGACTATAAATTTTTTTAAATCAGACTTAGTTGATGGTGTTAAAGAATTCTTGATATAAATTTTAGCCTGAGAGGATCGACCCTCAAACAGCCAAAGGCTACGACGTACGGAGCGACGTGTGGTCTCTAGGCATCACCCTAATGGAAGTGGCCACTGGTCATTTTCCATACAAGCGTTGGTCCAGTGTTTTCGATCAGTTACATGAGGTTGTCAATGGAGATCCTCCTAGGTTAACTACGAACCACAATGCCAATACGTTTACTGCCGAGTTTGTTAATTTTGTTAATACATGGTGAGTAAAAAAATATAACTACTATGCAGACCTGTAAGTAACCAATAAAAAAGATACTTTTTAGTATCTAGTTACTTAAAGTATTTAGATACTTATAACTAAGATATTTTTTTAGTTATGCCCAAAGTAACTATAAATTCGTTACTTTTGAAAAGTTTCTTGTATGTAGTTAGTAACTAATGACCAAAAATGCAATGTATTTAGAAATAGGCAAACTATTTTATAGCTAAATTATATTTAATTTTATGCTTATTTTTAAATTTAGTATATTTGGTTTTTTGAACTATAAGTACAAATTTATATATTTTATTTATTTCATACACAATTTTTTAATAATTAATGACTATACATATATCAAATTTTAAAATAACAAGTATTCAAACACAACTTATTAAAGACAAGAATAATTTTAATAGTTAAATGATAAGCCCATTTAATAATTTTTTAATATACCACAATACTATTAGAAGCATTTCAAAAAATTTTGACGAAACCAAATTATTTTTGTGTCAACTCGACCATAATTTTGATGTTATTATAATGTTAACAGAAACTTGGAAAGTTTTTAATACTGACTTATTTAAATTAAATAGTTATGATATAATATATAATAACGGATATTTCAATAAAAGTGACGGTATTATAGTGTATGTTAAAAATAAAAACAATTACTCTTTTGAAATTATCTCTTTGGGAAAAATAAGAGTAATTTTTTTAAAACTATCAATTGGAAAAGAAAAAGTAATATTATAAGTATATATAAACCTCCCTCACTAGATGCTTTCGAATTTACTATAAATTTAAAGAATTTTTTGATAATATCAAATATACATGTAAAAATGAAACGATAATTCTAGTAGGTGATATAAATATTGATATTTCTTTTAAACCTAAAGAAAGTAATGAATATTTAAACTTGTTGAGTAAATATAATTTTACATCATTTATAAATAAAAATACGAGAGAAATAAAAGAACATACCTCTTGTATTGATCATATCTTTGTAGAAAGAAATGAAAATTCAGATAATTTTAAATCAATAATCTTTAAATATCAAATAACGGATCATTACCCAATAATTTTACAAAAAAGACCTATTGGTAATATTGATAATAGAGAACCTTTATTAAGGTATAAAAAATGTGTTGATTATTTTACACTAAAAGAAAATATGGCAAAAACAGATTGGGCAAATTTCTATTCCTATTCTGAAATAAATGACTTATCTAATGATTTAATAAAAGAAATTCAAAATAATGTACAGAAATGTACCACTCAAATTAAAATAAAAAAGAATGGATTACTAGTGGCTTACTAAATTCTATTAAGACAAAAAACGAGCTCTATAAAAAATTACAGAAAAATAAGAAGGATCGATTTTTATTATATAAATATAAAATTTATAAAAACAAATTAACTAAACTAATTAAAGAGACATAAACTAATTTTTATAAACGTAAAATTGATAAATGCTAAAATTCTAATCAAGATATTATGTGGAAAACCATTAAAAAAGTATGTAATAAAAATCAAAAACATAAAAGTATAAGCGAAATTAAAATTGAGAATGAGTCAATTACGTACAAGAAACGTATAGCTAATAACTTTATTGAATATTTTTCTGAAGTTGGTGAAAATCTAGCAAATAAGATCAATAAATGTAATAACACATTTTTAAATAAGAAAATAAACAATATTGACTAATTTTATTTAGAAGAAACTAATCATCAAGAAGTTGAAAATATAATCGTTTAAAGTTAAAAAAATCTCCTGGTGTCGATGGTATAACCACAGAAATATTAAAATCTATTAAAATCACTATTTCTAGGCCACTAGCTCTTCTTATAAATAAAATTTTTAAAACAAGAAGATATCCAGAAGCTTTCAAAATTGGTGTAATAAAACCTATTTTCAAAAATGGAGATTCAAGTAAAATTAGTAATTATAGGCCTATAACATTAATATCTTCATTAGCTAAGTTTCAACAAATTAAATCGACGCGATGCTATTTCCTATCTAACAGAACAAATATAATATATAATGCATTAGATAATAAAACACCTTGTATTTGTATTTTTCTGGATTCAGCAAAAGCCTTTGATACGGTTAGCCATAATTTACTATTAAAAAAATTGAAACTATTGGATTTAGAGGAAAGCAATTAGAATTAATTAAAAACTATCTTAAAAATAGGCCAACCTATGTTAAAATAGATAAAGAAGAAAGCTATTCAAAAGTATTTAAATATGGTGTTCCTTAAGGGACAATTTTAGGACCATTATTTTTTAATATTTATATTAATGATTTATTTAGTATAAAGTGCGATGGGAAAATTCATAGTTTTGCAGATGATACTGCTATTTTTTATAGCTATACAAATTGGGACAATTTAAATAAGAAAATTAAAAAAGATTTTAAAATTATGAAAAATTGGTTTGATAATAATTTATTAATAATTAATTTTAATAAAACAAATTATCTTCCTTTTACTTTAATTTAAACCTAAATAATGTACCACAAAATATAAATAGCATCGATATAAGCGATGCCATTCAAATTTTAAAAGTTAATCATGTAAAATATTTAGGAATAATTTTTGACGGTAAATTAAATTGGAATTTTCACGTAGAATATATGATTAAAAAATTAAGAAGTTTATTACTAATTTTTAAAAGCATTAAAAAATTTCTGGATATAAAATATCTAGAAATATTATACTATGCATTAGACAAAACTCATTTAAATTACGGAATTTTAGGTTGGGGAGGAATAAACGGAAGTTTGGTTAAAAAATTAGAAGTACAGGGTTGTTCCTTATATTTTGACAGCGTGTGGCGACTTTATGAAAAGAGATAGAATATAAGTTTAAATGTAAAAGTTGTAAAGCTTCACTTATATCGCAAGAATTTGTTAACTACAAAAACAAATAAAAATCGCAAAGCTGTCAAACACTCATAACTTCGGTTTTTTAAATTGAACACCGTGTATATTATTTTTTAAAATGAAGGAACTTTTTTCTCTGATTTCAAAAATATATAAGTTGTTGATATTTGTATAAGCCGTTTTCGAGATATTTAGGTATGAAATTAATTGATTTAAATATATTTTCACTTTAAATATAAGTCAAAAGCTAGTATGTCAATTATAATTATTTGTGTCACTGTCACCCAAATAATTATAATTGACATACTAGCTTTTGACTTATATTTAAAGTGAACATATATTTAAATCAATTAATTTCATACCTAAATATCTCGAAAACGGCTTATACAAATATCAACAACTTATATATTTTTGAAATCAGAGAAAAAAGTTCCTTCATTTTAAAAAATAATATACACGGTGTTCAATTTAAAAAACCGAAGTTGTGAGTGTTTGACAGCTTTGCGATTTTTATTTGTTTTTGTAGTTAACAAATTCTTGCGATATAAGTGAAGCTTTACAACTTTTACATTTAAACTTATATTCTATCTCTTTTCATAAAGTCGCCACACGCTGTCAAAATATAAGGAACAACCCTGTACATATTACAAAAAAGATTAACGTTAGACAAATTTACATTTATATTTTATTATATATTTTTAAAATTAAAAACATTATTCAATTTAAAGACCATAGCCCATAATACACGTTATAAAAATGAAATATCCATAAAACCTAAAAAAATAAGCCCCTAGGACAAAAACACTTTTAATATTTATGCTTTTATTTAAACGATTATTTACCAACAAATATTAAAAAAATTATTTCATTAAAAAAATATAAAATTGAAATAAAAACATTTATATTGGGAACAAACGCTTCAAAAATATTTTTGGAAATGCTATAACTAATCAATGCTATTTAATATTATTGTGAATCAATTATATAATTAATCCTCTTCAGAAATTTAATAATCTATCATCAAGAAAGTGGCGTTTATTGAATACTTGCAACTTTTTATAGAAATATTCTTAAATATTTATAATTTTAAATACTTTTAAATAAATAAGATTTGCCCTTAACAAGCACGTCTTCTGGGGAATTTATGAATAAGTTTATTCAAGAATATCATATTAACATGTTTATTATATTGTAATTATTTAAAATAAACTTATTATTATTATTATTATTATTTGTTGTTTCAGCTTAATAAAACAAGAAAATCTCCGACCGAAATACAACAAGCTCCTACAAGATCCTTTCATATTGGTCGCGCAGCAAGAAAAAGTCGACGTTGCCGCCTATGTTACGGAAATAATGGACGAAATGACCAACAATGGCATCAGTGCGTTCACCACTAACTTACAGTAAGCAGTAGTTGACAATTCATCGGGTCTTACCTTATCTTGTTTAAAGATAAGTCGGTTTTGAGTCGGCCGCTAGACAACTATTACAGATGAGGCGCTTAAATTATGGTATTTTTTGAGTCTATGGTAATGTTGCAGGACACATTCGTTTGATATTTTTTTATTTACCCTTTGGGTTCTTTACCGGTCAGGTCGCTTTTAATCCTGAGTTTGTCGTGATGAGTACTGCTAATGATTTGGTATAATGAAGTGGTACAGGGTACGGGAGTTCCAATTTTCATTGTTTTTTGACGGTAACTTTCTTATTATTACAGATAGTATACCTGTCTGTCGAGTGAAAACTTTTTTCCAGTCGTTTTGGGGATATCGCAATTAAAGTCCTTACATATTTGACTGTGTTATACAGGGTGTCACTATGCAGATTTTTTAAGTAAATGTTCAAAATGCTGCCCATTAACCTCTAAACTAGGGATGTAACGGGCACCCGGTCTACCCGGCCGGATACCCGGTTTCGCCGGGTATCAGTTTACCCGGCCGGGTACCAGAGTTTTTATTTTGTTTTCTGTTTTTGGTAAAATAAAACATAAAAGAACTGAAACAGTGTATTTTTGTGATGATAAAAAATACATAAAAAAAAAACAGATCAATTAATGGCAAATTGTGATGAAGATAAATTAACATTTCACCATTCTCAGAGGATAGTCTGTTTCGGGTTTCTTCATAAATATTACCCGCTTCTGAAAACAACCGTTCACTAAATATTGTTGGGGCAGGGGCAGGTGTTGAAAGAAACTTTTTAGCAAGCTTTGCTAGGTTAGGGAATCTCTCTGAATTTATTTTCCACCACGAAAATGGGCTTAATTGTCTATCAATTAACGGCAACGCCAAATATGAACTTATTTCAACCTCCACGTCCTGTTGTATGTGTTGTAGGTGACCCAAATCCTAAAAAAGATCCGGATTGCCCATCTCCACGTACGTAGATTAATGGTTTCGTGTTGCGTTTAAACACACAGAATAGTGAATAATACGAGCTAGAACATTAGAAGCACACAGTTCTATTGCCCAAAGACCTGTGTTATAATATGGGACTTCCTCGGAACGGATAGCACGCGCGGCCTACCGGCGCGATGTTGCCAACAGCTTTCTGTAATATTCCGCAAGACCGGGTTTTGCCGGGTCTTAATTAACCGGGTACCCGGTTTGGCCGGATCCTAAAAAGGGCTACCCAGCTCTGCAGTTATTTGTGCAGTGCAATGTGATTGCGCCCCATACTCTCAGGTACACCAGTCAAGTCCTTCAAGGCGAAAATCATTTCGTGGGTTTTATTCGCATTTAATTAGAGTCTATTAGCCTTAAACCATTCCTCCGTTCTTGACCGCGCAATACGTAATATGTGAGCCAAAAAATACGTTAGGCCTCCACAGTATAAAAATTGTGCATTTTAGAATTTTCATCTTGCAAGGAAATTGCATCAAACTTGCAACCGCGACGAAATAAACGGCTCCACGACACGTTAGGTCAGGAGTGACCGCTACTGGGGAGCTACTCTACCTGCTTCTTGAAACGCTAGGATTTCATCATTTTTGCTAATATCAACATGAAATTTATATTTTGTTTTCGCAAAAGTGTGTATTTCACGATTTTCCAATGAAAAAACTTTATTTGTTTTTTGCCTGAGTACCTCCCTTAAGTACTTAAGTGAAATGTTACCCGTTTGTTGCGCTTCAATAATAAAAACCAAGTCAGTTACTCCATTGACAAACTCAATTTTTTTAAATTAGGAATAAAATCGGAAAATAACAATGTGAAAAGCATTAGAGACTTTGGCGTAATTTTTTTTAAAAAAGTAGAATTTACTGACATTCCCAATTTTTGCATATTAGTTGCTATGCCTCTAACAAAACATAGCAAATAATATATATAGTAAGTAAGGCGCTGGTCTCCCATTTACGTTCAGCGTTTGTTGACGCGGCGTACAATGCAACAGTGTAGTCACTGACAATGCCGCGTTTGACCTGACAATTAAAAAATATAAATACTATTTTATAAACCTCTGGAATTAGCAATAATTACATGTCTAGTAAGCAAGCTGTGCGTCAGCAACCCAGTCCCCCTAATGGATCATTTACGCGAGGCACTCCAATAGGCTTGGACAATGTCAGAAGACATTGCATTGCCTCTATTTACACGATGCCAATGTTGGATTGGCTTAATGGAATGCCTTCACCAGTGGTCTTGTGTAAATGCTCCATAAGTCTAACATATTATTGTATATAAACAAATTGTTATGTTAATACAATCTATCTGCAATGGTCGGCACATTTTCACTATTGCAGGTCGATGACAACTAATGTCTAGAATAAAAACATAAATATAGGAAGTGTATGTTAAAGTTTTTTAGCGACAAACCTGTTAAAATGTATCGTTAATAATGGTATACTTTCGGTCATATTACATGATGGTACTTGCATTTAACTCGTATTTACACGAGGCCTTTTGTCGAGACACTAATTGGAAGACTGGCATAAACTTATTGGCCTTGTGTGAAAAAGTCGGTCCGACAGTCTAGTCAATTGGTGTCGTTGAGGTCAAACCGAAAATTAAGTCGCTTTGTGGGACTTTCAACATAAGTCAAGTCAAAGGCAAAAACAGTTATCAACACTTTTGCATAGAGCTTTTGACAAGCAATTAAATATATGGAATTACATAGGCTACCCACTAATTACATATGTAAAATGTAAAACTGTAAAACAGAACAATGGTATATAACAATAGTATGTTGAAAGGCAATAAGACATTAAGTCAATCATACAAAAGTTAAAGGTGGCGCAGATGGTTCTTAATCTCCCTAAAATCATATCGTGCGTCAGCCAGTAGAAGTTTCTCTTCAAAACATTTGTGGGAATCAAGTTGTATTTTTAACTCCCAACATTAAACGGGTGAGGCTCTGTATATTCCTCGGGTTTAGGTTAGTTCACTGGTTGGTTTTATATATTTGGCTAAGTGAATTAGACAGTTAGTTCACATTTAATTTGGCGTTTGTTTATCCAATCCGGCATTTGTTTACAAGATAACTTTTTAATACATGATTAATTACTAACTTATAATATTACTAACTTTATTTACTTGGTGCTTTTCATTAAGCTGATGCAATTATTGTCATGTCCGACGGACGATGACCCACGTTAATTTTGACGTACATGTTTACCTTTGAAGGGTTTAACTTGCAGTGTCTGTCGAGGAACTGACAGCTTGCTCTATAGCTAGAAAATCACGCCCCGCTGTCAGACTGATCAATCACAAGGTAACATATTTCGCCCGTTGTGTTCTAATTGGCTATTTATTGTTCCGACATGTTTTCTTAGGATCAATTGTTATTGTTCCGTCTTTGTCTACCGCGGTGAGCTTAATTTCCTAGCGGCAAAACTTACAAGATAATACGTTTTTACAACTTCTAAAGATAGACGTTTTAACATTGAATCTGTATTGAGAACACTTTTTTTTGCTTAATTGACCGTAGCGACAGGCCGCTATTTTGGTTGTTTGTCTGGACGACATTATGATTCGTTCTGAAAACGTTAGATCCATTTTGTTTCTCTGTTTCTCTGACCGTTGAGGAATTGTGTTGCTAATGGAATATTTGAAAAGCAGTTATTTTATCTAGACAAAAAGTAGTATTGATTCTGAAAACATTGCTTGCATTTGATTTCACTATTCTTTATCGCATTTCAGCAATCGTTTCCCCAACAACATTAATGCTACTATCCTGAAGGGATGCAGGTAACAGGTCTTCTCAGATATTGTAAGGAATTTTGAAAGGGAGAGAGTATCAAATCTTTCCAATGGGTATCTTCCTCTAATTCTATTTGTATGTACATTCAGAAGCAATCTATAGATATAACAACATGGCAGAGTCATTATTTTAGATGTTTTAAAATGTTCACAAGACGTTCCTTGGATCTAGTTTATTTATTACTCGCATACATCTTTTTCGAGCAGGAAAAATGCTAACATTTTCACTGACCATTCCAAAATTGTGCTACATAGCACATTCGAGTGAAAGTAGCCATAAAACACACTTCTAAGTATTGATGTCGAGACAACGTCTCTCAAGCAGCGTAAGGAATAAATGATTGAGTTTACTTTAAGATTTAATTCTTTAAGGTGAGTATTGTATTTCTTTTAGAGTTGTATCTTCATCGGACCCAGAATGTTCGTCTCTGAACATACTTTAATGATTTTACCACCAATCTCGACATCAGTGTTAAAAAAGCTGGAGTTCCTTCTCTCATAAATAAGGAGGTGGGTTTTTTGGAGATTCAGTCTCAATCTATTTGCATTAAACCAACGGGTAAGATGTCTTATGGTAGACAGTGTTTGGTGTTAAATTATTATCGCTCACTATGGATACATCACAACCTTTTCCGGAATATGTTCTGGAAGATCAATAGATAGAGGGACCCAAGACTTACTTACTTTACTCCATATATATCTAGTTCCGCAGTAGAATAGCGTGTTCCACCGTGTCAAATGCCTTTGGTTAACCTCTTTTTGTTTCTTGTTAACTATGACAATCCATGTTTCATAACGCTGATGAAGGTTAGAAATAAAACCGAAACGTTAGCATTATTGTAAATTACCCTGTATGCATATTGGGTACTTATTTTAGCATCATGTGACATGACGTGGAGGTGCACTTAAACATGTAAGTTAAGTAATTAGATGTTCAATAAATGAACTCAGGTGATTTACTATTACTATAAATAAATAATGTAATAGTAACATAATAGAATCTTTCTGTTTGTTAAAGAATAATGTATAAACTTTACCTCTAAGCAAAAAAGAACTAAATTTGAAATTTACATGTTTGATTTGCTTTCTCTATGCAACGTGTTAAAAGCGAGCATAGAGATGGCATTTAAATTTCTTTTTTTTGCAGATAGCTTGGATGGACATATAAAGTACTTAATTATCGATATTTATTAATTTTTGATGTACCTATTTTTAATTCGTTCATTCCGAGAGAAATTAAAATTCTCTTACAAATTTTTTCAATATTTCGGGAACATTTTTTAAAATACAAACATAATAATAATAAAATAGAAATAAATATTAACTAGAAATTAGTAATTGTCGTTAATTGTGTCTTTATAGGCCTCCTTATATCTATACTATACTTAAAACTCCCCAGACCCGTATTATCCTTAATATTAGACAAATTTGTGCAACATACAAAATTGTAGAGTTTACCGAGTTCTTTAAAAGTGCTCACATGATGCCCCAATAGACAATTACTTTGGAAAATGAAGCTTAATTTCCTTGAATATTTTTTTACCTTACCCTGCACATTACATCAAC
Source organism: Polydrusus tereticollis (assembly GCA_963920685.1). Taxonomy (NCBI): domain Eukaryota; kingdom Metazoa; phylum Arthropoda; class Insecta; order Coleoptera; family Curculionidae; genus Polydrusus; species Polydrusus tereticollis. The sequence continues at coordinate 22,588,277 of OY987333.1, read as the reverse complement.
GATAAGAGTTTAATGCAAGATTAAATTAGCTTTAATTTAAGTTATGACAACCTATGCCAAATTTTCATTCGTTTCGAGAAAAAATCAAAAACATTTTTTACTCAAAATCGCTAAAATATACAGGGTGTTACGTAACGTCCTGTATTTATTTTAATGGGTGATTCCTTAATCATTTTTCATTCATATAAATATATATCCGACATTGCTTGGTTTTCTGTATACAAGGCAATACAAGCTGCTAACGTTTCTGTTTCTTTGCGATTTCTTAGTTTCTTGACACGAATGAAAAATTGGTATGGGTTGTTATTAAATCAATTAACGCTAATTTAAACTTGCATTCAGGTCTTATCGCTGAATTAATTTACAGGGTAAGGTAAAAAAATATTCAAGGCAATTAAGTCGTTATACAAAATTATTTATATATACCATGGACGCACTTGAAATCAGTAAACTGTATAATTTGGTGTACCGCACCAACTTATCTTCCAAAAATTAAGGATAATACGGGCCTGGGCGGTTTTATGTGACGGATCTACTACCTAATAAAATAAATTTTAATTGTGATTTTATTTTAATGTTAGATTTATATTTATTGTTTTATATTTTGTTGTATAAAGTAAATTAGTGATATAGGTATTTAATAAGTTGCAATTTTAGATTTTCAGTACTTTCGTTGCCTGGTGCTTAGTCCTATTAAAAATTATATTTTAAAAGTACATTCTATGTTAATGTAATGATGGAGATTTTGGGGTATTAAGTATTAAACTATGAAAGTAGAAAAATATTTTTTAAAGACTTGTGCATTGCTAAAGCCAAGGACAATCTTATTAAATTATATTTCTGCATAATTGCTAATAATTATTTTATAGCCTTGGAAATTTAGTTTTCTAATAGGTACCTGGTTTTTTAAGATTTGCTTTGGTTTTGAAAATTTTAAACCGTTTTATTTTGTAAATTGAATATAGATACTTTATGTCATAATAATAATTATTACCATGTAAAAATACCTAGTAATAAACAATTTTCTTATACACCTAAAACTGCTTGTTTTTATTTAGCGCTCGCAAGATACACAGGGTATAATTCTTTAAAACTCGATTGGCTTATTACATACAAATGCAGAAGTTTTAAAATTAGAACTCTCAGTATATTTTGGAATATTAAGAACAAAGTAAAAATTATGCTTAAACTTAGAATCCCTTTCTTTGTTAATTGGACAGGTATAATACAGGGTAGATATTTTATTTGTAACTTAAACTATAAATAATTAAAGGGAGCCTCCTGTTTTTTAGGCCTGCTAACCTGCTATTATAGGAATGAGTGCAAGCATGCTTTTATCCAATGATATATGGTGTCTCTAAAAGGTCTGTGCAAAATGCACCATTTCCTGAGGCTAAAATATGACTATCTAGTCCAAATTTTGCCTCGCCAGCATTCCTCGGTGTATCAAGTTTCTAATTATTATAAATACTTTTTTATAACTTTATATACAGGGTGGTTCCCTAGGATATTCTAAGAAAAAAAGTTCCTATAAACCTATGTCCGCAAATGCCCCAATTTTAAGATACAGAGTGTGAAAATTCTTAAAAAAAAAACGATTTTTAATATTAATTTTTTGAAATTTGCTAAGACCTAAAAGTGATACATTTTAGGACTATTTAAAACTTTTAGATTTTGCCATGGGCCTAGATACGGGTAAGCATGTTGGGTTTTTAGTAGGAATCGATCTTACACTACACCTTGTTTTTAAATTTTAGAACTTCTTACATACTAACAACTAAAAATACATAAAAAATGTATCTTCTCTTTTTTGATAGGATGAACTGTTTTTGAGAAAAAAATAAACTAATGTTTTGTAACAAAGCTCCACCATTTCTAGTATTTACTTTTTCTTATAATTTTGTGTTTTTAAAGTAGGTACTGCTAGGACTTATTTGCTTTTTCTATCTTTTGTTCAAAGCCTGAAATGCATTAAAAGTTTTTATAAACCTAAAATTTTTGGGTGCCACGCCACAAAAACAGCCAGACTCGTTTCAATTTTTGTGTAATTTTACCTATCTTAGGTAGTGGTGAGTTTATTTTATTTTTCTTGTAAACAGGTACTGCTCGGGGGGCTTCGAGTCACATTTTCATATAGTAAGAGAATATTTAGGATATAATTGATTTGTGATGGGCTACATGCTTGGTGAAATGGATATTCCATGGTAGAGGAAATTAAAGTCGTACTTGTTATATTTCACAATTTAATTTAGTTTCCTGACACGTGTTTCAATCCTTGCGGATGATGGGTTATTTTGGTACTTAATTAACAGGTATTGGCCAAAGGTACAACTAAATTACAGGTGTGATTATAGAGGTATTTACATCTAAGTAATAAAATTAAGAAAATGATATTGTGTCTATAATTATGGGTTTTTTCGTTCGTAATTATTGACAGTGTTTATTACATATTTTCCTAAGTTATTAGGCTATTAATTAATAATAATTAATATTCAAACGAACGCCTTCAGATGGCTCAGAACTGGTTTGAGGCAAGCAGACTGGTTCTGAATGCAGATAAGACAAATTTCTTGTGCTTTAGAACAAAGCAGAGACATGATATTCCCGAGGAGGTCCAGCTGGGCTCTCGGATGGTGACACTTGCTAAGAGCACGAAATTTTTAGGAATCCACATCGATCAGAATCTGGGTTGGGTAGAACACGTATCAAGTGTCGCCAAAAAAATGAGTTCAGCTTGCTTTTCACTTAGAGTCTTGGTAGGACATCTAGACCTCAGTTTAGATCAGTATATTTTGCAAACGTCCACTCCCTGCTCAGGTTTGGTGTTATTTTCTGGGGGGGTAGTGTGGAAGCCCAACAGGTGTTCATCCTTCAGAAAAGGGCGATTCGTGTTGTTTTGTCTCTGGGACATGGTGAGTCATGCAGGGGTCATTTTAAAGGGTTCAACGTTTTAACTCTGCCAGGACTGTATATATATATATATGAGTGCTTGATCTTCTTTTTTAAGAATAGGGAAAAGTTTTCGGATTTTGAAATGAATCATCCCTTCAACACAAGAGGCCGAGATATAAATTTGAACATCCCTATCCATAGACTCTCTATAACTGAAAGAGGCCCGATATATGCGTGTGTAAAGTTTTTTAATAAATTGCCCGACCATTTGAAGGCCGAGGCAAATTTTAGCATTTTTAAAGGAGGAGTTTTGAGGCTTCTTATTGAACTAGAGCCTTATTTAATAGGTGACTATTAGACTTCATTGGATTACTTAAGTTATTTTTAGTGAAGGAGAATAATCAAAAATGTAATTTTATCTTTTACCAGGACTAAATTGTTTGTGTAAATTAATGTCTTTTGTTAGTATTTTAAGTGATTTTATGACGCTATATCATTCTATGTGCATTGTTGCTAAATTTTTTGATTAATTTTTTGACTTTGACTTAAGTATTAGATTGGTATTTCAATTTGATTATTAACATTACATCGATTTTTAAAAGCTTTCTTGATTGCTAATGTTTCTAATAGGTCGAGTTTTCTACCCTTGTGTCGAGTATATATCGGTTTTATTTTGTTGGATATTGAGTGGTTATTTATTATACAGTGGTCCGCTTCCTGTTTTATTTTTTTAAATGGATGTTTTATGTTCTTTAAGCCTAGTTTTAAAGTTTCTACCTGTTTGACCAGATTGCATCACAGTCATCACATTGTATTTGGTAGACCCCGCTATGTGTTAATTTGTCTTTATTTTCAATTTTTGAATTAGCTATGTATTTACCTAGGTTATTTTTATTGACTTGTATGGGGATAAGTTTATGGTTTTTGAGTTTTTTTGGAGATTTTTTTGACTTGTGTGACCTGTATGTCTGATTGATTGAACTGTATTTCGCGTTTGATGGAAGGGGACGTCCTTGGTAGAGTAGTTTTTGTCTGAGTTTTTTCTTTAGTATTTTGTTTAAGAGTATTGTTGGATAGCCGTTGTTTAAGGCTATAGTTTGTATAATGTCCAATTCTTTATTATATGAAGTTTCTGAAAGGTAAATACATAGCTAATTCAAAAATTGATGATAAATTATTAAATTTCTAAAAAGGTTAATTATATAATTGATTCATAATAATATTAAATACCATTAATTAGATATAGCATTTTCAAAAATATTTTTAAAGCCTCTGTTTCCAATATTCATATTTTTATTTTAATTTTATATTTTTTACTGAAATATTTTTTTTAATATTTGTTGGTAAATAATCATTTAAATAAAAGCATAAATATTTAAAAGTTTCTTGTACTACGAACTTATTTATTTTAGGTTTTATGGATATTTCATTTTTATAACGCGTATTACGGTTATGGTCTTTAAATTGTATAAGGTTTTTATTTTTAAAAATATATATTAAAATATTACAAATGTAAATTTGTCTAACGTTCATCTTTTTTGTTTTGAATATAATTCTTTTGCAGGATAAAGGATAGTCCTTTTTAAATATAATTTTCAAAAATCTTTTTTGTAATACTTCCAATTTTTTAACTATAGTTCTATTTGTTCCTCCCCAAAATAAAATTCCGTAATTTAAATGAGATTTGACTAATGCATAATATAATATTTCTAGATGTTTTATATCCATACATTTTTTAATGCTTTTAAAAATTGGTAATATACTTCTTAACTTTTTAATCAAATATTCTACTTAAAAATTCAAATTTAATTTACTGTCAAACAAAAATTAGGTATTCCTAAATATTTTACATGATTAACTTTTAAAATTTGAATGTCATCGCTAATATTGATGCTATTCATATTTTGTGGTACATTATTTAGGTTTAAAGTAAAAGGAAGATAATTTGTTTTATTAAAATTAATTGTTAATAAATTATTATCAAACCAATTTTTTATAATTTAAAAAAAAATTTTAATTTTCTTATTTAAATTGTCCCAATTTGTATTGCTATAAGATATAGCAGTATCATCTGCAAAACTATGTCAAAAATTTGTCTAAGTATAGCTAGGATTATCAACGAATCACGCACTAATTACAAGTATTAATTTCCTATATTGTTCACTCTTTTGCCTTGTATAATAATAATAATTACCTACTGTGTCCATATGCAACAGCACGACCTACACAGACTGTGGTATGGGTGAAGATTTAAATCAAATACAAAAAGACAGTTTTTAATATCTTTATTAGTTAAAAAATAAAACTACCTATACAAATTGTATATAGTCTCACCGGGGTGAAACATCTTCACCCCCCTGTCAAAAGCTCTAAAATGGTAGCTATCTGAAGTATTTCCCCTTTTAACTTTTATAAACCCTGTAATGTCGGTACTTTTACCAGTGGAAAGGGAAGATACTTCTATGGCAACATCACAAATGTATTGAATACTGTGAGCGACGATAAGATCACTTGTACACGAACTTACATGTGTGTTTATAATGACGAACATATCGTCATTATTAGCTAAGTTTATGCAGGAGTTTGTAAAACTAACCACTTGAGAGAGGTCAACACCTAAGTCCAAAAAATGGCTGATGTCATCTATGATCAAATATACCGGTTGGTGTTGTGAAGATATTAAGGTGTTGATTCCTGTTTTGATAGAGTTTATTAGGCACTTGAGAATTTCTGTTCTTGGATCTTTCTGATTGAAAAGAAATAATATATTAGTCTTTAAAATAATCTAAATATACCAACTATATATACTCACCTCCAATTCCTCTCCAATATTACTGATGATCTGTTCCAATGGATCCAAAATTTTGACATCTCCCCTTTCCACAGCCTGCTTCAAATCATATCCCAACTTTTTACCAACACTTTGATAGTGATTAAACGTGTTGTGCAACATCAAGAGGAACACTTTATTTTTTTCATAGAGAATTTGCTTTAATAAGTGGGTTATGATAAAATTAGAGTCGGCCAGGGAATTTTCCTTTATAAATATGATCTTGTCATTGTCTCTGATTTTTAGAGATGATAGGACTGGATTTGAAAATCTTGGGTCAGATAGTGATACCATTTTAGTTCTTGTGTTCTGTTCTAAATCCCTTCACCTGTAAATAGAATCTTTATAAACTTTGTCGTTTATACAGAATGTCCCATTAATAATTGATCATGGAGAAATTGGCAATACTAGAGATCAAAATAGGGGCCACCATAATTTCCATGATAATAGTATCTTTCGAAGTCATCTTTTAGTTAGAGATAAGAGGACATTGATAATTTTAGCCTTAGTGAAATGTTGCTTTTTTCTTTAAAAATCTGCTCCTTTTACGGGCTTATAAAACGCTGTCCCTTGTAAAGAAGATAATTTATTATCAATTTATGCATCTATACAATTGTTTTCAACTTTAAAAATAAATGTAATATAATTGGTTATCCTCCAATTATCATAGACTAGCTTTCTCAATCAAACAGGTCATGAATGAATAAAATTTCACTGACTCTGACTGTGTGTGTGAACAAAATTGTAGTGTAAATGTCGTACCGACAAGTGGTCAATGTCAGGGTAAATTTTGACAAAAATGTTAATGACCTTTTAAAAAGTTTTCAGTGAAAATTGTTATTTCTTTAGCATGATGATATTTTTTACATTGAAATTAGCACAGCAAATCATCATTGGTCCAACACAAAACGAGAAAAATCAATAAATTGCATGTATAACAGCGCCGCTCAAGGTAACCTCGTTTAAAGTAATTTTAGTCATTTTTCGGTTGATCTGGTCAAAATAAATTTAAGTTTAGTATAACCTTGACGAATAAACTAAAATTGTTTGCTGCTTATTATCAAGGAAATATCAAATTTAGCCTAATCATGACCTCTGGTATCCCTGCAGGTTTCTGCTTTTGCTGGTAAAGCAGCAACTAAGTATAGTTTTTAAAGTTCCTACCTGCCAAAAATTTGTGCCAAACGAAGGGATTTTTACTATTTTTGGTAAGTCATTAGAACAAATCACATATTTGTATCAAAAAAACACGTTTTTGAGCTTTTGTCCACTTTCTAACCTCAAAATTTGACAACTTGACATTAAGCTCTTTTGAACAAAAATTTCCCGACGATGTTGCCGTATTGCGACAAAAAGGAGGATGATAAAAAAAGAACCCTTTTTCCATTTGTCGGTACCACGATACCATGATTTATTGTACCTAATTTCACAGCACGAAAATATAATAGATATTAAAAAATTGTTCATAGCTCTTATTTTTAGGAAAATTATGTTCTATTAAATTATTCTAAACCCTAACTAAAAGACACCATGCTAAATTTAATAAAATTCAGAAAAACACAATTTCTTTCAGGTACCAGTGGAAAGAACCCGGTTTTCGTATTTTTGTTTTGGTTTTTAGTATTTTTATTACGGATTTCCCTGGAAATTCGTGCAGTTTACCATCAGCAGATAGAGATGTAAATGAAATTTGGCAACTATGAAGCAGTAGTTGTAGCGCGTTCCGCTAGGCGGTCTATAAAGAAAAGGTGCGGCAAATGAAGTGGAAAATGCGATAAATTGTGAACAGATCTAAGATTCTAGATCTAAAAGTTATTTAATGACGTACCACAGGGGGTTGTGGTCGTACCTAATACGAAATTAAAAACAAACATAATAGTAGGTATATCATGCGGGAGAAAATATACTCGAGCTTCAGAAAATTTATTGTATTCCTAAAAAATGCCGTTTTTTATTTTAGGCTTATTTGGAAACAACTTATTTTATCAAGGATAACATTTTCTCTACAACTTGTAAAATGTTAGACAGCATAAATATGATAAAATATAAGAATAATATCACACCTACTTCACATGATCTTATGCAAGCCCGTAATTAATTTTTCTTAGACCCAAATTATCAAGTTATTGTGGTATATCTAACTATAAAACCACATGTTCCTTATTATGCAGAACTATTAGTATTTAACCTCGTATTTAACTAAACCTTTTTATCCAAAAATTTACAGTAACCGAAAAATAGTGTGTCAAAGTTTCTTTTCCGATTTTTAAAAACAATTTTGTTACAAACAAATGTTTTTCCTTAAAATTTATTTTTTGGGGGTTTTCTAGGACCAAAATTTAAATTTCATAAAAATTTTGATGTAGATTGTAGAGAGCCGCAGTCTGCCATATATTCCTTGCTTAAAAGGTCTTAATTAACTTTCTTGTGTCTTTTAGTGTAGATCTCCGGACACGAATGTGTTTTTTATTCTGCACCGAGCCAGTTTCATCAAATTTTCTGACAAATTCCATCACGTATTTGACCTAAACATTCTTATCAGGAAATTGCGCGTTAAAAATTCTAGCAGCAGCTCTAGCGCAATCATTGTTGCGATAATACAGTTTTTGTAGTTTTTTTTTCTTCTAAAGAGTAAACCATTTTTAATCACAGTATCTCACACTCTCAAACACAACTTACACTAAGCCAAGAAAATGTTCAAAAATAACATACTTTTGGTTCTCTTATCAAAACACACAAAACAAAAAATGCACATGCACAAAAAATTTGTTTTCCTTACGATGCAGTGGCGGCGCTAGGCGCTAGACCTCTTTTTTTGTTAAGAGACTCCCGCCGGAGAAGGATTTAAAAAGCACATTTAAACTAATTACGTGTACGAGCGATTTTTTTAAAAATTAACGTGGAATCAGATATTTAGCCTGTTTCGTTTTAAATGGTGAACCCTAACTTCTGAACCCTTTTTTTTGTTTTAATAAAAATGGGCATGTACTGACATGTTTAAATTTTACATCGCAATATGCTTGTTACAATGTAATTTCTAGAATAACTAATACAAGAGAAAGGTTAAGTAATCATTCAAGTTTTAAAATCTTCTTACTAAATGGTTCTATTTGGAATACTAACTAAGTTATATAATTTAAGCGCCGACGTATTTTTCCATTCCTTTTATAATGTACAACATAGTTTTATTACATAAACGCCTTGCTGGGGGCCTCTTAAACCTACTACTAGTACTACTAAAACTACCTTAGTCCAAAAGTTCCCAATAATCGAAATACACAGTGTAGGGGAAACGTGTATCAACACGTCAAAGAGAATGCTGTGTATGTGCGATTTGAATCTCTGCTATTTTTGGGTTGTAAATTATAAAAGGGTTATAATTTGTTCAAACAGTTATTGGCATTCAGTCACGTAGCTAGTTAAAAACGCGTCGCGACGGTACTGGTAAAACGGCATTGGGACGCGTTTTTCCTATTGGACAAAAATAGGATGGGTCGTGTCGCGCGCCGGTCGATCGAGAGACAAGAAGCACGGCGCAAAGAGCAGAGGAGAGTCAGTCTTCCACGATGTCTGCGTGAAGCAGGTGCTGTGTTACGTACGCGTCACGATTTTAAGGCCTTTTTGGGCAATTAAGTAGTCTTTCACGATGGCACCGTGAAGCCAATGCTGTTCCGTGCGCTCCACGAATTTAAGACCTTCTTGGGTAATTCAGCAGTCTTCCACGATGTTTCCGTGAAGCAGGTCCTTTTACGTTCGCTCCGCGATCTTAAGACCTTTTTGGGTAATTAAGCAGTCTTCCACGATGACTCCGTGAAGCAAGTGCTGTCACGTGCGCTCCACGTTCTTAAGGTCTTTTTGGGCAATTAAGTAGTACATCCCAAGATGACTCCGTGCAGCAAGGGCTTTTACGGACGCTCCACGAGTTTAGGGCCTTTTTGGGCAAATAATGGTTTTTGGGCAATTAATGCAGTAAAAATAATGTTACCACTAGGGAATTCACCCAGTGCGCCATCACACATAGTGTCAACGTTCAAGATTATTGTTCAATTTTTTAAAGTAACAAACCATATTTACCTGTAAATTGTATATCAAATATTAAACTAACGAACAAAGAAATAAAACTTAACACATTTAGAGGAAAACGTCCTGGTAGAATTCGTCAATTCGTTGAGAAAAATCGGCAATACAAAAAAAAGCCACACTTTCAAACTCAAAAGTTTGGTTAAATTAATTTAACTGCACAGAAAGACGATTTTTCTAGTGTGATAGTGTCGAATTTTTACGACGTAAGCAAGCGCGAAATTTAAATCGGTAGCGGATAATAATAATTAACCTTACAATCACAGAACAAAAAAATGTTCAAGTTTGCAAAAGGTCTAATTTAATTATTTTTTATTAGTAATTTAGTTTTACATAAGGTAAACCATTGTTACATTATGTAATAAAACATACCTATATACATAACAACGTATCATCCCAACCGTTTTTAAGACGTTGGTACATTTAAGGATGATACATTGTACGTACAATCAAGAATGGTCGTTGTACATACACAATATGTCAGAGAAAATACGTATTTAAAATGTACATTTTACTTACTGTACGTACGGGACATAAAACGAACACAATAAGTACGTATTTAGTACGTAGTATGTTTGTTGGGATATAGCACAAATAATAATTAGAACAGATGATTTTAGCGATAGTGATATTGATATATTAAGTGAATAATTATTATAAGTACCGAATAATTTGTATACTTTTTTTAATCATAACTATAATTTTTAATAATAAAGTAACTTCTTGTAATTTCACATTTAAACATAAATAAAATATTATTTAATGTCTTACTTATTTTTATTACAAACCATGATTAAATTCTAAGCAAAATACGGACCTGTTCGGCCATATTTCAATTTTACAGCTGGCCCCGGTCTTTCCTAATAGGGATCAGTTAGTCACTTTCTTATATCTCTGAACAGACTTTACCATTAATTAGCAGAAGCAGACACCCCGTATAATATATCTTAGGTAACATTTTGTTTATTTGCACCAGTGTAATTTTTTGTTAATTTTAGCATATCTTCTTGCTAATTAACAACTCTATATTAATTATTCGTGTTTGGTAGAACAAATATCCTGTGGTTATTTTTACGCGCACAGCTTTATAATTTTTGTTGTAGTAATTTTTAAATAAATGAAGTTGGTAAAAATACGTAGACCTCAACACAATTGATGGTTTTTAAAATTTCTCCTTATCAATTCATGTAATAACGTTATCTAACGTTAAAAGTAAATTATAAAGATTATTTATTTTACACAAAGCCAGATTTAAAAATATGTGTGTTTTTTGAAGGCCGGGTATTACCTATAGTGTAAAATATATCCTGATTTTTGGCAACCTCCTTACATTTTTTTTGCAGTGCCATTGCATCGGTCCGAGAATAGTTTATTTATTATTGATTTGCAAATAGTTTACGGGTTTTTTTATGTGAGTTTTTTTGGTGTTTAGGTGAGTGATTAATATTAAATTTCTTATGTAGTTAAAATGCATTAGCGACGGTATTTGTTTGCTTGGTTAGAATATTGTTCATTATGAAGGTGAACAGGTGACTTACGTATGAAGTGGGTTAATGTAAACAGTTTTAATACGTAAGTAATTTTTCAAAATTTGAATTGAAGTTGAATATTACGTCCAGATTTTTTATAAAACCTACATTGCAATGCAATTTTTTTTTGTTTTATTTCTATATATTTCTTACATTTGGAACAAAATTGAGGCATCGCGGACGATTATACACTTCTTGTAATTCAAAATCAAAATAAAACACATTTTATATAATGGCATCCAAATACTTTATTGCAAATTATTATTACGTAACATATTACGCCACGCTTTGAACAATGGTGTTGGACAGCAAGGAGGTTTGTTTGGGCAGGATTCCCTTCTTGTTTTATTTTTAGTGCATTATCTGCATTTTAAGACAGACTAAACTGCTGCAAAATTGTACTCTTCAATATTTGTTAATTTTCTTGGACACTACAATGGTTTTTATTTTTTTACTTAAAGATGGCGCTTCGCAAGAAAACAACTCAGGAGGGCCCTTATGTCTCAAATGGAACGGTGAATTCAAAAATATTTTTTATTTGGGAAAAACCATTGGCGTACCATCTTTTGTGGGTAGGGAGTAAGCTTTTAGGTATATATTCCATAAACTTATAATGTTCTCGAATGAGTTTACGTTTTCGACGAAGGGACTGTGGCATCGCAACATGTTCGCTATTGGAGTGATGGTAATCCTATGTTCAGAATCCCAACCCAACGTCAATATTTAAAAAAAGTGAATGTTTGGTGCACTGTTTTCTACTATGGTATACCAAAGTAACTGTTTCCACGACGGTTTGAGTTGTTCGCATACGACCCCTGCCTTCAAATGTTTTCTCAAAGTTGCCCGTTTCCCGAAGATGACGCTGGATATTGGCAAATGTTTGGTGGTTTGGTATTCGACGGTTAGGAAATCTCTCCATGTAAACCCTAACACTCTGACGCCCATTTCCTTGACAAAACCCGTGAACCAGGAGCATGTCAACCTTCTCAGAGTTCGTATAATTTTCCATGTTGAATGGTAAAATGAACTTGTAATTCACGAATGTTGATCGTATACTTTAGTCAATTTTATAGACTGGTGACAATTTGTCAATAATTGTCAAATTATTAAATGCCATAGCAACAAGGTCACATGTTAATAATTGATGTATGCAGGTAATTGCAAATATTTTTTTTCCGGGCAAAACAGCTCATCCAACGAAAAATATTGAAGAGGTAAAATAGCTTCCAAATACATCTAGTCACTCGACAAACATATCTGGGTTGTCATAACGCCGTTGATATAAAAAATCAGGAGAAATGTTTACACTTAATTTAGGAAAAATTTTGGATATAACTAAGTCGGCTTAGATCGACCTATTTTGACGTCAGGAGTCTGTCGTCAAACGTTGTACACGTATTTTCCGGACACCCTGTATATAGATAAATCTGTTTCTTGCATTAGTAAGAAAATAAAATTCAGTTCCGTACTGTTAAAATTATAATTATTTCAGACTAAAATACTCATTCAAACATGACAGAGCTTCCCAAAGAAAAACGCTTAGCAAGATGGTACTTCGGTGGCCTGGCATCCGCAGGAGCGGCTTGTTGTACTCACCCTTTGGATTTGCTCAAAGTACTGTTACAGACGCAGCAAGAGGGGAAGTTGTCCATTATCCAATTGACTGTCAATATTGTCAAAAAACAAGGTTAGTTCCTAAGGACAACGTAGGTAACCAATTCATAATCAGTTGCTCCAGTCGTCGTCAGGTTATAACGAGGGTTATAATATTGTCAACAAAATGGCGGGCTCTGCATTATATTTAAAAACTTTCACACTTCTAGATCACTGTGCGTTGAGGTCGCGGACCACTGTACCACCCAATATCAAGTTCAATCAAACAAGAGTCAGCACTTTCGGTGAAAAAATACCCGAACATTGGGTGGACACGCTACCTTCGTCTTAACGACTGGTCACCTTCCCTGAGATCAGCGCCCATGTGTCTTAAAGACTCCAGGTCACTCTTCTGATCTTTCTCCAGTTACCCCCCAGAAGCCCCTTAGGCACCTCTCTTTAGAGCCCCCATCGACAGTGCCATACCCCCACGGAGACATGCTGGATTTCCAATAAGCTACCTGGTGAATAATTGGCTAGTAGGAAATAAAGTCTTTATTGTTTTCTAGCCGAATCATTTAATTCACGCCCCGTTAGGGAAACAACCCCCAGTTGTGACAATATTTCTACTCCCCTGATAAATAGGTAGTCACAAGTTGAAACATTATGATTTCTGTACATACAACAAAGACATTGAAAGTTTAAGACACATTTAGATTGTAACATAGGTAGGTATACCGGGTGTTGCATCGTCGAGCGGGACATAGGAAATCCCATGTAATTTTAAATGGGGTCAATTATTGGCTTCCCTAATTATTTTAGAGAAAAATTCTATTTAGGTTTATTAAAGAGCACTAAAACCCACATTCAAAAGAATAACTTTAGATATTTTTGATGAGCCCGTTTACGGGTTATCGCCGATTTCTTTTTAACTATTTCTCCTTTTTATGGCCCCGTATTTGCGTGCACCAGTCAAGGTAAAAGATGACTGTCAAATAAAGTTGTCATTTTGAGGAATATTTGAACATTTTCTTAAATCCTAAAGTTCTAACAATTTAATAGTACCTACCTATTAATTAGTAAAATATTGAAACATATGTAAAATGTCATAATTAACCTTGTAATTGGATACTTTATTTTAGTTTTATTCAGATTAATTTGTACTCATAAATACACCTTTAATATTTTCGATGTACGAGTTTTTATAACAATAAAGCACACATTTCAAAATGACAACTTTGTTTGACAGTCATCTTTTACCTAAATAGAATTTTTCTCTATAATTAGGGAAGCCAATAATTGACCCCATTTAAAATTACATGGGATTTCCTATGTCCCGCTCGACGATGCAACACCCGGTATAGGGTGATGCATGACTTAGTTGAACATGGGAAATCCCACGTAAATTTGGAGGTGGCTAAATATTGGCTTCCCTGTACATTTTAGAGAGAAATTGTGTTCGAATTTCTTAAAGAGGCCGATATAATAAACCCATGTGCCAACTACAAAGTCGAATTAAACCCCCACTAGAAAAAGTTGTACGCGAAAATCAGGAGATCTGGTATCAATTGGATGGTTGTCCTGCCCATAATTCTCTCATGGCTAGGGAATACTTGCAAAATATTTTTAATATTGTATTATTATATATATTATACAGGGCTGCCCAGAAGTCCGGAATAAAATTAATATAGCCTTAACCTGTAACTTTTGGGAAAAATGCTCGGACACGTCAATTTAGTTTTATATATGCTCACATTTTGACGTTATTCGTTTGTTTTTTTTATAGCCATTTGTCAAAGATATGACGACATCGATCTTTTTTTTTAAATGGAAACATAGAGCTTGTGATACATCATTTGAAAGCTAATATCTCGTACAGTATAGTAAATGATAAATTATTGATGTTTTTTTTTACCTTTCAAGGTAAGAAATCTTCATTGTTTCACGTTCTGACATTTTGTGACATTGTGACTTAACAATAGTTATGGTTTATTTGTTATTTATTTTGTCAAAAAAAAAAAATGTAACGAAGCAAAACAAAACACAACAAAAAAGTGGTTTAACGTGGCAAATGCTGAAAATGTCCTCCACCCTCTACTTGGCATGCTCCCAGACGATGGTAAAATCCGTCGACGGAATTTCGAATGGCTTCAGCCGGTATGTTATGTGTCTCCAATCTAATTTTGTTTTTCAAATCTTCAATATTATTTGGTCTATTTTGGTAAACTTTTTCTTTTAAATATCCCCAAAGAAAATAGTCTAGAGCCGTTAAGTCTGGGGACCTCGGTGGCCATTCAATTGTACCACGTCGTCCAATCCAGCGACCTGGAAATATCTGATCTAAATATCTTCTCACATTGACACCAAAATGCGGGAGAGCACCATCTTGCTGAAACCAAATTGTTTCATTAGGTATATCTGGATCTACTTCGTTGGGAAAAATTACAGCTAGAGCAGGCCTCAACTCGAAGGTTAAGAAATCCAGGTACCGTTCAGCTGTGAGGTTTCCTTCCAAAAAGAATGGCCCTAAAATTCGGTTATTAATGATACATGCCCAATGCCCATACAGTTACTTTCTGGGGCCGCTGAGTATGCGCTTCAAATATTCATCGCGGATTTTCTTAGCTCCAGAAACGATAATTATGTCTGTTAACCACCCCGTTTAAATAAAAATTAGCTTCACCCGAAAATAATATGTTCTGTGGAAACCTATTATTCTCGTCACACCGTCTCATCATTTCTTCGCAATATTGCAAACGCCTATCATAGTCGTCTTCTAAAAGCTCTTGGACAAGACATACTTTATAAGGGTGGTATTTTTCTGCTTTCAAAAATCGTTCAATAGTAGATGTATCATGATTTTGAGCCAATAATACTGTTGAAACATGCGGATTATTCTGCAGAGATAATGCAATATCCAATTTTTCATCGTCGCCTAAAACACGTGGCAGTCCATTCCTAGGCAAGTCCTTTACTGTGCCATGTTCATCAAATTTGTGGAATATTTTACAAACAGTGCCCTGCGAAATTTGAAATGTCAGAACGTGAAACAATAAAGATTTCTTACCTTGAAAGGTAAAAGAAACATCATCATTTCCGCTTATTTAGATAGGGATTTTTTTTAATATTTTAACAGTCGCCATTTTGAAATAGCTTGACAGAATCGCGCCAAAATGTATGAGCATATTGTACGAGATATTAGCTTTCAAATGATGTATCACAAGCTGTATGTTTCCATTAGAAAAAAAAGATCGATGTCGTCATATCTTTGACAAATGTCTATAAAAAAACAAACGAATAACGTCAAAATGTGAGCATATATAAAACTAAATTGACGTGTCCGAGCATTTTCCCCAAAAGTTACAGGTTAAGGCTATATTAATATTATTCCGGACTTCTGGGCAGCCCTGTATATGGAGTTCGTTGAATATGATAGACTTTCTCATTATCAAGTCAGTATTGTTGGAAATGAATTTTATGATCGGTTAGGATATTATTTAGCTGTTAATGGAGGGTTGTTTGAACATTTAATTAAATAATGTTTATGTGAAAATCTGTAGCCTTAAGTATGTTATATTAAATTAAAGGCTTAATAAGAAAAACATAACGGTGTCTTTTATTTTGGATGTGTGATTGCCGGGTTGGTGAAACAAAAATGTGTTTTTAATGTGAAATAATCTTTATTCGTTATATCCAGCTTCACGTCAATTTTTGACAATAGCGTCATAGAAATTATTTGCTGGTGTTTGCTGTATTACCTAAACTATGAAGATATCGTAATATTGCCATCACATTTAATTGAATAAGTTGGGATTGGCTTATTAAAATTTATCCAAACATGGCACATGTGTTTATCACATCGGCCTCTTCAAAAAATTATAATACACTTTTACTCTAAAATGTACAGGGGAGCCAATATTTAGCCACCTCAAAATTTACATGGGATTTCCTATTTTCAACTAAGCCATGCATCACCCTGTACCTAGAGGGCTTTCTTCGATCTAACTTGTCTAATCACATTCAAGCAAGTATTTGGTGGCTTTATCGGGGTACTAGTCTATAGTGGTAATTAATTTTACTGAATTGGTTTGATGTTCAGTTTCAATTTTTTTTAAGACTCTGTATATAACCTAATTAAGTATTGCTAATTTTTTTTTCAACTTTCAGGTGTTCTAGCTCTCTACAATGGCCTCTCAGCA
Organism: Polydrusus tereticollis; assembly: GCA_963920685.1. Lineage (NCBI taxonomy): Eukaryota > Metazoa > Arthropoda > Insecta > Coleoptera > Curculionidae > Polydrusus > Polydrusus tereticollis. The sequence goes on along the minus strand of OY987333.1, from coordinate 22,571,154 downwards.
TCTCTATTACGACAACTCACATACTCAACAACGCGATTTGGAATCTACGAAGTTATTAAGCAAAAATACAAAACGGATTCGTTCGCAGCTAAAGTAGGAGTAGCTGCTGCAGCTGGTAAGAATATTACTAAATTCCCAGGAAAATATTTTAGATTTGTTTTGAACCGAGCATTTTTTTAACGCTTTCCTGAGTGTTGTTTTTCCAAATTTCCAATATATTTTACAATGTACAATTTTAAATATTCATTAAAATGAAACTGCTGTGGTGGTACTATGAAAGAGTTCGAAAGCCCTTTGTTATTTTTCCATTAATAATGGCAAGTTAAAGCAAGTTCTAAATATTGATTTTTCTTTAAAAAATAGGTGCTGCTGGTGGTTTTGTAGGTACGCCAGGAGATATGGTTAATGTTCGAATGCAAAATGATATTAAATTGCCATTAGAAAAACGAAGAAAGTAAGTTTAACTTTAAAGCCATACTCTGAAACATACAGGATATTTGGATATAGCATAAAAAAAAATTGGGGGTGTATGTATCGTCCCAAAATAAGAAAACAAAATCATACGAACATAATGATAAAAAAGATTTGGTGTATTTGTACCAGTGGCGTACATATCTCTTGATAAAAATGACACACCACTGTTTTTTTGCAAAATAAATCCTATTTTCATAATATATTAGGTCTTATCGCTAAAAAAAATCGTTCCCATACTTTTCTTGGTATGACGAACAAATCTCGAGTAAACAAATTAATTGCATTTAATGTCGAAATGCCCATACCAGAGCTTGATAAAATTGCATTTATCTCCGAAACGAAACCGAAATGAAAAAAATATCAAAAGATACTATGCATTTAAATGCATTAAACTGTCTACATAATTGTGTTGTCAAAATGCAAAACGGCAGTGGCGTCACATTTTTGTTCTGCTTAAAAATTGTAACACCCTATAGATATCTCAGAAATAAAGCGGTTTTGGACCTATGTTTATGTAAACTTTTTTTCTAAAAGTTATACACATATAGCCATGCAATTATGAAAGACCCTGTATTATATAGATAAGTTTGGTAGGACAACCCGTTTTCAAGGAATAATTAAAGTACTTGCAATTTTAAATTAATATCAACAATTTTAGAAAACGATTGAATTATAATTTTTACTTAAAAATGGTTAAAACTCAAGATACATTTTTTTCAAAGGAATGGCTGCCGATTATATATTTCTTCTCTTATTTTGGACTAATATATACGTGAATGCACCCCTAAATTTACTTGATGCTATTCCCACACCCATTGTCATAATATACTGTAAAACAGACACATTTAGAATGTTTTGTTGGTTTCGTTCTTTGCCAATTACTTCGCTTTTAGACTAGACAAAGTTTCGACTTTAAATGCTTATGATAAGTGCTTATAAAATAATAGGTAGAAATGTATATGGACGCCACTGATTAACTACAGAACAGTAGGTATATTATATTTCAATTATTTTTTCATTAAAAACCCTTTGCTTATTTGAAGAAATTTGAATTTTTTTAATAATTAAGGTTTTATTACTATTACTAAATTACTATGACACTATATAGACTGTCAAAGTTCAAAAAATGGGATACCTTCAGAAAAGTTTAATTGCATAGAAAAAACACCTACCAAATGTAGGTAATCAGAGCCGATACTACCGACCCTTAAGGGTCACAGACTGGGCTCTCTATAATCTACGTCAAATTTTTTAAAAAATAAAAATTTTTCGTCCTAAATATCCTCTAATTACCAAAACCTACTTGTTTTCCCCAAAGTTCTTTAAAAAATATAAAAAAGAACTTTAAAGTTTGAAGAATTCGATTGTTAAACCGCAAGTATGCAGTACAGTGCTTTCACTTTTATTTGTTCCAGTTTTACATGACTGTAAAGTACTTATTTTTTTAGTTAGAATTTTGACAAAAAAAACAAATTGTAGGGTTTTGCGTCAAGTTCTATGCTGTTAAGTCAAAAAATGTATAAAATGTCAAGTGTCAAAATTATTGACATAACTTATTTTTTTTTAAACGGAACACCCTATTTATTATTAAATATTTAAAAAGACATTCTTATTTTGAATACGAATATATGCCACGCATGCTCTTTCTTTTTATTACTTTAGCCTGAATTAATATAAATATCATTAAAACTGGATTATTATTTTTGTTTCCAATAACTAATTTATTGTCATTGTTTTTATAGGTTTATACTTTTGAGGCATTTATTAGATATATCGAATATTTTGTGGTTTGTAAACTCACAACATTTTAGTTAATTACTCAAACCTAGGAACAACAAATTAATTTAAATAATAAATAAGTCAAATTGAGAAATAACAAACAATTTAAAAAAATTAAAAATATACCTTTTTCATTTATAGGTGCTGTTCCACGTGTCCTTCCTTATTTTTAATGCACTTACTTAATGCATATACTTTTTCTGTATGCCTTTTAATTTTTAACAGAATGGCTCTATTGTTGTTTAGTAAATTACTCAAACCTAGAATTAAAAAAAAACAATAGGTACAGCCATTCTGTTAAAAACATTTTAAAATTGTTTGTTATTTGTAATTTTATTATTAAACAAATTTTTTCCTAGGTTTGTGTAATTAACTAAAATGCTTACAAACCACAAAATCAACAAATGCCTCGAAAGTACAAAATTATAAATTTATGACAATAAATTAGTTATTGGAAACAAAAATTATAATTCCATTTTAATAGTATTTATATTAATTTAAATAATATAATATAATATAATATAATATAATATAATATAATATAATATAATATAATATAATATAATATAATATAATATAATATAATATAATATAATATAATATAATATAATATAATATAATATAATATAATATAATATAATATAATATACATTCTATTTAAGAAAATGTCAAATGAAATATGTCAATAATTTTAACATTTATTAAAATTTTTGACTTACGGTGTAAAACTTTACGCAAACTCTACTTTTTAAGTCAACCTTCTAGCTTAAAAAATAAGTATTTTACAGCCATGTAAAAGTGAGACAAATTAAAATGAAAGCAAAATACCTTTTATCGTAAGGCTGCTAGTGTGGTGTTATGTACCAACAATGATTTCGTTGACTCTTGGTATAAATATTTTACAATTTACAGCTACAAGCACGCAATTGACGGTCTAATCCGAGTGTGCAAAGAAGAAGGCGTGCCAAGGTTGTTCAGCGGGGCGACGACAGCTTCGTCTAGAGCGGTGCTGATGACTGTCGGGCAACTGTCATTTTATGATCAAATCAAATTGACTTTGCTAAATTCGAAATATTTTGAGGATAACTTGACGACGCATTTTTTGGCGAGCTTAAGTGCGGTAAGTATGTCAGGAAACCGCCTATATATGAACGATTCAGTGCAAATATTTGTGTTTAGAAGACGAATACTGAAGTTTACGCATTTAGATCTTGGGGAGGGGAAAGTAAAAAGTGTAACGCTTCTAGAGTCGTTCATATTCGCTTAAGGGTAATTCCCCTGTCTCTCGCGCTCGTTAGAAGTAACCCAGCATGCGCGTTAGATTCTGGTGGTATTTTTTGTGATCCTAATTCAATACCTGACATAAAATGCAATTTTTCAGGTGCAACTTATTTTAGGAGAAAAACGCTATTTTATTAGAAATAACCGAACATTTATTCCCAGATTACATAATTTGTTTCAAGAATTAAAAATATTTTCATCTAGAATATCCCAAATAACTGCGAGATAGTTTTATCACAGATTTTGAAATACTTATAAAGAGTTATATCATTAATATTGTATACATATACACTAATATACAGGGTGTTACTTAATGATAGGTCGAAATTTTAAGGGTGCATTCCTGAACCAAATTCAAGTAGAAAAGTTCATATAAACATGTGTCCTAAAAAGTCTGGTATTCAAGATATAAGGTGTCAAAGTTTCAAAAAAAAATCCGTTTTTTATTATTATCTCATAGATCCTTTCACCGATTTTTTCTTTTAAAATGTCCTCTTAGCATAATATATCGTCACTGGTATTTTAAATGGAAATTACTTTAGGGTGCCCGTTCTTTAATTATGATTCACATACATTTTTCACGATTACTTTGGCGTCAGAAAATAAATGTTTAGGGTAGCTAGATATCGCAGAAGAAGAAGCTGAAGATTTCCAAGGTCTCCACATATTTTTAATATTAACTTGTTGCACACTGTTTCAAAGTAAAATAGATAGGTACTATTATATTTCGAATATTATGTTTACTATTTATATAACCTATATAAACAGGTACCTGTAACTAAAAAGTTTTGAGAAATATCCTAATAATTAAGTTGTTTCTAGAAAACCTTAATTAGACAGTTTATTAATTTTGATAACAAATCAAGTAATGTACCTATCTATTGTTGTAATAAACTGGCAATAAAAAGAAATGTGGGTTATTACGCCTCTGCGAAAGCGAAAGCCGAGTTTATGAGGGGTCTTATTGCAGACATAAAGCCAAACGAAATATGTTCGGAAGTACTTTAGCTAATTCTTCATTTTTACATTTACGTAGTACTTGAACTAATGAATCAAAAATGCACACGTGCCATTTTGTATCCTTGATTTTCTTATTTCTTATTCCCTATAGTAAATTTTTTATTTTTATTACTGTCCTTTTTTCTGTCAACAGGGCGCCATCGCTACCTCTCTAACTCAACCTTTGGACGTTCTAAAAACCAGAGCCATGAACGCCAAACCGGGCGAGTTCGCCTCGTTGTGGGCGATTGTGGTTTACACGGCGAAACTGGGACCTATGGGGTTCTTTAAGGGTTACGTACCGGCCTTCGTGAGGCTCGCACCCCAGACCATTCTTACTTTCGTTTTCTTAGAACAGCTTAGGTTGCATTTCGGTTTCTATCCCCCGGCACTCTTACAAGAATTTAAGCAATAATAAAGCATTTTTGTTTAGGAAATTTATTAACTTTATTTTAGACTAATATGATGCAATGCATCATATTTATTTTGTGTATGCATAATAGTGAATTTAAAACTAGTCGACTGCGGACAAAAATATCGCGTATCAAATTTGTCCTAAATGGGGTTTATATTTATATTTAATATTTTTTTATGTACAGGGTGACCGCCGAGGTATGTGAGATACTTCGTATATGAATTCTATGACTAATTTTTTTCCCGAATTCCTGAAATATCGAGGTTTGAAGTTAAATTAAATTATTAGAGGACTTAGGAAAAAATGTTGTTTATTTTAATAAAAGCGTAATGACATTGCAATTATTAAATCTGCTCAATGTGCTCACCGCCACGTGCAATGCATAACTCGATACTCAGTCGGAGTTCTGATTCCCAGTTGTAGTTCCCCATATTGTTATTCACCTCATAAAACGCTTCATGAATATTCTGAATGAGTTGGTCCCTCTTCTTAGGCCTTCCCATTGAATAGGTAAGTATCTTTACATGTCCCCACATGAAAAAGTCTGGTGATTTGAGATCTGGGGACCGCGCTGGCCAAGCAATGGGACCACCACGACATATCCATCTATTTGGGTGCTGTTTATTGAGGAAATTAGTGACACCTCTTCCATGATGGACCGGAGGACCATCATGTAAAAAAAACATCGTCCTTCTTCAAATTTCCATCGAAGAAATATGGTATGATATATATTTCGATTGCCTACTCATGTTTGTTGTGAAAATTGTTGATTCCATTTCTTGTAAGTGTAGTTTTCGTCACAAAAAAGGGTTCTTGAAAAAGTATCCAGATAATTGCTCCACCATTCACAAAGACGAACTCTTTGAGGATGATCCCGGATCCGTGGAATGAAGTTCTTGTACCGGTTGGTTATGATAGGGATGCAGTCCGTACCAGAATAATTTTCAACAAGCTCAAGCACTTCTGCAGCATTGTTTCTTCACAGAAGTTCTTTTTGACAAGTCGGTTTAGTGAACGCAGCTGTTAATTGAAGACTTGTGAAAGTTCTACTGAAGGTTTGCTTGTCTGGAAGACGACGGTGTGGGTATCTTCGTTAATATTCCCTAACTAAGGCTTTGGTACTACCGTTGCAATATCCATTCACGAAAATCATATCCTCCTCGTATTCTTTATGTAAATAAATTAAAGGCATGATTTATACAAAAATGATGCAAAAAAAATAAAAAATAGCCAACTGTCAATGACGACAATTAATAAAGTGGCAATCAACAATTTTTCTAGTACCAGCAAAGTTGCTAACTATTAAATTACCTAGCCCTTGAGTCGCAAGAATGTAATTTACTCAAATCAAATCAAATCAAAACTCTTTAGCACCTACCGGGAAAGTGAATATACTTATTTTTGCTTCAACTTAGTCATATAGAGTTCATATACGAAGTATCTCGCATTTTCTTGTACGGCTACCTTCTTGAAATTGGTAACGTGCTTCAGGACCACCCTGTATATCGTCGACTTGCAACAACAAAATATTCATTTTGAATTACTGTTATACTAATTAATAATTTTGTGTTGTTTCTCTTTATCATTCTGACAAATATGATTGAATAATATATTTTTGAGTCTTTAATGTAGACAATAAATAAATAATATTATATACAGTATGTCCAATTGTCCACGAATGGGATAGACAAGGGGACGAATGAGCCAAAGGCTTACAGGTTATGCTTCTTTTTTCTGGATTTCGTTATTTCTTGTTAAAAATCGGTGATGAAACTTGCACTAAACTATCTATCGACAAAATAATAGCAATATTTTAACCAAAAAATAACGATAAATCTGCCATTTTAATTAAAATCGAAACAATTGCATCGAAATTACCAAATCGCAATAATCTGGCGTGTGGCAAAGCAAAATTAGCAGTGTTGCCATGTCTTTTCTTTTTACTGAACTATAGGATATTATTAACTACAGTTTGTCCCACTTATTCAAGTATATTTTTTTAAAACCCATTACTAGTTACAAAGCTACTGCATTGCTATATTAGACTTACATGGGTTAAAAGGGCGCTAACCAATTCCGAATAATTATTACTTGTCAAAAAAGACTTTAAGTTCCACTACATTTTACATTTTGTATTTTTTGCATGTCGTGCACAAAGAAACAAATATTTGATATCGTGAATCCGATTTTTAAAGCAAGCCAAAATTTTAATAAATAAATACCTTTTCTCTATCTTTTACTTTTTGGTTCATTTGTCCTCTTATTACCCCAATCGTGGACATGCACTATACAGGGTGATTTGTAAGGTGATACTTTTTTTTTTAACTATGTATACAACTACTTAAAAGAAACAACTTTTTCAAATAACTTTTTTTTAATAACTCAAAAATAAAGGAGGTATTTTTCATACACAGAAGCCATTTTTATTTTTAAACACTCCCAAACTAACTAAAATCTATCACGCGATGAACTGACAACAAATTGAGACTTAACTGCTCGACATAAAAAAAAATAAACACAAAAAAAAGTCGTATCGTAGGCTTTTTAAATTAGCGTATCTCCTTTATTTTTGAGATATTTAAAAAAAAGTTATTTGAAAAAGTTGTTTCTTTTAAGTAGTTGTATAGGTACACAGTTGAAAGAAAAGTATCACCTGAGAAATCACCCTGTATAACAATTTTATGTGTATAGTATAGAGAGTTTTAGAGAATATGATGTCAAATTTATATGAATTCATATTTGAAATCTAGTTAAAAGCCTTTGAATCTATAGTTAAGTAGTAAATTACTAAATAGAATTTTCAGAACCTAATTGTTTGGTTAGTTCATACTTTTATTTATTGATTTTTTTAATCAAATATGGTAAGTATCTGGAATCTATATAATAGGGTATTTGAATGCGGTGACAAAAAAGAAATAACTTTGTAAAAAGATAGGTAAGATGATAGGAACACACAAATAAAGTCATACTAAGTATTTAAAATAATCGCCGATTAATACTATTTTGTTAAATTAAAACCATACTTTTTAATGTTACGTGAGCGTGAGCGTTATTCACAACGTGAAGTCATCGTACTCAACCACTTATTTTCTTAAATTTGTCATAAAAAGACTCAAATCTTCCTGTCACTGAATTTATAAAAATGTCTTATCAGGTATTTATTAAATAAATCAAATTGAGCTTCACAAAAGTACAAGGCATAGTTGTTTTAGGTGATAGTTCATTCCAGACCGTTTTTGTAAACTGTAACCACAAGCAGTGTGGCCTAGAAACAGGGGCGGATGGGCCCGCCGGGCAACCGGGCAAATGCCCGGTGGGCCGGTCGATCTCTAAATGTTAAGACTGACATTTTTCTTCTCAAAAAGAAGTCAAAGATAGTTCTGGAAAATATAAATGGAGAAATGCATAAATTCAGTTTATAATCGTTACCATGTTGTTTAGTGCAGTGAAAGCCTCATCACTATTTTCTTTGCTTAATTCAGTCGCCACCTTCTTTCGTGAATCGTATAAGAAGATTGATGTTTGGTCATCTATTTCTTGTGACAAAAAAGGAGAAAATTAGGAGTAAGTAATTGGAGAAGATTTTTGGAGATAGCCCATTATACTTAGATGTTCTTGAATCATTGTCAAGTATTTCACAAAACCTTGACCTAAATCCTGATATCCGATCTACTGCAGAAAACTTAAAACAGCAATTCCTTAAATACGAAAATATCTTTCTTTCCCAGGTGTTTTTAAAACTGTTTTCTATCACTGGCCCACTTTCAAGATATCTACAGACTAGAGGTTTGGATTTATTGAAAGCAAATGCCATGACCAAAATGTCAACGGCCGAGTTAAAAAGAATTCAACGAGATTTTGAGGCTTTTCAAAAGTCAACACCAATTTTTCTAACTTGGGCTAATAGTGAAATGAAGAAAAGAGATATTAGTTTTGACATCAAAGATAAGTTTCCAGAAAGCAAATGCCATGACCAAAACGTCAACGGCCGAGTTAAAAAGAATTCAACGAGATTTTGAGGCTTTTGAAAAGTCAACACCAATTTTTCTAACTTGGGCTAATAGTGAAATGAAGAAAAGAGATATTAGTTTTGACATCAAAGATAAGTTTCCAGAAAGCAAATGCCATGACCAAAACGTCAACGGCCGAGTTAAAAAGAATTCAACGAGATTTTGAGGCTTTTGAAAAGTCAACACCAATTTTTCTAACTTGGGCTAATAGTGAAATGAAGAAAAGAGATATTAGTTTTGACATCAAAGATAAGTTTCCAGAAAGCAAATGCCATGACCAAAACGTCAACGGCCGAGTTAAAAAGAATTCAACGAGATTTTGAGGCTTTTGAAAAGTCAACACCAATTTTTCTAACTTGGGCTAATAGTGAAATGAAGAAAAGAGATATTAGTTTTGACATCAAAGATAAGTTTCCAGTTAAGAAAATACGAAAAGTCAAGAAATTCTTCGACGAAAATTGCAGCGATGAAGCAGTTAGTAATTCGAAAGACAAATTTAAAATAGACACGTTCAATGTTATAATGGATACCGCCATTATGTCAATGGAAAGCCGATATAACAGAAATATAAACTTATGTACTGATATGTCCATTTTCAATCCTATAATTTCCTCTACTATAAATTTTAATGAAATCAAAACCAATGGTATTTCTGAAAGTAGCTTGCAGAGCATTTCAAAGAAAATTTTACAATTTAAAGAAGATGCCCAAGTGTCAAATATTAAGGGGGAATTGTGCCATTTTGTATTGAATTGGGATATTTATAAGATGACTTTAAACGAATCCTTCCAAAAAGATACTTTGGCAGATTATGAGGAGATAACTGACGAAGATGACCCAGATGTTATAGATTCACAAACAACCTATAAACGTCAAGAAAAAAGTCCTAGTAGTCTCTGTAGAAGCTGTGTACATTGTTGCTATCTAGCAATAATGAAATACAATATGTATCAGAATGCCTATCCATGATTATCTGTAGTCTACCAATATATTTTAACTTTGCCTGTCACCCAAGTGTCATGCGAGAGAAGTTTCTCTATTTTAAAATACATCAAGAACCGACTACGCAATTCTTTAAGCTTTAAGCTGGATTTATAAACTTGACGTTCCGTTTGCGTCATGCGTCTGCGTCTGCCGTCTCAAATTAAAAGCACAATATTCCATAAGGTCATTTATAGATGCCGCCGGTCTCGCCGTCTGCGTCGCGCCTGCCGTTCCGTGCCGCCAGACATAAACCAATTTTATCTTTTCCGTCGCGGAGTCGTAGAAACGCTCGTAGCAGATTTCAAGAGCCAATCAAAATCGTGTTTGTCTGTCACGTGATATTTAGTAAATAATATTATTCTAATTGACGCCATTTTGAACCATTCTTGTGTTGTTCGTTAAGTCCATTTTCAAAATACCAAAAACACCAAAGACATTCGAAATACACTGACATTTTAATAACAGAAAAAAAACAGGTTATGTTATTGTTTTCTGACCAGAACGTCAGAGCCAACGTCAAGTTTATAAATGGTCAAATTTTGTATCTACGGAGGACGACGCAAACGTCAGACACGTTTCCGACGCAAACGGCACGACGTCAAGTTTATAAATCCAGCTTTAAGCTTGATTTATAAACTCGAAAAGTTGGTGAGGTTGAAGTTATGATCAAGTTTGTGAGGTTTGATATTCCGAACTCCGAGCATAAAAATTGGTTATCTCGAACTACCCGGGAAGTTTTCGAACCTTACATGAGCTTTTCATGAACAACATGAACGAGTGTATAAATGGAACTAAGTGTTCCCTTTAGTTTAAATTGAACTCCTATTTCCAACACCAACTGAACCTCAACCTCGCCAACTTTTCGAGTTTATAAATCCAGCTTTAAGCGATGAACATTTGGAATCATTTATGATAATGAATATTGAAAAAGAAATCTTATGGATAATCGACAATGAGGAGGTCATTAATGAGCTAGCAGGATCATCTAGTTCCTTAGGTAGATTGTTAATGTTATAATTTAAAATATCCTTTACTTTTAATTGTCTATTTTGATAAAATGTTGACTGCTATTACACAAATACTATTTTATCTCAGTTGTTAAATTTAGATTTAGATTTTGTTGTAAAAAAATTATAATAGAAGGAGTTAATTCTATTAGAAATATTTTTAGTTTTGTTTACTATTTTATTAGGTTAGTAATAAACATCGCAAAATAAAGAATGATATTATTTTTTGTTGTAATTTGTGGGCCGGTTTTAGCAAGTGATTGCCCGGGCCGGTCTTAGGTAGCCCATCCGCCCCTGCCTAGAAATAAATAATAATGTACTGTAAAACAGTTTTCTTTGGGTCATGTTACTGATAATGTGAAAGATAATAGTTAAGGTTAGTTTCAACTTCTTCTTAACGTTCATAATTTGTTTTGTTTGAGTAGGATGACGTCACGCTCTCCACCTGATCTCGGATTTGCATTTGGGCCGCCAAATTTAAATTCGAATAATTTTTGTTTTATTTTTATAGGTTTATTTTTTTACCATTTCTTTTCCAGTGTTTATAATTCAATAATAAGTAAAATAAGGTACTTTTTACAATTTCGTCAGATACCCCATTGTTAAGCTTCAATTTTAAAATAACTTAACATTATTTACTTTTGTTAGAAGCAATTCAAAAGTCCTAATTTTTTAGTAAATTTACATTTTAGTTTTGATTTATTAATGATAAAAGACATTGTTAAACAATTTGTACAGATATTTTAAAAATTGTTACATATTTACCGTTGTTGTAAAAGAAAATAATATAGATTGTTGCTTATATGAATTTTATGCTGGAGTAATTATTGGAAACTTGCAATACCAGTAGGCATTTTAAAATATGTTAATTAAAGTTTAAAACTTAAAAGTTCATCAAATTTTTTTTGACTCCAGTGCGACACACCTGGTGAATTAAATTGTGTTTAATAAATAAGAAGAAAATCATAATATGGGCATTTTTCATTAATAAATGTTTTCTTTTTTATTATTTTTTTAAAGCAATTAATGTTGTTTATTGTTGATTTATTTTGTTCCTACATACATTCTTTTGTTTGTAAAAAATCTAGCATACTGCTAGTTTATTGAAGAAAATAAACTTGTTATTTTATTAAAAAGACTTTCGTTTTTTACAGGGAACCCTCACCTATTTCACCTCCTCCTAATTTAACTCGTTGAATATTTTTTTAATGAAATTTGATAAAATATTTAGGCCCATTTTATCAATGTTCTGTTAGCGTAACAACCACATAACTACCACCATGACAACAATGGTATCCTTGTAGTTGGTGTTAATTAACAAGATATTGATAAAATGTCCCTTAGACCTTAGGCTATTTTATGATAGAAGAATTAAGCCTGAATTACAATCCATGCAGGACTGATTTTTGGAAATAAACCTATTTTTTATAGTTCAGGTTAGTTCAGGCTAGTTCGGCATTCGACAGAATACAAATCTTTTAGGTTTATATTGAGTGTTGCTATGCAACCTAAAAAAACCCCGTTCTGCTCATCAGCTTGATGTTCGTTAAACGCACGCATACTTTTACAAAATGCATGGAAATGATGGAAAAATAAAGATATTTAGAACTTTGTAGGTATATAAAATATTATTTTTGTTTTAATTGAAAAGGACCCCTTTTGTGCTCATACAAAAAATGGACACATCACCTCACCCCCGTTTTCCCCTAGTGTGCTCCTATACCTAAAATGCTCCTCTGATCCTAAAATCCTCCATATCCTTAATTCCAGGGTATAGTAGCTACAATCCTGACCCAACCCATTGACGTGATCAAAACAAGACTAATGAATTCAAAACCCGGAGAATATAAATCTATTTTTGATTGCGTACGGTAAGTGAATATGTGGCAAATAGGTGTAGATGCTTATTCCAGTTACACTGGGCGACAATTTCTTTTTTGTTGTAACATAAAGCTGGATAGCATATTGTAGTATCAGCAGTACTGAAAAAGGGCACGTTTTCTATATAACCCTTTCAAGTCATACACCTCCCAAAGATAAATCCAATTAAGGGTTTGAAAGTCAGCCGACTAGAGCCGTAATCCACTGTTCTCTGTGACTAGAAAAGATAGATGAGTCTACCTGTCTGCTATTTGTTACGTAAGTTTTAATTCCTCTGAGCATTGACTGTTAATTACCAAGTGTTTTAACATGAACCGTATTAGCATATATTCCGTTGCAGAACAATTTAGAGAATATACATTATAAAGGAATATGAAAAACCAAAATTTATTGGACGTAAATGATTTTATTAGACCTGACCTTTTTTTCTGAGGAAGGCTGGTTCGACCACCTACCTACATGCGTGAATTCTGAGAATTTCAATTTGACACGATTTTAACCCAGATTTGGTTAGACATATCGTCCCCTTATAATTGTGATATAAACCAAGCCCTCTTGAATGAAAATAATTTTTGGTCAGGCAGGTGGTATTGGAGGTCACTTTTTAAAATATCGGGTGACACATATTGCAACCAGGATTGGGATTGGCGTTCTAATTGTCCAGGGTCGAATTGGTATGTTCTTGTAAAATCAAGTTTTCCCTGTACTGTTTATTTTTTTTTAGAACAACTGTAAAGGAAGGCCCTCTGGCATTTGAGAAAGGATTCGTGCCATCAGCAATAAGAATTATTCCACTTACAATTTTAGTTTTTACGTTCTATGAAAAACTTAGCGAGAACTTTGGCTATATCCCAGAAGAAAAACGAAATTAATCATAGTTAGGAGTGTGCCACAAAACAGATGTCTCAAAGAGATGTGCCTAGGTCTAAATGCGTTTAAAATGTAATAGTCCATACAAATTTATTAAATTTAATTTGAGTAAAGATCAATTTTCTCCATTTTTGTTTTCGTTTTTATATCCTAAGAGGCGACATAATTAAAATATTTCAAGTTCATAATCAGTTGAATATATGTAGTATACAGGGTGTTTCAATAAAAACTCCCAGGTCAATTATTTCGAAAACTATATGTGACATGTAAATTCTGTAAACGCCAGTTTTTAGCCTCTATGACTGGCTTCACAACTGTGTAAAAAATGTGTTTAAATGATACAAGATGTAGGTGGCGCCATGGTGCAAAGAATTTTTTCGATGACAGGAACTTTTAAATGTTATGGTTCTTAAAGATAATTAATTTTTGATCAAATTATGTCTCATAAAAATTTTTGATAAATCCAACATGAACGGAGATATTTGGGGTTAAGTTTTTTATTAAAATATTTTTAACGAGTATTTTAATTATAAATATTTTTAATATCCTTTAGCAGATTTTAATTTAATTTTGGTAATGATAATTTTAGTGATAAAACGCTCATGTAGTGCTAAATTATTACGTCCAGTGACGTCTCAGGGGACGCCTTAACAAATAATATTGGCAAAAAATAAGACGCCACTGAGTTTTTGGTAATTTTTATATTTTTTTCGGATTAGGCAACTAAAAATATCCTTTTATTGTCTGTTAAATTGTTTTCATATCTTGCTTCGTTTTTGAGAAATAAAAATAAAAACAATTTTATTGCATATGCATTAAGAAACAAAACCATAAATTATCAATACGTTGTATTTTTTGTTGTTTAAAAGCAAAGTTAAAACATTAAAGCATAATAAAATAAAGTTAAAAGATGTTTTAAATCTTATGAAAGAACTGATGAGAAATTATACAAAATTATTAATGAAAATTAGAACAATACCAAAAACTAACTAATGGGGTCGAATGAGGTGTTCAAAATTATTGCCGTTTTCATACACACACATAGCAAATCGATATAATAATTCGGTTCTGCAAACTCTCAATAGTGTATTTCGATTAATAGCGGCTATAGTAGCATAAATATTGTTGTACAGGTCTGCCATGTCTTTTATTGGTTCCTTGTATATTTCATTTTGTAAGTAGCCCTATAAATAAAAGTCCATCGGGGTGAGATCAGGGGACCTTGCTGGCCATCTAAGATCCCCATTTGTGCTGATCACATTTAGATGATTTATAACGATATTGCTATTGTGTGCTGGGGCACCGTCTTGATGAAACCACATAGTATTTACGTCAATTCCTACATTTTGTAACAGCAAAAGAAGATCGTTTTGCAGAAATTGTAAATAACGAACTGAAGTTAAATGTTCATGGTACAAATAGGGCCCGATTATGTAACCATTTATAATACCACACCAAACATTTACCCCAAATCGTGTTTGAAATTTAGTCTGTCGCGTCCAGTTAGGATTTTCCCGGGACCAGTAGCGACAATTATGTCTGTTAATGTTACCTAAGCCATGCATCACCCGGTATGTAATATATGATTAAATATCGTCGGAACGTCATATAATTTTTTATAAATTAAATTTATTTCATCAACTCCTAAAACCTGATGCTATAATACGACCTTTTCCACTAGGATTTCTTAGTCCTTGCAAAAATCCATTCATGAATGATGCCTTGAACTTTTAATATTTATATCTGGCCATGCCTCCTCAACTATGTGCCCTTCATTAAGCCTTGTTTAGTCGGTGTAATACAATTTCTTCCCTTTTCCCGAAACTCATGTATTTAGTATGATAAGTAGGACGCAAAAACTAAACATCCCCTAAAAAATACAGCTTTATGTGATTCTGTTCCCAGCCAAATAGTATAAGTGCACCGGAGTTTAAAATCAAAAATGATTATTTCGGCATAACCAAGTTTTATAGCAAACGATATAAATCGTACGAATTCCTGTTTCTAATTTTTTTTTAGGATAATTGCTAGCGAAGGTCCTGCAGCTTTTTATAAAGGAGTAATTCCTGCAGGCATAAGAATAATCCCTGGATCAGTTTTATTGTTTCTATTTTTTGAAGAGCTGATAACATACTTTGGGTACGTACCACACAATTAAAGGAAACAATATAGAAGTGATATGTTAATAATTAGTATGGAATTGTAGTTTAAGAATTATATTTTGTTAATTAAATCAATTATGTTAAGTATGCTTTGTTAAATGTATTGTGTTATTCCATAACTTGTTAAAAGAATCTTAATATAAGTTTGATTGAAATCAAAAGTTTAGAATGGGGTTGAAAATAAATCTGCATTCTTTAGAATAAAATCAAAAAATAAATATTCATTTAACGTTTCTTTTATCCTTATATAGGATTATCGCAATTTAGTAGGAAATTAATTATTAAAATATCAGGTTGTGCAATCATTGATTATCGATCTATAACTTTAATGATTCAACTGACATTGATATGAAGAAATATACTGTGCTTTAACACGCTGCAAGATATTGCAATTTTCTTGTTCCATTGATTGATTTATACCTTTCGAATGCTAGAGAATATTTTGTTTTGCTCGACAGTTCAAAGACATTCAAGTCTATAAAACTCTACATTTATTAGCAAATCACGAATTAATGTATACGTTATTAATGGAAATAAATAACATTGCCTCTAAATACACAAGGCTAAAAAGTTAATAGTCCTTGCTTACCAAATATTTAACTCGATTAAGCTAATGTCAAATACATGAGCTTTATTATCACAAATTATCCTATTTGTCCATTCTCATGCCCCAATCATTTTATCAATATTTGAAGGTAATTGGCTTGCAATTTACTGTCTATATCGTGTGTATGAACTCTTTTATATAAAATGAAATACTCGGTATTAAAAGTCAAGTTAAATGTTAATAATGCAATGTAAATGGAATAGGTACTCATAGTATATTGTTTTATTAGGACTAAAAGCAATACTTTTTATGACGAGACTGAAAGTTTGCCGGACGAACAAAAGGAGTCCGGCAATTACAGACGAGTCATAACAAGTTGCTTTTACTACGAATAAAAGATAGTAACTATTTTTTTCTTCAAACGTCGCGTCGTTAAAATATAGAAAGATAAAAATACAAATTTTAAATTTTTTTCATTTAAAAATGTGAAGTTTCGAATTTTACCTGCTAGCGTTGCTATGGATTTATGTTATTATTGTATTGTTTGATACCGATGCATAATTCGATTTGACAAGTGCCAGTGAATCTTATTACAAGCAATTTCCAAGCTTTAATTTCCTGTTTTAAAAATACCATTTTTTTAAATCGAACACTTTACTTTAAATAGCCAACCAAATCCAGTAGTATTTACGAAGCTGCGTTCAAAAAATTCCAGAGATGGTGTAATGAGAAAGACATCAAAAATAATAATTCTGAAAATGTACTCTTGGCGTATTTCTGTGAATTGGCGAATAAACAAAAAATGAAAAGTTCAACAATGTGGTCACATTATTCTATGATAAGGTCAATGCTGTTAAAAGCTAGATTTATAAACTCGAAAAGTTGGCGAGGTTGAGGTTCAGTTGGTGTTGGAAATAGGAGTTCAATTTAAGCTAAAGGGACTCAAGTTCCATTTATACACTCGTTCATGTTGTTCATGTAAAGCTCGAGAGGTTCGAAAAGTTCCCGGGTAGTTCAAGATAACCAATTTTTATGTTCGGAGTTCGGAATATCTAACCTTACCAACTTGATCATAACTTCAACCTCACCAACTTTTCGAGTTTATAAATCCAGCTTCATTCTATGATAAGGTCAATGCTAAATATCAGGCAAGGGATAGACATAAGCAAGTTTTTGAAGCTACGTCCTTAGTTAAAGAAGCAAAATGAAGGCTAAACTCCCAAAAAAGCTAAAGTATTTACCAGGGAACAATTTAAAAATTTCCTATCTGAAGCTCCTAATCAGAAGTATTTCGGAATTAAGGTAAATTTAGATATTACGTCTAAGAATACAAGTTTTTTTATGAAACATATTATGGTATTTTTAGATTGTACTTGTTTTTGGTATTTCAATGTGAAGAAATTCATATAAGAATTCCTGATAGTAAAACTGGAAAACCGCGATCGTTTACTATTGTTGGGGAACAATATTTAAGCATATATAAAAAATATGCATCATTACGCCCAAAAGGCATGAATGAAAAATATTCTTTTTAAAATTTGTAAATGGTCGCTGTTGTCGCATGGTAATGGGAATTCAATGAATTCATAAGATAAGTACTGTTCCTAAGGAAGCTGCAGTTTTCTTAAAATTACCTGATACCACAGAATATATCGGTCACTATTTAAGGAGAACTTCAGCTACACTGCTTGTAGATGCAGGTGCAGAGTTACGTGTTTAAAGCGCCACAGGGGATGGAAATACAGTACTGTAGCTGAAGGGTACATTGAGGAATCGATGACCAACAAGAAAAATATTGCAAAAGAAATTTTACAACCTCATTTTATTGAACCAATCCCTATTAACATTGTCATAAATTCAACAGCAAGTGATTCCATGAAGGGTTTAACGCTAGAAAATACAAAAACAAGTCAGGGTTGCAACATCGCAACGCCTTGTGTTAATTTTTCTGGGGCCACAATAAATAACTGTACTTTTAATCTGATCTTTAATAAATAGTTCATTGTTGTATTTTTTAAAAATAAATAAAGTATACAAATATCCAATATTTCTTGTTTTTTTTAACATTATTTATTTATGACACACACACTTTTTCTTCTGCTGCCTATAGCAACCGTCTACTGTAAAAAAAGCAAAACTTTAAAGTCAAAAAATTAGTAGAAAAATGCCAAGTTTATTGACGTTTGAAGAAAGAAGTTGTTAGGGAAGAGGGTAAATTATGTTAGTACTTCAGAACTAAGCATGGGGTGTTGTGATAGCCCAACCCGCTGAGATGTATTCTTATTCAGAAATGCTTTGTACACTTTCTTATGCCTGAGGTATATTATTTTACCACATTCATATCTAATAATAATGATATAGGCACCCCCAGTGGCGCAAGCAAGGGGGGGGGGGGCTACCGGGCTGCAGCCCCGCCCCCCCGAGCGAGCTTAGCTCGGGTAGTCTAACTACCTGTTTACAAGAAAAATAAACTTATCACTACCTATAGGTAAAATTACACAAAAATTGAAACGAGTCTGGCTGTTTTTGTGATTCTCTGTTCTGTTTCTTATTGTCCAAGTATCATCATTGAAAAAAGGGCGTGGCACCCAAAAATTTTTCGCCTACGGCGCTATTTTTTTACTATCCCCCCCGAACTTATTTTCTGGCTACGCCACTGAGCACCACCATTATAATACTACTTATTAGGATATAAGTTTTTGCTTTAATACTACTAATTATGCAAATTAAATTAATTTTCCCGTTATTCATCATTCATAAGGTGCCAATACATTTATCTTATGTTCTTCATAATCTGAAGATCTATGATACACGTGTTGTAAATAAATTATTCACACTCGTGATGGCAAATAGTTTGTTACTTGAGGTGAGTAGTAAATAGTAGTAGATAACGATAAAAAATAACGACAGTTAATATCAAAATGAAGGAAATTTTAGATATAACGCACAGTGAGGCTGCGTGAGTAATATAATATTTTATGAAGTAAATGAAACGGAAAAGGGCCGCCAAATTTGTCAAAAGCTAGCAGGGTCATACCGGGTGATGCACATAGGAAATCCCATGTAAATGTTGAGGTAGCTAAATATTGACTTCCCTGTACATTTTAGAGAAAAATTGTATTATTTTTTGAAGAGGCCAAAATTCCATGTGCCAAGTTTGAATAAATTTTAATAAGCCAATCATAACTTTTTCAATTAAATGTGATGGTAAGATTACGAAATTTTCATAGTTTAGGTAATATAGCAAACACCAGCAAATAATATCTATGACGCTATTGTCTTTACTTTATTTACCCTAAATAATAATAAGTGTTCTTATGCTTTCCTGAACAGAAAATTCTATTTTAATATTAGCCTTTTAGAAGAGTAATAAGTGTGATATATTTTTGAAATGGAAATTTACAGAGGACTCGAAAGAAAAAAGCAGTAAACTCCATTCAACAATAATTCGTTGATTACTTGACCGCAATAAAATTTGAATGACAACCCTCAGTCGTAATCCCAACCATATATAAGTTGCCTGACAAATATCTATTGTGTAGGCACCGGACCTTTTAAAAGGGTACAGGTCCTGATTACCTGCTAATTTCAATAATTTAGGTTAGCTATTTTTAACAAAACAACAAATATAAAATAATAGGTAAGTATCTTTATTTTAATCATGTAATTAAATAGCTATTAATATTTATACAAAAATTCTAATCTACAATATTTAACTTAACCTACTCTATATTTAGCTCTGTTTCACTATCACTATCGTCTTCATCTATGCCTAAACTATGTTATAGGAATCTTCGACTTGGATCACTTGTCTCACAGAATTTTTCCAACTTTCTACTGGGATATTATTTACACATTTTTTAATTAATTCTATAACAGAACTACTTAGTGTAGGGGATGTGTTTTCTCTTCTAATCATCGTCTTTAACTGGCTCCATATATTATGTTCTATTGGGTTAAAAATACAGTAATACGGAGAGAGGCGTAAAACTGTGTGACCATTAGCACTTGCGAGATTGTCAGAGATATATTCTTTTTCAATATTGAATGTTTTTAAAACATTTAAAAGGTCCTTTTTTGTATAGGCTTCCTCGAAATATATATTATTTTCCATCATATAGTTTTGAATTTCCACTTTTGTATTATTTGAATTCGGCACTTTACTTAGTTGGCGACTGTGGTAACCAGGCCCGCGCCTAGCACTTTTGGCGCCCTTGTGCAAATTTAAAATAACGCCCCAAATTCGTTCTACGTTCATATGTGAGTACAGATACGGGTTAAGTTAGGTATTATTATCCACTATTGAATTGAACAATAATTTTAAAAAGTATATTCATAAATTTATTTTTATATTTTACAAGTACAAGCCATACAAGTATTTTCTCATTGAGATACATAACATAATTATAAACTTATAGAAAACAGAAATATATTCTAACAGTATTACAACTCAAAATTTTACTGTTTTTTTTTATCATTATAAATTTTGTTTTTTTTGACAATGTTGTTTGTTGCTTTATCTTTTTTTTACTTTTGAGTTTTAAGGCTTTTCGGCGCCTTCGGCGCCTCGGCGCCGTCGTGCACCACACGACTTTGCCCTTATGTACGGCGCGGGCCTGGTGGTAACTAGCGTTGTCCATCACAATAACACTATTTTTGGGCACATTCGAAAGCAGACGATTCTAAAACCAATCTTTAAACAATGTAGCATCCGTGTCTTGATGGTAATCCAAAGATGAATTGGCGTTTGGAATAAATCCATTTTCTGAACCTGCATGTAATATCGTAATTCTTTGTCCTTTGTTTGAGGGAGCTTTAGTTTGACATTTGATTGTTGAATCGCTCCAACCTTTTTTTGGAGTGTCGTGGGTATCAAACCAAGTATTGTCCAAGTATATAATTGAACGATTTTCTTCCCTATATTGTCTGATAAGATTCAAATAATCTCTACGCCATACTTGTAAACGCTGCGATTCCATTAGTACTTGTCGTTTGTCAATGGTACGATATTTAAAACCCATTGCTTTTACTACTCTCCAAAGGCTTGTCTTGCCACATGAATTGTCGGTTTCATCTGCTGTGAGTACCTTTTTTAGCGTATCTATTGTTGGGAGTATTTGTTTACTGTACATGTCATAAATTTTCCTCCGAATCAAGTCTTTATCAGCTTCTTCGATGCATACCCTTTTTCTAAAAGGGTACAGTAAACGTTCTTTATGATGTTTTTGGCATCAAGTGATAAATGTTTTTTCTTCGTTACACCATAACTTCCGGAAGCAATATTATCTGAAGTTTCACACAGATCTGACAAATTTAGGATGCTTGATAACACACACGAAAATACTTTTAACGCACAGCTTGACAAACACCAAACGACTGATGAACTAAGATGAAAAGACTCTGCTTTATATTGAACACCTGCAATTTGCCATTAACCTACCTAATATATCAATATAATAACATAATTATTAATAGTAACGTAAGGCGCTTAATAATTAGTTTAGGCATAGATGATATTATAATATTGCAGATTAGTATTTTTGTATAAATATTAATAGCTATTTAATTACATGATTAAAATAAAGATACTTACCTATTATTTTATATTTGTTGTTTTGTTGAAAATAGCTAACCTAAACTATTGAAATTAGTAGGTAATCAGGACCTGTACCCTTTCAAAAGGCACTTATTTATGGCTGGGTTTAAATTTTATTGCGGTCAGAAAATCAACGAATTATTGTGGAATGGAGTATAACAAAATTCTGGCAGGTATTCTACATCACTGTATTTGAATTTTAGCAATAGGATAGTTAGCTTTAAAAACGGGCGATTTAAGTGGAGCACCCTATACAAGATATTTGACGGCCGCCACTGTATGCACGTCACTGCTCTGCCACCCTCTCATTCGATATTAATTCACCTTTTTTTTGAGAACACGCAACGTTTCTTCAATACGTACTATGTGTTTCTGCAAGTTTACTTCACTTATCAGTTTATTTACGACCACAACTCCCGGGTAATAACTCCTCTCATTTAAATTTGAGTAGGTAAAACCTTGGAATTTTAATTGCTTTCTAATGTTCTCATTATGTTTAGCGTTTTTATTTAATAAAGAACGATAAAAGGGGATCTAGGTTAAATAGGAATATTACATTGTCGTTTTATTAAAGACAGAAACATTCTTAAATTAAAACTTAATCCGGGTTCTTTTATTAAAAGTAGTCTTAAATTACCCTTAAAATGCTAAAGTACTTTGTTCCTTTTGTGAACAAATTGCAGTAAACTTTGAAACTCCTATTAATGGATTTTAATAAATAGTTACCGGGCTTGAATACCTAAATTATTAACGGATTATAAATACGATTAGATGTAATATTCGTGCAACTAAAAAAGTTATGTTAATATGACGTAAAACTGCATGCATTAGGGTAAATGGTGCATGTGTGATCTTGATTGACGCATATTTGATTTGATTGGGAACTACACTGGACCACAAAATTAACCGGACGGAAATAATTTTGCTTCAATTCAATCTTAAATAACTTTAAAAAATTGCATTTTACGTTTAATTTCTAAATATCCTGTGGAAAAATTTGAGAACTGATTGTTGTTTCTTTGCACGGAATTTTTAAGTCTCATCTTTTCTCGACAACTTGTTTTTTGATTCATACCGATATCTGGATTATTCAAGGAAAAACACAGGTTTAAAGGAAATAATGCAATAATCCTTTATTAGTAACAAAAAATTAAAAAGTTAATTTGTAAAGTTGGCATTGTCTTTCTGAATCCAGTTCCCATGGCACCATGGCTTGTCAAGAAGATTATTGTCAACAAATTACAGATTTATTAATCGCTATACTTCTAGCGTTTGTTAAGTAAGTTGTTGGTTATTTTGTGTTTTGAAACTGTTCCGTAAACGATAAGTGTATTTATGTAAATTAAAGACGAGACCAGAAGAAGTGGCACAAGCCGTTGCAAATCAAATCAAATCAAAATATGCTTTATTGTCATAAAAAATTATTTTTATCGACAAAGCCTTTTTTAAAAATAAATTAACAATAAAATATAATAATATAATAAAACTTAAAATATCGGAATAAACAAAAAAATGCAAATAATTATGACAGAGTATCACCAAAATATTCATCTAGAGTATAATAAGCTTTTTCCAATAATATATTTTTAACATTTTTTTTAAACATTTTAAAATTTGACACTTTCTTAATAAAAACTGGAAGAAAATTTAAAATTTTTTTAGAATCATAAATTATGGATTTTTTTACAAGACTTGAAGAAGGAATAGGTAAACATATATTAAAGGCTTCTCTTGTATTATAAGTATGTGAATTAATACTATTTCTATGCTTTTTATGAATTAAACAAACCGTTTCCAATATAAAAATTGAAGTTAGTGTTAAAAATTTTTTGAGAGATAAATAGAGTTTTACAAGAATCTCTAGATCTAGCTTTGCACAAATATCTGATAGTTTTTTTTTATAAAATAAAAATTGAATTTAGAAGATACTGGCTTGAATTTCCCCAGAAACAAATTCCATATCTCAAAAGAGATTCTATTAAAGCAAAATAAACATTTCGAAGAACCGCCATATTTATTTCATGAGAAAGTACTCTCAGGGCATAACATCCTGAAGCTAATTTTCTACATAACTTTTTGATATGTTCATTAAAAGAAAGATTTTGAGTAATATAGATTCCTAAAAAATTTATAAATTTGGGGTTATTAATTATTAGATTGTCAAAAATTATATTATTAAGTTTACACTTAAAAGTTAATATATTTGTTTTAGTAATATTAAATGAGAGTAGATAAGAGTCACACCACTTTTTAACATTTATTAAATATTCATTAATTATTTTAATTAATAGTAATGGACCAAGAACTGAACCTTGAGGTACTCCACAATCAATTTTATTACTTTTTGATTTTAACAATTTTATAACATTTAACAATACTACTTGAGATCTTTCAGATAAATATGATTTAAACCATTTAAACAATATACCTCTAAAACCATAAAGCTCAAGCTTATTTAATAATATATCATGGTTAACACAATCAATTGCTTTACAATATGATGGTCGTCCGATTCTGTATACCGCAGAAAGGCTTGGCCATCCACGCAGTACGATATCCGATGCGATACAAAGATTTAGACAACCTGGTTCTTACTCGAAAATACCCGGGCAAGGAAGACGAAGAGCCACCAATGCAGTTGAAGATCGATTTCTTCAGGTTCTTCGAGAGCGAACAGCCTTTGCTCCGGTTTTAGCTATAAGATTGGCAGATGTTCGTGGTAAAGCCTGTCCAGAGATATAAGAAAGTTGCACTTTGCCTTTGAATGGGATCATCCAAGGGTGGCAATATACAAACTATGAATGAATGAATAAATGCAGGTAAATTATGGTCCGTACTTAAGAATGTCTTAAAGTAAACTGCAAATCCGGAAGACGTAATTTCATTATTAAAATAATAGTTTGGTGATTTTAAACTGATTTTTACCTGATTCAAAATGAGAGGGTAAATTCCATAAAACAAATTATGTTCTAAAGACTGTATATATAACCACTCTAGTTAGTTTTAAGCTTAGTAATTATTCTTACTTCGTGTGTAATACAGCGTTTGTTTAATCGTGTGTGAGTCATGAAAATATGTGCGAGCCCAATGTATCTCAGGAGAAAACCCCGTCGAAAAGCAGAAAACACTTTTCTGTGGAAACTAAGGAAGTTATAAACAATATTTATTCAACTCTCATTGAACGTGCGGTCAGCAAGCAAGCAGCGTTAGAAGAAACGGCCACATTAACAATAATTCCAACATCAACTGTATGGAAAATTGTGAATAATACCAATTTAGCGAGGAAAAAAAGAACCGATACTGGCATCTTCTCGAAGGTAGATGAAGTGATCAAGATATAATACGGCGTCAAATTTACAAGTAATACGAGGAACAAAGCGTGCCTACATTAGATAATTTAATTAAGAGGCTTGAAAAAGATGAAACCGGCAACACATGGGATTTAGATTTAAAAAAATGAACAAAAGACAAATTTTAATGGAATCCAGTAGAATTCAGGAATGGTGATCCGAATATCTATAAAAAATTAGGATTTGCAGTGATCAGCAAAGGCCGATTATTTACTTGGATTAAACCTGGTTCGACACATATGATACCCCGGAAAAGGGTTGGATTGGCTCAAGCGGCAAGTGTAAAACAAGCGCGCCATCAAAAAGAGGTAAACGAATTACGATTTTGCATGCTGGATCTAAAGACGGATGTATTCCAAATGAACTTTCTCTGTCTGCAAGAAACACTCTGGATTACCATGAGGACACCACTGCTGATTTATTTGAAGATTGGTTTAAAACCAATTACAAATATACCTCCGAATAGCGTAATTGTAATGAACAATGCAAGCCACCATAGTAGGCAGTTGACCAAGACTCCCTCCTCAAATGACACAAAAGCAACAATCCAAAACTACATGTATGATAATGACATTTATTTTCAGAAAGATTATGCCAAAAGCCAATTAATTGAGGTTTTACAAAGTTTAAAACTACAAAAGGAATACTTCTGTGAAAATTATGCAAAAAATCTAGGGCATACAGTTTTAAGGCTTCCTCCATACCATTGTATATTTGATCCCATCGAACATGTTTGGCACCAACTGAAATCTGCCATTCGTCGTAACAATATTTGCCCTACTATTAACTCCAGTGTACTTGAGCTTATAGTAACTGAAGTTTTTAACATCCCTTCGCAAAGTTGGGCAATTCTGTTACACATGTTGAAAAAGCGGAAAAATCCTATATCCATATAAACAATATAGCACAAATAATAATTAGAACAGATGATGACAGCGATAGTGATATTGATATATTAGGTGAATAATTATTATAAGTACCAAATAAATTGTATATTTTTGCAATCATAAATATAATTTTTAATAATAAAATAACTTGTAATTTCACACTTAAACATAAATAAAATATTATTTTAGTGTCTTTCCTAATAGGGATCAGTTAAGTAGTCACTTTCTTATATCTCTGAACAGACTTTACCTCAGATTCATCGGAAACCGTGCGCAGAGGGTTGAGGTTACAGGCAAGTCTCGTTTCACGCGATATTCACCTGACGGACGTCAAAGAGTGTGGAGAAGGCCCGGATAATGATACTCTCAACGTTGTTTCTCTCCTAGAGTGCCACTTGGTGGCGGAGGAGTGATGGTGTGGGCGGCATTTCTTTGGAAGCCCGTACAGACCTCATTACACTTCAGGGGGGTATTAACGCTAATAAATACATCAGACAGTACGCAGAAGAACGTGTGGTACCATATTCGCATTTTATAGGAGAGAATTTTAATTTAATACACGACAATGCTCGACCGCACACAGCACAAATAACGAGGCAATATTTGAACGATGTTGGCCTTCAAGTATTGGACTGGCCCTCAAGAAGTCCGGATCTGAACCCTATTGAGCATATGTGGGATACACTAGGAACGAGAGTTAGGCAGAATTACGGCGAGTTTCAAACTTTGGTTGCGTTAGCACAGGCACTGACAAACGAGTGGCAGCAGATACCCCAAGACGCGGTTGCTGCTTTAATTGAATCTTTGCCTGAAAGGATGAGAGCTGTTATTCAGGCTCATGGAGGAAATACTCGATTTTAATAAAATAATCTTAATACCTTGCTGATTATTGCTTATTTCCTTTAAACCTGTGTTTTTCCTTTAAAAATCCAGATATCGGTATGAATTAAAAAACAAGTTGGGACTTAGAAATGTCGTACAAAGAAACATCAATTATTTTTTAAATTTTTCCACAGGATGTTCAGAAATTAAGCGTAAAATGCAATTTTTTGTGCCACCCTGTATGTCAATATATCCATTTATACTGTTCGTAAAAACGATATCAGAACATAATGAAGACGACAGCATCTGCAACATGTCAAAAAATTATCGAACTTGGTAAAAAAACTTAAAAGTCATTTAAGATTGAATTGAAGCAAAATTTTTTCCGTCCGGTTAATTGTGTGGTCCAGTGTATTATATTTAAAAAAATATCTAATTCGGCTTCATAAATATTAAAATATGTTGTTTTTTTTTTTAAACATTTAAGAGACATGCAGGTACGTGGTAATTAAGTTCGCCACACGGCTGGTGAGCTACGAAAGGAATCCGAGCAAAAAACGTGGCATTGTTGACGGACTTTTCGCTTTAAATTCCCATAAAATGTTAATTTGTATGTAATTCTAATATATTATTTAAAACAATTAGACGTATGCATATCCCTGTATATTGTATACCCTGTAACATATACCCCGTTGATTTCCCCCCTTCACGTTGCAAAATATATTCGCTTTATATTCTTAAAGCGGTGAGGATAATATGTTTTGGTAAATTTGGCAATCCACGCTGAAATCAAGCAATCAGCGGAGATTTCTGCCCCTTACTACTGATCTTGTCTGTTTTTGTCGTATCGTATGATATTGAATTAGTGGGGATACAAAGCACATCTTCAGAAATTTATAATTAATAATATTTAAGCTTTGATCATTGTAAAATGAATAAATATATAAAAGGTAAAGTCATGATAGGGCAGTAATGGCCAATAAATCAGTAGGTATGACGTTAATGGCAAACCAGTCAATTGGTCGATACAAAAAAATGTTGTTAGCAATCATCTCCAAGTCATTGTTGATTTTATTTACAGATGCAGAAAAAAAATATTAATAATAGATCAATCGGCGAATTATGAATCAAAGGATCAGCAAATTTGAAGGATTAAGACGAATAAACTTAACAATAAATTAAATAAAAATCAGGAAACAAGAATACTTTGGTTGCATTAATATCATGAGGAAAGAAGTATCTTACAATTAAAAATGGAAGGAAGAAGATGTGCAAGAAAAGTGAGGCACATCGCGACTGAAGAACGTAAGAGAATGGATTGTCTGTATGTCGACAAAACTATTCATGTTATTTCAGGTTCTGAAGTGATATCGTAGGACGGCACCCTAAGAAGAAGAAGCTATATACAGAGAGTATATTAAAGTAAGGGATTATTTGGTAATGCTAAAGATTCTACTGATAAATACATCATTAGCATGCTCTGTACATATTGTTACAGTAAAAAAATGTCCTGATATAATTAATTGTACGATAATGAGCAAGCTTGCCATAATTCATATGGTGGCCTTTTATTCATCGTTACACCATAATACTGAAAAAATTAACTTATTCCTTTGATGTACCTACATTTGAACTTTATCGAACGAGTTGTTATGGAAACTCAAGGCACATAAAGTTTTCCAGCCCAGCTCAATTTGATTTAGAATGCATAACTGCAGGCAAATATACTGAGTGTTTTAGAAGTACGGTATGTAACTTAAGCGGGTTATTCCTTATGATGTTCTAAGAGGAAAAGTTCATATGAATATGTGTCCGGAGTTGCCCCGTTTTTATATACAGGGTATTAAAGATTTTTTTAGTTTTTCTAAATATCCTTTTCCCGACTTTATTGAAATTTGGTACCGTTATTCATAATCATTTAAAAAAATATTTTTAATTTAAATGCTTTAATACAGGTATGCGAAAACAATTTAGGGAACAAAGAAGTTGTATTATTAGTTTGTAAATTCGAAAAAAATATTAAAATTAGAGAAAAGTCAGTGGTGTACATTTTCTTGTCAATAATATTCGTTAAGGTGTTCCCCGGGATGCCACTGGACTTTTTTTTTTAAACTTTAACACCCTGTATATCAAAAACGGGCAACTTCGGATACAATTCAGATGAACCTTTTCTCTTAGAATATCTAAAGGAATCACCTCCTTACGTTACGTATCGTACTTCTGAAATACCCTTTATACTTTTCCGAAAATCGATCGGAAATATTGACATTTTGGATAAAATTTTTGAAAGAAGAAGTCAATATTTCCTTGAACTTAGTCGTTGCTAGGCTACGAAAAATAACTATTAGGAAATATTTATTTTTGTACTTTAAGGAAATGTTATTTATTTCCAACCATATTATAATATGTAGAGTAAAGCTTGCATTGGGACAATTGAGCTTCATCTACCCCCTGCTTCACAGGAGTAGAATTGGCAACAGGACTAAGGTCAACCTCTACAAGGTCTTGGTCAGGCCGGTTTTAACATATGGCGCGCCCTCGTGGTGTAACATAAGCGAGGCGGAGCTGAACAAGTTCCAGGTAGTTCAGAACAAAGCACTAAAGCTAATAGCAAATGTACCGAGATATGCTATGAACCGAGTTCAACACAATGACTTTAAAATAGAGACCATAAAGGAATTTTTTTTTAAAAATCATGACCGACTACTACAAACGTACGGACATTTCGATCAACGAACTCATAACACAGTCACATACAAGAGCAAGACCTCACTCGACATACAAACTACCTAAATATTGGCTTTTTATTGGCGAGCCCATTTAAAGTATGGAGGCACTAGAAATAGTGGAGAAGCACTATCAACACAGCAGCGTTTTTAAGGACGGTAAAAAAAAGGCGCCAAAAGCAAGCAGCATCAAAATCCCAGATAACCACGTATGACTCACCAAGGAATAAAGCTACTGCCGAATAAAAATAAAAATACATATGAACAATACCGACAAAGTAGACGAGGAAAGAAAAGAAGTCACAGGTCTAACTTAGCTTACGAACACATGGAAGATCCCGTATATATATATATATATAATATGTAGATAATGTATACATTCCTTACTTTTAAAAGGTTGGAAAATGTATTTTTTTTTACTTTCACTTCCCGCCCACGGGAGGAAAGGTTACTTTCTTCCCGTGAGTGGGAAGGGAATACAAATTTAAATAAAAACACTGTCTGTCTACATTTTGGTCAAAACATAGCATGAAAAAGTCCATGTTAGATTTTGTTATTATAAAATACTTTTTTAATAGAAAACTTTTTAAAATAAAAGAAACCATATTATAATCTATCAACATTAAATTACATTAAAAAATTTAAAATTGCGAAATAAAATAACAAATTATTATTTACTAAAATTAATAGTTAACTCATTGTATCCCTTAATAAACACGGATAAACCAAAGAAAGGTTATGTCTTTGAGATAAACCAACTTGCTGAAATGTCTCAATAGTTGAATCGGAAATTAAACATTCCTCTGCTTTCCCAGTCTTTTCTCTAACATTGGTGCAATACATGTCTTCTTCACTATCGCTAGACATAGTTTCTTTAATTTTTTTATTTATGCCTTTAATTTTTTTTTTTATGACTAATTTTTTATTTCATAGCAACCATTTAAATTTTTCAAAAACTAACTTGTACAAATTTTTAAATTTTAAAAACGTAAATTTTATTACTGTTACAAAATTTTGATGGTTGTAAACAAAATCGCATATAAAACTTACGAGATACTTTCCACCTCGGTATGTAACATACTATTCTTTATAGTCATTTGTAAACTAAAAAAAATTATTGAGAACCAGTTTTTTTGAAATTTAAAAATTTAAGAATGTCAACACATTTAAAAATATATTTTAAACTTTTTAACTTGCATTTTTATTCTTACGATATTCCATAAAACGATTGTATGCATCTTTTTTTGGATCTTGTTAATTAGTCACTGCCTCGTTAAATGGGGGGGGGGGGGCTCCAGAGTCATCCAGAGTCAAAACCACGGAGAAAACTATTGTAAAAAGCCAAAGATAAACTTTACATGCGTCAAGTTTGACAATTCAATATTACTTCATTTCTATAACAAAAGAAATATTTCATAGCATCCTTTATTTATGAATAAAATTAATAATGCTTTTTCAAAAGTTGATTAAAATAAATTTTCGGAACAATAGTATGTAGGTATACCTTGTAGGAAAAGCAACATTCCTGGGCTCCGTATTCGGATTGGCCTCGACAGGCAATCTTTACAGTCGTTCGGGAATGTTTAGCTTTTCCTACTATGTACACAATGTACTATATCTAGAAAAATGTACTTTTATGCCTAGTAACTACTAAAATTAAAAAAGAACTAAACCGCCTTTGAACATATTGGGAAAAACTCATTTTCTCCCAACTTCAATACTCTGTATTTTAAAAATAAAGTTGCGGCTTCACGTCGATGGACTTTGTTTTCTTAAGATCATCCAAGCTTAAAAAAGATTCAGATTTAAATAAATGAAGAATTGTGGTCTCGTAACAAATTACAAGAAGACCCCTCAGCAAACATTACATTTTAAGAGCTTCTCTTTCTATTAAGTCTATTTTAGCCAAATTTTTAAGATTCGCAAAAAGAAATTCTATCTGTTGATGGACCCGTCTTACAAACTCTTATTTCCTTTGCTGTTAAAAGTCACATGTTTATCAAAATTATATAAAACGTCTACTCTCATTCGTTTTCATCATAGCTCGCTGAGCAACCGCTCTATTCATACAGTTTTACCGAAACAAATAAATCGCGCAAGCCTAGAGTTTTACTGGTCTCGAATTAACCCTCTAATATAACCAAAACTATTCCAAACCCGACACTTAGTCTGGTACAACTTCCCTACACTTAACGATCAAAAACTATAGGGTTGTTTACATTTGTGTTTACGAGCTACGTGTAAAATATAATTTAATGCAGCAAAGTAACTGATAGAAATGACTGTTTTAACTATAATTATTATAAACTAAATTACCTAAAAGTAAAGGGATGATGTGCTTAAAAATTACAAGTAGACACGGTGATAGTTTCAAGGCACATAAAGAACAGTTTTTTATAGTTTGAGGACGAGATTTGTTGAAGAATTATAAGGTAACTTATTTTTTAAATTGCACCGCTTCACATTATTACTTACAATTCTTTTTATATTCTTTTTAACAAAACCAAGAACAACTCTAAATTTCTAATAGTCTTTACATAATTAACAATGGTTGTGTTGGCCGTTATCGTATATGAAATCTTGGCAGAAAATTTATATGTTTTTTTCTGTCTATTTTTAATATATTTTACAAGGTTAATTAAAAAGGGTTTGTTAGGGTTGTTTACCCAAAAGTGAACATATTTTGTAGGTCTAATATCTAC
Source organism: Polydrusus tereticollis (assembly GCA_963920685.1). Lineage (NCBI taxonomy): Eukaryota > Metazoa > Arthropoda > Insecta > Coleoptera > Curculionidae > Polydrusus > Polydrusus tereticollis. The sequence continues at coordinate 22,538,662 of OY987333.1, read as the reverse complement.
GGTTTTTGGAATCTTAACACTTAAGAAGTGATCTATTTATAATTCAAAGAGTTTTATCGTTCTAATAAATTATTATAGAGAAAAACAACATCTACACTAAATCCAAATTTTATAGTATGAATCTAAATACTCTGATTAAAATTAGACAAATTTAGTTACACATAGGGATGCACATCGATACATCGGGTCAAAACATCGATGGATTTGGACTCGATGTTTTATGACATTCTATCACTTTCTGTAAAGTGCACAACGAGCTTAGATGAATACCTAAGATACTGATGGCGCTGTCCAATCTCCTATGTATATAGTTGTTGTTCTTCTTCTTGCTCCAAAGCCAAAATATAAATACATATTTTGCTATAAGAAATACATCGATAAATTCGATGTATATTGATGCTTTTCAGTCGATGTAGGGCGTCCCGGAAGGCACCTTAACTAAGATTCTTGAAGATGTGCGCAACTGACTTTTTTGGAATTTTTGTAGTTTTCTCGCATTAGGCAACTAAAACCAAAACTTTCTTATTTTTAGCATTTTTTTTCGTATCTCGCTTCGTTTTTGAGAAAAAAACATGAAATCTCTTTATCGCAATCAATAAAATAGTTATTTTTCTATCTAGGGTGCGAAATACTACCTTAGTGATCGAGAACAAACATTCGAGCTGACCAAATAATTTCGCACACGACTTGCAAACAATAAAGGGAAATGAAAGTCTGTCTTTACCACCAAAATTTTTTTTAATATATTAACTACACTACACCCTAGATTTGGGTATCGAGGGCATATATATGGGAGGGATTCACCATATGAGTTAGATGTTCAATATACATTCAAGTTTGAAAATTGACTCAATTTTCAAACATAAACTATTAACAATTTTAATTTAGTTAGGGCTAAATTAGCCCCATACTACCCTAAATAACTGCCAAATTTCTACAAAATCGGCTAAAGGATTATTTAGGTATTTACGAGAAAACGATTTCCTTTTAAAAGCTTGACACCCTATATCTTGAAAATGAAGCACTACCGGACCTATGTACATATAAGCGTATATTTCGTCTTAGAATCACTCAAGGAATCCCCTCTTGAGATTTGGCTACGTACTTAAATAACACCATGTGTATTAAAATCTTAAAAAACAAGCGTTCGGAATTTGAAAACTTTGGTAATAATCGGTGTAAACAGCTGTTAGAGCAAAACTCGATAATATTTAATAAATACGTTTAATATTTTCTTTACAATAAAAAATATACTTTCACTAATGCATAGTAATTTGTTTTAAGTCAAAACATAAAAAATAACAGTAATGATCTAGGAAAGCAATTAAACAAATTCCAGTTTTTGGGCTACGCACTTTTAAAAATTATATTAGAATATCTTTTTTATAACTGAACTCTTGGACAAAATTAACGCAATATCATAAATTTACCACACATTTGATGCTATTCTCTTTCGAAACCTAAAATCCGGCTTGATTTTTTTTTTGATAGTAGGTTAATCCCTTTACAATGTCAGAATTTTCGTTATTCTTGATGAAAAGTTTTATACCAGGTGTAATACAAATGTTGTTTTTTTTTCGCCCTATAAAGTAAATTAGCAACTGCGACATATCCTAGTTTAAATTAGCTCTCTCCTCAATGTTCTCATTTTTGGTTCACTTTACTATCCTTAGGATTAGAGGAGATACACTGATTTATAGATCAACATGTTTTTATTCATTTTTAAAACTACTTATTTACTCATAACTTATTACCTACGTGTCCCCTGATAAGTAACGAGTCATTATGCCATCATCCCTGTATATCTTTTAAGAGTTTAAATAAAATTTACGGCTAAAATCTTTCCAACAAAGAATGACTCCTGAGACACCAAGCTCCTCTGGTAGTGATACCGCTAAACCACCAGTCAAAACCGGCGAAGAAAGACTGATGGTCGCCGTCAGGATCAGACCCTTGAAGAATGACGAGGCACAAAGAGTACTGTATGCTGCTGATAAAAAAGTAAGTATGAGCAAAATTTTTTATTTATTTTTAATTTTACCTCTTTTAGTTTTAACTTTTTTAAATATCTCTATAACTTTTTAATTCGAAACAATATGCAGGTGGGGCATTTAAATCATACTTTCTCTTAATAAATTAGTAAATTTAACAGTCAAGTCATTTTCTATTTTTAAGATATAGTTAAGAATTAAAAAAGAATACATATGTACCTAAAACAAAATGAAGATAGATGGATGTTCTGTGCAGAAAATTGTTTGTATGTTGTTCAATATGTCTTGCCAATTTTTCCTGTAATGTTTGGGTGCATTTCTTGATCGATAACAGTACACATCTCCAACTTCGTCCAACTGCATCTTGCATCAATATGGAATTTTTTCCTTCAAATCAATCATCAAATCTCTGAAACTTTCATACTGCAGCATCAAAAAATCGTTCTTCTGGGCGTCTGTAAATACATGCTACCCCAGTGGCGGCTCGTGAACTCTATTAGTGGTGGTGCTGCATAGATAAAAAAAAAAATAACACGGCAGCAAAAAAAAATTTTTGGACCACGCCCATTTATAAAAATTTTAAATTATAAATTTTGCCATGACTTTTACCACAGTTTTAATATTTAAATCGAGCATAGGTCGACCACGCTTTTCCACAACTAATTGTTTTTTATACGTAAGTTTCAGTGGGTCTCTGCTATTGCTGCCAGATTTAAAGTACCTACATTTTGCGCCGCAAAAGTTTTTGGGTGCCACGCCCTTTCTTGTTGACGAATCCTGCTTTTCAAGTAGGAAAATTAATAATACCTAGATAAAAATATTAACATATTTTTGGAAAAAATAATAAACTTACCTATTTTTTATAAATTACCTAAGTCTATCCTACGTTCTTTTCGATTCGCAAATCTTGTAATCAATTTTCATTAAAATTGTCTATTTCGGAGATAAACATTTTTTCAATAATAAAGCCGAAACTGCTCTCCAGAAGGGACATGTTTAATGAGGGATAAATAAGAATGAAAAAGTCCTATCACCTTCTTTATTTAAAAAATTTAATTTTTTTCAATAGATAGCATGGAAAGAGCTGTTAAACGATCTTCGGTCATTAAATTTGTAAGAAACGTTTTGATTCGTTTTAGTGTGGAAAAACATCGTTCGGCCTCTGATGTTGTCATGGGAATTGTTACCAGAATTTCTAATAATCTTCTAGTCTCCTTCAACGTATCTCCTAGATTGCTTGTTATTAAAGATTTTTGAAGAGGTAGTGCGCCATTTAAAGTCCTGCAATAATTTCTTGAATAAATAACAGACAGTTCAGTTCGTAATAGTTCTTTATCAAGTGTGGGATAGAAGGAACATACATATTGACACATTTTCATTATGTCTCTGTACCGGGTGACTTCGTATAAACTAGCACGCCCCGTAACTTTTTTATTTTTTATCGTACGGAAAAAATAAAAAAAGTGAGATGCAGGGGAAATTGTTTCCTTTCCAAATCTGCGTTGTAGTTTTCGGTAACTTTGCATATATACGGGGGACGATAAAAAGTATTTTTTTTTAATGGAATGCCCTGTATATTTTCGGCTGAAATGAAAGATCTTTTTTTTCTGATCTTAAATATACCATACAAGTTGACATTTGGTTTAGTCATTTTTGCGTTTACATTTGCATTGAATTTACATTATCTTGATATACGAACCGAGTAAGTTGCACTGACAGTTATTATTTCAATGACAATGTCAATTCAGAAACATTTGTTACTATTGTTTTCATGGCCCACTGTTCAAAAAGTTGTTGTACTCAGTAATCATGGTAGCGTATATCAAGATAATGTAAATTCAATGCAAATGTAAACTTAAATAACGCAAAAATGGCTGAACCAAATGTCAACTTGTATAGTATATTTGAAATCAGAAAAAAAAGGTCTTTCATTTTAGCCGAAAATATACAGGGCATTACATTAAAAAAAAAATACTTTTTGTCGTCCCCCGTATATTTGTAAAGTTACTAAAAACTACAATGCAAATTTGGAAAGGAAAAAATTTCCCCTGTATGCCAGTTTTTTTATTTTTCCCGTACGATAAAAAATAAAAAAGTTACTGGGGGCTAGATTATACGAAGTCACCCGGTACATTTATCTAATAAGCGGAATCTAATTGAGCCATAATATTAGTTGACCCTAGTAATGTAAATTCCATACAATTATGAAGATGGCTTTTAGAGTTTTCGTGTCTTTTTATCTTCAAACTCAAGTGCTCTAGATCGGTGACCCCTATTTCCGTCCAAGCTTCACGCCACCAAATAGTAAGCAGGGAAAACAGTATAAAGCATTTTTGTTGTTACATACATCCACAAATCCATTCATTTTTTGAATAAATGTCTCTATTAAATTTACGTGCATAGCTTTTTCCTCTACTTATACTAGATTTTTCAATAATAATATCTGGTAATGGTCTACCTTTTGTTTGTAATTCTATCTTTTCTTCGTATGAATATTTAAAAAATCTCTTCACATTAATTAAATTCAAGACCACTTCCATAGTACACTACACAGTTAATAATTGTCACAGCAATACACAAAAACCACTCCCGCACTCAATTATTATTGTTTTTAAGTTCAATTCGCCGTATACTTAACAGTCGCGTAAAAATTCGTTCGATACTATTCAATACCGTATCCCGCGAACCTGCGCTGGACTAAATGCAGCGAGCTCTCCAGTTAAATCACGGCTTCATTTTAGACCGTTACGGGGGAAGCGGAGTGCGCGCGGGTGTTCGAAGGAGCTTACCGACCCCGATCGTGTTGCCCAGATCAAAAATATTTCAGCGACAGGGAAAGTCCGTAGTGTCGGACGATATTCCATTGGTCGACTTTACTTAGACCATCGCCACGGTATGTACAGTCCGCTACACACACGAGTCTAGAGCTGACAAAACAATCCGAGCAAGAATTAATACAATTGAAATGAAATATTTTTTATAGATTATGTAATTATTATTATTTTTCTTTGTTTTTTTGAGAGCTCTGCAGCACTGCAGCGCCTATGCACCAGCGGCCACTGTGCTAGCCCTCACAACGTAGAAGACGGAATCTTGACTCATCTGTGGATGAATAAAATAACTATTTGTTCTAATATCTTTTTCAAAGCTCCGCTACTGATTTTGGACGGATTTTGGCTTTAGCTACGTATATGCAATCACCATCAACAATTTCATGCAAAGGGGTGCTTAATTTTTAAAATTCCATGTTGGTTTCGATACGCTGCCACTTTTAAGATTACCAAGCCTAAGCGCTTGATAAGCAATAATTATGTGAAATTTATTTAAATTTTTACGCATAATTAATGATGAAAGGTATTTATTGCGCATTTTCCTTCAGAGCTGTGATTTTTTTTAATTGCTGGCCAAAATTATTTCTCTGATGATGAGTACCACAAATGTATTACATGAATAAACCAGAAACAATCACATATGATCAAGTCCTAAATTTTTAAATTTCCAGAAAGATAACAAAAGTTAATCATTGAGTAATGTAAAATAATTGTATACACATACAAATTGCAAGAAAAACTAATTTAATATTAATGAAGTAAATATTAAATATCCCTTTTCTAAATAGCTAAATAACTTAATCATTTGGTATGCCGGGTAAAGTAAAAGCGGTTAAAAATGTTTCTAAATATTTTAGATAAAAATATTCCATTAATTTCATTTAAAAACGCGTTTTTTTTTATTCAGGATAATTTCTTAAATCCCCATTAAGGCAGAGAGTGTTAAAAGCATCCAGGGATATCACTTGAAGCAATTGGCAACACTTTGTAGTTTTATGTTTTAGAAGGTTAAGAAAAAAACAGTTATATATATTTTTCCATTTTTAATAGTAATTCAGCTGGCACACTAAAAACTTATAAGAACGTTTAAAAATATTAAACAACATCGTTCCATAGTGTAAGACGACAAAGCATCTAGTTATATTTTTACATACCTTTCTTTTCCACGGTTTACCAAATCAGTACAACCAAAAAGATGAAAGAAATCTATGAAAAACCCACATAACAATTTTCATTACATTATATCTTATGTGTCAAATTAAAATGTTTGAGATGCTCTATCCAATGGTCTAAACCATATTTTGATCCGACTTTTCGTTTTCGAGCTTTTAAGTACCAAAAGTGGTCCTGTTTTGATTTACAATCGATTAAATCCATCTTCTGATCCTAACGATAAAAAATAGGGTTCTGAAGGTCGACGTCCGCCACAACATCAGAAAGTTTTTATTATTTAGTGTCCCTGTAATTTTTTTTTTAGTTTGAAGTTTAATAACTTTTTTTTGAAACACCCTCTCCTGTATAATTGAATTTTATCGCACCAGATACCTTAGATAGTTGTTAAGTTACTGGGATGGATTTTTTAGATGTTCTGTTTATCTGAAAGTATTATACCGGGTGTTGCATCGTCGAGCGGGACATAGGAAATCCCATGTAATTTTAAATGGGGTCAATTATTGGCTTCCCTAATTATTTTAGAGAAAAATTCTATTTAGGTTTATTAAAGAGCACTAAAACCCACATTCAAAAGAATAACTTTAGATATTTTTGATGAGCCCGTTTACGGGTTATCGCCGATTTCTTCTTAACTATTTCTCCTTTTTATGGCCCCGTATTTGCGGGCACCAGTCAAGGTAAAAGATGACTGTCAAATAAAGTTGTCATTTTGAAATGTGTGCTTTATTGTTATAAAAACTCGTACATCGAAAATATTAAAGGTGTATTTATGAGTACAAATTAATCTGAATAAAACTAAAATAAAGTATCCAATTACAAGGTTAATTATGACATTTTACATGTTTCAATATTTTACTGATTAATAGGTAGTTACTATTAAATTGTTAGAACTTTAGGATTTAAGAAGATGTTCAAATATTCCTCCATTGACTGCTAAACAATAACCGAGGCGATCATAAAATTCTCTTCTTACATTCGCTAGTTGGTAAACTGAAATTCTATTGCATTCGGCAGAAATAGCATTTTTTAACTCGTCTAGATTTGGGTATTTTTATCTTTGTATATCCTGTTTTTTAAATGGCCCCAGAGAAAGAAATCATTTGGCGATAAATCAGGAGACCTGGCTGGCCAATTTACTGTATGATTTAAGCCAATAACATTTCCATTAAAAGCACGGTTTAAATATTCCCGGACAGCCAGGGTACTATGTGCCGGGCAGCCATCCATTTGGTACCAAACTTCCTGATTTTCCCTGGCGGCATCATGTAAAGTAGGTAAAATATGATCTTCAAGTAGTTCCAAAAAATATTCTGCATTTAAATTTCGTGTAAGAAATAATGGCCCGATAATATTTTCTCCGAAAATCCCAGCCCATACATTAACTTTTTGTGGATATTGCGTCCTTCTTTCCACAAACCTGTGTTGGTTTTCTTTGCTCCAATATCGATAATTTTGAACATTAGGTTCATTGTTTAAGGTAAATGTGCATTCGTCAGTGAAACAAATGTTTTTTAAAAATTCCCTATCCATGTTTGCTCTTTCCATCATGCCAAAACAAAACTCCTGTCGTCGTATTTCGTCCCTATCTCTTAGCTCTTGGTGCTTTTCATATTTGTATGAATAATATTTATGTCGTTTCAAAGCTCGTAACGCTGTGGTGTGATCTAATCCTATGTCATCCTCAAGTTTCCTTGTGCTGATCTTCCCATCATTTTCTTCCACGCACAATAAAACTTGCAAGTCCCTATCATTTCATGCATCTCTTCTTTGTTCCTGCCTTTCTTCACATCTGCAGTTATTTATTACAGTGCCTTTTGTCTCAAATTTCTTGATAGTCCTTTCGACTGTAGATTTTGCAGGTATCGGTCTATTCGGATACAGAGCAGCAAACATGTCTAACACATTTTGATAACTATTTCCTTGATAATACCATTTAATCATCAATATTTTTTCTTCAGAAGTGTAATTCATGGCTAATATTTTCGATGTACGAGTTTTTATAACAATAAAGCACACATTTAAAAATGACAACTTTATTTGACAGTCATCTTTTACCTTGACTGGTGCCCGCAAATACGGGGCCATAAAAAGGAGAAATAGGTGTGGGTTTTAGTGCTCTTTAATAAACCTAAATAGAATTTTTCTCTAAAATAATTAGGGAAGCCAATAATTGACCCCATTTAAAATTACATGGGATTTCCTATGTCCCGCTCGACGATGCAACACCCGGTATAGTTCTTTGTGCAATGACCAACTGTCGCTGATTTTGAAGTATAACCTGATTTTAATCTATGTGACCACTTTCCAATGTGCATATATCTTGATACTCCTTGAGATGTTTCAAACAATCGCACATTGGTCCTCAAATGAATAAAAAAAATGAAACTGGGAGGCCGATGTTCAAGAATTTACTGCAATATTCCCCTAATGTGGAGAACATGTCAAACGACCCAAATTTGAAGTATCAAAATATTTGCGACTCTATTTGGTAGTCAGCTTTAGCTGCTGGTCTGGTCAATGAAAAGTAATCCTAATACGACAAATAAACCATGATTTGACCACAAATGTAGAGATCTAAAAAAAACTATTTAAATTCTCATTAAAAAATTGCAAGAAAAATAACTTTGCTGAATCTTTTAAGTCACTACGCGATTAAAAAGAAAAAGAAGGAATTCGATCAAGACCTCGTTAATGCCCTTTCCTCTACAAAAGATCGGGTTTCCTTTTAGAAAACTTTTAACACGTTTGGACGTACGAAAAATGTCTGCCAAATTTCTTTCCGCGAGTGGGAAGATTGTTATGATTTTAAGATTAAACCTCGGATTTCTTCCAATATTACTTATTTCGATGCTAAAAATTTTCTGTTTGACAAGTCAATTACCTTAGATGTCATACTGCCTTAAAAAATGCAAGAATGGCAAAGCACCTGGCCATGATGAAATTTCATGCGAGGTTTTTAAGAAACTTCCTAACAATTGACTTTTATATAATTAATCGGTTATACTCGATGGTACGTTAGAAGTATCTGGAGAACGAAAAGAAAAATAATTTTGAAATTTTCACTACGGCCATAGGAGGCTGCGCTCTAGCTTTTAAAAATAGTTTCGCGGTTGCAGTGGTTCCAGATCTATTGATAACTGACATCAACTTTGGAATTTTAAATGGGACACCCTGTAGTTTATTTTATTTTTAGATTCTACGAAGCAATCTAGTCTTTTTTTGTATAAGATATTTTTCCACTTCTCTTGCCGTTTCTTAAATATTAATTATATTGTGTCTTTTTTTTAACGAAACTATGTGAATTAAAACTTTAACATCAGTTCACTGTCACTTTTTTTAAATGGAACACCCTTGTATATTATTGAAGTGTTGAATAGAGTGGACCAATTGAATTTTTTTCATATAGAGTGTTCCTCTAACTATTTTGAACCGCTTTCGATTTATAAGCCATTTTATGAATAATTACTATTCATATTCGAGGACAAGACATTAAAGATCTAAATCGATAAGTGTGCCATGATGTAACAACATAACTACCATACATAACGATGGTGACATGACATGTGTCACTTTTTAGTTTGGGGTTGCTTATGTCAGATTAATATAGCAAAAATGAAGAATAATAGTTATTCAAATTCGGATATTTTAAATTTGTTTTATATTCACGGCGAGTGTCAAAGAATTGTTTCAAGAACCTGCAGAAGATTTAACGCTCTTTTTCCGAATTTGCCGCCAAGATATCAATTTCACCCTGTTACTGAGAACGAAGAAAATACAATTAACGTTTTTGCGTATTTTCATGCCTATCCCCATGCTTCAATAACCAGTGTCAAAAATGATTTAGGAATAAATCGAACATCAATATGGAGAATTTTACATAAACATAATATGCATGGCTACAAACTAATTACATTACAGGCTTTACAAGCAGGTGATCCTCCAAAACGTGTGAATCTTGTTATTAATTCGAATTCTTTTTGTTCTCCAGATACTTCTAACGTACCATCAAGTATAGAATACACTGTATAATAAAATATTGCAAAACGAACAAGTCCACATTGCCTATAGCGAAGTTATCTTAACCATGCTTCACGAAAAGGGACCAAGGGTGGATCCTGAAAAATATGTACTCATAAATTGTTGCGCTAATCTTTCTACAATTATACTACTTCAACGGTTAACGACACACCGTGACGCTAACAATAATTTGCCAGGCGGGATTCTAAAAGTCAAGAGGCTGTACGGATAACATTAGATCATTGGACTGAAAAGTCAAAAGGTGTTTGCTGTCTTTGTTGATTTCAAGAGAGCCTTCGACGCAATCAACTCTAATTTTTTATGGCGACAGCTGTATGAATCAGGTATCAGCGCAAAATTTATACAAATAGTTAAACACATATAATATTGGCATTTGAGGCATAGGGTACGAAGATAATATTGAGAGAGCACAAGTGGGATTCTTAAAAAACCTTTTATGGTTACCAAGAGATACCCCCAACAATATAGTTCATCTAGAAATAGCCACTGTCAAAATTAGCTTTCTGATCTTTAAAGGTGCTTTTGCATGGCTTCTTAAACTTAAAACTATGTCAGATCAGAAAAACCCAAAAATATGCTTTAATTATCTGTAACACCTAAGCGAAGCGCCCCATAAAATACAACTGGGTGGCAGAATTAAAACATTATCTTGACTTAGCGGAACACCTTGATCTCTGGAATACTTGTCTCGATAACGTTGGCAATGAGAGACAACGATTTACTTGAATCATATAGTAATGTGTTATTATTTATTAGAGCAAGATTCTTCATTCGTCTTTTTTACTATTGGCCACCAGTTTCTCCAACGAAAAACTGCTTTACTATCTAAGGCTTAAGTTTCCCACATACCTTGTAAGAATTGTTGAAACTGAAAAAATAACAGTCTGAGAATTTCCTGAAATCTTATCGGCAGTCTTCTGATATCATCGGATCGTAATAAGATGGGAAATACTGCCTGGGTGTTCCTTTAAATAATTATCGCGCTTGATCGGTGGCAAAGCACAAAACAAAACGCATTTTTGTGGTAATGTGGCAGCCCATAATTAGAATCCCAAAACGTGTGACGCGTTAGCCCATTAACGTAAACGATCTTCTAAGTAAGCAATAACCATCTAATATTCTATTTATAGCTTGTAAAACAGCACGATTTTTACCTTATTTGCATACAAAGGGCGGTCAGTATAAGATTCAAACAGCGATTGGAGCTTTTTCCTAGTATGATTTCCCATTCACGGGACGAAGATTAAATAACTTTGCTGCAGTGCTATAAATATAATCTGCTTACGCAAAATTGTTGTTAGCGTTAAAGGGTTACAGCATATTGAGTGTTTAAAATTACGGTAACGAGTAGATAACATAAGCACTTTCGAGGATAGATAACGCAAATAAAATTAATTTAAAGGCGAGATATCAGGGCCTTGTGTGGTCAACCTATCTACCGTCCTAGAAACTAGGAATTCAAAAACTCAGTGACAGCTAGGTGATCATACCAGGCTAGGAAACTCTCTATCATCATTTAATATATTTTTCGGATGCATAAACATCTATTAACTAACAGTATAGTGCTAAGAGAATCTTAACATTCACGTTGTATTGCTCAAAATGTGTAGAATTAAGTTATATTATATTCTCCTCACTGCTGAGGATATAAAATAAACTAAGAGGTAATCTCTTCCAGCTTGGTTTACCAGGCTTCTAATCTTCGCTATCTCTTTGTAGCCATAAAAGGACTCTTCAGTCAGTTTTTGGACTAACCATATAGTTGGTGATTGGCCTCCGACGCGACGTTGGGGAAAGGTTTAGTTAGCTAGTTGCATAATTTAATAACACAAACAAGCATACATTTAAAGCATAGAAAGTACGGCGGCGTTGCTGTCTAGACTAATTAAGTAGAAGATCAGCCGTCTACCAAACGAGCGGTCGCCCAGGCAACGACGAAATAAGCCTACGTGATTTAGGCAGAGGTTGAAACAGCATGACGAAATGTTACTCGGTACGAGAAAGAGGGTGATATATCGCAAGTAGGACTTGACGTGTTTGAGTTTTTCGGGCCCATGAAATAGTTGGAAAGTTTACGGATTGAATCCCGAAGGTGTAGCTAATGTAATTAGTACATCCCAAATCTAGTTTATTTGTTGAAATAACTTGGTCCATTTGCGGTGTTAGTGCCCAAAGGTGTTTGAACGTAGTTCTTATACCACGACTCAAGTCCTGTTTAACTGCTGTAAAAAGCAGTCTAAAGCTCGTAGATACGATAAAGCCTCGATAGTTTAAGAATACAGTAGTGTATCCCAATATTATTATTTGTTTAGTGATGTAATGTTAGTGATGAAAAAATGTATAGCTATTTTAATGCAGTAAGTAATTACCATACTAAGTTGTAAAAGTAAAAAGCATTTGCTGTTACGCAGAACGGATGTGAAGATGAGTAAATGAAATACCAGAAGTAAATAGATTCGTGTGAGAAAAAAACCTTTTATTTGAACTGACATATTTTGAACCAAGCAACCTATGGAAATACAGTACACAATTTATGTTTGGCGCAAGCAGGGCTTGAGAATTTGAGGACTTTTTGAAGGCAGATGGTGGAGAGTGTATAGCCGTTGCTTTTCGACATTGGTTCTATGCTCAGTTCACTAGATTCGGAGCATTCTCTTCCATGTCTCAGCTCCCTAGGGAAATATGGAAAAACTAGAGAACTTAACAGCTTAGTTTTATAAGATACTGATCTACCCTTCTATATTCTTTCTGATTTTGTCATGCCAGTTATTCGTTTTATGTCTGGCTCCGCGTTACCTGAAAAGCTTCTGGGGGAGCCCAGGTATAAAAACTCGTCTACAGTCTCCAGACCTCGCAAAGGGATCTGTTGACTGTGGCGTAACCATTGCCCAAGCGCAAGCGGTCTATTCTTGAGCTAACCAAACAATACCTACGAATATTCGCTAAAAATTAAAATGATTTCAATTTTCCCACTTCCCAAATTTTAAATTGTGCGAATTCGTAAAAAATTGAATATGATGATGTCATTTTTTTCGCCAATACATTTGAATCGGCCAAAGAGAATAATATTCGCGACTCGCATTTCGCAATTCGCGTCTATATGAAACTAGCTTGAGTTTTATTTTTGGCATTACGTATTTTTTTGACGTAAACTTGAACGTCGAAATTTATTTTAACTTTTTGCAGCTGGAGTTGATTTCTGCCTTAGCTCATTTGTATTTAGGTAATGAGACCGATATACCCACTCCAACTATGTGGTTTTAACAAGACGGAGCACCACCTCACTACGCGCTAACTGTTCGGTAGCTTTTCAATGAGATATTTCCTAACAGATGGATAGGACGTCGTGGCTTCGTCAAATGGCCGGCCAGGTCTCCGGATTTGACTCCTCTAGACTATTTTCTGTGAGGATATTTAAAAGCCAAAGTTTATTTTACCAGACCCTCTATTATCGATGCGTTGAAAAACCGTATAAGAGATGAAATTTGACAAATCCCATCTTCTTTCATTCGAAGCATAACAAAAGTTATACTGTTTAAAATAATAATGTAGTTTTTAATTTTAAGATTTGTTTAGGCTGTTTATGCCCCAAAAGTTTATAATATTCCTATTCTTATTTTTTGTTAGTAAATATAAATTACTTAAATTCGATAAAATATTTCTAATTAATGCTCCCAGGTTTATTAGAATGAAACCGAATTTGGCTTTTAGGGTCATAATGAAGGACAATTTTGGTTGCGTCCCCCAATAATATGAATATATTGACATGAAATAAGTAATATTTAGTAAAGTTTTTTTTTATATTAATGGTATATCGTAATCTATTATATTATGTTGACCGATAAGTATATGTGTATCATATAATTTAAGGTTGTTGCTATGTTATCGGTAAGACATAAAAAATTAGCTACAGCTAATTTGCTTCGAAATTATCTTAAGTAAACAAAAAAAAACTATGTTATTCACGATATGTGGAAACAAAAAATGTAATGACCTTCTAAGTAAATATTAATGCGAAATAAAAAATTGAACTATAAATATTAATATTTATTTATTTTATTTACATGCACCCGAATATCAAATAATATATGTTGGCATACAAATATTTTTAAAACATTATCAGATGTTGTTTGGTAAACTATTGTAGTAGAATTACTCATAATCAAAAATTCGTTTGTCTTTTACTTTTTTGATTCTGTTTTTATAATTTTTTTCGTGTTTGGTCCAAAAATATTATTTGTTACAAAATGTTTTACAAGAAAGGCTATTTTTTCCACTTATTTGTAGTAGGGGTTAAAGATAATAAAGAGGACAGGGATACTAATAATAATAAATCACCTTTTTTTACCAGTAACTTGAGAAATCGTTATTGTTGACTCCATTTCTCTAATGATAAGTAAAATTTCTTTCCTTAGGTAAATAAGAAGAACTTTCTGTGTAATGAGGTTAAGTTATACACGATTTTAGCATTTTTACTCATCGTTTCTTTAACATGTTATTCCATTTTAAATTATAAAGTTTTCGAAAATGGTATAAAATTTTCAATAAAACAGGAATTTTTATAATAAATTGGAAGACATTTCAAATGGAAGCTGTGACATATTCAAAAATGTCAACACAACCTCAAATTTCTATAAACTGACATTTAAAATTGGATTTAATTGGTTGTGTAATGAATAGTCTACTATTATTTTAAAAGTATGATAACAGAAATACGCAATAATGTTAAAATTCAAATAAATAAATAAAACTATTAATTCACTATATAAATTTCTCACAAATTCAAAATATTCACTAGCATTGTGTGGTACTGTGATTACTAGCACTAAATATTTATTTCTTGTAACTTTTTTTATATTATTAAGATCTTTTATATTTACTAGCAAATATTTGAAATTAAAAGTGCGTCATTTTATAAAGACAATTTGTAAAATATATTCAAATTAGGAAATAGAATAACTTTTCCAGGAAATCCATAGATTAAAAAAAAATTCTTCTAAATACACTGTCGAAACTAACCTAGGTCTAAACCAAATTTAACTTAGTTAAAATGTTCCCATTATTTCTAAGCGTTAATACGACTTTTGTTCATTTGATGGCTTCCTATTGATTTAATAACTTTTAATAAAATAAACAAAAACATAAACATATTTGATAAAAACAAACCGCGCAGTGCTAGTGATCGCGTGTTTGCGTGCTCCATCCGATGATGACTAACCAGAAATTACTACGACATCGCCATGAATAACAGATCTGACCCAATTGATAGATAAATATTAGAGCCCAATAAAAAAGGCTTCTGGAGAAGATGCTTTAGTTCATTTATAAACTAATACAAGAATATTGTTGCGGTAATATTTTTTTAATGTATTTGAAAAACCGTAACTTTTCGTACATGCAAGTAGTAAATAACCCTAATGTTAACTAGCGTTTCCTATAATTTAAGTGCCAGAAATAATTACTTACATCGTAATGTCTTACAATGTGTAAAGCGAATAGTATGTCTAGGACTTCATGTCTTTATCTTGAATGAAATATCAATGTTTTATTTAGAGGTCAATCAATCAATATCGCCTTGAAAAAAATGAACTTGACCATTGAATGTATCAAGGTGAAGTTAACATAAATGAACCGGTCACAGTTTCTCTGACAGTTATTTGCATTAGATTAGTAATGATTATTAAGATAAAAAAAATATAATAATAAAAATAAATTACAACAAACAATGTTTGTCCCTTATCCTTTCCATCAGACCCAATCTCTGGACGCGTTTCGCTGTATAACAGCTCATCAGCAGAGCTATAGGGTCTGACGGAAAGGAAGGGACTGTCTGTGACTTTCATCACTATATATAGAAAACAATATAGGAATGAAGCACAACGGCGACATCCCTTGGTAATCGAGCGTACCACCGAGCGAGCCGGTGAGGTTCTATAAAGATCCATACACCAGCTCTGTTGATGAGCTGTTATACAGCGAAACGCGTCCAGAGATTGGGTCTGATGGAAAGGATAAGGGACAAACATTGTTTGTTGTAATCTTAAGGTCTCGGTAACCTAAACCGAAGAAATGGTTTTCGGCGCCACCGAGGTTAGATGCCTGTTACTATGGGCTCCGTGCTGGTGTATGGATCTTTATAGAACCTCACCGGCTCGCTCGGTGGTACGCTCGATTACCAAGGGATGTCGCCGTTGTGCTTCATTCCTATATTGTTTTCTATATATAGTGATGAAAGTCACAGACAGTCCCTTCCTTTCCGTCAGACCCTATAGCTCTGCTGATGAGCTGTTATACAGCGAAACGCGTCCAGAGATTGGGTCTGATGGAAAGGATAAGGGACAAACATTGTTTGTTGTAATCTTAAGGTCTCGGTAACCTAAACCGAAGAAATGGTTTTCGGCGCCACCGAGGTTAGATGCCTGTTACTATGGGCTCCGTGCTGGTGTATGGATCTTTATAGAACCTCACCGGCTCGCTCGGTGGTACGCTCGATTACCAAGGGATGTCGCCGTTGTGCTTCATTCCTATATTGTTTTCTATAAAAATAAATGTAAACACTTTCCCTATTTTTAAAATGTTTACAGCAGGGATGCACAGACTTATAGGGAACAGGGGCCACTCGGAAAAAATATAAGCCACTACCAGCAATACTTATTAACACAAAAATTTTTATTTTTAAATATTATGTAATACAATGATAAGAATAAAAGAACCCTCAAAAATGTTTGTTGTAATTATGTAATCGTAAGGAAATCTAATCATTACAATGTAATATTTCATGTTTTATAATTTTGATAAAACTGCATTAATTCCTTGGTACTTATGTTTTTAGTTTGTAAATATTTGTTTAACCTAGTTACTATCCCAGATGTACTTCCAACCATTGAAGGTGCTCTGTCAGTCGTAATTCCAGATATTTTCGTTAAATCCAAATCCAAGATAGAACATTTTTCCAGAAGAGCTTTGAGCATGTCACTCCCCTTGGTTCATACTAATCAGTTCTTCACTCGCTTCAAAATTTTGCGTTACACCTCGTAAAAATATTAAGAGTTGGCCAGTGGAACTTTTATCTGTAGATTCGTCGAGTGCTATAGAAAAATACTCAAAACTTCTCGATTTCGTAGCTAATTGCTCTTTTATATTAGCTGCAAATGCGGTAACTATTCTTTGAACAGTCATTCGATTTAATTGAATTTTTTCAAACTTCTTTACATTTTCCGGACATTTTTTTTTTGCGGCGATATCTAAACATTGCCTAACAAACTCACCATCTTTAAAAGGCCGACAAGTTTTCGCTATTATTCGAGATATTTCAATACTAACTTCAGTAGCTGTTTCAGCATCTTGAATTGGTTTTGTAAACATAGCTTGCTGGCCCATTAGTTCCCGTTATAAAGTGGAAATTCTTTGCGTTCGATTTTCGCCAGGTAATTTGGTAAAAGTAGGATGCTGGGTTCCATAGTGCCTTTTCACATTATATTCCTTCGGAATAGAAACACTACTCTTGCATATTAAACAGACAATTTTGTTATGCGATGAAATAAAAAAGTATTTGTCGGTCCAAATATCTTGAAACTGTCGATTTTCATCTTCAACCTTACGACTACGTTTCTTACTGGGGCCTGGTTTATCCATATCAAAATTGATATTATATTGTTACGTAGGTAGAAGCCAAGTTCGAACGACGAAATATTTACTCGTCACAGATTACAGTTCTCAATATCAATATCGATGGTACATCGTAATCTATTATATTATGTTAACCGATATGTATCAGTGTATTCGATTCCTTTTATAAATATAATTTTTTAATAGACTGCAGTATTGGAGGATAGCGAGAAGAACGACGTCATAAGACAGAAAAAAGGTATAGAGAGGCAATATGCATTTGATGTAGTGTTTGGAGAAGATTCAGCTCAAGAGGAAGTCTATGAAGTGACTACAAGTGGTTTGGTTAAGGACGTCTTAAATGGGTAAATAATATAATGTTAATGAATGTTGACAGATAGTGACTTTATGCAGTGCCCTGCCATAGGGATGTTATTATCCCTAACTTAAATTTAAAAAATCTACAATATACTTTTAAATGTTTATATCTGGTATCTGTTTAAAGAACAACTGTCTATTTTAGGTATAATGGTACTGTCTTCGCCTATGGAGCAACTGGAGCTGGAAAAACACATACGATGGTTGGAAATCCTAATCATCCCGGAATCATGATCCGGGCACTAAATGATCTTTTTGAGGTGGTAAAAGATAAGGAAGATGAATATTCGGTGAGTCAAAAGTGTGTATGAATGTAAATAATTATACCCTGCGAGCAAATTTATCTAATTTCTTGAATAATTCACGCGATGGGTAACGTCAAAGAGGTTCTATACAACATAGAAAAGGAGCTGGGAGACCATAGAAAATAACCCAATAAGATGTGTCAGACGCCTGTCTCAACAAGTGGGAAGATCTTATGGAGCATACAGAACTCTTCAGAAAAAACAGTTAAGTTTGTTTCCTTATAAAGTGCACGTATTCCAATAAATACGAGGTGCAGATTTTGTAAGACGCAGAAATAACTGTCAGTGGCTTACCCAAAATTTATTGGAAATAAATGATCCGGTTATGTGAATTCTCAGAATATTCGCATATGGAGTAGTGAAAATTCCCATTTTACAAAAAATTGGTATCTGGTTGGCTGTTTTCCGAAGAGGAATGGTTGGTCCTATTTTTCTGTGGCACAATTACAGCACAATATACAGGGTGTCTGTAAAAGGTCTTTACAAAAACCTACCACATTCTTCAGACCAAAAGTAGCCGATTTAAGTAAACTTACCTTAGTACAAAGTTGCTTAGTTTGGGCGCTAGACGGCGCTGAAGTGACAATTTTTAAACCGAAATTTGGTACCTTGGCATAGCCTTATGGGGCAAAAAAACCCATGTCACAATTCTGATTAATATCAGTCCATGGGCGTAGAGCCTGGGTTTTTTTACTAATTGCTTGTTTCAGATTTCTATGCCAATGAAACAAGAGGGGTTTGGGCACAAAATTCACCTAAACCAACTCATTTGCTACAAAAAAGGTTCTCGTGATAAGACTCGACTCCTCTGACGGTTTTCGAGAAATTTGAATTTTATTAGTTAATACGTAGTAGTTTTTACCACGTAGTACTTGGGTTTTATAGAATTTTTCTGTTTTTGATTTCTACGCCAATGGAAGATTAGAAGTTTAAGTTTAAAATTTAGATTAAACCAACTACTATTTACTACAAAAAACCTCTTGAACAGTTTTCTTATCATCTGCTTTTTGTTCGCACGGTATTTTTCAGGTATGTACAACACGACCTTACACCTCACAAACGATTGTTATTGTTGGTTATTAATAGTTTCATCTGACAACATAAGATTATTGTCAAATTTGTAACATTTTATATTGTTACAAACGTTCAATTATTTTATCTGCTTGCATTAAGTATTAGAAATCTTTAATTGTCGTGAATTATCATGGCGGTGCAATACACTAATGCAGAATATACCGACATGATATTGGTATTTGGGTATTGCCAAGGAAATGGTCGAGAATGTATCAGAGTCTACTCCGAAAGGTTTCCAAATAGTCATATACCAAGCCACCCGACGCGACGTTTGCTGCTGTTGAAAGACGCCTGCAAGGAAACCGCCAATTTACTCCTAAAGCCATTGATAATGGAAGACAGCGTTTTGTAAGGGTTCCTGAAGTCAAGAAAAACATTTTAGAACGTGTAGCAGAAGATCCAGAAATAAGCACCAGGTGGCTATGTAGGGAAATAGGAGTGTCCAAAGATATTGTTTATGAAGTAATTCAAAAACAGTTGCTATATCCATACCATAAGATGCCAGTTCAAGATCTTTTACCTAATGATCCTGAAATGCGCCTGGTTTTTAGTCGGCTTGTTCATAGGCAGAGAGAAGAGAATCCCAACTTTGCCAACAATATTTTGTTTACCGATGAAGCATGTTTCACAAGAAGAGGGATTACAAATTTTCATAATGAACATGTTTATGCGAATGAAAATCCACATGCTATCAAGGTAAGACATTTTCAAAATGAGTTTAGAATTAATGTGTGGGCTTGAATAATTGGTAATCACATTGTTGGTCCTGTCATTATTCCACAAAGATTAACCGGTGAAATCTATTTGCAACATCTACAAAATACGCTGCCAGATTTGCTAGAAGATTTACCTTTACAACTTCGAAGAGATATGTGGTTTATGCACGTAGGAGCTCCACCACATTTTGCAATAAATGTTAGATACTTTTTGAATCAGCAGTACCCAAATAAATGGATTGGTAGAGGTAATGCCCCTGTAAATTGGCCACCACGATCTTCCGACTTAAATCCATTGGATTATTTCTTATGGGGGCATCTTAAGACAGTGGTTTACAGGACAACTCCAGATAACGCAGAACAACTATAGCAACGTATTCAAGAGTACCTTTTTTGTAGCAAATGAGTTGGTCCATCTGAATTTTGTGCCCAACCCCCTTGTTTCATTGTTGTAGAAATCTGAAACAAGCAGTTAGTAAAAAACTCAGGTTCTACGCCCATGGACTGATATTAATCAGAATTGTGACATGGGTTTTTTTGCCCCATAAAGCTATGCCAACGTACCAAATTTCGGCAAAATAGTATGAGCAGTTTTTGAATTAATCCAGAAAAACGATTTAAAAATTGTCACTTCTGCGTCGTCTAGCGCCCAAACCAAGGAACTTTGTACTAAGGTAAGTTTACTTAAATCGGCTAATCTTGATCTGAAGAATATGTGGTAGGTTTTTGTAAAGACCGTTTACAGACACCCTGTATATAGGGACAATATTTTAAATCCATTTGTGGAGCAATTACCTGACGATGAACTACGTTTTGGTTATTTTCAACAGGAACTACTTAGACAATTTTTTCGACGTCCGCTTATAATTGTGGTCTAAACCAGGCCTTACGTTTTTCAGTCCAAGGCATATTGGATGAAAATAAATAATTTTTGCTCGCAACGTATAATGCACATCATTTTCAGTAACAATATTATTACCCAAAGCCTGCAAATAGTATGTTTTATTGTATATATATATATTTTCGAGATAATCGTGGTGATATCTATTGCATGATTTCAATTAATCAACTTGTATCTTATTTCTTTCTCTACTTAGATAAAAATTTACTTGAATAACCAATGTTTTTCTTATCTTAAAGCTAGATCTTTTAACTACTGTAATACATTTCGTGAAAAAGCCGATTTAATGTTAACTAAGCTAACATTTTTAAGGAAATAAAAATAACGAGTTTAAATTTTAAAGGTTCTAGCTGTCTAACTGACCTTAAGGATTATTTTATCGCTGGCGTGTCCTTCAGACATCAAGTAACTTGTTAACGATGTTTCTTCACAGTTTAAATTTGAAATCATTACACGTTGTTTCATATATTGTGCATTTAAACGAATTATTATTTAAATTTTTTTCTGTCGGTTGGTGTGGGGGTTTATATTAAAATATAAATTGTTCTTTATATAAATGAAGTTTTTATATCATTCAAAAATAATAAAACATTCTTCTCAGTTGTAATCATTTTTTTATTAACTTCCGTTTCCTCAGTTACAGTTACATTCACTGTCAAAGGTAACAATCATAAAATACCAAGCGACGTAAAATAAAACAAAATAAAATCAGTGTAAGCAAGTACACCACAAATACTCCCCCCTCCAATAAATATCCGAAAATTAGTAAAAAAAAAAAAAATAAACTAAGTATCCAATGAATTTATTGTAAAACTGACTTTTTTTTTTATTTTTCTGAGAACAAGGTATTTCGTCGTGTTCTATTAAAAGAAAAGCTGGTTTAACCCTGTCAATGCTAACAACTACTTCTTTATTATTTTTTAAAATTACAAAAGTTTTTGCAAATCTTCGAATAACTTTGAAAGGACCTTCATAAATGGATGAAAGAGATGGCCTCTTGCCTTCAATTTTAAGAAAAATATAATTTGAATTCGATAGATCTTGAGAAACAAATGGTTTTTCTCTATTATGACTGCGTACTGTTGTTGGTTTAATGTTAGCAAATGATTCACGTAAATTAATCATAATCGGGAAAGTGTCAACAATCTCGTGGGATTTGACAAAAAACTCTCCAGGCAATCGCAAAGGTTGACCATATACAAGCTCAGCAGAAGAACATTGAAGATCTTCCTTTACTGATGCTCTGAGGCCCAAAGGAACTAGAGGTAGTTCATCTTTCCAACGAGTTGTACTTCCTCTAGCAGTTAGTGCTGCTTTTAACGTTCTATGATATCTTTCTAACATTCCATTGCTTTGTGGATGATAAGTTGTAGTATGAATTTTGTGAGAACCAAAAAACTTGCTAAATTCTGTAAATAACATTGATTCAAATTGTGTACCTTGGTCACTTGTAATTGTGTGTGGTATACCAAAACGTGAGAAATAATGAATAAAAAGGGTTTTAGCTATCGTTTGTGCCGAAATATTTGACAGAGGGTATGCCTCTGTCCACCTAGTAAATCTTTCAATGACGGTAAGAATATATGTGCAACCGCCTGAAGATGCCAGCGGTCCTACTAGATCAAGGTGTATATGTTCAAAACGACCTTTTGGAATGTCAAATTTACCTATTGGTGATTTCGTGTGTCTATATACTTTAGAAGTTTGGCAATCTACACAACATTTGGCCCAATTATGAATGTCTGAGTTCATTTTGGGCCAAAAATATCTAGAACCAATCATGTGTTTTGTTGCTCGAATACCTGGATGAGAAATATTATGTAAATTATTGAATATGGTAAAACGAAAATCTTTTGGAATATAAATGCGTTGTGTTGAAGAAGAAACTTCGCACCATAATTCATTTTTCGCAATATTGTATTTAGTAGTATCAAGACGACGCGGTCGACAAAAAGGAAAATGCCCGTTAGTTACAATATGATGTTTTATTGAATGTTTAACAGGCAATGTAAAATCTGGGGAAGAAATAAGTTTAGGGAAATTTCTAAGAAGTTGAGTATATTGAGTTTCGACAGCAAATAGTTTAGGTGTTGGTACATCTGAAAGAATTAGTAGAGAGAGAAGTTTCAGTGTCTATAAGACATTTATTTTTAAGATCAACTAATAATCCAAATTGCGCAAGAAAATCTGCACCAATAATAGGACGGGTAATTTCTGCAATGGTGAAAATAAAAGTAAATCTCAATCTTAGACGAAACTTTCCTTTTATTTTCACCATTGCAGAAATTACCCGTTCTATTATTGGTGCAGATTTTCTTGTGCAATTTGGATTATTAGTTGATCTATTTGGATTATTAGTTGATCTTAAAAATAAATGTCTTATAGACACTGAAACTTCTCTCTCTACTAAAGGATCACTAATTCTTTCAGATGTACCAACACCTAAACTATTTGCTGTCAAAACTCAATATACTCAACTTCTTAGAAATTTCCCTAAACTTATTTCTTCCCCAAATTTTACATTGCCTGTTAAACATTCAATAAAACATCATATTGTAACTAACGGGCATTTTCCTTTTTGTCGACCGCGTCGTCTTGATACTACTAAATACAATATTGCGAAAAATGAATTCGAGCAAATGGTTGAATATGGCATTTGCAGACCATCCTCGTCTTCAGTAGCATCTCCATTACACATGGTTCCTAAGAAAGATTCTTCTGATTGGCGCCCATGTGGCGATTATCGTCAAATAAATTTGGTTACTGTACCTGACAGGTACCCATTGCCTCACATTCAGGATTTTAATTTACGCATTCATGGTTGTACAATTTTTTCAAAAATCGATCTTGTGAGAGCATATCATCAAATACCAGTAGCAGAAGAAGATATTTTTAAAACAGCTATAACAACACCTTTTGGTCTTTTCGAATTTCAAAGAATGCCTTTTGGTTTGCGAAATGCTGCCCAAACTTTTCAAAGATTCATCAATGAAATCACTCAAGGTTTAGACTTCATTTTTGTCTACATTGACGATATTTTAGTAGCAAGCAAAAACGAAAAAGAACATTTAGCCCATTTAAATTTGTTTTAAAATAAATGTAAATTTCCGATTTAATATTTTTGAATAATTTTTATATTATTATTTTTTAAGTAATATAATTACTGTGTTGCAAGATTTTTCAAAACAAAACGAACTTTACACTGTGGCTCAAATTAAAGGAGTACAAAGTGAAAATTTTTTTTCATTTTGCACTGAATTAATTTATTTTTGGAGTGATGATGAACTGAAATCTTCTCAGTAAAATGTGTAATTTTTATCAAAATATTTTGAACAGGGCTGGATTGACAGGTTTTTTTCAAAAAAACGTGCGCATATGCTCGTTGCAAACGGAAACTGACTTATTTATATTTCAGATGATAAGTTTTTTTGGTAGTTTAACTATCGAAAATTCTCTAGTATAAGTCTCATTGTGAAAGATTTTAAAATTCAAGAAATACAATTTATTTTGCTTATTGATGTACTAAAACATCGCGGTTATCATTTTGGAAATTTAAAGTCGTTTGAACCATGATCGCAGCATAAATGACCGTTATTAAAAATCAGAGTATCCATGACTGTTATTAAAATAATAAACAATGTTATTTTTGATGTTTTGTACGCTTCGCGACACCTAATCCGTACACAATGGCAGTAGTAAGTGAAGAGGATCGAATTCTTATCCAATATTTTTGACAAAAACATAATTACGGTGCAAGAAAAATTGTAAAGGAGTTTCCTAAAAAAAATTGGTATGTTGGAACAGATGAAAACTTTTTAAGACATCTTAGAAAAAATAATGGATCCATAAAAATAAAAGTTGGAAGGAGAAGGAAGAAAACTTCAAGAACTCAAGGAAATATTGCCATGGTAAGAATTATTATAGAAAATGTACGACCTGAAGAATCTGTAGGTACCAGAAAAATAGCGAAAAGAACAAGAATTCACCGTTCTACAGTTTAAAGAATTATAAAGAACGATTGCCAAGTTAAAGTCTTTAAAAACGTTTACTGTCAAAAACTTAATGCCAATGTAAACGAGAAACGATTAGAAAAATTTAATCTATTACTACGAAGATTCCGTTCTCGGGAAAGTATCGCAAAGATATGGTTTTCAGATGAGAAGATGTTTTACTTGAGGCCGCCAAAGAATGCACAAAATAATCGGGTATACGCAAATGTGCGAGTAAAGAGAGAAATCCCTTTGGAAAATCTTTTAATCGAGAGAAGTCACTTTTCACCTGGCGTAATTGTCTCTGTGGCAGTTTCCAAATTGGGGAAGTCGAGTCTCATTATTGTAGATACCGGAGTAAAACTCAACTCGGACGCGTATCAACAACCAATTTTACATCACTTGCTTCCTGAGATTGAAGCAATCTGCGACGATCACGTGTTCCAACAAGACGGTACTCCTTCCCATACCTCTCGGAGTACAAGAATGCTTTTGTTTGAGCAATGCCCCGATTACATCGAACCGGAGATGTGGCCACCTAATTGTCCAGATTTAAACCCTGTTGAATATTCCATATGGGGAATTTTAGATGCAAATGTTCACAATGGTTAAAGGTTTAACACCATCGGAGAGCTAATAGATAGGTTACAGTTCTGTTGGAATAATTTTAACCAGGACATAATCAATTCATCTATTGACCTACGGCGAAGGCGACTGCAATCGGTGATAGAAAATCATGGTGATCATATTCATAATTTTATCCTGTAAATATTTAGACTACTTTCGATTTTAAGTGATAGTTAGTCTTGATATCATTAATTGTTAATATTATTAAATTTGCTAATTAAGATTGAACAAAATAAATTGTATTTCTCGAATTTTTAAATCTTTCACAATGAGACCTATACTGGAGAATTATCGATAGTTAAACCACCAAAAAAAAACGTATCACCTGAAATTTAAATAAATCAGTTTCCGTTTGCAACGAACATAAGTGCAGGTTAGTAATCAGTGCAAAAAAAATATTGACAATTAAAACGTGTACTCCTTTAACTTGAGCCACAGTGTATATACTATTTTATTAATAAGTAATAATAATAATAGTAATAGTAATAATAATGATTACAAATACCTTTATTTGTTATAGTCGTGATCAGGGCGCTTTTCCACTCAAGAGGAAATACACTATTAAAAAAAAAAACGGTGTTAAATGAGATTCATTAGGGAGCACCCTTTATAGTAACCAATCATTAATGTTAAGGATCAGAAAAAGTTATAATACATTTTTCAATTTCGAAGTGCTCCTCATTGTGATCACTAAAATAGTTTTAATATTTTTATGTATTTTTTAACCTTGCAGATACCAACCCTATCTATAAAACCCATTATTTCATTAGACCAAAGCGTGTAACCCTAAAAAAAAGATAAATAGTAATTTAGGGTATTATCCATATATCAAACCAAAAAACTCATAATTAAATTTTTCCAATGTTCACGGCACTTTTTCTTTGTCACTACTAAAAATATATTATTGATTTTCAAACAGTTGGGGTCCTTTATCAGTCAATATAATAAGCGATCATTAATTTTCATGTCAACATTTAGTGGAGCCGTCGCTTTTCTTTTGTGGTCTTAAGTGAAAGCAATTCTTGGTAAAATAATACTATACTTAGCAATGCCTGAAAAAATAATGTGGATAATTATATGACATAACAAAATTGAGCTATGTATTCAGAGTTGGATGCTAAAACATGAGCTGATCCTTGCAGGTAACAAGAAGACTCACATCTTAACAAAAACCTGTCTTGAGGTGACAGTAATCAATTAAAATTCAATGCTAAAAAACACCGGCGGCAAGTTTTTCTAAAAATGTTAATGTAAAAGAACCAGCTCTAGTTATGGCGGGACACTTGACTTCTTTGGCTTCATTAAATAATTTATTAAACGTCAATTAGATGGTCATAAGTAGTGGCACCGCCACCCACCCACACCTTGGGTATCTTTTCGAACCAGAACCAACTTCTGCTTTTCTACAAAGCTCAATTTTAACCATCGCTGGGATCTGTTTACATATTTAGAGTGCTCGCGTTGCTTGTTAACATACTCCGAGACTCCCAGACTCTATCCAATGAAGAGCAATTGTTCAAAAATTCCTTCATCTAGATGACCTCACCGGCTTTTTAAAAAGAGAAATGTTTGATAAAGTAAAAGAGTAATTAAGGAAACATTTTGTAATAAACATGTTCATGCGAATGAAAATCCACATGCTATCAAGGTAAGACATTTTCAAAATGAGTTTAGAATTAATGTGTAATCACATTGTTGGTCCTGTCATTATTCCACAAAGATTAACCGGGGAAATTTATTTGCAACATCTACAAAATACGCTGCCAGATTTGCTAGAAGATTTACCTTTACAACTTCGAAGAGATATGTGGTATATATATGCACGTAGGAGCTCCACCACATTTTGCATTAAATGTTAGAAACTTTTTGAATCAGCAGTACCCAAATAAATGGATTGGTAGAGGTAATGCCCCTGTAAATTGGCCACCACGATCTCCCGACTTAAATCCATTGGATTATTACTTATGGGGGTTTTAAGACAGTGGTTTACAGGACAACTCCAGATAACGCAGAACAACTATGGCAAAGTATTCAAGATGCAATAAATATTCTTAAGGGAGATGAACAAGGTCTGCAAAGAGTGTGTTTTAATTTTCTTCGACGTATAAATCTTTGTATTTATGAAAATGGTGGACATTTTGAGAAATTTTTATGATATTTCTATTTATTTCTGTTTATGATTTAGCTATTTTTTTTTTGTAAGAACTAATACATATTAAGTAATAAAATTCAAATTTCTCGAAAATCGTCAGAGGAATCGAGTCTTATCAAGAGTACCTTTTTTGTAGCAAATGTGTTGATTCATCTGAATTTTGTGCCCAAACCCCTCTTGTTTCATTGGTATAGAAATCTGAAACAAGCAATTAGCAAAAAACCCAGGTTCTACGCCCATGAACTGATATTAATCAGAATTGTGACATGGGTTTCTTTGTCCCATAAAGCTAGCTATGCCAACGTACCAAATTTCGGTAAAACAGTATGAGCAATTTTTGAATTAATCCAGAAAAACGATTTAAAAATTGTCACTTCAGATAAAGTAAAAGAGT
Source organism: Polydrusus tereticollis (assembly GCA_963920685.1). Classification (NCBI taxonomy): domain Eukaryota; kingdom Metazoa; phylum Arthropoda; class Insecta; order Coleoptera; family Curculionidae; genus Polydrusus; species Polydrusus tereticollis. The sequence goes on along the minus strand of OY987333.1, from coordinate 22,510,485 downwards.
AATTAAGGAAACAGTTTTGACATAATGTTATAATTTATCAAAATAGTTGTACAGCTGCTAGATAATTCCTAACTATTTATTCTTTTGAAGACATTATTGTAAATACTACTTTTTTATAGGTAACAATGTCGTACTTGGAAATATACAATGAAAATATCCGGGATCTTCTCAATCCATCATCAGGCTATTTAGAGTTAAGAGAAGATTCGAGAGGAAGAAGTATCCAAGTTACTGGATTGAGTGAAATATCAACGACATCTACTGACGAGGTAAATGATTTATTAATATTGATATCACACCCAAGTAAAGAAATAAACTTAATCTGAATATTTTACAAATCGTTCATCAATCAGCCTCTAATGTACGCTTCTGCACATAGACCTCTCTTGACTACTTCCATAGCTTCCTATCCTGAACAGGTTGCATCCATTTAGTTTGGATACGTTTCAAGTCCTTATGCCATCTGGTTGAAGGAGGGCCTCTATTTTTTTCAATAAGCATCGCCCTAAAACCAACAATATTGGTTCCGTCGACATTTACAGTCAATGGGTTAGAGTTAAACCAGCTCTTTATCTTAACTAGATCAGTAGACTGGTCAATGATGCTGCACTACTACTATGCCCTCGAATAGTAGTGTAATCTGCTAACAGTGCAAATCTACATTTTATATCGAGATGGACCAGGTCGCTACTATACCTAAGTTTAGAACATGATCTAGTCATCAGTATTATTTTTGTTTACGAAGTATTCTGAATTACTAATTTTGTTGAATTATCAGTTGCCTTGTGCTGCTGAATAACAGATGTTACAAATAATATTTAATTGTTTGTATAGGAATGTTGCGCGAAGCCTAAATAAATTTATTATCATATATGTCTGCACTGTGATAGGTGGACAGTCGTGGGAAGTTACCACATGTTCCTAAGGTTATGTCTACATTAGATTCTTTGGAATTCCGAAATAAATTATTTCGTGTCACATTCTTAATTGTGTTCGTTGTGGTTTATATTTTTACTAAGTGAATCAGTGGAACTATTTCCATTGATAATTAATTAAGCTAATGAAGTAAGGAAAGTCATAAAAAGAACACTGGCTCTTGTTTACATAAATATAGAAATAGACAAAAAATATTTTCTAGCTAAAAAAGACAGAATGTGATTATCGGGAACAAACTTTTCAATAATAACAAAGCAAGTTGAAAGCAAAATCAAAATGGACAAATTACTGATATTTTTACTTGAACATAAAAGTTGAAAACCAGCATTCAATTGTTTTTTTACTAATAGATAATAAATTATTGTATTTAGTCACTTCATATATTATTATATACTCCTTGTCGGATTGAAAATAATTTAATAGTTGCAATATTATGTACTCTTTAAGATCGCCCAGTACCATTTTTAATTTCGCGATAATTTTGGGCAGAAGTGTGATACAGTGTATGTAATGTATCTGAACTGGCCTCGAATATACAAGCCTCTTTAAACTTCCCGATAAAAAGAAATCCAATGGAGTCATGTCGGGCGACCTGGGTGGCCCACCTCGACCCAGGGAAGCGCCAAGTATTTTCGGCGCCGTCGTGCGAAATAATGATAGGCGCCTTTAACCAATATTATAATATTGAGCTAAAATTACCACTCTTTTCTCATAGTTGATCTTTGAAATTTTTGAAGAAAACTATACTTTTTAGTACTAATGTCTATATTTATTTGTGACAAACAGTGTACACAAAAAATATTAATAGAATACGAAATACCAGTAACAAAACAAAAACAGTATCAAAGTTACAAAACATTAATTCAAAATATTAAAAAGAACTAAAGAAACAAAATAGTAATTGTTTTGAAACAGATAATACATGATCATGATACATGATGGAGAGGCCTTACAAAAATTGGGTTTTTCTAGCTTCACTTTTTGCAAATTCAATAACAAGATTTTCCATTTCAAGTTGCTTTAAAAAGTCTGACTGTATAGAGATGATAGCAAGATTTTTTAACCGCTCTTGACCCATTCTAGAGCGTAAATAATTTTTAATCAACTTTAATTTAGAGAATGACCTCTCGGCTGTAGCTACAGAAACTAGAATGGTTAATAATATGCGCAATGCAATCGTATTGTATGGAAATGAGTGGGGTAGGTTATTTATTGCAATGTAATTAAGTGTTTCTACTACAGTCTTTGTCGCCATTTTGCAGAAATTGTAATTCGTGTAAAAGTTCTGTTCTGTCTATCTTTCTCGTTTCGATCTTTATCAGTTAAGGATAGAGTAATGTCTAGCATTCCGAAAAAGCAATTTACTTTAAATTTCATTTCTTGATTTTCAATCAGCTGGTCATCACCTTCGTAAGAAAATTGTTTTTTAATCTTTCGTGGCCTTAAAATTTCTGCGGATATAAATTTTGCATCAACTTCTAAGCAAGAAGCTAGTTCTTTGGCATCTACTAATAAGTCACTGAAGCCTTTGTCAGATCGATATTCTTTTACAAACTCATTGAGGTTATTTAAACTTTCGCAAGCCTGGGAAATATTGAATGTTTTTAATGCAGAATCTTAGTAACAACATCCACTTTACTTAGAATCTTGCACCACAACACTACCATACACACAAACTCATAATTTTAATTTTCTTACCTAGAGAGGTAGCTAGATGTTTTGTAGTATTGTCAAAATTACTTCCGGATAAAATTTCATAAAGAGCGTCGTGAATTTCGCCTAACTGAAATCTTAGAAGGGTTATTGCATCAATTCTGCTAGATCATCTAGTATCTGACAGAGGCTTTAATATCAGACTTAAAGTGTTACTTTTCAAAACAGACCACCGACTGGTTGAGGCAGAAAAAAAATTATATAAATCTTGAACAGTTGAAAAAAAATGTATACTAGAATTATTGGATTTTACGGCATCGTTTATGACAAGGTTCAAACTGTGGTTACAACAAGGCACTGTCTAAACTATAGTTCTCCAAAGTTTTTAGTAAAATGTTGGTTAAACCTTTACCTATTGAATCACTTATAGGACGAAATGTTAAAAAACGTTCTTCGACACTAAATTTATTGTTTTTTAAATTAACGTATCTTAAGCAAACAGAAATCTGCTCCTGGCGGCTCACATCAGGAGTACAATCAAGTAATATAGAAAAATAGTTTGCACACGGATTTTCACGCCCCCACAGGAAGGAAATTTCACCACTGGTACTGGTCGCCGACCGGCGGTCGGTGTTGGTGGATAATGCATTTTCACCACCGATATTCATAGATAAATTTTTTAGTTTTATGTTAATTTGTGTTAAAGGCCTTGGCGCCGTCGTGCGGCGCACGACCTTGCCCATATGGACGGCGCGTCCCTGCCTCGACCTATCCATTGATTACAAATAGTACTTGATAAGTGCTGACAAACTAAATTGCATCTGATTTTGATTTCTAATTCCTAAGGGCACATTTTCTTATAAACTGTTTAAGTTTTGTTGCAAGAATTACAAATACATGGCACCATTTAATCTACTTTCAGAAATGAGCGATCCAATGAGATGATTCCCAATAATCCCCGCCCATATGTTAACTACTGTTGCATGGGGATGAGAAACCGACTTCGTCCGTGAACAAAACTCTCTCTCTCTCTCTCTCTTCGTCAGCCTTATCTGGTCCACTCCTGAACATAGGCCTCTCCGAGTCTTTTCCTGTCGATTTTGCGCTAGTTGTACCCAGTTTCTACCAGCGACCTCCCTGATGTCATCCAGCCAACGTCTCTGCGGTCTTTGAACAAAACAATACTAGTAAAATTATGAGTTTGCCTAAATCGTTACAAGTTTACTCTTGCAGGATATTCAGCGGGAAGGATGTAGCAGTTGTTCTCAAAGGGTTTCATGAACAACCCACTTTGTTGCATGACTTTGGATCGTGAGTTTTCTTATACTATTAGAGGGATCTTTAGCAATCTTATCCAGAATTTCCTTCTTTAATTGAAAGTTTCTTGCTCTTCTTGGAGGTCTTCTTCCCCACGATGCGGCAAAAACTTCCTAAAATGTATAAACACAGGAATAGAACCTTTTAGCTTATTTTTTAAATTTCTCATGACGTTTTACCTGTTTTTCTTAAGCTACGATCAACCCTTTCAAAAGTTCTTCGTTGCGGTTAGCGTCGATTTGGAAATGTATCAGAATAAATTCTTCTCGCCTCCACACACTGGCCTAGTGCTTGTCCATAAATTAGATGCTAGTCGGCATATTCACTATAGGAATAATCCTCCATTACTTAAGTCTTATGTTTTGTACTCAATCAATTAGACAATTTAGAAAAGTGTTGTCAATGACACATTGTTAACGAAATAGAGACGACTGGTGCTTTATTGTATAGTATGTTGCTTAATGCGAGAGAATAATAAATCATTATTGAACTATAAAACCCAGCATTTTTTTTTATCGAAACAAATGTATAGTACCTTTTTTAAGGAGGAATTACCAAAGTCTGCACAAAATAGTATAATATTTTGAGAAAAGTATAATTACAAACCTCTGAACAATATATAACAATACCCAAATAAAACTAATTATATAGTAATCAACTCTAATCACTGTTCACTGTTCAAATATTGGAAATGTAAAAAAAAATAAAATTACATTTGGACGACAATTAGGGTAATGGAAAAAGATGATGTCCATTATTTGGTCATGTAGACCATTAGAGAATTGAAGACTTTGTCCCTAAATGTAGTTATTTAGGAATTCAAATAGCTTTAGTTGATTTTAGAGTATTATATTAAATTCAAATCTAATCAAGGGAATTTGAACGTGACGTTGTCATGTGTACTTGCCAAAGTAATAAACATAGATATCAATTAAATGAGCCACAATTATTGTGGGCTTCTCTACTCGATTATAATAACGCTATTATTGTAATTAACACTAATATTCTTGTTTGACATGGCCATCGCGTAACAAACTATGAGCTTGTGTTATTAGCTACATATCTTTAGGTAATAATAGGCTTTGAAAATGTATTTGTTTTGTTCTATGGGTTAGTCGGATAATCAATTTTGGTCAAGTGAGGATAGTAGGTATATACGCGTTTTATTCAGCCGTAAAGTTTTTTTGAATGAACTGGGAATAAATTACAGAAGCAGTCCATATTATAAAACATTTTTACATACCGGGTGTTTCATGTTATTCGACACGAGATACTATAGCTATATTATTTCTTTATAAATAGGTGTTTTGGTAATTATTCGGCAAGTTGGAAACATAGAATTTTTTGCGTGCACTCTAGTTTGAAGTCGCTGCTCACAAGTCAATAACAAAGAAAAGTTTTTTTCAGCGGTCTCTAATATAATAAAAGAAAAATGAAAGTAGATTTATGCAGACCAATTAAGAAAAATAAAGAATATTAATTTAATTTACTTTGCCTTGTTGAGATAGTGTAAATCTATTTAATTAATTTTGCTCTCAGGTCTTGAAGAGCAACTACACTAGAATATTCGAGTTCATTCGAATCTTCTTCGGCCCATTGAATAACAGAATTTAAAGATTTCAATGCTTCACCAGTGGATATCAACTTGTCTGTTACAATGGAATCTGCAGCAACGTCACTCTCTTCATCAATTTCTTCATTTTGCTCAGTCTCTGGCTGGCTTCAACATTATTCCGATGCCATACCTATAAATTGTCACTTTAAGACCATATCGATCAAATCCCATAACTATTTACATATAATTTTTCATTTTTTAACTTGCCCTGATATTCATGACATTAGGGGTTAGTTCAGGTTAGTTCAGGATCTTCATCCTTTAATCGTAATATTAAAATACTTAAAGGGATGCTTCTTCTTCCTCAGATTATTGATTTTACGTTTTTCATTTGTATACAGGTTGGCGCACCGAAAGCTTTCCACCCAGGTTTATTTTCTTGTTAATAAATAAATTAAAATTCGCTCGAACACGGGAACCTTAGTTCTCAGGGGGACATCTTTTTTGCTATTTTTACCCCTCTCCCCTGCTTGAACCCCTACGACGGGGTGGCTTTCACCCTTAAAATCTTAAATAGAAAGGGGGGGTTGAGTGATACCTTATTTTAAAGGGAATTCAATTGCCTTCCCAACGCGACCTTACTCGTTTATATCGAGTAAATATTTCCTGAGAAATAGGGCTAAAAAGAAAAGAAAAATTAAAAGTAATAAAATTTATTATCGCTTATATCAATCAAGTAAATGTTGAAAATGTCCATCTCCAACCTCCAAAGGCAAATAAAGGCACTGTTCAAAATGTTCGCGAACATTATGGAGCATTGCGGGAGTTATTTGTCGGCACTCGTACACTATTCGTTGTAGCAAGTCTTCGAAAGAATTGGGTTGGGTTGCATAAATTTTAGACTTTAAATGACCCCACAAAAAAAAGTTCAGTGACGCCAAATCAGGAGATCTTGCAGGCCATTTAATAGAACCTCTTCTTCAAATCCATTTTCCTGGAAAATTTTCATCCAGAAACTGTCTAACCGGGAACGCATAATGCGGGGGTGCTCCGTCTTGCTGAAAGTAAATATTTTCTGGTCGATAACGGTGATTTTCTTCTATGGCATTCGTTAGAGCAGGGTTAATAGTGGCTTCCAACAGGTTCAGGTACATTTCACCTGTTAAATTTCCACGTATAAAATACGGCCCAATAATACGGTTCCCAAAAATTCCAGCCCACACATTTAATTTTTCGGGATGTTGAGTATGCACTCCTCTAAAAATTCTAGGGTTGGAATCCGACCAATACCTGCAATTCTGTCGATTGACAGTACCGTGAAGAAAAAAAGTGCATTCATCGGAGAAACAAATGTTAAAAATAAATTGTGGATTACGAATGATCATTTCACTAATCAACTCGCGAAATTGCAAACGGCGATCGTCATCGTCTTCATTAAGTTCATGAACCAGTTTTATTTTATTGGGATGGAACTTATGCGTTTTTAAAGTACGCTGAATCGTTATACGCGAAACACCCAATACATTTGACACTTTCCTCATGCTAAGTGTGGGATCGATGGCAATATGACCCAAAACAGCAACTTCTACAGCTTCATTTCTTACAGGATTTTCAACAATCCTTTTTTTGTTTAGCACTGATCCTGTTTCACGAAATTTTGCCACTAATTGTAGCACGTAAGTATGAGACAAATGTGCATTTAGATGGAATTCATTATAAGATAGGGCGGCAGCTCGAACACAATCGTTACTTCTAAAGAAAAGTGAAATAATTTCAACCCTTTCTGGAAGAGTACACGTCATTTTAATCCGTTATTGAACACACTGAAATGTAAAGCAAAATGAAATTTTATTCTTACTATGAATTCGATACCAAAAACAAACCGAGTCTTTTTGACTGAACAAGTGAAATTCCAAATTCCTTTTGTTAAGATAGTATCCTTTTTTGCGTATTTTTTACCATTTTTTTGTTTACATTTAAGCACAAATTTGTTTACCATTTAATTTCTCGAAAGGTACTCAACCAAATTCAACGAGCAAGGTTCCGTTGGAAAGACAATTTAATACCTTTTAAAATATTCTGTCGCTGGAAAAGGAAGGTCCTTTTCATTTAGTAAACCCCCGCATTATGCGTTCCCTGTTAGACAGTTTTTGGATGAAAATTTTCCAGGAAAATTGATAGGAAGAAGAGGTTCTATTAAATGGCCTGCAAGATCTCCTGACCATTTAAGATTTTAAGGGTGAAAGCAGAGGGGGTGAAAATAGCAAAAAAATATGTCCCCCTGAGGACTAAGGTTCCCGTGTTCGAGCGAATTTTGATTTATTTATTAACAAGAAAACAAACCTGGGTGGAAAGTTTTCGGTGCGCCATCCTGTATATGTAATTTCGCTCTAGCGAGGTTTTATTTGTTCACTATTCAGAGGTTCATGTTAATACTTGTGTGTTCACTGGAGTGGATAGTTCATCATATAGTATGTTCACTATAGCGAGACTCTATTTTATTTTATTTCTCCTAACCCCACTACTCTTTCGCCAGCAAACGTCGCCGTGTAGTTGAATTAATTTAACTTCACGTGCATGTCGTTGCCACGTGTAGTGCGGATGTGTCGCTGTGACAGTACGAAGCTCTAAGAATGCGGCTTTAAGGCTTCTAGATAAAGTACAACATAATCACTAAAAACCTTATAATATACACCTTATTTTGTTTTGTGTATGTTAATGCAATTATAATTTAAAAAATATCATTAATTTTACAAAAGAATGAGGATATTTGACTTTTATATTGCCTATGTTGAAAGTAAGTGGCGGTAAAAAAAAATAATTTGTTATTTTAAGTCGTAGCAGCAAGCACACCTACCGTTTTACTCGGCACGTCATTAAATCATTTGTTATTTGGATTTGCCTCAACTGACGTCTAGATTTACCTATGTCTTCTATTTTAGTCTTAAAAATCTAAAAATAGGATTCTACATGTTTTGGGAGTTCGTGCTTTTTAGGAATATCATCAAACATCCCTTAATCTTAACAACACACTATCCTTGAGCAAAAATATAATCCCTTTTTAAAATTTATTCTCGCCAGTTAATTGCTTGGGTTGGGTGACCACCTTTTCAAATCCCGTATTAAAACAGAACCATTTAATACTTTTAAGTTAATTCCAATGGGAAGTAACAAATACCAATACTATTTAAATTACTATTTTTATTACGTGGTTTTGACCTTGATGTTAAGTTACCAATGCATGAACTTCTAAATAAATAATTTAAGAGTTATTCTCCGCCAGACCTTTAAGTAATTACTTGTCACACCTCCTCTAATATCCTACCTCTGTCGATTCTGAGAAGGTCACCAAGGATGTTTTTGATGTAAATGTTAGGTGTAGGTATCTATAGGACGTATGCATGTTTAAATATATTAGTTCCTTTGGTGTATGGTATAGTTTGCGATTTATTTTATAGACGTTTTATCCATTTATTCTATTTTTACGCACAAATGCACCGTGGGGGACGCACGATGTTTTTTGATACATCGGGTCAAAATGTCGATGTTTTTACATCGATGGTAGGCCTAGATCGATGTTTCTGGAAAAACATCGACTTTTAAAAAATTGATGAACTAATCAAATTTAATTTTAATTTAAAACAGTCTTTATTTTTTTTATAAACCTTGAAGAAATATTTGATGTTATTGCTGCAAACGTCTAACACATCTAGAATAACAGTTCATTGTTTTTTTACTTGGATAATGTCATACGACATACATATGAGGACTGGAGGGTACAGAAACGTGACAATCAACTTCTTTCCTGTTCTGCAAAGTGCACAACGAGCTTAGAAGGAAGAGAGAAGCTGGTGTCACAAGCTATTGTTCTTGTATTTTTGATGACCACTTTATTAAACACCTAAGATACTAATGGCGCTGTCTAGTCTTTTATGTATATGGCTGTTAGTGATATTGCATGTTGCCATAAACACCAATATTTAGCAAGCCCAAAATTGAAATTTTCTGCTCCACAGAAAAAAATATAAATAAATAAATAAAGTCTTTATTGTAATTTTAAACATTAATTACAAAAGGCGAAGTTGAAACAAGCTGCCTCACTTAACCTAAGGAAAATATATACATTTTTTCTTTATCCATTATTTAGCAAAAAAAAAGGAAAAACATTCTGTACTGTAGGTTGAACCCTATTAGGGTATTATATAAATCAATCACAATAACAAGTATAAACTAGGTAATAAGTTTTATGACTTCTTTAACTCCTATTTTAAATCTTATGCCCGTAAGTTGCCTTATGTGGAGGGGTATTTTATTATATAATTTTGCCACATTATGACTAAATGATTTCTCAAAATTACTAAACGTGTGTGCCGGAGTAGTTATAGTATATTTATGGCGAAAATTGTGCATGTCACTGCGAAATTTAATGTTCTCGTATAAGTAATCCGGACACCTTTTAGAGATTATACTGTTGTATAGAACTACAGAGTGTAGGACTCTTCTTTCGTTCATTCGTAACCATTTTATATAGTTTAGTTTCGCCGACACTCCCCTTTCACGCTTCCTAATACCCCCTATAAGACGCACGCAAAAATTCTAAATTAATTGGATACGCCGAGCATCAACACTTAGCAGACAAGGACCAAGGACATATTTTACAATAAAAAATACATCAGTAAATTCGGTATATATCGATACTTTTCAGTCGATGCTTTTTCAACATCGATGGATAGAAATTTGAGGTATTGATTTACGATGTATCGATCGATGTATTTTGAATTTTATGTACAACACCGGGCTTATATTCTTCAGTAAGACACCAATTCAAAATCGAAATCTATGCAACATAAAATATAAAATATTTGCAACTGATACAAAGCACCAATGCCTTGGGAGTTCATCTAGGTCCCACTCAATATACTACGCGACATACTAATAGACACGACATGCCAATTACACTTTACGAGCCCCAATCCCTGGGTTATTAAATTATAATGTATTATTCTGGGGTAAGAGGCACTTGATATATTTAGATTACAGACCTGTATTATAAGATGCATATTAAGGCTACAGCCCCCAAGTTCTGGTAGGGCCCATCATCTGGCATCATATGTTTAGTATGTTACCAAACTCAATTAAATAAAACAAATTGTAATGGTTTTTTTCTCCTTTAAATTGTATTTTCTGTTTTTCTATGTTCATCTTCATTGTCTTCTGAATATTTTTAGTTTCATTATATTATGCAACTTCTCTTATTAATTTAATAACTTTGTTGATTTTAAAACTACAATAATGATTGTACTGTAATCATGTTTTAGATTGAAATTTAAATTAATTACCACACAGTATTTTTTTCAAGTAGATATGTTTAAATAATGTAGTGATGGCAAATAAATGATACAGCGACAATATTATTATTATTATTACTTATTATATTATTGTGATTAGCGATGGTGACGTGTAAGTAGATAACAATAACTGATGCTGTTAAAAAATAATTTTATATCACGTATATTTTTCCTCTTTTAATTTCTACTATAATAGCTGAATTATTTTCCAAATATTACTTTTACTAATGACATCGGCATTAAGTAATCCATAATGGACCGGTAAATAATTGAAAAATTACCACTCGAACCCAAGTAATTACCATGAAAGCTCTACAAATATTTAAAACATGTTGTGCTATTTCTGGAAGGCCAAGGTAAAGGCTATTTTTTTTATAATTATGAGTACTCAATTAGTTACTAGATTTAAGGACACGCTTGCTGAACAAGAGCTTTAAATTGCCGGCTAAACTATCCAGCCAGTTTAGGTCGCATTGTTAATACACTATTCTACTTTTAACTACATATAACTATAAATAACAAAGATATTTAAAAAAAACAGAAGTCTGTACTAGATTTTTTAAAATTTGTAGGTCATGCAACTTCTACAGAAAGGCAATAAAGCAAGAACCATAGAACCGACTGCAATGAACCAAACATCGTCCAGAAGTCATGCTTTACTTAGCGTTACTGTGAGGTAATATTTATTAATCTTAAGTACCATGCGTTTACACATTAATTGTAATTATTTACTTAAAACATCATTAATGTAAACAAGAATACACATACCATTATTTCATTAAACAATTTACTAACCCACGAACAAAACATTCATTTAATAGACAACTAACGCTAACAAATAATAATTTTTTAAAGAATATCGCTAATATATATACTTTTTTTTAATAAAAGACCTGATGGTGTTGTACCTATTAAAACTAGTCTATAAGACTTACTATTAATTTTCCTCTAATAAATCTTAAAAACTGAATGTACTTATAAACTGAAGTCTATTCATGCTTGCCCGCACACCTTTTGATCTCTTCTTTCACTATTGAAATTCCAGGGTCTCGATGAAGATCAGACTTGCGAACATACCAAGGAGCAGTCACTATGTTACGCAGTATTTTGTTCTCGAACGTCTGTATCATTTTGATATTGCTGGTTGTAAATAAGCATTTTATTGTAGATTGATAATTCTGAATTTCTTCCCAGAAGCCAATAACGTTATTTATATTTTAAATCTAGGGCAGTTCTTTTCTTCTTCACATACTCTTTCCGCCGAAATTTACATGCATTGATTTAAGTTCGTTGAGGTTGATTTATGCTGCTTAGAAACTATTTTATTTAATTTGTATATCAAACCTTCATGCCACACCTTATCGAACGCCTGTGCAACGTCTAAGAATACTGCGGAATACACTTGTTTTTCCTTAAGCACATTTTCAATTATGTCGGTGATTCGATGCACTTGATCAATCGCTAATATGATCAGCAAAATATTAATAAATTGTTCAAGCCTTTAAATGAATAAAATTGCCAAGGTGTGAATCACCAATAAGTTTAATGATTTTTGTTTTAGGAGAAAATTCCACAAACTAACCAATAAATTGCATGTTTTCCTGAATTTTAGGCATTCTGTTCCTGCAAACAAGAAAGATCACTTAAGAATGAGAATTAAACAAGGCAGATTATTTATGATAGATCTTGCCGGATCAGAAAGGGCCAACAAAACTAAGAACAGAGGGAAAAGGTTACAGGAGGGTGCTCATATAAATAGGTAAAACTAATAATTTAACAATAGGGTTTGAGTAGGTACTGTCCTAAAAAAAATATATGATACAACTTCTAGATACTCTTGACCAACTTTAGGGGTGGTTTCCCAATAAGAAGTAAGAAAATTGCTATGAACCGCTTGATTATTGAGATATAGGGTGTTACAATTTTTAAGCGGAACAAAAAAATGTACGCCACTGCCGTTTTCTCTTTGATAACACAGTTATGTATGTAGTTTAATGTCTAGTGCGAAGTATCTTTTGATAATTTTTTGATTTCGGATTTGTTTAGGAGATAAATAGGTCTCAAAAGGATTAAGGAAAAACTTTTTTTTTTAAATCTTCACCACTGTATTTTTCTAATCAATTTCTTTTTTAGCATTTATAATTTAGGCCAAGCTATATAGCCAATGCTTTTGCAATTTTAAATTCCATAAATCATTAATAATAATATTTTAGTACCCTTTACTGTCATCATGTAATAAATAATTCAGTTTAAAAATCGAAATATACGATTGATTTCGCTGAGGAAGTGAACTTGAAATTTTAGTTTATTGGTGTCTCCATCAAGAGGTGAAAATAAAGCATTTTATTCGTTTTTATTTAAAGTTTTATTTAATAAGGTAATTATGTTATGGAAAAAATAATTCAAATTTGATATTGTGTTCCACATTACACTTTCTATGTTTTAATCATTGGTAAGTCATATAACCTTTTATTGAGATATCAACAACTAAAGGTATATCATATAATATAACATTGTATCACCTTAATATTAGTTAATTAAATATAAAAAAAAACCTCTATATTAATATCTATTCGTATTATATGATCCTGGAGGCGGATTTTGAGGTCGTCATCGCAAAGATGATCCCATTTTAAAACTGTTGCTGATGCGGCAAAGATAATTTAATTTAGATTGGCTTAGTCTCACTCGTTTAACCAAAAATTTGATTTGTCTTTCCTCGCAATAGCCCTGATCTAAAATGTGAAGTGAGCATTACACTAAACTTGATTTTTTAGGTCACTTCTAGCACTCGGCAACTGTATTAACGCCTTAGCAGGAGGCGCCAGATACGTAAATTATAGAGACTCTAAACTAACCAGACTCCTGAAAGACGCATTAAGCGGGAACTGTCGGACGGTCATGATTGCTCATGTTAGTCCTTCGGCCAATCAAAAAGACGAGTCAAGGAATACTTTAATATATGCAGATAGGTAAAACCTAATTAAATTTATTAAATACAAATTCAACATTCCAACAACAAATAATTTATGAATCAAATATTTTTAAATGAGAATGCGTTCTATCGATTTGATATCGATAGGTGACCGCATCCTTGTCGAATAATAAATACCAATCTATTGTTAATTTTATAGAGCCAACAACATTTCTACAAAGGTAGAAAGAAATGTGCTGGACGTGTCCTACCAAGTTACACAATATCAGACTGTAGTTAATGAGCTTAGACAGGAAATCTCAAGGTAAAACTTTTTGTAATTTTCCTATTTATGCTTAGCAGTGGGTTGCAAAGAAATAAATAAATACATACACCTTCAATGGTTCAGGGCGATTATAACAAAATATTGGTTTATGAACACTAACATAATTTCTTGTTTGTTATTAAGACTGCAAACTAAAATGAAAGAAGATAGACCAAGATCAGCAGATGTAAGCAGATTAGACGCAGAAGAAAGAATGGCTGAAGTCAGAAGTCTTAGAGAACAGATTGTTGAAACCTTTAAGACCCAAATGAAACTGAGAAGAAAATTAATGGAAATCGATGCACATTTATTAGGTGAGGTCAAGACTATTTAAATTTTTAAAGACAAATAATAGGTCACAATTACGTCAGTTATAGAATGAGAAGTAGAGCAACTCACAAACTAGAATGTAAATATTTGATCCTATAAGCATTATACGACGAATACGCTTTAATTCGTAAAGTAACAGCGGTCCTAACTTATTGCAGGCTTAAATCATGCTTAAAACTGCAGTCCTTAAAGTTTCATCATGGCTTGTCCTTAAACAAACTTTATTTAAACAGTATTATATAATTTTGATTTTGCTCCCAGATCAAATATTATTAAACTTGGCCTATATATTTTTTTATACTGTGCTTCCTGATGGGATTTATATTAAACAATAAATATAGCCTAATATTCTAATTTTAGGTCTGGGTATGGAAGCAGAAAGACAACATCTGATAATATCCCACTGGGAATCTAAAAACAATAAATTATATAAAAATAGTGTAAATGTGAGCAGAGCAAGAACACAACAAAGTATAAGGTATAAATTTCTGTATTTATACCAGATCATGTTCGTTTCCATATTCCGTTTATGCGCTGTTTAATTATTTGCAAAATGAAAATAGCAGATACTAAAATAGCAAGGAAACGCACTCTAATTTGACAATAATTCGCAAAATAAATAAAATAATTAATTTATAATATAAATAAAATATAATAATAATAAAATTCATTATTTTCTTCGGCAATTTCTTAGAAGGAGAAAGTTAACTACAGCCGATGGATTTCGATCGGCAGGAAATGAAGAAGATATTGGTTCAGACATTGAGGTCGATGAGACTGAAGGAGAATCTGCCGGTAACAATTTTTTTTACCATTTGTTCATATCTCGTAAGCTTAGTATTAAAGTGACATTTTTAATGAGAACCTTAAAAAAATAAACCAATTTTAGTTCAACACGCGTGGGGCGAGCTAGCCGATATAGAAAGAGAACAAGACAGATGGGCAGAGTTGAGAAGTCATATCGAACAAAAACTGGAGGCCTGTAGACAGAGAGGTGTAACATTGGAGGATGTAAGCGCATGTTTAAGTTTTGCTCATAATTTCCTCAAAATTACTATGATATTCACAGCTAGGGAAAAAAGAATATAGAAAAGTTTGCTTTTCAGTCGTTTCGATTTTTTTTTTAATTGAAATTTGGCTGAAAAGCCATACAGCCAGTCTCACAACTCGTTTTGATTTGGTTTAGTATTTTTTACGTTGACTATGCCTATGCATTAGACTATGTACAAAACACTTACTATTTAATACAAATAAAATTTCTATTCAAGTTATGCTTTCTTATTTTTTAGCGGAATAAAGTGTTAAAAAAAGTTACGAAAAATGTAAATAGTTGGTAAATATTTATCCTTTTTGTAAAATGACACTTATTTTCTAAATGGAGAAACATGTGTTAGAGATTAGATAATATGTAAGATATTTTCGCATTATTACCGAAATATTTAATTTAAAAAATTAGTAGACAAATACCGATCATCATCATCAATCCTTCTTTAGTAAATATTTCTATAATTATCGAGAATCTGACTGAAATTAAGGTTATAAAGATTATTGAGGGTCTAAAAGACAAAGACTCTGAAGGCACTGATGATCTAAATGTCACACTTATTGAATATATTAACAACAATATAAGTAAGCCCCTAACTGATCTAGTAAACTGTAGTTTGGATGAGGAGTCTTTTCCTAATGTTCTTAAGACTGCTGCTATATAGGTATAAGAAATATGAACGTGATAAGCTTGAGAACTACAGACCCATTTCTATATTTACTGTTTTGTGTAAAATTCTTAAAATAGTTGTATATGAGAGGAATGACAGGATTATATCTTCGGTCGTTGACAACATGTCTTTCTGCCAGAAACGTTAATGGAAAGAGCCTCATTTGATTTTCTTAATCATGTTTATGTCAACATAGATGCTGGGGAGCATGTAGTGACATTGTTCTTCGACCTATCTATTGTTTTTGATACTGTATATAATAAATTCTTACTTAGTAAACTGTATAATATGGGCATTCGGGGGAATATCTTGAAGTGGGTAAATACATATATTATAACCAACCGGCTGTTGATTCTTAAATGTGGGGATGTTTACTCCGGCGTACTGGTAATTGACTTTGGAGTACCTCAGGGTTCAGTTCTGGGTCCGCTGCAATGTTTGTTGCATGTGAATGATATTCCCTTGAATATTAAAGCTGGCTTTGTAACAATGTATCCTGACAATACAACTGTGGTGGTGGCTGGATGAGCTGCGTGACAAAATATTAACTGTGCGGCATGATATGGAGGCCTGCTGCCGAAACATCGGAGGCCATTGCCCCATATTTTTGAAGATGAGTTTGGTATTGTCTTTGCCAAATATCCTAAATCCCTATGAGCACACTTGGAGCCTTGTTTGATCTTCATTAACCATGTCTCGTATGGATGAGACTTGTATTCTCTTGGTGTATTATTCTTTGGCATATAGTACGTCTAGCAATGTACCTTGGGGTGCTGGTGCTTTTTAACCTTGAACCTTTGGAAACCTGCAGAAATATATTTGTTTCTAAGAATATGCTAACGTTTCCATGTATACCGGGTGTTGCATCGTCGAGCGGGACATAGGAAATCCCATGTAATTTTAAATGGGGTCAATTATTGGCTTCCCTAATTATTTTAGAGAAAAATTCTATTCAGGTTTATTAAAGAGCACTAAAACCCACATTCAAAAGAATAACTTTAGATATTTTTGATGAGCCCGTTTACAGGTTATCGCCGATTTCTTTTTAACTATTTCTCCTTTTTATGGCCCCGTATTTGCGGGCACCAGTAAAGGTAAAAGATGACTGTCAAATAAAGTTGTCATTTTGAAATGTGTGCTTTATTGTTATAAAAACTCGTACATCGAAAATATTAAAGGTGTATTTATGGGTACAAATTAATCTGAATAAAACTAAAATAAAGTATCCAATTACAAGGTTAATTATGACATTTTACATGTTTCAATATTTTACTAATTAATAGGTAGGTACTATTAAATTGTTAGAACTTTAGGATTTAAGAAGATGTTCAAATATTCCTCAAAATGACAACTTTATTTGAACAGTCATCTTTTACCTTGACTGGTGCCCGCAAATACGGGGCCATAAAAAGGAGAAATAGTTAAAAAGAAATCGGCGATAACCCGTAAACGGGCTCATCAAAAATATCTAAAATTATTCTTTTGAATGTGGGTTTTAGTGCTCTTTAATAAACCTAAATAGAATTTTTCTCTAAAATAATTAGGGAAGCCAATAATTGACCCCATTTAAAATTACATGGGATTTCCTATGTCCCGCTCGACGATGCAACACCCGGTATGTGATGTCTAAGTAAACAAGAATAGGAACCTTTCTGGGAGACTTGGGTCAAGGGGCGCTAAAATAAAAACAAGTTAAGCAATTTCTGCTGAATATAGTACTAGTAATTTAGTAAATGAGTACACACATCGCAACCACTAAGCCTTACCTTACTATTACAGTTTTATACTTTTTTCCAATATTTTAGATGTTGCTTGTTGATTGGTGATATAGTTTACCATTCCCGTTGCCTATTTCAACTTAAATTTATGTACAAAACTTTGTATTTTATGAAGGTAATATATTCTATATTTCAGAAACTACCCTCGCTATTATCCTCAGATGACGAGAGGGAAATATTGGCGTTAATATGCAGAGTTCACGAACTAGAAGCTGATAAGATGGCGTTGCAGTCTGAAAGAATAGTGAGACAGCACGAGTTGAAGAGAAGAGATTTGTTGATAATAAGATACGACCGGCAAAGACAGTTGTGTGAAGAAATTATAACCAGACAACGACAACTTATAGAAGGTAAAAAAACCTATCGGAATGTTTTTGGACAGAATAGAATATCCACATGAGACATCAATGATTTATTCTTATGATTATTTAAGTGATTAAAGTTGGGACAAAAACCCTCGATTCTTTTAAGATAAAATTGTGTGTTTTGCAAAATATAAAGTGTTGCATACTTTATCCAAAGTCAGTCTGATGACATGAAAAAGCTTCTATCGGGCTTTATAATCGGGGTTGTCAGATCCTTTTTATTAATTCTTTAATTTTTCTTGTTATTACGAATGTTCTTTTAAATCAGTATTAAATTGATAGTCAGTAACTTTCTTTGAAAACTAGTTTGCAACCAAGAAATTTTGAATGGCAAAGAAAAAAATGAATAGGCCATTCATTAATATTATAATAACTTTTTTGGCACTTAAGAAATATTATTTATACAAAAAAAATTGAAATCAAAATCAAAATTAAAAGGGATTTTCACTGTTAAACAAAAAAAAATTAAAAATTAACAAGCCCTTATGTTCCTCCTACCATTACGAAAACTTTGCAGAACTGGCAACACCCTGGAGATAGAACGTCGAGGCCCACTCGCAATTTAAAGAGCGAACTATTTTTTCGAGGTGGACAATTAATATAGCAGCATATAAATACAAATTCAGCATATTATGCTGTAGACAAGAACAGCAAATAGTTTAAGTTCTGTTAATTGAGTTCTGAGCCCTTATCAGTTTTAAAATCACTTTGTGTTTGAGGTGTGCGATATTGTAAATCGAACAATGGCGTAACTTGTTGAAACGATTTGCTGTAATTTACATAATACTTGATTTTGTGGGCAAGGGCCTAGCGACACTTAAAGCACCGGTTCTCGTCAGATCACCGAAGTTAAACAGTGTCGAGCGCGGTTAGTACTTGGATGGGTGACCGCTTGGGAAACACCGCGTGCTCTTGTCTTAGGGAAGAGTGTAAAATGAATCGACATCAAAACCATCCTATTCACGCCGGACAGGCCGGATGAGATCGGATATCTCGTAGGATGAAGGTGCCGTTTCACACTCCCCAGTCGATGACCGGTTCAAGATGGCCTCTAATACGCCGACGACCGTAAAAAATAGTTAATAAAAAAAATTGATTTTGTGCTATAACTGTGTGTTTTTGGACAAATAAGATTTTACTTGGTACCTATATTTTATTAAATCAGTATTGCTCTTAGGCAACCATTTAAAACAGAAGGTCAAGGTGAACTATCGCAGGAATATTATGAGTCGGTGCCAGAGTCGGCCATCGAAAGCGAAACAAGTCCGGAACTAAGAAACAAAGATTTAAATGCTCAATGTCAACGCATTATTTTAAATATGTACACGTGTTAAAAAAAAATCCGGAAAAAACTGAAAATGCGCTTTGTACAAGAATTAATGAATCAACACAACTTGGGTTTTATAAGAATTTATAACGTATTAAATTGGGGACTGTAACTGGTCATTCAATAAAGCGCAAACAAATAAATCAAAAATTCAAAAAGGCTTACAATACTACAAAGGATTTTATTGTGCGAACTGTTTACAACTTTTACAAGGATAATATAGTGCCAACTTTAGAACTGGTTCGTGATAAATTGCGAGGTTACCCTGATTACAAATACCAATCTTTAGAAATATTGCGTGGTGTCTTGTTAAGTTGTGACTTTAAAAATAAGAAATTTAATAATCTAATTGTTATAATGGAATCCTGGCGTATCACTAAACTACGACAGGACTATTTGCGCAAAATAAAGAAGTACCATGAATCCGATAAAAGTATAATTTATTTAGACGAAACTTGGTTTGATACTCATGATGTTGTTAAGTATGGTTGGGTAGACAGTATAAATTGTACTTTAAGTACACCATGTTCAAGAGGAAAACGCGTTATTATTCTTCATGCCGGAAGTAAAGATGGCTTTCTACCTTATGTGTTACTCCAGCAAAGAATATCACCCCATAATAAATCACCAGTTGTGCTTGATAATATTCGGCAGGTAATATCATTGCGTAGCTCATGTTATAAAAACAGAAAATGCATATTCTGTTTTACCACCTATAGCGCCAGTAGTAATCCAACATGAAAACGATTCTACTTCTGAAAGTTCTTACCGTTCCAGTCATTAAATTGTTTATGAATTTTAAATTAATTATGTTCGTTTAACACGTATCTTAAAAACTTCTTACACTACTAACTGGTATATTCGAACTAACATAGTACCTGCCCCTATCCTTTCTTGGCAAGGAAAACTCATACCTCCTCGCGGTCCTCACTGGACAAAGACAATTTTCTTAAAATTGTTTTCGGCAATATGAGCATTATTTTTACCGAAACAAGATTTTAAAAATAATAAGTGCATGTGTTTCTTGCAGGCGGAGTCACGGGTACAAACCTTTTATCGATATAAATTATAATGAACAAGCTGTAATATATACTATTTAATCATATTAAAAATTTACAGCAAACCGCATTTTAATTATTTAGTAGAAGCAACGCCTATGATTCGAAGTTTAATGTTTTTTTAGGGCATCAAATTAGAGTAAGAACAACTACAACACTAATAATTTTTTATGGAAATAATAGAATTTATAGTTATTTGTTTCTATTTTAAGATGTATGAATTCAAAAAAGATCGGATAAAAATTGTCCAAGCCAGTGCACATTATCGGTGAGAGCACAAAAAATACATTTTACCTTCTGGAGGATAAATGGATATTTTTTGTATCTTTGCAACTTGTATCTTATAATTTTAGAAGATAATTTTAATTTCATCAAAATATGAATGTCATACAATTACAAATTGTGTAAAGTCGCCGGATATCAATTCAAAAAAGATCGGATAAAAATTGTCCAAGCCAGTGCACATTATCGGTGAGAGCACAAAAAATACATTTTTACCTTCTGGAGGATAAATGGATATTTTTTGTATCTTTGCAACTTGTATCTTATAATTTTACAAGATAATTTTAATTTCATCAAAATATGAATGTCATACAATTACAAATTGTGTAAAGTCGCCGGATATCAATTCTGTGACAAGGAACAAGTGATACGACACGTTGTGTCTAAAATAATTGCCGAACATAAAGTACTGGTTTCATGTTTAAAAATGCAGACAACTGTTAATAAGAATAAAATTAATATATCAATGCAATCACAAATCTTTTTTCGTAGTAGTAGCTTAACGCCAGGAAATTATACAAGATTTTTTTTCCAATCAGCTAAGCCTTTGTATTATTATTAGAAATTACCAAGAAATATTTACACAAATCCAGAGGTTTGAAAGCATTAACTATTTATAATTAGTAATAATGTGTTAATTTAAAATTCCTTTCAGAGGTAAAAATAAAACTACCCCCAGATTTGCAAGAACTTTATCAGATGTATCAACAAGAAATTCATGCGGCTACTTATACAGACTTCAATCCGCCATCGACTGCTGGAGCCACTCCTGAAAAACTACCAGCAATAAGCAAAATGTAAGTGCAACAATCTTTTTTTAAATTGTGTGGATGCAACCAACCTCCCAATTTCAATTACAATTTTAATAGATAATTGATAAGGTAGGGCTGTGTATACTTTTTGAATTAGGGGGGAGAAACAATTGTTTTTGTGCATTAAATGTATATTCTTCTAAAAATTATTAAATAGCAGAGCGCTTTCGGCCTTAGGCCATCATCAGTGCTTCCTAAAAAGCGAGGAAAATTCAATTTGTAGAAATATTATTTGAAAGTTTCGTTTTACTAAATATAATTATAAAAATGAATCAATCAAAATCTGTTGTGTGAAATCAATTACATGTAACCCTTGTTGAAACGTTGTTCTTAGAAATTATATAAAAACACTTCATTAATAAAAAATAATTTTTCTCTAAGTTGGCCATCAACACCACAACGCAGAAACTGATTACATAAAACAGTTAACACGTAAAATTGTAAACGACAAACATCTGGGACGAACCACTTTTTAAAATTTCAATTAATAATTAACATTTTTCTTTCTTTTTTTTTTCATTTTCGGTTCACTATTTTAGAAAAAGGAAAAGAAATTATTAAACATTATTTTTTGGAGGAAGGGCGATGTAAATCTTTACAAATCTGAAAAATTTATTTCATTTGATTGAACCGAACGACAGTTTAAAAATAGGAAAAATACCGACATACCGATCATTTTGATAGCAGTTTAGTTAAGATAACAGTGTCACAAAAATTATCTTGTCAATCATTCTCATGTTTTTTAGCTGGGAAATAAAAATTACCGATATACTTTGTAGCGTTTTGGAAAGAGTTAACACATTTAAACTCATTTCATACTAGGTACCAATAGAAGTTATCTTAAATATATTTATATTAATTAATTCAGTTCCAATTGACCAAAAATATTTCTCATTTATTCTCTTTTAAGTTACAGCGACCCCATGTTCCGTCGATCTTACACCTCGGACGCCAGTAATTCACCTCCATCTTCCTCAGAAAGCGGGGGAGAAGATTTGGGCTTTAAAGAGTCTTCTATAGACCGGGTGATGGGCCACGTTGTGACGAGACCTGGAGCTATGAAGTTACCTCCTTTACCACCAAGTCCTCCAATCAGATTACCAACTGGTTCACGAGACTCTGCACAGTAAGTATTTTGGATGATCTGTGGTGGTATTTGCGGAGGCTTCACCTGAACTTCTTTCATTTTTTGGGTTTTTCTTTAGCTGGTATAAAGTTACTCTTAATCATATTATCTACACATTTTAATAAGAGATTTATTTCAGCATAATGAGAAGAGCGGTAAGTGAAGATCGGATATCGGAGACGGCAGGACCGTCTCAAGTCGATTAAAACCTTACTGTATGAATTCTTAAACTGTTTTCCAGACAATTTTTTAAGCAGGTTGTGTGTAAGATTTATACCACATGTCAATAATAAGAAAGTGAATTACTTGAATTAAGTAACAAAGAAATCAATTTCTGTATCACGTTTTTCTAAAGATAATTAACTGTTACTGTTTTAGAAAACTGTATTATCTAGAGTCAAATTACTAAACAGCGAGTAAATTACAAAGGAGGATTTAAATAATTAGATTGACATAGTAATGAGTGTTGTAACCTATAGCTGGAAAAATATAAATACAGGGTGAGTCGGGAGAAACGGACCAAACTACAGGAGTGTATTACACATGTTAAAACAATGTAAAAAATCCATCCTTTCCTCCAGACTTACCCTACATATATTAATTTTCAAAATAAGAATATATTTTCCTTTAAAGACAGTGGTTAAAGATTTAATTAAAAATTAAATGTCTGCCTACTTGTCATATTTTTAAATTATTATACCAGATTGTCTTTACCAATTTGTATTTTATTAGATATTTGTCCACGACATTTACAAATATATTTTATTAACTAACTTATCTCTGTACTATATCTAGTATTTCAATGTGTGAGACAAAGAATTGTAAAATAGAATCTACGATAGTAACTGCAGAGTTCATTTTAATAAACACACCCTTACTGTTTGCAAAAAGTATATTATAGCATAATGAAAAACTTAAACAAAAATGTATTATTGTAAGTAGGCTTGTATTTATACATTTGTAATATATATTATACAATAGTAGCTTTAAAAAGTATTTTGCATTTTGTTTTATGAAATAATGACATTAATTATATTTAATCGTATCCTGGGTATTTACAAAGACGATATTAATATATGTAATAATTTAACATGATGTCTTCGCCTTCTGCGCAACACAAGTTGCAAACTGTTGGATATCAATTTTCATAAAGGGGTAAATAAAGAATAGAGAGACGACCGACTCTGGACAACATAAAAGTCGAATATCGAAAAATCGTAGAAATCCGACGTACGGCGCATGAAATACGGTTCCGCGAAACGATGCATGCCGGGGGCAGAAATTTTATTCTTAACCGTCCGCCCGAGTCCTATCGCCTACCGAGTCCTGACGATTTACGCTTGCTCTTTTCGTACCGAATGGCAAAACTCTTTCAAAAATAAGACGTTCTGATTGGCTGTGCCGCTGCTTTCATTCTACTGTTACTACATTAACTAACTAAACTTACATAGCGTTTAGGTTCCGCGCTATAGGTCGCAGAATCGATTCCCACATTGGGCACTTTTCCTTATAATGACTTTTTTAGTATTTTCATGATTTTTTTTAGTTTTTTTATGACTCTTAGTCTTTTTTAAAGTAGATCGAATCAAAAAGGGTTGGTGAATAATTGGCCGGTGAACTTGAAAAAAGCGAATTGGAACCAAAAAGGTGGATTAGATGCATGTTAGCGCTGTTTAACCAACATAAGTCTATAAAAGGGGCAAACAATTAATAATAATATTCCTGGTGAACTTGAAAAAGGCGAAGTGAAACAAAAAAGGTGGATTAGATGCCGTGTTAGCGCTGTTTAACCAATATAAGTCTATAGAAGGGGCAAACAATTAATAATAATATTCCCCGGTGAACTTGAAAAGGGCGAATTGGAACCAAAAAGGTGGATTAGATGCCGTGTTAGCGCTGTTTAACCAATATAAGTCTATAAAAGGGGCAAACAATTAATAATAATATTCCGTGTGTAGGTGAACCGTAACAAAATTTGAGAACAAATCACGAACAAATAAACAAATTTCTTTAAAAAGGTTAGGTTAGGCTTGTCGTGAGAAAGAGTTTTGCCATTCCGTACAAAAAGAGCAAGCGTAAATCGTCAGGACTCGGTAGGCGGTAGGACTCGGGCGGACGGTTAAGAATAAAATTTCTGCATGCCGGGGACATTTTTAGATTGCTGTGCTATTTGCTTTGTTTTACTACTAGTGGGAGTTCAGTCCTAGAAGAACCAAACGAGAAGCGACAATATGACATTTGGCGAAATCAATGTAGTTCCCACTACATTGATTTCGTCAAATGGAACCCGGACAACTGTCATAGGTTTAAGTCGGTCCGTTAGTCCGATAGTCGATGAGTTATCGTTATCGAATTTAATTGTTTTTCTTGTTGAAAGAAGTGTATTGTTTAACTGTTTATTTTTGTGAGTGCCGTGCTATTATAAAACTATGCCTGGTAATACCCGTGCATTTCGAGGGTGTCCCTCAAAAGAAGGCGATGGAATAAGCACCTTTTCATTTCCAAAGGACCCTGAACAGTAAGTACATTTGCACCGCTATAATACATATTTGTTTTGTTGTATTTATCTGCTGTATTTTATTACGTGAAAGGTATATGGAAAAGACCTACCATTATCAGGCCCGTATCCAGAAATTCATTTCGGGGGGGGGGCGGCTCAAGGACGAAAATCATTCAAAAATGTGGACTTATTTTAATTAATTCAGAGCAAAGCGAATCACACATTAAAACCTAAATCACTATGTGACGTTTAATCCATTATTATTTATAATGCAATAAAAAGATGCAGTACAAGGTCTACAATAAACAAAGAATTTTCAAATTTCGGGATTGGGGGGGGGGGGGGGCCCGGGCCCCCCGGCCCCTCCCCCCTGGATACGTGCTTGACCATTATTTATTATTTATGTTATTCAAGTGAAGTTGATATTAAATGGGTAAAAATAAGTACCTTTTTAAGAAAAGGCGACGAGAAGGAAAACATATGAAACTAATCTAAAAGAACATGTTTCTATTTTCCTAACAGATCTTGTGTTTTGTTGAAAAATATTTCTGAAAGCACAAGTACTTATTCTCATTTAGTAGTTTTTATCGAATAATATCATATTTCTTCGCGTAGCTCAGGTAAAATAAGTAAAGAGTAAGTAGGTAGTAATAGAAACATTATAAAAAAATCATAGGGTTTTCCGAAATTTTGAATTACTGGTCTTATTAACTCTAAATAATTACGCCCGTTCAGATTTCAATTATAAAATATTGGCCCTAAAATTTGATTGTTAAGATCCCACACCATACGTGTACAAAATTTCGACCAGAATGCCGTATTTCCCGAATAGCGTAAGGATTTTCAGGAGCCCAATAGTGCACATTTTTCCTATTAAATCTTGCGGAGGTTGAAAACGCTGCTTCATCTGTCTAGATAATTTTATTGAAAATTGATGTTGTTGATTCAAGCGTTCCATCATTTCTTGACAAAGCGTAAGCGCGCGGCTTTATTATCTTGGCTCAACGCTTGAACGGGTAAAGTTTGATAGGCATGGAAATTATATTTTGACAAAGTTCTCTGTATCTTATAGTATGTTTTGCCTAGAATATCAACAGCATTTAGAATTGAAGCAAAAGGATTTTCTAAAATAATAATTATTAATTATTAACAAGAACAAACGTTCAAATTGTGTAAAAAATACCTTGAAAATAGAAAAGGATATCTAATTCGTTATTTTCATTTTGTTCATTTGGCTGTATTGTTCTCCTTTTTCGTTTGAAAGATGCTTCATGTGAAGCTTTCTGATAAACTCTTAAAAATGTTTTATTGGTTGCGCCTTCATAAAGTCTTCGATATTCCCGTACGGCAAGTTTGGCATCATAACCATTTTTGATATAAAGTTCGAAAATTTCGCGTTTTTCATTCTCTGAATAAGACATTTAAGTATACTATATTTTTATACTTATACTCACATAAGCAAATTTAATTGAGAATAACGTCAGTGTTAATATCTTTGCTTTATTTAAAATCATGGCCAACTTAGACAAATTATAATATAGGGTAAAAGGAGTGTGATTGAGGTAATTTTAAAGCCAATTTTTGATTGCTTTTAGTTGTAAAACAGTTACATTTAAGTATAGGACATGTTATATGAGTTACGATCAGAAATTTATGCAAAATCCGAATATGCAATAATATATAGAACGTTCTATTAAAAAATATATAAATTTGATTCGGTGCGTTTTTGTGGAACACTCTGCATTATATTTCTATTGTCGTTAAAAAGATTCGGATGATGCCCTACAATTCAGTAAAAAAATCAGCTTTCTATCTTAAAAAATGAAGAGGCTAGAGTGGGGTGACATTTATAACCAATAACCCTGTACCTATCGAAGAATTGAAAAATAGCAGATTTACCTGTAAAAAATATCAAACATACTCTTTACAAAAAAAAAGCTTTGCAGCATTATAGGAGTGGGCTAACAAGCGATTTCTACCTGCATACATATCAAAATAAAGCCGCATAATGGTTCAGAATGTAGGTATACTGACCCTTTTTCTAGGTAGGTTCACCCTCAAGAGTAATTAAGGACCCCAGTAATTTAAGATTTTTACAAATGTTAAACATACATATTTCTGTTTTTCTACTTCTACAGGGTGAGGATTTTAAAGTGTTACAACGCAATATCTGAAAAACGGCTATAAATATTTTAGTCAAATTTTGGGACGTGGATAGGGAGGTTGGGGGACAAATTTTAAAATATTTTTGATATTTACCCCCCCTCCAGATTTGATGTGGCTAGTGACAAATTTGAAATGTCAAATGGAAAGGTATTTTTTTTTTTTGATAATTCGATTCCTCGTCAATAACTACGTAAGTGAGCAGAAAATTGTTACATTTGCTCTACTAGTTGCTTAGTTACGAATTTTTCAATAAATAAAATAGGAATACTTAAAACTACACATTTTAAATCATGACCCTATGATTATTGTTTATCCAAACCTTTAATTATGTTGTATCCTAGGAAACCACTTTTGACTTTGACAAGTAGTGATAATCTGATAAAGTTCATTATTCAGTGCAATTATGGAACAATCTTATGACATTGAAATAGACATGTTGTTAATTCTGGGAGAATGTAGAAAAAACTACCGGGAAGCGGCGCAATTGTGGACTGTTAGGTTTCCCGCCATTCAAAAATCTCATATGGCATTTAAGCGATTAGAAGATCGAGGCCGCAGCACGGGAATCCTAAAAAATAAGAACAGAGTTAGAAGACAAACAAAAACTAATGACGATATGGCCGTTGGAGTGTTGGGTGTAATAGCTGTAAATCCTCATGTTGGTTCAAGGGAACTTGCTCGTGATTCAGGAATGTGCCAAAAATCGGTACTGGCTATTTTACACAAGCACAATTTTCACCCTTACCACATAACTATTCATCAGGAATTGTATGGCCAAGACTTTCAAAATAGGATTACATTTTGTACGTGGTTACAAACTTTAATTCACGAAAACAATGCATTTTTAAGAAAGATAGTATTTTCTGACGAAGCTACATTTACCAATTGTGGTCAGGTAATTATTTAAATCAATATGGATTAATGTAACTTTTAATAATCAAAAATATGTAATCCACTACTTGATGGGTGTACATAAATAAATACATATCTAAACACCCGTTAACGGGTGTTTAGAGAATATTCACATACATTTAGATTTATTTTTAATTTTATACTGATTCAATCAATTTTGCTTTTCTTAATTTAAGGTCAACCGGCACAATTTACACTATTGGGCACCTCAAAATCCTCACTGGATGAGATTTCTGCCAAACCAACATCCTTGGTCGGTTAATACCTGGTGTGGCATAGTCGGAGATAGAGTCATTGGACCACATTTTTTTGACCGTCACCTAAATGGAGAAATGTATAATAATTTTTTACAAACCGATTTGCCACAACTTCTGAATAATAATGGAAATCAACAAGAACTATGGTTTCAGCAAGATGGTGCTCCGCCACATTTTGCCCGACAAGCTCGAGATACACTAAATGAAATGTTTGGAAACAGATGGATTGGTCGTGGTGGTCCTGTAAATTGGCCTGCAAGGTCACCAGATTTAACCCCATTAGATTTTTTCTTGTGGGGATTTATAAAAGAGAAAGTTATGGCTACACCACCGACCACACCAGAAAACATGAAAGATCGTATTCAACAAGCATGTAATTTAGTAACGCCTCAAATGTTAACTCGCGTGCGCAACTCATGTCAAAAAAGAATTGCAAAATGTTTAGAAATGGATGGGGGTCATTTCGAACACCTTTTGAAGCATGATCGTCGTTAGATTTTTTAAGGAATTATCATTTTTAAGTATTCCTATTTTATTTATTGAAAAATTCGTAACTAAGCAACTAGTAGAGCAAATGTAACAATTTTCTGCTCACTTACGTAGTTATTGACGAGGAATCGAATTATCAAAAAAAAAAAATACCTTTCCATTTGACATTTCAAATTTGTCACTAGCCACATCAAATCTGGAGGGGGGGTAAATATCAAAAATATTTTAAAATTTGTCCCCCAACCTCCCTATCCACGTCCCAAAATTTGACTAAAATATTTATAGTCGTTTTTCAGATATTGCGTTGTAACACTTTAAAATCCTCACCCTGTATATTAGTAAACACCTACTTACGCACTGTCTACTTTATCCGTAAAACTTTAATTACACACACTATATTGTAAGAAGCCAAGCTGTGCGTAAGACCAGCTACGTAATATTATAATGTCTGCATTAACAAGGGCAATTTTCGCAAACGCTCGTACCGTAATTTTCGAAATCGTGTGTAATAGGCTTCTTACCACTCTTGGTATGTAATATACTATTTCATTTCCTTTCTAAAATGTTTAATCAGTAAGTAACGCACAATTAATAAAACATTTCAAAAATATTTTTATTTTCTTTAATTTGTTTTTGATTTTACGACGTTTGCTGGAAAGCCAATTACATGAAACACAGAAGATATTCATGAAAAAAAAAGAAAAATACTTCTTACTAGGTACCCACATTTTTTATTTCAGTGTAAAGCATTTTCTTCATCGTTTTAGTGCTTCTTTTAATGTAATAATCCGGCCAACTGTCAAAATTTCAAGGTGAAGGACATATAAGTTGGTCTCCATTTAATCAATGATAAACTCGGGATTTTGTCGCTTCTCGTTGTTTGGCTCTTCTCGGGTTCAGTGATTAAAACTTAAGGATATTACGGGCTTTGGGAGTTTTAGTGGTGTATGGCAAGAAAGAGTATCGTGACGGTCAATACAATTCCCAATTCTTAATGAAACTATAATTTGTTTGTGTGTAAGAATTAAATATATTTGTCATATGTTTAAAAACTTTCGATTTCTTCAATTTTTCATATTTAGTACTTTACAAATAGAATTTTTTAATAAAAAGGTCTACTTAAAAACGAACACATTGATGTTGTCTTGTTACTTGATATACCATTTACGAGGTGGTGATAAAGTAAAATGAAGCGGAAAACCTTGGTGCGTGTTATTTAAAACAAAATATAGAAAAACATATCAGTACCTAGCCTAAATGAAAAATAAAAAATAACAACTGCTTTAGACATAAAATAAAGACTCCTTACAGTCAATTTATGTTGCACAAAATCTTTATTTTTCAATGATATTTTATGTTTTATCTTTATAATACTATTGTACACTTTGTAAGTGCTAGAAGCGTAAATAAATAAAAATTGGAAGACTAACAAGGATTTAATTATACCTAATCTAAAAAAAGTTTTATTACTGTATACAAAAATAGCCCCTGTCAACCTTCGTACCCGACATATTGGAATAAACGGTAAAATCTTCTACCTCCTTTTCACAATACTTATAATACGTAAACGAAACTCCAATACAGCAAATTGTAAATTAGGAACGTGACAGGAAATACAACTCTGGCTTTTCTGTCAATCCAAATAGCCACATCCTGAGGCGTCATTTCTGCAAACGCTTGTTGTGAAGGGGTTGGTGAAGCTGGATCCTGATTCGAATTATCACCGTTGAACGGAGGATTGATGGTTGGAATGTTTAGCGAATTGGATGAACCCTAAAAATTAATATTAATATGTAATATGATAAAAAAATACAAATGCCTTTGATGTTGCAGGAAAAAATCTGAACTACCAAAGGGTATTATGATTTTTTGATGTATCATGGAAGATTGATGATGATACCAATATGACCTGAGCAAATCGGGATCCCATTGGGACAACGTGAGAGGCGCAAGAGTGGGATGAACGATCATTTACAGGTTATAAGCTGTTTCCAGACATCGAGAAAACCCAAAAAAGTCTTCTAGTCAAGCCAGCTTTTTTAATAAAAAACTTTTCTATAAACATTTTATTTTCATGGTACTTATTTGTACCTACACTCGATATTTCCCCCATGCGCTTTATCTTGCCCCCCTCCCCTCCTCTCCCTAGTTCATTGACTGGCGACGCTCTTAAATATTAATATTGATTTTATAATTGAAAGTACTGTAGACACACATGTAAATAATGATATTGATGTTTCTGAGTGCATAAACACATTTATCTGTAGCTACCAAAATAATTCAGTAGTTTATGATGTTGCAACATACCGTTTATTTGCTAGCAAAGAAACCCTGGAATTAAATGTATTCATTAAATAAATAATGACATATTTAAGAAACTAAGGCTATTTCAATATGATTTCAACATTATTCAAAATTTCTTTTTATTCTATTTTAATTTTTTAGACCCAATATTAAAAAGAACACGCATATTTTTTTATTAGTTTTTTTTTTATGTTTGTTCAGGTTTTAGTAACCTACTTTGGTGTACTTACGTGAACAGTTAAGTAGCTTTGAGCATGCTTTGAGTCTAAGCTGGAGAACGATTCTGACTTTCTTAAGTCTCTTCGTGCCATCCTGGGCGATATTGCGCCTTTTATAATATACTTGCTGCTTTGTTTCGGTAATTCTACTTTTTTTCTAGAAAAATTCTTAATAGTTAATGGGAACGTAATTAAGAAAAAGACATTTATAAATTATTGATTTTACTAATCATTTTTCAATTTTCTTTTCCCTACATCTAATTACATTGCAGATAGGCGGAAGCAATAGTTCCACGCTCAACTTTTACGAAACCCGAAGTAGTTCGTATTTTAAAGCATTACTTACTTTCTTCTCCATATGACGTTTACAAATGTAAACTCCGCCAACGAAAGAAATATAAATGCAGCTCCTCCAAAGAACCATACCTCACTAGCTTTAATGTACGATACTTTTGGTAGGTTTCTGGATAGGTTACCATTTAGGGTGATAAATGATAGCATTGTAGCAGTTCCTGAAACGTTATTAAAGAATTTGTTGTACCAATACTACACTTCAAGTTTGACAGCGTCGAAAAATATTTTATTATGTTCTTTTTAAAGAACATAGAGAAAAATCATACACCCTGAGAAAATAAGAGGAAAATTTCTACTATGAATAAGTCATAATAACTCCATGGTTCAGTAGACCACTTCTACGAAACCTAAAATAACAGGATATTGGCGAATAAGCCATCAGAATAGAGATAATTGCCCCCATAATCTTTATTGTCTAACAGAAAATAAATTCCAATTATAAGACAAATTGTGGATCATCTTAAATAATTTAAGGTCGCCCGCAAAGAGAAGAATATTGCTAGAGATATTATTAGATATATCGCAAATAAATATTGAGAACCAGAGGGAAACAAGGTTAATACCTTGTGGTGCCCCACTCATAGCTTTAAAGTTGCCAGATGTGTAACTTTGGAGTTTAACGTATTGACGATGACCTTTAACAAATTAAGAATTTAAAAACCATGAAAGGGGTATGCTATTTAGACTAAGCGTAAATAAAATCACGTACTATCCAAGTGATTATCGCTGTATATCCTGGATTGTACTGCTGAGCAGGAGCCGTCTCCTGCGAATTGACCAATAAGGACCGCGCTGTCCAGCTGCAGATCGACTATAACGCATCGACCATCGACGTAATTTTGGTTTGGTCTATATGTGAAATAAATAGACTTTGGCAATAAGATTAAGTGATCCACCCGATTGAAGGCCTTAGAGAAATCTGTGTACAATGTGTCAACTTGATTTCGATTGTCTAGGCTAGTTCGTGCCCAACGTATTGAGTAAAGCGTGCTAGGATGCTGATTGTGTTGCGATTGCTGTTGAAGCGAACTATCTTGTTTTATTTGCACTTTGCACTCATATAACAATATCTCAAAAACCTTTGCAAATGAAGATAATATTGAAACAGGTCTATAAATCGATTGTGTTACTTCCATCACCCTTTTTGAAAACTGGGGTTACTCTTGCCTCCTTCCACTTATTTGGAAAGGACTGATTAAACATATATGATAATGGCTTGAAGAAAGCACAGTCTCTAACAATGAAGCAAGGCACCTTGTTTAGTCCGCATAAGGGTTTGTTTTTCTCTTATACGGGAGGTAAAATCGTTTTTTTAGGATATGAATTAAGATCGACTTTGAAAATAAATTAGGGAAAGTTTAGCTACGTGGCTTACCCAAAGTTGTTCTTGCTGGTGCAGCATCTGCCTGAATCCAAAAGGACACCCATGACATACTGACCAATAAAATGGATGGTAAGAAGTATTCCAAAATATAATATCCCACCTCTCTCTTTATTTTAAATTTAAATATTAGAGAGCTGTATCCTTCGTCTGAAAAATGTAAATTACTAGTCTTGATTACTGAAATAAAGGTACTTACATAATAAAATATCTGATATGATCTGTCATCAATTAAAATTCGAGTTTAAAGGAACCGATTTTTATTTTTCACATCATCGAAACTCTGTATTTTTTAATTTTAACGCATACATGTAATCTTACAAAAAAATGTAGTTTTGTTGAATTTGTCTTACCCCATCCTGTACTAGTGTCACTTGGAGTAGTTTCGCTGTATTCAACCCATACTTGATCTATGGAAAACTCTGTTAGATGAAGCGATTCGGAAATAGTAAACGGATTACTTTTAACCCACTCTAGTTGCAGATTTGTTTGGTTATAGGCCCCTGAAATTTGAATCGGATTAATCAAAGATAGATTAGTTGAATCGAAGCGCCTTGCATTATTTTGCGGCCATCAAAATACTCTTTACTTGACGGATCTGGCTGGTAGGACTGGCGATACCCGATACATACAGTGTGTATCAGCCAAATAGAATAAATTCGATAATAAATACATGGGGGCGTGTACGAAAAAACGTTCGGACACGTCGATTGGTATTTCTAGTTGCGCATTTTTCTCAATAAGAACTTTTTATACAGGGTGTGTCATGTAACAGTGGCCAATACTAACTTTCTTATTTTAAATGCAATACCCCATATATTATTCAATTTTTGGATTCTTCAGAATATTCTAGACATATTTCATGTACAATAGCCTATACCTATCTTTAACTGTTTCGGAAATATTAAGTGTTTTCAGATGTATTTCAAAAATTAACCACAGACTAAAAAACTAAGAAATAATACTGTTTATTTCTTGATAATGTAAAAAGCAAGAAAAAAACATTAATGTAGGTGATGTTGAAAATTGATGTTAAAATGTTTTTACTGATATGAAATAAAAAAAATGTATAAATAAGCTGCGTTCGGCAATACATCTGCGATTGAATTGATTTTTTGTCACGTGACCACAGATCAGTCGGAGAAATTTGTAATAAAAGAACGGTACCAAACAACTGATCTCTGTCAAAGTCAAACTGCTTTGTTTTGATTCAAGAAATATAACCTATTTTTCCCCTTTTCTACTAAATATGAGTATTCCTACTGTTATATTGGCCCTAATTGAAGGGATTGATCAACTGTCCTATCCTCTTTGCTATCAACTATGTTTCAAGACAATGATGAGGAAGACGTAAAGAGTTTGGTAAATTCTTGTCTGTCACCAATATGGTAAACCAATGAAGACTAAGGTTAGTTCAGGGGTAAACCGTTTTTGTTCTTCCGCATCATAAAGTTCTATTTCCTTCATTTTTTAAAGTTAGCTTTCTTATAAGGTCCTCGCCAAAGCAAATTTCAAACCAAAACTAAGAACAAACTTCAAATCAAACTTAACCTCACTAACTCAACTGTCTGAGATTTGAGATTAATCGCTTTCATCCGATCAAAAACTCCGAGCAAAAAGATCATCGTCAGAGCGCTCAGATTTTAATTGCCGAACGGTTGACATTTACTTCCCCTACATCCATATGTCATAAACGAACGATTCAGATTAAAGCTGGATTTATAAACTCGAAAAGTTGACGAGGTTGAAGTTATGTTCAAGTTGGTGAGGTTCGATATTCGACAGTCCAGAATATGGCATTTATAAAGTCAGTAGCGAAGTTCGAAAAGTTGTTGTTTGATTGGTTGAAATTTTTGTCCAATAGAATGATAAAGTCGGCTTCCACTTAACTAGGCGCGTTATGAATTTATCATTCATAGAGAAACTTATATAGCGTTGTCTTTTTCAAATCAAGGTTAAAACGGCATTATCAAGATATCCGTAATATAAACGCGATAAACTTATTCGTTATTTATGAATCGGGGAGAGAAGCACATCTAATTTTCAGTAACTATCAAAATGTGTTGAAGAACACTCCCGTATTACATAATGTCGTGAATAAGCCCCCTAGTTTTGACAAATGTGTCATTTATTAAAACTATTGTGACATAAAAAGACGAATATTAAAGCTGGATTTATAAACTCGGAAAGTTGGCGAGGTTGAGGTTCAGTTGGTGTTGAAAATAGGAGTTCAATTTAAACTAAAGGGACACTCAGTTCCATTTATACACTCGTTCATGTTGTTCATGTAAAGCTCATGTAAGGTTCGAAAACTTCCCGGGTAGTTCGATATAACCAATTTTTATGCTCGGAGTTCGGAATATCTAACCTCACAAACTTGATCATAACTTCAACCTCACCAACTTTTTGAGTTTATAAATCCAGCTTAACCTCACCAACTTTTCGAGTTTATAAATCCAGCTTAAGCTGGATTTATAAACTCAAAAAGTTGGTGAGGTTGAAGTTATGATCAAGTTTGTGAGGTTAGATATTCCGAACTCCGAGCATAAAAATTGGTTATCTCGAACTACCCGGGAAGTTTTCGAATCTTACATGAACTTTACATGAGCAACATGAACGAGTGTATAAATGGAACTGAGTGTTCCCTTTAGTTTAAATTGAACTCCTATTTCCAACACCAACTGAACCTCAACCTCACCAACTTTTCGAGTTTATAAATCCAGCTTCTCGGTTTGCAGGTTTTTTACATCCCCAGGCGAAAGAAATGGTTCTCAATTTAATAGATGATTTTAAAAATGAACAGGAGAAGGCTACTGAAACCGGCGAGTTACTAAATCCCAAGTCTATTAAAGAGAAAGTCTCGAAAGCACTAAAACTAAGTTTAAGATCAATACAGAGGATTCTACTGATTTGATTCAGAGATCATATGCGCCTAGTTAAGTGGAAGCCGACTATAGTATTGTAGATAAATTCATAACTTTGGATTAACTCGATTAACAATAAATTAGTGTCATCATTCTCTATACTGTCCATTTTTAGTTTTCCAATTTCTGACACAAAACACAATACTAACCTGAACTAACCTAAACAACGAAAGGACATTTGACATTTCGCTGTAACCACATGACTTTGAAATAGCGTCTTAATTGGTCGAAACGAACCTCTCGAACTCCGAACCTAAAAATTGATTATCTCGAACGTCTTCGAAACTTACGAACTTTGCACGAACTGAGTTTATAAATGGAACTGAGTGTTCCCTTTAGTTTAAATTGAACTCTTATTCCCAACGCCAACTGAACCTCAACCTCGCCAACTTTTCGAGTTTATAAATCCACCTTTAATCTAAGCGGTCTGATGTATTGCCGAACGCGGCTATAGTTTTGTTTACTTTTGTTTAAAACGCCTGACCTTAGCAAATTGTTGTCTGTCTGCATGACAGTAGTTGTCAGTTATAAACTCGAAAAGTTGGTGAGGTTGAAGTTATGATCAAGTTTGTGAGGCCAGATATACCTGAATTCACGGCTCGTCTCGTCGTTCGACATTTGACAATAGACAAATGACAATAACTAGCTGGACCAGTAACTTTGAAATATCCCCAACCATATTCCCCAACCCA
Source organism: Polydrusus tereticollis (assembly GCA_963920685.1). Lineage (NCBI taxonomy): Eukaryota > Metazoa > Arthropoda > Insecta > Coleoptera > Curculionidae > Polydrusus > Polydrusus tereticollis. The sequence continues at coordinate 22,473,447 of OY987333.1, read as the reverse complement.
TCATTGAGCCGTAATTAGCCCAAAGCCCACTGACACTGACATCAGTGACATCGCCACGTGCTTTTTTTCTCGTTAAGTGTTTTGCTGTGTTTTTAATTGTTCTCGTGTGTTTTGTATTTAAATAAGTTTATTAAAGACTTCTATTTTGGACGTACCTACCACCTACGTGTTTTGGTGTTTATTTGTTACGGAACGGTAAGTTAAATACATTAACCGCAAACTACTTTTATACGGTATTTATCTTTTTTAGGCGTAAAATGATAATGGATCATAATTATTGTCTTCCAAGTACCTCAATGGATAATATTTCTAAAGAAAACAGGGTAACGTTTATGCCCTGCAACTTTTTGACTCTTCCAAGGGCGTTATCTTTTACCCCACTATTTATTAATAAATAAAAATAAAAAAAAAATCATTATCTTGATAGGATTAGGGAGGAGAGTTTTCCATAAACAATTAATGAATATATTTTGTTGCATGCTACTCCACCTTATATGTATATATAATTATATAAACCCAATATGCTTACCCTATGGCCATGGCAAAGTCAAAAAGTTTTAAATACCTAGTCGTAAAATGATGTATAATTTATTATTATAATTTTTAGAAAAAGGCGTTTTCTGTTTTACATGGCAATGAGTTGGCCCAAAAATTTGTGCAAAATGTTTATAATTATTTTAAAGACGTACATCCTCAAATAAGCCCCATTCAAGTAAGTATTTTTTACTTGTAGATTGTAGATTTTTTATAATTAGAAATAAAAAAAGTACTACATACACCTTTTTTCTTTCCCTTTCCTCCTACGCTGATTTCACCAAACTATATATTCCAATCCTCCAAAAAAAATTGCACATTTAATGTGGTTTACGTGCTTAACAAATTTAGCTTAGTCCAATCCTGATAAATCTGAAATTTAGTACAAGTAACCTACCAACCTACAAAAACAAAATAGACTGGAAGTCGACAGCGTGCCATTAGCGACACGTGACTCGTCCACCATCTTGCGAGACGGTTCAAGAATCCGACTTTATTCCGAACTCCGAGCATAAAAATTGGTTATCTCGAACTACTCGGGAAATTTTCGAACCTTACATGAGCTTTACACGAACAACATGAACGAGTGTATAAATGGAACTGAGTGTTCTCTTTAATTTAAATTGAATTCCTATTTCCAACACCAACTGAACCTCAACCTCGCCAACTTTTCAAATTTATAAATCCAGCTTTTTAGTCGTTTGAATTTCGTTAATTGTATATCAGAAAAATAGTTTATTTAACAAATGTACAAAATAACAATTCTACAGATGATTGGTTATGGAGATAAAACACGGACACAAATGGAAGTTGCTCGCTTATTTTATTTATATGAAGAATTTCCAAATATGCCGCCTATAACTCAAGGGACAATTAGTAAAATAGTAAAGCAGTTTCGTGAGCTTGAACATCTAAAGCAGATAAAAAAAGTAGCTTGATTAGATATTATGCTTGAGTTTCAGGAAAACCCACATAATTCTAGTCGAAAAACAGTCCCAATGTTCGATGTTTGCCATTCATCGATTATTGGAACATTACAAGAAAATAAAATGTATCCCTATAAAATGATACCTACTCATGAGCTCATTTTACCTTTTACACTTCACGGTCATGCTAATCGACAGAATTGCCGCTATTGGTCTAGGGAAAATCCTCACTGGATGAGAGAAGAACATACGCAATATCCTGAAAAGGTTAATGTTTGGATTGTTTGGGCAGGAATTGTTGGAGATCGAATCATAGGTTCCTTTTTCATTAATGGCAATTTAAATGGCGATAATTATTTAGCACTGCTCCAAAATAATGTCTTGCCACCTTTGACAAACTTATATCCTGATCCAGCAAACCCACAACTTCCAGCGAATATGATATGGTTTCAGCAAGATGGATTACCAAATCAATGTCCGGCAGTACCTCAACCGAGTATTCCCAAATTGGTGGATAGGGAGGCGTGGATCGATGAAATGGCCAGCACGATCCCCTGATCTGACGCCATTAGACTTCTTCTTATGGGGGTATGTCACAAAATTGTATACAAAACTAAACCCCTCGACTTAGCTGACTTAAGAAGACGAATAACGCTTGCGATTAGATTGGTCACGCCTGAGATGTTTTTTACATTATCAAGAAATGAACAGTATTATTTATTAGCTTTTTAGTGTGTTGTTAATTTTTGCAATAAATCTGAAAACACTTAATATTTCCGAAACAGTTGAAGATAGGTATATGATATTGTACATAAAGTATGTCTAAAACTTTCTGAAGAATCCAAAAATTGGGGTGTTGTATTTAAAATAAGAAAGTTAGTATTGGCCACTGTTACATGACACACCCTGTATAAAAAAATTTTATTGAGAAAGATGCGCAACTAGAAATTCCAATCTACGTGTCTGAGCGTTTTTTCGGACACGCCCTCATGTATTCATGATCGAATTTATTCCATTTGGCTGATACACACTGTATATTCTTTATACTTACAACTAGTCCAAATAATCTGACATGACTGATGATCAAAAGGGAACTTTCTTAAATCCATGTAACAGTAGAAGGTTGTCGTCATTCTATAGGAATATGTTACCTCTCCTGCTGGGCTTATTTTTATAAAAACATCTTTTCTAAAATAAATACACTGCATTACAATTATTTATTTCAATGTTCTATTATTTGTCAAACAATTTTTTTAAGAATATATATTTCAAATCCATTAATTAACAAATAAATAAAAATTAACTGATGGGACGAAATTACAGTTGCTATAGTAATAATAATAATAAACGACTTTTATTAGTCAAATTAACAGAGTAATATTAATAATTTTTATAAATTATTTTAAAATAAAAAAAATAGGCAATTGCGAAGACCACAAAAGGTCATACCAGGGTAGGTTGATCAGGTCAGTCTCAATATTAATATAATTTAGACTTTTATAATGTTTTCTGTTGATAATTGATTTTATTATCGTCTAATGCATTTAGTAATGGCGTTATTTTACCTTGAGTTATGCTAGGATCACACTAACATCTAAAATTAATTCCATATAATGTGTTGTTTTCCAGACAATTGTGTTTTAAATAAAACTTTACTAGTTCGAACTTTTTGGCACAACATTATAGGAGAAGGGCATTAATTAAAAACAATCGTAAATACTGCAAACAGGAGAAAGTCCTTGTTTTTTGGTGGAGGTACAGGTTGTAAGTTTAGGGTTGTGAATGAAGGTGACCTTTTTACAGAGGTAAGGAGGCAGCCTAAATTTAATCATTTTAAAATCAAATGTGAAGGCATATAGTTTAAATCTATTATGCATGTTTAGCCATCCGGAGAGAGCAATGATTTCTCAGTATCACTCCGAATATTAATTAGTTTTTTTTTATTTACTATTTTTTACGGTCGTCGGCGTATCAGAGGCCATCTTGAACCGGTCATCGACCGTACGGTTTTTAATCGTGCGGTCTACCGACTGGGGAGTGTGAAACCGCACCTTCATCCTACGAGATATCCGATCTCATCCGGCCTGTCCGGCGTGAATAGGATGGTTTTGATGTCGATTCATTTTACACTCTTCCCTAAGACAAGAGCACGCGGTGTTTCCCAAGTGGTCACCCATCCAAGTACTAACCGCGCTCGACACCGCTTAACTTCGGTGATCTGACGGGAACCGGTGTTTTAAGTGTCGCTAGGCCCTTGCCTGAATATTAATCGTACGCAAGAATTTTCTATCTTCCAAATACGGTAACGATCTGCAGCATCTAGATATGGTTCATACACTGCACTATAAGGATTGAATTCTGACAAACTAGAGGATTACGTTCGGGTCTCTATGACCATATATTAACTTTAAGTTTCCATATTATGCTAATCTTAACTTTGCCTTAACATGCTCTTTAAAACGCATCTTTGAGTCAATGAGCAGACCCAAACTTTTACATGAACTTCAATAGGGTGAAGGTTCATCATTCAGTTTATTGGTCACATTATATCGCCAAACAATGCTACTGACGATTTACCGGGATTTAATTTTAGCAGATGATCAGCAGACGTTCTAAAATGTTGATAAATCTGGGTTTATTACATCTTAAGCATTATTCATTTCTTGTTCATCGAAGGAAAAGTATAAGTAGAAATGGTGATTATAATGCTAAAGAGATTTCAAGAAGTTAAAGGTAGAGATTTCAAGAAGTTGAAGGTAGAAATTATAAACAAGGCACCCGAAATGCTGTTCTGTGGAACTAATAACGATCGAATAAAAACGGCGTTAAAAATTGGTAGGCATTCTCCGAAAAACCAAAGTGGTGCAGTTATATGTTAAAATATGTTAATAACACTTACTGATACGTATGTTTCATGACTCTGAAGATACTAGGTACATACCTGTCGAGACCCATAAGACTAGATTCTTTTTCATTTTTGACCACAATGTGAGGAACCCAGACCTGGCCCTTCAACGTTTCTTGTCCCATGATATTACCTCTGTTAGGAGATATGTCATTGTAAATAAGTCTGTCGTCTTTGAAATGCGTTTGTACTAGTAGATGAGTTTTAAAATGCTAAAAATAATAATAAAAGCAATGAATAAAAAAGTGAATAAGCTCCATTCTCACATTCCATCAATCGCCGATATGATTTTATAGATGAAGGCAAGAAATAATTTAAAGTAAAGGCTTCTCGCTATTACTTTTTTACCTAGTACGGTAAAATTTAGTTCTGTGTACTTTTGTTTTAAACGCTTTTGCTATCTCTTACCGTATTGTCTATACTCTCAATATGTCTAACGTCGATCTGAAAATCTACCCTTAAAGGGGACTCAGAGGGTGGTCTTGACAGGTGGTCATATCTGCAACTATTGGTTAATAGTAGCATAAACTCTTCTTGAGTCAGGTTGTCTAAAGAGGGCTCCAATGGTGGACATTCATCAGTGGTTGCTCTTTTTACACGAAGAGTTTGAGGGGTTGTCATTGGTCTGAAATTTAATAGGATTAATATTAATACTCCCTCATGTGATAAATTTTAACTTTAAATATATTGACAATGTCTGCTACTATTGCATTTTTGTGCATGTCCCTTCTATGACACTATCGTCTATTTTTAAATTAAGTATCTAAATATTGTGTTACCCGTCATATCTCAATGTAATCCTTACAATAAAGCATTGTTATGATTTGGTTTAGTTCTGGAACTAAATAATAACTAATCTGTGCCTGGGATATCCTTTGTATTCATAACAAATAAATACTTTAAGTCCAACCTAAATTTCTATCACGTAAAATTAAGTAATTCCAGGTAGGTGCTTACATCATAAAAGTACTATTAGTTGGCCGCAAAATCCAGCCTAATATGGAGAACCTTAGTATTGAATTAACTTACTAATACACGTTTATCCATATTAATCTATTTAATAAGCGCTGTTACTCATTATACTACAACTACTAATCACTCACTACTCAATTTCGTTTTTGACATAAATCCGCCTATGTATTTATTACTTTATGTGATACGCCGAATTCTTAAATAAATCTGCTTAAGCTTATTGATACGCTTATGCCGTTAGTGGAGAAATATCATAAATAATCATCATTGTTATTCTAAAACTATAAATTGTATTGACAGTAAGTTGCTATCCATAATAAAATTGCATCCCGAACCAAATATATGATGAAGAAAAAGGCATCAATGCAAGGATGTAAAAAGGCAGGTGTACTTGGAGACTACAAAGAAGAAGAGACAGAACGCCATGAAGAAAGACGACATTTCTTATATACCTTTATCTACATTAATACTATTACTAATCTGTTTAATACTGTTACTCATCATACTAAGTATAACTAATCACTCACTGCTCCTTCTCATTTTTGACATATATATGACTATTTATTTGTTACTTTATATAACAATACGTCAATAATAATCAATTTCTGAAATAAATCTGTTTAAGTTTACAGAGAAATACCGATGCTAAACAGTTTTCCATTGACGAATCGTAGATGGTTAAGGGTATATTAATTATCATGAGTAAAGGGCGGAATATATTCAACCAAAATATGTGTATATACAGGGTGTTTCCTAACCTCACTGAAAAAATGAAGGAGGTGAATCCTCACCTTATTTTAAGACGAAAATGTGGTATAAAAGTTTTTCGCATGTCGCTTCGTTTGCGAAATACAGGGTGTTAAAAAAAAATTTGTGTTATTTTTCATTTTATTAATTAATACCAAACGATATTCTAATGATATTTGTTAAACATATTGGACTAGAGCACTTTACTTTGGATCAATTTTAAATTTTACAATTAGTTCATTGGCGGGATCTGGGTAAAAGAGTACCTTAATTTATTAGTTATTTTTTGTATTTTTATCATTATGTTGCATCAAATGATACGAGTAGGATTTGCTTCGTTCCATGGCAACCACATTTGTTTTCTCCGTAACATTTTTCTCCTGCTTAACATCTTTCAAATAATATCCTTTTAAATTGTTTTTGAATATATTTGTACTACATTACATACTTTTCATAATGGCTCAGTTTACCAATCGAAAAATGGCTCAAATTCATTTTATGTACGGTTTGGCAAATGGAAATGTGCTAGAGGCGAGTTGTTTATATGCAGAACGTATTCCTAATAGACGAGTACCGGGTTCGGAAACATTTACAAGATTGCACCTCAGGTTAGAGGAAACAGGTAGCTTTACTAGCTTTGCAAAAAGCAAAATAGGCGGCCGACCACTTACAGTTAGAACCGTACAACTTGAGAAAGAGGTCTTAAACATGGTGGAAGAATCTCCAGGCACTAGTACGAGGAAAATCGAGAACGAGTTGAATATGAGTTACAAAACAGTATAGACTATCATAAAGGACTATTTACTTTGTCCTTATCACGTACAACGAGTTCCAGCTTTGTTGCCTAGAGACTTTCCAGCTCGAGTTAATTTTTGTAACTGGTTTCAAGAAAATTCTTTAAGGGTCCCACATTTTTTGGCAAAAATACTATTTACAGATGAAGCGAATTTTTCCAGACAAGGCATCATAAATTTTCACAACAACCATATTTGGGCGAAAGATAATCCTCATGCTATCATCGAAGGACATCACCAGTATACATTTTCTTTTAATATTTGGGCAGGGATTATTGGAGCTTAGTTGGATCGTATTTTTTTCCAAATCAACTTACTGGTGATGTCTATTACAACTTCCTTAGAGATAAATTGCCAGAATTGATGGAAGCAGTGCCATTAAGAACGAGAACTTTAATGTGGTTCATGCATGACGGCGCTCCCCCTCACTTTGCAGTACGTGTTAGAAACTATTTAGATCAACAATATCCTGCTCGTTGGATAGGTAGAGGAGGACCTCACCCGTGGCCACCCCGTTGGCCGGATCTGAATCCATTGGATTTTTATTTCTGGGGTCACCTTAAGCAACTTCTATTGAAACTGAAGAAGACCTTCGACTGCGTATTATTTACGGTTTTAATACGATTCGCGCCAGTCCCGAAATTTTCCAACACGTAAGAGACAATTTAGCACGTCGTGTACATGGGTGTTTACTGGCTCATGGAGGACATTTTCAGCAATTTATTTGAGTTTTGTTCATGTGAGTTTATTATTAAAAGTTTTTAAATCAAGTATTAAAATTATTATTATTGCTTTACTAATTTTTTTTTAACACCCTGTATTTCGAAAAAGAAGCGACATGCGAAAAACTATTATACCCCATTTTCGTCTTAAAATAAGATGAGGATTCACCTCCTTTATTTTTTTAGAGAGGTTAGGAAACACCCTGTATCTGCCTTGTTTGCCTTTAAAATATGCAGCTACTTATATGCATTTTTTTTACCAAATATGCATACTGGTATGCAATCTTTCTTAATTTATTTTAGTAACATAGGGTAAAAAAACGCACTGGGTTCTAAAAAGATGTTTGTTAAAAAAAATGCAAAAAGTAACAAAAGAGAAATAGAAGTAAACAATTTTTTAGACTCAAATTGTATACAAGGCATTTAACACTAAATATTTTTCAAAATTTTTAACTAAAATATATACTATATATATACTAATGTATAAGGCCAAGATACAACTTCGTTGGATGGTTTACCTTCATAAATGCTTTTTACTGCAGTTAAGTATTTAAATCCTTCATTCTTTTTACAGTTACATCCAATTTGTTCCTTACTTGACTTCCTACATTCGGGAATGTTGTTATTGCTACGTTTAGCGGAAAAGGTTTCAACATATTACTAACTAAGTCTTTTAAACTTAAATTTCTACTCTCTAACGATTATATTATGTCCGGTATAAAACTGAAATTAACCCTAATAAAAACAAGATCTTTAATTAATTACACTTGCATTTTTTAACAACTCTTTACTTTGCACAACACACTGCGAATCGTCATCTAAATCCAAAATTAGTTCTTTAGTGACTTCGAAATGTTCTGCGTAGAATATTGCGGCCTTAATCCATGTTTCCCATCGGGTAGTTAAAGGTTATGAAGGTAAACTAACTCCTGGTAATCTCTTCTGATACATTTGCACTCTTAGAGGTGCTTTTAGAAATACTTTTTTTAATTTGAATTTAATTTATTTACTAAAGGATATTCAAAGATTCTTAAGTTTGACCTACTTTTACCATATACGGTGCTGCATCAGACAAAATCACTAAAAACTTCTCATCTGGGACTGGATTTGGTAAGAAAAAGCTCGATAGGGACTGCCGAATAAATCGGGTTACGGTCATATTATTAGTTTTGTCTAGCTGCTGTACGTATAACAATCCGATATAAACACAGCTTGTTAAGCAGGTAATAATAAGGCATCATTAAATGACAATAAACAACCCTTAACAATATACCTGCAAACCCCGGAACCCCCAATAAATACCTTGTGTATTACCAAAATGTCGGAGGAGACGAGTTCACTCCCAAAATATAAATATTACCTGACTGCCAAAAAGGTGATGGCTGAATTCACTCCCAGACGATTTTATAGCGTAATTAGAATAAGTATTTATGATACCTTAAAATCTAAACACTGTTGCCAAGTCATTCTTTTCGCCAAAGTTATTTTATTTCTTAAAATAAAACAGTAGCAAAGTAAAAAAACAAAATTAAAAAAAAATAAAATTTTATTATGTATACAAACTTTATAAAAAAAATCAGAAAATTCCGATTCCGTACAAAAATTCCGAAAAAAAATATGGTATACAGATTTTACTTATACAAATATATACAATTATACAAATACAAATAGTTGTCAAATTCTACATTTAAAAGAAATATTTTTTATAAATTGAAAATTGGTAAGGCGGCCGTTCTGTAGTTTCTTTAAATTATTTTCTATAAAGTTTTTTCTTAATACTATTTTCCGATCGTATACTTTCGCGACGGTATTAATACTTTGAAGCTTAATATAAGTATCTAGTTGGAAATCTACAAGAACATTTAAAAATTGATTAAAATTTGGATGTGCATTGTAAAATGATGCATTATAACGAGAATGAAAAGACTCGCATGCATTTGTTGTCCTTTTCAAAGACGACGAGTTTTCAGCCCAAATGTGAGGAGGAAAAGCTGATGTTTCTTCTATATAATGAATGGTAAATAATTGTAAATAAAATTTCGGACAATATTCAAAAGTGCCGTCAACATATAATTCCGATATTTCTGTTAAAGCAAGAAAGTTACTTTTACATGAAAACATGATTACATGATTTTTTTCGTCATTTTTTAGAAGAAAACGTTCACCTCTATTTGTTCTTGTTTCTACAGAATTTAGTAAATTATGAAATTCAAAGATATCTTTAGGAAGTTTTGGTGCAGTTTGAGACCTAGCAACATACATATTTTTTCTAATTCTTTCAACGTCAGAAGTGGTAATAGTTTCACATTGGGCTTCTCTTAGCTCCTTTCTGATTAAGCCCATTGGTTTTGCCGAAACATCTTCAACTGCTTTCATTTTCACTGAATTGCTTATAGTTTGCCTGTTCAGAATTTCTTCAGATATTTTGTCATGGTTGTGGAACAAACAAAATTCTATCACTTCAACACTGTCTGGTTTAGTTTTAACAAATGCCTTGCACGGCGGTTTCCGGGACGTACAAGCCCATCTTTTTAAAGTGCCTTTTGCTAACAACTTGTGAAAAGAAAATTTGAAACCGTTGATAACTAACATGTCTTTGCCTTTTTCACTTTTAACTATTGAATCCTCCATTGCAAACTTTTATTACACACACTATAAATCACTTCGTTTTAAACAAATTTGGTATGTTCAATTTGGTATGTGCAACTAATAAAGAATCACACTAAGGGTTTATTATTTCTATTATTTAACTTCTCCCCCAAATATGAATCAATTTGCTGATAATCTCTTGTTAATTATAGTTAATGTTAATTAAAATAATGAGTTCTCTAAATTTGAATCAATTTGCTGATAATCTCTTTTTAATTATAGTTAATGTTAATTAAAATAATGAGTTCTCTAAATTTTGCAATTAGTTATTCTGTGATTTATTAATATCTTTTACATAGTACGTTTTTTCTTTCCTAAGAAAAAATAAATGACTAACTCACCGTGCTTTCATGGATAAAAATACTATTTGGCAACAATGTATCAATTTCTGAAAAGTAATACCTTTTAATCCTCCTTTAATGCATATTCGCTTGGGAATGAACTCGACCTATGTTGGGAGTGAATTCGACCCATGGAAAAACCACCTGGTCAGGCCAGGAGTGAACTCGTCCCTGCTCCAAAATGTAAATCTTAATTATTATATAATTATATTCAGATTTGATTCAGAATCCCTGAAACAAGTGCTGATTTCTTGATAACGCCGAAAACATAAAAATATGCTCATAAAATAACAATTTGGGAAAAATATGCATTTTATTATAAAATTGACAAAATATTCAAAAATAGCGTGTATATGCACTTTGCGTAGATTACGCCCTTTAATTATGAGCTTTGAATTGCTCCTTTTAATAATAAAATAAGGCATCAACTTAAAAATAAGTTGATAAAAATAATAAAATTCTGTTCCTAATATATGATAAAGGAAAGGATATGAAGGATGGAAATAAAAAAAGACGGCGGAGATGTAGACCGCAAAGAAAGGGAGACTGAAGGTGAACAAGGAGAAGAAATTGAAGACGATGTCAAGAAGAAAGACGATATCAGAAAACAAAAGTTTGGACGATATCCAGCAAAGATAAATCATCTAAATAAACACGATAATCATAGGGTGTATAAAGTGTTAATAGAACAAGTAAACTAATTTGTAAAAAGCTTGCAAGGCTGTTTAAAAAATTGGATACTCACAGCCAAAGCAAGAATATCCATAGGTCACAATTCATTTTTAGCAATTATTACAAACACTGTATGTATGTTCAAATTAAAACCAGCTGATAAAGCGTCCTAGTCCTGAACATATAATAAAATACATTCAGAGTCTTGTTTTCTTATACTTATTTAAAATAAAACCCCGTTGCTTATCAAGCTTTATCAGTTATATTGTGAATATTGATGTAAATATTACCCATATCAATTTATTATTACATATTTTATTTCGAATTAGTAAGAAAGTCGCCTGCAATACCTATTTGTTTACTTTTAGTATTACTATTTCCCGGAAAAACCAGTATCCAGTACAATAACACCCTTAAAAGTGTCGTGGTAGCTTCCATGGAAATATAAACCGAAATATGCAACAATGCATATCGTATACTATCTGCTTACCTAGTATCACATTTTACGCTTAAAAGAAAACAATCAAAAACACTCACATACACTAAAAATTTCACTGTAACTCGAACGAATGCCATTTTTTTATTGGTACTGTTTAATCAAAATCAAAATTTAGATAAATGAAGTCAGTTAAAAACAAAATTCCATACAGCTTAACTGTAGCTACCAAACAAGGTTTAATCACATAATTAAATCAGAAATCGCAAGCAAGGAGGTGTTAAAAGATAGATAAAATAAAGACTCGGCTTAATTGGTACAAATAAAAACCTGGGTGGATTGGTAGTATAGGATTATAGACACAGTATATTGTAAACCGATTGTTTGCTTTGGATGTTTTCAATGTTTACTTTTAGCTATAGGCATGTTTGTATAGTCATTTTGGGTATTTTTTAGGCAAAATATTTAAAAATTAGTATGGTACCTTATTAGGTTGCCTATATCATATTTAGGACTGTACCTGGTGTCCGGACTTTGTAGGGTAGGTACGCTGTCGCCTTAATTATTTATTATTACGATAATATAGAGAGATTTGGTACATTCTGTTAGTTAGATTTTCTTTACACTTTATATGTATTCAGGGTGTCCAGTAAGTATATGGCATACTCTCGGGAGCGTATAGGGGAGGTGAAAATAACCCTAATTTGTGATTAAGAAAAATCCTTAAGTGCCCCCTAACGAAGATACAGAGCCCCAAGGGGTACCTAGCGACTTACCTTTTTGGCTCTAACTTTTGAACCAACATGTATAATTTAATGGAATTTTAATATTTTATGTAGACCATAAGGACTAATAAAACTATAGTACAGTGGATGTTTTACATCGTCAGAGAAGCCAGGAACGGACTTGCCACTACACTCGTTGGGCGAGAAGTTATTTAAACACAGTAAAATCGAATAACGACATATCTAATAATTTGCATTAAAATAATAAAATTTGTCATTATAACATTTCATTAATGCTCACATGCATCAAACTTATGGACAAGCACACGGCAATTGTGTGGATGCAAGAGGAATTTATTCTGATACATTTCCAAATCGAAGTGTGTCGCGTAAAGGAACAATTGAAAGGGTTGATATTTCGGAAATCACTGAAACGCAAGAATGGCTAAAATGTAAAAGATTTGCTTCTTCTTGTCTACTTCAGCAAGTTTTCAAAATTGGCGCCCTGTACCTCCATACCGGGTGTCCCACTAAGAATAGCTGTCGACCGTATCTCAGAGAGTGTTAGTCGTATGGCTTGCGGAAAAAAATATATATTAGGTAAAGTGGGCATGAGAAATTGCTGGAAATTGTTTTCAAGTTTCTCAGACTGGCGCTAGAGAGCGCAACAGTAACGGTACATATGAATCACGAAGTTTCCTCAAAAGTCGTCTAGTTAAGTTATCCCGAAAATAACATTTTTGTATATTTCGAAGATTTATTAATAAAATTCACCTACAGAACGTGTTCGTCACTTTTCAAATAAAGTGGTGGGGGAAGATTGAACAATATTTGTAATAAATGCTGATAACTCCGGTCTGGCTTAACATAATTTAGTAAACTTAGTTTTGTTAAAAAGGACTTTTCTCACTCTATATATCATCTTATGAACTACGGCAATATGTATTTTACACTAGGCGCTAGGGGGCGCTGTCTTACAACTTCACGAACATTGCGCGTTTTTTCCATAATTGTAAATATAATAGTATATTCAATTTAACCTGATTACAAGGATGATTAAAAGTCTAAGAAGTCAGCGAAAACCGCAAGTTAATATCTATTTTCAATCCGGAGATATCAACAACAATAATCATAATTACGTAACATTATGATTTTATTTTCAAGTTGACATTGTAAAGGTTTTTTTAAGAGTCAAATGGTCCTTGGAAAAACAAAATATGAAGGTACGTATATTTCAAGCAAATATATCGTTACGACAATATGAAATTGCTAAAAATCCAAAGCACAATAAATAATATTTAAATAATTAAAATAGTTGAGTCAATATTCTAAAATCTTGGGCAAACTATTACCATACTCAAGGAACAGTACAATATCACCCAAGAGTTACCACACACAACATTATTCAAATTTCATCTAGAAGTAACAAAAAGATGATTAAAAAAGTGACATAAAGATTGTTAAATTAAAAGTAAAGTTGTACAATTACCAGAAAAATAAAATAATACAAAAATGACACCAATGCAAGGAACACTGAGACAAGAGAAGCAGACTTCAGTACACTAGGAGCTATCACAGAAAAATTCTTCTACGTATAATAAGCTTTAGAAACTAAGGGAGCCTTTACTTCTTTTCGAAATTTTTTAGAATTCTGGATTTTTTTAATTTTTAGCGAAAGATGATTAAATATTTTCTTACCGAATTATTGATTTGACTGAAATGGGGTATAGGTAAATGAATTGTAAATATTTGACGAGTGTTGCGTACTGGGGTTGAATTAATTTCACTCTTCAAAAATTAGCTACTTTTAGCATTTTTTTTGTATTACACTTGATTCTTTACCTGCTTTCCTTAAGCTACGATCAACCCTTTCAAAAGTTCTTCAGCGTGGTAAACGTCAATTTGGAAATGTATCAAATTAAATTATTCTCGTCTCTACACAATTGCCGAATGCTTGTCCATAAATTAGATACATGTCGGCATATTTACTGTAGGATTAATCCTCCATTACGTAAGTCTAACGTACTCAATTAATCAGACAATTTAGAAAAGTGTTGTCGATAACATATTGTGACGAAACGAAAATGGATAATTTTATCGAAACAAATGTGAAGTACAGTTGCATGGTTTTACGAGTCTTTATGGCCTACTAACTAATAAAGTATTAGAATTTCATTAAGTTACACATGTCGGTTCAAAGGTTACAGCCAAAAAGGTAAGTCTCTGGGTACTCCTTTCGGGCTGCTAAAGAGCAGATTCTTCTGATTCCAAAAATATCTAGTTCGCCGGATGATTGGTTAAACAGTTTTTCAGATAATGGGCCCTGCCGGCCCTGAACCTGCTAACAATAATATACCGATATAAACGGGAACCACGCTGATCAGTTAGTTGTAACATTAACAACCAAAAAAATATTTATATATAATAAATTTGCATCATTAGTTATTATCACAATAAATTCACTGGGTTACCAAAAACCATAAGAACTATGGAACTTCGTTTTGCGGCATTTCTCGCTTCTTAACTGTCTCGATCATTTTTTTACTGTTAAAGGTCCTCCAACAAAATAATTGAAAATAGGACATTGTGTGCTTTGTAGAACGGGTCTAGGACATTTAGCCGTCGCCGTTTCGCCGTCGCCGTTTCGCCGTCGCCGTTTCGCCGTCGCGACAATTCGCCGGCAGCCGATTCGCCGTGGGCCGTTTCGCCGTCAAATAGAAATTAATAAAATACGTAAAAAAGGTTATAATATATATTGCTAAATTTTAACAAAATTGTTTGATAAAAATATACCTACATAGGCAAGTCAATAATAATAATTAGGGTTATTGGAATTCGGGTCTAGGACGTTCAGCCGTCGCCGTTTCTAATCTAATCCACCTTTTTGGGTCCAATTCGGTATATGCTAGATATAAAAAAATTGTAATAATTATAGACTTATATTGGTTAAACAGCGCTAACACGGCATCTAATCCACCTTTTTGGGTCCAATTCGGTATATGCTAGATATAAAAAAATTGTAATAATTATAGACTTATATTCTATTTGACGGCGAAACGGCCCACGGCGAATCGGCTGCCGGCGAATTGTCGCGACGGCGAAACGGCGACGGCGAAACGGCGACGGCGAAACGGCGACGGCGAATAGTCCCATCCCCTGTAGAACTGCCATTCAAATGTGGAAAAATCCTGTAGGCCTACTTATAAGTACTAATATTCAGATTCCTAATATTTTATATCTGTACTACAAAATTAAGTTTACTATGTTCCGACGTAGCTATTAAACGACATTTATTGCTTATTAAAACTATTATTACTATAAATATTTATTATTATTTATCGTGCCTACTCTTTTGTTTCGCAAATAGTACCTAGGTTCCGTGCAATAAAAAGATTACCTTATTATTAAACACTCAATAGGTTGGTGCCACCGCAGTCGATTACTTTTATGGATATTTTACTGAAAAATTCTTTGTCAAATAATAATAAAACGTATGTTATTGCTTTAAGGCCACGCAGGTTCATGCAAAATTTTCAAATATTTGTTATAATTAATAAATATAGTAGGTATATATACCTACTTTATGTATTATGTGATCTTCCACAAATACAGGCTGTATCTTATAGCAAAGTGTTTTGCTTTCGAGAAAGATGACAAGTACGTTAAAGACCCTTTCGAGTTTTCAAATTTTATTAAAACTCAAGTACTTCCTATAGATTGTATTCTAGTTTCATTAGATGTTGTCTCACTATTTACCAACATACCTATGGACTTGACGCTAAATATTATAAAAAAGCGTCGAAACAAGATTCAAGACTACACTTCCATGATATTGGATGATTTTTAGGAACTTTTTAATTTTTGTGTTGAATCCAGCTATTTTAACTTTAACAACGTATTTTATAAACAGATACTCGGTTTAGGTATGGGTAACTGAATGTCACCTATTTGTGCTGATATAGTTATGTCAGAACTACAAGAGTACTGCTTCAATAAATTAGCCTATTCAGTTCCGCTTTTTAAAAGGTATGTGGACGACATTTTAACTGCCATTCCAGTAAACAAGGCCGATACAATTCTTTTCACGAGAGACTCAAGTTCACCACCGAGACTGAAACTGACAACAGTATTTCTTTTTTGGATACGAAAATAATTAAAACACAAAATGAACTTTTGGTAGATTGGTTTCATAAGCCAACTTTTTCTGAAAGGTTTCTAAATTATTTTTCAAATCACAGTTTTAAACAAAAAATAAATAACTCATAACAGATTTCTTGCTGAGAAACAATTATCCTCCTTCCCTTATTAAAAAAATTCTCAACGAAACCAAAACTATCACAAACAGACCACAATCCACTAAACAATATAGAAAAATTCCATAAACGTTGCCTTTAAAAATGAAAATACAGTAGGAAAAAAATTTTTTACTAAGCAAAAGACAAAAACCCCTTAATACCTACTCTCTGGAGTGATTTATAAAATCCCTTGCTATGACTGTAGCAAATACTACATCGGTCAAACTGGCCGATACTTAAAAACTCGCTTGGCTGAACATACAAGAGACTCACGGAAACAAAATACTATAAATCCAACAGCCTTAGTTCAACATAGCCTAGAACAAGGGCAACCCTTTTACAGCAAAAGACATCTGCAAAAAATGATCTGCATAAAACAATATAAACGTGTCAATACACGCCAAGATATTGAAAATCTTAGCACTTTCTATTTTTATTTAATTGCAGGCCAAAAAAACGGAAAGAAGTTAAAAAAATACCACAAAAAAATTCTCCGTCGAACCCAACAGTAACATTATCCTGCATTCAGTGTTGAATTTGCCAAGAGTAAACCTGAAGTTTTTAACTTATTTTAATGTGTGTGCACCGTCCTTTGTTTAATGTTTAGACGGAAAAACCTATTGTACCTATGTTTCTTGTGTTTTTTAATTTTAAGTTTCGACTCTGGAAAACTACTTCTCGGTAAGTCCCGTAATGTTCTTCTTCCTTTTTCTGTCTTTGTTTTAATATAATGTTTTAATGTTAATGGATGTTTTTAAGATACCAAAGTTTTTAAAATTAGGGGAAAAAATTAAATCTTTATGACAAGTATCTATGTTGTGCTTATGAAACTTATTATAATTTTTAGAAAGTAATAATAATATTTTAACAGTACTTAAAAATCAATCCTTGCTCTCATGTTAAATTTGTATGTAAACAGAATAACTTCTTGTAGAGCCTATGAAGATGCTTTAAAATAAAAGCAAAACGTCGGCATATGGGAAAAAGTTTTTTCCTTCGGTTTTCTGACCCAAATCCTAATAAAACTTCTTGAAAACATTTGTTGATTATATTGCCCTGTTACCATTAGAGTCTGACCCAGAAGTATCCTTGATGTTATTTATTTATTTATTTATTTATTTATTTATTTATTTATTTATTTATTTATTTATTTATTTATTTATTTATTTATTTATTTATTTATTTATTTATTTATTTATTTATTTATTTATTTATTTATTTATTTATTTATTTATTTATTTATTTAGTGTCCAATTCAGTTAACAGTCAACTTATATATAAAAGAAGATAAAAGCATACATTGCAATCAAATAAAATAATACTATTACCTAAAAGATAGAAAATAGAGTAAAAGTAGGGTAAAAGTACAACTAATAAATGACAAACTGACAAAAGAATATTTTAGATCTACACAAGAAATAAAAATAAAAACAAGTCAGTATTGGAAAAAAAAACAACATTGTACAAGTGGGAAGATACAGTTATTAGTTATACTTGATGTAGTTGTCTCAAAAAAAAAAATAATATCGATTTCCGCAAGCCATTAACGAGATCTACAGATGGGCCGTTACATAGCGTAATGAAATGAATAATCTATTTATATCAATTTCACAAGTAAAAAATTTAATCTATCGAACTAAAGTTTAACTTATTTCGCCTAACCGCTTTAACGGCATTGCAAGTGGAGCAGATGATATTATAACGTCAGAATTTTATAAAAACACATAATTAATATTGAACAACCACTATTAAATTTAATTAACGCTTCTTTGAAAAATGGCAAGGTGCCTTTGTTTTTAAAAATTTTCACGGCTGTTCCAATTTAGAAAGTTAAGGGTAATTTTCTGCAACACATGTATTTTTATTCCTGATTATGGTAGCATATTAGAAGGATTCACGACAAAGACACTGGTCGATACTTAACGTTCACATTACTAACTGCCTTTTTACATTATTTCCTAACTATCTCTTGAAAGTACATCACAAAAACGCCGCGGTATCATAGGGAGTTCAATTTCGTACGCAGAATCGCTAGCTGCTTAGTTTTACTTAAAAAAAAAACATTAATTTCCCAAAAAGGCCTTAAGTTCGGGGAGCGTACGTAAGAGCACTTGCTTCATGGATCCATATTGGAATTTCTCTCACTTGCCCAAAGAGGCCTTAAATTCGTGGAGCGTACGTAAAAGCACTTGCTTCACGGAGTCATCTTAGAATCTCTCTCTCTCTCTCTCTCCTCACCCTTGCGCCGTGCTTCTTGTCTCTCTCTCGACAGGCGCGCGATGCGACCCAACCTATCTTTCGCCCAATAGAGAGCTTGCGTCCTAATATTGAAGTTTTAAAGTACTGTCGCGACGCCCTTTTGACTAGCTACGTGACTGAATGCAAATAACTGCGGGAACAAATTATAACCCTTATGTATATTACAAACAAAAATAGCAGAGATTGAAATCGCACGCACACAGCATTCATCAACCTATTCTCTTTGACGTGTTGATACACGTTTCTCCAACAGTAGTATACAGTGCGCGTCTAAAGCTCCCCCCCCCCCCCCCCCTGTTAACTTTTAATTAACAAATGTGAGAATAATGAAATTTTGGTGCATTTAATAATAACTAAAATACTACTTTTTTAGTATCAATTCTGGACTCATTTTGAATAAAATTTTTTAATGGCAGATGGGGTGATACTCGTTGGAAGCTATTTTCAATATATGAACTGTTT